>OV815993.1:27961942-30396641 GCA_929113495.1 Andrena minutula
TTTACAACAGTTTTTTGCAATTTACTGAAAAACTAGACGTGATGGGCCAAAACGGGCAACGGATTCGAATTCAGCGACCCAAAATACGTATAGGACAGGTGGTGAAGTTTGTGTATTGCAGAAAAAAATTTGTGGTCCTGTGTTATTATTTAAAAGAAACATCACATTTCTGTCTATTATATCTGCGTCACAATCCGTCTGTAAAAAACACCTATTTAAATGCCGTCACACTGGTGATCCCCCTGAACTGCCTGTAAAATCTATACCGTTAGGAATTTCGATCCAAAATTTTAACTGCACATTTTTAAGATGTTGTTGAATGAAAATATGCAAAAAAATCGATTTTTTTGACCAGCGGAGGCCCTTAGGCCGGTATTCATAGTCGTTACTTATTCTTAAGCAAATGCTTAAGCATTCGGCATCCTTTACTAGCTACTAGGTTAGTAGAGGATGCCGCATGCTTAAGCATGTGCTTAAGAATAAGTAGTGACTATGAATACCGGCCTTAGTTAAAAAGTTTTGTAATTATTGGGGCTGGGTTCGAACCTACTTTTTAAATTCTCAAAACTTGAATCCGAAACATTGTAAGGCTTCCAAACTCTCCAAACTGGAAGTGCTTATTCTGTTGTGTAAGTGTGATATTTTGCTTTAAGGTTAAAATACGCTAGCAATAAACTTGCGATATTTATCGTGAGAGTTGATGTCAGCGCTGTGTAAACACGCCTAAGAGTAACTCTACCAAGTTCTGCTTACTTGTGACAGTTGGTCCCAGCACGTGAAGTCTGTCATAGTGTAGACACCCGATAAACTTCTCTCAGAGAAAGATTTTACTTCCAAACGAATTGGAAATTTTTGGTGAGAGTGGAAAGCACGTAGGTGGACCATAGTATTCGGTTTCGAATCTACGTACACGCCAGCATTTCTGTATCACTTTTCACACGTTGAATGTCATGGGGGTCACCGATGACCGGCAACGCCAAGATTTGTTATAACACAGTATTAGAGTTAATGGCAGTACCTACAGTGGGTATAGAAAGTATTCGTGCAAAAAGCATAACTTCTTTCAAATTAATCCAAACAACTTGAGTTTTTTTTGAGAAGCTAGAAGGATTAGTTTGCTAAATGATGTGATTCGTCGTTTGGAAAAAAAATGAACATGGTGGGAATAGCAAAAAAAAGTAGTAAAATTCACAATTCAGGCTCACAAAAATAGTTTAAAAAACGAATTTTACTACTTTTTTTGCTATTCCCACCATGTTCATTTTTTTCCAAACGACGAATCACGTCATTTAGCAAACTAATTCCTCTAGCTGCTCAAAAACTCAAGTTGTTTGGATTAATTTGAAAAAAGTTATGCGATTTTAATGGGTGTACGAATACTTTCTACACCCAGTGTATGAATTTTTTATTACTATCACCATTGCGGGAGTCACCGGTGACCCTCAGTAAGATAAATTCATTACGCATGATTATACACCTGAACTTATCTGTTGTAGAGAATATTTCAAAATAATATGTATCATAGAATAAGAAATTCACCGTGACGCCAAAGGCAATCCATGTAAAAGTAGCGTGGTATTCGACGTATTGATAATGTTTGATCTAACTAATTCTATATTCTATATTATTGGACCGATATTTTAATAGATACTTAACGTATAAATATTTGCTATCAACTCTCAGGTGTAACACTGCAGTGTAAACACGCGGGACATATCTTCCGCAAGATTTTTCTCGCAACTACTTGCAGGCGCGAACTTGCGAGAAAAAATTGCTGTAGTGTAAACACTCATGCAAGTTTCTTGCGCAATAAATGTTGCAAGTTTATTGCTAGTGTATTTTAAGTCTAAGAATTGAAGTGAAAAAATTTCTGCATAAATCTATATTGAGTATAGTTAAGCAAAATATCAACCATAATATAACAATGTACAAATTCTTTTTGATTTTATACTTTTTCTTATCTGGGTTTCGAGAAGTTCAAATCACGATAAAAGTGCAAAGGTTCAAATTCACGTAATTTGAAACTTCTTGAGTTACAAGGGATTTTGAGGTTTCGACGCTTTGATAACCCCTCCCTAGTAAATATCATTAAATGAATTACAATTCATAAATCATTAAGAATGATTTGCATGTTATTCGAGTGTCGTGGCGAACATGTTAATTGAAAATAAATTTTCTGGTGCATTATACACCGCATAAGCTCGTTATCGGCAATTAAACAACGTGACCTTTAGCATCTGCCATGATTTTATCAAGAGCAGATAAAACGTTAACTGGGGCAATAAATACGTTGGGCAGTGACAATGTACTTTAGTTGTGCTGAAAAATTTCCGCGGCTAACTTGTATTTGCAACCAAGATAGTTGATGATCTTTAAAAGTGAAGTTCATGAAGTTCAAGTAGATTGAATGACATTGAAAGTGATATATAAAATATTATAGGATCTTGATCAAGAATTCCGTTACGTGAGTATCATAAATTTTAAATTGTTCACAGTTGAAATATTTCGGATTCAATACTTATGAAAGTCCTCTATGATACATTATCAAAAAAATGTCGTGGTAAATATTCTTGGATTATTTTATAAATTTTATTTGTGAAAGATATCTTCGAAATAAAAAATTGTTATCTTTATGTTGTCGTTTTGTCATCATACCGCAAGACACTGCGTAATTGAATTCCGCATTTAAACGAATCATATATCAAAATATTTCTTCTGCATTTAGAATTTCAGACATGCAGCGTACAACAACGTAACAACGTACACAATTTCTGAGTTATAAAAAAGCTATAAACAAATTTCAAAAACCTTGACTTTTTTTATAGGATTACACAATTTTCCTTATGTAATTTACATAAATTGTAGCTACAGAGTGTAACAAGTACCCATGTAGTATGTATCCATTTGAGCAATCGATTCAGCCCTTAGAAACAAATGTACATATTATATTTACACGCACACATGTGCATATAGGTATATATTAATATGAAACTCCTCACTTTAATATTCGGGCACGGTTATTTTTCGTTATTTTATTTTGTAGTTTGGGTAAGGACGAATAAAACAAAAAAGTACTTTTTTCAACACCTACATGAAAATGTGTGTTTTTTTACGCCTGCTGAGCGGGAGCAAAATGACTAATTTCAGACGTATTCGCGTAAAGTATATCTCCCAAGGGAAAAAGACTTTACGCGCATGCGTATTCGGAATTTCTTACTTTCCTCCCAAAGAAACTGGGGTTTGACGTTACCCTATGGTATGAAGATGCAGTTGTTCGACTGATCGTTATTGATTTGTTGGAAAATAAATACACGTATTTATTAATTTTGACAGAATAAAAAAGCAATCGAACATGCATATTTTGTGCGAATCGCTGAGCAGGCTTTCAAAAACACACCTTTCATGCAGGTGTTGAAAAAAATATAATGCGTGACACGGGAGAGAAGCGATTTCGCCTCGCGTGAATTGCTGCCCGAGCGCAGCGAGCTTCACGCTCGGCGGAATCGCTTACTTCTCCCCCTTGTCACGCAATATACTATTGTTTACTCTTAGAATCAGAAATTTGATAGCATTTACACCCCAAACAAATACAGTTATTACTGTTAGAGGTTTCCCGGTATAAGCTGTGACAATAGGTACCTTATACAAACGTTTCGCTAGTATTACAGCTAGATTAATTTGAAATTGTTAAGAAAAAAATAAAAACCTGTTTATTTAACTCGTAGAGTTCTTCAAATAATAAGTTATTAAAAAAGGCTAGCTATCGTGTCACGAAAAAGACATACGTTATTAATAGATACCGTTACTCACAAAATTGAGCGTAGGGGAGACCGGGGCAAATCGGCCACTTTTTTTCATTGATAAATTTAACCAACAAAATTTAATTTTTCAATTATGTGAATTATACTATCCGAAAGAGTAATCCCTATAGTACATAATTGCTACAACAAATTTTCATTAATCCCCTTTTCTAAAGTCATTCCAGAGAATTTGTAATATAACGTAAAATCGCCGTTTCGAAAAATGCCGGGGCAAATCGGCCACTCCTTCGGGGCAAAACGGACTCCTTTTATTCGGGCTGGATGTTGATGAGTTTTTAGTCATAAATGAAAATGAGCCGTTTATTTCTCAATTACAAATTACAATAGAGTGAAAAAACTGTTTGAAAAGTTGAGAAGTTCACGTTTTTAACGCACACATACTGCGGTTTAAATATTGTTGCATTTTTCAGTCATCTTCAGTTTCCGAGGTTTAGTTTCTCCAGTTGCTTCTTTTGGCACCTGCGTTTATGCAACGTACGCCCAATTGAACACCCTGTCTTCGTCAAAGGCTGAGATTCCAATTCCACATTGGTGGTCGTAACAGCTTTTCTTGGACGACGATTGGAGGTTTCTTGCGATTGTAATTACGGACCATGTTGTTGAAAAATGTAGACGATATTTATTTCTCCTCGTAACTATTCAAGCTACAATCGCTTGAATCAATATTTAAACGCATGGATATATGTAACTTTCTTTTTCCAAAGATCGAACTGCACTGCGTAGCCGTGCTTCCGTCCAGGCCACACAAATCCTTTCCCCGTCTCGAAACCGTCAACTGTTTTCCATTGTTGAGCGTCGGATCCACTGACGGGGCTGCATCGAAGAATATTTTTACCACAAAAGTTAATAAAACTACTTATTTACTATGGTTCGGCATCATCAGTGAGTGGCCGATTTGCCCCGGGTGTTACGTGGCCGTTTTGCCCCAGACGTAAACTCTAACTTCAATCACTTAAACACAAAGAGATTTTCCAAAATAACTCAAACTATCATCGGAATCGTAATCGGTACCGCTATTTTAATCAGTACATACTCACCTCAAACTTCAGAATACCAATATTACAGAATAAAGGCAACTTTTCCACAAGTCACGAAATTTTTTTATCACTGCCGAAAACGTATTTTGCCTTCTACAAAATGCAACATAATCTCAAATGCTATCAAATTCCGTTGGTACTGTAGACACATAGAGAGACGTTTACAAAAGCAAACACGAGTTTTTATTTTAACTTCCACTGGGTAAAACTTCATGTGGCCGATTTACCCCAGTGGCCGATTTGCCCCGGTCTCCCCTACACCTAGGTTGGTAATGAAAATTGAAAGAAAAAATTAATACAAGCACACATATTAAAAAATGAAAACACAATATATATTTTATTCGTATATTTTATTAAATAATTCGTAAAAACATTTTGAAATAAAATGGACTATTGGTCTATATTTAACAGAAATTGTAAAAGTACAGGTACTTTAGTGACACAAAATTGAGCGGACACGTAGGAATTTTCACATTACGCAGGTCTGTATTAGTTAAATGTTGGTACTATTGAAGAAGATGTCCCGCGAAATGTCCTTCAAAGTTCAGTTGCTCAGGAACCAGAAACAAAAAACTATCTGTTATCCGTAGATTAACGATTATAGTAGTAACAATGCTAATAAAAGGAAGCAGACTGACATTTCAATACGAAATCTTATTGTAAAATTATATTCGCAAGGTAAATCCTTTCGTCAAGTAGGCAAAATAGTCGGCAGAACACATTCTACCGTACAAAAAATTATAAACAAAGTTCGGTACGATTGAACAGTCCGAAATATATCTGGCCGAGGGAGAAAGAAAATATCGTCGAACACTGATGAACGATTCATTTGTCGACAAATTAATATAAATCCGAGTACAAGTGTGCAGAAGTTAACGTTAGATGTTTCCTCACGTATAAATAAAGACATCTTGGTTGAAACAGTTCGCAGAACATTAAGAAAAGAGGGATATAATGGTCGAGTCGCACGAAAGAAACCGTATATCTCGAAAACAAATAGACAGAAACGCATAGAATTTGCGAAAACGTTTGTAAATTTTGACGAAAGTTTTTGGGAAATTTGATGTGTGCTATGCGTCGCCTGTTTCTGGAGGGCGTAAATCTCCGACGGCGCAATGTCGCTCTCTCTGCGGTGTCTTACGACCACAAGAGTTCACTGGATGATGTGATTAAAGGTTGGGTTTCAATAAATTGAGACACTGCACATCAACAATAACAATGCAGCTATATTAAAAACTTTGCACAAAGGTGACGTGGGAATTGACAATTGCCTCTATTTCCGTCAAACAGGTGTTAAGTTCCTCGAACGTCAGTAATGTGTTCCCCAAAACACAAGTCAAATGATATTTTAATGACTTTACGGCGGCTTCCCACAATCCTCCAAAGTGGGGTGCACGCGGGGGTATGAAGTGCCAACGTACCCGTTGATCCAACAAATATTTCGACAAACACTCGTTAGGCTCCTGCAATGAGATTACTTTATATATCCTTTTCAATTCACGATCGGCTCCGACAAAGTTGGTACCATTATCACTGTACATATCAGTGCATTTGCCTCGCCGAGCGAAGAATCGCTTTAACGCTGCCAGAAACGCATCGGACGTCAACTCACTAACGAGTTCCAAATGTACCGCCCTTGTACAGAAGCACACGAAAACCGCCACGTACGTTTTGATTTTCTTTGTATTCCTGAATTTCTTTTCCTTTATGTACAACGGACCGCAATAATCTACACTAGTTATTAAAAACGGCCGGCTCAATGTAACTCTGTCCTTCGGAAGCTGACCCATGGTATACTCAGGAACCATGGGCTTTACCCTTTGACAAGTGATACACCTTCGAAGGACAGCCTTGACCGCCACCATCCCGTTAATCGGCCAATAACGTTGACGTACTGCGTGTAAAGTTCCTTGCGCCCCGATGTGACCATGCTTTACATGTACTTCCCGAATAATTAAATGCGTAAGTGTATGGTTTTGAGGTAGTAACAATGGGTGCTTGACCGAGTACGACAGCAAAGACTGCTTCATAGGCCGTCCCAAAAAAATGAAAATGACTGTAGCGTTAGGCCTTAGTGCGGGAAAGTTGTGTCTTGGGATCAATAACAACTATGCAAAATTTCAGCCCTGTGAGTTAATATCTTCTGTTCCGGCAAGAGCCTTGAAATTTCGAAATTTGAGTAAAAAGTGTAAAAATTGCTTATAAGTCATTATCCGTATTGTTGTTAACTTCAGTGTCGTCAGTATTGAATGTAAAGTATTCTTCAAAGCCGTTTATACGATAAGAAAAGTTTTACAAAATTTACAATGTTGCGCGAAGTGCGATTGCGGAATAATAAGTGACTTTTATTACTTGTATCTACTGTCGTTTGCTGAGAAGATTGCGTCCGAGGGCGCGTCCCGTTCGGTTTCTTCGTCACGTGAGGCACGTGGTGCTACTTACCGATTCATAGATGTCGCGTCGGCTAATAGGGAAGAGAGCGAACGAGACACAAGCGGTGCGAGCCAATGCGAGCGAAGTGCAAACGTCGACACCAGCTCTTGCCTGTCTGTTCGTTGGACACAATCTTCTCAGCAAACGACAGTACCTCCTTAACCGTGTCACTTGTCAGCGTAGTTCTTCCACCCTCAGCCCACGTCAGTCTTAGTCCTGCTTTTGTCTGGAGACGTTTTTGGGGTGCGGAATTGCGTCTGCCATCACAGCGTAAACAATGAGTCTCAGCAAATCGTCAAAATTTGCCTTCAGGCGATCTGTAAATTGCCCCTTTTTTGGTCCTCCAACTGATTTCAGTTCTAAACGTGTCCTCCCAACATACAAGGATGTAATTTCTTGTTGTTTACACGAACGGTGGGTTATAAGTTTTGAATCAGGTGGTAATAGGGAACCACATTTCTCAGCTATTGTAGAGAGAGTTGCTACAAAGCTTGAACAGATCTATGAGGTAGCATCTATCCCCACCGTTTCTCGACAGCGTATTATTGCGATGATACAATCGTATCACAAAAAGTACATTAGTATTAAAGATGTGATTAAACGAGAGAATGAAAGTCAAACTGTAAAAGCTAGAATTGCAGTATTCAAACAAGAAGCTGAAAAATTGTTTGATGTCACAGCATGCAAATGCTTAGGTTTTAATGAACTTTGTCACTGTCCTAAAGAAAAAAAGGTGCCTAAAATTGAGCAACAATTTCTTATTGATCAAAGAACTGAGAGAAAAATGGGCGTGGGCAGGGTAGATGCTGTTCAATCATTAAAACTTAATAAAAGACTAGAGCGTAAGTATAATAACGGATCTACTCCAAGTACTTCCGCGGGTACTCCTTCGTCATCTACCACTTCACAGATGGTTCAAGAAACCGATTGCAGTGACAAAGAGTATAAGTCAACCACATCTGCTTCTAATAGTAGTCAAATGAGATTGAAACTCACAAACGCTGTAATTGTTGCTCAGAGATACAATATTTCACACAGGGGAGCTGCGGCTTTCGGGTCAGCTCTTCTTGAAGACATGGGCTTCATATCCGAAACAGACAGAACACGTATCATTGATAAGAACAAGATCTCCCGAGAAAAAACACGCACAGGAAAAGAACTTAAAGTAGCAGCTCAGAAAGATAATAATGGTCATCTAACAGGTTTGTATTTTGATGGCCGCCATGATAACACCTTGTTTAGAGAAAAGCACGGCGCCAAATACTTTCAAAAAACTATAAAGGAAGATCATTATTCACTGGTCAAAGAACCAGGATCTAAATATCTCGGCCACGTATCGCTAAAGTCAGGCTGTAGTGCTGACATTTCAGAAAGTATTTATACTTACTTAGATGAAGAAGTTCCTGGTGGTGTAGCACATATTCGCGTCGTAGGTTGCGACGGAACTGTTGTAAATACAGGTATTCATGGAGGTGCCATCAGACTCCTAGAAGTTAAATTGGGCAGGCTACTTCAGTGGATTATTTGTTTATTACATTTCAATGAGCTGCCTTTCCGGCATCTTTTCTCTCATGTCGATGGGCACACTTCTGGACCAAGGGCCTATTGTGGTATCATCGGCCAAAATTTGAAAGGATGTGAGAACCTTCCAGTAATTTGCTTCAAAGCCATTGATTGTGAGCTTCCTGGTATTGACCCATCCATTCTCAGTAAGGATCAAAAATTTAGGATCAAAAATTTGATCCCGGTTCCCGAAGATCTTCTGAAGTCAGGACCAGGTGCACTTAATCTTTCACGATGGTTGACCACAGCCAATAGAATCTTGAGGCTTTACGTTTCCACCCGACAGCCCAGTGCACATTTGAAGTTGCTTGTTAACTTTATTCTCAAGGTTTATGCACCATCATGGTTCAGAATCAAAGCGGAACATTCTGTATGGCAATTTATTCAATCCTCGCGCTACTTAGTAAAGAAATACAGGTCAATCATTGATAAGGTAATTTCAAATAATGCATACTTCGCCTTACCAGAAAACGTCCTTTTGGCTATGTTAACTGATGACAGAGACAACATCAGAAAACTTGCTATGCGTAGAGTGCTGGCAGCACGTGAGAAACCAAAGTCGGTAGAAATCCGAAAATGTTCTCCACCTTCGTTGAATTTCGATGCTACCGATTATGCCGACTTGATCAATTGGGACGAATGTGCAATAACTTCACCACCTGTACTGGACTCTGTTGAAACCATTTCCCTGAAAAAAATGCTGGAGGAGGGAAAGATCCCCAAATCCTGGGACTTTGAGGCATACCCTTGCCACACTCAGGCTGTGGAGCGTATGGTAAAGCTCGTAACAGAGGCATCCAACAAAGTCATTGGAGTCGACGCAAGGGATGGCTTCATTCGAGCCACACTTGAGTCGCGCAGTCATATGCCCGCCTTTGAGTACAAATCCCATTTTTCCACTACATCAAGTCTATAAATTCCGTCTTCTAGTCCACAAGGTAGGGTGGTTGGGTGTTATGGGAGTTCTGAGTCACTATCTTGTCATAGGGTGGGCGAAAAGCTGCATATACCTCTCGCACAAGCATGTTACATTCTCTATTTTCGGAATCTTAATCTAAGAATGCTGTATAATAAAGTGTGATTCACTATCAAATCATTTTGATACTTTTTGATCAAATTTCGAAATTTCAAGGCTCTTGCCGGAACAGAAGATATTAACTCACAGGGCTGAAATTTTGCACAGTTGTTATTGATCCCAAGACACAACTTTCCCGCACTAAGGCCTAACGCTGCAGTCATTTTCATTTTTTTCGGGACGGCCTAACTGCTTCAGCCTACCACCCACTCTCATGAGCCCGTCACTGTCCAAAAATGGACTTAATACCGACAATCGATTTTTTACACCTGATTCGTGGCCAGTGAATAAGTCACGAAGCTCCTTCGCGAATGTTAAACGTTGCAGCAAATCAATGATTCGACCGTGAGTTTGTTTCAACTCATCCGAAGTGAGCGATCCCACCCGCTTCACTTTGTGATGAGTAGCATCGTAAAATCTTAAACAATAAGCCAATACTCGCTGCAGTAATGCAAAGGAAGAAAATTTCTCAAGTAATTGACAGTCTGAATCAGTCGTGGTGTGCAACACTACAATCTTCCGTTTCTCCGAAACGTCGATTGGCTGTATATCATAGTATGGCCAGATATTTTCTGGTTGCGATAACCATGAAGGTCCACCAAACCACATTTCCGCTTTCAAAAAATCCTAAGTACTAGCACCTCGCGACAACAAATCCGCCGAGTTCTGCTCCGAAGGTACATGAGACCATTGATTTGGATTACTATCCTGTTGTATTTTGCTAACCCGATTAGCGACAAATGCCTTTAATGTATGTGGCGCAGTACTTATCCAGTGCAAGGTGATTGTTGAGTCCGACCAAAACATTACTTTCTCGAACGAAATGTTCATCGCCTTGATCACCATCTTGTACAACTTTATCAATAACACTGCTCCACACAACTCTAACCTAGGCAATGACTGCGTTTTCAGCGGAGCTACCTTTGATTTCGACGATATAAGCTGTGTGCTGTATTGTTGATCATTATCCGTGGTTCGGAAATATATACAAGCACCGTATGCTCGCTGACTCGCATCACAAAACCCGTGTAATTGAAAACGCATGGGACATCCTGAAATGATGCATCTAGGAATTTGGATGCCCTCTAACAGTGGTAACTGTGAATGAAACGTAGTCCACGCGGTATAAACATCTAATGGCACTGATTCGTCCCAATCGAGCTTGTGTTTCCACAGACCTTGCATTAGTATTTTCGCCTGCACAATAACAGGGCTCAATAAACCCAAACGATCGAAAAGTTGAGCAATTCGGGACAATATATTTCGCTTAGTGACCTTCTTTAATGGTTCTACCTGCGCGATCGTATATCTGAGGGTATCCTGCTGAGCCCTCCAGTACAGACCGAGCGTTTTCTTGCCGTCAGCTGTGTTCAAAAGCATGTGGTCATCGACAAGATTCCGTATAAAGGACTCGACTAAACGCGGTTCATTGGACACCCACTGACGGAGTTGAAATCCTCCTTTTACAGCCAACGCGATCAAATCGTCCCGCAGCACTATCGCCGCTTTTAATGAATTTGCTCCCGTTAAAATATCATCAACGTAAAAATCCTTGACAAACGCGTTTGCAGCTATTGGATGGTTTTCCGTTTCATCATGCGCTAATTGATGCAGCGTTCTAATCGCAAGGAAAGGTGCTGACGCAGTCCCGTATGTAACTGTATTTAATTCGTAAGTTTTAATAGGATCATTCGAATTCTGTCGCCATAATATCCTTTGATATTTCCGATCGGACGTACTCAGGTCCACCTGCCGATACATCTTAGCTATGTCCGCGGTTAAGACGTACTTATGCAAACGAAACCGGGTAATCAAGCTAACTAAATCATCCTGAATTGTAGGTCCTACCATCAATGCATTGTTTAACGACAACCCGGATGATGAAACAGCTGAAGCATCAAACACTACTCTGGGTTTTGTAGTCACGCTACCGGTCTTAGTGACTGGATGGTGAGGCAGGTAACACCCCGTAATGACGTCATTCGGAATTTCGATCATATGGCCCAAACGTTCATATTCCTTAAGAAAGTCAATGTACTGATCTTTGACACTAGGATTTTTATTGAGGATCGCTCTAACGACATAAACCGCCTCAACGCCATCTTATACGTTTCGCCTATCTTCGCTTTCTGGTCATTAAACGGAAGACTTACTGTATATCTACCGGTTACCGGATCGCGAGTAGTATGCGAGTTATAATGGTCTTCACAGGCCTGCTCTTCCGGAGCTAGTAGTTTTATTGACGGGCATTCTTCGATATCCCAAAATATATTAAGGTCCGTTTGCAGCGTATTTAGGGTCAAGTTACAGGTAACCGGTCAACTTGTCTGTTTACTCGGTATGCGCCCGACAACTATCCACCCTAACTGAGTTTTCTGTAGCTTCGTGTACCGATTCGCGAGCAGTACTCGGCCAACACACACCAAGTCCCAGAAATATTCCCCTCCTATTATTCCGTCTATCTCCCCGGGCACGTGGAAATCTGGATCCGCCAAGTGTATTCCAGCTGGAATATCCAGCGACTTCCTGTCAATAGTATCGTGCGGTAATGGTTGTGACACTTCTTTTGCTATAAGGAACGTTAACAACGATGAGTACCGATTATGACGTGACTTTATTCGCGCCTGCGTGATTTCGGTAATTTCGGATGTCATCGCGTTTGTACCACGGAGCGGAATAGAAATCGGTCGAGTAGGCAACCCAATTCGCTTACACAATCCTTCAGATAGAAAGTGTGACTCTGCGCAAGAATCTAACATAACCCAACATTTATGGGATATCCCAGCCTGATCGACAATGTCAATGACCGCTGTACAGAATATCACCCCAGGTTGATTGGCAAGTGATGACCAGGTACTGTTTACCTGCACAGATGGCGGCGCAGTGGGAGCCTCTCTATGTAAAAGGGTGTGGTGCTTTTTATGACAGCGTCTGCAGGTACTCGCCTGGCAATCTTTGAATGAATACCCTTGACGCAAGCAGTTATAGCACAGCCGATTTCCCTGGACTAATTTAGCTCGTTCCGGAACAGAAATACTCGTGAATTTCTCACAATTTTGCGAAAAATGGGCTTCTGTGCAGAAATTACAGACCATCGCCGTCTGGGTAACATGTATTTGCGTATTTGAACGTAATTCACGAACCACGGGTTTATTACGCTTTTGTGAAGTCTGACGGCTTTGACCAGCTTCCTGAACTGGTGCCGGCGAGGTGACAGCGCTCTCCACCGGACCTACTGGTTCTAACACCTTACATCGGTCATGCAAAAACGTGAACAACTCTTCCACACGCGGAAATACGGTGTCATGCGGACACTCTTTCCACTTTAGTACCGATGCAGCATCTAACTTTGTCATTAATAGATAAATAAGAACGGTATCTACGTCGGGTTGCTCAAGTGATCGCAATGCGCGATAATGCGCTTCCATACTGTTCAGAAATGTTCTAAGTTCTAGATACGATGATTCCTGTACCAACGGAGCATCGAACATTGCCTTTAGGTGGTTCGTTACAATAATAGCTGGGTGATTATAGCGTTTTTCTAACATTTCCCACGCGACCTTGTAATTACTTGGCGAGTTCTCTAGTGATTCTATGGACTTTGCTGCTTCGTCTTTTAAGCATGATCTCAAATACATTAGCCTCTTGCAATCATTTATACGCGGACTATCGTGTACTGTGGATCGAAACTGGTTGGAGAAATCAGGCCATTCCTCGTATGGTCCAGAAAAGGACGGTAGGGTAATCTTTGGCAAATGTGCCTCGTTATTATTAAACTCGTCGTGCGACCGTGGCGAGTCTCACAACGTAAGCGAGTCGGCACCCATCCCGCCTCCTGTATTTGAATTTGCTTTTAACGTACTCAATGTATCCATCGCGCATGCCTTGCAATTCCCAAACGCGGCTTTCAAGGCGATTCTTTCGCGCATCAACTCTCCGGTGCTGTCTGCAGCATCTAAGTCTGGTTGTGTTTTGCAGAAGCTTACATACTCTGATTCAAGCTCGTCAAAGTGCACCTGCACTTGACTGGCTGTCACTAATGGCTCCGAGCCATCTATCAGCATTTTAAACTTTTCGAGTTCTAACTTGAACGCTTCGCTCTTCAATTTCAAATTCTTAATACGTTCTTCAAGGCTCGGCGCCATGACGAGGATTGATTATAATAGAGACAACGGCAGGAGAGGTCACGATTAGAAAGGATTAATAGATGACTCACACACTGAGTGCAACTTACGGTATCGTGGTCTCTAACTGGCCAGGTTGAAGCAGCGATCGCCGACAATGATGAATGGTTGATAACAATGTCACGTAATCTCCCGAATATGTCCACTCCAGGGCTTGACACAGATGATGGTGCTCACGCCGACCCCCTTGTGCTCAGGTATTGCTCCTGCAGCTGATGAGTTCTGCGAGGTCGCGGGCTGTTCCTCTGCAAGCTGTCGCTCTGGTCCACGTTGTCGATGAATTTCAGCCGTGCGACCGTGCTTGCACAAACTGTTGATCAGGCGGTACTCCTGATGCTGTTGAGTTCTGCGCTGTTGCGCTCCTTCGTGATGTCGTAATGCAATCGACACTGTGATGTCCTGTCCCACCGAACTTGGATTCCTCAATAATGATGACACACAGGGTGGCCTTGCCTCTTCCTGGTTGCTGGATCTCTTTGCCCACGGCAAATAATAATGCGGACCAAGTACCTTCACAGCGTTCGATAAAAATCCGGCTAAAAGGACCAAAATGATGTGTGCTATGCGTCGCCTGTTTCTGAAGGGCGTAAATCTCCGACGGCGCAATGTCACTCTCTCTCTCTCTCTGCGGTGTCTTACGACCACAAGAGTTCACTGGATGATGTGATTAAAGGTTGGGTTTCAATAAATTGAGACACTGCACATCAACAATAACAATGCAGCTATATTAAAAACTTTGCACAAAGGTGACGTGGGAATTGACAATGAGTCGTAGAAGGTTCTCTGTTACCCGTGTGGGTCTTGGTTTTTCGACTGACTTTTTTCTGTCACGCTGGCGACGAGGCAACGTCGAAGATGCCCTTTAGGGGTGGAGTTATAAGAACGTAGTGGTAGGAAGCACTGTCTATTGGCGGAACTGATTTGGTTGGAAGTGGTAATGAACTCAAGGAGAGGGAAATTCTGGTCAACGTGTTGGTAAATCCGTATTACGGTTGTCGCGAGATCGTCTGTTTTGTGTCACGGCGATCCTGGAACCCTTGGTCCCGACTTGAGCTAATGTCCTGCGTTCCACTGGTAGATTTATGTGTTTACAATGTCCCGAGTCTACGAGGCGCGGACTGCCAGACGAAGTGTCTGCAGATGAGGGTTTAGAAAACTATAAGGCGCCCTTGTGCGTCCTAGGTGGCCTGGCAACGAGCTAACGCTCAACAAAATTGTTATATTCTCTGACGAGCTAAAATCAATTTTCTGGACTGGATGAAAGGAAGCAAATCGTATGGCGACAGCGAAATACTGGGCACCACCATAGAAATACATGTCCAACGGTTAAACACGGAGGAGGATCCGTTATGATATGGGGATGTATAGGTGCAAATGGTGCCGGATGTATCGAATACATAGATGGCATAATGGAAAAAATTAAATACTTAAATATCTTAAAAAAGAATCTAAAAGATTCAGCAGAAAAATTAAAAATGCCGCGGGTGTATTACATTCAACAAGATAATGACCCAAAGCATTCATCATATATAGTTCAATTATGGTTGCTGTATAATATCTCAAAGATGCTAAAAACACCTCCCCAGTCACGTGATCTCAATCGCATCGAGAATTTCTGGGGAGAAATAAAATCCAGGATAGCAAATAACAATTATACGAATATAGAAGATTTCAAACGAAAGTTGAGAGAAGAATGGGAAAACACTCCTCCTTCTTTAATAGAACACTTAATTTATTCTATGTCACGTCGCTTACAAGCTGTAAATTGATGCCAGGGGATATGCAACGAAGTATTAATAAATGAAACGATATAGTACAAGTTTGTAAATAGTATTTTAACAAGATGTACGATCAATTTTGTGTCACTAAAATACCTGTACTTTTACAATTTCTGTTAAATATACACCAATAGTCCATTTTATATAGAATTTCGTTTACGTATTATTTAGCAAAATATACGAATAAAAAATATATTGTGTTTTCATTTTTGAATATGTGTGTTTGTATTCATTTTTCCGCCAATTTTCGTTACTGACCTTGGTGTACGCTCAATTCTGTGATTAACTGTATATGGGTCATTCCACGTCAACCGGATCTCCTTCCAGTCCAAAATTTGGGAAAACGTAGACAAACGTTTGAGGGCTTAAATTGTTCGTCTGCACATGTACTTTCGAAAGAAAGTTGGCATTTTGAAAAATTCAATATGGCGGATCAAATATGGCTGCTACAATCTGCGAAATTGGGAGTCGCTGATTATGAATCTGAAGTGAGAATTGACGAATTCAAAATGGCGGATTCTATATTACGACAATAGACCCAAGATCTTGTTCCAAGGGACTGTAAGGGCAATATTCATAAACGTGTCTTAAGGGGGTATACCCGTTTGAACCCTTGGAAAATGTGAACATTTTGTGGATTTTTTACAAATCAACGGTTTGATGCAGATTTCCCGTTTTTTCACTATCTTTACATAGTATTATGAACTACTCAAAAAAAAGTTTCAGTTAAAAAACTATTGTTTTTGGGAAGTTATGCATACACATCCGAAAGTCTTTCGATTTTAGACGGCTAAATAGTGGCCCTGAAAACAACTGTATGTCGTGTCTGAAATCAAAAACAATAAAATTTTCTTATAAAGTATGTCAATAGCTATCGTCCAATGAAGCCGATTTTGAAATTTTTGAAAAATAAAGAAATGGTGAGAGATCAAAGGTAAAGTTAGATTTATCTAAGAGAAAAATCTACCATTTTTCTTTATAAATAATAAACGGGGAATCGGAATAAAAAAAGCCTTCGTTGGACGATGTGGAATCTTATTATGATTCTGCATGCAAAATTGGAAGGGAATTGGTTGCACGTAGCGCGAGTTTTTAGGGCCACCGTAATGAAAAATATAGTTTCGCTGCGATCGGTCGAGCCGCCGCACAGTGTGCGATTTTGGACAAAAATCGCTAGACAGCGCAAATCTAGACCGATTTCAATGTTTTTTTTTTAAATACTCGTGAAGGAGTCAGCAATAACGGAGGGTTGCAGTAAATCCTGTATTTTTTGGTCTAATCTATAAAAAGCATTATTTAGCATTACAGCGCATAAAAACGCACACTTTGGAAATTAAAAATATTAAAAATTAATTTTTTGTAAATTTAATTGTTGCTATAAAATAAAAAATTTACTTCACAAAATTTATGTTATAAATAAACTGCTAAATATAGCTGATTTAAATCTAATATTTTTAAATTATAATTCAATTTTATTAGTTTTTATCTTATTTCTAATATAAAATAAAAAATATATGTTTTTTTTATGTCTTTAGGAATTGTAATTAGAATAGAATTTGATGTGGCAACTAATTTTAATATAATTTGTTAATATGAATTATATGCGCTATGTTAGATGCATTGAAATGTTATGCATGAAAGGTTACATGCATTGTGGCTTATTTGGTAATAACATTTCTTCAGCTTCAACCGTTAAGGGCTTAACTTTTTTATTTTCTTTCAGTCTGAGAGAGCTAATTAAGGGATCTGATGAGATCAAGAGATAATATAAAATATCTTTGTTACTCATTTGCCTGTTGCACATTCTGCTATGTTTAGCTCGTGCTTTACGAAAAATTGTATTGTTTGCTTCCTGTGGCTCTTCTGATAGCCAGCCAAACGGTAAATCGAATGATTTAATAATGTCGCTTCCATGAATAAGAACTTTATGTAGGGATGGTGGCATTTTATACCATTCATAGAATTGCACACAAATATCTGCGGTATCGAAGCAATATGTTTTAAATTTATCACAATTGATCATTCTACCACAAGTTAAAACTTGCAAAATATTATATAATCTTTGGATCAAATGTTCATCTAAACCAGCGCTGTTCAAGGTCACTCCCGCGGGAGATTGGGGTTCTCCCACTCTCGTTCGCGTTGTCAGGGATACCGCGTGACGCCAACCGCGAAGACGCTAGCCCGTCACGGCAGCCTTCTTAGCGTCGCGCGGTCTCTCTGATAACGGAAGGCACGCTATGCGAGAGAAAGATTGGAAGGGGAAGCAGGCGCGTGAGGGGCCCCTACGCTGGACAGCGCTGATCTAAACCACTATATTTTGCAACGGCTTTGGCTTGGGCAAAAAAGGAACGAGCTACATTACCAGTGTTGGTTGTTCCAAAATCTTGCTTAACAATATCTACATGTAACGAAAGATTACATTTTAAAGAATTTTGTACACTTTGTTTCCTTAATTTCTTTAACTGTTTTTCTTCGGCTGTCCTTGCTGAACCTTTTTTAAAATCAAGATTATACGATACGTGTAATAGATATTCCATGAAACGGATCCAACAATGTAGTGTAGAAAGGCCGAATTTGTAGTATTCTTCATTACTTTGAAGACTTTTCACATAATCCAGATTATTTATAAATTTAGGTCCAACTCGACAAATATTACAGCAAGATGAAGCTTTTTGCTCAGTTAGTATATTACACACTTTGCCGTCTATCATTGTGCACTTCAAATCAAAACTTACTTCAAATGACATGTCATTCAAATCAATACAATATGTTTCAACTTTTTTCAGTAGATTTGTGTAATATTCGTATTCATTTTTTACGTATGCATAAGTTTCTTTAATAAATTCAAATTTGATACACCGGCAAAAGTGGACTGATGATGGAGTTTTATTTGACCAAATATCAGCATCCTTAACTTTTAACTGAAGGGAACAAAAGAAACTATAAAAACAGCACTGTCTAAAAGATTAATAGATCTTTCGTTGCAGTTACTTTTGTCGTTCAAATTCTCATCAGCATCATTAGTTGCACCTTCATTTGTTTTATTTTTACCATCATCATCGTCATCATTATCGTCATCAACATCATTTCTTTCATGATGACTATCAATATCATAATTAGATATTGAATGTTGACTTGACCACTTTTGGCGTGTAGTTTGTTGACCACTTGCACCGTCCATACCCCATTTTCCAAGAAGTACTAATTTCTCACCAGACAACTGCATCAGCACATGCTTATCTAATTGTAGAAGAATTCTTTTTGTAGTGTGTTCTAGAAGAGATATTAAATTTGCACTTGCTCCTGACTCAGAATATTTCAAATGTTCTGGAAGACAATGTGTTTTTGCTTGAACAACATTGCAATAAGGAGGATATGAATTTGTACCAGTAATTCTCGTATTATGAGTCCGCAATTTATTCTATTTTCTTGCTGTCAAGTCTATGTCAATGTACATAGCTAGAATATTGTTAGCTTTAATTTAAAAATTAAATTCGGAATTTTCTGTTTTTCTTTCAAGTACTTTCATCAACTCGTCTTCATTATAATGTGAAGCGAGTTCATCTGCACGTCTTTTTTTTGTTTTTTTCTGAACCCACTTCGAATCATTGACGTGGACGACCTCTATTTACAACAGGTGTTATGACACGATACGCAACCATAACACCTGGTGTAACAAACACCTGCAAGCTCAGCAAGATGCGCAATCAAAAGTAAACCGCATCCGCAGCAAGACCCAAATCCACTGGCGAAGACCATTAGGCCTTCCCCCGCGGCCATCAAACCGCGACCCAAAATCTTGTATATAAACCCACGCCCGAACAACCAAAAAGGAACATTGTAATTCGAACAGTAACGCGATCACGTCCGTGATCGCTCGGCTCAAATAAACCTTTGTTATAACCTACGGTGAGTTCTAACTCTTCAACCGGCAACGATCCTCTACCTCTCGGGTAAATGTTCCTCGGAGCCCGAGGAACAACCCGTTCGGGGATAACTGCGGAGTGCAGCCAGATTCTCAGAGAGAATCTCCACCCCGGTAAACCTCGCAAGAAAGGTGTCTCAGCTAATTGACTGCCTGCAGTATTATTTAATGAGCTGCTATTAAAATCATCTTTGAGATCGACCACAAAATCCTTTTTTAAAAAATGTTCAAATCTAGAACAGAAAGTTTTTTTATTTCGCATAACTTTCTTGTTCCTCCACTTCTTAAGATATTGTGAAAAAAGATGTTCAGTAATTTACTCTTTATTTGAGATAATTGATTTGCACTGTAAGAATTTGTACTTCCAATATTCTCTACAATTTCACTATTTTGCTATACATTTGGTTCGAGTTTGAATCCCAAATCATGTTACATAAGGTCAAGTTATTAATTTTGTAATACATTTTTTAAATTATTGTAAGTGAGCAAAAAAGAACAATTTATATAACCAGTATTAAGAAACAAGTTGTAAAGAACCGAATGCGACGAGGATACCGATTGTTAGTCTCGAAAGGGATCTGAGTTAGATTTGTGGATTTAAGATACGCGACTCTCGGAGCTCACGCCAACAAGCAAAAGTGGGGTAATGGTGGGGAGACAGCCTCGTAGTTCAAGTGTTCGAGACTGTCTCCACGCGCGATGGTATCCCCACCATTCCCCCACTTTTGCTTGTTGGCGTGAGCTCCGAGAGTCTATTCTAGCTATGTACAGTGGACGCTCGATAATATGCCGCTGTTTAAAGTGCCGTTAGGAACGCCCCAGCTCACACGCATTACTCGCACGCGTGTGTGCACCTCCGTTTCTCTCACGCTCAGCGAGCCAATGAATGCTAACCCTTAATGGTGCCTCCACACTGGAGTTCGCAAGCAATTCGCAACCAATACATATACGTGAATGTGTTTTTTCTTTTTCTCACATCAGTGTGACGCACCTTAAGAGTATTCTGGTAGGGGGCAGCCATCACGGAAAAGAAAACAGGAGAGTTATGGGGAGAGCGCGCGTTACATTGGCTCTCGTTAATATGCCGCTTCTGAGAAAACATCGCCTCTAGAGCCCCGACTGCGGCACATTATCGAGCGTCCACTGTACATTGACATAGACTTGACAGCAAGAAAATAGAATAAATTGCGGACTCATAATACGAGAATTACTGGTACAAATTCATATCCTCCTTATTGCAATGTTGTTCAAGCAAAAACACATTGTCTTCCAGAACATTTGAAATATTCTGAGTCAGGAGCAAGTGCAAATTTAATATCTCTTCTAGAACACACTACAAAAAGAATTCTTCTACAATTAGATAAGCATGTGCTGATGCAGTTGTCTGGTGAGAAATTAGTACTTCTTGGAAAATGGGGTATGGACGGTGCAAGTGGTCAACAAACTACACGCCAAAAGTGGTCAAGTCAACATTTAATATCTAATTATGATATTGATAGTCATCATGAAAGAAATGATGTTGATGACGATAATGATGACGATGATGATGGTAAAAATAAAACAAATGAAGGTGCAACTAATGATGCTGATGAGAATTTGAACGACAAAAGTAACTGCAACGAAAGATCTATTAATCTTTTAGACAGTGCTGTTTTTATAGTTTCTTTTGTTCCCTTCAGTTAAAAGTTAAGGATGCTGATATTTGGTCAAATAAAACTCCATCATCAGTCCACTTTTGCCGGTGTATCAAATTTGAATTTATTAAAGAAACTTATGCATACGTAAAAAATGAATACGAATATTACACAAATCTACTGAAAAAAGTTGAAACATATTGTATTGATTTGAATGACATGTCATTTGAAGTAAGTTTTGATTTGAAGTGCACAATGATAGACGGCAAAGTGTGTAATATACTAACTGAGCAAAAAGCTTCATCTAGCTGTAATATTTGTCGAGTTGGACCTAAATTTATAAATAATCTGGATTATGTGAAAAGTCTTCAAAGTAATGAAGAATACTACAAATTCGGCCTTTCTACACTACATTGTTGGATCCGTTTCATGGAATATCTATTACACGTATCGTATAATCTTGATTTTAAAAAAGGTTCAGCAAGGACAGCCGAAGAAAAACAGTTAAAGAAATTAAGGAAACAAAGTATACAAAATTCTTTAAAATGTAATCTTTCGTTACATGTAGATATTGTTAAGCAAGGTTTTGGAACAACCAACACTGGTAATGTAGCTCGTTCCTTTTTTGCCCAAGCCAAAGCCGTTGCAAAATATAGTGGTTTAGATGAACATTCGATCCAAAGATTATATAATATTTTGCAAGTTTTAACTTGTGGTAGAATGATCAATTGTGATAAATTTAAAACACATTGCTTCGATACCGCAGATATTTGTGTGCAATTCTATGAATGGTATAAAATGCCACCATCCCTACATAAAGTTCTTATTCATGGAAGCGACATTATTAAATCATTCGATTTACCGTTTGGCTGGCTATCAGAAGAGCCACAGGAAGCAAACAATACAATTTTTCGTAAAGCACGAGCTAAACATAGCAGAATGTGCAACAGGCAAATGAGTAACAAAGATATTTTATATTATCTCTTGATCTCATCAGATCCCTTAATTAGCTCTCTCAGACTGAAAGAAAATAAAAAAGTTAAGCCCTTAACGGTTGAAGCTGAAGAAATGTTATTACCAAATAAGCCACAATGCATGTAACCTTTCATGCATAACATTTCAATGCATCTAACATAGCGCATATAATTCATATTAACAAATTATATTAAAATTAGTTGCCACATCAAATTCTATTCTAATTACAATTCCTAAAGACATAAAAAAAACATATATTTTTTATTTTATATTAGAAATAAGATAAAAACTAATAAAATTGAATTATAATTTAAAAATATTAGATTTAAATCAGCTATATTTAGCAGTTTATTTATAACATAAATTTTGTGAAGTAAATTTTTTATTTTATAGCAACAATTAAATTTACAAAAAATTAATTTTTAATATTTTTAATTTCCAAAGTGTGCGTTTTTATGCGATGTAATGCTAAATAATGCTTTTTATTGATTAGACCAAAAAATACAGGATTTACTGCAACCCTCCGTTATTGCTGAGTCCTTCACGAGTATTTAAAAAAAAACATTGAAATCGGTCAAGATTTGCGCTGTCTAGCGATTTTTGTCCAAAATCGCACAATGTGCGCCGCGTCGCGTCGCCCCCTGCTACCTGGGATGTTTCACTCAAATGCCTATAACTTCGTCAATTTTCCGAATTTTTACATCAGACCTGTTTTACACTATTTCTAAAACATCAATCTATGAAAATATGTAAAACAGGCCACCGTAATGAAAAATGTAGTTCCGCTGCGATCGGTCAAGTCGCTGCGCATCGCTGTCCGGTGCTACCTCGGTGGTTCCACTCAAATGCCTGTAACTTTGTCAGTCTTCCGAATTTTTACCTCGGACTTGATTTATAATATTCCTTAAACATCAATCTATGAAAATATGTAAAAAGAAAAAAATCCGATTTTTGACACTTTTAAACGGTTATACCCCCTTAAGGTTAAGCAACTGCTTAAGCATTCGGTATCCTTTACTATGCTACTAGGTTAGTAGAGGATGCCGCATGCTTAAGGGGTCTCCCTAGTGTGACGCCTGGAAAATAGGGCTATATTTGGGAATTTTTTTGAAGGAAATGTACTTGATATTGCGGTTTCTAACTTTGGGGTATTTATTCAGTTACATTTTGACAATCTACTTGAATTTTTTGAAGCATTAATGATAATTATATTTTATGTTATAAGGGTTATAATGAAAAGCTTGCAAAAAAACGCCTGCTGCTGGCGATCACGATTCCGGCTGCCATGGTTATCTGAAACAAAAAACACAGTTATTTTCTTAAACTATATGAATGTAACTAGGACTTGAACTAGAATGAAAATAGAAAATCACCAAATAAAAAAATGGCGGCACTTTAAAGAAAAGTTTTCATTTCGCGGCAAAAAAGGGTCAGTTTTTTGAGCTGCAAAATTCGAATTTTGCAAATAATGACTTCATTCTAGGTCAGATCCTAAGAGAACACGCACTCAATATATATGTTAAGTTTTAAGTCGTTTGGTTGAGTAGTTTTGGAGATATCGTGATCGCCGGGCCGAAAAATGTAGTTTCGAGTAAAACGCGTTTAAAGATTCAAGTACCATTTTTCAAATAATAAATCATACTTACGATTAGTCTCCGATGCCTGGCCCATAGAGTACACCTTCCTCTTCTTCATACAATTCTTGTAAAGCTGCATTTGCTTTCCTTCGAGCAGTTCGAGCTTCTTTTGATGCTTCCTGATGCCTTTTCTCTCCAAGGCAAACTCTGTTCACGTCTTGCGTATCGGCAAAACTTTTGGCTTCTGGGCCAATTGTTACTCCCATCGTATTTAATACTCTTAATTTAATACTCTTAATTAATAATGCTGTTAAATCATTTATTAACTTATCCGTTAATTTTCCCGGACCTTTTCCCCCTATTCCTTTATGTTTCTTTTTTTCTGCTCTCAAACGAGAACCCATCCTTTTTTTAACGTGTAAAACACACTCTAACTTTTTCACCTGCACGTCATATGAATTCAAATCCACAATGCTCTTATACGTTTTACTGTCGCCATCGCCAATGTAGCGGGTATACATGGCGCCATATCGGTCGCGCGCTACTGTTCATAGCTCACAGCGTTGCCAAAATTTCGAATTCAGCTATAATATTTTAGGAATATGTTCTTAAGATGTTGAACTTTCAGAAAAAACAAAAAAAAAAAAATCGATTTTTTTGAACCGTCACACTAGGGAGACCCCTTAAGCATTTGTTTAATCTCAAGAGACCTTTAAGAATACAGCCCTAAGTGATTCGAAATGATAATGACACAATTACTCGGGGTTTTTGAGGCCACTGATCACGTATCTGAAGCCAGATTTTAAAAATTCAAAGTGGCGGATGGGACATGGTCCGACCAAAATTTTCAAATATTTACGATTTTTACGAAAATTTACATGTAGGGGTTCTTTGGATCTCTCGTTACGAATTCGCTGTCAGATTTCCAAAATTCAAAATGACTGATGGAACATGGCCGACTAAAATTTTGAACATTTTTCGATTTTCATGAAAATTTGCATGTAGGGTTTCTTTGGGTCTCTCGTTACGAATTCGCTGTCAGGTTTCCAAAATTCAAAATCGCGGATCCGATACCAACGCGACGGCCAGGAATATAAGGGCCCTTGAATGAGTGGGATTCTAAGAGAGTACAAAGTAAACAGGCGGAAATAAAGTGAAGTAGATGGTTACTTCTTGAGTTTTAAAATTTTTTCTTTGCGTATCCATTATACTGGATGTGTCATTTTAATGTTTGACAATCCGATCTCATATTCTTAATTTGATAAGTCTTGTGATTCTGTTTGTTTGCTGATAAACAATTCTTCATATTTTACGCATCTTGTACTGCATGATGTATCAATTATGGAAGAATAAATGAATGTCACATTCCACATAAATCTGCGTCGCTCAACGGTGCGCAAATTCATAGGGGAGGGTTGCCTATATCGTACTACTTAAGGCATTTTACGTTATATTTCATATTTGATACTAATTTGAACGCAAATGACTATTGGATATTGTAGCTTGATCTTTTAGGCACCTACTATTATAGGGGAAGGTGGGGTATAACGGAACGCTTAACTTTGGAGGGTGATAACTTAAAATCGTGAGAAGAAAAGACACGAGATTTCAACAGGAGTCTTCAGTGGACCTTAGACTATAAGAAAATCATGGTCATTGTTAAGAAAAATCTTTGGGAACGACGGAAAATGAAATTTACCGGGGGTATTCAAATTTTCTCCTCGCTCAAATGGTGGAGTAAAACGGAACACCCACTCGAAAACCGTGTAAACGTACAAAATCTTTATAGTTATGATTTAAAATGTATTAATTTATGTTAAAATCTATAAATATATGTTTTAGGTATAACTATTGCAAATAATATATAACAAAAATATATATTTTACATATAAGAGAAAATATTTTATTAGATAACATGAAAATTACGGAAAATAATCAAATATAAATATAATATCGTAAAAGAAGGATAGATTAATACAGATTATTTATTATTTTATGAATAATAATCACATACAAATGCATCATCTTCCTTTTCAGCACTGGTGCAGTCGTCATGGGCCCACTCTTTACATGTGATGCATTATATGGATTTTACATGAATATCAATACTTGCATGGAGAACACATCTGCATTAAATGATTATGTTATTTATTACAATTTAAACTAACAGTTCGATCCAATAAAAGATGTATCTCATACATCATAATTTTCTATACAGAATCAATTTTCTTGGAAACAAGGATAGTAATTAAAAGTTTAATCTACAATCTAATAATTAAAAGAGATAATAAACACGTACTAAGAGACGTTTTCATTCTTCCACATGTATAATAGGCGTTTCGTATTACCCCGCGAAAAGTATTCCGTTTTGCCCCACGTGCAGTCATTTAGTAAACATTTAATATTTACACTTCAGCGTGTGTTTGAGATTCCATTAGTTCAGCGTTCCGCCGTGCCAATGCTCGTCGCAGCACCTCCTGGGCAGCGGAACACACCGCTGATCGACGATCGATCCGGTGATCGATTCTCCTAGTCACCTGCTCAGCCAATCACCGTTCGCCGCGTGAAACTGGCGGCCCAATCGTAGAGCGTACTTTCTTGGTCGATTCTCGAGGATTGTTCGAGAAGACGCTCAACGGCTTTCGGCTTTCTCTTTGTTCACTTGTGTTCATACCGATTGTCGCGATAGACGTGTTTCTATTTTACTTGTTTTATTGCGCAACGTACGAATTTTCATTAATCAGTACTTTTCAGTACTCTGCTCAATTCCAGTGCATAATACATTGTTTTGTGCTTTAGAATTGCTCACGCGTTTGTTTTTACTGTTGTGCTCAACACGTGAGTTCATCGTGTGTCGCGTGACCGCGTGGCTTGTGCATCAGTGAAAATACACTGTTCGTGATTTTTGCTCATCTCAGAACCGTATTGTGCGCACAGTGACGAAAACAATTTTATAATAAATTGACTTAGTCATCATTGACTCAACTTTGATCTTCAGTGCTTCACTTTCCCACCGTCGTTCCCTAACCTCACTTTCCAGCGTGCTCACCCGCTTAAATTACTAACAGCGTGAGGTAAAGAACTTTTTATATACCTCAAAATGTAGCGTAAGGAATATAGAATCCAACGATGTACTTGCCGTTATTAATTTTCGAAGTCCAAGTACCGAAAAGTGGTCGAAAGTCCAACGCAATATTGAAACGTCGATACCGGAAATTTTTCCAACTCTCATAAAGGAAAAATAACTTGTGCAGGGGTCTATCATAAAATGCTATGAGGACCCTTTGGTTCCATGTTACGCGATACCAACTCATTCGCAGCTCTTATCTAACAGAAACATTGGTGTTCCGTTTTACCCACCCGTTCCGTTATACCCTATTTTCCCCTATTCTTAATCTTTTGATCAGAACAAATTAATTTGTTATTAATCTTTTTGTCACATACTGTAAAAGGTACGATTTATGGTCCACGCACACATATCCGTTCCGTTTCAGTTTCGTCTCCGTACGGTGTCCGTCCGTGTCCGTGCGGTGTCCCTACTTTGACTGATAGGAGGATTGCTCTGGCCCGGTCAGTCCCAATTCAGTCGTTTCTGCAAGCCTGCTGTACAATCCTGTCAGTCAGTAGGTGACAAAAGTATTCGTACACCCTTCAAAACAGAATAACATCTTTAAAATTGGTCCAAACGGCATGATTTTTTTTTAGAAGCTGGAAGGATTAGTTTACTAAGTAGTTTACCAACAGTTAATTGATTTTTAAAAATGAGTGGGGGAGCACGTCTTTGGTTTAGAGTTGTGAAATGATCCACATGCTGTATGGATCTTATTTTGTGTACTAAAAAGACTTATAATAGATATATATTTACCAATGTAATGTATAGCAAAGATATATAGGAGTTAAGATTGATTGGGACACAGTTCCTATTATACTTATGATAGCTTTAATATTGCTTAACAAGATATATATAAATATATAGTAATTACAGATACGTGCGTCCGTGCCCGTTTCTCACGGAGCTCTAGCTACTATAGTGCGGCGCACATATAGCTGCCTGCTGCGTCGGCAATAGAGCTGTACGAGTACCCGGAAAAAGCAAGCCGAGTCTGGCTCGGCTCGAAAAACCGAGCCGAGCCAGGTACCCGAAAAAACCGAGCGGCTCGAATAGAACCGAGTACTCGAATTTTTCCAAGCTGCCCGAAAGAAACCGGGCGGATCGGATAGAACCGAGCGGCTCGAATAGAACCGAGTACTCGAATTTTTCCAAGCTGCCCGAAAGAAACCGGGCGGATTGGATAGAACCAAGCGGCTCGAATTTTTCCAAGTAGCCCGAAGGAAACCGGGCGGCTTGGAAAGTAAGCGAGCGGATCGTAAGAAACCGGGTGGCATGGAATGAAACGAGCGGTCCGATAGAAGTTCGAGCAGATCAAAAACTATTTGTCCGATTTATTTCAAGTTTGGTATATATGTTTTTTTTTATACGATAACCCATTCGTATGTAATAAATGTTTTAAGTTTGCCTTGTTAGGTAAAAAATGAATAGTGATATTCACCTTGCTCTCATTTGTAGAATACATTTTTTCTTCTCAAATCCGTATGCTACATTGTATATATTTTATTAATGAACACTAGAATCATGGTCTTTCTCATGTTAGATAAACCTGGGCATCATAATTTGATACATAGCTCGCGCGCATAATATTTATACAACATATCCCTTAATACATGCTCTGCACATAAGAATTAACGAAATAATTTTCAATCTCATAGTATCTGTAAAAAGAATTCGTCTAGTTTAGTATTGTTTCGAGCGTCTCAGCTTGGCGTAACACCTTAATAAAGGGAGTTGCCTGTTAATGGCTAAATAAGTATAACTGAATAAAAAAAAGAAATAGGTATAATATAGACTGCGGAATTTTATGCAAATACATGTTTTTGTAGTAATGGATTAAACAAGTGGGACTTTGACCGATCTATATTTCAACATTAAGAGGATTTTAAAAATATATTTGTAATTTTGCATATTTCGGGTATTTTTCATGGTTCTCGCATATACGGAATTTGTTTACAAATTAGCTCAAGTAATTGTTAAAAGTTGCTGAACCTCGCTTTTAAAGTTTAATAGCTTCATACCTATGTTAAAAATTTTATGTAAGTGTAATAGTTACATTATATTCAAAAGTTTAGTAATTTGTATTGAAGGGATTAGGGTTGTGCTCTGGAACGCGGTATATCAGACTTGCATTAACTTCCGCAGTCTAGGTGTAAATAAATAAACGAATAATTTTTAAACAATAAACAACTAAAACAACGTCCATTTTTTTATTTAATTAATACAAGGACGCAATACCAATCCGTTTGAATGAGGATGGGGAATACTTCTGCAAGAGCGTATGAAATTACAAGAAATAAAATAATTGTATTTAACCAACATTTGCACAGCTTAATTATACGCTGTAGCTTATTTCGTACATTGGATTACATACATACTTCATACATGATGCACGCATACTATGTACATACTACATACACACTATATTCATGCTATACATATACATTACTTATTATATACATGGAACATACAGTATAGGCATACAATGTACTGTTAGCCCTACGCACGTACTAGATGCTACTATATACTATTACATTATATTACATGAGGGGGACATATAGTATTGGTATTTGTTTCACTTTCCGATGACTTTTTTAAATTATAATTTCGACCGTAATATTTAGTACGATTATTTGATTTCGGCGCACAGGTTCGGTCAATTTTAAATCATTAAAACACAAGCTATTTAGCAATAGATAATAAAAGCTTTCGACGTTTCGATCTTGATTTACAAGGGAAGATCCCGAACCCGAAAATTCAAAAAATTCTGAAACTTTGTGAATATGTAGGGGATTTCCTCCTGATTACAACGCAATTTTTTGTTGCTGCCCAAAATCACTCTAATGGGGTGAAATTAACCCCTGAATATTCGGCCATTTTTCGATTTCGTGTTATAACTCGCAAACTGTAAGAGATAGAAAAAAGTTTCGAGACAAAAGTTACTTCTTTCAATTAGATCTACCAAAGCGTAAAGGTTTTATCAATTGTTTAAACAATTAGAAAAAGTTATAAACAAAAATATGAATGTTTTCTAAAATTCGGGGTTTCGCGTGAAATCTGAACTGGATGTTTAAATAATTATGAAACAGCATAATCCATATTTTTTTCCATACAATTTCAACTATTGTTGTATTGCGGAACTGTGCTACGCGACAATCGAAGAACTTTTCAATCCCATTGTAACGTACCTGAAGCTGCAGGACGAGCAATGTTCTTCTAACATTTATTAGGAAATAACAAGTGACTTGGGACAGACTACATTTTTTTATTTCTTTTGCAAACTACTGATACACCCTTTCTTTGAACGGTACATGTATCGGCGAGCTATGTATCAAATTATGATGCCCAGGTTTATCTAACATGAGAAAGACCATGATTCTAGTGTTCATTAATAAAATATATACAATGTAGCATACGGATTTGAGAAGAAAAAATTTATTCTACAAATGAGAGCAAGGTGAATATCACTATTCATTTTTTACCTAACAAGGCAAACTTAAAACATTTATTACATACGAATGGGTTATCGTATAAAAAAAATGATACGCTACGTTTTAGATAATATCATTAAGAACATATATACCAAACTTGAAATAAATCGGACAAATAGTTTTTGATCTGCTCGAACTTCTATCGGACCGCTCGTTTCATTCCATGCCACCCGGTTTCTTACGATCCGCTCGCTTACTTTCCAAGCCGCCCGGTTTCCTTCGGGCTACTTGGAAAAATTCGAGCCGCTTGGTTCTATCCAATCCGCCCGGTTTCTTTCGGGCAGCTTGGAAAAATTCGAGTACTCGGTTCTATTCGAGCCGCTCGGTTCTATCCGATCCGCCCGGTTTCTTTCGGGCAGCTTGGAAAAATTCGAGTACTCGGTTCTATTCGAGCCGCTCGGTTTTTTCGGGTACCTGGCTCGGCTCGGAAACCGAGTCCCGGATTGGTTCGGATTTCAAGCTACCCGAATATTCAAGTACTCGTACAGCTCTAGTCGGCAATGCTGGCACCTACACGACCTATAATATACCACAACTCCTTCCGCTTTTTACAGTTTGCTTTATATCATTTTTGTTCTAGTCCCTCTGATCGACGCAACTTTGATTCGTCTAAATCTACGTTAATTATTTGATCGGTATGATGCTTAACTATTTTGCCGAAATCTACTTCTACGTAAAATGTAGAAGGAGATACTTTTTTAATAATCGTACCTTTTAGTTTTTTATCACCTAACCCATAGTTATCTGTCATTACACTATCACCTTCCTTAAATGATACTCGACGCGAACCGTTTTTACAAACAATCTGAGCGTGCTGTTTATCATACGCGGTGTTTTCGACACTGGGCCGTAATACATCGAATCGTGTGCGAAGTTCGCGTTTATACATGAGCGATGCCGGGCTTCTGCCAGTTGTGCTATGCGCAATGGTGCGATAATCAAATAAAAATATATTTATCGCGTCGTCTAGCAACTTTCCTCCCTTTACAATTTTTTTTATTTTGTCTCTGAAATTTCCGACAAAATTCTCGGCTGCGCCATTTGTCGCGGGATGATATGGGGGTGAAAACATATGCTTAATACCTAACTTGGTTAAAAAATGATAAAATGCGTCGCTGGAAAATTGGGTACCATTATCTGTGACCATGTGTTTCCGTAAACCAAAACGTGCAAAAGTGTCCATGAATTTTGTTATCAATTTATCGGCTTTTGTATTGTTTTGAAAATTTATTACTTCTGGCCACTTAGAATGTGCATCCACGATTACTAGAAACATATGTCCTTTAAATGGTCCCAAAAAATCAGCGTGAATGCGGCTCCATGCCTTGTCCGGCGAAGGCCAGAGGGTTAATGGCGCATTGGTGCTTCATATACCTCTTCCACCATTTCCCCCATTAATTCAGCTTCGGTAAAAAAGCGTTGGAAATCTGCTACAACAATTGATCTATTATCTTTTATCAGGAGGCGTACTTGTTCGACCCGCTTTTTAGATACACTTGTATTATAAGCACTAATACAGGCTTCCCTTATTTCATTTACTTTAAAATTTCTTCCACTTTCGTACTCTCGAAATCTGTCTTTCAAGTGTTTTAAAATCTCTTTATATAGATCAGGCCAATCTATCCTTAGGTTGTTACTCCTCATATTCTCGAATTTTTCTGACGATCTAGATCAGCGCTGTTCAAGGTCGCTCCCGCGGGATATTGGGGTTCTCCCAGTCTCGTCCGCGTTGTCAGGGATACCGCGCGACGCTAAAGAGGCGATCATGACAGACCAGCGTGTCAGTCGCCGAGCGAGCTCGGAAGCCCGATACGACATGTTATTAGTGACACGCGGCGTCGCAGCCAGCCAATGCTACTACTTCCCGGTATAAGTTGTCAGTCTTGGTGACCTGTACTTTTCAAACAATTCTAAAACTAGAAATATCATAAACAAGCCTGACACATAGGTACGAAAGTCAACGAATTAACCTGAAATGACCCATATCCAAGTGACAGACGGCTCGCCGGATGCGGCACTGACACATAAATACGTCGTGTATAGCGCTCGAACACCCCCCTAACCGCGAAGACGCTATAGCCCATCATGGCAGCCTTCTTAGCGTCGCGCGGTCTCCTTGACGACGGAAGGCACGCTATGCGAGAGAAAGATTGGAAGGGGAAGCAGGCGCGTGAGGGGCCCCTGCGCTGGTCAGCGCTGATCTAGATTTATATAAATGGACAGTCCGTCCTCCGTATTGGCACGTGTAGCAATGACAACGATATATAGGAGTTAAGATTGATTGAGACACAGTTCCTATTATACTTATGATAGCTTTAATATTCCTTAACAAGATATATAGATATATAGTAATTACTGATACGTACGTTCGTGCCCGTTTCTCACGGAGCTCTGGCTACTATAGTGCGGCGCACATCTAGCGGCCTGCTGCGTCGGCAATGCTGGCACCTACATGACCTCTAATATACTACAACAAACGATAAGTCAATTATATTTGATACATTATTATAATCTCCATTCTATTTACTTTAATGTACAATATTAAAAATTGCAATATTTTTTATTTATTGTACAAATAACATCTGGTTCTGGAAAACGATGATTTGAGGCAAGATGGGGTCCTTGATACGTGGAATGATGGGGTGCCCTATTATGGTTGTTCATGTGAGGTGGAACAACGCCATCGTTCTCTATTGTAATTTAAGTTGAATTTGCATTATATTTAATCTGGATTTGAAAATGGTAAGAACATATATGTAAGAAGAAACTAAACGAGGGAAATGGTCAACAGAAGTTATGAAGAAATCTGTAGATGAAGTTTTCAGCAATAAAATGGGGTACAAGAAAGCTAGTCGAGAATATTTCCGTCCACAAACAACATTGAAAAGCTATGTCCAAAAATTGAACTTTAAATTGAAATTTACCATTACGTCCAATTAAGAGTGTATTTTCGCAAACAGATGAGAATGAACTTGTCGAATATTTAAAACATATGGTCCCACAACTCCTGCAGGAGAGTAGGAAGAAAATAATTTAGAAGACATTCATATTTACATCGATTGTGAAAATATTTAGGGGAACCGTGTTGCCCCGTTCCGGTACTAGGTACGTCATACCCCGTAGCAGGGGCAAGATGATTTTTCCTTATATTTTTTAAAAGCTTAATAACTTCAATTTTTATTTAAATGTTGCTCAAACTATGTACTAAAGGTTAAAGTATTAACTTATAATTATATATTGATTCATAAAAACTTAAATAAAAGCTATAATTATTCATTTTTTTGCTTGTTTGCTCAGCTTCCCCATCATGCTACCATACTTCACCATTCAAATACAAAACTCTTTTCATTACAATCATTAATAATGATCAGAATGATATCATATTTGGTATAATTTTCATTTCACAAACTCCAGCAATCCATTGGTGGTATTTGAATGGAGATCTAATATTATTTATAGAAATTCCCATTTTCATTACTGACAAGGGAACACCGCGAACCCGGACTCACCGTTTGGAACGCAACTTTGTGGGTTTATAGAGTGCCTCAAGACAAGAACGACGGTGTGACGTCCCACGAATTTTCGCGCCCGGTCATTTCAACTCTTTCATAAACCACTCCACAACTCTACTCAAATCTCCCCAAACTTCTTACCCCTTTTCCAACACTGACCGTCTTGGCGTTGCACCTTAGCGGTCCCCATCTCAAGACGGTCAACCAGCAAATCCCCTTTCCCTATTCGCCCAACGAGGCACAAACTCTTCCCTCATATCGAATGTAAACAAGTCTCTCGCCCCAAAAATCTCTTAAATCGAGACTACGTCTCACACCCTCTCTATGACCAAAGAGGTCATACCCACTACCACCCCCTTCCGATTAAAGCACCAAAAATCCATCAAATGGGTTGTGTAATTCCTTTGCAGAAGCCCCGAAACTCTTCGCACTCATAAAACCACGCAAGACTAAATTTCTATTGTCTGCGAATCTAAATATAGACCAACCTCTGGTCCTTACAAAAACCCCGAAAATATTACATAAACGGGTCAAAGTCCATACAGCGCACCCCCCTTCATACCGAAAATTATTATATAAACGGGTCAAAGTCCATACCGCGCGTACCCCCGCAGCCCCTTGTAAAATCATATAAATGCAAGGGCTTCGAGACAGAGGTCCTCTGTCGCCGAAATACCAGCATCGAAAGGACACGCTCTTTCGACGGAAGTGTCATTATTCAAACCAACGCAAAGATTATTTAAACCACCACCATCAATCATTGTAAGAGATTATAATTATCTTTAATACCATTGTGCATCACCATCATCATATATTGTGTATTGCTATTCTTATTGCTTTTCTTATTCATATTATTGCTAACGCTCATCGCTTATATTACTGTGAATCATTAATTCTTGTTACTTTATTCTATTACTATTGCTAACGTTCATTGCTCATATTGCTAGCGTAGCAAATCTTTATGCTTTACTCAGTTCTATGTTTGGCTTATATACTTGTATCTCATATTCACACTCTTACTTCATTATAATAATCATTTATATATCCATTATGTGCTATTGCTTATCGTGTCACGTATTGTTATAAAGTCCAACCATTATCGCTTTACAGTGCATGGCTTACCCGTGTTTTAACTGAATAAACAGTTTTACTTTAAATCACGCTTAGATTTATTGTGTCAATCCTTCGGGTACGAAGATCCATAAATCCACACGAGCTGCCGCAACAGCTGATCACGGGAAACGACCGCGGAAAGTGTCACGGTGTTTACAAAAATACTTTTGTATAGCTCTCGCTCAACCGTATGACTAGCCGAATTTCGCAGAGTTATTACGTGTGTCTTTTACTATAATGCAACGATAAAGCCAATTTCCAAGACAGACCAAAACAAGTGCTCTAACGGGTGTCTCCTTGATACAACCCAGTTCATTAAACCTTTCCTGGTCGACTAGTGTGCAGAATTAAACACTTCTCGCCTGACGTTCAAAACGATTAGTGTGCAGAATTAAACATTACTCGCCTGACGTTCAAAAAGCGATTAGTGTGCATAATTAAACATTTCTCGCCTGACTTCCCCTAAATCCTCAGTGTGCTGATTTTCACATTCTCGCCTGCCGTTCGAAACGATTAGTGTGCAGAATTACACATTTGACGCCTGATTCCCTCACCCCGATGCGCTGGACTATAGATTCGCGCCTGTGGTTTATTGAACTCCACTATGTCATTTGTCCCATAAGACCTTCACCCGGGACGTGACACCTCCTTTTTTTCACGCTTTGTTATTTCAATATTTTCTTTCACTTCGTGTGTTTTTTTTAACAAATCGCGCCATTCAGTCGAAGAAACTGCACTTGGCAGTTTTTCTTTTGGAGATTTTTTTGTTTGCTTTGGATAGGAGCAGGATAAAATAGATGTTTGTCAAGAGCATAATTAAGAGCCTCCATCTTTTGATTTTTTTATTCAATGTGTATGGTGTTATCCCTTTGTTGGAGAATAGGCGTGTTACAATCATCGGGTGTACTAGGATTTATTGTATTGTATTGTACATTGTTTTTTCTTGTTAAACAGAATGTTGTTTCAAGCATTTCGCTTATATTACCCTTTCTCTCCTTCGGGTCCCAGCAGCAGCGGCGCACTGGGAGAAAGGTGGTCTCCCATCTTTCCCCAGTACCCGCCCCGTGATGCTTAACTTCGGTGATCTAACGAGAAACGGTGTTTTGTATCACGGCCAAGACCGCTGGGTTACTAGCAATTATTTAGACCGATAATAGAAAGAGGGCTTAACGTTGATATCGAACTAGAATGCCCTTGTTGAGATGCACCAACAGTCGCTCTCAATCTAGGTGTTCCCTCAAACGCGTCTTCCACTTCAAAACCTCTACTACTACTCAAACTAAGGTCGGTATCAAATACATTGGCCGGTGAATTCGGTTTCCCGAGCAGCGATCGAGGAGAAATCAGCCACCACCATCTGACGATCGCTGATTTGTCAGTTGGAGTTGCGTGGCCCTCGCAGGGTATGGTGGGGTAAAGGGAACGCTGCTCCGCTCCGCCTGAACCTAGCCATTTGGCTGATATTTGTCCTTCACGTAATAGTTGTGTGCGTTACGAAGCTATGCGTAGATCAATACGAGATTAAGCTATCGAAAACGAATCAATGTTCTAACCAATAAAGGTCCTGAATTTTTTCGTTGCTAACGCACACCTATTCTGATGTGTGGATTTCTACGCTGACAGCTCCGTTTGGCCTACACGTCAGAATCTTCGCACTATCCCCACCACTTCTGGCTTACTCTTGTTCTGCGAAGGCGAGAGCGAGATGGAATGAGAGCGAGTCAGAAAACGTTGAGAAAAGGAACACCGAGGCAAACAAACGGTGTGGTGGGAGAATACCACTCACGAAACTCACCGGCCAATATACAGGGTGTCCCACGGAAGAGTGGACAGCGGGATATCTCCTAAAGTATTGGGGATAAAAAAATAAAAAAATATGGAATTGCATGGTTCGAGGGGGCCGATTTATTAACGCGGACGAATTTTCTTTCGATTATTATTTTAAAAGATACGATGGTCAAGTTCGGTTTTTTAAATGGAACTATTTATTCTGAAAACCTGATTTGATAGTGCGTTACAAGACAAATTCAATGAGCATTAATGTATACACTTGATTTCCACTGGTTTTTGAGATATTGCGCATGGAAATTTACTGATTTTCACTAGAAGAAAACCCGCTGGAATAGCAAGGACCGTGGACGGTTTGCTGACGCCAGGGGTTGCCTTGCCTGTTGAAACCGATACCTACCTGCTAAAGGTCTACGTTAGAAATGGCAGGCCCAAAGGCTGGACAATTCTTTTCCGCCAGAAATGCTACTTAGGTAGGTACATTTGCGGTATCGAGAAGCGCACCGTTACTTTTATTTCGCACTTGCTTCTACGCTCGGATGGCCGGTTCTTTTTCGAGGGATGCAACCTCGATTGGTTAGGTTAGGAGGTGTGAAAGTTGCTAGACTAAATTTCAACTATAGGGAGCAGATTGTATTAGAACCAATCGGATTTGCATCCCTCAGAAACGGCTGCTCTCATGAAGAGGCCCTCTTCACAGCAATACCTCCTCCCCAATGCCCACCTTCTCTCGCATGGAATACGTCAACGCATGCTTTTCTTTTAATATTGAAGCTCGTGTTTATACTCGAGAGGACCACGCGTCGACAGCGGGCTACCCCTTTTCTTCCTGTGTCTCTCCACGAGGAGTATCGACGGTGGATTGTAGGAGCGTAGATGTCGAGATGCCAGTTATTGAATCCAGGAGACGATGGAAACTCTTTATTACAAAACACACATGTGCTATAATAAATGATCGAACTTGCGCCCAACTTCGCGCAGACCGATTACAGGGTGATTGGCTCGGTACGCCTAATCCGCCTCGCAACCGTGACGAGGTCAAGCCAAAAGGTATGAATCCTGGGTCCTTTTTTCGAAGAAAGCCATAAAATTTGTTGGGCACTGCGGGGTGTTGTCGTCCCAGCTACGGGATGAAATGCAGAACTACCCTGTTTCTGCTTCAGAAATAAAATAATTCTTTATTCTTTATCGTGTGGATATGGAAGTGTCGCCGATGAATTCCTTGTGGTTTTCCGATGAAAATCATGCCAAATGTCGTGCAAATCGGAATACTTTGACACAAGCTATTTGTATTCCCTATGTAAAAGTTGTCCGATTTGCATGATATTTCGTATTATTTCATCAGAAAACCCCAAGGAATCTATCGACGACACTTCCATATCCATACGATGAAGAATAAAGAATTTCTTAATCCGCTTAAATGAATATTTCACAATTTAAGTAGTATATCTGGCGGAAAAGAATTGTCCAGCCTTTGGGCCTGCCATTTCTGGCGTAGACCTTTAGCAGGTAGGTATCGGTTTCAACAGGCAAGGCAACCCGTGACGTCAGCAAGACCGTCCACGGTCCTTGCTATTCCTGCGGGTTTTCTTCTAGTGAAAATCAGTAAATTTGCAAGCGCAATATCTCAAAAACCAGTGGAAATCAAGTTTGTACATTAATGCTCATTGAATTTGTCTTGGAACGCACTATCAACTCAGGTCTTCAGAAAAAATAGTTCCATTTAAAAAACCGAACTTGACCATCGTATTTTTTAAAGTATTAATCGAAAAAAATTCGTCCGCGCTAATAAATCGGCCCCCTCGAACCTTGCAATTCCATATTTTTTTTATTTTTTTATCCCCAATACTTTAGGAGATATCCCGCTGTCCACTCTTCCGTGGGACACCCTGTATATGATACCGACCTTAGACTGTCTGCGACATTTCTTAAATATCTTTTGTCTAATAATTCTATGTGACATGTCACGTCCCGGGTTAAGGATTTAATGGGACAAATGACAAAGGGGTTTTTACATAAAATCCAGCCGCGAATCTATAGTTCAGAGCACCGGGAGGCGAGGAAATCAGGTATTTAACGATGTAATTCTGCACGCCAGCCTTTTCGATTGTCAGGCGAGAAATGTGAAATTCTGCACGCTAATCGTCTCGAACGGCCGGGAGAATGTTAGATTCAGGGAATTGAAGATTTAGGGAAGGTCAGGCGAGAAATGTTTAATTCTGCACACTAAACATTTCGAACGTCAGGCGAGAAATGTGAAATTCTGCACACTAATCGTTTCGAGCGGCAGGCGAGTAATATTTAATTCTGCACACTGAGGATTTGGGGGAAATCAGGCGAGCAATGTTTAATTCTGCACACTATCCATTTCGAACGTCAGGCGAGAAATGTGAAATTCTGCACACTAATCGTTTCGAACGGCAGGCGAGTAATGTTTAATTCTGCACACTGAAGATTCAAGGAAAGTCAGGCGAGTAATGTTCAATTCTGCACACTAACCATTTCGAACGTCAGGCGAGAAATGTGAAATTCTGCACACTAATCGTTTCGAACGGCAGGCGAGTAATGTTTAATTCTGCACACTGAGGATTTAGGTAGAAGGCGGGAGAGAAATGTGAAATTCTACGCACTAACGGTTTTGGGGAATGACAGGCGAGAAATGTTTAATTCTGCACACTAATCGTTTTTTGAACGTCAGGCGAGTAATGTTTAATTCTGCACACTAATCGACCAGGGAAGGTTTAATGAACTGATTTGTATTGGGGAGACACCCGTTAGAGCACTTGTTTTGGTTTGCTTAGGTAATCGGATTTACCGTTGCGTTATTGTAAAAGAGACATGTAATAACTTCGCGAAATTCGACTAGTCATACGGTTAAGCGAAACCTATACGAAAGTAAGTTAGTAAACACCGTGACGCTTTCTGCGGTCGTTGCCCGTAATCAGCTGTTCCGGCAGCCTGTTTGGATTTAGGGATCTTCGTAGCCGAAGGATTGGCACAATAATTCGTAGCGTGATTTAAAGTAAAACTGTTTATTCACTTTATAGCTTTTTGATAAATTGTAATGCACTATTATTGTGCAGATTGTTACGGTTTATAATAATGGGTTGGCGATGAACATAGCATTTATATAGTGGTTATAAATTATGAATATGAACATGAAATACAATATATATATGTATATATATATATATTAATAAGCTAGGATGATTTAAGCAATAAGCGTTAATAAGCAATACAAATAGCAATACACAATAGTATGAGCGCAATAAGCGTTGCAATACGAAATAATGTGAAAACCACTAAGAATAGCAATACAATATAATATAAGCGCAATAAGCGTTGCAATATGAAATAATATGAAACAATAAGAATGTGACGCCCCAAGATTTTTCGCGCGCGGTTACTTCATCTCTTTTATAAATCAATCTACAAATCCACTCAAATCTTCCCCAAACCTCAATTCTTACCCCTTTACCAATGACCCCGGCCGCCTTGGCGATGTACCTTAGCGGTCCCCATCTCAAGACGGTCAATCATTAAATCTCCTTCCCTTATTCGCCCAACGCGGCACAAATTCCTCTCTTACATCGAATCTAAACAAGTCCCTCGCCCCACAAATATCTTAAATCGAGACCACGTCTCACACCCTCTAAATGACCAAAGCAGTCAAACCCACCGACGTCCCTTTCCTATTGAAACACCCAAAATCCATTCGAGGAGTTGAGCATTTCAAAATTACGTGTATAAAAACACTAGAAGAAAAACTGCGAGTCCAAATATAGACCAACCTTTGGTCCCTGCAAAAACCCCAAAAGTTACTGCGACGCATGTTCCTAATCAGGTCAAGGTGCATACTGCGCACCCCCCTTCATACCGTAAAATATTACATAAACGGATCAAAGTCCATACCGCGGGTACACCCCGCAACCCCTTGTAAAATCATATAAATACAAGGGCCCCGAGACAGAGGTCCTCCTTCGCCGAAATACCAGGATCGAAGGGACACGCTCTCTTTCGACGAAATACCAGGAGCGAAAGTACACGCTCGCCAAAGTGTTATTTAAACTAAATTCACCCACCTTCAATCATCAAGAATTGTAAGAGATTATAATTACCATTAATACCATTGTATATTACCATAATCCATAGCAATTATTCATATTCTTATTGTTTTATATTATTTCGTATCGCAACGCTTATTGTGCTCATATTATATTGTATTGCTATTCTTAAAGGCTATTAACGCTCATTGCGATCATATTATATTGTCTTATTAACGCTTATTGCTTAAATCATTCTAGCTTATTAACATATTTTGTATTTCATGTTCATACTCATATCCTATAACTCATAAACACTATCTAAATGTTATGTTCATCGCCAACCCATTATTATAAACCGTAACTATCTGCACAATAATAGTGCATTACATATTATCAAAAAGCTATAAAGTGAATAAACAGTTTTACTTTAAATCACGCTACGAATTATTGTGTCAATCCTTCGGCTACGAAGATCCCTGAATCCAAACAGGCTGCCGGAACAGCTGATTACGGGCAACGACCGCGGAAAGCATCACGGTGTTTACTAACTTACTTTCGTATAGGTTTCGCTTAACCGTATGACTAGTCGAATTTCGCGAAGTTATTACATGTGTCTTTTACAATAATACAACGGTAAATCCGATTACCAAGGCAAACCAAAACAAGTGCTCTAACGGGTCTCTCCCCAATACAAACCAGTTCATTAAACCTTCCCTGGTCGATTAGTGTGCAGAATTAAACATTACTCGCCTGACGTTCAAAAAACGGTTAGTGTGCAGAATTAAACATTGCTCGCCTGATTTTCCCTAAATCCTCAGTGTGCAAAATTAAACATTACTCGCCTGCCGTTCGAAACGATTAGTGTGCAAATTTCACATTTCTCGCCTGACGTTCGAAAAGGCTGGTGTGCAGAATTAACATTCTCGCCTGCCGCTCGAAACGATTAGTGTGCAGAATTTCACATTTCTCGCCTGACATTCGAAACGGTTAGTGTGCAGAATTAAACATTTCTCGCCTGACTTTCCCTAAATCTTCAATCTCCTGAATCTCACATTTTCCCCTGCCGTTCTAAACGATTAGCGTGCAGAATTTCACATTTCTCGCCTGACGTTCGAAAAGGCTGGTGTGTAGAATTACACCATTAAATACCTGATTCCCTCGCCTCCCGGTGCGCTGAACTATAGATTCGCGCCTGGATTTTATGTAAATAACCACTATGTCATTTGTCCCCTTAAATCCTTCACCCGGGACGTGACAAGAATATGAATAATTGGTATGGATGATGGTGATATACCGTGGCATTAATGGTAGTTATAATCTCTTACAATGCTTGGTTGTTGAAGATGATTGATTTTAGTTTTAAGAATACTTTGTCTGACGAGACCTTTATGTAATTGGTTTTCGTGCAAAGATAGCTTCCTTTCGCCGAAGGATATTTCGTCGAAAGAGGACGTCTGTCTCCGGGCCCTTGTATTTCTATGATTTTGCAAGGGCTTGTGGGGTGTACGCGCGGTATGGACTTTGCCCTGCTTATATTATATTTTACAGTATGAAGGGGGGTGCGCAGTATGCACCTTGGACTAATTATAAACATGTGTCACGGTAGCTTTTGGGGTTTTTGCAGGGACCAAAGGTTGGTCTATATTTGGACCCGCAGTTTTTCTTCTAGGGTTTTTATACACGTGATTTTGAATTGCTCAACTCCTCGAATGGATTTTGGGTGTTTTAATAGGAAAGGGACGTCGGTGGGTTTGACTGCTTTAGTCATTTAGAGGGTGTGAGACGTGGTCTCGATTTAAGATATTTGTGGGGCGAGGGACTTGTTTAGATTCGATGTAAGAGAGGAATTTGTGCCGCGTTAGGCGAATAAGGGAAGGAGATTTAATGATTGACCGTCTTGAGATGGAGACCGCTAAGGTACATCGCCAAGGCGGCCGGGGTCATTGGTAAATGGGTAAGAATTGAGGTTTGGGGAAGATTTGAGTGGATTTGTAGATTGATTTATAAAAGAGTTGAAGTAACCGCGTGTGAAAATCTTGGGGCGTCACAGACATTTTGTTGATAAACGCTTATTAAGTAGTACTAAGATTTATTTTTATATTTTGGTTCATTTGTATGACTTCTGGCACCACTGTCTTTTTCATTATTCATTTTACTAGATTTGTATTATTGATGTACAGTCATTCCATTTCTGAGGTTAAATTAAGAAAAATTATAGTTAAGACGTGGTCGATTTTTAGCGTTCATTGTGAATACAGTTAGCTTCAGAAGTCGACGGCTGTGGCCGACTATTGAATATTGAAAGGCAATGATGGTCCAGATCCCGACCACCTATAAATAAATAAATTATCTCATTTTTTTATTTTTTAAGCGCATATAGAGTAGATGTATCAGTAAGTGAACACGTACCAGTGAATGGACATTTTTTATTAAAATGAGTAAAATGAGTTATTAAAATAAGCATCTCATTAATTAGAGACTTCTTCTAGTTTCTTGCTTCATATCAAAACAATTTTTGCAACACGTGGAATCAATTGCGCTGCAAACATAATGTTATAAAAGTGATCATTCATTAGCCTTAAGTGTTCATTTATTGGTGCGTTTACCCTAAAATTGTTGATCCTTTTTCAGTGAAATAGCATCATTTTCCAGAAAAAAGTGTATAAAACTGAATTACATTTGTCGTTTCTATTCAAAGCGCATTTATGCTTCTTGTGTTAAAAACCAGCCATGGCGCATGTAGAATCAAAATTAGTTTACAAATCACTTTAAAACCATTTATTTTTTTTACCTATGGAGACCGCTTTTTGCCGTATTTTAAAGTTCGAAATTCAAAATATAATATAAAATTGTCATTTAATAAATGCTTTATTTCAGTACTTATTTCTTTAAGTTAAATAAAAAAAGTGGTCGATTTGGTAATATTTCCCAATCATGGAGTAATTATTTATATTTTGTAACATACAAAAAATATTTAGTAACATACTAAATAAATAGGTACTGTTCACAAAGTGTTAATACATTTCTACGAAATATACAATATTTGGGCAACCTTTCAATAGGCTAATTGGGTGAAGCGACCCAAGAAGCCAAAAATAAAGATTTTAATAAATATAGAAAAGATTGTAAGCTAAATATATTCTGATTGCAATCAGAATCTGATTGCAATCAGAAGACTGTATTCTGCCGTCGAGGTGACAAGGCGTCTTTGTTTTGGTTCTTCGAACGTTAGCACGTGCCTTACTGAGTGTCTCTATAAGTTTAAACCTTGTGCTCGTGTTTTCGTCATTGTGCGTTTTCTGCTTTAATTATATCTAATTGCTTCTCGCCCTCCGTAACTAACCAATATCTGAGTCTATTGAACTCTGGAGTGTTCGACTTGGTCTGGTAGTGTTCCCTGTTTTGGTGTTCTGTGTTTTTGAAGCTACTTCTCGTCTAAAGACTACAGCAAAAATGCCCGGTAGCGCTAAGAAATGCAAGGGATGTTCAACTGCAGTTGCTAATCCTGTCATGTGTGCGGGCTGTGGCATGATCAGCCACTCTGGACCTTCGTGTTTAGCTCGTACGGGACATCCCTGGTTTGGGAAGGAGCTTTTGAATTGTCGTGGTCGATTGTCTTTGTCTCCATCGACCGTTAGTCAGGCCATCGATTCGCCGGCACAATCGGTCTCTACCATACCAGCTGAAACACTTCAGTCGCTCTCTTCGTTACCAACAGCGGCGATGATAAAGGATATTGTCAACGAAGTTATTGATTCGAAGTTAACGGTCTTCAGGGAAGACCTGTTATTGGATATTAGAGCTGATCTTGGTATAATTAAAATGGACATAAGCGCTCTAGCGGATCGTGTGAAGCTACTGGAGGATAAGGCGTCCATCTCCTTGGATCAGCTGCCTTCAACGGCTGATGATTTAATCGAAGAGCTTAACGACAGGGAGATGAGATCCAAAAACATCATTATTTTTGGTATACCGGAACCTCAAGAAGTATCCCTGGAACTACAAAGGTCTTCCGATTTGAACGCTGCTAAGCTTATCTTGTCCGAGATTGGTCCACTTTCAAGTCAGGATCTTGCAGCCCACCGCCTTGGCAAGCAGGGTAGGTCACCTTGTAGGCCTCTTTGTATACGCCTCAGTTCTACAGCGGAAGCTAGGAAGATACTCCAGAATAAACACCGTTACAAGGGCCCCTATAAGATCTCTGATGACAAGACCAAAAATCAGCGTGGGACCCTCGCGCAGTTGAGGGATAGGCTTCGATTTCTTCACGAACAAGGGGACACACAGATGACCATCCGCTACATTCATGGAGTCCCGAAGATAGTGAAGAGCAGACCACCTAAGGACTCGGTTAAAAAAAACGCGATTTGAACCCTTTGGTATATTTGCAAAATGTCCGTGGTCTGCGAACCAAGTTGTATACCCTAGTTAACTCTGTCCTCATGTCCGCTGTATCGTATGACATAATTATTTTTGTTGAGACCTGGCTCACTCCGGCGATAGCTTCTAATGAGTTAGGTCTGCGTGATTATACCGTATATAGGTGTGATAGATCTACACAGACCAGCTGTTTCACTAGAGGAGGAGGTGTTCTCATCGCCGTCAAGAACTCGTTGTCTTCCCGCCTTGTAACAGTCGACTGTTCTGACGTTGAACAGCTGTTCGTTAGAGTCCACCTTCACACGAATAAATATCTGCTTCTGGGTGCAGTTTATATACCGCCCGCGGCCCAGACGTCTCTTTATGCAAGCTATGTCGACTCGGTCATTGAACTGTACCAAAAATTCAGTGAAGATACCTTATGTTTGTATGGTGATTTTAATCTACCTCATGCGGTATGGTTTAATGACTCGGGTCAGGAGTGCTTTAGAAGGTCGGGTATATCGTCGATTGAGTCAGCAGCCATTGACCTCCTTGGTTGCGCTGGGTACTGCAACCTTGCCCAAATAAATAATGTTTTTAATGACTTCGACGTTATGCTCGATCTCGTCTTTGTTAGTTGCTCTGATGTTACTATCGACCGGGTTATTGATGCCCTTATTCCACCGGATGCCTATCACCCACCCTTACATGCATTGCTTAAAGGTCTGGTCGCGTATCCCAGTAACAGGTGCGGTAACATAGTGTTCAGGGACTTTAAGCATGGAGATTACCCCGGCGTTATTGATTACTTTAACTCTGTGGATTGGGATAAAACGATAGGTGACTCCGAACCTGAAGTTGCTCTTGAGCGTTTATATGGCTATATTAATCAGGCTATTGAAGCCTTTATTCCTGTTCGGTCGGTTGTTCAATCCTCATACCCGCCATGGTTTTCCCCGGCTTAAAGTTCCTGATTCGACAGAAGAAAAGGTCGCATAAAATCTTTAAGCGTTCTGGTGCATATTGTGATTATCTAAACTTTTCGAGTCTACGTTCGAGATGTAACCTTGTCCTGGCGCGGGACCACGGCGCTTATATTGATAGTGTCGAGAACGCGGTGTGTGATAATGTGCAAAGCTTTTGGAAATTTGTTAATACCAAGCGGGGTGGGCATGGAATCCCCGGTACCGTTTATCTGGACCAAACTTCCGCCTCCTCGAACGAGGCTGCTGCTAATCTTTTCGCAGATTTCTTTGGCTCGGTATATACCCCACGAACTAGTGCGGCGTCTGCCCTGAATCCGGGTTCGTCTTCGGACGGCAACGTTAACATTCATTCGATATCTATCCCGATTGGTCAAATCTATTCTAAGCTAGATTCACTCGACACGTCTAAGGGCCCCGGTTTTGATGGGGTGCCACCCTTGTTTCTCAACGAGTGTCGTTTTATCCTTGCGAGGCCCCTCTGGCATATTTTCAACTCGTCGTTAGCTAAGGGCATTTTCCCGGTAGCTTGGAAGACCTCTTTGGTCACTCCGGGTTTCAAGGCAGGCGCCCGCTCGGACGTGCGTAATTATAGGCCGATATGTAAACTATCAGTCATGCCTAAGATCTTTGAAGAGATACTTACAGAGCACCTAATGCCTAAACTCACTAATGTGATCTGCGATGAACAGCATGGTTTTGTCCCTGGGCGTTCGACAACTTCTAATCTTGCCGTATACCACTGCTTCGTCTCGGCTGCACTGAATGAGGGTCTTCAAGTTGACACCGTTTATACAGACTTCCGTAAAGCCTTTGATTCCGTCGATCATTCTATTCTGAATCATAAACTAGCCTCAATCGGAATTAACGGGCCGCTCCTTGCTTGGGTCAATAGCTACCTTGAGGGCCGTGTACAGGTGATAAGGGTGCAGGATGGGTTGTCTGATCCAGTAAATGTGACCTCGGGCGTTCCTCAAGGATCTCACATCGGTCCTCTTCTATTCCTCCTCTTTATTAATGATCTCGGGGGGGTTTTTCTGCACAGTAGATTTCTAATGTATGCGGATGATTTAAAGATTTTTCGCACCATTAATGGTTTAGATGATGTAAATCAGTTGCAGGCCGATCTCCTTAGATTTGAGCAGTGGTGTACCGCAAATAGGATGTTGCTAAATACCGGTAAATGCGTGTTACTAAGGTCTCATAGGTCGATCAGTGGCATTCCATCAGTATACACTTTAGGCGAAGCCACGTTGGCCGAGGTTGGGGAAGTCCTGGACCTTGGAGTTACGTTTGCGTCATGTCTAAATTTTCGTAATCATTATCACAACATTGCGTGCAAAGCTATGAAAACCCTTGGGTTTATAGCCCGTTTCGGTAAGAACTTCAAGCGCATCAGAACATTAAAGTTATTATACGTTGCACTGGTTAGGCCTCATGTCGAGTATGCGTCGGTGATTTGGAATCCGAGGCATAAGCAATACTCCAACTTAATTGAAAGGGTCCAGCATAAGTTCCTAAGGCTGGCCATGAGGGTAACTGGTAACACTATGCGCTTTAATGACCACGATTATGTTCCTGCGTTGCATACGACTAAACTTTTACCTCTTAGTGACCGCCGTGTCTGCGCTGACGTTATTTTTCTCTACAAGGTTCTCCATGGACAGATAAATTGCCGGGAGCTTGTTGGCTTGATTGGTTTTCATGCGCCGCAACGTTTTCTCCGACCTAGACACCTTTTCTCTACGGATATCCCCGAATACCATCATTACGCAGTCGACCCAATCAATCGCGCGATGGTTGAAATGAATAAAGCTTTAGGGGATATTGATATATTCGCTGACTCCTCAGGTGCCTTTAGGGCCTCGGTGATCGGGAAATTGTCACCTCCTTGACCGTTAAGTGCCATGTCAATGGTTTTTGCGTTTTTGTTGATTGTTATGTTTTTGTTTTGTTTTGTGCTGTATATTTTATATTTTCTGTATAATCTTTGTTTATTTTATTTATATCTATTTGTTGTAAACTTTGTAAATTCAGTTATCTAAAGGGTTCTCCCGTATATCAATAATAATAATAATAATAATATAATCTCATTTTATGTATACAGAAGCGGAGTTTCTTTTTTTTTCATCGTATTAATATGAAAATGATACCAATGGATTCCTTGCATTCTCCCGATTAAAGGTGGCCGTTCCAATAAGCGGCTGCAGCCGCCAGCGACTGCGACCGGCGGCTACAACTCCTATGGGCGGCTGCGACTGCTGCGGCCGCACCAGCATTGCTATAGCCTATGCGCGTTTGGTTCATGAGCAGCCTAGGCTACTCGAAACACAACACAATGCCACGAGTGTCTGCTTTCCGCCGTAACAGCAGAATCTCCTAGTCGCACAGCGGCTGCCGCGCTACTGCTCCAGAAGCAGTCTAGCGACTCTAGCCGCTCTGTGATCCATCTCACATTCGGACAGATTATCCAGAAATAAGGAAAGAAGTCAGAATTCATAACTTGTGGAATTATGTTTTTTTGTTATATATTTCTTGTAAACTAATAATATGAGCTCTTGTAAAAAAAGGTAAAAATATCATGACGGCTACATCTGATCTGCGTGTAAAAACATGTCAAATTTGTTGTTTTGTGCAAAATTTTAACTGATTTCGTTCAAAGTTTGTTAAAGTAAAGTTAAGGGGAGGTTCTGGTCTAAAAGTCGATTTTTTTTTTTTATTTAATTTTTCAAATGTTCAACCTTTTAGGAATACGTGTTTAAAAGGATTTGTTGAAATTCGTAAAATTCCCGAAGTTATAGGCATTTGAGTAGCGGCAAATGCATTGGTAACACCCGGTTACTCGATACTAACGTAAAACTTTAAACGCGTTTTTCACAAAACAGTGTTCTCAAAACGGTGGGACCTGTATCTCCAAAAGTTATTATCCGATTCGACTGAACCTTTTTTTATTTTGAAGAATATACTTCTGGCTAGGGGGGGGGGGGGACTAAAAAAAATAAAAAAGTTGAAAATTTATAATTTTCAAAGGCAATGAAAGGACGAAAAATACAGGGAAAAGTGATTTCAAACTTCAAGTGTCGTTATTTTGTAAAAAAAAATGCCATTTTTGTAATTTTTTAGTACCCCCCCCCCCCTGGCCAAAAGAATAATCTTCAAAATAAAAAAGGTTTCAGTCGAAATCGGATAATAACTTTTGGAGATACAGGTCCCACCGATTTGGATCAATTTTTTGACGCCTTGACTTTAACCACTCCCCAGGGCTGCCTGCAATGATTAATTATAAAACAAAAAATATATTTCTATAATTTAAGACATCCTTAATACATTGCAAAAAGTCCCATTAAATTATATGTAGTAGTTTTCCTTTAATTAATTCCTAAATATCATCTATTTTTTTGGGCTCTAGACCAGAACCTCCACTTAAAGGGGCCAGAAATAGTATCGATTCTGCAAAATAATAGCAAATAATTCGTTATATACATTTATTTTTCTATAAGAAACCCATTGAAAAAATATCAGTATTTTTCGACTTTTTAGTTACCTTCCACCAACTTGTATAATCAATATATATTTGTCCTTACAACTGCGAAAACAAGATTTGACAATAGTTGCTAATAATGGAGTAATCACTTGTATTCTATATCGTACAGTGGGCCTGAATCCCAAGAAATAGGGGAAAATGCAACATTCCATTTTTCGCGGTGAAAATGCTGAATATTATTAAGCAAGTTCATAAAAATTTGAGTTAATATACAACTCATAACAAAGTTTGAGGTTATTTAAAAAAATAACGTCAACAATTTCAATAAAACTAAAAAAAATTGTAATCGTCTCCGGTTGCGAGACGATTATCGGTGGGACGGAGAAGGGATTGTGATGCCGACTCAGTCGGTGTGTCCGGGTTCGGCGAATGAGTAAAATGCGTTGTTAACAATAACAGTGTTTATTGGTAAAAGTCTGTATAGTGGCTGTATGGTTTACATATGTCCCGTGCCGTTCACAGTTTTGGCGGGCGGTTCGGTAACTACCGTTATTTAGCACGATGCTTGAGCGGTATCTCTTAGCGAACGCGTCGGTTCTTCCGGTGCGTACGTTTCGGCAGCGCGGGCTTGAGCGGTATCTCTTAGCGGCGCGTCGGTACGTCCGGCGAGTACGGTTCGACAGCGCGGCGCTCGAGCGGTTTCTCGTAGCGGCGCGTCGGTGCACGGCGGCGTCGACTTGTCGGCGAGCGGTTAGGAAAGGGGGATGCGGATTTATTGAACGTTCTGCTCAGGATGGCCTTATGGGGCACGTCCGTTGAGAGTCGTATAATCTCGTATCAGAGTGCAGTAGGGTTCTGGCCTAATGGGCGCGGAGACACCTCTCTGACGTAGGCAGGGCGTAAGATTTCTCTCGGTCTATTTCGGAAGAGGCTGGTTATGGTACAGTGGTGGCGATGGCCGACCACTGAGACACCTCATGGGAGCTAAAAATGAGCATCTTGCCGTACCGCGTGAAGCGCGTAAGCGACACGCACAAGAGCTCCTGATTCCACTCGCCGCGGCCTTTATATGCCGGAGCCGTGCAACTTCGCAAGCGAGGCAATACGCGGGCCCAGTGGCCACTTAGCGGCCTGGGTGCGTACTGGACCTCGCCCTTTGCTTTGGTTTCGCGCGCTCGCGCGGTCCGCGTGACGTGACTTCGTCACAAAATTGGTAAATACGTACTATCGAAAGTGCAGAAATAATAACTTGAAAACCGAACGTTTCCCCAGCGTGTGACTTAAACCACTAATAAAGTACCAAAAAACAGTTTCTAATTTTTTATCACGATTGAGTTAAAAAATAGAAAAACAAATTAATAGATGTAGAAAATATTAAATTATACATCACTAGAAAGGAATAGGTTTATCCTATTTTTTGCTACAATTTGAATTCCGATATTTTAAATGATACACCCAAATGTCATTGACTTCTTCAATCCGGTAGATAAACAGAACACGATGTACATATAAGAAAAATGGCTAGTCTTTCACTATCTTCGACGGTCCTCGAGGACTCATACAACAATAGACCCTCTTTTCAAGTGCTCGAAAAGGGCCTGTGCGGCGCGTCGTTGCACTGGTGGGGGCCATGGCGTCGACGCTTAGATATAGGAAATACCATTTGCGACGACGCCAGTTGGAGTCGCTGGCGGCTGTAGCCGCTTATTGGAACGGCTACCTTAAATTGACAAAAAAATATTTAAATCCCACTACTTTTAACGAAACGGACTTTCACTGATGCAAATTAATTTTATACGTAATATCGTTAATTGAGGGAGTGGGAGCAAACAACGGACAAGACCACATTCTTTTCGAAATTGAGTTAGCACCAATAGCGTATTCCAATAGGTTCTACTAATCATATAAAATAGGCATTATTCGGTCGGCGCATACGTTCGTTTGCTTTATTCGTAGAAAGTGTTTAATACAAATATAAATATATTTCATACTTTTCAAGGCTGGCGTTCCAATGTGCGGCCGGCGACGGTCTCACTAGTGCAAGGGAGAAACAGATGCATACCTCTCACACTGAGTAAATGTAGCCAACAGACTACCTTTCCAATAAGTTTATTCTCCTGCTTCTCGAATACTAGCGATTCTCGGGGGGGGGGGGGGGGGTTGTAGCAAAAGTATCAAACTTTTTTCCCCGAAAGCCCTAACTCCCCATACTTTAGCGTTCAGAAATGACAGGTGTTTTCCGAGCGGACTGGATTAGCGTAACCCACTGTGATCTCCGACGGTTAATGAATTACCAATAAAATATGATTTTTATCGCAAATGACTGATCATTAATTTAAACAAAACGATATTCGCCTACTTCCCTTACTATTCGACTTTTCATTAGAACTTGAGAACCGAACGTTTCCCCAACGTGCGACATAAACCATTAATAAAGTACCAAAAAAACAGTTTCCAATTTTTTATCACGATTGCATGCATGCTGCACGCATGGCTGCTCGTGATCCTCGTTCTCGTCGATCCGCTGATCGACTGAGGATCGCGCATGCGTTCAATTCTCCCACTCCTTTACACTCAATTCTCTCTTTCATCACACTTGCGTCTCGCGGTATCCTGAACTAATATTAATATTAACACTAAGTACTCTTCTAAAAGTAAGAATAATAAGAACATAGTAAGAATATAAGTATTTAAATAATTATCAAATAGGTTTATTAATGAAAAAAAAGAAAGGGACATTTTTGGGGTTTGTTACACTCGACATCGTGGGATGTTTTTATTCAGTATAATAAATTAAATGGCAATAGTAGGGACACTGGCAGTAATTAGGACATCTAATATTTTATTTTTACAAATATCTTTTGTTGCTGTATATAGTTTATGAGTTTGATGAAACCATATTGTAGTAGTCAAATAATTGTATTAATTACTTATATCACATATTGTCCACGTTCACATATGTTTCCTCGAAGGTTGCCCGTAGAATCTAAGACAGTATTCCGTGTATTCGCAATTCATGAACGTTACGCGTAAATCCGTATTCTGTGCGAATACGGGACTTATATATATTGTTGCGCCGGGGTGTTTCCATCGTCGACCCCCCAACGCAAAGCAATAAAATAGTGTTCTCGTCCTCTTCCGTGCGTCCCGCGACGTTTTCCATGTAAAACTCCGAGCGCGTTCCTCGACGGGACGCTCCAGCTCGTTGTCCCGCGACGTCTCTGGGCTTCTGCTCCCACGAACGTCCACGACGGCCTCACCGCTTCAACGCTGCGTCCTCCTTCGGTTGCGGGTAGCTCCTTTCTCCAAGGGTGCATCCTCGAAACCCTCCCATTGGTCAGGTCTGGAAATCCAATCCATCGACGGTTCTGGAGTACCCTTGCAAAAGAGACAAAGATACATGAACGCCCTATTTTAACAATAGTGTAAAGATAAGGGCGGGCCAATTCTTTTCCTCCCGTGTTCTCTTCACCCAACGTCTTTCGTGCAGCAGCCTTCATTCAGTTCTTGACTCAGCGTTTCTCCCTCTCCCTCTCCCTCTCCCTCTCCCTCTCCCTCTCCCTCTCCCTCTCCCTCTCCCTCTCCCTCTCCCTCTCCCTCTCCCTCTCCCTCTCCCTCTCCCTCTCCCTCTCCCTCTCCCTCTCCCTCTCCCTCTCCCTCTCCCTCTCCCTCTCCCTCTCCCTCTCCCTCTCCCTCTCCCTCTCCCTCTCCCTCTCCCTCTCCCTCTCCCTCTCCCTCTCCCTCTCCCTCTCCCTCTCCCTCTCCCTCTCCCTCTCCCTCTCCCTCTCCCTCTCCCTCTCCCTCTCCCTCTCCCTCTCCCTCTCCCTCTCCCTCTCCCTCTCCCTCTCCCTCTCCCTCTCCCTCTCCCTCTCCCTCTCCCTCTCCTCTCCCTCTCCCTCTCCCTCTCCCTCTCCCTCTCTCTCAAGGGGTTACGGTTAAACCCGCGTCGATCCCGTGCCAATTCCGCGACGGTGTCAACCTCGAACTCCCTCCGCCGCGGTTGTAGCGATTCCGTGCCCTGCAGGCACGTCTTCGTTGCTTCTGTGGTTCCGCGCTCCTGGGGACGCCGCTCGTCAGCAACACAACTGCATGGATCCCTGGCCGTCACCCAGAGCTGTACACCCACCCTTGGGGTGGTCCGTGCACTCCCGGACGTCCCTGCGTCTCCGCCGGAATCGCACCTCCACCACCAGTACTTCGACGCTCCTTTTATAGTGTCCTAACTCGGCCTCGTGTAGCGACGATCAACACTTCCCCGAAAAATCGGTTTTGTGGGACAACGCAGCAAAATGTCCTTGGCAATTGTCAGTGGTGCAGACGGACGATTAAAACACATGAAGGGAACAGGACGAGTTATTTAGGGGACAGATTACATATGGGAGACAGTGGGAAACATATGGGAAAACAGTGGGGGAAACATATTGGAAAACAATAACCAGAATCATCTTCCTCGCAAACACCATACGCCAGAACATCTCAACCTCGTAGACATTAGTTGAAATCGAAATCAAGAGTTGTCGAGATGTCAATGCCTTGTCGTCGCTGCCTGCAACTCGCCAAGGAACTAACTTCGCGCCGAATGCGCGTCTCTGTCACTCGGTTTATCGATGACCGAACACGGCCGTTTTCTACGTTACCCAATGAGAACGATACAACCAGAGCACAGACCAGGTATAGAATAGATTTCTCATCCTTTTGTCTTCAGTGTCACAGGTCTGAAGTACCGATATTCTGAAATAACCACTGGTTTTCGAGCGCCCTCTCGAATTTTCAAGCGGTGGGTGCCGGAAACACAATGTGTTTCTAGCATTGACACAGGTAAAGCTGCCGGTACCGCCGCGGAAACTGTAGAAGCTATGTTATACAGGGTGTCCCACTAAATCGGTCCACCTCAAACATCTATTATTTCAAGTTATTACTTAAACGAAACACGGTGAAACTAGTTTCTTTACAGACATAGATTAGATGTGGAGGTCAATTTTATTTTTTCAAATGGACTGTCAAATTCAATAGAATAGCGAATTCTGAGTATGAAAGTACTAAATTTCATGCATTAATCCTAAAACTTATTGTTTCTGAGATATTCAACATTCTCCATCCTATGACTTTGATTAAGAAATTTGAAGCTATGCTCAGTTCATTTCGGATAGCCGGCCGTTGAATGCGAAAATAATAAAATAAAACAATAAATACGAACGTCAAAGGGCGGTTTTTGACTCTTGAAAGTACATATACACATGCCATGTGACGCGTGTGTAATAAACCAAATGAACGACACTTAATATAAATTCAAACATATTAATATATTTATTAAAACATGATACAGAAATTAAACAAATAATTAAATTTATCACGCAGCAGAATATAATGAATATTCCAACCAGTTGAAACAATTTTTTAGAAGTATTTGAAGCATTACATATGACAGACAGTACATATTATATCGAACTTGATGCGACTTTGTTTTTCAGCTACATGTCTGGCTTTATTTAACTATTTCACAGCTTCAAGGTGAAGGGCGACAGCAAGTCATAGTTGTGTAAGTGATAGGGATGCACCACTACAGTGGTTCGCGCTATGTCGGCGTGCCAGCCTTTCAATGGGACGATTAAAGACCATCATCGACTCGAACCAGCGCGAGTGCAGCTAGCCTAAATTTTCTCTGTCGGGGGTTCCGTCTCGAGTCCTGAGGTCTCTTCTTCGAGAAATGCCCACAATTTTCACTTAAGCTGGTAAATTCTGTGAAATGGATTAACGAAGAGCAAGGAACCTTTTGTTTCCTTTCATGAAGGCAGATTTCGTTACTCATTTATTAGCTGTTGTCATGTAAGGCTAATGTATTTTGGTCTTCCTCTGATCCTGCTTTTGTTCCTTTCAATGGTTTATTGCCAGCTATCGTCTTTTGCTTCTTCCATCACGAAGTGAGCGCGACAATTACATTTGCACACAAACAAACTCTTTTATCCAATAATGTAATACGTGCTACTTATTATGTAAGATTACGGGTTCAGGACTCCGTAATGAGCATCGTGACGGGCCGAAAAAAAGATAGGCTCAGTCGGGAATCGGATTAACCGTTCTTTTAATAATCTTTGATTTCTGGGAAACTATAATATAATGTAAAATATAATATAAATATAATATTAACCCTCCGTATCCTGAGCCTGTGTCTTTTTAGACCCATCATTTCAAAGCTCACGCACAAGGTGACAGAGCGGTTAATATTATTCGAGCTTGAGCGACCATCCCTACCTGAGTTATACTGTATCGGTGAGGGTCTCGAGCGACCGTGGATTTTTTATTAATGAACTATCAGTGTGCGTCCGTCAAGTCCCAGGCACACGACTCGACGTCCCGTACTCGGAGGGTTAAATATATATACTGTATATACAGAAATCAAAGATTATTAAAAGCATATCCGCATTTCGCTTATGTTTTCCCTAATTATATAGGGTAACACGCATAAGTTTTAATATCTCAATATATCGAGAATTACGCACACGATCAATTTTAATCGTTCTGGTCTCGAGTCCCATACATCTCATGCTTTTAAATAGATATGTATTGATACAGGCTCGCACTCATCTCTCCTTGTATTTGAAGCAGGGGTGGAACCAATTATTTTCCTAATCCACGTTAGAAAACAAGCAACTTTTGTTGGAAGCATTTTTTCTTAAAACCATTCCAAACTATTTCTCGATGTCTAGATGCTAGAAGACAGGCAAAAGGTCAGAAGCTAAAATGGTTCCAAAATGAGAAGCCAAAATCACATTTAGTATCTTGACCTGCAGGAGTATCGTTTACACCGCTTGGGTTTTCCCCAACCACTTACCCGATGTCCGTCTACCCAGGTTATTGTTGCCGCGACGCAACCCCCACAACCATTCTTTGCGCGTCGCCTGACAACTGACACTTGCCACAATCACACACCCCAAAAATCAGTCACACGTCACTCTTTCAAAAAGTACTCACTCATACAGAACACACCTATCTGCTCATTCTCCACATTCATTGTACAGTGTGTAGAGCAATTATTGGTCGTTGCTCTTAGGGGGTGAATCTACACCTATGAATCGGTGGACATTTGTAAAAAAAAGTGTCCGCGAAATTGTTTATAACATTGAAAATTAATGTTAAATTTTTTGGTAAACTTGTTGAAAAACGTCCACCTCACCGATTTCAATGGCCTTCACATATGTTGTCGAAGTCATCATTCTGAACAACATTTCCCTTTAACCTTTTTGGCGGTTGGCTTTGGTTTACGAAATATTCGCAAAAAACTTTACTTAACACAAGAATTAATACCGAGTTTAACACATGTTGCACTCTGCGGTACCATGCTTTACGCGCCCCGGCCCTAATCTATCCCCAACCGATATACCGTCAGCTATGAAACAGATTTAAATATATTATGCCGAAAGTTTTTCATATGTTTTTTATAACATGGCAAGATCATTGAAATCGGTAGGAAGGTAACTTTCAATCTATTATGCCGAAAATTGTTTATTAATATCTCCGAAACTGAGGCCGACCGTCAAAAAGTTTAAAAGGAAATGTTGTTCAGAATGACGACATTGACAACATATGCGAAGGTCATTGAAATTGATGAGGAGGTAGTTTTTCAACAAATTTACCAATTTTCTTTTATATCAACGTATTCTGCGTGTTGGAAAGGAAAAATGTTTGAATGAAGCTTGGATCAGTAAAAATTGTTAAAGATTTCGGAATGACTTGATTGTGTAGAATTACACAATCAATATATGTAGGCAGGGGCCCACCGTTACTCTGCTGCTTGATACGAGACACACCATAAGATTATCATAATTTATTAATCATTTTTTAATTAGTTATTATAGGAAGTGTTCAAAACGATAAATGAAAGTGTATGTCTGTACACAGAGTATCCCGGGTATACAGTTGAAAAAAATTGAAAAAGTTGACAAAGTTAATATAAACCCATGTTCGCAAATAACTGATTAGGGAATTATAAGATAGCAGAGGTTCGTTACATCGTAAGCGAAGTTGTACAATGCTTCTCCGTGGTATGGGTCTGTAGAGTTGCTGATTGATAAAGAAATGAAGAAATTTTTATTTGCCTTTTAAAAATGCTGCATTAATTTGACATCGGGACACCCTGTATGTAAATTCTCACCGCTATTATAACTTTCATTCCTACCGCTTACAGCGCTGCACTCTTATTTCATGCTTAGCCGTTAACGTTGGATGCGACACGGAAATGGTAATGGGGCTCTAGAGCCCCAAATTCGAGTGACACAGAAGACAATAGGGTGGAAGGTCTATTCTATACCTGGTCTGTGACCAGAGTTCGGTTCCCTTTTCCGTAGATCGGCTTCTCCAGCTTCCAGAGCCGACCCAGCAATGGCCTCCTGGGCTCCTCTTTTTTCTTTGGCAGTAACGTTTCCGAAGCCTCGAAGTCGCTCCGATGTCGGTGGGCCTCGACCGCCGTCGCCGCTCCCGCTGTTCCTGTGTCCGTCCTTCGGGTCGGCAGGCCTCGACCGCCGTTGTTGCTGCTCCTGTGGCTGTCTCTCGTTGCTGCCGCTGTCCTCCATCGTTGTTCAGCTGCAGGCTAATTCGCACGTAAAGGCTTCTCGCGTATCGCACGCGACAACTCCTTGCGTTTCTTCGGGATCTGTGGCTATGGATCCCACTTCTGACACCAATGTTGCGCCGGACTGTTTCCATCGTCGACCACCCCGACGCAAAGGAATAAAATGATACGCGGGATTATACACGACGCAACTGTATTTCGATATACAGGGTAATGACAGTATAACCCGTACGTCCGAACGCTACGGCGTTCGGTATAAGACAGTCAACACCAGGGTAAAGTTTCAGACACTTTTATAATGTTTACAAACACCTTTATTTCTCAATTGAGTTTTTTGTTTAACACTGGTACACTGATTTTATAGGTATTAATGATTAATTGAACATAGTAATAATGAACATAGTAATGAGCTCCGCGGGTGGTCAGTCCCGTTTTTGTAGGGCTGTCGATCACTCCTTCTCTAGGATTTGTCACATGACAAATCTTAGGTGGGAGATCCCATCCCACAGCCTCTATCTGGAATCTTCCAGGAAGAATCTTCCCAACGTTCTATACTGGGAGTTTTGTTTACTGCTTAGGCACGTTCCGCTAGTTCATACCCTTTAGGCGTCCTTTTCTCGGCAATCTCTTCGCAATGACAAAAACTGTACTTCAATAACTGGCATTAGCACCACCCAAAGCGCGCCACCAGTTGGCGTATGCGCATCCGGACCTACGCCTCACTGCGCATGCGCCAACTGGTGGCGCGCTTTGGGTGGTGCTAATGCCAGTTATTGAAGTACAGTTTTTGTAATTGCGAAGAGATTGGATAAAAATGTTTTTCTTAAAATTTTTTAAATATTTCCTTTTTACTAAAATGACGTCGAACTAACAAAAAGAAAATGTTCAACAATCGTTCAAAAGCCGCGAGAACAAAAGAAAGGGTTTTGACAGAGAAACATAACGTAAAACAGGTGATCCTTCAATTTTTTAGACCATATCGCATGTTTGACCATCCAGGACATACGGAAAAAAAATGTGATTGTTCCGGCTTTTTGCACAGCGTTTACGGGTAATCTGAACTCGCAAAAAACGTGGACACTTGAATGATTCCCTGATTTTCCTCGAAGTGGCATCATGCTTACCAAAAAATGGTAAATATGTCATTTTGGGGATCATATTAAAACGGATTTTATACGATGCAAAAGAATCTCACGAAATTGGCAACTAAATGATTTGAAAGGATAATTTCTTAGCTTTCCAAAACACTCAAGAAAAAATTTCTACAATCATACGTTCACAAGTTATGTGCGTTCAAAGTGAAAAGTTCCATTTTTTATTTTGTTAGCGAATAACTCGGTCAAAAAAAATCATACAACAAAACCAAAAAAAAAAAAACGGAATTAAAGAGAAATGTTTACCCTATACGAGCCCTTCATTGGATTTATCTGAAAAAAATTCTTTTGGCCCGTGCATACGTCCAAATAAGGCAAAAAATTCTGAAACTTCGTTTCCTGCGCTTCTTCTTGATCAAACAGTATCATAATCGATGAAGAAAAAAATTGAGCCATTGTTTCAAAAACTAGAGACTTCAAGCGTTAAAATGCTTTTTTTTAAATATTTTTTGCGACCATTTTTCGCGGATATACAGCCATTTGAAAATAACCAAAATTTTCGGCAAATTATAGTGTTCCTTTAATTTTTTCCAGGAGTGTATATTGATTACTCCGTACGTTAAAAACTGATATACTACATGAGTACTACGACCCCCATATATTGTCGTTCCAAAAGCACTGTGCGCCGTGCTCGCCTTCACTGAAACATTAGCTTGGCACGTGCCACCAGTAAAGTAGATTCGGACTTATGCTTGGAACTGATTAAATGGTTGCCTCCTCCGACATATATTTTATATTTTAGTTCATTATACAGGATGTCCGCGGGAACAGTAAACACCTGGATATTTCCTAACGTATTGGAGATATAAAAGTAACTGTTTACATGAAATTGCATGGTTGGAGGGGTCAAATTTACTACGGAACTCTTTTTTTTAACAGATCACTTGATAGTGCGTTTCAAGACGAATTCAATAAAGTATAGTGTATACACTTTATGCTGCGGCTTTATGCTGCGGCACTTTATGACAAAGCTGCGGCAAAGTTGCTGCATAGTTGTGGTATAATTGCGGCAAAGTTGCTGCATAGTTGCGGCATAGTTGCGGCATAGTTGCGGCAAAGATGCGGTGCATTATTGCAACGCAACTATGCAGCAACTATGCAGCAACAATTCTATGTCCGCCCCGTGCAATGTTGCACGGCAACGTCGCAGCAAACATACATCGACATTGCGTTGCAACCATGCAACATCGCAAGGTTACTGCAACCATCCTGCAACTTTGCCGCAACGAAGTGTGCTGTATGGGACGATTGGTTCCGTACAGCTTACGTACTAAGGTTTGAAGTTAAGTATATGGTAGTGGTATCGGTGATCGATTTCGAGAAATAGCGGGAGGGCAATCTTCTGACGAGGATCAGGGACACAGCTTTGCGAAGGTGGTGTCGTCCCCGCTGGTTGATAAGGGAGCCTCCGTCCCATGCTCAACATCAGCTGGTGTTGGCTGGGCCTCCTCGGTGTGCGTGCGGTCGGCTACCTGGTGTACAGCTGGCTGTCCGCTACTTCCCTGACGCTGGCTGTCCTTCTCGCTGCCGTTCGCGTATTCTTCGCTCGATCTCTCCTTATGATAACGCGTTATCGGCTATTCGTTGCATAACATTTTGTATATTTTCATACGTGGTGATTATAATACCTCAGAGTACGAAATAGTAAATAAACGATTTAAAGGGTTAATTAATATTAGACTCCACGTCGCGGCACGTGACATAGTGAATTTATGCATTCGCTGAATTAACGCTTTGATTGTAACATATACGTACATATTTTTACGACAACTGCACTGAGGATAAGTAATATTTGATATTGTTCTTTTAGAAACAAAAAAGTTTCTATTGTTTTACAAAGTCGACATATAAAAAATGTAAATATATTGAACGTGGTGATATGTGGAATGTGACCGATTAAAATAATTGATTAAATTATAAGTAAAATTATCTTGTTCTTAACCGTATCATGAACTTCGTGATACTGATTAAAATATATATTTCGATGTTTAGCGGAAGCATTGAGGAAAGTGCAATGGAGAAACTGGAGAGCTCAATACCAGGTCTCGCACCCTTTTCGGAAAGAAATGATGCGTTCAAGACGCCTTATGCTTTCCTCGAGGGAAGGAAGAAGGTAGATGGCGCGGAAGGTCTATGGAGAATTGGAAACAGCTTATACGATCTTGAAAAGTTCGCCAAGTTTCATCCAGGAGGAGAGGAATGGATTCGTCTCACAAAGGGTACTGATATTACAGAACTTTTTGAGGTAACTATTTTATTATACTCGGTTGTCGTATACGTTCTTAGTATTCTTCTTTTAGTGCCATCAGAAATGAAATACTTATATAAAATGTTTTATTTTAATTAATGATATAATTTTTATTGCCTTCTTTCAATCGGCCAACTATAATAATTTGTGATTGTCTGACTTGAACAATTTCGATGTTTTATAATTAAAAAACTGTTGAATGTGCAATTCAACATCATGTATGTCCTTCAGGGTTTTCAATTGAGAAAGTTTTTTAGTGCATGGAATAAATGATAATCCGAAGTCCCAATTAGATTAGATCTAGTAAATACAGAGAGTGCTTAATTATAACGCACACAAATTTTTTTAAATATTATCATTGAAGTTTCGTCTCGATAAAACACAATCCTGACTTTGTTCGTTAGTGCAAGTATTTTTTTAAATAACTATCTTCAAATTATCAATTTCTTATTTCATATATTACATACGGGCCAATACACATCAAATCGATCACTTTTGTGCATTCGAGGCCCGAGTTTTGGTGAAATTAAAATATGGTTACTAAGGTCGGTATCATATATATTGGCCGGTGAGTTTCGGAGGGGTATTCTTCCACCACACCGTTTGTTTGCCTCGGTGCTCCTTTTCTCAAACGTTTTCTGACTCGCTCTCGTTCCATCTCGCTCTCGCCTTCACAGAACAGGAGTGAGCCAGAAGTGGTGGGGATAGTGCCAAGATTCTGACGTGTAGGCCAAACCGAGCTGTCAGCGTAGAAATACACACATCAGAATAGGTGTGCGTTAGCAACGAAAAAATTTAGAAACTTTATTGGTTAGAACATTGATTCGTTCTCGATAGCTTCATCTCGTATTGGTCTACGCATAGCTTCGCAACGCACACAACTATTACGTTAATGATAAATAACAGCCAACCGGCTAGGTTCAGGCGGAGCCGAAGAACGTTCCCTTTACCCCACCGTACCCTGCGAGGGCCATGCAAATCCAACTGACAAATCAGCGATCGTCAGATGGTGGTGGCTGATTTCTCCTCGATCGCTGCTCGCGAAACCGAATTCACCGGCCAATATATTTGATACCGACCTTAATCTACTCGCGACATAATTGTATATAGAAGAAGATCGTCTCTTACCAACTGAGGCCAATAGAACAAGACAGAGCAGATCTGAATTAGCTGTCAAACGAACAGGAGGTATAATCCAATTACTATTGCAAGCTGGAAAGAAGTCGGACTACCCACAAGCTGAAATGTCACGGGGGCAAGGGGAATCGTCCGCTCGTTCCATCCAATCCCTTGCAACAAAGTCCACCGCGTAATGAAGAACGCGAACGAAACAAATCACGACAGCCCGCGGATATGAATTGGACAGCCGCTAAAAACCTAAAAGTAGGATTTCTTGGACGGGATAGGGTGGAGCGCCAGGCGTGTTTCTGCACAGAGCGGTGTTCGATTTTCAGCGCTGACGCGACTCGGTGAGGAGGCAACCAGATGGAAAGAACGACAGGTTCGTTGGACAAATACACCTTTAAGGGGGCCATCTCACCTGGCCTTGAGTGTGTGCACACGCTCACACAAGCCAAGGTAAGCGTGTACATATACGCGTGTAGTAAATAAACCGTAAATGACAACTTTCGTCCTGGAATCGGCTAGAAGGAAGTTTTTGCGGGTACAGTTACCTCCAGTAAACATCTGTGCAGGGTTGTCTCATGCGTATAAACGCTAATAAGCACTGTATTTTGAAATAATAATGAATTTATACATCACGTTGGTGCTACGTAGCTACAGTACACCATTAGCGCCACCAACGGAGAAGCCTTGAAGCTTGATTCTGTCAGTTTTCGATTCATAAATTTATTATTATTTCAATGTACAGTGCTTATTAGCGTTCAAATACACCACCAGACCAGCCTGCACAGATGTTTACTGAAGGTAACTGTACCCGCAAAAACTTCCTTCTGGCCGATTCCAGGACGAAAGTTGTAATTTACGGTTTGTTTATTACACGCGTATACGTACACGCTTAACTTAGCTTGTGTGAGCGTCCGCACACATTCAAGGCCCGGTGAGACGGTCGTCGATCCGTGGCAGACGTCGTTCACATAAAACTTCACAAACAAAAACGAACGATACACTGAGAACGTGCAAGGAAGCGCGTGGGCGCAGAGCGCGACATTGCCAACGTCCGGAGAATACAGGGCGCACAACTTTGCACGATATGCAAATCAGCAAAGGTGCGTGTCACGCATCGTGTCTCGGCGATGTTGTTCCAAGAACTTCCGAGAATCGTCGCCGAGCGAGCGCGATGGTCGCAAGCACTTACGGTGAGCACTGGAACGCGCACGCCCGCGGGCACGCAAAGCGTTCCATCTCGCTCCCCCCTTCGGCCAGAAAGAAGCAAGAAACGAACACACGGAATTAGGGATCTGTTCACGATAGGAGCTCAAGGCCGGTCCCGACCAGCGAGCACATACTGCAGGCGTGCACAGCTGAATGCCTGCCGGGCAAAACTTTTCGGCCGTGTGTGAAAAGAGCATCGTGAACCGCTAGGCCACGCCTTTCTGAGAAACAGTGCCATGGTGGGGAGTGTTCGTGAGTGAGGAGTCGGATGCCCATTACAGCTAGCAACCAGCTTTGCTCAGATGTATGACGTATAGCGAGAAACTGGATGCGTACAGAAATTTGTTTCGCTATTTCTTGAATGTTTTTTAACTTCCCGAACAAAATTAACAAAGCCACTGATACTGATAATATTGATGCATACACCACGCATAGAATTCTTTATTTAACAATATTTTTTTAAAGAAAGGAGTACATAGAGGTAATAATTATATATAATAAACATATATCATACATATGTATGACCAGTATATTTACATTTAAAAGTGAGAAAAATATGTAATCAGTGCATGTGTACATCAGAGTTGGGCATTATTCGGCTAAATTTTTATTCGAATACGGATTCGTATAAATTCCCAAGATTTATTCGTGAATAACAAATGACGATTGTATTCGACGAAAAATCATTCGTTATTCGCGAATAAATCTGTACCGTTATTCTAACCAAATTTATTCGAATAAGGTTTTATTCGTTATTCGACCTGATTCAACGACGAATAAATGTGATACGCGACACCTATCGATGGAAGTCTGTACTGTGTACAGATTTCAACCATCCAACAACATACGTTTGGACGTGTGTGTCTGGACGTGTGCGTGTACGTCTGAACGCGTGTGTTGGACGGGTGCGTCTGAACGCCGAGGAAATCCCGCCTTAAAGAAGTATTCTCTTCTGGAGGCGTCGGCCTTCGGTTTTAAGCGATATTTGAGTAATGAATTATCAGATTATGTGATTGTGTATTACGTGTATCTTGGGCATTGCCAGGACACAACATACATAAGTCTCTAATTGCGGAAGTAACAAGGCACGTTATTTTTCAAGCAATGTGATATAATGTTATCTAATTTACTTACAACTTGGTATGAGAATAGAAAGAGAAAAAATATATGATAATATGTAACAAAAACAACATAATTTCAGTTTTTAATGTAAAATTTTGCTTACACCAATAAATAATCCATTTGGTACCAATGAACCCTTGTTGGAAATATTTTTGTAGGTCCCGTAATTCGTATGTATGTATTGATACATACAGGTTGTCGGAGGGAACAGTAATCAGTTACATTATTTCCTAACGTATTTGAGATACAAAAAATTGTTTATATGCAATTGCATATAGCAAACAGGGAATAACTATTCCATAAAACGTATTGTTCTCTCCCCGGAGAATATCAAAAGCATGGGCTACAGGTCTTGTAACTGCAACATGCTCTTGTATGTATAGATATTCTTGCTCGTTCAGTATGTGTTTCATTTCTAATGCTTTACATAAGTGATAATTTTTTTCTTTTATCTTTAATATCTGTGTAAGGGAATCATATAATGAATTCCAACGTGTTTCTCCTGGACGGCTTAATGTATGACCCAAGATATTCTTTATTATCTCTGCTGATTTGGGACGTGATGCAGAATTCCACAATTGAGATGACATTGAATGCACAATATATTTTGCTATGTGATTGTTTAAACTTTCTTGCGTGATTCTGGTTCGTTGGCGGTTGTCACGGTTGCTAGTTGATTTACTCTGAGTAGTACCAGTCAACATTTCCTGTGACGTCCTCGATTTTCTTGTTTGCAAATAATTTTCATATTCACATAAAACTTCAGCACCATGCCGTCTTTTCAAATGAGAGCAAAAATTCGATGTAGAATGTAATTGTCCTCTTACTTCTACACGCTTGGGCCTGCATTTATTGCATACAGCTACCACCGACATAGCGGATGACTTTTCCGGAAGGATACAGTAAAATGTGCCATCTAATATGGCACGATTCGAGACAGAAATAGAAGTAGAAGATGAAGAAGTACCAAGCAAAGAAAGAATAAAATCAGTTTGCATCGAGCCTCAGCGAAAAAACTCCTCTGTGAGTGTTGCGCGTCGCAAGGAGAACCCTTTGTACGCAAAGGAATGGTGGAGAACCTCTACAGTCTATTGCTTCGTTGCCAACATGCGCGTTTGTATGCGTAATTGGTGCAAACCATAGGTAATGCCCATATAAGGAAATTTGCGCCAGTCCGAGCCAAAAATCGAAACAGCTGAAAAAATAAATGAAGACAAGGCGAGCTGGTCGCTGCAGGATCGCCGGGGTCCGGGTCATTCGAACTCTGTTTCAGCCATAGCGACAAGCAACAGTACGCGCAGTCTAGCAATCAATTTTACTTTTAATTTTTTTTTCAATCTTGAGTTCTGTGTTTTCTGTTTCGTTTGTTGTGTTCTCCCTTTTTGCTGAACCTTCTCCTATCTTTGTCTTTCTCATACTTTTGTTTTATACCTTTATTTCATATTTTCCATTTGATTTTCGTCCTATATCATCATTTAAATTTTTTCAATGGACGCTATATCCAATGAAATGGAAGATTCTTCCTTAACAGAAGAAACAATTAATTCTTTGCCTGGTAGTTCTACATCTACTACTTCTACTACATCTACTACTTCTATTTTTGTCTCGACTAGTGCCATATTAGATGGCACATTTTTCTGTATCCTTCCGGAAAAGTCATCCGCTATGTCGGTGGTGGCTGTATGCAATAAATGCAGGCCCAAGCATGTAGAAGTACGAGGACAATTACATTCTACATCGAATTTTTGCTCTCATTTGAAAAGACGGCATGGTGCTGAAGTTTTATGTGAATATGAAAATTATTTGCAAACAAGAAAATTGAGGATATCACAGGAAATGTTGACTGGTACTACTCAGAGTAAATCAACTATCAACCGTGACAACCACCAACGAACCAGAATCACGCAAGAAAGTTTAAACAGTCATATAGCAAGTTATATTGTGCATTCAATGTCATCTTTGCGATCAGTGGAGGACCCATATTTTAAAAAGTTACTGGAACATTTGAATATCGCAGGTATGTCTATTATTCATTGATAATTTAAAAGTGGGACATTCTTAATAACAAGTGCGTTTATTTCTATTTTTCTGATACATACCACAGATTATGGTATAAATGTGCCTAGTAGAAGGAGCCTCAGCCATGAAATAAGAAATATGTTTCTTACAAATATTATTGAGATACAAAATAATTTAAAAGAAGCAAAGTTTGTATGTACAACGGCTGATGTGTGGTCAGGGAGAAGAAGAAGTTTTCTAGGAGTGACAGCTCACTGGATTGAAGAAAATACTTTTAAAAGGAAGTAATAACCCTGGCTTGCAGAAGATTTGCAGGTATTAATTTTGTAATTGTAGGGTGGGTTATTTAAATCGATTATTAATTAATTAATAAATTAATTAAATCGATAAATGAAAGGAAAATTTGTATTAACTTTTATTAAACGGGTCTTTTGAGAAGCCGAGGTATACGTATTGCTAAACTTAATAATAACAATAATTCTAGGGCGTCATATATATTCTTACATAAGAGCGCCAAGCACCCTAGAGCCGTCCCTGATAGGAACAAATGTTTCACTTTCACATAAACGTTTAATGATTCGAAGGATGACATTTCTATTTTTATGTTTTTTTTCGATATGATTAGTTTTTTTTTGTTGGCCAATGAATAGAGAACATATGATGGTCAAGTTCATTTTTTCGAATGACGTCATATATCCAGCTCATCGTTGCTTGTAAAAGTTATTAATCCTTAATTAAACCTTTAGGTACACATAGCCATGACAAAATTGCTGAATTGCTTCAGGAAATACACATGGAATATGACCTTAAATATCCAAAATTAACTACGACTGTGACCGATAATGGAAGTAACTTCGTGAAAGCTTTCCAAATTTTTGGAGTACTCATATCTACCGAAGATAGTGATGAAAACGACAGTAACAGCAGTAGTGATGAAGAATTGGAGGAAATAAATTTGCATGAATTGGAGCAAGTAAATTTAAGTATTGTCAATGTGCCTGAGTCGCCCGATGAGTCGAATGTGCCCAATATGCCACGGATTTCTTTGCCTAAACACATACGATGTTTCGCATATACACTCTCGTTGTGCGTTACCACCGACGTAATGAAAACAATAAAAAAAACAGACAAGTTGGCTACAATACATAACCAAGTTTTATATAAATGTTCCCAATTGTGGAATTCTGCAACACGTCCCAAATCAGCAGAGATAATAAAGAATATCTTAGGTCATACATTAAGCCGTCCAAGAGAAACGCGTTGGAATTCATTATATGATTCCCTTACACAGATATTAAAGATAAAAGAAAAAAATTATCACTTATGTAAACATTGGGAATGAAACATATACTGAACGATGAAGAATATTTATACATTCAAGAGCATGTTGCAATTACAAGACCTGTAGCCCATGCTCTTGATATTCTCCAGGGAGAGAATAATACTTTTTATGGGATGGTTCTTCCATGTTTGGTATCATTGCAACATAAATTAAACGCTCTAAACGAAACCAAGTGGACATACTGTGAACCCCTTATAAAAACATTACAACATAGTATTGAAAATAGATTTTGCAATTATTTAGACTTTACGTGTGCAGAAGCCAAAGAAGCAACAATTGCCGCATTTTCCCATCCTTTTTTTAAAAACAAATGGTTAGCAAGTATCTCCAGAGATAAACATGAGCAACTATTATCAATTTTTAAAACAGCAATACTATCCGAAATACAAACCGAAACCGAACAAGCGAATACAGAACCAAATCAACAGCCAAATGAACAAAATAATTATCTAAGTTCTTTCTTTAATTTTGCTACATCTATTAATACAGTTATTGACCAAACAATTTTATTCAGCAATAATGTAGAATTGATTACTCTGCAATATTTCACACATTCTAACAACGACTATAGTATTTTAAATAATTTCCCACCGGTCAAAAATCTATTTCTACAATATAATACCTCATTACCTTCATCAGCACCGGTGGAACGATTATTTTCCTTTGCCACAATCATTAATTCAGGAAAAGCAAATCGACTAAGCGATGCATTATTTGAGCAGAGAGTGGTATTAAAAGCAAATTTGTTGAATAAAGATAGAATATAAAAACACATTTTATGAAAAGAGTGTATATTTTTTCCTAATCCTTCTAATATAATTTAATTATAAGTAACTTGTTTACAATTTAGTAATTAGCCAAAAAACATAACATAAGTTGCTCTATAACTAACTCTGAATATATGCATTGGGTATATGAGGCAGTCAGAGCAAGAACGGACTAACCCACATTTTTTTCGAAATTGAATTAGTAGCAATAACGTATTCCAATAGGCTCTACTAACCATATAAAATAGGAAAAAAAATTTTTTTAATATGGGTTGGTCCGTTCATGCTCTGACTGCCTCATATGTCCTTATTACTGTCAGTATCCCTATAAATGCCACTTTATTTATTTTGCTTAATAAAACCGTAACGTATAAAGAATAGTGCACAACAATAATATTAATAATAATAAGAACAGTCCCAACTTAATAATAATATTATTGTTGAACACTATTCTTTATACGTTACATTTTTATTAAGCAAAATAAATAAAACGGCAGTAATAGGGACACTGACAGAAATATGGACACCTACCCTATGTGAATATTCGCATGACTATTTGTATGTAGGGGAGACCAGGGCAGGTTGTAACACGAGGTAAATTGTAACATAAGTAAAATCTTTTGAACGACAAATCTGGTAACCCACAGCATGCGAGAGCTGCTTCACGAAATTAGCACCGTCGGTTTTAGTGACACAAACGAGTATTATGTATTCATTTTGTGACTATAGCCCAGAATATTAGTATTTGGAGCACGTAAGGAAATGTTGTCTAAGCACTTTTATTTCAATTAACCGTCATTAGAAACCGTTTGAATTTTTGCTTCTTTATCGCAAACGAATCTGTAGGTACACATTGGTTTATTATAATGTGTACGCATTTTAGTAATTTGATGTTTAGTTTCTCGTTTGCTGAGTTAAAACTAAAAAAAAACACGTACTTTCACGCAATCAGTTCACCACATATGTAAGTAGTAAATCACGGAAATTATATCCAGATTGACGAAAACACTTTCGAGAAAAAACTGTGAAAACTTTTTTGTTACAATCTGCCCGGTCTCCCCTATTTAAAAGGTTCAATGAACGCTTATAATTTGAAGAGATGGATTTTTTCATTAGGTTAAATGGATTGACATGAGTAAATTTTATCTAAAATAAATCAAAACGCCACTCTATGTAGTGCTGCGGTCATATATCTTCCTGCAAAGTGCAAGCAATGATAGGAGTTACTTAACCTAAAACATTAGATCTCACGGGTGACAGTACGTGGTGTCACTATACATCGCCGAAATCGCGTGAACATTTTATTCGTCCGTTGATTCGACTGAATTTGTATTCGAATAAGAAATTATTCGAATAAATTATCAGCCGAATAAAAAAACATTCGTTATTGTCGACTAATTTCATTTTATTCGAATTTTGTATTCGACGATTATTCGAATAAAAATTTATTCGCACAAATTTATTCGAATAATTATTCGAATGAAAATTTAGCCGAATAATGCCCAACTCTGGTGTACATATAATAACAGATAAGTCAAAATAATACAAGTACTACATGTAACAGTATGTACAATATATACAAGTAGTAGTAGATATACATCTAGTGGCTACATTTCCCTAAATTATTATTTTTAGTACATGATAATGTGCCAAGTTTAAAGTAAATCAGGTGATTGATTTTTGAGATATCATGTTAAGAAATTCGAAAAACATCGTTTTGAGAAAAACGCGTTTAAAGTTTCAGGTATCGTTATTAATTAATTTTTTTAAATGTTTTTTAAATTAATATAATTTGAGGGTTTCTCCTAAAAAAAAACAAATATCGCGCTCCTTTTCAGGCCGTCAAAGTAGGGAAACTCCTTAAGTGCAATAATGCCATTGAGTTTATTAAAAATGATAAAAAGTTGCTCTGTAATGATAAAGGCAATAAGAAATATGTTTGGAAGAAATAAACACTAATAAGATTAAAATGTACTTTTAGTTTTTTCAAGCGTACTTCTTTCTTATACTCCACGAAAACAAATTTACGTTATTTTCCTGTAAAAAAAAGGTGGCAACCCTATGAGCAGCATTCATTAAAAGTATCTCATTCTTTGAAACCTTGTAATCATACGTTATTTATGTTTTACACACTTTTTTACAATCAACTGATACCTACAGTTTTGTACGCAAGTTCGGGAACATCTTGTATAATTTTGCAAAAAAGGTGTTGCTTCGATGATTAGTAAAGGTGGGATCTCCTACACGCGATTGGTCGCAGCGATTTGACCCAGCGACTGGCCCTAGGCTGATTCTCCTCGCCTGCGACCAGGGGTGTGCTCGGGACGGGCCGGAAACTTTCGGGCGGGATCGGGCAGGTTCCCGAGACTCGATTCGGGCTACAAGCATAGTCGCCATAAGCGGGCAATTTGATTTAAGGTCGACTCGGCAAAACTCGGACGCGATCGGACGATTTCGTTACCAGAAATAGATCAAAATTATTACCTGAGACCATAGAAAAATTATGTTTCTTAAAAGATAAAAAAATACCGAATCATATTAAGCTTCTTTATAAAAAAGGTGTTTGATTTTCTTTCGGCAAAGATAGAAAACTATTACTGGATCTACAGAAATGCATAAAAAGTTCAAAACACCTTCTTCTGTATTCCAGTGGGAATCTTTTGACCTACAATTTGTTTTATAATTTTTAAAATCTTTATTTCTGACTTCATCTTGGGTCTCTCCACCTAATTGGCCGATTGTAAGGTTGCCAAAATATAATATATTTTGGCAGGAATGTATCAACACTTTGTGAACAGTGTTTGGTATATAGGATAACATGGATACAGGTTTACAAATATTTCTGCATGTTTTGCCTTGTGGGACAAAAGTGGGCTCAGAGCGAGGCGGAAATCCCAATTATTTTTTACAACTGGTAATCTAGAATTTTTCGAAGCGAAATTTCTTCATTCGTTTACGATAGGTAATAATTGCTTGTTTTCGAAGCGTTCGTCGGGAATAATTTGTGTACCTGGTGTCGAACAGGGACAATCGACACCGTTCTGTTTTTTTGCAGGGGTTTGACCTTTCTTCGCCCTGAGTTAGTCCGTTGATTGCTCTGTTACCTGGGCCACACAGGGACCGGCACGTACCGTTGTCTACCACCGGCTCGCGGGACCATAACCGCGACCCTGGCGAGACGCTCTGACCAATGATACCAGATCGAGGAGAGTTCCCTCGAGAATTTCCCCCACCTCGCGCACACTACGCCAGAGCAGCATGTCCGTGAGTTGGACTCCGAAGTGCCGAGCTCACGAACACGCTGCTCTGGCGTAGTGTACGCGAGGTGGGGGCAATTCTCGAGGGAACCCGTCCTCGATCTGTCATCACTGGCTCTGACCGATCACACTGATGAATTTTTCACAGCGAGGTAAAAATTCATTCGTTGTTTACAAGCGGTAATATTCATATTTTCCCAAGAACGTTTCTACAATATCCGTTTGCCACATTTCTAAATGGCAAACAAGCACGTGGTGGGGTCTTTAAGAACTTTAGGCATTCTACAGCCTGAGTTAATCCGTATATTGCTCTGTCAGTGGATGGTACATATGTATTTTGGAACCAAATGTGGTAGATATTTTCTTCCTCCACTTCGTCAACAGAGAGAGGGTCCCCCCTTCTCGAAGAACGATGTTTCCAAAATGTTAGTTTCATAATTATATCAAAACAACAACTACTTTCATGTCATTTTCTCTTCTTTATCCAATGAAGTGAAAAATATAAATTAGTTGAAAGCAGAAACCTTGTAGGCACTGTACGAATTCTCATTATTGTTATACCTGGTTATGGATGGGTATTCTTTCATTGGCATACATTTACATTCATAATACGATATCATTTGTTGAGACGAAGTAAAGAAGTTGGAACATAAGGTCATTTAATGTCGCACGAGGTTGTAAATTACATATCGAGGCCTCCAAGAAGTCAGGTACATAAACAACAAACGGTGGTCGTCTCGTTGAACCCTATTTCACCCTGCTAGGCAATTGTTATAATATCTACATATGCAAGATGTGGCAAAGATGATACTAATATAGCAATTAAAAAGTATTATCCAACATCAATACGCCACGCGAAGGGGTAGAAGGGAGGTAGTCCGCTGACTGTGTGGAATGCCGCCTGCTTGATCCTCCCGACAAATTCAAGACCGATCTCTTATTTCTCGAGTATAAACACGCAAGGTATAGGGAGGAGATTATATTATGTCCAGTCGGTACTACATTCCATTGACGCGAGGCGTACTGGTCTTTCTGCAGAATAATTTCGTTTCCTACCCTATTGCCAAGGAAACATTCTTCAATCTAACATAAGAACATCTTCTTCTTTTGGTAATTGTGCGGACCTTAAAATTAATTTTCGTCTTGGTCAACGTTCCGACCATACTTTTTATTCTTTTATGCTGTAGCGAAACACGATTTATTGCCTGCCGAGCGTAGAGGAAATAGCTTGTAGCAATTGGGGAGTAATCCTAAAAATTGTTCCGCTGTTCTGCAAGTTTCTTGGCAGATGTTTCCTAATTACTTTATATCGTGTAGGGGGCCGAAGGTCTAGTCCTAGTGTCATAAAGCTGTAGTAAACCGTGGCCCGCTAATAATCCGTTTAGGGCATCACTCATCACGTTACATCATGGAACTTCGCGCGTGTGTCGATAGGAATACTGCACTTTCCATGGCATATTTATCAAATTCTTGTAGATTTATTGGAACTATTGACGCTAATTCATGACGAATTGACGTTAAATAATGTCAAACTTATATATTAACACTTTTAGTATCAATTTCCTTAGTAATATTCGGCATTTTTAAATTGCAAAATACAGGATGTTACATTTTTCCCATTTTTGGGGATTTACCCCCACTGTGCGACATAGAATACACGTATTTAATCCATGACTGCAAAATATTCGCGAAGTAACTAATTATTTGCTATTACTTAACAGAATCGACACTACTTATTTTGGGGCTCCAAAAATTGTTTTCTTTTATATCACCAAAAATTAAAAGACTCGATTTAAAATTCTGCACGAAAAATACATACAATCACAGAGACGTGTTTGTACACAGATCAGAAGTAGGCGTCATGATATTTTAACCGTTTTTAGGTGCTCATATTAGTAGTCTACAGGTAACATAAAAATACATATCTTTTGAATTCTGACTTCTTTCCTTATTTCTTGAGATTTTGTCGCACTGTGGCAATGGGTCGCAGTGCCGACCCTGCGACCAGGTATAATGGGAAACAGACCCTCCTCGCATTGTGTTGACTCTCGAGTAGCCTAGGCTGGTACTCAAACAGACTCGCGTCAGGCTCCTACGTCTGGCGCATACCCGCCGATCGCAGTCGCATGTAGGAGAACAGATACATGCTTTCCCATTGCACCAGTATACTGCGACCAGTCGCTGCGATCAATCGCAGCGACCAATCGCGTGTAGGAGATCCCACCTTAAGACGTTCCCCTGTTATAGCTACGTCAAACTCTCTTTCTCTCTCAGAAAATGGGAATTTCAGCACTAAATTAAATATTTTTCTTCTTATTACAGCCTAATTTTGAAACGACTGGTTATATCCTTTACGAACGGCAGTTTACGGAAAACGTGAAAAGTCATGTCCGTATTGTAATCGCTAATCCATATTATATGTATATAAAAACGACAAAATGCTGTTGTTTCCTTGTAACGTTAAGATATCTAAAAATTACAATACTTTTTAAAAAGAAAGTTAGCTGTCGATGTCTCAATGACTCGTTGCATTTTACCCCATTTCGATTCAATACGTTCTGCTGGCCGAGAGTGCCGCTGAACGTTAGCAACCCACCTTACAGTTTACACGCATACTACTTCAGCTAGTAGCCACAGAGTGGGGGAACAGCTCGCGGCGTCGCTCTTCGCTTTGCTCACGAGCAATCGAGAGCGCTCTTGCCCGTCACAGCCTTGCTGTGCAGGCCTGACATACTGTACTAAAAATGAGACTGCAATTACAAGCATCGCGTGATGAGGTCAATATCGTACATTGACCCTAATGAATAAAGTGTAAGCAATTGCTTTTTCTTAATATTTTACTAGGAATTGTTTAAATTCATGTGAATAAAAACACAACCATTTGCTTTATCCTGTAGGAATTCCTAAACTGCCAAGGAATTGCTTAAAGGAATTGCTTTTGCTTAATTTTTTAAGGAATTTCTTACAATCGAATGAATAAAAGAAGCATTTGCTTATGCTAAATAAGCAATTCCTTAAGAATTTTTAAGACTGCTGTACCCCATGCTAACATTTGCTTAAAGGGGCAATAACTTCATCAGTATGTAAGTATTAAAGAGAAACCGTATGATTAAATGATACATGAAGCTTTTTAAACGATAATTAATTGCAGCCGTTTTGAATTCATGTATGTATTATACAGGAATTTTTAGTTTCGACCGTAATAATTGATAGTAAATATTTAGTTTCGGCGCAATGGTTCGGGAAAAAAAAATTGACCGAACCATTGCGCCGAAATTAAATATTTACTATGTATTATACAGGGTGTAACAAAAATGTTTCCGTTCCTTAAAAGGGGTGATTTGTGGAGTGATTGCAAACGATTGTGAGCCGCGGTTCTAATGTTACTAATTTTTTTGACAACTTGTTTTTTGGTTACCAAAATACGAAAAAATTTTCCATGCTCTGTTACGGTTTGTAAAGCCATTTCTTTTTCTTTTTTTATTTGAGGTATTTGGGATTTATGAAACTAGAGACACTCTATATGAAACAGTACTTTATGTTCTTTCAACTTTTGTATAATAAATAACTGCTTATCAGAATCCTCGTTGTCATTAATGCCACTACTGTTCGACATGATTATGTTATAATTATGTTATAACATGCCTGTTACCGGCAGTCACAGTTACCATTTACTCATATGGTCTAGCAAAGCCAGTAATTCCTTATGATTTTTATTCATATGAAAATAAGAAATTCCTTTGTTGTTTAAGTAATTGCTTTTTAAGCAATTGATTTTCCTAATAAGGAATTGCTTGTAACGAATTGCTTAGTTTTTATTCATCAGGCTCATTGTTTCATCGACTATGAAACAGTCGATGGTGACGGGGAGATGATTGTATTAGTAACGTCTGTATAGACAGAATTCAATGTATTATGCCGAAAGTTTTTTATTAATATCTGAGAATCTACCAAATACCCGCAGCTAAAATTTTATAATAGGGGTCCTCTCTCCCTCCCTCCCAACACCTCAAAATTTTAGTTCATTGTGATAGTTGGGTTATGCTGTAGTATGTCTATCCATTTTTTTTTTATTGAAGCGCCCTCGCGAATTGGCGCCCCGGGCGGTCGCCCGTTTCGCCCGTGCCTTCCGCCGGCGCTAGGTAGCGCCCAGTGCTCAACCGGTCACAGGTACATTCGACACCACAAAAAGTAAATGGGCCCAACGTCCAGTGCGTTCCGATTAATGTACAGAATATTCACTTCAGTGCACGGCTACTAACACTGATCACTTAAGGGGACCTTCATGTCTAAAAGTCGATTTTTTTATTTCATTTTTCGAATATTCAACCTTTTAGGAATACGTGTTTCAAAGGATTTGTTGAAATTCGTAAAAATCCCGAAGTTATAGGCATTTGAGTAGCAGCAAATGCATGCGTAACAACCGGCCACTCGGCACTCATGTAAAACTTTAAACACGTTTTTCTCGAAACAGTGTTCTCAAATCGGTGGGACATGTATCTCTAAATGTTATTATCCGATTCGACTGAAACTTTTTTATTTTGAAGAATATACTTCTGGCTAGGGGGGATACTAGAAAAAATTACAAAAAATTGAAAATTTATAATTTTCAAAGCCGTTGAAAGGGTGAAAAATATAGGAAAAGAGTGATTTAAAACTTCAAGGGTCGTTATTTTCTAAAAAAATGTAATTTTTATATTTTTCTGACTTGTCCCCTAGCCAGAAGTATATTCTTCAAAATAAAAAAATGTTTCAGTTGAATCGGATAATAACTTTTGGAGATACAGGTCCCACCGATTTGGGTGAATTTTTTGACGCCTTGATTTTAACGACTCCCCAGTGCCGTTTGCAATGATTAATTATAAAACAAAAAATATATTAGGAGTACAAATAAGTCTCCGTCGTTTGAAATCAGATAACGCAACCAGTAAGTTATGGCGGCTAGTGTCAGATGTAAGACGTTATATCGTAAGGTTGCACATCTATTAACAACATGACCTCACAATATTAGCGATTCTGTATCAGTAGGGTGGTCGCAAGACATAGGGGGAATTTTTTTTTCGTCGTATCTTCGGTGGTAACTCCCAAAAAGTTGCCAATTGGTGTAAAAATGAGATTGTCAAAGTTTCAGCTCGATCGGATAACGCTAAGACCTGCCTCATCAGCCCTAAGGTATTGAAAAACAGCTATTTTTCTTAAAAAATCGGGGTTTTTCCGCTATAAAATTAGAATAGTTTATCCTAGGTGCGTGTTTTTTTTTTAGTTTTATAGAGAATGTTCCTGACTTCAATTTTTATTACCACAACTTGTTTGACAAACGCACAGATCGGAAGACATTTGGCTTTTTTGTGGGCCGGACCCAGAAAATCGACTTTTTCAAGAAAATGTAAAAATTCGGTATGAACGTGATAAAATTACTTTTTAATCATGCTTTTGTTGTTCGTTCAATTCTCTGCATTCAAACACATCAAAGTAATGTTTCAGTATAAGTGTTTTAAATGTATATTTTTTAAAATATATTTCTTGTTCCATCTTGCGGGACAAAAGAGGGCTCGGAGCGAAACGAAAATTCATTTTCGTTTACAGTCGGTAATTTCGAAGTTTTCGAAGCGCAATTCATTTTTATTCGTTTACAATCGGGTAATGCTTATTTCCGAAGCGTTCGCTGGGAAATATTTGCCTGCCAGATATCAGAATAGGGGCAATCGACACCTTGCCGTTTTTTTCTTGGATTTCGACCTTTTTCGCTCCGAGGTAATCCGTTGTTTGCTCTGTCAGCGGGTGGTACCTGGTAGACGGTGACTTCGGACCGATATGTACCGTCATTTACCGCTGACTCGCGGGACAATAGCGTCATAAATCATGACCTCGGCAAGACGCTTTGGTCAATCAATCCGACTAGGTTTGGTAGCCAGATGTCCGGTTCTTCTCCGTTGATGTCACCAAGAAAGAAAGGGTTCCTCCTCCACCGCCAAAATCGCAGAGGAAAGGTTTCTCCTCTTCGATGAACAGCTAGCTAATCTTAGATGTCGTAGATGTCTTGTCTACCTTCAACGTCGAAGAGATGGACAAAGACCAGAATTCAATCAGCACTCTTCAAGCAAGGCTGGCCTTTTAATACAGTCGTCGTTCAGACAACATCACCTGGTATAGTCAAACGTTCATGACCTAGACCTCATACACCTCGTCTGGTCTCGTTTGGTCTCGTCGGTCCAACGAGCTTACTTTTCGTCACTATTCAAATCAGTCATTTATTGTGTAACGGCTTTGTTACCAGTATGCCTCCATGTTTTAGGTAGAGTTTTCCGTTAGGCGCAGTTACTCTCGGGTTTTTCCCCTTGGGCCTGGGAGAGTCAGGCTATGGCCACGTTACTCATCCGGCAGCCAGACTCGCCCAGGTCAGTATTTTTTGGCGTGCGGAAGTGGATACCTTCCGCTGTCCACTCATTTTCACGCCGATTTTTCCGCGCGTTTTCGGCGTTGCTTCAGGGACGAGATCCTCTGCGAGGGCTGTATAAATGGCCCTCCGAAGGTGACGAGGCTTCTCACTCTTGAACAAGCCCTCTGAGGTACCGTGTCGTGAACTTCATCGTTAACCGTTTACCTTCTTCAGTATAATCGGGTGACAAACAAGTCGATTACTTTATTATTATTATTATTATTATTATTATGTCTTTATTACTCTAAAATGATAACAGCAATAAAGAGAAAAGAAGATGTAACATATAAAGAAAAAGAAAAAGCAAATTAGAGTAAAGGCGAGGCCGCAGTATAAACTGTTAATATGCCTAACCCTAACATAAACTAAACACTACTTATTACTAAATGTACTAAAACTAAGCGTACTTATAACTAAGACTAATATAAAAGAATAATATATATATATAAGAGATAAGAATAGTGACAATCAACATTTAACTTCTTCCAAAGCTTCAACATTTCTAGTGATTTCTTACATTCCGATCCGGGTGTTTGGAATGAAAACCTAAATTTTTTGAAAGGACACGGAATTGTGAAACGTTTTAGAGTTGTAAACGACACAGCCGAAAGGGGTGTCAAATTAATGCAGGATTACAATGCGAGTATCACAAAAGATGAAGAGCAGAAACCGTATGTTTTGCAAGTAGTCGCTGAATGTCGAAAATTGTACCCCGACACATTGAAATTTACCCTCCCAAAACCTCTACCACCTACTTGACTCTACCAACTCAATCTGTCAAATCTGCCAATTCGGCCTACCTACCTAATATTATTAATTTATATATCAGGGTTGACTAACTGGTGACTCACGAGCCGCCGGGGGCCCCTCCGCCTTGCTGCCACGCTGAACGGCCCCCCTCCACACCGACCAGACTCTGACGATCGCAGTCGATTCCTCCTTCTTTCCTTCTCTTTTCGACTGCGATCGTCAGAGTCTAATAGGTATGGAGGGGGCCGTTCAGGGTGGCAGCAAGGCGGAGGGGCCACCGGCAGCTCGTGAGTCGCCAGTTAGTCAACCCTGTTATATATTATTACAATTTATATTCAATAATTAATTTATACAAAAACTGTTTCGATGTTACTACTAAGTTTCAAATTCACTATGGTTTGATTATAATACATAATTGATTCATATGTCAATATTTTCTTTCATCTCCCCCCATCTATTCCACTCCTTCCTTTCACCTACGTGATTGAAAACCTATTTTTTAAAAGTATCTTACTTGAAGTCTTTGATGCTAAATAACTAAAAAGTAGTAGAAAAACATTTAAAAAAACAAATTATCAACTTAAGCGAATTTTTACATTTTCTTGAAAAAGTCGATTATCCGGGTCCCGCCCACGAAAAAGCAAAATATCCTCCGATCAGTGCGTTTGTCAAACAAGTTGTGGTACTAAAAATTGAAGCCAGGAACATTCTCCATAAAACTGAAAAAAAAAACACGTTCCTAGGATAAACCGTTCTAAATTTATAGCGGAAAACCCCCGATTTTTTAAAGAAAAATAGCTGTTTTTCAATACTTTAGGGCTGATGAGTCAGGTCTTAGCGTTATCCGATCGAAGTGAAACTTTCACAATCTCATTTTTACACCAATTAGCAACTTTTTTGGGGTTGCCGTCGAAGACATTCGGACATCGATTTCTTGCGACCACCCTAGTGTATCAGCATCGTATATTTTTTCTTGCGAAAATGTCGAGTTTTGAGCCGAATAAACGGTATTTGCGGGAAATTCTGATTTACTTCTTTAATTTGAAGATATGTGCAGCTGAGGCGCATCGATTGCTTGTAGAAGCATATGGTAAGGCTGTATTAAGTGAGAGAAGTTGTCGTGAGTGGTTTCAAAAGTTTAAGAACAGCAAATTTGATGTCGAAGACAAAGAACGTAGTGGAAGACCGAAAGTGTACGATGACGCGGAATTGGAAGCATTATTGAATGAAGATTCGTGCCAAACGCAAAAAGAAGTTGCACTGGTATTATCAGTGACTCAACAAGCGATTTCACATCGTTTAAAATCATTGGGAATGATTCAAAAGCAAGGAAATTGAGTTCCATAGAACTGACACCGAGAAACATTGAACGCCGATTGTCCACATATGAAATGCTGCATGCCAGGCATAACCGGAAGTGTTTTTTGCATCGTGTGGTCACTGGCGATGAAAAATGAATCCGCTACGATAACCCAAAGAAGAGGAAATCATGGGGACCACCTGGCCATGCTTCTCCATCGACAGCCAAGCCGAATTCATTATGTTGTGTATTTGGTGGGACCAGCTTGGTGTCGTGTATTGTGAGTTGCTCAAACCGAATGAAACAATTACTGGGACTTTCTACCGACCTCAATTGATGAGATTGAGCCGAGCACTCAAGGAAAAACGCGCCCATTATTACTCTAGACACGACAAAATCATTCTTCTGCATGATAATGCTCGTCCTCATGTTGCGGCGCCGGTCAAAACCTACTTAGAAACACTGAAGTGTGAAGTTTTACCCTACCTGCCGTATTCGCCAGACATTGCGCCATCTGATTACTACTTGTTCCGATCGATGACGCATGACTTGCCTGAGCAGCACTTGACATCATATGAAGATACCAAAAATTGGGTCGATTTATGGATAGCGTCAGAAGATGAAGCGTTCTTCAGACGCGGTATCCGGATGCTGCCAGAAAGATGGGGAAAAGTAGTGGCCAGCGATGGCCAATACTTTGAATAAAACATAAGGTACCGTTCTTTCGCAATAAATGCCCAATTTAAGATGAAAACCGGCGGAGACTTATTTGTACTCCTGATATTTCTATAATTTAAGATATCCCATTAAATTATATATAGTAGTTTTCGTTTAATTAATTCCTAAAGATCGCTTACTTTTTGGGCTCTAGACCGGAACCTCCCCTTAAGGGCATCCGCCGACTAATCGCGCGAAAACATAGGTGACTTTTATCATTTTTTCTAGAAAAAAAGTATACAATGTATAGTTATAATACTTTTTGCACTTTATTCTGCTACAAATGTAAAGTATAAAACAATTTCTTTTCTTTCATTTTTGCCCACCCCTGCCTCTGATATACATTGCGTGCTGCAACGTTGTAAAACAGAACTGGCCTGCACTGTCGCTATGATAACTTTAGATAGTGTTACGTCCCTACTTCTATTTGGGGCCGTGATTTTGTGGAGTTTATATTTCTGATTTGCTTTCGAGCTAATCCAGGGATTTGCGCTCTGGGATAGTTGAGGCAACATTTTTGGACGCATATTAACGCGTTATATTAAGCATGCTTACTTTTTACTGGTCGATGGGTGTCAGTTTCCAGCCCACTGGCTCCTTAAGCGCCGCGTCAATTTCCTCCACTTGATTTGTTTTTGGCAGGGCCCAATCGCCAGGTAACACCACGTACCCTTGCTCCTTTGGATTTATAGGTCGAACCTCACGGACCCAGGGAGTACTGGTCGCTCCGAACAAAACTGAACTTTCTGCCGCCTCCAGTCTATACCTTAACACCTAACGTCGTATTTAATTTTTTCTCCCGGCGCGATGACATTATCACTTTCTGGAAAGGGGTTGAATTGCATACGAGTTGTTTTATTCCCCGGGATCAGAGTGTGCATCGAGTGTCCCGTGACACCGTGGGCGGCTGTCCTGCTTGTAGGTATTACATTTGACCGATAAAAAACATGATCACTCACAAACCAATTTTCATCGGCTTGTAACCGTTTTTAGGGTTTGATACAACCACTGTTTGATGACACCGTGGGCGGCTGTCCTGCTTATAAGTATCACCAACGACGGGTGCAAATCACGACCGACTCAATCATTATTGCTCGGTTGTGAAGATCAATTATAGAAAGATACCAATGCCCAAAGTAGGAATACAGACCAGTAGGGTAGAACTTCACTCACTTTAAGAACGTTAACAAAACTTTTACTGTCACTTTGTTTGGTGTCTTACACTTCAAACACTTATATTCTTATAACTAGAGTAGTAGCGTGTGGTAAATTCAAAAATGTTAATTACACAGGACCACAAATTTTTTTTTCTAATTGACACAAACGCGACCGTCTGTCCTTTACGTATTTTGGGTCGCTGAATCCGAATCCGTTGCCCGTTTTGGCCCATCACGTCTAGTTTTTTGGTAAATTGCAAAAAACCGTTGTAAACCCGTAAAATGCCATATAAACACAACATATCCTATTTCCACAATACTTATAACGTCAAACTCCCTACTCTACTAACCCCAAGACCACAAAACATCTAATCCCATATTTCGTTAAACCTCTAAACCCAAAAACCGAATTTACACATACACCTACAACCCACTACGGGGCGTTTGTATCTCAAACGCGGAAATAAATATTTTCAATTTTGCTAAATTTTCAAAAATGAACAAAGATGAAACAAAGACATTTCAAAGTTTGAACTTTCTACTTTTCGATGCTTTAATCGGTATCCAGGGGGTAAAATCCGCCCTTAAAGAGAAGTGTGCCAAACTGCAAAAATTTCGTCATGTGTGTCAAGTGCTACGGAGTGCATACAATATTTTTTGCAGTTTCTATGTACTCTGTCGGAAAGTCTGGTCCATTGTCTTTAAAATAGGCCAAACCTCATCGAAAAAGGGTGGTTTTTAAGAAAGATACAGCCATTTAAAGAAAACCTGCTAAAATCATAGGACGTCTTTAGGGCGGATCATCCGGTCAACAAAATGTTACAAGAAGTTATCTTCTTTTTCCTATGTAAAAATACTTCAATACCTTGAATTCTACTTGCAAAAAAGTTGTTTTCGCAAATAGAAGTTTGTTCGTTTTGTTCCTACAGGCCCCGCATGAATTTTTCGTTTCCAGAAGTGGGCCTAAAATGGTCTATGTAAAAGCAAAGGCCTTATGCTTTAAAATTCGACTAGAAAGATCACGGAGAAATACTGACAACTTTTTGTAACAAGGAATCAAAATAAAAAATTTTCGAAAAGCCATAAGTCCGAAATGGTCAGTAGTAACAAAGTGTAATTTAGCAAAATTGAAATACGTATCTGGTTCACTTAATTTCATCACATATCATTTAATATAAAAAAAAACATCGAAATCACAAATGATACCTATTATATTCTTAATTTTCTATGATTTTGAGGTTGACGGTTTCGATAGCATCTAGCCGCGTTATACATTAATGAATAGTAAAACAACCAAAATGTTCAAATGAATGGTTAATAGCCCAAATGTTTAAATACATATTGATCCTAAAATTTTTTGATTTGGCTATACTTTTTCAAAATGACTTTCTTCCGCGTTTGAGGTACGAACGCCCGACTGTGCGACGCCAGGAAGAAAGTTATACTTTTTTGTTTGTATAACGAGTTTTCTTTGATTCAAAAGACCTACGAATAGCCTTTCTCTTATGGTAAATTTCAGCATCTCTCTTTAAACTCCAAGAATAGTCCGCCAGCATGTGCTCATCCCAAACACCTTGGCATCTCTTCTCAACGCTCTTCAGATCCTGGTGGAACCTCTCGCCTTGTTCCTCGTTCAAGTGGCCTAGGTTTTCTGGAAAGTACTCAAGATGTGAATCCAAAAAATGCAGTTTCAAGTTCATTAAGCATCCCACATTTTGAAAACTTGTTACCATTTTCCCAACAATGGTTTTGTATTGAGAATCCTTAGTATTTCCTAGAAATTTTAGAGTCACATCTCTGAAACTTTGCCCTGCAGCTTTTCCTACCACAGTCATTTTTTCTTCAAATGCTTTATCGTTCAATAGAGCTCTTACTTGTGGACCATCGAGCATTCCTTCTTTTATTTTTGCTTCAGAAAGTTTGGGAAATTTTTCAAAAATATACCTGAAGGCATCACTATTTTTTGCTTTCATAGCCTTTACAAATTGTTTAATTAATCCAAGTTTTATATGAAGAGGTGGAAGTAATACTTTATTCGCTGGTATTAAACTTTCTTTTAAAATATTTTTTGAACCTACTTCTAAATTCTTAATTGGAGGCCAGTCTTTTTTCATGTAGTGTTTCTCACGCGCACGGCTGTCCCACTCGCATAAAAAACACGGGTATTTGGTGAAACCACTTTGTTGTCCTAGCATTATGGTCATGATTTTTAGATCTCCACAATAATTGCCATTTGTGCTCATCATACTGTAATTTAAGTAATACAAATTGAATATTTTCATATTCTTCTTTTAATACTACTGAATGTGCTCCTGGAATTGGAGCGTACACATTGCCATTATGTAATAAAACACCTTTCAAACTTCTTATACACGAGTCAATAAAAGGCGCCATTCATTCGCATTGTACACAATATTTTTGTATTCACCAATTAAACCATTCACATCGTTGCAATATACTAAATTTTTCTGTCGAGAGAAAAATTTTCTAAAAGGTACATCTCTATTACAATAGAAAGTCACTTTTGTGTTAGGTGCTAAACACTTTTTCTCTTTCAACCTTGATGCTAATAATTCCGCATTTTCTTTTGAGAGACCCAAGTCTCGGATTAAATCACTTAATTCGTTTTGATTAAAAGTATCGTTTTGGATTCCATCCTCACCAGGTAGCTCGTTTGGGTTGGCTCGTTTCATCGTGATGGGATAACTGAATCTCGGAGTCAGGACCATTAGAATTGTCGGATTCACAATTCTTTAAATTAAGCTGATTTTGCGTATAAATTGGCACAGGAAAAGTTACTGATTGAACATTAGGATATTGTACAGCTTTTTTATTCTTCACATTATACCCCATCGCCTTACACAAACAAAAATAACAATCTGTTCGATGGTCAACAGGTTTTCGCCAGAGCATAGGAGAAGAATACAGTTTCGTTGTTTTTTTTTATATTGAATGATATGTGATGGAATTAAGTGAACCAGATACGTATTTCAATTTTGCCAAATTACACTTTGATACTACTGACCATTTCGGACCTATGGCTTTTCGAAAAATTTTTACTTTGTTTCCTTGTTACAAAAAGTTGTCAGTATTTCTCCGTGATCTTTCTAGTCGCATTTTAAAGCATAAGGCCTTTGCTTTTACATAGAGCATTTTAGGTCCATTTCTGGAAACGAAAAATTCATGCGGGGCCTGTAGGAACAAGACGAACAAACTTCTATTTGGGAAAACAACTTTTTTGCAAGTAGTATTCAAGGTATTGAAGTATTTTTATCATTCATCTCACATTCGGACAGATTATCCAGAAATAAGGAAAGAAGTCAGAATTCATAACTTATGGAATTATGTTTTTTTTTTATATATTTCTTGTAAACTAATAATATGAGCTCTTATAAAAAAGGTAAAAATATCGTGACGGCTACATCTGATCTGCGTGTAAACACATGTCAAATTTGTTGTTTTATGCAAAATAATAGCAAATAATTCGTTTTATACATTTATTTTTCTATAAGAAACCCATTGAAAAAATATCAGTATTTTTCGACTTTTTAGTTACCTTCCGCGAACTTGTATAATCAATATATATTTGTCCTTGCAACTGCGAAAACAAGATTTGACAATAGTTGCTAATAATGGAGTAATCACTTGTATTCTATATCGTACAGTGGGCCTAAATCCCAAGAAATAGGGGGAAATGCAACATTCCATTTTTCGCGTTGAAAATACTGAATATTATTAAACAAGTTCATACAAATTTTAGTTAATATACAGCTCATAACAAAGTTTGAGGTTATTTAAAAAAATAACGTCAACAATTTCAATAAAACTAAAAAAAATTGATAAATACATACTATGGAAAGTGCAGAAATAATAACTTGAAAACCGAACGCTTCCCTAGCGTGTGACTTGAACCACTAATAAAGTACCAAAAAACAGTTTCCAATTTTTTATCACGATTGAGTTAAAAAATAGAAAAACAAATTAATAGATTGTCACGTCCCGGGTTAAGGATTTACGGGGACAAATGACATGGTGGTTATTTACATAAAATCCAGGCGCGAATCTATAGTTCAGCGCACCGGGAGGCGAGGAAATCAGGTATTTAACGATGTAATTCTGCACACCAGCCTTTTCGAACGTCAGGCGAGAAATGTGAAATTCTGCACGCTAATCGTCTCGAACGGCCGGGAGAATGTGAGATTCAGGAGATTGAAGATTTTGGGAAGGTCAGGCGAGAAATGTTTAATTCTGCACACTAATCATTTCGAACGTCAGGCGAGAAATGTGAAATTCTGCACTCTACTCGTTTCGAACGGCAGGCGAGTAATGTTTAATTCTGCACACTAATCGTTTAGGGGAAATCAGGCGAGCAATGTTTAATTCTGCACACTAACCATTTCGAACGTCAGGCGAGAAATGTGCAATTCTGCACACTAATCGTTTCGAACGGCATGTTTAATTCTGCACACTGAGGATTTAGGGAAAATCAGGCGAGCAATGTTTCATTCTGCACACTAATAGACCAGGGAAGGTTTAATGAACTGGTTTGTATTGGGGAGACACCCGTTAGAGCACTTGTTTTGGTTTGCTTAGGTAATTGGATTTACCGTTACATTATTGTAAAAGACACATGTAATAACTTCGCGAAATTCGACTAGTCATACGGTTAAGCGAAACCTATACGAACGTAAGTTAGTAAACACCGTGACGCTTTCTGCGGTCGTTGCCCGTAATCAGCTGTTCCGGCAGCCTGTTTGGATTTAGGGATCTTCGTAGCCGAAGGATTGACACAATAATTCGTAGCGTGATTTAAAGTAAAACTGTTTATTCACTTTATAGCTTTTTGATAATATGTAATGCACTATTATTGTGCAGATAGTTACGGTTTATAATAATGGGTTGGCGATGAACATAGCATTTATATAGTGGTTATAAGTTATGAATATGATCATGAAATACAATATATATATTAATAAGCTAGGATGATTTACGCAATAAGCGTTAATAAGCAATACAAATAGCAATACACAATAGTATGAGCGCAATAAGCGTTGCAATACGAAATAATGTGAAAAGCACTAAGAATAGCAATACAAGATAATATAAGCGCAATAAGCGTTGCAATATGAAATAATATGAAATAATAAGAATATGAATAATTGGTATGGATGATGGTGATATACCGTGGTATTAATGGTAGTTATAATCTCTTACAATGCTTGGTTGTTGAAGATGATTGATTCTATCTTAAATAATACTTTGTTTGACGAGACCTTTATGTAATTAGGTTTCGTGCAATGATAGCTTCCTTTCGCCGAAGGATATTTCGTCGAAAGAGCGCGTGTCCCTTCGATCCTGGTATTTCGTCGAAAGAGGACCTCTGTCTCCGGGCCCTTGTATTTATATGATTTTGCAAGGGGTTGTGGGGTGTATGCGCGGTATGGACTTTGCCCTGCTTATATAATATTTTACAGTATGAAGGGGGGTGCGCAGTATGCACCTTGGGCTAATTATAAACATGTGTCATCATAACTTTTGGGGTTTTTGCAGGGATCAAAGGTTGATCTATATTGGGACTCGCAGTTTTTCTTCTAGGGTTTTTATACATGTGATTTTGAATTGCTCAACTCCTCGAATGGATTTTGAGTGTTTTAATAGGAAAGGGACGTCGGTGGGTTTGACTGCTTTGGTCATTGAGAGGGTGTGAGACGTCGTCTCGATTTAAGATATTTGTGGGGCGAGGAACTTGTTTAGATTCGACGTAAGAGAGGAATTTGTGCCGCGTTGGGCGAATAAGGGAAGGAGATTTAATGATTGACCGTCTTGAGATGGGGACCGCTAAGGTACATCGCCAAGGCGGCCGAGGTCGTTGGTAAAGGGGTAAGAATTGAGGTTTGGGGAAGATTTGAGTGGATTTGTAGATAGATTTATAAATGAGTTGAAGTAACCGCGCGCGAAAAATCTTGGGGCGTCACAAGATGTAAAAAATATTAAATTATACATCACTAGAAAGGAATAGGTTTATCCTATTTTTTGCCACAATTTGAATTCCGATATTTTAAAAGAAACACCCAAATGTCATTGACTTTTTCAATCCGGTAGATAAACAGAACACGATGTACATGTAAGAAAAATGGCTAGTCTTTCACTATCTTCGAGCCTCCTCAAGACCTCATACAACAATAGACCCTCTTTTCAAGTGCTCGAAAAGGGCCTGTGCGGCACGTCGTTGCACTGGTGGGGACCACGGCGTCGACGCTTACGATTACGTTAGATATAGGAAATACCATTTGCGACGACGCCAGTTGGAGTCGCTGGCGGCTATAGCCGCCGGTCGCAGTCGCTGGCGGCTGTAGCCGCTTATTGGAACGGCCACCTTAAGGGGGTAGACACGGGTAATGCAGCGCGCTGTATACCGACACAATCTGGCCCGAAACATGGGTCTGGGAAGGTACGTTGTTTGTCCTTATATGAGGAGATTTTGGGCTGGACGAGGTTTCATTCGAAAGAGGAAGCTTCAATGCAGTCCGCTCTGGTCATGATTCGACGAGATTGTGTTGATATCTAATAATATGAGTGATCAAAGTAGAGCAAAAGTCGACAAAATACACACGCAAGAATCCAAGTATTTTTAGGTCACTAAAAGAGTTTTGTGACTCAAACGATGACCAGAGCGGACTGCATTGAAGCTTCCTCTTTCGAATGAGACGTCACTCAGCTCGAAATCTGATCATATAAGGACAAACAACGTACCTTCCCAGACCCATGTTTCGGGCCAGATTGTGTCGGTATACAGCGCGCTGCATTACCCATGTCACGTGGCGTGTTTACGTCCTTAAGTATTTTTAGGTCATTAAAAGAGTTTTGTGACTCAAACGGTTATCCCAGCGCTCCGCATTGAACCTTCCTCTTTCGAATGAGACCTCGTCCAGCCCAAAATCTGCTCATATAAGGACGAAAAAGGAAAAATTCCAAACCCATGTTTCAGGTTAAATTGTCGGTATTACAGCGCGGTGCATCGCCCGTGTCACGTGACGTGTCTACCCCCTTAACCTGTCGCCTGGAGTTGCTCGGCGATGTATCATCGATTATGCAGAAACAGAATTTCTTTATTTTTCATCGTATCAATATGAAAGTGTTTCTGCCGATATTAACAGAAAATAATTTATATCGGACTAGTTTGAACGAAACGGGTTTTCAATTCTGTAAATAAATTTTATGTGTATATTGTTAATAATGACAGTTCAAATTGTGTCAGGTTTGGTATCTTTCCATCTTTCCTTCTTACACTCCCGGACCTCTCTATCTTTCATTGTTGCTACGTTCAGCGAGGCTTTGCCGCTAGACGCAGCTCTCGTGCTGTATTCCTTCAAGACTTCTCGATAAAAAGAGAAAACTCTGTGGCAACAGCGCGGCAGAGACAGAGAGAACAGAACATGTGGCAACTATGCGTAAAAAATTCGTCTACACAGAGAACCTGGAGATGTCACCTATGTACAAACTCTTTTTATCGATCGTAGTAGTTTCAATAGGCTCCGTTTGTTTACTGGGGACGCTTCGATCGATTCGGATCATAACAAAAATGAGACGGCCCCCTTAAAGGCTGTGACACGGGTGACCCCCCCTGAACTGCCTATAAAATCTGTACCGTTAGGAATTTCAATTGAAAATTCTAACTGAACATTTTTTAGATAGTGATAATTGGCGCAACTTTTGTATATCATTGCTTTTGTAAAGTTAAATATAGCACATTAATAAATTTATATTAATTTATGATAATGTTTTTAAATGGAATTCTTTTTTATGAGATTATATGCTTATCGTTTTTTTTGTACCTTTTTCTAATAAAGGTAATTTTATGCGGATTTCACACATTCTGTAGTGTTTATTATGACTGGATAATTGTTTCACCCCCTCGAGGTTATTTTTTTTAATTAATAATATACTATATTGTCATCCAAATTACGTACGCCTGCAAAGCTACAAGACACCTGGATTGGTCGAATTGGTATAAATTTGAGTTTACATACATGAAGCAAACATACAAGAAGCAAACAGAGGATCGAAGCTGAATAAAATCGTTTAATTAATATAATACTAAGTCACAATAAATTTTTTTCTCTACCGTAGATCACACTGCATCATCTTCTGTTTTGATTATATGTAAATATATAAAAACTTCAAAAAAGTAAAAAAATACGCCAAGTACATGAAAACATGAAAATCACAAAAAATAGAAGATAATAATAATTACAAAATTAAAAAAAGATGTGAAATCAAAATGAGCTGCCAGTACATAAAGATGCTTTCCAACTGCGCTTTAGATGACACAACTACATATGCATAGCTAAAATTCCATTACTCATAATGGCTATTTATACAAAGAAAAAATGTATTAAATAATAATATGCAGATATATTTTTATACAAATAAATATTTTAATAAGAATAAATATTTTATTCAAAATACTTGGCGCTGCGCAACCGAAAAAATGTTAATTGCCTTAGTATTAATAATTTACAACTCCATTACAATATAAAAAACATATACATACACATACTAAAAACGCAGTCAGATTTATTCTACATATATTTAATTCTAATGCCATACGTAGCATATGCACACGCACGCACCCACGCATGCACGTACAAGAAAGAAAGAAAAGGATTAATGCAATTTATACATATTTATTGAGGTTAGCAACACCAATTCGGGGCGCAGCGCCAAGTATTTTGAATCAAATATTTATTAGTATTAAAATATTTATTTGTATAAAAATATATCTGCATATTATTATTTAATACATTTTTTCTTTGTATAAATAGCCATTATGAGTAATGGAATTTTAGCTATGCATATGTAGTTGTGTCATCTAAAGCGCAGTTGGAAAGCATCTTTATGTACTGGCAGCTCATTTTGATTTCACATCTTTTTTTAATTTTGTAATTATTATTATCTTCTATTTTTTGTGATTTTCATATTTTCATGTACTTGGCGTATTTTTTTTACTTTTTTGAAGTTTTTTATGGGGATCTCACTTCTTTTTACAAAGATATTATTATCTTCTATTTTTTGTGATTATTATTACTTTCTATATTTTGTGATTTATTTGTATCATGTACTTGGCGTAATTTTTTTACTTTTTTGAAGTTTTTTTATGGGTATATATTTTATTTTGTACATGCATGGTACAAATTTCCAGAAACTTGTGTGAAAGGAGATGCTTCTCAATCGAACCATCTCCGGACAACTTCCAAGTCTGCGACTCTACATAAGAAATCTTATGCCCCTTCAATTTGAGGTAGTCTTGTCGCACCCCGTTTCGTCGTGTATCAGTAATCCTATTGTTACTACCAGAGCCAACTTTAAGGCTGCCGATTACGTCTTGATAATAAATCACCTTAATCATGTAAATTGGGATTGTGTTCTCGATGAACCGTGCGTTGATTCGGCAGGTGACACTCTGTATGCATACTTGAACGACATTGTCGGTGTTTTTCGTACCCTCGTTGGTACTCAAAGAACGCCATTAGACTAATCAGGACAAAAAAACTCGCGCACAAGGTTTACAAGCGTAGCAAACGCTTCTGCGACTACTTAGCCTTTTCCAAGCTCAGAGCTGAAAGTAAATCAGTCATTCGTGAGTGCTGGCTTAGATACACCTCTGAGGTTGAAGTCGCGATACCTGAAAATCTGAAGGTCTTTTGGAATTTTATGAATTCAACTAAGGTCGGTATCAAATATATTGGCTGGTGAATTCGGTTTCGCGAGCAGGGATCGAGGAGAAATCAGCCATCACCATCTGACGATCGCTGATTTGTCAGTTGAAGTTGCGTGGCCCTCGCAGGGTATGTTGGGGTAAAGGGAACGCAGCCCGGGATCCGCCTGAACCTAGCCGGTTGGCTGTTATTTATCCTTAACGTAATAGTTGTGTGCGTTGCGAAGCTATGCGTAGACCAATACGAGATGAAGCTATCGAGAACAAATCAATGTTCTAACCAATAAAGTTCCTGAATTTTTTCGTTGTTAACGCACACCTATTCTGATGTGTGTATTTCTACGCTGACAGCTCCGTTTGGCCTACACGTCAGAATCTTGACACTATCCCCACTATTTCTGACTCTCTCTTGTTCTGCGAAGGCGAGAGTGAGATGGAAGGAGAGCGAGTCAGAAAACGTTGAGAAAAGGAGCACCGAGGCAAACAAACGGTGTGGTGGGAGAATACCCCTCACGAAACTCATCAGCCAGTATATATGATACCGACCTTAGATCTTCCAATAGATTACCTAGCACCATGCTGTTTAATGATCTACCATTGACAAGTCCGACTCAAATTGCGAATGGCTTTGCGAATCACTTCAAGTCATCCTTTCAAGCTGCGCGTGACTGCTCTACTACATATAATTGTTCCTCTACATTAGATCTAAATAATTTTACTATTGGCATAGGTGAAATATTCGCGAAACTAAATTCCTTGGAGGTTAACAAAGGCGCTGGGGACGACCCCATTCCACCAGTATTCTTTAAGTCGTGCAAGTTTATTTTTTCCAGAATTTTGTGGCGCATTTTCAACTTGTCTTTAAAATTGGGTGTATTTCCCACGAAATGGAAATCTAGCATAGTTGTCTCCGTATTTAAATCTGGCGACAAAATGTTAACCTCCAACTACAGATCTATTGAGATTCGGAAATGTCAGGGTTCTTGATAGCGAGTAGTGACGCAATAGATACACTCTGTGTCTCTTGGTTGTAAAGGATATAAAGTTTTATTATATTTTGGGCCTAATGCAACCAGTTGTTTCCGAAAAATTAACCAGGTTTTATAGGTCAGAGCGGCTCGGGCGGCGGGCGGCGCGTGACCGGGCGGCGGCGGATGACGTCATCGAGATGGTGAAGTGGTGGGGGGTTATAGCGCGAGGACCGATATCAAATCAATGGATATCGAACCGATAACCGAAACCGCATCGAGGAGGACCGCGGGGTGAAGGTACCACGCTCCAGAGAGAGAGAGAGCGAGAGCGAGAGCGAGAGGGAGAGGGAGAGGGACAGGGACAGGGACAGGGACAGGGACAGGGACAGGGACAGGGACAGGGACAGGGACAGGGACAGGGACAGGGACAGGGACAGGGACAGGGACAGGGACAGGGACAGGGACAGGGACAGGGACAGGGACAGGGACAGGGACAGGGACAGGGAGAGGGAGAGGGACAGGGAGAGGGAGAGGGAGAGGGAGAGGGAGAGGGAGAGGGAGAGGGAGAGGGAGAGGGAGAGGGAGAGGGAGAGGGAGAGGGAGAGGGAGAGGGAGAGGGAGAGGGAGAGGGAGAGGGAGAGGGAGAGGGAGAGGGAGAGGGAGAGGGAGAGGGAGAGGGAGAGGGAGAGGGAGAGGGAGAGGGAGAGGGAGAGGGAGAGGGAGAGGGAGAGGGAGAGGGAGAGGGAGAGGGAGAGGGAGAGGGAGAGGGAGAGGGAGGAAATATTAATTTAAGATATTAATATAAATGAAAAAACAGAATAATCTCGGGCGACGGGGCTCGAACCCAAGACCTCCGCGGTACGAGTCAGCCGATTAACCAACTCCCCCAACGCCAGCTGTCTAACATTAGTCTTTAATGAATGGTACATATACCGAGCGGCACCAAGCATTCGTTTGTTATCGGATAATGTCGGACAATGGAGTACGGTCGCACACATTTTATATATAACAATTTTTTAAAGCGTCGCAGCGTCTCGCGTGATCTCGCGTAACTTGAGTCCCCTTAAATAAATTTCTTAAACTTATATCGTTTCCCCATTTTATTCACCCGTCATCCTCCTCGCCGCCTAATTTTAAGATTCAGCGTTTCTATAATTCTATTTCGCGTTAATTCTATTTCGCGACTCAAGTTACGCGTATATACCCATATATATATATATATATATATATATATATGGGTCATTCCGCGTCAACCGGATCACCTTCGAGTCCAAAATTTGGGGAAACGTAGACAAAAGTTGGAGGGCTTAAATTGTTCGTCTGCACTTGTATTTTCGAAAGAAAATTGGCATTTTGAAAAATTCAATATGGCGGCTACAATCTGCGAAATTGGGAGATAGTTTAATAATACTAATAATAAAAATCTGAAAATGACTCGAACGGCTTGAAAATGAAGTGATTACGACTCGACATGAGTCGCCGATTACGAATCTGAAGAGAGAATTGACGAATTCAAAATGGCGGATTCAATATGGCGACTATACGCCCAAGATCTTGTTCCAAGTGACTGTAAGTTACTCGAAATGATAATGACATAAATACTCGGTTTTTTGAAGCCACAGATCACGTATCTGAAGCCAAATTTTAAAAATTCAAAATGACGGATGAAACATGGCCGACCAAAATTTTGAAAATTTTTCGATTTTCATGAAAATTTATATGTAGGGGTTTTTTGGGTCTCTCTTTACGAATTTGCTGTCGGATTTTAAAAATTCAAAATGGCGGATGGAACATGGCCGACCAAAATTTGAAAATTTATCGATTTTCGCTGTCAGATTTTAAAAATTCAAAATGGCGGATCCGATACCAACGCGGCGGCCGTGATCGTAAGGGCCCTTATCGTAATGGGTGGGATTCTAGGAGAGTACAAAGTAAACAGAAAATAAAGTGAAGTAGGTGGTTACTTCTTCTTGAGTTTTAAAATTTTTTCTTTGCGGATCCATCATACTGGATGTGCCATTTTAATGTTTGACAATCCGATCTCATATTCTTAATTAGATAAGTCTTGTCATTTTGTTCGTTTGCTGATAAACAATATTTTACGCATCTTGTACTGCATAATGTATCAATTACGGAAGTTAATACTGTACAATGGTTATAGGGTCTGTTGCGTCAGAATATCTCATTACCTTTAATCTCTTTTTTGAAATTGGTATAAATGCATGCCCACCGGCCGGGACAAGTCCTTGATCAGCACAAAGTGCCCCACATCATCGTGCTCTTGATTCGGCGTGTAGAGCAGGTTGACGTGACGATCCTTCTTTTGGCTAGCGAGACGCAGCGGAAAGACTGTTGAACCTTCGACCTCTCCGCCTCGAAACTGTACACGTTGACAGAGATGTCGTTCTGCCGTTCGAACCTCCCAATTTGGTTCAGGGACATTGGAAACTCAACGTCCTTGAGATTTAGCACCAATGTATAAGGCGGGTATGAACTTGGGCGATCGATATGTCGTTCAGCAGGATGGAGGGCTACGACCACTGCCCGCACGAAACATGCATTGCCCTCAGATTGCACACTAATTGTTGCTTTTTCAGCAATAAATCACGTGGCAACTTGACACGACACCCCGCGCGCATCGGATTTTACTTGTTGACATTAACTGTGAGATTGAGAATTTTCGTCAATGCCCATCCGCTGTCGCGTTCCTGGAACACCTCCAGCGATGCCAGGGTGGGTTCGATGACATATCGCTGGTACCACTCCTGCAGATCGGATGTGTCGAAGAGTTCGCAGCTTCGGGTATTGATGTTGTTTGGGATTGGTCGCAAGCGATGCGACCAACTTGCGCATGCTCACTGTTGCGAGGAAGCGCGGGCTTTGAACTCGCTAATGCTGCCGGGGTAGCGACTAGGTGGTCGCGGGGACGGCCTAGTCAGGCCATCGCTGGATTGATACGTGGACTAATTGCTCCCCCTTGATTAGCATACTATCACGCCATTTACGTGGTCCGCGCTGATTGGCCAGGTGTCCGCGTTCTCGAACCGGTGGCTTGGCCCGTGCCGTCTCCGCGATCACTCTCTTCAGCAATCGGCGCTCCGATAATAAATTCCTTACGTAGGAAATTCAATCCGCGTACTTACGTGGTAGTTATTACTTTAAATTAAGTGTGTGCTTTACTGTAAGTGTTAACGTAGAATAACTGTGCTCGTTTATTGACGCCATTAAATGTACAACTTGAATCACTACAAATAATTTTAATTTTTGCTTAACCGCGCGAATAAAGTTACATTGCGCGGTAGAGGCAAGAACGTAGGTGTTCCGCGTTCGTGCTTATACAATGTTTTTACAAGCATGATTTTCACCCGCCACAAATTCGCCGTTGAACACCGTGTTCACTCTCAGGTTTCGCTGTTTCCTCAAAACACCTCGCACATGCTCCAGTCGCCGCATCTTGAACGAAGTTGCGCGGCTCGATGTAGTTCGAATTTAACACGGCACCAGTTAATACGCGGTTATCGAACGCAGTGTCTATTTCGCGCTATAAAAGTCCTGTGCTCGATTGTCCGGCACCTTCGCGCACGAAACGTCCGCGCAACGTATGTTTCAATCCTTCGAGTCGCGCGATTCGAGCTACCAACGATTGTCGAACGCCGATTGATAATCGAGGACGTTTCATCGGCTGTGTTCTTCAAAAGTTTCCATACACTCGTTGCATCGTTCTTCCTATGCAAGGTACTCTTCGCGTGAAATCAATCGTGCAGATTGATCCAACATTTGGCGTTCTACTTGCGCGAACTCTTCCATGATAGTGGAATGTATATGTAATGTCTTTTCCGTGTAACACGTTGCAACGATTTGAGCAGTTTAGAGCACGCTTTTATGATTGATACCACGATTTGCTATCTCTGTCTAACTCTTTGGATGTACCTCCTTCCTCTAATAGATTGCACGTAAAAAGCCGATCATTCCCGATATTATCCGAAGCAATTTCCGCTGATACAGCATAATTCTTTCTATGATTCACGCGTATGACGAATTAGCGCGCAAAATCATCCGACACAATTTCTGCTGATTCCGCATAATTCTAAGATTCGACGTTTCTACATGTATTATATTACATTGAACACGTGTCGAGACTTTTATCCTTGAGGGTGGGACTCAAGATACACGTAATCGCGTGATAACCTTCGGCGCTTTAAAAATTGTTATCTATAGAATGCATGCGATTGTAGCCCTAAGTAGTGCTGTCTCTTTCCCTCCCTCGAGTTTAGCTTTAAAATAAGGCTCTCTCTTTCCCATCTCCCGAAGACGCAGTATGTAAAAACGCCGATCTTTCCCGATATTCCCCGTCATCATCCGATAAAAAATAATGTATTATGCTTGGTGACGCTCGGTATATGTACCATTCATTAAAGACTAATATTAGAGAGCTGGCGTTGGGGGAGTTGGTTAGGCGGCTGCCTTGTCCCGCGGAGGTCTTGGGTTCGAGCCCCGTCGCCCGAGATTCTGTATTTCATTTATATTAATATATTAAAATTAATATTTACCCCCTTACCGACTGTTGTCGGTACCACGCTCCAGAGTATCAATTCACCCGCGGTTCCTCCTAGATGCGGTTCGATATTAATTCAGTATCGATTGATTCGATATCTGGTCTCGCGCTATACCTCCCACCACTTCACCATCTCGATGACATCATCCGCCGCCGCCCGGCCACGCGTCGCCCGGCCGCGCACCGCCCGCGGGGAATTTTCCGCCGACTTTGAAACTAAAATTTGAGTTATTATTTGATATTGTATATATGTATATATATATCGTTGAATACAATTCCGTTCTTTATCTTTGTAAGTTATTTATTTATATAGTAATAACATTTTAAATATGTTATGTTTTGATGAAATTTTATAATACATTTTTTTATTTCCAATTTTATTGCTTCTAATACATATGCATCATCCTGGTGTTCCTTACTATAATTCACACATTGACGACGGTACAATTCAAATCATACCAAATGTCGACAGCAGCAAACAAAGCATAGCCGAGCGTGAAACCGAGCAACGAAATGCTTGCCTCCTGACCCGGCGCCCAAAATCGCAAAGAGATCTCCGGGTTCAAGCTTTAGACTCGTGGTATGAGCCTACATGGACGCACACTGATGCAGTTCTCTCACAAATCTCGCAACGGGTAGCAATTGAACAGTCCCGCGCTCGGCTGTTGCCTGGACCCCAGAACTTCAGGAGGTATTTATGGGACAGGCCTGCTCTAGGGTCTGGGACCCCCGATGCGCGTGGTTGTAGAGCCTCGACCCCAGAACCTTTCGCGGTCATAAAAAAAGGTCGTCCCTTCAGTGATTTCAGGACTCCATCTCAGCCCAAATGCCCAAATATCATTAGCAACAAAAGTTTAGTTTCACTGAACGGCACCGGGTTTCTCACTGACATCTGCTGACATCCCTGACACGGACAAGTGTGCGCTGCTCCATTGTAAAGCACGCAAACGATATTTTTTAACACTGATTCTGGCGGCCCGGAACTGACGGGTACGGAAAGACCGTGGAATTTCACGGAACTAACAAGTGTGTGCTGCTCCATTCCAAACAAGCAGCCGATACCTTTTACGACCACGGAACTGACACGGAACGGATATGTGTGTTTCGACTTTTAGGCGATGGCCCAAGTTATCGGGCCGCCAATGGTCCTAGCGACTGCTATCGTGAGCGGGAGGAGGACTCACTACCATTCTTTCTTTATCGAGGAGTCAAGAACATATGTAAGACCCTTCAGAAGCGAACGCTCGACATGCATCGCCGAGAACCATGGGGCCATAAAAGACAAGAATAGCACTAGCCATTGAGAACGGAAAAACGTGAAATTCTTCATCGGATCTGCACGAAAGTGACATCAATCGTCTCCTTGAGTTTTCCCGACAAAAATGATACCACACCTGACATAATTTGGACTACAATTATTAACGATATTACACATAAAACTTATTTGCAGAATTGAAAGCCCCGGTTTGTTAAAAGTAGTCTATTTTAAATTATTTTCTGTCCATTTAATCGGGAGAATGCAAGGATTCCATTGGTGTCACTTTCATATTGATATGCTGAAAAATACAAAAAATTACTTTCCGTATAATCGATGACACATTGCCGAGGAACTCCACGCACCCGTTTAGACGGGTAAACGATACAATGTCTCTCGGCTCGAGCCTCGCGCGGCTTCAATCAAAGGCTCTCGAGAGTCTCGAAGTTCGCCAAAGTTAGTGGATCTTCAATCGACTAAAGAACGCATGAATATGAGAACGTTGTTCAGTCAGTCATGATTGAAATCCCATCACAATGTCCAACACCATTTTTGGTCTGCACTAACCACTGGATGACTCTTGTAGAGATTTTCGCCCTGAACACAAATCCGCAAGTAGAATTGCTCTATCACCTTCTGTTTTTCAGAAAATCGATTTGGAAAAAAACTGCAAATTTTCAACTGTGAGCATCTTTTGTGTTAAAACGGTAATAGTTATTCGACTGCTCTTTACGTCAAATTATTCTATGAACCCCCTTGAATTCGACGATATAAGTTATTATGGTATTATGATCATTTAAATATGTTTAAACAAGGATCAAAGGGAAAATGACACCCGAAATGCACCCATTTTTGAAGATATCTTTCAATTTATTTCCAAAACTAAGGGTCTAGGAGAAAATCTGACCATTCCGCGCGATGCAGCAGACATTTTGCCTTTGGAAAGCATCAACAGAAGTGGTAAGTCGCGTTTTGTTTTCAATACAGAAGCGAAATAGTTTTGTTAAACGTGCGGTGTCGACAGTGGTAGTCACGCACGTTAAGCGATTGTATTACGCTGAGCGACAGTGGATCGCGCGCCGCCGTTGACTACTACTGTTGACACCGCGTGTTTTGCCAAACTATTTCGCTTCTGAATTGAAAACAAAACGTGACTTACCACTTTTGTTGATGATTTCCGAAGGAAAAATGTCTGCTGCATCGCCTAGAATGGTCAGATTATCTCCTAAACCCTTTGTTTTGGAAATAAATTGAAAGATATCTTCAAAAATGGGTGCATTTCGGGTGTCATTTTCTCTTTGATCGTTGTTTAAACATATTTAAATGTTCATAATGCAATAATAACTTACACCGTTGTATTCGGGAGGGTTCATAGAATAATTCAACGCAGAGAGTAACCAAATAACTATTATCGTTTCGACACAAAAGATGTTCAAAGAAGAAAATTTGCAGTTTTTTTCAAAATCGAATTTTTCAAAAACTGAGGGTGATGGTGACAAACGGTTTGCGGGTTCGCGTTCAGGGCGAAAACCTCTACCAGAATCACCAGTGGATATTGTGGAACAGAAAAAAAGTTTCATTTTGTTGGACTGTGTCATTGAAGTAATTCAATCATGACCGATGATTGAATCCCCATGATTGAATTATTTCAATCATGGCGCTTCGATTCAAAACTGACTGGGGTTATTCTTGTTCATGACGAATAAGACTAAAGTCTCTTCGATTTGATACGTCATTTAAATAATTTGTTATTTAAATACTGCGTATCTCCGATTTATACGCTAAGAACTCGGTTTGGCCTATACGTCAGAAGCTTGACGCTATCACTACCACTTCGCTCTTGTTCTGCGAAGGCGAGTGCGAGATGGAACGAGAGCGGTCCAGAAAACGTCGAGAAAAGGAGCACCGTGGCAGGCAAGCGGTATGGTGGGAGAATACCCCTCACGAAACTCACCGGCCTATACTCGAAGTCATGTAAGAAGGATCTTTTTCGCGCATGTAGAATGAGCTCTTCAACTGTCGCGAGGTCTCTGTTCCCCCACTTTACCACCCAGGCTTCCCTCTCTTCATGCACCGTTCCGATTCTCTTTCATATACCGGGTAACCGAATAAAACGTGTATTCTATTAATTCATGGCATATTACGAATTTATTTATTAGTTGTATTATACTGAAATGTTTACGGTATTAATATTATGAAATATAACAACAAAGTATGACATGTACAAAAATTTTATTATACAAAACAAATGTAAAGTACAATTTGTATATATTTAAAAAGCATTGGTATATTTGTATAAAACTCTGGACAAAGGAGGATTATTATAAATATTTACAATGACAAGAAAGCTCAATTTCCGAATATGAAATACAAGGAACTTATCAAATTTATTGGAAATACATGCGACGTAGGAAATCGTACCGTCATCGGAAGTCTAAGAGAATTTAAAAGGACGGGGACTGTGACTGCACCTTCCAAGATGTAATGCGGAAGATGTCGGAAGAGGACATTCGAGCAATAAGGAAACATGTGCACGCCTTTTAGGAACGAAGAGAACTACCGACAGTTCCGAGAATTTTGGCGGCGATCCGAAGTGATGAAAATTTACCAAAAATGTCTCAGAGTTCGTTACAACGCCTCTTGAAGAAAATGAACTTCAAGTACGTACAGAGACAGCGCAATAGTGCTCTTATCGAGCGGGAAGATATAATTCGTTGGCACCGAACGTTCATCACGAAAACTCGAGAATTCAGAGCGGCGGGAAGACCCATTTATTACTTGGACGAGACATGGGTAAATGCGGGCGACACACGGCAGCGAGTGTGGGTGGACAACACCATAGCTTCGGCATCGAACGCCAGAGAAAGGGGCCTGACGATTGGCCCACCTACTCCGACTGCGAAAGGAAAGCGCCTCATCGTACTCTACATTGGATCGGAGGATGGTTTTGTAGAAAATGGCTTGCTGTGCTTTGAATCAAACACCAAGAGCGCTGATTATCACGACGAAATGAATGCGGTACACTTTTTCGAGTGGTTTAAGCGCACTGTACCATATTTGAAACCAAACGCCGTTATTGTGATGGATAACGCGCCGTACCACTCTGCGAAATAGGAACGCTGTCCCGTCACGAGCTGGAACAAACCGCAGATAAGAGAGTGGCTTACCAGCAAGGGAATACGAATGCCAGATAACGCACTGAAGTGGCAGTTATTGGACGAAGTTCGCAGAATTAAGCGCAAATATGATAAATATGTCATCGATGAATACGCAAAAACAACGGGGAGAACAATTCTCCGACTACCGCCTTACCATTGCCACTTAAATCCAATTGAGCTCGCGTGGTCGGTAGTAAAATGCGCAGCATCCTTCACCCGATGAAAGTGACCCAGACCACGAAGGTGCGCATTCGGAATTGGCTTCTCTGGCTGATCCGGGAACTCTGAGTGAAAGAAGTACAGAAGTACATAAATATATATACATAAGAAAGATAGATTGAAAGATTAGATTGGTCCCATGAAATGCAGCTTACCGGACTACTGTGTCTCAATCCGACTCCAATTCCAAATTTGGTTCTGGTTCCGGTTCAAAATACGGATCTGGCTCAAATTCTGAATGTGCACCTTCGCCGTGGTCTGGGTCGTCTGCATCGTCGCCATCCGCGATATCCTGCATATCATCCATTATTTGGTTGAGGTCGTACAATTTGTCCTCCACCTTCGTCGTGTGGCGGACAAAATTTGCCCACATTTCGGGTGCTGCCTTTTCCACCCTTTGTAATAATAATTGCTTTACATCGACAAGGTGGAAAGTCTTGTTCGCTTTTATGTGGCCTTTTACTACCGACCACGCGAGCTCAATTGGATTTAAGTCGCAATGGTAAGGCGGTAGTCGGAGAATTGTTCTCCCCGTTGTTTTTGCGTATTCATCGATGACATATTTATCATATTTGCGCTTAATTCTGCGAACTTCGTCCAATAACTGCCACTTCAGTGCGTTATCTGGCATTCGTATTCCCTTGCTGGTAAGCCACTCTCTTATCTGCGGTTTGTTCCAGCTCGTGACGGGACAGCGTTCCTATTTCGCAGAGTGGTACGGCGCGTTATCCATCACAATAACGGCGTTTGGTTTCAAATATGGTACAGTGCGCTTAAACCACTCGAAAAAGTGTACCGCATTCATTTCGTCGTGATAATCAGCGCTCTTGGTGTTTGATTCAAAGCACAGCAAGCCATTTTCTACAAAACCATCCTCCGATCCAATGTAGAGTACGATGAGGCGCTTTCCTTTCGCAGTCGGAGTAGGTGGGCCAATCGTCAGGCCCCTTTCTCTGGCGTTCGATGCCGAAGCTATGGTGTTGTCCACCCACACTCGCTGCCGTGTGTCGCCCGCATTTACCCATGTCTCGTCCAAGTAATAAATGGGTCTTCCCGCCGCTCTGAATTCTCGAGTTTTCGTGATGAACGTTCGGTGCCAACGAATTATATCTTCCCGCTCGATAAGAGCACTATTGCGCTGTCTCTGTACGTACTTGAAGTTAATTTTCTTCAAGAGGCGTTGTAACGTACTCTGCGACATTTTTGGCAAATTTTCATCACTTCGGATCGCCGCCAAAACTCTCGGAACTGTCGGTAGTTCTCTTCGTTCCCAAAAGGCGTGCACATGTTTCCTTATTGCTCGAATGTCCTCTTCCGACATCTTCTGCATTACATCGGGCTTTGCCCGTTTTTTGGAAGGTGAAGTCACTGTCTCCGTCCCTTTAAATTCTCTTAGACTTTCGACGACGGTACGAGTTCCTACGCCGCATGTATTTCCAACGAGTTTTATAAGTTCCTGGTACTTCATATTCGGAAATTGAGCTTTCTTGTCATTGTAAATATTTATGATAATTCTCCTTTGTCCAGCGTTAACTATCTGTAAGAGAAACGTTTCCCATTAAATTAAAGTATACATTTTTCAAGCATTTCAGGTAAATATTTATCCTTATAATATTTCAGTTGCTCATAATACTTCAGTTGCTTAAAATACTTCAGTTACTTATAATGTTTCAGTTGCTTACCTTTCCTTTTTTATTTGTTTGGTGTGGAAAATGGGCGTTTAGATCCATTTCATTTTATTTTTATTTGCACGAAACATTTTGTTAACCATTTTAACCATGTCATTTGCAGTAAAAAACAGACAATCAAATCCGACAAAAAGTCGAAACACGCGGTATATACAAAAGTGGTGCCACACCAATGCTTTCGGCGCAGCACGCATGCGCAGCCGAAAGACCATTGGTGGTGACATAGCCAATGAGCGCAGAACCGGTCTAAACTCGTCGGTCGCCACAATCCTTCTTACATGACTTCGAGTATATATATCTAAACTCGACCTTAGTATTTGAAAGTCCTATGTTATCGAGGCCTCCTCGTTTGCGAAGCAACATTGGGTTTCCTAAAATTCTACTGACCGATTTTTCTGTTGACATTTAATGTGTTGCGAAGAAAGTCATTTATGTTATCAAATATTCGTAAATACAGAACTACATTGTATCCCATGTTTTTTAAGTAGTTTTTTCTCCTCGCGGCGAGTATTATAAACACCTGAAAACACAGATGCGTCTTTTTTAGCATACTGTATACTAGTTCTATCGTTTTATGAGATTGATTGTGTTAACACCGATAACAACTGCAAGCACATTTTGTGATGGTTTTAATATTTCTTGAATTTTTCATGACTAAAATCTGATTTTTAATACAGAATTTTTTTTAGTCTCATCATTTGACCGATAAGGCTTTAAACCTACTGCCCAACTATTACATAAAAGACGCAGTTATACCACGATCTGTGCCATTAACATTTGAACGAAATGGATTTTTCTGCACATTCAAGAAACGTGCTTTGGAAGCCCTCAAGGATGTAAATTTTCATGAACCCTCGAAGAAAACGAATCTCATTGCCGATTTCCTCACCACAACTACTATTCTTCTTAGTCTCGCCGCAGTCTATTTGCAGTCTTATTTAATCATCATTGCAGCAGGTTAGTAAAAAATATTAAGCCAAAATTGGTTAGAAAATTGTAATAATTAGGAATGGGGTCGAATATATCAGGCCTGGGATTTAAGTGAACGCGGCGGCCGATTTTCAGAGGCAACGCCTCCTTTCTCCCGCCTCGCGTCTTGGCCCCCGCGGCAGCCCAGCAGCTAGGGGCGCCTCAGGCCCGTAACACGTGAACCGCGCGTGGCGTATTAGCGTGACATTGTATCAATAGGCTTCCATATCGTCCCAGAGAGCACGATTGTTGGTGCGTTTTTGTTTTGTCAACACGCCACGCGCGCTGCATATGGTACGGGCCTGAGGCACTCCTAGCTGCTGGGCCGCCGCGGGGGCCAAGACGCGAGGCGGGAGAAAGGAGGCGTTGCCTCTGAAAATCGGCCGCTGCGTTCACTTAAATCCCAGGCCTGGAATATATTATAAGTATTATGTATCCCTCAATGTTCGTACAGTTTTCCGTACCCGGTAACTTTAGCACTTGGTATCCAAATATTTTATGACTTTATATTGCACCTTCACAGTAACCTACACTGCAAAAACATGGAATATAACCGGTAATAGAAAGAAGGACAATGTTAAGTCCCAGAGGGGATTACTAACCTATACTGCTGGACACTATTTAATAAATGCTTACTTTAGGGGAGGCATATCCGATTTCAGTAACCTTGGTATATGTTGTCATAGCCATTGTTACGTGAGAGTGTTAATTTTTAAGCGATCGAGCGGTTAAGTCTAATTTTCTCACGCAACGCTTAACGAATTTAAAGAGATAGTTATAATTTCGGGCACGGCTTTCGCACCCCCAATTCCGGACGCGAGCGCACATTAGAGCTCAAACTGAGCTCGAGCTCGAGCTCCGAGCTCGTTCAAGGACAAGCGAGTCTGCCATCGGAGTGGGGAGCGTAGCAGGCTACCGTAGGGGTTTCCAGAGTTTGACGCTTCGAAAATAAGGCACATTTTGGGGAATTTTTAAAAGAAAACTATTGAGTATTAAAATTCCAATCTCTCTACTTTTATTAATTGAAATTTGAAAACTTTGTTCAAATCTTTGTATGTAATAATAGTAATTTGGTTCAAACTTATAATGGTAGTAGTAAGAGGGGTTTGAAAAAAAGTTTGTTGCTCGCGAGCATGATTTTGGCTGTCGTAATCATCTGAAACAAGAAACGTACAATTTTTCTTAATCTATGAGTGTGGTTATCGTATGAACTTTAGTTCATTTTGAATGAATAATATTGGAATGCACAAAAATGGTTATTGTTAAGGATAAGTAGTTTCCTACTCTATCTATACACAAGGTGTGTAGACTGCGTGTTGAGTGCCGAATGTGTGGCGTCCTAGTTAGTTCGTGCCTAGCATCTGCTACGTGTACATCTGCTAATTCAACATTTGTCCTTTTCTAATTGTATACCTTTTTCTCTTTTCTTTCTATTTTCCTAAGTTCAATAAAAAGCTTATTAACAACAGTTATATTTCAAATGAAAACTACTTTTTACAAAAGCATTTGTTAGTCTTCTAAGTTGCAAAATTCGATTTTTGCAAATAATTACTTCATACTAGTTCACACGATAACCACACTCATATAGATTAACCCTCGGTTGTCACACTGGGTCAAATTGACTCTGCGTTCGACTTTGCGATCAAATATCTTTAAGGCATCATTCAGAATTATATTAATGGCGCCATGTAGTAGTATTTTCATGTATCCTCTACAAGTAGAAATACTTCCCGACTGTGTGGAAGCGTCAGTGCGTGTTTGAAAGCCGTCGAAATTTGAAGTAGGGTCAAATTGGCCCATGTGTGACAACGGCGTCGTTTTTACTCTAAATCAAATACATTCATTTTTGTGTTTGAAAGCGACTTCAAAAGTAAAAATAGAAGTACTTATTTTCATACGAATTGTTTTTTTTTTACTGAATCGACAATCAAGACACATTTGTTATTGTATTACGGAACACAAATGCAGTGTCCCAAATGCTTGCGCCCGATGTGTGACCGGCATATCGCAAATAGAGTTATCTTTAATTTAACATATTTTGTTATTGCTGAAATTAAATTTTATATTCTTGGAATAATAATAAAAAAAAAAATTTCCTATCCAAATGCAAGAGTTTGTCAACCCAAATGATGCCACCATTCAGTTTGCAAAATAAATACCTTTTTTTAATGCTCCGATATAGGACTTTTTTATCAAAGCAGCATTTCTCAGGAATATAACTGTAAATTTGTTGCTAAAAATATTAAAAAATAAAAAAGTTATGGTTTTTTAAGCAAAAAACCTTTTTATCAAAACTCTTATTGTTTCAATTTTTTTTTAAACATGATGACACCTAAGTGTCAACTTTCAACAATGGGCATATATTCTACAATGTTCAAACTTTATCTCAGAATTTTTTAGAATTAATTTAATAAATAGTTTTTAAATAACAAGTGATTGAAAATTGGCAGGGTCAAATTGAACCAGTGTGACAACGGCGTTCGAAAAAGTAGGTGTGACAACCGAGGGTTAAGAAAAATTTTGCGTTTTTGGTGTCCGATGACTACACAGCCAGCATCATCTTCGCCAGCATCAAACTTCTTTAAACCCTTCTTACTGCTATCATTATAATTTTGAACAAAATTATTATTATTGCATACAAAAATTTAAACATTTTTCAAACCCTGTGCCCGACTTAATTTTAACCACGGCTTGAGATTGCTAACGCACACAGTGACGGAGCTGTGTATGTCAATCGCGAGCAAACGATCATTTAGCTGTCGGGGGTGACATAAACTCAAAAACTGGGCGTTTCCGGTGACCGTGTAGGGACAACAATGGGAAGCTCAAGACAATACCATATTTTCCTTGGAGAAAACAAAATGGGCATACGGCTCTGCAGTCATTAGAGTTCTCCACCACGAGACCTTATACCGAAGAGTGGGGAGTGAGCATACCACGGTCGAGCTAGAGGTCGCTGCGACTGCCCCAGGGCAGACTTAGTGTGCACCCCTGGTCTACAACCTATAAAAGTTGCCCAATCAGGATGTGGTACTTTGGTAGAGACTGGTTCGAGTAGAGCGAGATAAGATGTATGTCGAGAACGAATGGACGTGTGAATATGTATGTGAGACGCGCGTGCAGATTTTAGAAAATTCTGGAATCTTTACGTCACGTGTCGAAGCGAAAGACAAGAGACGATCGGTGCGGCATATCAAAGCGTGCGGACGCCCAGACATTCATACGTGTTCGAACGCCAGAAAAAAGCGGTTAGAAAATTAACAGAGTTTCGCTGCCCACCTACAAAGTGTCCTCCCTAGTAGCATTTATTTGCTGGGAATTTGTTGGGCCAATGACGTGTTATCCGTTGGCCAACTGTTAAAGTGTCGCGCTATTTTTATATGGGACAATGATTGTAACCAACGCAGGCCCAACTGAAGGTTCCTTTCCATAGGCCCAACTGAAGGTTTCTTTCCATAAGCCCAACAGTTTCTTTAAAAAAGACGTCTTAAAAACGTCCAGAAGGCGTCTTGAGCAACTTCAAAAGACGTTGTAAACACGTCTTTATCAGGTCTGATTTAAGAAAAAAAAAATTTGCGGTGAGGAGAATCGAACCGAAACTTTCCATTTACGAAGCAACCGTTATTCGCACTTACCCAATACATTTCCTTGTAAACAATTATAATTTCTCAGTACATAATAAGTATTAATTGTTTATAAAATGTACACAGTGACGCGAAATATTTTACAAAATATAATCATTCGACCTTTAGATTCATTCCATACAATTTCATATTCTTCTCAAGACAGACATCCGCATTACGTATTTATAATAATAGGTTTTTGGATGTACCAAATTTTCTGACGCTTGTAAGACAACATTTAATCATCGTTGTAAATTTTTTTGTTAATTAACCAACCATAGTAATTGTAGGCCCAACATTGAATATTCGTAGGCAAACTGTCGTAATTTTTTGTAAATTAACCAACCATAATAATTTTAGGCCCAACATTGAATATTCGTTCGCAAACTGTCGTAACTTTTTGTTAATTAACCAACCATAATAATTGTAGGCCCAACATTGAATATTCGTTGGCAAACTGTCGTAAGTTTTTTGCCGTAGGCCCTATGTTGGGAATTTGTAGACAAAACTCTAACTATATCCCAACTAATTCCCAACTGTTGGCTACCGTTGGCCAACCAGGAATGCTACTAGGGCTTTTATCCTAAACACCTTCCGAGAGATCCCTAAACCCCGAATAGAGAGGAAGAAAGAATTACTTGGCTGTAAACGATGAAAACGACAAAGCTGTGAAACCTTCAGTTTACATTTTATGACGCTTTGCAATACTGGTTGTTTTTCGTTCTCCTCGGAACTTTCCCAAATGCACGCCACATAAACTGCGAGTTCTTTTCGAATGGACGTATTATTGTAATGTTAAATCCAATAAAAAACTTTCAAAAAGTAAAAAAAATGACGCCAAGTACATGAAAAATCAAATCACAATAAATAGAAAATAATAATAAAATCACAAAAAAATAGAAGACAATATACAATCACAATAAACACTTCCGTTTCCGGTCGCGAGCGTGGCAGAAGTGTGTGTTTGGTGGTGCGAGTGGCGGGAAGGAAGTTTGGGTGAAGGGAGGTACGAGTGGACAGGGAGTGAGTGGAGGAGGTAGACAGGGAGTGAGTGGAGGAAAAGGGCAGAAATAGTGGGTGGTGAAGTGCGAAGCAGGAAGAGGGAGCGGTTTGGAGGTTAGGTAGGAGGATAGGTTTCAGTTGGCGGGAAAAGGTAGGCAGAGGAGTTAGTAGAGGAATCTAGCGGACAGGTGAGGAACTTGGGAGAGAGGACAGGAAGGCGGGAAGTTTGAACGGAGTAAAAGGAAAAGGAGGTAGGAATAGAGAGATTAGGATAAGAGTCGGATAAGAGTCGGGTAGACGGTGAAGGAGATGAGCGGGAGAGGTGGAGGACAAATGGTGGGGGAGAAGAAAGAAGAGGGGTGGGAGGGTGTGACAGGAAAGGAAAAAGGAAGGCAGAAAAGTGAGGGAAGACGTAGGAACGATAGTGGGAGTAGCGTCAGCAGCTACGCGGGTAGTGTGGACAGCGGCGGGGGGAAAAAGAGGAAGGATAGGGAGGAGGAGGAAGGATCGGGGGAGGAAATGAAAAGAGCAAGCTTCAAAAAGAGTGGAAAAACTCTAAGATCGCCGATAGGAGGAAGGAAAATGGAGGAGAAGGAAGAAAGGGAGGAGTCAGAGAGTGTGATGGGGATGTTGAGGGAGTTGATGAAGGAGCTAAAGGAGGAGAAGGAGGAAAGGAGGAAGGAGATGAGGGAGGTGAAGGAGGAGATGCGGAAGGATAGGGAGGAAAGAAGAAAGGTGATGGAGGAATGGAGAGAAGAAAGGAGGAAATGGGAAGAGGGAATGAAGGAGGAGAAGAGGAGGAGGGAAAAGATAGAAGAAAAGCTAGAGAGGTTGGTAGAGAGGGATGGGAGGGTAGAGGAAATGATAGTTAGGATGGAGGAATGGGAAAAGAAAAAGGAAGGGAGGAAAAGTCCGGAAAGGGGGGAGGGGGTGATATTGAGGAATGTTGGCTAAGAATGAGAAAGATGGAGTTAAAGCAGGATAAGAAGGAGAGGGAAGAGAGAAGGAATAACGTGGTGATAAGGGGACTGGGGGTAGAGGGAGGAGAGGAGGAAAAGGAGGTGAAGAAGCTGTGGACAGCGTTGGGGCTGGAAGAGGGGGGGATAAGGGAGGTGAGAAGGGTGGGTAGTAGGGGAAAGGAAAGAAACGGTTTGACCCTGGTGAAGCTGGTGGGGCGGGAGGAGAAAATAAAGGTGATGGAGGCGAGGAAAAAGCTGAGAGGAAGGAAGGAGAGGATAGAGGACGATTTGACGGAGGAGGAGAGAAAGGCGAGATGGAAGGTGGAAAGAGAGGCGATGAGGGAGAGGGATGAGGGTAAGAAGGTACAAGTAGGATATATGAAGATGTGGACGTCAACGGAAAGATGAGAAGATGGGATGAGTTGAGGGAAAGATGGGTGGAAGAGCAGGGAAACGAGAGATAAGGGACAGGGGGGAGGAGGGGGAGAGTAAGGGGGTGGAAGGGGAGGGAGGAAGAGGTAGGTGCAAGATTGTGTTCTGGAATGTGGCGGGATTGAGGAATAAGGACGAGGAGTTTTGGAAAGGCTTGGAGGAGTGGGACGTGATAGTGATGATTGAAACGTGGATGGAGGAGGGGGGGGGGGGAAACATAGAAAGGAGGCTGCCTAGGGGATATATTTGGTTTAAACAGTGGGCACGGAGGGAGAGAAGAAAGGGTAGAGCAATAGGAGGAATGTTGATGGGGGTGAGGAAGGGGTTGGAAGTTGTAGAGGAGGGGGAAGCAAAAAGGGAAGGGATCATGGCAAAAAAGGTGAGCATAGCGGGGGAATGGTGGAGGATAGTTGAGGTTTATGTGAACGGAGACATGCAAAGGAAACTGGAAGACTTGGGAGAGTGGATCGAAGAGACAGAGTGGGGAGTGAGGGGGTTGATAGGGGGGGATTTTAACGCCAGGACAGGGGAGGAAGGGGGGCGGATTTTTGGGTGGGAGGAGGGTGAAGGAGGGAGGCGGGGGAGTAGGAGATCGAAAGACAAGGAGGTAAATGGGGACGGGAGGAGGTTATGCGACTACCTGGGAGAAAAGGGATGGAGCATCCTAAACGGGGGTGTGGAGGGGGATGAGCAGGGGGGGTGGACGTTTACAGGAGGGAGGTCTAGTACAGTAATAGATTATGTAATTGGGAATGAGGATACACGGGAGAAGGTGGAAAGGGTAGAAGTGGGAAAGAAAGTGGACTCAGACCACCAACCATTGGTGGTCTGGGTGAGGGGAGAGGATGAGGGTAGTGTAGAGAGGAAGAAAGGGGGTAGGAGGAAGGGAGGGGGAAGAGGAGACTGGACAGAGGAAGGGAGAAAAAAAATTCATTAAGAGATTTGGTAGGTGGGAGGAGGGTGATAGGGGGGTGGAGGAGGAGTGGAGAGAGTTGAAGGAAAGGATAATGGCTGCGGGGGGAAAATCGGAAGTGGGGGGGGGGAGGAGAGAGCAAAAGGGGGGAGGCTGGTGGGACGAGGAGTGTAGGGAGGAAAAGAGTAAGGTGAGGAAGGAGTTGAGGAAGTGGAGAAGGGAGGGAGGAAGCGGGAAGGATTACAGAGAAAGGAAGAGGATGTATGGAAGGATCTGTCAGGAAGAGAAGAAGAAGGAGACGGAGAGATGGGAGAGGGAGCTGGAGGGGGTGAGGACAGAAGGACAGGTATGGAAGGTAGTAAATAGAGAGCGGGGAATGAGAAGGAGGGTGAACGAGAGAATAAAAATGGAGGAATGAGATGAATATTTTAGGGGACTGTTGGGGGGGGGGGGGTAGAGTGGAGGGTACAAAAAGGTGAAGGGAGAGTGAGGGAGGGGGACGAAGAGAGGGAGATAGGAAGGGAGGAAATAAGAAGGGTGGTAAAAGGACTGAAGGACGGGAAGGCGGGGGGTGGGGATGGGATACAGAATGAGGTGTGGAAGTACGGGGGGGAAGAGGTGGAAAAGTGGCTGTGGGTGCTTTGTAATAGGGTGTGGAGGGGGGAAGGGTGGCCGGAGGGCTGGAAGGAAGGGGTGGTGGTGCCGGTTATGAAGAAAGGGGCCGGGGCAAGAGTGGATGATTACAGAGGGATTACCCTAACACAATCGGCTTACAAGATTTATGCGGCAGTGCTAGCTGAAAGGTTGAGAGTGGAAGTAGAGGAGAAGAAGCTGCTGCCACCGAGTCAAACGGGGTTTAGGAGGGGGGTAGGTTGTATCGACAACATATACACGATGAACTACCTGATAAACAGGCAAGTGGGTAGGAAGGAGAGGAGGTTAGTGATATTGTTTGTCGATATGAAGGCCGCGTTTGACTTGGTGGACAGGGTCGTGTTAGTAAAGGCGATAATGGACAGGGGAGTAAGGGAAGGGCTGGTAGTGAGGTGTGAGGAGGTCCTGAGAGAAACGATAGGAAGGGTTAGGGTAGGGGAGGAGGAGGGGGAAAGGTTTTGAACGGCAAGGGGAGTAAGACAGGGTTGCCCATTAAGTCCAACCCTGTTTACACTACTTATCGCGGACTTGGACGAAGAGCTGGGGAGGGGAGGTTGGGGGGGGGGGGTTAAACTAGGGGAGAGGAAAATATATACCCTAGCGTACGCGGACGATGTGGCGGTACTTGCGGAGGATGTGGAAGGAATGAAGGGAATGATGGGGAAATTAGAGAGGTATATAGAGGGGAAAGGGCTACAAGTGAACGTGGGGAAATCTAAAGTGATGAGGTGTAGAAGGGGGGGGGGCAGATGGAGCAAGGTGGTGTGGAGGTGGAAGGGAAAGGAGCTAGAGGAGGTCAAAAGCTTCAGGTATCTGGGATACACCCTAATGGGGAATGGGGGACAAGAGGAGCATATAAAGGAGAGGGTAAGAAAAGGGGCTGCGGTGATGGGGCAAGTATGGGGGATTGGTAAAAGGAAATTTGGGAAAGACTGGGGGAAAAGGTTATGGCTTTTTGACAAGTTGGTGTGGGCGGTGGTCAGCTATGGGGTGGAGGTGTGGGGGTGGAAAGGAAGGGAAAAGATGGAAGGGTTGCAGGAGAGGTATATGAGGTGGGTGGTGGGGTTGGACAGGAATACCCCAGGGTACTTGATAAGGGAAGAATTGCAGAGGGGTTTGATGAAGGGAAGGGCAGGAATGAGGGCATGGGGATACGAGAGGAAGCTAGAGGAGGGGAAGGGGGGTGAGTTAGCAAGGGAGTGTTGGGAGGAAATGAGGAGGAGGAGGAGGAGGGGAAAGGTGCTGCAGGGATATGAGGAGGAAAGGGAACAATACTTTAAGGACAGAGGATGGACCGTGGAGGAGGTAGAAAGGGAGAGAGACAACGGGGGAATTAGGGAGGAGGATTTGGTGGAGAGGGAGAGAAAGTTGCAGGAGGAGGAGAGATGGAGGCGGATTAGAGAGGCGAAATATAATGAGTGGTACGGGAGGGTGAAAGGGACGGGGTTACCGGGGTATCTAAAGAAAGGGTGGGGGGAGGATAGGTGGAGGAGGGTAGTGAGGTTTAGGCTGGGGAACGAGATGATAGGAGGGAGATACTGGGAGGAGGAGGATAGAAGATTGTGTAGGATGTGTGGGCAGGAAGAAGAGACATGGGAGCATGTGTGGGAGGTATGCACAGGCTGGGGGACTGAGAAGGGATGGCAAGAGGTAGCGAGGGAGGTGTTGGGAGATGAGGGTGAGGGGGACGAATGGATGAAGAGGCTGGAGGAAAGAAGAGTGTTGTATGAGGGGGGGGGGGGGCGGAGGTGAGAGTGGAAGAATGGGAGTGAAAAGGGAAGCGAGTGGAAGCGGAGGTCCGGGGGACGGAGGAGAGAGAGCGAGCGAGCGAGCGAGCGGGAGTAGAGAGTAGGCTATTGTATATATATATATTTATATGATAGGTTAAGATTAGGTTAAGTTAGACTAAGTGGAAAAGAAAGATAATGTAAGGAAGATTGTATGGAGAAGGAATGTCGGGAATTTGTAACCCTTAGGGGATCAAATAAAAGCACTACTACTACAATCACAATAAATAGAAGATAATAATAATAATCACAAAATAAAAAAAGATGTGAAATCAAAATGAGCTGCAAGTACATAAAGGTGCTTTCCAACTGCGCTTAATATGTATAAATTGCATTAATCTTTTTCTTTCTTTCCTGTGCGTGCGTTCGTGAATGTGTGTATGTGTGCATGTGCATTAGGGTGGACTTTAGCTACTCTTGACGAAAATTATTTTGAGAGATTTTTTTTGGTCCCGTACCCCAAAAATGTGACATTTGCTAGGAAAATGATCTGGAGAAAATTTCAGTTCGATTGGACCACGGGAAAAGGACGCGCAACGAATGTGAAAATTTTGAACTGTTTAAACCTTGACATAAATATACATTACGATACATCGTTGAATTTGTATTTTTTTCTGTTCAAGAATACATACATAGCATATACGATTGTTAAAAAAAAACGTCCGTGACCTTGAACACTCGAAAGAGTGACCTTGAAAAAAAAATTTTCCCCCATTATATTCGCCTCCTTATATACTAGAACTTTTGTCTGAAGAGTTTTTTCATATATCCATAAACGATGAAGATATTAAATATTTTTGATTTTCATTATAACACTCAATTATACAGAAGAAAGGCAGTTCTAAGACTGAAAATATATTATTATAGCTATTATGTAAATTACAAATAGAAATGTTATTAAAGTATTGCGTCCCAGATTTGCTTGTGGACTCATCAGTAGGGCTCAGCAGAACCAGAAAATACAAATGTCGCGAATTCCAGTGGCCTTTTCGCTAGTCAAGATAAATTCTTTTCGGAATAAATATATTTTTATACAATATATCGCCTTGGCCATCCATCGAGCGTGATGTAAAGCTCCTGGAACTTGAAATATATAATTTGTTCTAGGAGTACCGCCTAAGAAAAGATCAGTAAGCTCCAAGAATTCTCTATATTCTTCTCGTGGTTGATTGATGTTTTTCAAGATTTGCATTGCAAACTCCAGCACATCAGTACTATTTATAATTGTAGATTGGTGGACGTACTCGTCTTCAATTTCTGCCACAAAATTCGATTTATTGATCTGGGGCCAAGCCTGCTGAAATTGTTTAAAAAGTGGAATATTTGGACCCGATGATTCCTCTAACTTCATATCAAAAACACTCCGTAAAATAATTTCATATATGTGATGCCGGCAAGGAAAATATAGCAAATCTTTTTCAAATTTTTGTTCGAGAAGGATACATGCGCCTTGGAAACGTCCCAGGTTCGATGACGTGTGTGTCACAGCAAAATGATTGCATTTTGCCACCTAAATCCCATTCTGCACTAAATAGTATACCGCAGAAGCTTGTTTGTCTCGAGTACCCGATAGAACTGCAGGGATTCCAAGCAGCAGCTCAATACGTCTGCAAGTTATTAGTACAGGTAAACGATCAATTTTCTCATTGCCTATTAAAGCTGGCAACACCTTTCCGTCCCAATGTAGTGTAATAGAACCAAGCTCACAGTCTTTGAACGCTACACGATATTTATCGGCAAATTGTGCTCGAAGAACCGTGCGATGACGCCGCACAGTGGTCTCGAATTAAAAATTTGGTGACATTTGTCTATAACTTTTGAACTATAAAAGATATCGAAATGAAATTTGCGCCAAAAAATAGGAAAAAATTATCCCCTTCTAATGATGCATAACTTAATACTTTCTACACTTATTTATTTATTCTTTTTCCAATTTTTTAAGTTAATTGCTATAAAAATATTTTATAGCTGTTTAATTGGTACTTTATTTAATACTCTTTACAGTGGTTCAAGTCGCATGTTGATAAAACTTTTCGTTTCCAAGTTATAAGGAAATTCAAATAGTAGAGGAAAGTAGTGAAAATCGCTTATTTTTAAATTAAAGAGCAGTCTTGTGCGATAAAATGGCATCTTTTATTAGTAATTAATGTAAATAATCCATTAAAAAAATTATGCTGAATGCAGCTTGGTAAATTTTCGAGATACTTTACTTTAAGAGAGGATATCTTTAAAGTCCCACAATCTACCAAATTGAAATATTTTCAGCAAATTTTCCTCTATGTAATCACGTAAGAATCATTTCCAACTTCCTCCAACTTCTCAAATTATTACAGTTTAAAGCCGCCAGTGTTACGTCGCGTCTAGTCGCGTTTTACGTATCACGTCCGCATCGTCTCAAATTCGTTAGGAAGTATGGCGTTTTTTCGAAGAAACTGTTTACACCATAGATACTTGATGTGTTTATACTATGGTATAGATAATCCTTCGAATAATATTTCGACTTTCAGTCTGCATTCAGTTGCACAGAACCATTCTAGCCTGCATCAGCATAGTAAGACGTTCCAAGCATTTCGTACGCATTTAAAAGTTACTGATCAGTTTTTGTGTTGTTTTGTTCGTGTTAAGTTTTGTTGTGTTATTTTTTTTTAATTTTTGTGAATTTGGGACGATGCGGACGTGATACGTAAAACGCGACGCGACGCGACGTAACACTGACGGCTTTAAACTGTAATAATTTGAGAAGTTGGACGAAGTTGGAAATGATTCTTACGTGATTACATAGAGGAAGATTTGCTGAAAATATTTCAATTTGGTAAAATGTGTGACTTTTTGGGACTTTAAAGATATCCTCTCTTAAAGTAAAGAATCTCGAAGATTTACCATGCTGCATTCAGCATTATTTTTTTTTTTTAATGGATTATTTACATTAATTACTAATAAAAGATGAGACTTCCATTTCCGGTGTGAAAGTGGCAAGACGTGCGAGTGAGCGGTGCGAGTGTAGGAAACAGAAAAGGCGTGTGTAGGGCGAGTAGGGAGTGAAAAGGGAGAAGAGGAGGAGGAGGGGAGCAGGGAGTGAAGGGAGAGAAAGGGCGGAGAAAAGGGGCGTAAGGGTGAAGGGGAAAACAGGCAGGAGGTTCTGGGGTTTTGAGGTTAAGGCAAGGCAAGGAGGAATAGAGCGGGAGAAGAAAGCGCGGCAAAGTGTCGAGAGAAAGTGGAAAGTAGTGACATCGGGCGGTTGAGAGTGAAAGTAATAGCGGAGTAGTGGATAAGGAAGGTAGCGCAGAGAAAGTGGATAAGCAAGAGAGTTAGGAAGAAATGGCGGGAGGGAAAGAGGGAGAAAAGGGTGAGGACAAGGGAAGTGAAAGGGCGATAGGAGAGAAGAAGGGAGAAGAAAAGGGGGAGGAAGAGGCGAGAAGGAGAGGCAGGAAGACAAATGCGGAGAAATTGACGAGGGAAAGGAGTATGAGTGGAGGAAATGTAATAGAGATAGCAGAGATGTGGAAGAGGAAAAGAGAGAAGGATGAGGAGAGGAGAGGTGAAGGGGGAGAGGGGGAAGAGGCGTTTATGAAGAGCAGGAAGGTGCAGAGATCACCGGAGGAGAGAAGGGCGGGCGATCAAGATGCGCTGGAGTGTCTGATTAGGGGTATGAGGGAAGAGATGAGGAAGGACTTAAGGGAAGTGAAGGAGCAGGGGAGGGAGGCGAAGGAGGAGATGGAAAAAATTAAAGGGAAGATGGAAGAGTGGGAGGATAGGTGGAGAAGAGAGAAGGAGGAAATGAAGGATAGAATCATAAGGTTGGAAAAAAGGATGGGGGAGGCGGAGCTAGAGGAGGGGAGGTTAAGAAAAGTGGAGGAGAGGCTAGTGGCTATAGAGACTTGGAGGGGAAGGGAGGGGATGGATAGAGACAAGGGAGAACGTGGAGAAAGAGCAGGGCGGGAGAGCGGAGGGGAAGAGTGGGAAGCAAGGGTGCAAGAGGTGGAAAGAAAATTGGAGATGAAAGAGAGAGAAGGGAAGAGAAAGAACGTGATAGTAAAGGGGGTAGGCAGGGAAGGATCGGCGATGCAGAGGGCAAAAGAAATATTGGCGATAGTAGGAATAGAGGGGGGAATAGAGGGAGCAAAGGAGCTAGGAGGAGGAAGGCAAGAGAGGAAAGAAGTGATGCTGGAGGTGAGGATGGTGAATATGGAGGCGAAGAGGGAGGTTATGAGGAACAAAGGAAAATTAAGGGGAAGGAAGGAGAGGTTGGAAGACGACCTGACATGGAAGGAGAGGAGGATGCAGTGGCGGTTAAGGAGGATAGGAGAGGAGGAGGAAGCGAAGGGAAAAAGAGTAAGGGTAAGCTATGGGAAGATAGTGGTGGATGGAATAACGTGGTTCTGGGACGAGCGGAGGGAGGTGTTAAGGGATTGAAGGGGAAGAGAAAAGGGAGGGATAGAGAGGGAAACAGGGGAGGGGAGTAAGGAGGACGGGAGGAGGGAGGAGGGAGGAGGGAGGAGGGAGGAGGGAGGAGGGAGGAGGGAGGAGGGAGGAGGGAGGAGGGAGGAGGGAGGAGGGAGGAGGGAGGAGGGAGGAGGGAGGAGGGAGGAGGGAGGAGGGAGGAGGGAGGAGGGAGGAGGGAGGAGGGAGGAGGGAGGAGGGAGGAGGGAGGAGGGAGGAGGGAGGAGGGAGGAGGGAGGAGGGAGGAGGGAGGAGGGAGGAGGGAGGAGGGAGGAGGGAGGAGGGAGGAGGGAGGAGGGAGGAGGGAGGAGGGAGGAGGGAGGAGGGAGGAGGGAGGAGGGAGGAGGGAGGAGGGAGGAGGGAGGAGGGAGGAGGGAGGAGGGAGGAGGGAGGAGGGAGGAGGGAGGAGGGAGGAGGGAGGAGGGAGGAGGGAGGAGGGAGGAGGGAGGAGGGAGGAGGGAGGAGGGAGGAGGGAGGAGGGAGGAGGGAGGAGGGAGGAGGGAGGAGGGAGGAGGGAGGAGGGAGGAGGGAGGAGGGAGGAGGGAGGAGGGAGGAGGGAGGAGGGAGGAGGGAGGAGGGAGGAGGGAGGAGGGAGGAGGGAGGAGGGAGGAGGGAGGAGGGAGGAGGGAGGAGGGAGGAGGGAGGAGGGAGGAGGGAGGAGGGAGGAGGGAGGAGGGAGGAGGGAGGAGGGAGGAGGGAGGAGGGAGGAGGGAGGAGGGAGGAGGGAGGAGGGAGGAGGGAGGAGGGAGGAGGGAGGAGGGAGGAGGGAGGAGGGAGGAGGGAGGAGGGAGAAGCAGAAAGAAGAAGTAAAGAAAGAGAGGGGACAAAAAACTAGGAAGGAAGGAGGAGGAAGGGGGGAGGGAGAGGCGGGGGAGGAAGGGAAGAGGTGGAGGTTAGCGTTCTGGAACATAGCGGGCGCGACAAACAAGGATGAAGAATTCTGGAAGGGGTTGGAGGAGTGGGAGGTGATAGTCCTGATGGAAACATGGGTGGAAGAAAAGAGGTGGAACAGTGTGAAGCGCAGGCTGCCAGAGGGATACAGGTGGAGAGTACAATGGGCAAAGAGAAAGAATAGGAAGGGGAGAGCGATGGGAGGCATGATGATAGGAGTGAGGGAAGAGATGCTAGGAAAGGAGGAGCGCAGACAGGGAAAAGAGGAAGGGTTGATGGTGGAGAGGGTAAAGGCGGGGGAGGAGGAATGGACAGTGGTAGCGGTGTATGTGAACGGGGATATGGAGAGGAAACTGGGAAGGATCAGATGGTGGATGGAGGGGCAGGAGGAGGAAGGGAGGGTGATAATATGGGGGGACCTCAACGCGAGGACAGGCGTGCAGGGTGGCAGGATAGAAGGCGGAGAGGACGAGGAGGAAGGTGGGGGAAGAAAGTCGAAGGACAAGAAGATAAACGGAGATGGGAGGAAGTTAATAAAGTTGATAGAAGAGACAGGGTGGGAGATAATGAACGGGAGCATAGAAGGGGATGAAGAGGGGGAATATACGTACACGGGAGGAAGAGGGGATACTGTGATTGATTATGTACTGGGGGGGGGGGGGAGGGGACGAGAGAGAGGATAGAAAGGATGGAGGTAGGAGATAAGGTGGAATCGGACCATCACCCGCTGGTGGTAACGATGAAGGAGGGTGGAGTGGGGGAGAGAAGCAAGGTAAGGAGGGACAGGAAGGTGGGAGGAGGACGGTGGTCGGGAAGGATGAAGGAGGAGTTTGAGAAGGGGATGGGGGGGTGCGGTGATAGAAGGAGAGGGAATACAGGAGTTGGTGAGCAAGACGGTGGGTACGATAAAAGAGGTGATGAGGAAAGGGGAGGAGGTGGGAGGAAGGGAGAAAGGGCGGAAGAGGGAGGGGTGGTGGGACGTAGAATGTAGGGAGAAGAAGAGGGAGGTGAGAAGGGAGCTAAGGAGATGGACAGGGGGGAGGGGGAGGAGAGAGGAGTACAAGAAAAGGAGGGGGGAGTACAAAGAGCTGTGCGAAAGGAAAAAAGAGGAGGAGAGGGAGAGAATTATAAGGGAGGTGGTAGAAGCGAAAACGGAAAACAGAGTGTGGGAGATAGTCAACAGGGGAAGAAAGAAAAGGAAAGTGGTGGACACAAGGATAAAGAAGGAGGAGTGGAAGGAATATTTTATGGGGTTGTTAGGAGGGGTAGAAAACAGAGTTAGGATGGGAGAGGAGGGGGGTAGGAGAAGGGGAGAGGAAGAGGGAATAAGCAAGGAGGAAGTAAGGAGGGTAGTGAGAAAACTGAAGGAAGGGAAGGCAATGGGAGGGGACGAGATCCCGAACGAGTCGTGGAAGCACGGGGGAGAGAGGGGTTTGGAGTTGGCGTGGGAGATATGCAGAAGAGTGTGGGAAGGGGAGGGGTGGCCGCAGGGGTGGAGAGAGGGCATTATAGTGCCACTGGCGAAGAAAGGGAGCGGGGCGCGAGTGCAAGAGTATAGGGGGATAACGCTGATGCCAACGTTATATAAGGTGTATGTAGCGGTCCTGGTAGGGAGGTTGGAGCAGGAGGTGGAAGGGAAGGGGTTGATCCCTGAGAATCAGGCGGGGTTTAGGAGAGGGAGAAGCACGATAGACCACATATACGTGCTAAATCACGTAATTGGCAAGAGGATACAGGGGAAAAAAGGAAAACTAGTGGCGTTTTTTGTGGACCTTCGTGCGGCTTTTGACACGGTGGACAGGAGGTTACTGTGGGAGGCGATGGAGAGGAGAGGGGTAAGGGAGGGTTTGTTGGAGGGGGTAAAAGAGGTATACAGGGAGACGACGAGCAGGGTGAAGGTGGGAGGGGAGCTAGGAGAGGAATTCTGGACGGCAAAGGGGTTGAGGCAAGGGTGCCCAATGAGCCCGACTCTGTTCAATCTGCTTTTGGCGGATGTGGAAGAGGAAATTAGGAAAGGAAGAGGGGGAGGGGTAGTAGTAGGAGGAAGCAGGATATGCACTTTGGCGTACGCGGACGACCTGATTCTATTGGCGGAAAATGAGGAGGAGATGGGAAGTATGATTAGGAGACTAGAGGGGTACATGGAGAGAAAGAGGCTGGATGTGAACGTAGAGAAGTCGAAGGTGGTGAGGTTCAGGAAGGGGGGAGGGAGAGAAAGAAAGGTGGACTGGAGGTGGAAAGGAAAGAGGATTGAGGAAGTCAAGGAATTTAGGTACCTCGGGTACGTGTTCAAGAAGAACGGGGGCCAGGAAGCGCAGATCAGGGACAGAGTAAGAAAGGCGGGAGTGGTCATGCGGCAGGTCTGGGGAATCGGGAAAAGGAAATTTGAGAAAGACTGGGGAAAGAGAATGTGGCTTTTCGATACTCTGGTGTGGACGGTGGTGGGTTACGGGGCGGAGGTATGGGGATGGAAGGAAAGGGAGGAGGTGGAGAAAATTCAGGAGAGATTTTTAAGGTGGTCGTTGGGGGTGGACTGGAGGACGCCGGGATACATGGTGAGGGAGGAGACGAAGAGGAAAAAGCTGAGGACGTGGGCGGGAGGAAGGGCGTGGAGGTACGAGGAGAAACTGGGCCGGGGAGTGGGAGGAGAGTTGGCCAGGTGGTGTTTGGAAGAGATAAGAGAGAAGGAAAAAGAAGAGGGGTCAGAACTGTCTGCATGGGAGAGAGAGAGGAGGGAGTGGAGGAAGAGAGGGGCGAGGGAAGGTGGGGAAGGGGCAAGGAGGCGAGAGGGGTTGGAGGGTTGGGAGGAGGAGGACGAAAGGAGGCAGGGAGAGGAGAGATGGGAAAGGATAGAACAATCGAGGTATAACAGGTGGTATAGGGAAATAGCGTCTAGGGGGATCCCGAAGTACCTGGCGGCGGGATGGGGAGAATTGAGGTACAGGAGGATAGCCAGATTCAGGCTGGGGAACGAGATGAGGGGAGGAAGGTATTGGGAGGAGGAGGAGGAAAGGAGGTGCAGGTTGTGCGGTGGGGAAGAAGAGTCGTGGGAGCACGTGCTGGAAAGATGCACAGGGGATGAAGGAGGCGGAATGGGGGTAGGGGAGAGGATAAGGGAAATCTTGGACGAAGGAGGGAAGGGGGAGGAGTGGATGAAGGGGTTAGAGGGAAGGAGGAGAGAAAGGGAAGATGGAACGGAGGAGGAGGGGGCAGGTAGGAGGGAGGGTTGAAGGTAGGAAGGAGCGAAAGAAGGAATGGGATGAAAGAGTGGAAATGGAAGTCGAAGGTGGGGGGCGCGAGCGGAAGCTAGGGCGAAAAGCGTAGTTTTTAAGAGGCGTACGCGATAGGTTAAGGAATAGTGTAAGCGTAGGGTAGGAGGCGGAAAGGCGGCGGAGGCGAGCGTGCGGAGAGAGAGAGAGAGAGTGCGAGGGGGAGGGGGAGCGAAAGAGTGGGTTAAGGTTTAGAAGTAAGTTAAGTTAAGTAAATTATTGTACAGGAGAGGAGAGAGGCGGAAACTTGTAACCCTAAGGGGAAAACAATAAAGCTATACATACATACATACATACTAATAAAAGATGCCATTTTATCGCACAAGACTGCTCTTTAATTTAAAAACAAGCGATTTTCACTACTTTCCACTACTATTTGAATTTCCTTATAACTTGGAAACGAAAAGTTTTATCAACATGAGACTTGACCCACTGTAAAGAGTATTAAATAAAGTACCAATTAAACAGCTATAATTTTTTTTTATAACAATTAACTTAAAAAAATTGGAAAAAGAATAAATAAATAAATGTAAAAAGCATTAAGTTATGCATCATTAGAAGGGGATAATTTTTTCCTATTTTTTGGCGCAAATTTCATTTCGATATCTTTTATAGTTCAAAAGTTATAAACAAATGTCACCAAATTTTTAATTCGAGACCACTGTGCGCCGTGCAGACGTTCGATTGATAATTAAGTCGCCTATGTAGGTCATGTTCAAGTGCTTGAGCTGTTGCTGTTATTATACAAACAGCATCACGATCACTTACTTTGCACTTGTCAAGGGTTGCAACAAGTTTTGGCGTAATTATATCAATTTGAACACGTCTCTTTTTAGGATTGCTTGGACCAGCTTCATCCACGGGAATAATAAATTCAATATTTTCACCCTCACTTGATAGGTGACTATCTTCTTCGCTGGATGATGCTACTTTGTTTCGTCTTGATTTAAACGATGTACAAGTGTTAATAAAGACCAATATATCTTATATTATATATCCAAAGTTAACGATCAATACCTTGCACAGCTTCTACTTGACACTGCGTCTGCCTTGATTTTTCTTGCTCCTTCCGAAACGTTTTTTTCTGTTCTTTCCGGTATAATATATGATCGCGTCCAATCATAGAACCAGGATGTCCTTTTTTCGTTGATTTAATAGAAATAGTTTGTCTTCATCTACTTTAATACTTTCTAACGCATCGGCGGGTGCAATATCAAAAAGGTTATCTAGCTTATCTACAAACTCCTTCTCCCGATTTTTTTGGGTTTCAGTACTGCGGTTGCAACTTTTATACAAAGTTGCCCATTCCTGATACAATGCATCTAGCTTGTCAATGCAATGCTGTGGTCTTTTCGTTGGAATCCGCGCTTTTTCACAAAATATTTCAACTTCCTTAAAAACTAAAGAAGCAGTAGACTTAAGATGCAATTTCACATTCCGCATATTGTGAAATAGGACTTTTAAGACTTGCCTGTTGGATGGCAATTTTGCATCGATAATTTGACTTTCGTCCTGATCGAGTAAATATAATTTTTTCCTTATACCTTCCATTTCACTTTCATTTTCACTATGATATTTCACTGTTACCTCGCTGAACGCTCAGAACATATTGGCCCAACTATGAGTTTTCGGACCTTTTGTCGATGATGAGAATGTTTAATATCTCCATCGTTTATGGATATATGAAAAAACTCTTCAGACAAAAGTTCTAGTATATAAAGAGGCGAATATAACGAGGGAAATTTTTTTTTCAAGGTCACTCTTTCGAGTTTTCAAGGTCACGAACGTTTTTTTGTTAACAATCGTATATGCTGTGTATGCATTCTTAAACAGAAAAAAATACAAATTCAACGATGTATCATAATGTATATTTATGTCAAGGTTTAGTGTCATTAACAAGTGTCATATTTCTGGGGTACGGGACCAAAAAAATCTGACGGTCGAAAAATAAGGTCCACCCTAATATATATATATATATATATATATATATTTTTTCGACCATCAGATTTTTTCCGAGAAGTCCTCTGCGTCTTCTTCATTTCTGAATTCTTCATTTCGACCATCAGATTTTTTCCGAGAAGTCCTCTGCGTCTTCTTCATTTCTAAATATAATATATATATATATATATAAGCTTTACATAAAATCTCTAAATTGCTGGTATAAAAATATCTGGCAATTTAAATGCAATGCAATTTGTTACAATATATATTATTTTGTGCGAAAGAAGATGCTTCTCTGTCGAACCTTCTCCGGACAACTTCCAAGTTTGCGACTCTACATACTAAATCGATTTAAATAATTTTGGCAACTTACCTTGTTAATTAAGACAATAATTCAGTTTCCTATTTGGTGTAAAAACTCGTGATATTTCAAATTCGGACAACTTACATCATTTGACACTTATTGTTAGCACTTGGTAGGTTATAATATATCTCTGTCTAGCTGTCACGTCATAACAAAATTTGTTACACGATTGGCCGAACCTGCATCCAATGAACGATGTGCCTGAGAGACATTTCCTCACCCTTTTATACTCCCCCCTTGCCCAGAAGTGTAGGACGATGACGATGACGATCTTATTTTTACGAACATGAAATTCGGCAAATTGCCACTTTCCATCGAAATATCTCAGCTCATAAGGTCTGTAGGAACAAAACGAAGACACTTTTATTATGTAAATCGAACCCAGGCTATCCATTAAGACCATTCAAAATCTAATGGGATCAGCCGTTATTGAGATTCGGAAATCTTAATATCCTTGATAGCGAGTCGTGGCGTAATATAGACAGTCGGTGCTCGCACTACGCATATATTCTATATATATTTGGAGCGAGACACTACCATGTCTCTTGATATTAAGTGAAATATTATATTGTCATCCAAACTACGCACGCCTGCAAAGCTATAAGACAAGTGGATTGGTGGAATTGATTTAAATTTGAGTTTTCAGATATGAAGCAAACATACAGGAAGCAAACAGAGGATCGAAGCTGAATAAAATCGTTTAATTAATATAATACTAACAAGGGAAGATCCCGAACCCGGAAATTCAAAAAATTCTGAAACTTTGTGGATATGTAGGGGATTTCCTTCTGATTACAACGCAATTTTTTGTTGCTGCCCAAAATCACTCTAAGGGGGGTGAAATTAACCCCTGAAGATACGACCATTTTTCGATTTTGTGTTATAACTCGCGAACTGTAAGAGATAGAAAAAGAATCTCAAGTCGAAAGTTACTCCTTTTAATTAGATCTATCAAATAGTAAAAATTAAATCAATTGTTTAAACAATTAGAAAATGTTATAAACAAAAATATTAATAATGTTTTTTAAAATTCGTTGTTTCGCGTGAAATCTGAATTGGTGGTTTAAATAATTATGAAACAGCATAATCCAACTTTTTTTCAAACAATTTCAACTATTGTTGTATCGCAGAACTGTGCTCCTCGACAATCGAAGAACTTTTGGATCCCATTGTAACGTGCCTTACGCTGCACAACGAGCAATGTTTTTCTAACATTTATTAGGAAAGAATATGTGACACGTAGTAAGAAAGTAACATAATTTATATGTATTCCTATTTTTGTCCCCCATCAAACTGTTAAGTATCTCATGTCTATTATTGTGTGCAGCATCGATAATGAAAATAACTATTACCAGTAACGTATTACGATGTATTCGCTTACGTATGCCATAGAAATGGATATATTATTGAGAAACCAGATAATTTTGAAAATCCAGTATATTTCGCATTTTTACAACAATAGTTCATGTATATGAAGTTAGCCCCACATTTTGTGAGAAATTAAAAAATCATTGTTGTACTAGTTTTGTACCGCATTGTACTGTCGAGAATTTTCAAAAATTTGGAACCGTTTGCGAAAAAAATTGAGAAAACCAATTTTAATGGTAGCTCCCTTTTTGAAAAAAATCTTTTTTTTTCGATTGTACAGCACTGTAGTAGTTGCACCAAGCACTGTACCCTGTGAAGAAATGGTGTATCATTAGTTTGCAAGAGAAATAAAAAAATGTAGACTATCCCAAGTCACTTGTTATGTCCTATTAAATGTTAGAAGAACATTGCTCGTCCTGCAGCTTCAGGTACGTTACAATGGGATTCAAAAGTTCTTCGATTGTCGTGGAGCACAATACAACAATAGTTGAAATTGTATGGAAAAAAATATGGATTATGCTGTTTCATAATTATTTAAATATCCAGTTCAGATTTCACGCGAAAACCCCAATTTTAGAACATTATTCATATTTTTGTTTATAACTTTTTACTAATTGTTGAAACAATTGATAAAACCTTTACACTTTGGTAGATCTAATTGAAACAAGTAACTTTTGTGTCGAAACTTTTTTTCTATCTCTTACAGTTCGCGAGTTATAACACGAAATCGAAAAATGGCCGAATCTTCAGGGGTTAATTTCACCCCCTTAGACTGATTTTGGGCAGCAACAAAAAATTGCTATGTAATCAGGAGGAAATCCCCTACATATCTACAAAGTTTCAGAATTTTTTGAATTTTCGGGTTCGGGATCTTCCCTTGTAAGTCATGATAAATTTTCTTCTCTGACGTAGAATGTAGATGACACTACATCATCTTCTGCTTCGATTATCTGTAAATATATAAAATCCACAATTTAGTTACAACTTAACGTAGAACATATACAAATACAGTGGCCCTTTGCTATAGTATGTGTAAAGACTACAAAATGTGTCCGAAGGAAGTGAGAGCGCAGAAAGTCTTGTTGGAGGAAATTTAAATGCCAATGGCAATTTGGTGAAAATGAACAAAGAGATCCAATATTTTTAACGCACAATTTAGTGGTGTTGGAAAAAAATTAATTTAATATGTTTATGGGTGTGTCATGTTCCGGGAGGAGGTGTATGGGACAATGACGGTATGAGATTAGTGGAGGCCAGGCTAGAATATGGAATTCGTAACACTGAGGGTTGGAGGGATATTTAGGCAAGAATCTTAAATCCTGCACACTGAGGGTAGAGGAAGTTCAGGCGAGAATCTTAAATCCTGCACACTGAGGGTGGAGGGAGTTCAGGCGAGAATCTTAAATCCTGCACACTGAGGGTAGAGGGAGTTCAGGCGAGAATCTTAAATCCTGTACACTGAGGGTAGAGGGAGTTCAGGTAAGAATCTTAAAGCCTGAGCACTGAGAGTGGAGGGCATTTAGACAAGAATCTTAAATCCTGCACACTGATCGACCAGGGAAGGTGTAAGAGGTGAACGCGCACAGATCACGTGATTGTTCTTTGGTCTCAGGTGTGTAATGGAACGCCCAGGTTTCGTCGCCCGTGACAATCGAATCCAAAAAGTTGTCCTTTTCGCTTTTATAGCGGTGAAAAAATTCGCGGGTAGATTCAACTCGTTGCCGTTGATGGTCTTCCGTGAGCATTCGCGGGACCCATATTGCGCACACCTTCGCATACTGCAACTTTTCCGTCAAAATCCTGTGAATGGTGCTCCGGGAAACCTCGGGAACCAAAATGCAGAGATCATCCAGAGTGATCCGCCGATCTTCACGCATGGTTTACTCAACCTTCGCGGCTGTCTCGTCGGAAATTGACGGTCTGCCGCTTCTTTCTTCATCGTGAACTTCAGTTCGACCAGCTGTAAACTCCCTACACCACTTGCGGACGTTTTTGACATCCATGCATGACTCGCCATACACTTCTTTCAATTGGCGATGAATCTCAATAGGTTTCACTCCTTTTGCGTTCAAAAACCGAATAACTGCGCGAATTTCGCACTTGGCGGTAGCGCCAAGCGGGAGCTCCATTACAAACGGCTGCCAATTGAAGACCGAGTATCCCAGCGAGGTGCGCATAGGCTTGTTGCGAAGTGGGAAAGTAACGAACACAACAGTGTATATAAAAGCTTCACGAATAGTTTCCCGGGATCCTCAGCGCTTTGAAGACCTTACTTTTGGGATTACCCTCGTAAATAAACGATTAAAAGGTTAATTAATATTAGACTCCACGTCGTGGGACGTGACAGAGGGTTAGCAAAGATAATTTGAAAAGAAATAAGCTTTAGTAATGCAAAGTAATATAAGCAATGGATGTTAGCAATAATAATAATATAAAGCAATAAACGTTTACAATATAAAATGATATATAAATGGAGATGATATGCCGTGTAGCAATAAATAATGATAACTTCTTACGGTTGTTCCCGTAGAATAACACCGTAGCACTGATTTTAATTAGTTATAATCACTGATAGGTAAATTTCCTTAAAAACGTATTTACTTCGCGAAAGTGTTTCGCAGGAAGAGAGTACTGAAGCCGTTGGATTGATTTTAATAGGTTTGATTGGGAACGGCTGACTGTGGTTTTGATTCGTAGGGTCGTAGAGAGGGGGTGAGACGTGGTCTCGAATTAAGAAGGGTTTTTGGGACGAGATGGGGACCGCTAACGTACATCGTCCAAATGATTGGGGAAAAGGGGTAAGAGTTAAAGTTTGGGGATTTCACTGGAGTTGTGGTGTGATTTATGAGGGAGACTTGAAATGATACCGCGCGAAAAATAGTGGGACGTCACAGAGGAATTGAAATATTGTTAATGGGAAACTAATAAAATTAATGAATAGCGTAGGAACTACTGTGCATTTTAATAAAGTATTATATTCGTAATTCTTCAGAGATTTCAAATCTTATGTGAAAATATCTTTCACAAAAGATTGGAAAGTATCGAGGAAGATGCATTTTCAGCGTATTTTCTTCACTCATGTGACTTACTCTACATTGCAAGCAGTACCTACGCTATAATTTTCTTAACCCTTAACTAGTATACTGTTTTGTTACAAAGTATTACTAGGTGGATCTGTGCAAGGAACATGTAAAGCGATTCAGCAGCACAGACACAGAGTTTAATTTAAATATGTACAACGGTGAAAAACACAAACAAGTCAATACACTATATACACAAATACGTTGTGTAGTATATAGTATTGGTCTTTATTGGTTCCCCTAGGGGTTACAATCTTTTATACCTCCTCCGTCTCCCATCTTCTTCCCTTAAATATATCTTATATCTACCTTAACCTACCTTAACCTATCTTAACCTATCTTAACCTATCTTAACCTATCTTAGCCTACTTCCTCCTTCCGCCTCTACCCCCTCGCCGCTCGCTCGCACCCTACTTTCCTCCCCGCCGCTCGCACACGCTACCTCCAAATAAACGCTTCCCTCCCTCTCCCGGGCCTCCGCTTCCGCTCGACTCCCCTTCCGCTCTCATCTCCTCATCCATGCTCTATACCTTCTCTCCTCTCCTCAATTCTTCTCAGCCACACCTCCCCCTCCCCTCCGTCATCTAGAACCTCTCCCGCCATCTCCTGCCACCCCCTCTCTTCTCCCCACCCCATACAAACCTCCCAAACGTGTTCCCACGTCTCTTCCCCCCCCCCTCTACACATCCTGCACATCCTCCCCTCCTCCTTCTCCCAATATCTCCCCCCCTCATTTCATTGCCCAACCTGTACCTCGCGACCCTTCTCCATCTACTTACCCCCCACCCCTTCTTCAAGTACCCAGGTAACCCTTCCCCCTTCACCCTACCATACCACCCGTTGCTTCTTGATTCCCCTATCCTTCTCCATCTCTCCTCTTCCTGCAGCTTCCTTTCCCAACTCACTAACTCGTCTCCTCTTATTCCCCCCCTTTCCCTTATCCCCTCCATCTCCTCCCCGGTCCAGCCCCTTTCCTCGTAGAACGCTTTCCTTTCTTCTTCCCACCCCTTCAAGGCCTTTCCCCTCTTGATCCTCCCCTTCATTTCTTCCCAACACCTCGTCGCCAGCTCACCCCCTTGCCCCTCCTCCAGCTTCCTTTCAAACCCCCACGCTCTCATCCCTGCCCTTCCCTTCATCATTTCCCTTTGCAATTCCTCCCTCACCATATAACTCGGCGTACCTCTTTCCACCCCCAGCACCCACTTCAAAAACCTATCATGTAGGCGTTCCACCTTCTCCCTTTCCCTCCACCCCCACACCTCCGCTCCGTACCCCACCACCGGCCACACCAGCTTATCGAAAAGCCATAATCTCCTTTCCCAATCGTTTGCAAACATCCTTTTCCCAATACCCCATACCTTCCCCATCACCGCCGCCCCTTTTTCACCCTTTCACCCACATGCTCCTCCTGCCCCCCCATTCCCCATCACCGTATACCCGAGATACTTGAAGCTCCTCACCTCCTCAATCTCCTTCCCCTTCCATCTCCATGTTATCCTCTTCCATCTCCCCCCTCCTCTCCTACACCTCATGACCTTTGTCTTTTCTACGTTGACCTGCAGTCCTTTCCCATCCACATACTTCTCCAATTTCCCCATTAGCCCCTTCATCCCCTCCTCGTCCTCCGCCAACACCGCCACATCGTCGGCGTATGCCAACGTGTATACCTTTTCCCCCCCTAGTTTCACTCCCCCCGATCCTCCCTTTTTCATTCCCTCTTCCAGGTCCGCTATAAGCAGGGTGAAGAGGCTCGGGCTCAGCGGGCACCCCTGCCTCACCCCTCTCGCTGTCCAAAACCTCTCCCCCTCTTCATCCCCCACCCGCACCGCACAATATGTTTCCCTAAGGACCTCTTCGCACCTCCCCACTAACTCCTCCCTCACCCCTCTTCCCCTCATAGCCCTAACCAAAACCTCCCTGTCCACCGAGTCAAACGCCGCTTTCATATCTATGAATAACACCACCATTTTCCCCTTCTTTCTTCCCACTTGCCTATTTATTAAATAATTCAGCACATACACATTATCCATACAACCCACCCCCTCCTAAAGCCCGTTTGACCCGGTGGCAGCATTCCGTTCCCCTCCACCTCCCCCCTTAGCCTCTCCGCTAACACAGACGCGTATATCTTGTATGCCGTCTGTGTTAGGGTTATCCCCCTATAATCTTCCAACCTCTTTCCCAACCCTTTTCTTTACAACTGGCCACCACTCTCTCTCTCCACCCTTCTGGCCAGCCTTCCCCCCTCCACACCCTCTTACATATCCCCCATAGCCAATTCTCTATTTCCGCGCCTCCGTACTTCCACACTTCATTCGGGATCCCATCTCCCCCTCCCGCCTTCCCGTCTTTTAGGTTCCTTATCACCTTTCCTATTTCCTCCCTCTCTATATCCGTCTCTCAGTCCTCCCTCCTTCTTGTCTCCCCCCTTCTCACTCTCCATTCCACCCCCAGCAACCCCCTAAAATACCCGTCCCATTCCCCCATTGAAATTCCTTCATTAACTCTCCTTTTCCCTTTCCTTCCCCTATTTACCACCTTCCACACTTGTCCTTCCGTTCTTACTCCTTCCACTTCTCTCACCCACCTCTCCACCTCCTTCTCCCTTTTTTCCTCACACAACCTGGCATACTCCCTCTTCCCCTCCTTATATTCTCTCCCATCCCCTCCTTCCTTCCTCCATTTTCTCAACTCCCTCCTTACCTTATTCTTCTCCACTCTACATTCCTTATCCCACCACCCTCCCTTCTTTACCGTCTCCCCCCCCCCCCCCATCCCCGTTTTACCCAACGCACCCTTAATCCTTTCTCGCATCTCACACCATTCCTCCTCTATTCCCCTCTACCCCTAACCCCTTTTCCCAAATTTCCTCATAAATTCCCTCCTTCCCTCTTCCGTCCAGTCTCCCCTAAAACCGCCCCTCCTCCCTCCTTCCCTCCTTTCCTCTTCTTCCCTCCTCTCCCCCCTTAACCACACAACCACCGGGTGGTGATCTGAATCAACCTATCTCCAACCTTTCCACTTTCTCCCTTGTATCCTCGTTCCCTACCACATAGTCTATTACCGTGTTCCCCCTTCCCCCTGTGAAAGTCCACTCCCCCTCCTCATCCCCTTCTGTATTCCCATTCAATATTCCCCACCCCCTCTCCTGTAACCACCCACACAGCTTCCTACCTTCCCTATTCACCTCCTTATCCTTGGATCTCCTTCTCCCTCCCCCTCTCCTTTCATCCTCCTCTTCCCCCTCTATCTCCCCTCCTGCCTCTCCCCTGCGCGCATTAAAATCCCCCCCTATCAATACTCTTATCCCTACCTCTCTCTCTTCCGTCCACTCCCCTAAATCCTCTAGCTTCTCCTTCAAGTCCCTGTTCACATACACCCCCATTATTTCCCCCCCCCCCCAATTTTCACTTTCTTAGCCATTATCCCCTCTTTCCCTCCCCCTCTTCCCTCTCCCACTTCTAACTCCTTTCTCACCCCCAACAACATTCCTCCTATCGCTCTTCCCTTCTGGCTATCTCTCCTGGCCCACTGCTTTTCCCATACGTACCCTCTAGGTAGTTTCCTTTCTACGCACCCCCAATCTTTTTCTTCCATCCACGTCCTCACTCAGCACCAATCACATCCCATTCCTCCAGCCCCCTCCAAAATCCTTCATCCTTCCTCTTTACCCCTGCCACATTCCAGAACGCCACCCTCCATAATCCCCCTTCCATTCCCCTCTCCTACTTCTTTCCCCCTTCCCAGCTCATTCGTTTCCCTGCACCTCAAAACATTTCTCCCTTATCTCGTCCCACCTTCTTACCTTCCCATCTACCCACATCTTCAGATACCCTACCTGCACTTTCCTTCCCTTCTCCCTCTCCATTGGAGCCTCTCCCTCTATCCTCCATTTTGCCCTCCGTTCCTCCTCTGTGAGGTCATCCCTCTATCCTTTCCCTTCTGCCCCTCAGTTTCTTCTTTGCCTCCATCACCTCCGTCTTTTTCCTCCCTCCCCTCCCAACCTCACCAGCGCCATTCCACTCCCCTCCTTTCCTGTTTTTCCTATTCTCACCACCTCCTTTATTCCCTTCACCCCCAACCCCATCCTTTCCCATAACCCCCCCCTCCTCCTCCTTCACCTCCTTTCCTTCTAGCCCCAACCCCCTTATCACCACATTATGCCGTCTCAACTCCCTATCTTTCTTGTCCTGCATTACCTCTATCCTTCTGATTCTCATCCTCCATTCCTCCTCTTCTCCTTCCCGCCTCCTCTCCTCCCCCCCACTCTCCCTTCTTTCCTTTTCCCACCTTCCTACCTTCTCCATCACCTCCTCCATCCTCTTATCCCATTCTTCTATTTTCCCAAGCTTCTCTACCATCCCTCCTCTTCTCGCCCTCTCTTCCCTCATCTCCTCCTTCCCATCTTCTCCTTTCCTCTCTCCACTCCTCCTCTCTTCTTCTTCTGTCCTCCCTTTCCTTTTTCATCTCCTCCCTCTCCTTCCTCATCCCCTCCTCTATCATTCTTCTCTCTACCCTATCCTTTTCCATTTCCTCTCTCATCTTCTTCATCTCCCACATCATTTCCCTCATCATTCCTTCCAGTAGTCCCTCTTCTTCTCCTCCTCCCTCCTTCCCCCCCCCCCCCCATTTTCTGGAGACCTCCGAGTCTTCCAGCTTCTCTTAAACCCTCCTACTTTATCCTGCTCCATTGCCCCAGATTCCTCCTCTTTTTCCCTCTTCTTTCCCCATACACTATCTATACTTCCCGCACTACTCCCCATGCTGTTCTCACTGTCCTTTCTAATCCTTCCTTCATTTGCCGTCTTTCCCACTTCTTTTTCTCCCCCTTTTTTCTTCTCCATCTCTTTCTCTCTTCTCTATCTCCTTCCCCTTTCTTCCCCTTTCCCACTCTCCTTACCCTGTTACCCCTTTATCCTACCCCTTTAACCTTTTTCACCTGCTCCTTTTTATCCTTTACTTTTTCCTCGTCCTTCCTTACACTTCTTACTTTCTCCTTCTGTCAAACTTCCCGCCTTCCCACCAGCTCTTCTCTCCTGTTTTACTCTTCTCCCGCCTGCGTCACTATCTGTCACACTCCACGTTCCTTCCCGCCTTTTTCTCTCTGCCTCTACCGCCTAACCTCCAATGCCTTCCTTATCCCTCCCGTACTTCTGCTACCCCGTAACTCCGCCCTTTCCCTTTATCCCCAGACCCTTCCTCAACTCCCCTCTACCTTTCACTTCACTTTCCACTCTCTCTCACCACTTCACCTTCCTTCCACTCTAGCCATAAACTCCACTCACTCCAGCACACAACTATCACTCACGCGACCGGAAACGGAAGTCTTGTGTGGTAGATAGTGTTGGTTCAATAAGGTCCAACTGACGCGCTACGCCTCAGAGTTTCCTCTATAGTAGCATTTAAACCATACAAGGTGGTATTAGCAAGATACTAACTAGCGAAACCGCCAGGGCAGGGCCGGAAGAAGCAGGGAAAGACCACACTTGACTCCACGGCGTCCACTGTAGGAATTTTTCTCTATGAGCAGGATGCCAGGTAGCGACTAATATAATACATTCGCCACCAGACTAAGTCCTTGGCAATCTTCTGCTCTTTTTGGGGTGCATGAACTGACCCGGGACCACCAGGGACGTTCTGGTGGCCGGGAACGGCTCTGCATAAAATTGCATGCCAGTCCCCATGCGAATTCGGGTACACCGGGAACGCAACCGCCCGTACTGGGGTTAGAAAACCACCAGCCCCTGGTGGATACGTTGAGTAGCAGTTAATATTCTAATTAGTGTTTAAGAATAGTTTTAGTTAAGCGCGTGCACTAATCTCGCGAAGCAATGTCGCGAAGCGTAAGAGCGCCAGCGAAAGAAGCGCGTAACGTAAGTAAGTATAAGTATAAGTATAAGCACGTAAGCACGGTACGTGACGCGAACAGAGCAGCTAGTGTTCCAGGAAATCGGCAATGATTTCCTGGAAGGAAGAGAGTCCCCCTTCCATCGATTGTAAGTTGATGAAAGGGGCAGTGATCGACGCTCCACATGAGTCAGCGTGCCGTTGCCATTGCCTAATTACTGGTGGGCCTGGGAGATGGCGTAAGAATGCAGAATTCTCTTAACATTTTTTTTTCAAACATAACTGGTATACTGGGGTCGTGGCAGACCCCAAATGAAAAAGGGTACAGAAATTTTTGAAGTCGACACTAGAACATCCTCTATGAATATTTTGTTCTTAGGTAATGTATAAAACAGGCCCGTCCAAGGGTTTGCTCCTGCGAGCAGCCGCGAGTTGCTCTTCGCTCTCGGAGCCACGGAGCCAGGCCCAAGAGCGAAATGCCTTTTTGGAGGGGGAATCTGTGAACGCTACCTATCCCCACTCTTTTACGGCTGCCGTTCTTGCCGTCGCTCTTGTCTTCGATCGCAACAGCTCGCAACCACTCGCGGCCGCTCTTCGAGGGCAAGAGCAAAAGTTGGACAGGTCTGGTATAAAATAACAGAAACGTAGAAATTTAAAGTATTATTACAATGTTAATTAGAAATTCAGTTTACAAACTTAGACAACCAAAAGTTTTGCAGCGAACTCACGTGCCTGGTGTCATGAGTGACCCCAGGATACCAGTTAAGGGTCAAATCTTAATGCTACGTTAATTTGAAAAATTTTGTCGATTTACCTTATTTGACAAATTTCCAGAAACTTGTGTGAAACAAGATGCTTCTCTATCTAACTAACCTTCTCTGGAAAACCTCCAAGCATGTACATCCCCTTTATTTCTATCCAAGCTTATGTATTATCTTCATTTCTATTCAAGCCCGTGCGTCCCTTCATTCCTATCCAAGCCCATCCATCTCCTTCATTTCTACAGGCTTTACATAAAAAAAACTAATGTAAAAATAGTCTGCTGGTATGAAAACAATATATTATTTTGTAGAAACTTGTGTCAAAGCTTCTCTGTCGAATCTTCTCCGGATAACTACCAAGTCTATAAGCTCTACATAAATAATCTATTAAAAAATATTGGTGACTTACCTTGTTAATTGAGACAATAATTCAGTGTCCTATATGGTGTAAAAAGTCGTAACATTTCAAAAATTTTGACACTACCGTGTCTCGTGATACACAAATATCTATAGTGTGGAAAGTTGCCGATGAATTTGAACAAAAATTGTGGAAGTTACACACCAATCAATTTTTTCCACATTTTTACGGGAAAAATGGTGCTTAATCACATATACAATTGTTTGAGCGTTAGTTCGTTGAGAGGAGCCTTAGACAGGTTATGTTTGATTATACACAATTTCAGTGAAGACACTTCGTCTTTGATTTATTAAAAGGCAATGTAACTGATTTTGAGTAAGTACAATGATACTATTTATCACTGCGCTGCAGAACGAGTGAACAATGATTACCGCCTGGATGCACCACGTGGTGTCCACGCAATTGTACTAATTGAGGACTTGAGTGTTCAGAATGAGTTTAACGTGATACTGGTGAGATGAACAATGAGTTTGCACTGGATGAGTGTGAGAAAATGCAAAGGGAACTGACAAGGGGGCCGCATAGGTTATGTAATCGGTTCTGGAATGAGACTGGGTGGACATTGTAGTGCACACCTAGTATTAAAAAACCGTAAAGGGATTTTGCAAAATGGGTCTTCGTTTTCGAGAAATTTGAGTTCAAAGTTTTGCGGGACACATAGTATTTCAGTTGCGCAAACATTCTTAACAAGCAATGGTCGTAGCTGCGATAATAAGGCGTTCGGCTACGGTGCTGGAGGTCTTCGGTTCGATTCCTGGTGCGCACTTGACATTTTTTCTTTTTCTTTTTCTTACCGTAGTAATGCAATGGCTGCACCTAAAATTATTTTGCTTTGTAACGATGTTAATAATATATATTATTACAATAATACTGCACACAATGTACAAATATAATACAAGTACAGATATAATATAAATATAATAAAACCGCAAATTATAATAACTGTTCATAGGGGGTGGGTTTCTCTTCTAAGGGACTTCCTTGCTTGGGCGACAGTAGAAATAGCTTGCAGTTTCTATTTTTCAAATATTACTTTAATTGTAAGTTTCCTCTGTATTTGCGGTTTTATTATATTTATATTATATCTGCACTTGTATTATATTTGTACATTGTGTGCAGTATTTCATAAAGGATAAGACTTTCAAAATCAGTAATAAAACGTAATCGATTTTATGAAGCTGAAATAGTCCACTACCCCTGTTCTTACTGACATGCGCGTGAAAAACTCGATATTTCTTTCGGGGTTGTCAGACCCGATTCACTTTGCGGAAGCGTGTAGTTGGACGATCGTATCACCCACCAAACGAATATAAGGTGATTGTTTGATATATTCAAGTGTAACCTCTTGGTACGTAGCGGAGAAAAAACCGAGCATCTGGCTACCTAACCTCGCTAGGTTGATCGGTCGAAGCGTCTGGCTAGGGTCGCGTTTTATGCCCCATTGTTCTGCGAGTCAGCAGTGGTCGACGGTATGTACTGGTTCGAAGTTACCTGACACTAGCCGCTACAGAGCAATAAAACGGACGAGGTGTCCAAACAAAAAAACGACACGTTGTCGATTGCCGCGTATTAGGCATCTAGCAGGCAAATGTTCCCCAAAACGCGTCGAAGGCAGTGATGCCAGAACCGTGGGTTTTCGCCCATGGATCCTTCCACCATTCCACGACCAAGCGTACCCTCACCTAGCGCCTGTACCGCACCATACAAGCATACCCGTCCCTCCATCCGTGTGCCGTACGCGCTGCCTGGCCGGCGCTCTCCGCCAAAAATTCATTTCACCGAAATCCTAGAGCATGGGTCGCAAACGGAAAGTCCGAGGGTCAAATTCCGGTGCGAATATTCTACTTTTTTCATTAATTATTCTCTAACTTCTCTTTCTATATTTTCAATAGAATAAAAACTTGAAAACTCTTAATTTACAAAGCATTTTCGCAGCTGGCTAATGTACGATGCTGGTCTTCTGCCTTTTTTGTACAAATAAACAGAAATAATTTCTTGAAATGCTACTTACAAAATAAGCTCCTTTCTAGGATGGACTCTTTAAAATTCACATAACAATGAACAGCTAGAGAATCGGTGATTTCCGTTTCAGGTAAGCGAGCCTCCCGCTCCGCTATTACGGTCCACTTATACAGGGTCATCCGCTAAAACTGCAACCTACGCGCGCGCGAACAGGTAAAATGGCAACAGCGCCTCACGGACGCATTCCACTACAACCATGCACCGGCACGGCGTTCGGAGGGTTGCCAGCGAGCGCTAGACTACAGTAATGCCCGTGCATCAAAAATTTTAGGACGGTCTCCTTCAAATTATCGTCGCAAAGTTATTTGAAATTTCCCGGCAGGGGTTGAAGAATTTGAGGCCTTTTTCGTATAACTTTTGAACAATAAATGATATCGGAATGGAATCTGCGCCGAAAAATGGTGGAAAAATTATTTCCTCTTAATGATGGATGATTTTGCGTTTACTTATTTTTTTTATCAATTTTTTAACCATAACTGTTGTGAAAAGCTTTTGCAAACTGTTTATTTGATACTGTATTTAATGCTCTTTTTAAAATTCATGGTCTTGATAAACAATAGGCTAGTTTTTTCTGTATCATCGCTTTCATAAATTGAGAAATTAAATTTTTATTCAGTTATGTGTTAGTTCTGTAAACGTCAGAATCTAATGTTCTGGTTTTCAGTATTATAGTTTTATCCTTAATGCAGTGTATGCAACGTAACGTGTAACTAAGCGGACGTGTTTTTGATTGTAGCGGTGTTTGAATTTTTTTCTAGAATTTTTGTGACTGAATGTTTTATCCTTTTTGCTACTCAACACCACGCCCATACGGGCTTCCGTTAATGTCATTTCTTGAAACGATGCGCCATTATTGTGGCTTTTAGACGCAAGTGGCGAAAAATCTCTGCGTACAAAGGTATAGCGCCGCGGTTAACCCTGTGGTAGCTAATATTTTTTAAATTGAGACGGGTACGAGATTCGTCGACATTATTTTCAAACCTCATTACAGTAATTTGGGGTGCGAGTGGTAAACCGATCATAAAAACGGAGCGCGCGGCTCGATTACCTGGGCCGGAAAATTCTCAATACCTAGCTCTTTGGGACGTTATTTTGAATGAGACAATTTCCTACAATTTTCGAAGCTCGGGCATTACAGCTATGCAGCGGTCGCTGGCAGCTCTCCGCTGGGCCGGTGCATGGTTGTAGTGGAATGCGTCCGTGAGGCGCTGTTGCCATTTTACCTGTTCCCGCGCGCGTAGGTTGCAGTTTTAACGGATGACCCTGTATTCGTACCCCGAATTATTGTAATGAGGTTTGAAAACAATATCGACTGGTGTCATACTCGTCGCAATAATGTCATTTATACCTACAGAAGAGTTCTACTAACCCACTCTTGGCCAACGACACTCTTTTCGTGTCAATCAGGTTTATACGTATCTGCTTATTTGCTAGCTGATTATTTACAAAAATTGTGCCATTGCTCGATGGATACCACGAGGCGGTGGTGGGCTTCTTCCATCAGGAAAGAATAAGAATAGGTCGAGATGGATAGAATGGATAGGATCAGATAGAATGGTTCGGGGAAGTGAGATACGCATAGAAACTGTGATAGCACCAATGCAATACTATTGTAACTGTATTGTAAGTTATATATGCATACGCCAAGGTGGGTGATACTGTTCAACAAAGAAGTCGGTCATATGTGATGCTGAAGCTGTCGGAGCTATATGTTCCAACATGCGTGGAGGGTCAGTTGCTTGAATTATTGGGGACTAGACAAAGTTTCGTATAAATGATCTCCCGACATAAGAGCGAGATGCCTGTTGTCGACAGTCATAGTACGACTCGTCTCGTTTTTGGCTTTTAAGGATGTGCGCACCACACAGATGGAATTTACAAGTGCGCTACCCATTTCATATCTCTTCTTAGTTTTGGTATAGGGTAAAATTGAGAAAAGCCTTTCGGCCTCGGCGTTGGAATGGGGTAAACACCTAACTATACCCAGCAAATGTCTGAGGGACGGAAAAACTAGGGCATTATGGGGATCTTGAACTGTGCAGATATTCATCCACATGTGGTCGAAAGTCATTTTGCTCCAGCTATCCCTTTGGATTCGGGAAATACCAAAATATAAAAATTCCCATTCTTTTTGCAAGGCTTCGGGATTGAAATTCCCAACCCTACGAGCGATAGCTAACACGTATTGAAACGTCTCCTGTCTGTCGGAATGGAATAGGGCAGTGTCTGATTTGAAAATCGTCAACTGTTTCAGGTAAAATATCGTCATGGGGAAGACGATTCTTAATTTCATTGCTTACGGTAATATAAAACCGTAAGCAATTTTCGCGGAAAGAGAAAACATCAACTTCTGTCATTCCCTTGCTCGTCGCATCTTCTAGGAATTCCTCACACTGAGGGCCCGGATCAACTTGAGCCAGGGGAAGTTGATTTTGTTTAGCAGACAAATCTATCAGCTGGATGTAATTAAAATGCTTTAACAAAAAAGTTTTAAAAATTTTTGGATGAAAACCGAAGCAGGTTACTGGAACGAGGCTGTAACTCCTGAATCATCGTTTTCCGTCCTTGAAATTGAGCATTAAACTTGTTTAATGCATTGAGAACAAACTCAAGAAAATGGAAATAGCCTTTAATGTCATGCCTGTTTATCAATGACAACAAATTTTGAGAAGCTTCTGACTTCTTAGTCAATGCATCCTCGGTAAAATATCTTTGCAAATTCTCCCCTATATGAAGAAATCTACTAACACATTGGTGCCTCGCGAGCCAGCGAGTATCGGATAATTTTAAAACTATTAAAGGAGAATTATAATAACTCTCCTGAAATTGTTTGAAAATTGTTGATCGCTTAGGACTATTGTTTACGAACCGTAATACACCCCGAAGCAGTTCGTTAGATTCTTTTGGAATCGTAGCGCAGGCAGCACTTGCTGCCACCGCTACAGAATGACAAACGCACGGTAGCGTAAGTAAGATAGGATTTTTTAAATAGGATGTCTTGAAAGAGGAATTTCTACCCGTCATTACTGCAGCATTGTCACAACTAAGTCCAGCGATGTTACTTAACGGAATTTGCATTTTCAACAATTGATTTTCAAAAGATTTAAAAATCTTTTCCGCTGAACAATCGCTGGCATCCAAATGGATGCGTTGCAACAGTTCTACTCTCATAGTCAAATTAGATGGCTCAACATATCAAACCATCAATGACAGCCACTTGTCGTTCGTTGAATCTCAGGTTTCATCCTCGTAAATTGAAAATTTACAATGGCGAACATTGTCGATGATGCGTTGTGTTTCATGCTTGCATAAAACATTGGTAATTGTTTGACCGCATTTGGTGCGGCCAGGTTGCAAAACCTCAGGTTCCTTGCCTATATGCTGCATAAATGTAAGCAGCTCAGGTGCCATTGAAATAGGGATATTCTTTTCGGCGAAGAAAGCCGCGAATTTAATCTCCGCGGTTTTGATTTTATCATCAAGGGAAGGTACAGAACTTTCGCCTGAGACATTATCTTCAACATTTGCTTTCTGGAGCATTTTTCGAATGTTTCTGAAATGCGTTTGTGTGGCCGAGTGTCTGCTTATTTCTGAAAGCCCACAATCGAAGATTTTGTTGCAGGCTTTGCAGAAGTATTTGAACTCGTCCAAAGCAACGTCTTGCAACCACACCCTATATGAAGAGTCAACATCATACCAATGATGTTGGAACCTTTTCTTGTATCTCTTGGCGGGTACACAATCCATCACGAAAATAGTTACAATTCCGTATCACAGCAATACTAACACAGGACACTTCTCTACTTATCTCAATGTGCAATGAATTCGAATTTCACACAAAAGCTCGCGAGTTGACAAAACAACTGTCTACTTCACTGAAAGATGCTGATGTTTATTCGCTTCGAATATTCTCTTGCAACTAATCAGGTCAGAAACTTTTCCCTCTTGAAATACAATCTGGTTCACTAATTGCCTAGCTACACTTTAGAGTGAGAAAGGGTATCACGGTTTATTTCCCTAAAGCTAATAAAACAATATTGATCATGGCATCCTAATCCTCAGCGCGCGGCCACATCGCGCTCGTTCCGCAATGCCTGGTTTATGGCCGAACGACTTTGTGAAAAACCCCATAATGCCCTAGTTTTTCCATCCCTCAGACGCTTGTAGGATATAATCAGATGTTTGCCCCATTCCAACGCCGAGACCGAAAGGCTTTTCTCAATTTTACCTGATACGAAAACTAAGAAGTGAAATAAAATGGGTAGCGCACTTGTAAATTCCATCTGTGTGGTGCGCACATCCTTAAAGCCAGAAACGAGACGAGTCGTACTATCGACTGTTGACGATAGGCATCTCGCTCTTATGTCGGGAGATCATTTATATAAAACTTTGTGCAATCCCCATCAATTCAAACAACTGACACTCCACGCATGTTGGAACATATACCTCCGACATCTTCAGCATCACATATTACCGACCTCTTTCTTGAACATTATCATCCACCTTGGCGTGTACATATATAATTTACGATACAGTTACAATAGTATTGTAGTGATGCTATCACAGCTTCTACGCGAATCTCACTTTCCCGAACCTTTCTATCTGATTCTATCCATTCTATCCATCTCGACATATCCTTATTCTCTCCTGATGGAAGAAGCCCACCACCTTCTCGTGGTTTCCATCGAGCAATGGCACAATTTTCGTAATTAATCAGCAAGCAAATAAGCAGATACGCAATTGGTCTTTATGGAATCCCCTAGGGGTTACAATCTCCTTTACCACAGGCCTCTCACAGCCTTTTATTTCCCTTATATCTACCTTAACGTATCTTAACATATCTTACAAGGAGAGTATTTTAGGTGTCCGTCTCCGATCATTTTGTTTTTGGATATGTTATACAGGATCGAAAAATAAGAAATACGTGTTTTTTTATATTTCCCCGTTTTCATATTTGGGGGGTGAAAACTGCGTTCAAAGTTAGGGTTGAAAAATCAGTTTTGTGGAATATCTCGAGATTTTGAAAATCTGGTGAGTCAGTCATATTTCGCATTCAAAGACACTAAATTCGTCCATTGACACTACTCCCCTATCTCTAATAGTTCTCGAGATATTCAACAAAAATGATTTTTCAACCCTAACTTTGAACGCAGTTCTCACCCCCCAAATATGAAAACGGGGACAAATAAAAAACATGTATTTCTTATTTTTCGGTCCTCTATAACATATCCAAAAATCAAAATGATCGGAGGCGGACACCTAAAATACTCTCCTTGTTAGCCTCTCTTAAACTACTTCCTCCCTGCTCATCTCCGCCCGCACCGTTCGCTCGCCTTCTATCTCCCACTCAGCCGCTCGCACACGCAAAACAAAAACGCCTCCCCCTCTCTCCCGGACCTCCGTTTCCCCTCGACACCCCTTCCACTATCAACTCCTCAATATCGCCTCCATTCCCTCTCTCCTCTCCTCAATTCTTCTCGTCCATACCCCCCCCCCTCCCCTATCATCTAGAACCTCCCCTGCCATCTCCTGCCATCTCCTGCCACCCCCTCTCTTCTCCCCACCCCATACACACCTTCCACACGTGCTCCCACGTCTCTCCTCCCCTCTATACATCCTACACATCCTGTTTTCCTCCTCCTCCCAGTACACCCCCCTCATTTCAAAACCTCTCCCCCTCCTCATCCCCCACCCGCGCCCTACATGATGTTTCCCTAAGTATCTCCTCGCACCTCCCCAACAACTCCTCCCTTACCCCCCTCCCCCTCATTGCCCTAACCAATACCTCCCTGTCCATCGAGTCAAACACCGCTTTCATATCTATGAACAGCGCCACCATTTTCCCCCACTCCCTTTCCACTTGCCTGTTGATTAAATAGTTTAACACGTAACATTGTCCATACACCCCACCCCCCTCCTAAAGCCCGTTTGACCCGGTAGCAGCAGTCCCTTCCCGTCCACCTCCACTCTTAACCTCTCCGCTAACAGACCCGTACACCTTGTACGCCGTCTGTGTTAAGGTTATCCCCCTATATTCTTCTACCTTCTCCCCCAACCCCTTCTTCACTAGTGGCACTCTCCACCCTTCTGGCCAGCCCTCCCCCCTCCACACCCTCGTACACAGCCCCCATAGCCAATTTTCCACTTCCGCGCCTCCATACTTATACACCTCGTTCGGAATCCCATCCCCCCTTACGCCTTCCCATCCTTTAGATTCCTTATCACCTTTCCTATATCCTCCCTCCCTATATCCGCCTCTCCATCCTCCCTCCTTCGCGTCACCCCGCCGCTTCTCACCCTCCATTCCACCTCCAGCAACCCCCTAAAATACCCGTCCCATTCCCCCATTGAAATTCTTTCATTAGCCCTCCCTCCCCTTTTCCTTCCCTATTCACCACCTTCCATACTTGCCCCTCCGTTCTTACTCGTTCCACTTCCCTCACCCACCTCTCGACGTCCTTCTTCCTTTTTTCCTCACACAACCTCCCTCTTCCTCTCCTTATATTCTCTCTCATCCCCTCCTTCCCTCCTCCATTTTCTCAACTCCCTCCTTACCTTACTCTTCTCCTCTCTCCACTCTTTATCCCACCACCCTCCCTTCCTTATCGTCTCCCCCCTTCCTCATCTTACCCATCGCGCCCTTAATCCTTTCCCGCATATCACACCATTCCTCCTCTATTCCCCTCTCACCCTACCCCTTTTCCCAAATTTCCTCATAAATTCCCTCCTTCCCTCTTCCGTCCAGTTTCCCCAACCCCCTCCCCTCGTTCCTCCTTTCCCCCTTCCCCCTTCATCCCTCCCCTCCCATCTTAACCACACCACCACCGGATCTGATTCTGCCCTCTCCCCTACCTCCAACCTTTCCACTTTGTCCCTAGTATCCTTGTTCCCTACCACGTAATCTATTACCCTATTCCCCCTTCCCCGCGTGAAAGTCCCTCCTCGTCCTCTTTTGTTTTCCCATTCGATATTCCCCACCCCCTTTCCTCTAGCCCCCTTTCCCCATCCCCTCCTTATCCTTGGATCTCCTTCACTCTCCCCACATTCCTTCATCCTCCTCTTCCCCCCCATATCTCCCCTCCTGCCTCTCCCGTGCGCGCATTAAAGTCCCCCCCTACCACTACTCTTATCCCAACCTCTCTCTCTCTCTCTCTCTTCCATCCACTCCCCTAAATCCTCTAGCTTCTCTTTCAAGTTCCTATTCACATACACCCCCACTATTTTCCACCATCCCCCTCCAATTTTCACTTTCTTAGCCATTATCCCCTCCTACCCTCCCCCTTTCCCACTTCCAACTACTTTCTCATCTCCAACATCATTCCTTCTATCGCTCTTCCCTTCTCCTTCATCTCCTTTCCTTCCAGCCCAACCCTCTTACCACCACATTATTCCTTCTTATCTCCCTTTCTTTCTTGTCCTGCATGACTTCTATCCTTCTGATTCTCATCCTCCATTCCTCCTCTTCTCCCCCCCCCCCTCTCCTCCCCCCACTCTCCCTTCTTTCCTTTTCCCACCTTCCTACCTTCTCCATCACCTCCTCCATCCTCTTATCCCATTCTTCTATTTTCCCAAGCTCCTCTACCAGCCCTCCTCTCCTCACCCTCTCTTCCCTCATCTCCTCGTCCATCTTCTCCTTTCCTCTCTCCACTCCTCCTCTCTTCTTCTTCTGTCTTCCCTTTCCTTCTTCATCTCCTCCCTCTCCTTCCTCCTCCCCTCCTCCATCATTCTTCTCTCTTCCCTATCCCTTCTCATTTCCTCCCTCATCTTCCTCATCTCCAACATCATTTCCCTTATCATTCCCTTCAGTGATTCCTCTTCCTCTTCTCCCTTCCTACCCTCTTTACCCCAATTTTCTGGAAACCTCCGCGTCTTCCAGCTTCTCTTAAACCCTCCTGCTTTATCCTGCTCCATTGCCCCAACGCCCTCCTCTCTTTCCCCCTTTTTTCCCCACAAACTGTCTAATCTTTCCGCGCTACTCCCCACGCTGTTCTCACTGTACTTTCTATTCCTAGCTTCGTTTGGCGTCTTTCCCACTTCTTTTTCTCCCCATTTTTTCGTCTCCATCTCTTCCTCTCTTCTCTATTCCCTTTCTCCTTTCTTCGCCTTTGCCACTTTGCTTACCCTGTTACCCCTTTATCCTACCCTCTTATCCTTTTTCACCTGCTCCTTTTATTCTTTACTTTTTCCGCGTCCTTCCTTACACCTCTTACCTTCCCTCTTTTTCGACCTTCCCGCCTTCCCACCAGCTCTTCTCTCCTGTTTCTCTCGTGTCCCGCCTGCGCCACTACCTGTCACACTCCACGTTCCTTGCGCCTTTTTCTCCCTATCTCTACCACCTAACCTCCAAAGCCTCCTTTATCCCTCCTGTACTTCTGCCACCCCCTAACTCCGTCCCTTTCCCTTTATCCCCCGACCCTTCCTCAACTCCCCTCTACCTTTCACTCCACTTTCCACTCTCCCTCACCACTTCACTCGCCTTTCGCTCCATCCGCAAACTCCACTCACTCTTACGCCCAGCTATCACACACGTGACCGGAAACGGAAGTCCAAGCATATACGTATGAACCTGATTAACACGAAATGAGTGTCGTTGGCCAAGAGTGGGTTAGTAGAACTCTTCTGTAGGTATAAATGACATTATTGTGACGAGTACGAGACCAGTCGATATTGTTTTCAAACCTCATTACAATAATTCGGGGTACGAATATAAGTGGACCGTAATAGCGGAGCGGGAGGCTCGCTTACCTGAAACGGAATTCACCGATTCTCTAGCTGTTCATTGTTATGTGAATTTTAAAGAGTCCATCCTAGAAAGGAGCTTATTTTGTAAGTAGCATTTCAAGAAAATATTTCTGTTTATTTGTACAAAAAAGGCAGACGACCAGCATCGTACATTAGCCAGCTGCGAAAATGCTTTGTAAATTAAGAGTTTTCAAGTTTTTATTCTATTGAAAATATAGAAAGAGAAGTTAGAGAATAATTAATGAAAAAAGTAGAATATTCGCACCGTAATTTGATCCTCGGACTTTCTGTTTGCGACCCATGCTCTAGGATTTCGGTGAAATGAATTTTTGGCGGAGAGCGCCGGCCAGGCAGCATGGCACACGGATAGAAGGTAGGGTACTAGGGATTGCAATACCGGTTTACTGGTAAATCGGAGAAAATTTCCTAAAATATTTACCGGTAATTCGACACTTTTTTACCGGTAATTCGGTAAATTACATATATGTACCAATATAGCGCATATATGCGTTTTATACCTACGCCGCGCAAGTAAAAGATGCAAGTTACGGTTGCTCGGCCACCGGAGATCGAAACAGTTGACAGCGACAAGCTGGGCTGTCCACGACCAAATCGTTGATTCATTTTATACGAACTAATGTCTTCAACGGAGATTAGCATTGGCGGATCCAGAGGGAGGCGATCGCCCCCCCCCCCCCCCTCAAGAATAATAAAATATATATAAAATAGTTATTTACTTGTACACGTTCCGCCCCCCCCCCCCCCACACAGAAAGGCTCCTGGATCCGCCACTGAACATGAAGTCGCGATTAGGCGACGAAGGTTGAAATAAGTTATGTTTCTGCGTGCGTATTTATTAAAAAATATTGATAAATAAAAAATATTATAAATGGAGAATAGTTTTATTTGCATTTATTTTTTATAATGATTGATTAGACTTTTTCGTAATATTTTTATTCTATATTCAATACCTTAAAAAATACCGGTAAATTACCGGTAAACCGGTTTTGATTGAAAATTCTAGCGAATTACCGGTAATTGAAAAACTCGGTAAATTTGCAATCCCTATAGGGTACGCTTGTAGTGGTGCGGTGCAAGCCAGAAGGGGATCGCATCTTTAGCAACAAATCAAGCTACGAAAATGTTTTATAAATTAACAGTTTTCAAGTCTTTAGTCTTCTGATAATATAGAAGGAGAAATTAAAGAATAAATAAAGAAAAAAAGTAGAATATCCGCACCGAGATTTGAACTCATGACTTTTTACTTGCGACACAAGCGCTTCGATGTCGGGAAAACAAATTCTCGCTGGAGAGTGCTAGCCAGGCAGCGCGTACAGCACACGGATGGAGGGACGGGTATGCTTGTGTGGTGTAGTACAGGCGCTAGGTGGGGGTACGATTGGTCCTGGAGTGGTGGAAAGGTCCGTGGGCGACGGTGATGCCACGGTTCTGGCATCACTGGTCGACGGTAAGCAATTGCTTGGTAGTGAAAGACCGTTAACTTTCCGCCTCGCTCTGAGCCTCCTTTGTTTCCCTAAGACGGAACAACCCCCTTAATGCAATCGGTGTGTGCCACCATTTCTAATATCCCCTCGGGTAAAATAGAATGAAGTTTTTGTATCAGTCGCTCCAGAAGGATCAGACGGTGATGCCTATTCTAATGACTGGATGACTGTTAAGAGTTTCCTTAAACTCATGAAATATTTTGCAAACACTTTTCATGCCTCTCAAGAAAATACGACGCTCTTGATTATGGACAATCACGAAAGTCATGTGAGCGTTGAAGGGATTAATTTTGCAAAAGATGGAATAACATTATTGACTATACTACCTGAATGCAGTAACAAGATCCAACCATTAGATATTGCTATCTACTCATCTTTTAAGACAAGATACAATATTAACATGAGTAACTGGGTGTTGTCCAACCCCGGAACAACAGTCACAAGTTACAATATACAGCATTCCTGATTTGGTGAAGGACATAATATCATCAGCTTTCAATCAAACTACTATCATGAGTAGCTTTAGAAATTCAGGAATACATCCATTCAATTCCGAAATATTCAGTGTAGAAGATTTTCTGTGCTGTGTAGTCACGCCGGAAATGATCAAATCGTACCCTAAAACTGCGCAGACGAAAACGACACAACAAAGTCGTCAGCCTGTAATAATTAGGATATTTACAAAAACACCAGAGAAGAATGATGGTCAAAACCTTGAATCACAAGAGGGGCCAAAGAAAACTAAGTAACTAAACTAACAAAGAGAAGGAAAACATGTCGAAGAAGGAAATGGTTAAGAGAAAAATAATAATGAAACGGAAGATTTTAATTTTTGTTAATTTTGTACAAAAAGCTCATTTAAAATATATAAGATAACTATTGTAGTGTCTAAAGTTTGTGGCTGTCACGTCCAGAATCGCAGAAACATTCTGGACGAGATGGGAGTTCTTGCCCCGTCGCCTCCGATGCACCGTAAACCCTAAGGCCGGCCCGGCAATGCCACTATGGAGTAATTGTGCGGGGCGGGTGGATCGGCGTTGGAGGATCGAGGAGGAAAAGAAGAGGTGTGTTTCGTCTTGGGATCGTCAGCCAGACACATCAGTAGGGCTAGAGCTGACGACCCCTGCCCTAGACACACACGGGGACACAGAGGACATAATTTGGAATTTGTGTATATACTAATGAGATTGGGAGTTACGACTTGTGAGAAAGATTTAGGATGATTAGACCTCTAGTGGCGCTGGCGAACACTAAAGTCGCGCTCCGTGGTGGGACCGGGACGTCACATGGATACTTATTATAAACTAAATTATTGTTCTTTTTTTTTATTTGTTCTCGACTTACTACTGTACGGTCAAATCTCCCCACACGGTGGATCATAGATATCTCCCAACGCCCGGGGAGGAATGAGCCAAATCGTATTTTTTATTCAATTAAAAACAGTGGTTACATTTATTAACTTATTCAAATGATAAAAATCTGAAAGCTTCAAGACGGGAATCCAGCGGGAAGCTAAGCTAAGCTATGCTATGCGATGCTATGCTTTAACTTAGCTTTTGGTAGAAATGGTTCCATAAGAATGTATTAAAGGACTTCCGTTTCCGGTCGAGAGAGTGGAAGGTGTATGCAGGTAGTGTGTGAGGTAGATGCAGTAAGAGTGAAGTGAGTTGGAGAAGTAGAGAGTCGTAAGTGAGTGAAGAAGGTAGCGAAGGGTGTGTAGGGGGAAGGGAGACATCGGGAGTGGGCACGATAAAGGGTAGACGGGAGTGTATGAGTGAGAAACGAAAGATTTGGAGGTTATTAGTAGTATAGCTATAAGAGTTCTAACCCAAATTTGAGTTTGAAGGCCATTTCCCTCTCCCCTCCCCCGACCTTGAAACTCAAATTTGGGTTTCAAAGTCGGCGGAAAAATTCACCGCGGGCGGCGCGTGGCCGGGCGGCGGCGGATGACGTCATCGAGATCGGGCGGCAGCGGATGACATCATCGAGATGGCGGAGTGGTGGGGGGTTATAGCGCGAGAACCGATATCAAATCAATCGATATCGAACCGATAACCGAAACCGCATCGAGGATGAACCACGCTCGTGTATGATACCACGAGTGGTACAGATTGTCGGTAAGGAAGGAAATATTCATTTTACGATATTAATTATAATAAAAAAACCGGAGAATCATAGGCGACAGGGCTCGAACCCAAGACCTCCGCAGTATGAGTCAGCCGCCTAAACAACTCCCCTAACGCCAGCTCTCTGACATCAATCTTTAATGAATGGCACATATACCGATCGTCACCAAGCATTCGTTTTTATCAGATGACGTCGGGGAAGATCGGCTTTTTAAACACCGCGTCTTCCAATGGATGGGAAAGAGAGAGCATACATTTTAAAGCTAAAATTCTGGGGAGGGAAAGAGACAGCACTACTTGGTGGTACAATCGCATGCATTATATAGATAACAATTTTCAAAGCGTCGCAGTGTCTCGCGCGATCGCGTGTAACTTGAGTCCCCCGGGAGCAGTTGTGCAGAGTGACATCATTTTCATGGTGCGAAGAATGATCGAACGAAATAAACGCTGAATCTTAAAATTAGGCTGCGAGGAGGATAACGGATGATTAAAATGGGGAAACGATATAAGTTTAAGAAATTTAAGTTAGATTAAAAGAATATAACTATAATAATAAAATAAGAAACATAAAAATTGAAAAAAGAATATAAAATGTAGATATAAAAAGAATATAAAAAGGAATATAAATATAATAATAAAATATAAAATATAATAATAAAAGAAAAAGAATATAAAATATAAAAATAGGAATATATAAAAACTATTTTAAAGGGGGGGGGGGGTAAGGGAGGCGTTGGGGAGGACGGTGGTGATGGCGGCGATGGTGGCAGCTGCGGCGGTGCATGTATTTGCACCATTGGTCGCCGCATTCGTCGCAGGCCCGTCGGTATATTGTATGGGCGCAGCGGCGCCGCCCCATACCCATTTTCATGTTGCTGCGCACGAAGCAGCGGCGGTGCAGGGTTTGGCAAGTCCTAGAACACAGATACAAGCATTGATATATAAAACACAGATACATTAAACATAATAAACATGAGACATACAAAACAATGCAAAGTATTACATACCTGCGGTGGCAGCAGCGGCGACCAACGTGGCGGCGACGGTAGCGAAGGCGGGGATGGCGGCGGCGACGGCTGCGGCGACGGATGCGGCGAGCCCCAGTCACTAGACCAGGATGCTGACTGTGGTGGCGAGTCCTAGAACATAGAACCCCACAATATAATACTCACATGAACGCCTGATTTTAATCTCACTCGATATCAATTGTTAAACGCGATAAATGTCCAAATATTGATAATTACATACCTGAGGGTCACACTCCGGGGCGATTCATGCTTTTCCCATGTTTTGTACACAAACAAGTGTCACACAAAAACTTAATGTAAAAAACTTACTGTTCGCTGTTGCGATTGGAAGACAACTGGTCTCGCTGCATCTCCTGGCTCTCGCATGTTAAAACCCCTCCTATCATGAAATCGAGAAGCGTCTATTTTTGCAAAAGTAGGATGTTGTTGTTCTCCACCATCTTCATTATAGGCCACCCGTGCTCCAGCTGCATTTTTGCTGACAATCCTTCATGTACTTATCTTCTTCTTCGCTGACCATCCTCTCCTTATTCACACGCATCTTCTTTCCGTTTTTCTTTGACACATCATTCGACTAGATCACACCACTTTGATCGCGTATTGAACGGGTGTCGAACGGCTTTGATCGTGTATCGAACGGATGTTGAACCTGCATCGAACGACTTCGATCATGTACCGAACGGGTGTTCAACGAGTATCGAGCCATTTCTAAATAATTGCAACCATCGTCTTAATCTAGCATACATCGTATTTAGGAAGTTGGTTTAGGGAGGGTGAAGAAAATTATACCCATTAAAAATTGATTATATTTATTTATGAATTTCCCTCAGGTGTTTAATCCACCAGTTGAATATTTTAAGTACATTGTGCAAGGCACAGTGCTTTACGTGTCTACCACATCGCAGAGTATCAACTACATTTAGCTTATTTAAAGATTGTATATCCTCGTAGTCAATGTCCAGCGTCTCGATAATCACGTCCGCTCTCGTACTTTCATCGAGGAAATCCACAAGCCAGTCGCGTTTCTGCAACCCTTTAACGTATACGACATGGTACGTTTCATCTTCTCCATCGATAGCATCAACTACAGCTTTCGTAATTACCTGTTTAGCCATACTGTATGGAACTTCTCCATCGTCCCAGCGTAGTCCATGTTGTTTCGCCATCAACCACCGGATGCTTGATTTGTCAGATTTCGTAAGAAGATATTGTGGCATCGAACTCCGAAAAATATAGTGCGAAAGAATTGTTCCCTTTCGCAGGACAGCCACTTCCTTGACGATAAATCTTCCATCGACGATTAATCCTTGCAGGTCAACAAATGTTAGCGAGGACATTATCGGTACAATTTAGGCTGTGTTCCGATTCACGCATTATGCGCATAGACCGCAGCGCAGACGCTGCGCGCATGAACCGCGTTCCGTTTCCAGCAGCGCATAAACCGCAGTAACGAAACGGAACGGGTTTCGATGCGTCTGATGCTCGTGAGGTTACGCGGGAATGTTCAAACTTACTTACAAATAGCTATGCAGTTGGATGGATTACGGTTAATTTAATTCGAGACTTTTGGACGGTGGTCGAAGCACGCTTCCTAACAACATCGGTTACTTCGTCTTAAGGATCGGGGACCGACTCCTAACGAAATTTGATGGCTTAATTGGTTCCTGGATTTTCTCAACCCTAGTTTTTCTATTCTTCTTGAACAGCGATAATTATTGAAAGCGAAGATCATATTTTATGAGTTTTACAGGACGAACTGCTGCTTACCCAACGTAATTTGGTAAACAGATGTGTAAAGGAAAAATGAAGTTATTTATTATCCGCATCCGGGGTAAATTCAAGGTTTTGAAGGCTATTGAATAGAACCGCAGGCTCTCGTACGTCTTCTGGATTAGAGTACAGCTGTAAAGTTAGCATTATAAGAGCACCTTCGAAAAACTTAGCAGTAAAAGCCTTTAAGAAATTAATATGCACGCTAGGTATTTGCTTCCTTCCTCATCTTTCTTTTCGACCCTGCCTAAAACCTTCTAGGGATGTGTTGTTCGCTTCGAAATTGAGTCCGTTACGTTGGTTGCAATTCATACAGCGAGTGCAGAGATGGCAGTACCAATTTCGTAGAATCCCCTAGAATCCTCCAATTTCTAGCTTATAATGCGTGCAGCAAGTGCAGAAAATAAAAGCATGGGCAGTCAATGCGCATATTACGCGCATGCGTATTTGTCGCTTTACGTGTGCTTCTGTATTCTGGTTTTTTATATGAATTGCTAGTTTGAAGTGTCTAATTAGTTTTTATTCTTATAACAGAGAATGTAAAAATTTACGTTGTAACAAAGTTGGAAGCAATAACATAAAAATGTCCATTTGATTGGAATTACAGAATTAACGTGGGGTAATTCTGGCCATGATTTTGCTTTATAAAAGAAGTGGAAAAACTGTAAAATCAATAAAAAAAATATTATTTTTATGTTTTAAAATTAATTACTATATACATGAATCACAAATGTATTCTTCAGGGGTATTCCATCCTGAACATTCTTCATATTATTATATGCCCATAAAATTGAATTGTTTCATTTTGGGTTTTTATGTGGAAGCGTGTAAAGTAATATTCCTGGCTTCATTCTGCCTTATTCGTAATTCTTTTATGTCAGTTGCATTTAAGCCAGAAAAAAAGTAATGTTAAAAGCTGGCTACGATTACCCCTCAATTTTGGCCGCTCTTACCTCACATCACATGTTGAAATAATATAGTAATACACTACATTGAATTTTCATATCAATGAAAAAAAATAATATTTTGGAAGGATGTTAAATTATAAAAAGGTGACAAATATAGCGTAAAAGAACGAAATATCCAATAATCATTTATTGCCATGTAGCATATATGTAGGTTATATTTTCTGTCACTTCGAGTAGCGGACCACATAATTTCGTGCATGTTTTTCAAAGCGTACGTAAAGCGACAAATACGCATGCGCGCATGAACTGCACGCTTCATGCGCTAGAAGTGGAGAATTCTAGGGAATGCTATGCGCCACCAACGCAACCAATGCACGCATAGACTGAAGCGGAACGGTTTTCTCTGCAGTCTATGCGCATAATGCGTGAATCGGGACACAGGCTTAGAAGTCCGCTCGCTTGCAAGACAGAGGAGAGAATGTAGTTTTTCTCGTAAAGCATCTCGATTTTCACGATGAAATTTTATTTTGGTATGAATTTGGCACAGGAGAGGGCAGGCAATTTAATTAATTTTGCGCACCACGTTTGTCAGCGGATTTTATTCAACCACCCGATCGTGCAGAATCAGACAGTAGGCCGTAGTATTTGCCGGTACGTTCTCTTTACACTCGAATTCTATGCGCACGTCCATGTTGGCATTTTTGATTGACTCAGTTTGTCGAGAGCAATCAATCACCACGAAGGGACCAAATTCTAAAAATTCGGCCACGGTGAATAATCCATCATTGCAGTTATAATATGACTTACGGAATTGCGTGTACATGTAAAACAAAATGGCTTGCTTATCCATGTCAAAGTTCACCTGCATGTCATCATATGGGTGAAAATCCGAGTTGAGAAAAGCTTTTACATTGGTTAATTTGCACTTGTTGAACATAGTAGCATATTTGGACATATCATTCTTTCGATCAGTCTGTAGAGCAAGGATAATGACACGCGACTTCTCCAACTGCGCAGATGCCTTCACGGCCCATGAGTGCTTGGTTGTGCTCTGTAAGAGAGGATACTCGTACATATCCCACGATTGAAAACAAGTTTCGTCCACTGTGCAAAGTATGTAGCAACGATAGCTTATTAACGTCGTTCAGCGTCACATGAGGCATCCACCATTGTACTTTAACTAATTGAATTTCTGGTTTCAACATCGGCGATCCAATTAGAACATTGTTATAGTTGTGTGGGATCAGGAACCCCCACCATAAGAGAAGGCACGGAACAACGACATCTGGGGGAGTCGGCGGTAGCCAAGGTGGCTAAGGCGGCTGGCCAGCGCGCAAACCTAGAGATCGCGGGTTCGAGTCCCGCTTAGGCGACTTCCCTTTTTTCCGTGATCCTACAGTTGCGCGATCGTATTAAAATCAATTCGTGACGCGCATTAATAATAATGCGTTTGTAGTCCTCGCAAAATCCCAGCCAATATTTGAGTGGGATACAAAAATTGAAATGATTTATCACTTTTAGCCCATCGCGTCGTTTCAAGCCCCATCCGGCATTCTCCATATTTTTGTCTTCGCCAGATGTCAGCGATACATAGTTTTTAAGCGTGCTAGTTATTCCGACGATTCTGTTGCAATCAATCTCCGCGCCATTCAGCTCGTATCGAATCTCATCGAATAAGAACGCCATGCAATTATTTCCCAACGTCACCGTTAATGCATCGTTTGACTTATTTATTTTCAATTTTCCCTCCACGTAGAGGAAACTTTCACACGGCAATGTGTATAAATCCTGCTGTTGTATGGGTATTCTTATCTCATCGCTGTATCCAAACGTTGTGTTGACGTATGGGTTGTATGTGTGAGTCTCGAGCTTGACGATGCGATCATCAAACGTCGGCTTCCCCCCAACGCTTAGAATATCAGCCATTTTTCAACTTAACTGCGCACAATGAATCCCAAGAATTACAAAAATGCAATGTTCCCAGCTGTGAGTCTCTTCTTTTTAGCGTGATCAGAGCTGTTGCAGTTGTTGTTGTTGTTGTTGTAAACAGTTTCGTTTGGAAGAAACGAGTTTCTGGAGTCGTTCAACACAAGCATCTCTTTCGTTCGCACCACACGTATTATAGTCGTCGCGGTCGTACGTGCAATCTGATGGTAATCTCTTCACCTCGAAAATCGAGCAACCGTTCGTCTTGATCCACAACCCCTATCGTTCGATCCTTAACGACCCGTGCGGTGACTGGAAGGTAAATGATCTGCGCTGGCGTTTCCGATATCTTATATCCTGGTGGGACTCTCGGAGAAAATTCATGTATCGTATGTACGCGCTTCCCATTGTTGTACGCGCCAGCGGTCGCGCTGCATTCTATGCGAATAATGTTCACGTTCATGATATTAATCGGATCATCTGATTCATGCCATCGTCCTGGTTCCAACACCCGATTCGTCGAGAATCTTAGTAGCGATCCAATGTTATCTCAGCCAAGTGTGCATCGGTAGTTACGCCCACAGGTAGTTTTATTTTCTTTTCGACGTTTTTTGTTCGTTTCGATATTCCCTGTCTGCGCGCGTACGGTGTGAGATAAAGTCCGCGACCTTCCATGGAGCGATTATGACACTGCATTTCCTGCAGCTGGTGTTGCGCCGCCTAATTATCGTTTACCACCTTGGCTATCCCCGCGGCTCCACCAGCTAATGATCCGAGAACACCTAGCAGCGAGAGAAGTGGTAATATACCACCCCGTTTTGCCACCGGAAGAATCCGCTTTTTCGATGCTCTCTTCGTAGTACTTTTGCGGGATTTTGTTTTCACCCCCATTCTGATTTTCGTCTTGGCCTTCATAGCTGCCCAAACAGCTGTCGCAGCACCTCTTTCACCCAGAGTCGAGTCTCCCGCAACGATGAGTTTTCGCGCTTTGTCAGCGAGTACGTTATCTGCCGCGTGCCGTTCGTCGAGGTCGTTGCTACGCGAATACGCAATATCGTATTCGCGACACGCGGCGTTCAACGGATTGATACCTTGATCCTCTCTAGCCAATCGTTTTGTCAGATGAGTTCCTGGACAACAAAACTGATGTCCCGGAATATGTAATTCCGATTTAACAAACCACGACCTTTCTTCACTCTCGTTGGCGACATTCACCACAGTTTTTAATCAATGGTGTTGGACCGTCGATATGCGTTCGCTGCCAAGGGCGATTATAATGTTCCAAGCACCGACGATACCGCTGAACCTCAGAATCGGCTTTAATATGCTCGGGGAGCCTGTCCCACAACTGATCAATGTGTCTCCCAATCTCTCTGAGTAGAATAATCTTTGGTATATATTTCAACTGCTCAGTGGTTAGGTCTCGAATATCGCAATTATCCGACAGGATCAGAAGCATTTTGAATACTGAGGTGTTTTCGCTTCGGCGCGGACCTATAAATAGGGCGCGTCGCCGCTTCGACGTATCAAAATCAGTTTTCACAGTTCACAGCGAGGATGCGATTCTAGCGACAACCTGTGACGATACGCGTGACAAATTTTGATGATAAATAGCACGGAGTTCCTGCCATTGTTCCATCTCAGGCTCCACGCCGTCCAAAAAACTAAACATTTACTACCAGAATTTGAGAGGTTTGCGAACCAAACTGTCCGCCCTTGCCCGCTCTATTGCGTGTCTTTCGGTGGAGCCGGATGTAAACATTTTGACCGAAACATGGCTCACAGAGGGCTTCCTTACCTCGGAACTTGGACTACATAACTACATTACATATCGTATGGACAGAAACCCGGAAACTAGCCCTTTTGCTCGTGGCGGTGGAGTCTTGATCGCTGTGCGCAGGTCAATATGCAGCTCGCGTGTGAGTTTGCAGGCATGTGGTGTTGAGCAACTACTTATAAGAATTCCGCTGCAATCCTGTGTTTGTTATTTTGGAACTTGGTATATTCCGCTTCGGGCCTCATCTATTGCACGAATCACTGCGAGTTGATGTCGGCTGCACTTCGTGGTGCTGTGGAGGGTAGCGCCATTTACCTTCTGGGTGACTACAATTTGCCACATGCGGTTTGGAACACCGATCCTTTAGTCTTAGGTGCTAGCACTAATCTCAGAGCTTCTCAGCAGGAATGCGCAGCGGTGGAAACTGAAATAGAGTCTTTCAATGAAATGGGCCTGCTCCAGAGAAATAACATTTACAACGACATGGGTGTCATGCTGGATTTACTCTACACGAGTGATACGTCCATCAGCATGAAGGCCGCTCTGGATCACCTTGTGGATGAAGACTCACATCATCCGGCGCTGTCTGTTTCTATCAGGTCTCATCCGACTTGCTCTCTTCCCAGGACTTCTTGCTTGCGTCTGGACTTCGGAGCTAGCGACTACCCGGCCATTAACTGATTTCTAGGCGCTTTCGACTGGAACACCGACCTACAACAATTGTCTCTCGACAGCGCAGTAGATCTTCTTTACATTCGCATCAATGATGCCGTTGTGCGTTATATCCCGTGTTGCACCTCCTTCCGGTCATATTTCCCGAGCTGGTTTTCCAGGAATCTGAGGCACACTGTCAGAACCAAGAAGATGGCTCACGCTCGGTTTAAGCAGTCTCATTCGTGGGTTGATTACTTGCATTTTTCGCAGTTACGCTCAGCGTATAGAGATCTGGCGCGCATAGATTATAGACGCAATATAAGTGCGGTGGAATCTAGCATCCCTCTGATCATTAAGTCTTTCTGGAAACATGTCATCTCAAAGCACGTGGTTGGTGATTTTCCAGGAGTTATGTTCTCAGGGGACCATCGCGCGGATTCCGCTACCGATATTGCCGCCCTTTTTGCCAGTCAGTTTTTGTCAAATTTCGCTTCTTCTTCAGGCGGCAGACACGGTGCGAATCTCGGTGTATCATCGTCTGTGGATATACCGCACTTGAATATAGGCCTGTGCGAGGTTTTCGAGGCACTTGGTTCGTTAAATGTCAACAAGGGTTCTGGTAGTGATGGTGTGCCTCCTTGTTTCCTTAAATTGTGTCAATACTCATTGTCGCGACCGCTATGGATTTTTTTAGCGTTCGCTGAGGATGGGGAACTTTCCTGCTAGCTGGAAATCTAGCCTTGTGACGCCCATTTTTAAATCGGGCGACAGAGCTGATATTAAAAATTATAGGCCGGTTACTATCCTCTGCTCGATGTGTAAAATTTTCGAAAAAATTGTAACGGGTAACCTGACTTTCTTTTGAAAGAACAATATAATCTGTTCTTCTCAGCATGGCTTTGTTCCGGGTCGGTCCACTGTCACTAACTTGGTAGCATTCGGTAACTATGTGACCACGGCCTTGGATAGGCTCGAACAAATCGACGTCGTGTATACTGATTTTTCCAAGGCGTTCGATTGTGTGGATCGTGATCTGCTCGTGCAGAAGCTAGCTCTTCTTGGTTTCACGGATAGCATGGTGGAGTGGGTCAGAAGTTACCTGAGCGGCAGGTCGCTCGCGGTCAAGGTTCAGGGCACTCTCTTGGAGAGCTTTGTAATTAACTCTGGTGTACCACAAGGGTCTCACATCGGTGCTTTATTATTTTCATTAATGATTTGGTCCAGCAATTGCGTTCCGAGTACGCGCAGAGTATACAATCTGATTTGGATAGTCTATCTACGTGGTGCAATGCAAATGGTCTCAAGTTAAACATTGCGAAATATCACATCATGTCCCTCACCCACAGGAAGAGTGTCCTGAACTATGATTATAATATATGTGGAACCTTGCTGGGCAGGGTTGAGTGTATACGGGATCTAGGTGTAACATACAATTCGAGAATGTCCTTTGCCCAGCATGCACGAAATATATCGGGAGCAGCCATTAGGACGCTTGGCCTAATCAAAAGATGTTCGGCCGATTTTAGGGGGGTATCTTCGTTACGTCTATTGTATTGTGCATTGGTCAGGCCGCAGCTCGAATATGCCAGCGTAGTTTGGTCACCCCATCAGGTTAAATACAGGGTATTGTTGGAGAGGGTTCGGCACAAATTTTTATGACACGCCAGCTTCGTGCTGGGTAGAGTTATGTCCTTCACGGATCATGATTATGGTCCAATTTTGTCTTGCTTAAAGATGGATACGTTGGAAGTACGTAGGACTGTTTCTGACCTCACCTTTTTGAGGAATTTGTTGCTTGGGGAGATTGATTGCCCTGATATTTTAGGTCTGGTGGGGCTTAATGCTTTGGCTAGGCCACTCCGTTTCAAATGTCTTTTCCATTCAGGTTTCTTTAGATCGAACCTGGGGGAAACTGACCCGTTAAACAGAGCCTATAATACAGCTAACCAGCTGACGTGTAATGCTGATATTTTTGCCGACTCTCTACACACTTTCAAAGCTAGAATTTTGTCCGTGTTACGAGAATCTACTTAGACTAGTTCCGAGATACATTGATTAGCGTGTCGTGGTGAAACAGTCTCGATGACTACCATTTGTAGTTAAGGCTTTATTGTCATTTTCTTTGTACAAGTGGATTTTATGTCCGTCAAATAAACTATTATTATTATTATAAAACGATGGAATCTGTAGCACCTAAACCATTGGTCTGAAATAAAAACAATGTCAGATTATTATTAAAGGGAACGAAACTCGCTCGTGGGCTTAGCAGTAAAAATTACAAAACAAGTTCATTATTTGAAAAAATAACGACATTTAAAGTTGTGACGTAGCGTCCCAGCACGTGAGGAATCGAGCGCGCGGTAATCCGACCAGGAGTGAGGGAGACGCCAAATGAAATGGGCGGCCGACCGCGTCCGAACCACGCCGACCCGGGCCGAGGCACACCAGGCTCGCGACGAGTCAGCGCGATGACGATAACTCCCCACCGCGCCGCTAGATCGCGTCGATTTCTCGCTGCAAAGATATTCCGGACATCGGGACATAAGCCTCGCCGCGACGCAAAATAGGCAGTTCGAGTGGGGCTACGGATCCCCCTCCCTAACAGCGCATATCTGGATGTTGCCCAGTGACGCGTTCAAAGGAAAACCAAAGCCGGTAATCGCCGATCAAACGATCGCCACCCATAGTGCCGTTACGGAGACGCCAGGATGATGCCCGGTCTCTAGGCCTGCCGCCCCGTTTACAGAGACGTCCGGATGCTGCCCGGTCTCTAGCCGCCATATCGAGACGCTGGAAGTTGCCCGGTCTCAACGCCCCCCCCCCCCTTGCCCCGTTTACAGAGACGCCCGGATGTTGCCCGGTCTCTAGCCGCCATTTCGAGATGCTGGAAGTTGCCCGGTCTCTAGCCACCGTATCGAGACGCTGGAAGCTGCCCGGTCTCACGCCCCTTGCCCCGTTTACAGAGACGCCCGGATGTTGCCCGGTCTCTAGCCGCCGTACCGAGACACCTGGAAGTTGCCCGGTCTCTATCCGCCAGCAGCGACACGTCTGGAAGCTGTCTGGTCTCCAAAGCGCTTCGCGCCAACGTAGAATCACCGGGATACCGCCCGGTCTCTATCTAGTCCGTTCCGAGTAAGAGGTGCGAGGACTCGGTCCGACCTCCACGACTACGCCGTATCAAGAACCAGTTAACGGTATTAAGCTAAACAAGCACATGTACGCTTCGACCGCCGTCTATTGGTATATGTATTGAAATACAGGACGAGGAATAAAGGATTACGTTATTAAGAAATCGGTGTACACGAACCCTGTCTTACCGACTCTAGCTAATCCCACCGATCCTTACCTCCTGAGTGACGTACGTCACAAAGTTTGAAATCACTTTTTCCCTATATTTTTTGTCCTGTCACCGCTGTTCGGGCTTAGATGTGCCCAATGGGGATCACTCAGTATTTTCACGGACGGGCAGGATGACGCGTCGAATAGCATCACGTGCACGCGCTTTAGAGTTTTAGGGAAGGTATTCAAAACGTATTGTCATGATTGAAACGGTAACGAAAGTTTATTAAGCACTACCGCACATCAGTACAGTTTTGGATTACACTAAAAGAACGATAGATGCGATCTAACGCTGAAAAGCGACGCACCGTCCGATACGCGTGCTGCAACTCGCAACAAGAGAACGAAAACCGGGCGAAAACAGGTGAAGTCGCCCTTTTCGAGGAATTGACCGCAGGGATCGATTCGCCGATCGATCGCCGTCACTACGGATGCGCTTGGCGATGTTTGTTTTCAATCGAGCCGACGCGACGCGTGAATAACCGTGTTTGAGAAAGTCGCAGTTGATCACCCTAGATACCGATGAGATTGGGATCGACGGTGAGAAGGTACACTAGATACGGCACTTAAAATGAGATGCGTCAGTTTATTGAAATGGTAATAAATACAGGAAATGAGCTGGTGAACTGCACAACGAGCTCAAGCCCTTTTTGTAACTACAGAATGCACAATTATGAGATTCGTGCACGAGCACTATCACGTGTGTATCACCCGCGACGATGTAGATTCGATATGCGAGTGAGACCTGAGATGAGAACAGCGTGAGAACAAAACGATTTGACTTCATTCACATAAGCTGATGCAAGATGCGTATTGAGTATTCCCTATGGGCGAAACTGCATAACCACGCGACACGTCCGATGTGCTTTCCAAAACGAACGAGACTGAACCGCTAGATTGACGCGAACTTCCGTTCCAGCGTCGTCTCGAACCGTCTCGAAACCATTTGATGCGACCCGCTGATTGGCTCATCGATGGCGGCTGATTAGTAGATCAATCGTTGATCCGCGTCTTTGATTGATGGATCGATCGTAGCTGATTGGTGGATTGCTAGTCGATTCGCATCGCTGATTGGTGGATCCATCATTGATCCACCTCGCATTCTTGAGTCCGTGAGGTGCTACTGCGAGAGTGAGTGTGGCGGCTTTGCGAACTAATGCATTCCCAAACAAACCGCCTTTGAAAATTACAATTTCTTTTTTAAATTTACTAGTTTCTCCACGAGCCAGGAATATATTCTTCAAAGTAAACAAATTTCAGTCGAATCGGATAATAACTTCTCGAGATATACGTTTTACCGATTTCAAGAAAAACGCGTTTAAAGTTTTCTGTGAACGTCGAGTGGCCGGATGTTACCTATGCATTTGCCGTTACTCAAATGCCTGTAACATTGGGGAATTTTACGAATTTAAAAAATCCTTTTAAACGCGTATTCTTCAACGATTGAACATTCAAAAAAAAAGAAATAAAAAAATCCATTTTTTTGACTGGAACCTTCCCTTAACTCTCCTGGACTCACACTAATTTATATCATACAATAGTTTTTATATCTATTTATATCTTTAATAGTTTCGGAGATAAGAATTCATTTCAGAAGGTAGTTTTTGTAAAACTCGGCCAAAACTGTACACTTTGAGGGCTTGTATTTTTTAAATAAATTCGAAATTCAAAAATTGATGATGAATCCCCTCTATGTTCATATGGACTACATACAATATATGTCGATATCATCGACATCCCTGACATCGAGGTACAAAAATAATCCAGTTGGCGTGTAATGAGTAATGACTCACCGTATTGGGAAATCTATATATACATATATATCTTCTATCTTCTTCTTCTATCTATCTATATATATAAAAATGAACGTTTGTTTGTTTGTTTGTCCCGCATGCGTTCCTATACCATTCAACCGATTGCGATGAAACTATGCTGAGTTGTTGTGCGCTCGCCCGTGAAAGTTTTTGAATTAGTACAACCAGTTTCCAATAGGTAGCGCGCGAGTCCATTCAAATAGAGACAGCAACATTTCAGTTCGTGTGTGACATAACAAGTGGTGTTGATTGTGAAATTCCAATTGTCGGTCGACATCTATATATGTAAAAATGAATGTAAAGAATTAAAACACAAACACTTTCTTTGAGTGGCATTGCAACGCATACCGGGAACACATACTAAATATTAGCTTATAAATTTCAAAAGATTTCAATGTTATTTGCAATAGTTTCGATTACTGCTGGAATTTGAAGTACTTATACTTTCGTACCCACTGTTATCATTAATAAAGGCATAGTCTATATGATATTATTCCATTTCTTAATCCAGTTTTTCAAACAAAAATCGCAATACCCTCAATCATAGAGTTGTTTTGTGAATGACCAAATTGAGTGACTTTTAATTCAAGGTTTTATATTTTCAGGAATTTTTCTCGCATGGACAGCGATAGTCGCTCATAATTATTTCCACATGAGAGACAATTTCCGCATGTATTACTTCGATCTATGTACAATGTCGTCGAAGGAATGGCGTATAACGCATGTGATGAGCCACCATACTTATCCTAATACTATTTGGGATTACGAGATCTACGCAGCGGAACCTTTCTTTCAATGGCTTCCGTACACGAAGAAAAGTGTGGTGAAAAGTTTCATTAGTCAACTTCTGGTTCCTGTATTTTGGGGACTATTGATCTACGAACAAACAGTTAAAAGGTTTGAATGTTATTTCTTATTTTCACTGTTATTTACAGGGTTAATTCTCGGTTTTATTTGTGATTCTGACAACATTATGACGATGTCATTTTTAATTTGAATAAGAAGCAAATTATGGACTCACCAGGGCAACTTATATTCGACAACTCGAAAGTTTAAAAAAATTTGAACCTTTTAAATGTAGTTCAAGCGATGTTAATAATATAACTACTTTCTGTTTCGGCAATGAAACAGCCCTCGGGATGAAAACACTACCTCGAAAAAATGGGGTGTCTTCATATTATCCTGAATATCTGTGAAACCGTAAACGATTTCGCAAAATAATTGAATTCATTGTCACTTCCCGGGTTAAAGATTTAAGGGGCAAATGACATGGTGGTTATTTACATAAAATCCAGGCGCGACTCTATAGTTCAGCGTACCGGGAGGCGAGGAAATCAGGTATTTAACGATGTAATTCTGCACACCAGCCTTTTCGAACGTCAGGCGAGAAATGTGAAATTCTGCACGCTAATCGTTTCGAACGGCCGGGAGAATGTGAGATTCAGGAGATTGAAGATTTTGGGAAGGTCAGGCGAGAAATGTTTAATTCTGCACACTAACTATTTCGAACGTCAGGCGAGAAATGTGAAATTCTGCACACTAATCGTTCCGAACGGCAGGCGAGTAATGTTTAATTCTGCACACTGAGGATTTAGGGAAAATCAGGCGAGCAATGTTTAATTCTGCACACTAACCATTTCGAACGTCAGGCGAGAAATGTGAAATTCTGCACACTAATCGTTCCGAACGGCAGGCGAGTAATGTTTAATTCTGCACACTGAGGATTTAGGGAAAATCAGGCGAGCAATGTTTAATTCTGCACACTAACCGTTTTTTTGAACGTCAGGCGAGTAATGTTTAATTCTGCACACTAATCGACCGGGGAAGGTTTAATGAACTGGTTTGTATTGGGGAGAGACCCGTTAGAGCACTTGTTTTGGTTTGCTTAGGTAATCGGATTTACCGTTGCATTATTGTAAAAGACACATGTAATAACTTCGCGAAATTCGACTAGTCATACGGTTAAGCGAAACCTATACGAAAGTAAGTTAGTAAACACCGTGACGCTTTCTGCGGTCGTTGCCCGTAATCAGCTGTTCCGGCAGCCTGTTTGGATTTAGGGATCTTCGTAGCCGAAGGATTGACACAATAATTCGTAGCGTGATTTAAAGTAAAACTGTTTATTCACTTTATAACTTTTGATATTATGTAATGCACTATTATTGTGCAGATTGTTACGGTTTATAATAATGGGTTGGCGATGAACATCCATATATATATATTGTATTTCATGTTCATATTCATAACTTATAACCACTATATAAATGCTATGTTCATCGCCAATCCATTATTATTATTATTATTATTATCATTATATTAATATATATATTAATAAGCTAGGATGATTTACGCAATAAGCGTTAATAAGCAATACAAATAGCAATACACAATAGTATGAGCGTGTTAGAAATTTAACCGGGTGAGCACGCTGGAAAGTTTGGTTAGGAATCGACGGTGGGAAAGTACGACGCAGTGCACTTAGTTCTTAGTCAAAATTGACCGAGTCACTTTATTATAAAGTCAATGGAGTCACGGTGAGCACAATAGTTATGAGCTGAGCAGAATCGCGCACAGAACAATTGCAAATGCACAAACACGCGGTCACGCGAGACACGATGCGCACACGTGTTGAGCAAAATCGCAATAACAATATTCGCGTGAGCAAAACTAAAACACTGAGCACAGAAACTGAGCAGAGTACTGAAAAGTACTAATTGATGTAAATTCGTACGTTGCGCAATAAAAACAAGTAAAAAGAAACACGTCTATCGCGACAAGCGGTATGAACAAGAGTGGACAAAGAGAACGCAGGAAACCGTTGAGCGTCTTCTCGAACAATCCTCGAGAATCGACCAAGAAAGTACGCTCTCTGATTGGGCCGCCAGTTTCACGTGGTGAGCGGCGATTGGCTGAGCAGGGGACTAGGAGAATCGATCACCGGATCGATCGTCGATCAGCGGTGTGTTCCGCTGCCCAGGAGGTGCTGCGACGAGCATTGGCACGGCGGAACGCTGAACTAATGGAATCTCAAACATTCTCCCGCCATCAACAGCTGTTGGAAGATATTGATGTACAATCTGAAACATGCAACACTGCCAATTTTGCAATTGGCCTGATTAAAGACGTAGTGGCAGTCTTGAGTGTTACCACTCTGGTGAGCCCATCCTTTCCTGGATGAAGAGTGACGACTCGAGCAAGTGGCCACTTGCTCGGTGGAAACCGTTCATCAGTGATGAGCACTAAAGATCCGATCTTGATCTCATTTGATGGGTGATGCCACTTCGAGATGGAGAGTTGACGTTGGAGATAATGTGATGACCATTGAGTCCAGAAACGTTGCGCTCGTTGTTGAATGAGTCGCCACCTCGCGGATGGTGAGATGTTTTCATGCACTACAGATGGTTCTGGTAGCGTTGTAAGAGGCTGCCCGATGAGGAAGTGAGCAGGTGTGAGGGTTGAGATGTCTTCAGGGTCATCACTGAGAGGCTCGAGCGGTCGTGAGTTGAGCATAGCTTCTACCTGGGTAAGAAGTGTGCAAAATTCTTCATAGGTGAGTACTGTCTCACCTACTGCTCGTCGAAGATGGTGTTTCATCGACTTCGCGACTGCTTCCCATTTGCCCCCCATATGAGGAGCTGCTGGTGGGTTGAAGCACCAGCCAGTGTTGTCATTGACAAACAACTGACTGAGCTGCTGATGATCTTGTGAGCCCTGAATGAACATACTCTTGAGCACGGCGTCAGCTCCGATGAAGTTGGTACCACAATCGGAGTAGAGCTTAGATGGGATTCCTCTTCTTGCTCAGAACCGTCTGTAGGCAGCGATGAAGCCTTCGGTTGAGTAATCTGTGACGACATCCAGATGTACAGCTGAGGTCGTGAAACAGACGAAGACACAGATCCAGCCCTTCTGAGTCTTTGCGCCTCGCCCTTTCCACGTCTTAAGAGTGATGGGACCCGCGTAGTCGATGCCAGTGTGTGCAAATGGTCGTGAGGGTGCAACTCTCGAAAGAGGTAGTTGGCCCATCAATTGATGAGCACGGATCCCCCTTTGTCGAGCACACACAACACACCGTAGCACATGAGTCTTGACTGGCGCTCGCCCTCCGATGATCCAGTAATTGCTTCTGATGTGAGCGAGGGTGAGCTGGGTCCCTCCATGCAGAGTTTTGCGATGTGCATGGTCTATGATCAGAGCAGACAGACGTGAATGGCGAGGTAAAATTGCAGGATGCTTACTCTCGTACACCATGTGAGCATTATTGAGTCGGCCTCCAACTCGAATAATGCCTCGATCATCGATGAAGGCTGTAAGTCGATTGAACACATGGGATGTCGGCATCGAAGAGCCTGAGCTGAGCACCTTGAGCTCGGTTGAGAAGTAGATTGCCTGTGTGGCTTTAATCCAGAAGTTCCTGGCCCATTCCAAGTCCTCTGGCAAAAGTGAGATGATTGGCAGGGACATTGGCAACTTCTTCATTCTCGTGAGTAGTCTGAAACAAACTGAAGTGATGCGGTAAAGTTTGTTAAGAGATGAGTATTGGTAAATGAGGTCCCAGTGGTATTTGATCTCTTGTATGTTGAGCAGATTTGAAATTCCTGGACGAGCTTCGAGTGCACTCGCGTCGTCCTTCAAAACTGGTTGAGATGGCCATGTGTCACTGGGTTGTATGAGCCATGATGGTCCCGTCCACCACAGCTCGTGCTGTTCAAGCTGAGCAGTTGTTAAGCCTCTTGATGCGCAATCAGCTGGGTTTGACTTCCCTGGAACATGTCTCCAGTGTGCATCTTGGGTGAGCTCATGGATTTGGGAGACACGATTCCGGACATAGTCCTTCCAACGTGATGCGTGAGCTTTGATCCAGATTAGTGTCACTTGTGAATTCGTCCACAGATGTGTAGTAGCTATGTTGAGCTGAAGGGTTGCTTGAACATATTTCATGAGCTTCGCAAGCATCAATGCTGCTGTAAGCTCGAGCTTCGGGATGGTGAGCTTCTTAAGGGGTGCTACCTTTGTTTTGGAGCACACTAGTGTCGACACTTTGTGGTTTGTGGACGGTGATGTCACGGTAAGATAAATTACCGCTGCCATGGCGAGCTGAGAAGCGTCAGAGAAACCATGTAGTTCCACTGTTGAGCAGCTGAGGGTGTGAAACCACCTTGGTATTGAGAGCCTGGCCAGGCTTGTGAGGTCTTCTCTGATGATGAGCCAATTGGATGTGACTTGGGATGGCAGTGGGTCATCCCAGCTGAGCTTGTGCAGCCATAACTCTTGCAAAAGTGTCTTTGCTCGAATGATGACTGGTGACAGAAATCCAAGGGGATCAAATATCTTAGCTACTTCTGAGAGGATGAGGCGTTTAGAAAGAGCAGAAGTTGTGCTTGCTTTTGACGAGAATGAAAAGTTGTCATGGAAAACATTCCAATGTAGTCCGAGTATTTTGGTAGTGCAGTCGTCTAGTGATATGATTGAGCCATGAGCTCGTGTGGTCCTTGAAATTGATTCAAGCAACGGAGGGAAGGTTGAATGCCATTTGGCAAGTGGAAAACCTCCCGCGTTGCACAGGTCTTTTAATTGTTGAGCAATTGTGATGAGTGACTCACCTGTGTCAGCGCCACCAAATATGTCGTCAACGTATCTGGCGTGGGTGATACATGGCACTGCTAGTGGGAAGCGATGACCTTCGTCTTCCACCAATTGCAGGAGAGCTCTGACAGCCAGAAATGGAGCAGCCTTCGTTCCATATGTGACTGTGGTGAGCTTGTAAGGCACCTCCTTTGAATTTTCGTCTATCCAGAGCACCCTCTGGAGATCTTGATCCTCTTCATGCACCTTAACTTGACGATACATCTTTGTCACATCTGTGGCAAAGATGAACTTGTGCTGACGGATCCACAATAGCACATCCGTGATGTTGAGCAGAAGATTTGCGCCAGTGTGCATGAGGTCATTGATCGAGTGCCCAGATGTAGTCTGGCTTGATCCATTGAAGACGACCCTCAACTTTGTCGTCTCACTGTCGAGTTTCATCACTCCATGGTGTGGTAGATAGAAAACAGAATAAGTGTTAGGTGATATGGATGGTGCTCTTACCATATGTTGAAGCTCCTCGTATTCCTTCATGAATGCTTGGTACAGATTGCAGTACTCGTTGTTTCTGTTGAGCTTGTTAAGCGTGCGCTTCAAGCAAGCATGTGCAGTCAGATAGGAATTACCAAGTAGCTTTGGAGATGAGCGGAGAGGGATGCGCACAATGTAACGTCCTGTAGAATCACGAGTGTGTGTCGCTCGAAAGTGATCCTCACACTCTTGTTCTTCAGGGGTGAGAAGAGTTGGTGTGTCCATTGGGAGTTCTTCTTGAATCCAAAACTTGGTCAGTAAATCTTGAAGATCGTTGTCCTTGTGCTGCACAGTGGCAGAGTGATGCAAGGAGCTGAGTTGATTGGAATCAACGGTGATTGGTCCAAGAACGAGCCACCCAAATATTGACAACTGAGCAATTGGCATTGAAGGATCGCCCTTCCTAATATTGGGCTTGATGATCTGCCCATAGGTATCTGCGCCGATGACAATATCTATGGGTCGTGACGTCAAGAAATCAGAATCTGCCAATTGAAGACCGTTGATATGTGGCCATTCTAGATGAGGTGGTTCCATCGATGGCAAATTTGACGTCAGGGCCCTGAGTATGTGCGCTTGAATGTGCACAGTTGCTGAGCAGTGGTTGGAGCGGAGCGTAATCAGCACGACTCCTCGAGTCTGAGTAGCTTTGTTGCCTCCAATGCCAAATACTGAAGTTGTAGAATGAATGCGTTGAAGCTTGAGCTGAGTAACAAGCTCCTCCTTGATGAAGGTCAGTTCAGAGCCTGTGTCGATGAGCATTCTAACTGGTAGTGACGTCACCGATGAGATGAGCTGAGCGTTGGCAGTTGCCAACAGTGTGGTGGTAAATCTTGATATGTTCTTGGCTGCGGAATGAACAAATATTGACGAACCTGTTGAGCTGAGCTGAGTGGGACCTGTTGAGCTGAGCAGAGTGGGACTTGTTGAGCACGGGGTTGATGCGACGACTGCACCGACGCTTCATTGCGTCGTATCTTGAGCAGCATGAGATTGAGCTGCCTTGTCGCTGGCCTGAGCAGATGGCTGCCTCGAGGGCAGATGCAGCATAGTGTGGTGCTGAGCGCCACACGACTTGCACCTAGTGGCCGACTTGCAGGTCTCGGTGTAGTGTCGACCGCAGCAATTGCGACACAGATTGTTGGTCGTAATGATCCTGCGCCGGGCTTCCACAGTCATGCCCCTAAACTGTGGGCACACAACCATGAAGTGGTCGCCTTTGCACACATCGCAAGGGTACACAGTGGACCTTGATCGTTGCGCAGGTTGAGCAGTGGGTTGAGCATGTTGTGCATCAGGATGAGCTTGCGCTGTGTGCATGACTGCCTTCTTTTGAGCAGAGCGTGCTGGGACGGGTGCGCTGGCTGCGGACTTCTTCGTGGTGCCCTCCATCTGCTCCAGCGCTGAGCTTTTAGCCTCGATGAAGGCCAGGAGTTTCTCATATTTGGGAAACTCGGTAGTGCTTGCTAGCGAGGTTTCCCAAGCCTCCCGCGTCACCTTGTCGAGGGCCTTGGTGACGGTGTGCACAAGAATGCAGTTGTGCATCTCCTCGTGAGCATGGAGGGCCACCAAGGACTCGTTCACCTGGTTAGCCGTTGCCGCCAAGTCTTTGAGGGCCGTCGCTGAGCGGGTCGCGACTGGAGGAAGAGTGAGCAGCTTCTCCAGCTGCTCTTGGATGAGCAGACGCTTATTTGCATACCTCTTGGTAAGGAGGTCCCAGCACGCTTGGAATGAAGAGCCCCTGAATGGAAAGGCGTTGACTCTCTTCGCTGGCTCTCCAGTCAAGCTTGAGCGGAGATAGTGGAGCCTATCAATCTCCGTGAGCTGCGCATTCTGGATGATGAGGGATGAGAAGAGCTCACTAAATGTCGGCCAGTCCGTATAGCTGCCTGAGAACTTCGGCAGCTCAATCTCGGGCAGCTTGGTTGCTTGTGCAGGTGCTGTCGGGGCAGGGGTCTTCCTCAAGTCATTAATCACCTGCACATCAAGCTTGAGGCGATGCAGATGGAGTTTCATCTCCCAAGTCAGCTGACGCTCCCTCACCTCCACCTTTGTGGTGAAATACTCGTGGTCGAGGAATTTGAGGGGCCACACAGCCTCGAAGTTTTCGTGTTCACGGTTGAAGGCCTTGTGGATCTCCTCGACCTGATCCGTGAACAATTGTATTTCCTCCAATGAGGTGGAATGTGCCTGAGAAGGCAACTGGGTCTTCAGCATTGTGAGAGACTCGAGTCGACCCATCTGCGTTCTCGCCTTTATGATGAGCTGAGAAGAGAGTGGTGATGGTGAAGCTGCTCGTGCACGAACTTTGACTTCTGTCTCACTGGCTGACGGCTGTTCGGTGGGGACAGTGAGCGTGGCTGCCACTGCCACAGGCTGGTCGCCTTTGGCCTCCTTGGCCACCTTGGCCTTGGGGAGCTCCTGACCATCCTTGGCCTCCTTGGACACCTTGGACTTGGGGATCTCCTGATCAGCCATCGTTGAGATGAGCACTGATGATTCACTAACACACTAACTGCACTTTCACCGTCGCTCCGGCTCGAAGGACCAAAATGTTAGAAATTTAACCGGGTGAGCACGCTGGAAAGTTTGGTTAGGAATCGACGGTGGGAAAGTACGACGCAGTGCACTTAGTTCTTAGTCAAAATTGACCGAGTCACTTTATTATAAAGTCAATGGAGTCACGGTGAGCACAATATTTATGAGCTGAGCAGAATCGCGCACAGAACAATTGCAAATGCACAAACACGCGGTCACGCGAGACACGATGCGCACACGTGTTGAGCAAAATCGCAATAACAATATTCGCGTGAGCAAAACTAAAACACTGAGCACAGAAACTGAGCAGAGTACTGAAAAGTACTAATTGATGTAAATTCGTACGTTGCGCAATAAAAACAAGTAAAAAGAAACACGTCTATCGCGACAAGCGGTATGAACAAGAGTGGACAAAGAGAACGCAGGAAACCGTTGAGCGTCTTCTCGAACAATCCTCGAGAATCGACCAAGAAAGTACGCTCTCTGATTGGGCCGCCAGTTTCACGTGGTGAGCGGCGATTGGCTGAGCAGCGGACTAGGAGAATCGATCACCGGATCGATCGTCGATCAGCGGTGTGTTCCGCTGCCCAGGAGGTGCTGCGACGAGCATTGGCACGGCGGAACGCTGAACTAATGGAATCTCAAACAGAGCGCAATAAGCGTTGCAATATGAAATAATATGAAACAATAAGAATAAGAATAATTGATAATGATGATGGTGATACACAGTGGTATTAATGGTAATTATAATCTCTTACAATTCTTGATGATTGAAGATGGATGAATTTAGTTTAAATAACACTTTGCCGAGCGTGTCCTTTCGGAGCTGGTATTGCGGCGAAAGAGAGCGTGTCCCTTCGATCCTGGTATTTCGGCGAAAGAGGACCTCTGTCTCGGGGCCCTTGTATTTATATGATTTTACAAGGGGTTGTGGAGTGTACGCGCGGTATGGACTTTGCCCTGCTTATATAATATTTTACGGTATGAAGGGGGGTGCGCAGTACGCACCTTGACCTGATTAGGAACATGCGTCGCATTAACTTTTGGGGGTTTTTGTAGGGACCAAAGGTTGGTCTATATTTGGACTCGCGGTTTTTCTTCTAGGGTTTTTATACACGTGATTTTGAATTGCTCAACTCCTCGAATGGATTTTGGGTGTTTTAATAGGAAAGGGACGTCGGTGGGTTTGACTGCTTTGGTCATTTAGAGGGTGTGAGACGTGGTCTCGATTTAAGATATTTGTGGGGCGAGGGACTTGTTTAGATTCGATGTAAAAGAGGAATTTGTGCCGCGTTGGGCGAATAAGGGAAGGAGATTTAATGATTGACCGTCTTGAGATGGGGACCGCTAAGGTACATCGCCAAGGCGGCCGAGGTGATTGGTAAAGGGGTAAGAATTGAGGTTTTGGGGAAGATTTGAGTGGAGTTGTAGATTGATTTATAAAAGAGAGTTGATATAACCGCGCTCGAAAAATCGTGGGGCGTCACATCATAGTTTTATGGTGTTTAATATTCTACATCTACAATATGGTGATGAATTTTCGCTAGAAATTAATTTTTTCAAAATTTATCTCCACCATCGTTTTTTTAGAAATTTCTTTATCACCAAATTGCAGGATATCAAAAACCATAAGACTTTGCATTAAACTTTTTTTTATGTTTTACGGGTTCGCAGAGGTATTCGGTCTAATAACATTAATAACTCACAATTTCTTTGAGGGGGTGTTTTCAAACGTAGGACCGTTTTATTGGTAAAACAAACATGGTTACGTTATTTACATCACTTGAACTACATTTCAGCAAAGTTTCCAATTTCTTTGAATAAAATTCTGAATACTTTGCACCGATCAATATATACCTACACGGCGTGCCCCGTCTCGGCTTCGCCCGAGTTATTAGCGTGACTGATTCATCTTTGTCTCTACATAGTATAAAATAAAGTCACCGGCAGGCGTCTGTATGTTCGATCCCGCGAATCTGAAACACTGGACGGATTGTGATGCAGCCCCCACTACCCCATACGTTTATTGAATGATTAATCATTAATTATTAATGATAAGGATAATGATAGAAAACTGAAATAAGTAATAAGCTCCTTAAAGCACGATCAAGCTGCAACACAGTGCGTTGATACATGGACAAAAATTGAAAAATCAAATATTTTGCAGGGTGATATTTATAATCTAATATTTACATCAAGATGTTCAGGAATTGTGTTCGGTTATACTTGCTAGGTTACCATAGTTGTTTACGATGTTATTTACCATCTTAACCTGGAATCTAAGAACTTCAAGCATCACTCGAAATTCATATGCGGTAGGGTTACTTTCTTTTTTCTTATTTAGACCTTAAGAATAATTATTATTCTTGGCTCACTTTATTAACCATGGATTCTAGTATTATGGGTATGTGTGCTACAAAATTATTGTTTAGGCTTATGGCCTTACTGATCATTAGAAAACATCTTAGTCCCGAGAATGAAAATTTTATTTCAACCGACTTTTTAAAAAATACGAAACAAACCGTATGTGTGATTTTTTTATATTTGGTGTGTCGTCCCGGCCCCACCACGGTATCGCGACTTAGTGTCGACGAGCGCCACCAGAGGTCTAATCTTCTCGCTAGTCCCTAATTCCAGTTTCATTCATATATATACAAGTTCCAAATCCTATCTGTGTCCCCGTGTGTGTCTAAGGCAGGGGTCGTCAGCTATAGCCCTACTGATGAGTCTGGCTGACGATCCCAAGACGAAACACGCCTCTTCTTTTCCTCCTCGATCCTCCAACGCCGATCCACCCGCCCCGCACAGTTACTACATAGTGGCGTTGCCGGGCCGGCCTTAGGGTTTACGGTGCGTCGGAGGCGACGGGGCAAGAACTCCCATCTCGTCCAGAGTGTTCCGGCAATTCTGGACGTGACATTGGTTCCCCTAACTTTATACTTTATGAAAATAACCCCCATATTTGCTACTACCTGCAATTATTTGAGAAATAATTTTTTTTAGAAAGAAGTGTGCAGATCTAATATCTTTGAAAAGTGGATTTCTTTAGACCAAAGCAAAAAAATTGATGGAATTTATGACCACATTTTGGTAGTTTTAAATATAAAAGAGTGTCTGGAAATGATTAACAACGATTTGAGGAAATATTATTACAGATTTAAAATATATTTCAATGAAAAAATTCTAATTTCAAATGCACGTGATAAAAATAATTTGTTAAAAAATAATGAAACTGTATGTTTTATTATATGCTAATCGATGCATCTTTGTATTCTCTTTAAAAAAGTACTAGAGTATTTAGGTCGGAAACTGATTATTTCAGAAGTTATGAGTTTTGTCCCGAACGCCCATATACTTCGACGTACTGTGCGTAGGTGCGACATACAGATCCATACGCGCAATATGTAGAATCTAGTGTGGATCCTATACATAGCGTGGCGAGCACCGTTCTACGCGAAAGAGATGCGCGTGACGGTTGCCCGTACAGTGGTGGTGATGCGAGTCACATCGTTAGCTGTTCTGTGAGCGCTGCGATTCACGAAAATCTTGCTTCACTGAAATCGTCATTGCTCGGCTTCTATTTGTCATAGCTTAATGTCCCATACACTTGAACCTTCCTCGAGAAATGCTCTACAAAACGGTGCAAACCGCATCACAATCCGTCTAGTGGTTTCGGAGGTATAAGATTTTGAACAAACGAACATTTACATTTTTAATTATATAGATTTTAGGGATGCGGTTACCCGAGGATCGAGATTACGGGCGCGGGACGGGTGGGAAAAATTTCGAGATTCGATTCGGGCTATAAGCATGAATGGGCAGTCCGACTTCGGGTGGGCTCGGCAAAAATTGGACCTCATATCCGACGCATACCCAGGGCTAACGACGTGGACGTAGAAAGTTTTGCAGCTCTTTTTTTGTTTTTGGGGTTTTTGTGTTATTTTTAGATTTGTTTTTTCAGTTTTCTGATTTTACTATTTACTATGCGAACTGCAGTCGTGCAACTCACTAATGTCCATGCATTGTACAAAATGAATAAAAAACGTGTATCCTTTCCTTCATTTCGTTTACAAATGAATAGGGCTTTACTGAATCTTGATCCGAATGACTCCACTTCTCCTCTGCCCAAAGCCTCTCGACTAATAGGTCCTCATTTTCCAAAATTACTGGATAAAAACCGACAATGCAATTTGTATTCATTACGACAAACTAGACGTCGAACTCTTTATATATGCTCTAAATGTGACACTGCATTGTGCATAACACCCTGATTTGAGGATTTCCATACGAAACAATCAATACCGTAAATTCGAATTTCCGAGATATATATATTCTTTTTTTTCATTTGGAAGGACGAGAAGTATGAACAAACAAATAAAAAAACACAACAAAGAGACACACATTTATTATTTATTCTGTATAATGCATGGGCATTATTGAGTTGCACGACCGATGCTCGCATAATAAAAAGTAAAATCTGAAAACTAAAAAACAAATCCAAAAATAACACAACACCTCAAAAACAAAAAAGGGCTACAAAACTTTCTACGACCACGTCGTTAGCCCTGAGTAATGCCAAAGGAAAGAATAATATATGAATGTAATTGCTGTTATTCATTTAGACTTGTTTAGGTTGGCAACACTGTTTCCGCGTAAAATTTCGATACTCTGACCTAAGAATCGTGATTAGCAATATCAAAAACCTTTAGAAACATTAAAGTTCAAATTTTAAAAATTCCAGTATATGCCATACCGTTCGCGGCCGGGCTGGGCTGTCCACTATAGTGGCCACCTAAGAATTTGAATACTTTGCCGGCCATTTTGGTGGTATATATGCATAAATTTTAAGTAAATAAAATTCACAATTTCAATGAAAAAATCCCGGCCCTCTAAAGGTTAAGAGGAGACTGGCGAAGAGAGGATACGATCCGAAGGAGAATTTTTTTAACGAAACCGGGCAGAAAATGTTGGGGCCGATGTGTATAAACAAATTTCATAATATCAGCTGTGGATGATCGGCGATTTTTATGAAAGAATTTGAACATTAAAATTATGGAGCCGTCGGATGGACTTCGTTCTTCTTTTAAATAGTAGATCTTGATGAAAGGAATACAAAAGTCTTATGCGTTACTGACATAGACTGCATACAAAGTGTATGCGTCTGTGTTGGTGGAGGGACTGAGGGAGGAGGTGGAGGAGAAGAGACTTCTGCCATCGAGTCAAACGGACTTTAGCAGGGGGATGTATGGATAACATCAATGTACTCAATTACCTCATAAATCGGCAAGTAGGGAGGAAGATCAGGAAGATGGTGGTTTTGTTCGTCGGCATGAAGACAGCGTTTGACTCGTCACCCAGGCGGGTGCTGGTGAGAGCGATGAGGAGGAAGGGGGTGAGGGAAGGGCGCATGAAGAAGTGAAAAGAGGTTCTGGAGGAGACAGTGTGCAGGGTGAGGGTGAAGGAAGAAGAAGGTGAGAGGTTTTGGACCGCAAGCGGGGTGAGGCAGGGGTGTTTCTTGAGCCCAAGCCTCTTAACCCTACTGATTGCGGATATGGATGAGGAATTGAAGCATGGTGAGTGGTGGGGAGTGAAGTAGGGAGAAGGAGGGTCTATACATTGGCGTACGCCGATGTCGTGGCAGCGCTGGCGGAGGACGAGGAATGGATAAAGGGAATGAATAGGAAACTGGAAAGGTATGTAGATGGGAAAGTATTGGAGGTGAACGTGGGGAAGACGAAGATAATAAGGTGTAGGAAGAATGTGACGTGGAGTTTGAAGGGTAGCGAATTGAGGGAGGTGTCGAGCTTTAGGTACCCAAGGTATACGATGATGAGGAATGGGGAGCAAGAGGCGCATGTGGAGAAGAGGGATAGGAGGGAGGCAGCAGTGATGAAGCGGGTGTAGAGTTTGGGGAAAAGAAATTTCGGGAACGATGAAGGGAAAACAATCTGGCTTTTTGACAAGTTGGTGTGGTCTGTGGGGGAATGCGGAATTGAGTTTTCACGGTGGAAGAAGAGGGAGAAAGTAGAGGGGATGCAGGAGAGGATTTTGAGGTGGGTGCTGGGGGTGGTTATCAGGTTATACGTTGAGTACGGAGTTTCAAAGGGGGGTGGATAAAGGTTGGGCGGGGATGAGGGCATGGGGATGTGAGAAGAAGCTAGAGGAAGGGAAGAGCTGGCGAGGATGTGTTGGCAGGAGATGAAAGAGAGGTGGTGAAGAGGAAAGGTGCTAAAGGACTGGGAGAAGGAGGGATAAGTTTTCTTTGAGGAAAAGAGGTGGAAAGTGGAGGAGGTGGAAAGGGTGAGGGAAAGAGCGGATCTGAGAGGGGAGGAAATAGTAACAAGGGAAAGAAAGAGGCAATACGAGGAGAGGTGGAGAAGTATAGGGGAGCCCGCGTCGAACAAGTGGTATGGGAGAGTAAAGAGGGTGGGGATCCCTGGCTACCTAACGAAGAGGGGAAGAATCGCTGGTAGAGGGTGACAAGATTCACGCTTGAAAATGAGATGAAGGGGAAGGTGTTGGGGGGATGAAGAAGAAAGAAGGTGTAGGATGTGTGGTTGGAGCGTGGGAGCACGTGTGGGAGGAATGCATGGTTTGGGAGGAAGTGAGAGGGTGGCAGGAGATGGCACATGCGTTGCTAAGGGATGAGGAAAAGGGGGACAAATGGATGCGGAAAATAGAGGCAAGCAGAGGGATATGAATGCAATGTAGGGAACGGGCAGAGGGGTGACAGAAGGGATTGGAGTGACAGGGGAGTCACGTGCAAGAGGAGGATAGGGATATGCAAGGGGGGTGTACATGTGTGAGTCCGAGCGGGGGTGGCGACAAGGTAGGCGTTTTATGGTGTGCGAGGGACAGGATATACAGGGTCTCCTAAAGGGGTTCCTTGAAAGGGGTGACTCAGGGGGTGATTTGAAATAACTTTTTCCTTAGCGAAAATATTGCCTGATGTTTCATTAACGAGATATTAACAAAAAACGCCGACCAATCAGAGCGCGCGCTTTCCGCGCGAAGTCCCGTGGTAGCCGTGGCTACGCGATTGTACTACGAACGTACAAATAAGCCAGTTGGCATGCGTCGAAGGAAACCGCGTTATACAGTTTTATTTTTTTAAGCAGAATCTTAAGTAATAAATATTTTAAATGAGGGGATAAGAAATATGTAAACTTCGTTTCAAATAACGCATAAACGAAAGGGTAAGATAACAGAAAATGTACGACATGTGACCGCAATTCGTTATTGAGGTAAAAATCCGTAGTTTAATAACGGTCAACACAACTAAATTTAAAAATAATATTAGGTGTGTGAATACATTCATTTCGACAGGATTTACATAATCATTACAAAACTACCGAATTTCTATCGCAGTCATATTCGTAAGCTGTCAAAAAAAAATGGCAAAAGGTAATTACCAATAATAGAAATTATTTAAACGATTGAGTTATTTTCATAATCTTTAAATCAAACTGTTATTGTACGCTAACATCAGAAAGAATTTATTCCTACACCTAATAACCACCAATAAATTAAATAAAATTCACCCTTTTGGACAATACTTTCCTTCTTTTCCTTCCTTTTCGGAAACCTGTGTCACTAAGGTCGTGTTCAGATATATTGGCCGGTGAGTTCGGTTTCGCGAGTAGCGCGCGAGGAGAAATCAGCCACCACCACCTGACGATCGTGGATTGGCAGTTGAAGTTCCTTAGGATCTTGGTGAGAAGCTAGAGAAAAGTAGCACCGAGGCAAGCAGCAGGTGGTGGGAGAATACCCTTCAGGAAACTCACCGGCCAATAAATCAGAACACGACTATAGGTCACTGTACCGCTCCTGGTCATCGGTAGACAAAAAGATTTATGGTAGGGTAGCGGTCAGTGCTCAGCCGATCGCAGGTACATACGACACCACCCGTAGTAAAACGTCGCAACGTCAAGTGGGTTCAGATTAATGTACCGAATATTCACTTCACTGTACGGCTACTAACACTGATCACTTAATTTATTTTCCATGGGACGTGTTGTTCCTACGTTATAAAAAGGGTCTAGCTGGATAAGCATAATGAAAAGTGCCCTTGAACCGATTTTATCTGGCAATGCACCTTTCAATAGTGTAGCACAGGAAAACATTGTACACCAAGATTCAACCCCCTATCTCAACTAGGAGGGTAGTTATAGGGTAAATTCGAATTTTCGGTTTTTGCCATATTTTCCCTATTTAATGGTCAGCAAAAATTCTAAAAAAAATCTGAAATATTGTAGACATGATTATGTATGATTGTGAATTTTTTCAGATTTTTTCGTTGCAACTGCTAAGTGTAAGAAATAAAAAACGCAAAAAAATGTCGAAAAATGCAGATTTCGTGTTGAAGTTTTTGAGCGACTAGATTTTTAATTTTACAGTAGTTAGATATTGACATGACTATTATCTACAATTTTTTCAGATTTTTCGGTAAGGTGTGCCATAGTTAAAAAAATCAGAAAACGATATTTTCGTGATATTTCGCGTGAAAACGTGATAAGTACTTTCAATTTTTGCATTTCCGTCATACGGTGAATGCAGTATATGATTTTTAATATCTCTACATTCGACAGAGTAATATGTAAACGGAGGGAATCAAGTTAATATGATTAATTGGAAATGTATACGCACCATATATCATATGGTACGAAAGAATTATTCAGCGCTGCAGTTAGCGGAGTGGTTAGAGCAGCGCTGGCCAGTGCAGGGGCCCCTCACGCGCCTGCTTCCCCTTCCAATCTTTCTCTCGCATAGCGTGCCTTCCGTCGTCAAGGAGACCGCGCGACACTAAGAAGGCTGCCACGTTCGGCGAGCCGTCTGTCACTTGGATATGGGCCATTTCAGGTTAATTCGTTGACTTTCGTACCTATGTGTCAGGCTTGTTTATGGTATTTCTAGTTTCAGAATTGTTTGAAAAGTACAGGTCACCAAGACTGACAACTTATACCGGGAAGTAGTAGCATTGGCTGGCTGCGACGCCGCGTGTCACTAATCACATGTCGTATCGGGCGTCCGAGCTCGCTCGGCGACGTACACACTGGTCTGTCATGGTCGCCTCTTTAGCGTCGCGCGGTATCCCTGACAACGCGGACGAGAGTGGGAGAATCCCAATCTCCCGCGGGTGCGACCTTGAACAGCGCTGGGTTAGAGTGTTAGACTCGAAAACCGCTGCATACTCTCTTTTGTCGTAGGTTCGCACCCCACCAAGGTCCAATTTTTTTTTCATGATATAAAATTTTTTCATCCTTGATTACATGACAATACACGATATTCATTTAAAAATGTTTCTAGAATATTTTAAAAATATTTTATCAAAAGGATTCCAAAAAAATAATTTAAATGCACCGCCGCGCCGGTTTTCTGCCTATGTATTTTTCTAGCTCCGAATAGTTTATAATATTTTGTCAATGGAATAGATGTGTGGTATTGGCTTACGATACGTATTCTGAATCCACTGGTTGGATTCGCCATTCTTTTATTAACGTACACCGTCCTCATTCGATTGTGGTCGCAGTGCCTCCGATTAATGGCTGATTTAAAAAAATGAACGTAAAAATATTGCCATAGCTGTTATTATGCTTTATTACATTATAATATATTATATTATATTGCATTGCATTGCATTGCATTTTTGTTATATTTTTGTTGTTATGTTCATGATTATGGTCGCGGTCCGTTCAATTAGTGTCTGATTCCCTGATCAGTAAAATAATATAATATAACATAATATAACAATAGTATAACATAACAACAAAAATATAACAAAAATGCAATGCAATGCAATGCAATATAATATAATATATTATAATGTAATAAAGCATAATAACAGCTATGGCAATATTTTTACGTTCATTTTTTTAAATCAGCCATTAATCGGAGGCACTGCGACCACAATCGAATGAGGACGGTGTACGTTGATAAAAGAATGGCGAATCCAACCAGTGGATTCAGAATACGTATCGTAAGCCAATACCACACATCTATTCCATTGACAAAATATTATAAACTATTCGGAGCTAGAAAAATACATAGGCAGAAAACCGGCGCGGCGGTGCATTTAAATTATTTTTTTGGAAACCTTTTGATAAAATATTTTTAAAATATTCTAGAAACATTTTTAAATGAATATCGTGTATTGTCATGTAATCAAAGATGAAAAAATTTTATATCACGAAAAAAAAATTGGACCTTGGTGGGGTGCGAACCTACGACAAAAGAGAGTATGCAGCGGTTTTGGAGTCTAAAGGTAGGATTTCCTAGACACGATTTCGCCGCGGCGGCGGATCGCGGTGGTGAATCGTGGCCGGTCACCGCGGCGAGCAGACCTCAGGTACCGCGGTAAGGGACCCCGTTGGGTTCTAGCACTTGCAAGGGTCTATTCTAACGGTCGGTATACCTGTTTCAGAAAAACCAGATTGTTTATTTTTTATCGTATCTTTATTTAAGTGACACCGATGGCTTCCTTACGTTTTTCCGATGAAAATCATACCAAATGTCATGTAAATCGGGCTATTTTTAACGAAGTTAGCTTGATATAATGCAAATGAATTTTTCATCTAATTCCCTTCATTATGCTCCGAATTACGCCGTTCTTGGTGTTAGTTTCATCGGTGAAACATAGCGAATCGATTGGCACCGTTTTCGAAGAGATCTGATGAGAAATGTGGAACTAGGATTTTTCTACTTTTAATGGTATTCCAAACATTTGGAGGGTCGAAAGCTATAAAATTTGGTGCGGCATCACGGGAGATTGACCTCGCCACGTGGTGCCAGCCGGGCATCACTTTGACAGGCATCGCTCCAGAATCACCCTGTACAATACAGTATGTACATATACATATGTACATACCGAGTCTCGAGAACAAAATGAGACGATGGTTCGAGGTCTACGAAGGTGGTATCCCCCAATTGCGAATTTTTATAAAACAATGATGGCATTCGTTTGTCGACATTTTTCCAATAAAAGTTTGGTTTGTCCACCCGTAAAAAAAAAGATATATACCTAAAGAATAAAATTGTAAACAATAAAAATATACCATTTAGATTTGTAGATGTTATGAAACATTCATTGCACAGATGTAGTGAAGCAGGGTCACAAAAGTATTCCAACGGCATTAATTACCTTATACGTGCCTTGTTTTATATTAATATTATGTTTTTCGACGTTCTCGTATGCTATGCACTAACTTTCCAATTATTTTAGATTCGATAGAATTCCATACTTCTAAAATCTTTTGTTGTAGTATGTCTTTCGAAGTTATGTCGTACTTTTTTAATGTCCAGTGGATTTCAGCCTACAAATACTCGATGAGGTTAATATCCAGACATTGTGGGGATGTATGACATGTATGTAATCCACGCGGTCGTTATCTTGCTGTAAATAAAAATTCCCCACTAGCCCCAATTTGGTAGAAACAAATTTTAATATATTTTTAATATATTTTCAATATATTCAGTTCGGAAAACTACCAATTTTTAATTTACAGCAAGACAACAACCGCAAGCACTACGGCCAGAATTGTGCAAGAATGATTATTGTATAATATGCCACATGGATTACATACATGTCATCCATCCCCATAATGTCTGGACATTAACCTCATCGAATATTTGTGGGTGGAAATTCACAGGAGATTAAAAAAGTACAACATAACTTCGAAAGACATACTACAACAAAACATTTTAGAAATATGGAATTCTATCGAATCTAAAATAATTGGAAAGCTAGTACACAGCATACAACAAAGTCGAAAAAACGTAATATTAATATAAAATAAGGTAGGTATAGGTAATTAATGCCGTTGGAATACTTCTATGACCCTGCTTCAGTACATCTGTGCAATGAATGCTCATATTATTAGTTTACAAGAAATATATAAAGAAAACATAGTGCCATAACTTTTGGATTTCAACTAGTTTCCTTATTTCTTGGGATTCTGTCCCACTATGGAAATGGATCGCGCGGCGATCTCCGCTAGACTCAGTTTGGAGCAGTCAAGGTTTTGGCCGCCGCGATTCGCCGCCCGCCAGGAGATTCCGCCGTAAATGGCGAAAAACGGACACTCATCCCATTGTGTTGCGTCTCCAGTAGCCTAGGTAGCTGCCGAGACAGACGCACTGACAGAGCGGTTGGAAAACGTGCCTAGGAAAACGGATACACGCTTCTCCATAAGAGCGATGCTTAGGATTCGCCGCCGCGATCCGCCGCCGCGGCGAATCATGTCTAGGAAATCCTACCTTAACACTCCAACCACTCCGCTAACTGCGGCGCTAAATAATTCTTTCGTACCATGTGATATATGGTGCGTATACACTTCCAATTAATCATATTAACTTGATTCCCTCCGTTTACATATTACTCTGTCGAATGCAGAGATATTAAAAATCACATACTGCACTCACTGTATGACGGAAATGCAAAAATTGAAAGTACTTATCACGTTTTCACGCGAAATATCACGAAAATATCATTTTCTGATTTTTTTAACTATGGCACACCTTACCGAAAAATCTGAAAAAATTGTAGATAATAGTCATGTCAATATCTAACTACTGTAAAATTAAAAATCTAGTCGCTCAAAAACTTCAACACGAAATCTGCATTTTTCGACATTTGTTTGTGTTTTTTATTTCTTACACTTAGCAGTTGCAACGAAAAAATCTGAAAAAATTCACAATCATACACAATCATGTCTACAATATTTCAGATTTTTTTTAGAATTTTTGCTGACCATTAAATAGGGAAAATATGGCAAAAACCGAAAATTCGAACTTACCCTATAACTACCCTCCTGGTTGAGATAGGGGGTTGAAACTTGGTGTACAATGTTTTCCTGTGCTACACTATTGAAAGGTGCATTGCCAGATAAAATCGGTTCAAGGGCACTTTTGACCATTTTATCCAGCTAGACCCTTTGTGGAAATGAATTTTCACTTGGCGATTGGAACCGTGGGTACAACCGCGCAACTGCTTGTATAGCAGTAGTTGCGGCTTCGTTGTTCTGGGCATCAACCCAAAACATCGCGTAATTCTCTTCTGTAGAAAACATTTCTATGAGGGGGTTGCTAACTGACTAACAGGATTTTTGCAAGGAGCTTCCGCTATCCCCAAGTAGTTTCTCTCGCTGCAATGAAACACAAGTGCTTTGCAGTCAACGGCGAGGCGGTATGCAGTACTGCGCAGTGTCACAGAATCGCATAACGCGCGTGGCTACCACCACAGACGAGGTATGGAATAGACCTATCAACCAATGTATTTTTCTGTTACCGGTTTGGGGAGTCCCAGGACCCCTTTACCATTTTAGTGTCGCATGCAACATTACCGGTGAAGGCTCGCAACAAATTGTAACGCTACACGTGGTAGGAATTAGAATTCAGCACGGGTAAAACTAAGTTATTTTTTTAGAGTCGAAGCCCGCGATTTACAAATGTTTCTCTTAGAGTAACGATTTAAAAATCATCGTATGAACATATTCCGTTCAACGGAAGAGAAAGGGTGAAAATAAAACGATATCACATTCGCCTTTTAACCTTGCTGTCCCATTCCGGTTTAGTTAACGCAAAATAAATTTCATTCGCTTGCAATAACGTAATTTGTAAAAAGAGTGCTTTAATGTTTTTTAGAGCACCTGTTGCTGAACCCCACCCATTCATCATGTGTTTGCGCATACATTAATGATGTATATGATATAATACAGAAATATAATAATAACAATAATAATAATATCCTTCTACTGTACTATATTATTATTTAAAAGGAACATATCGAACACGTACACACTGATTTCGGTGCAATTTTGCAAGTCTGTGGAATAGCCAATAATATTCGATACATATTTTTTGATAAAGGAATTCATTCTACTCCACAACTATTAGAAAAATTCATTTGTTTAAAGTATGTACTAACTTACGTTAACTGACTAATATTAACTGATGTTGGGATGTTTCAATCTGGGGGCACGGCAGTGCCCCCGCCGAGTCGAGCGGGCGCTTGCCGTAAGCACTCTTTTCCGGAAGCAACTCAGCGTACTTTTGACCCCCTCCTACATCTGATCTGCGTGTAAACACATGTCAAATTTGTTGTTTTATGCAAAAATTTAAATAGTTTCTTTCAAAGTTTGTTAAAGTAAAGTTAAAGGGGTAAAAAATAATTAGTATCGATTCTGCAAAATAATAGCAAATAATTCGTTATATATATTTATTTTTTTATAAGAAACTCATTGAAAAAATATCAGTAATTTTCGACTTTTTAGTTATCTTCCGCGAACATGTATAATCAACATATATTTGTCCTTGCAACTGCGAAAACAAGATTTGACAATATTTGCTAATAATGGAGTAATCACTTGTATTCTATATCGTACAATGGGCCTGAATCCCAATAAATATGGGAAAATGCAATATTCCATTTTTCGCGTTTAAAATGCTGAATATTATTAAGCAAGTTCATAAAAATTTGAATTAATATACAACTCATAAAAAGGTTTGAGGTTACAGTCAACCCTCCTATAACGCGGTACTTTCATAACGCGGTTTCCATATAACGCGGAGCAAAAATTGCGACAGTCCTCCTATAACGCGGTACTCTCATAACGCGGTTTCCATATAACGCGGTACTCTTATAACACGGTTTCTTTATAGTAATACAACTTAATTAGCTTAAGCAGTCTCCCTATAGCATGAATTTTTCTAATTCACTTTTACGGTTGAAATTAATAGGCAATTCCCCTGATTTTATGCATGTACATCAACATTTTTCAATTTCATTTGCCAGGGAATTCCCCTGCCATTGCCGAAATGATGCAGCATTGCTATTTTTTATCAAAACTAAAGGTGCGTCTACACGACGACACTTTTGTGTCTAGATCAAGTGTCTTTTGTGTTTAGCTAGGGCTAGTTATTGCAGTGTTATCAGTCTAGCTCTAGCTGCAACTCCCGCAACGACAGGTCAAATTCAGTGTCGCGGACTCTAAGCAGTTTCCAATCTTCCGGAACTTTTTTTGATTGTCGTATATACTTGATCTAGACATAAAAGTGTCGTCGTGTAGACGCACCTTTAGTTTTGAAATATGTAACCATATATTTATTGCCTTTTGTAGAGTAAACCCTCCTATAATGCGGTTTTCTCAAAACGCGGTTTCCATATAACGCGGTACGAATTAATCTGGTTTCTACTAATTATGAATTTCTTAAAACGCGGTTTCCATATAACACGGTACACAGTCTCTATATAACGCGGTACGAATTAATATGATTTGTGCTATGTAATTCTAAGTTTCTTATAACACGGTTTCCATATAACGCGGTACGAATTAATCGCGTTATAGGAGGGTTGACTGTATTTAAAAAAATAACGTCAACAATTTCAATAAAACTAAAAAAATTTGATAAATACATACTATGGAAAGTGCATAAATATCTGCAAACCTGTATCCATGTTATTGTGGTACCAATGTAAAAATAGGTATTGTTCACAAAATGTTAATACATTCTTACGAAATTGTACAATATTTGGGCAACCTTCCAATAGTGTATTCCAATAGGCTCTACTAATCATATAAAATAGGCATTATTAGGTCGGTGCATACGTTCGTTCGCTTTATTGATAGAAAGTGTTTATTACAAATATAAATATATTTCATACTTTTCAAGGCTGGCGTTCCAATGTGCGGCCGGCGACGGTCCCACTAGTGCAAGGGAGAAACAGATACAGTGGACGCTGGATAATATGCCGCTGTTTAAAGTGCCGTTGGGAACGCCCCAGCTCACACGCATTACTCGCACGCGTGTGTGCACCTCCCTTTCTCTCACGCTCAGCGAGCCAATGAATGCTAACCCTTAATGGTGCCTCCACACTGGAGTTCGCAAGCAATTCACAAGCAATACATATACGTGAATGTGTTTTTTCTTTTTCTCACATCAGTGTGACGCACCTTAAGAGTATTCTGGCGGGGGGCAGCCATCACGGAAACGAAAACAGGAGAGTTATGGGGAGAGCGCGCGTTACATTGGCTCTCGTTAATATGCCGCTTCTGAGAAAACCCCGCCTCTAGAGCCCCGACTGCGGCTCATTATCGAGCGTCCACTGTACATACTTCTCCCTTGCACTAGTGGGACCGTCGCCGGCCGCAGTCGCCAGCCTTGAACCGAAAACATTTTTCTTCAATATTTATATTTTTTGCCCACTTTTCTGGTACCTAGATGAAGTGGTAAATTTGCCAAGTATAACAAACCGTGTATCAATATATTGATACAAAGTGTTTTTTAAAAATATAAATATATTTCCAATTATAACAAACCATGTTTTGGAAACATATTCATTTCTTTTAATTTGTGTTTTACTGCGGTACGTCAATGAATACATTTAAAATTATTTTAACATCAGATACTTCAAATGATACATTCTGGTATTGTTATTCAATTCGGCTTTTTATGTAGTATACAAATATATGGAAATTTTTCAAAGGATTGCTTGTTTGAATGAAGAGAGAGTTTAGATACAGCAAGCGGTCTGACGCCGTATTGCCAAAGAATAGAAACTCTCTTATATTTGTAAAAAACAATTTGTATCATTAAAGCGAACGAACGTATGCGCCGACCTGATGATCACTTATCTCTCGAGTATAAACACGCGTTGCAATATCAAATACAGAAGCACGCGCTGACGTATTGGGTACTAGAAAAGGTCTGCCATAAGGTGCGTATCGACTTTGCGAGGATTCCTCGCGAGGCACGCCTCGCAGAGTTGGATGTCTGGAAATTGCATAACGCGATCATGATCACTTTGCGAAACAGCCTCGCGCGAAGAAACACCCAAATGTCATTGACTTCTTCAATCCGGTAGATAAACAGAACACGATGTACATATAAGAAAAATGGCTAGTCTTTCACTATCTTCGACGGTCCTCGAGACCTCATACAACAATAGACCCTCTTTTCAAGTGCTCGAAAAGGGCCTGTGCGACGCGTCGTTGCACTGGTGGGGGCCATGGCGTCGACGCTTAGGTATAGGAAATACCATTTGCGACGACGCCAGTTGGAGTCGCTGGCGGCTGTAGCCGCCGGTCGCAGTCGCTGGCGGCTGTAGCCGCTTATTGGAACGGCCACCTTTACAAGGGGGCCGCATAGGTTATGTAATCGGTTCTGGAATGAGACTGGGTGGACATTGTAGTGCACACCTAGTGTTAAAAAACCGTAAAAGGATTTTGCAAAATGGGTCTTCGTTTTCGAGAAATTTGAGTTCAAAGTTTTGCGGGACACATAGTATTTCAGTTGCGCAAACATTCTTAACAAGTAATGGTCGTAGCTGCGATAATAAGGCGTTCGGCTACGGTGCTGGAGGTCTTCGGTTCGATTCCTGGTGCGCACTTGATATTTTTTCTTTTTCTTTTTCTTACCGTAGTAATGCAATGGCTGCACCTAAAATTATTTTGCTTTGTAACGATGTTAATAATATACAGGGTGTAAACAGTATACGTAGCAATATTTTAGGGGGTGGTAGGGGAGGTCCAATGGAACATAAAAGTCCTATGACATAATGTCCGATCTGTCTCCATTTTACAGTAATAATGCCTCAAAGTTAACATGTCTATATGCTAAACTAATAGTCGCAAGATTCCATAATTTTGCACATACATTGGAGACCACCAGTAGAGTAAAATGGTCTGAATACATTTTGTTGTATCTCGTATAGTTTCGCTGTTATAAAGGTTTAAACATCGGAGATGTTTGTGGAAAAGATCGTCGCTACACGCACACAGATGAGCCGTAGCACAAAGACCGCCCGTTGTGAGCTGTTCAAGATGACCCAGTAAGCAAGTAACTACGGGCCCCTTACAGTAGCGGTCCCATTGAGGACCTGTTTGGAGTAGCGGAGGCACTTAGGATCATCAGCTAGAAAATAAGAAACAAGTGAACGAAAACTCTACACATGTTCTTAGGCCAGGCGTGCAGTGGTGGCAATTTGTTGCATGACAGTTTTGATGCTCATGAAAAATGCATTGATTTACATGGAAGTAAATTCCTTTGACGACGTGACTGCAAAACGTGTTGTTTTTTTCAGAAAGTGATAAAACTGTTTCTTTCCTTTTAGTGTGACTAAACTGTCACGCAACAAGCTGCTGTCAATGCGTGGCTACTCTGACCTGAATGTGTAGTAAAGAAATACACATTTCGCTACCTACATTTATTTACAAAAGATGCTCGAAATGGTTGCCGTTTGCATCCAGACACGCCTGACACCGACGTAACCAATTGTCGCGAACGCGGGCAAATATTCCAGGCTGCTCGCGTATAACGTTACCAGCATGAAATACTCTACCTTTCAATTCCTCTAAGGTTTCAAATTCGATCTCCGTGTATACTAATGACTTCATGTGGTCCCATACGTAAAAATCCATTGGATTTAAATCTGGGCTTCTTGGCGGCCACGCAACCGTACCATTCCGTGCAATTATTCGGTTCCCCCATATTCGTTCCATAGCTGGTATAGCTCTTCCCATATGAGCTGGGGCGCCGTCGTGAAGAAGCCATATATTTCTTCGGGTGGCCAGGCAAATATCTTCTAACAGAAGTGGCAAATCCCGTCGAAGAAATCTAGCATATTTTGCGCTATCTAGACGCGCCGGCAAAATATGCGGTCCGGAATACGGCAACGCGTGCTTTTTTTTTGAAAATCGAACGCGTGTTTATACTCGAGAGATAAGGGATCTGTCTTGCATTTGACGGTAGGGTGAAGCAGGCGGAACTACGCGCAGTCAGCGGACTACCCCTTCTCTTCCTGTGTCTCTTCGCGAGGCGTATTGATGTTGGATAATACTCTTTAATTTCTAGTTCTCCAAAATTAATCAGGCTGGTAGAGAACGATTTACTACAGTTTTGGGTAATTTATGGCTTAACTGGTTCCGCCTCGTAGCAAACGTGAACTCAGGGCATCGGGAAACGGAAACAGGATTGGTATGCCTTTTCTCCTTTTGTAACAATTCGAGGACTTTTCTGTTTCTCGTCTCTTCGGACCCTTTCGAACCGAAACACGTGGTGTCTGCTGTCTATCTCTAAGCAATGGGTACATTGGCAGTAAAAGAAGGGAGCGCGGGCTTTTGTGAAAGTGTAGGATGGTTCGTTCGTTGCACTTCTGCAACGCACATGTGCCTCGAAAATGTGCTTGCTTCTTTTTACCTAAAGCATCTTGTCCTGGTGGGAGTTAACTCATAATGGAACGAGAAAAACTACTTGGAGTAGAGGAACTTGCTTGGAAAAATCCTGTCAGTTTGCAATCGCGTCAGAGAAGTGTTTTCTACACAAGTGTATTACGCGTTGTTCCGAGCATAAACCTAGAACAACGGAGACGCAATTACTGCTGTACGAGCATTTGGGCAGCTATATCCGCAGCACCGGACGCCAAGTGAAAATTCATTTTCACCAATTTTTATAAGGTACGAACGCGTTCCATGAAAAATAAATTAAGTGATCAGTGTTAGTAAGAGTGCAGTGAAGTGAATATTCGTTATCTACATTAACCCAATCGCACTTGACGTTGCGACCCTTTTACTTTGGTTAGTGTCGCGTACCTGGGACCAGCTGTGCACTGGACGCATCCGTCGCTGACCAGCATCAGTTCAGTGACCTAGTGACGCAGGTTTTCAAGCTGCAGGTTAATTTCCGAAAGAGTGAGTTTTAGTTACTTTATTGGTGATTATTAGTTATTAAATTTAACGCAGGCTATGGCTTATTTCCGGCGATATTTATCTAAATTTCCGTACCTAAATTTTGTCCTCGGGGTTTTTAAACAGACTTATTCATCATCAGCAACAATGTTGGCCGTTATTAAACTACGGATTCTTATCACAATAACGAACTACGATCACGTTTTGTTTATTCAAAATATCAAACTCTCACTTCAAATAATTATTATTTTCGATTCTGTTTTAAAAAAAATGTGTATTCACTTTTTTACGTTTGACATGATTTGCCTCGATTTATCTTTTACTCGTAATTCACTTTAAATGACAACCAAACGATGACGAAAGGTATCGATTGCCGTCGTTTTCGCAGAGATCTGATGAGAAATGCGGAGCTGAAAGAGTTTGGTTCTTAATAGGTATTCAAACCCCTTCAAGGGTCGGAAGCCATAAACTTGCGGTGAAGCATCATGGTGTGTTGTCTTCGCCACGGGATATGATGCGGCATCTCCTTGAGTCGAGTCGCTGGAGGATCACTCTTAAAAGTCTTTCCTTCCGAAAAACACACCACTTTGGGAATTACATGAAAGATCAGAAGTCAACACCCTGTTTCAATGTGTTGGTCTCACCAATATGCGCGAGCTACTACCCGTTTCAAACGCATGGTGCAAACTTTAGGGCATTATTACTGTAAAATGGAGACAGATCGGACATTACGTCATAGGACTTTTATGTTCCATTGGACCTCCCCTACCACCCCCTAAAATATTGCTACGTATACTGTTTACACCCTGTATATTATTATAATAATACTGCACACTATGTACAAATATAATACAAGTGCAGATGTAATATAAATATAATAAAACCGCAAATTATAATAACTGTTCATAGCTTGGGCGACAGTAGAAATAGCTTGCAGTTTCTATTTTTCAAATATTACTTTCATTGTAAGTTTCCCCTGTATTTGCGGTTTTATTATATTTATATTATATCTGCACTTGTATTATATTTGTACATTGTGACCATCCCATAATTTTCGAAGCTCAGGGATCACTGCTGTCCAGGGTTTCATCCCAAGCAACGAAATGATAGAGCAGTGAATCGATAATGATTATGTTTGAAATGTTTATCCATCTTCTGTTTATTGCTGTTCTTGTTAATAAAATTAATAAATTAAGAAACAATTTGCAATCGATTTGATTGTTCGCAAAATATACCTCACCCAGCCCCTTCCAAAGAAATATAACTCGTGAATACTTCAGATGTATGTAGTGTTACGTCCCGAAACTTAAAAAAAAATTTTAAAATCTATCTCTAGTTGCGTTTTCTTTTGCTAGTGGGCAGAGTGCTTCGACAACGCTTAGCGTTCTGGGAAATCCCTAGTCCAGCGTACTCTTGCTTACTGTAATTTATCTTTAAAAACGGATACTCGGTATTGGGACCATCGTCGTCGCGACACTTGGTCGCTACGCAGTACTCTGAGCGTGGGACTGTGCTGAGGCATCAGCATCATTCTCAGAAGCTCGTTCGAAAATAAGCAGTGGGTCTCATACCTCATGAAATTGATTCAATGTAAACGGCGGGGGTGCGTCTTGACAATGCATCTAGCATTCTGGGAAAACCTCGTTGAGCGCATTTCCGACCGTCGCACAGTGTTTCGCGTATATGGGCGTTCGGGACAAAACTCATAGCTTCTGAACTAATCAGTTTTCGACCTAAGTACCCTAATACTTTTTTGAAGAGAATATAAAGATGCATCGATAGATGTATAAAAAATATGCAGTTACGTTAAAAATTATGAGGTGATCTTGATTTTTTATTGAATAAAATTTTTTTTATTAATTTTTTACTTTTGCAATTTGTTGTCAACTGAATACTGACTTACTTTTGTTGGAAAAATTTTTTCATCAGTTTCGCAGAAATACCTGAAAACCGTTGCTGTCGGTTTACATACATGGATTTGGGAGACAAATATCATAACTTCGTATACATTCAAAATTTTTCTTATATTTGGTTTGTAGTTTTCATTATGTAGTACGTAAAACATAAAAATTAACATAAAAATGAAAACATTAATCAAAAAATTAAATAACAATATAAATAATAATAAAATGGAAAAATTTCTTTGTCATATCAAATCAGAATCGGACTCGGAACATGTGTCTCGGTTTGTATCTGATGATTCGCAATAATTTGAATCATCTATCAAGTATTTTATTATGTCTGAGTCTTTTTTTTTCTTCAATTTAATATGGTTTGCCCTATATTTTGATACGTGTGGATCAGAGTTTATTAAAAGTACTTGGAACAAATCTTTATTAGTATTAATTCTGGAATTTTTCCTTGTGTGATGTTCGCGCAAGTATCTTATTTCCTTATGACGAGCTTCCAAGGCTTCTTCCGATAATTGGCCTATTGGTACTAACATGTTTGAAATAATATCTATTCCATGTATTAACAATTTGTGCATTGTAACAGACATATTGTACCATAGATAATTTGTTACGTAAATTCTTCTTGTTTCGTCAATTAATGTCTGAAGTTCTATTATGTTGATTTTCTGACCTGCCGAAATTACCCTCAATATAATCCCTAAATTGTATATTAGTTCATAGTTAACACCTGTTATGTTTGAACTAGTTGTAGGATCTTTAAAAAATCTGCGAGCAGTATTGCCGTCATTAGTGTTGCCAAATCCAACTTTCGGCATATCTACTAATAATCCCATTCTATCTCGAAATTGGTCCTGAATTTGCTTTTTATTTTCAGCGAAGAGCTTTTTGTTCTCTTCCCCCCTGGCTTGCCACTTTTTAAAAGGTAATCTATATGCAATATGAAGTATATTTTCAAAACATCTGATCCATAGATGAAGAGACGATAGCCCGTATTGATACATCCCTTCATTTGGGGTTTTATTAAAAACTGCAGCAGTGTTCATTTCCGATGGTTTTGAACCGCAGATATAGCAAACTTGAGTGGAATTTGTCTTTGATATGATATTGCATATGCTGCCATCTATCATTGTAAAACGTACGTCAAAAACAACAATTACTATAGCGTCGTTTTCACCAATAGTAGTAGGGGTCAAATCTAATACTGCTTTTTTAAAATTATCGTATTCCTGTTCAACCAGAGCTGGCGATTCTTTGGTAAATAGGAACTTAAGAGGTCTGCATAACAACGTAGATGAGGGAGTTTCATTTTTCCATATTATACATTTTTTATCATTATCCTCCATATGAATGGGTACCATAGCTTCGAAAAACATAAATTCGTCTGTTAAAGAAGGATCTGTAAACTTTTGTTTATATCGGCTATGCCCCGAACTTCCATCGAAGCCGCATTTCACTAAAAGTGTCACTGATTTAAAATTTTTGTGTGGTACCAATTCAAGAATCGATGAAGCTGTCTGATTCAATAGCTCTTGCATTTTTATTTCAGCACTAATTTCAGTGATTGTATATTCACTTGGTAAAAGTGATTCTTTATACTTTTTTATCTTCAAATAAGAAGGAAAAGTCTCTGGGTGTAACGAATTCATTTTGCGACGTAAAAGTTTATACTGTCTAACGGACAATTTTAAATCTAGACATAAAGCTAATGCCTCAATCATTGAAAAACTTTTATTTTGATGCGTTAATCTGTTTGATATCTGAGCAGCAAACTGCAGTTCTTCACCTGATCGTGTTTTAAGTAAGTCAGCGACTCTACGTCTTTTAGATTTTTGAGTACATTGCGTGAAATCTTTAAGCGGTCTTCCTTTTTTTAATGTGACGTTGCTTGGTCCAGCCTGACTTAAATTTATGTAAGCAGTTACACGTTCATTTATAGTAATTTTCGTTGCAAGAAATATGGCATGCTGTTCATAAACTCTGTCACAGTTTCTATTGCAACTTTCGTATTTTCCTTTTATTTTACAATGAACAAATTTTGATATTTTGTCAATGCTTTCCTTAACCCAATTAGGTGTGTCAGTAAAATTCAATTCTTGTTCAATGAAATTTGATAAAGCAATAATTTTATTGGAAATGGTACTTTTCCATATTTCGAAACATTTGCCATACGTGACAGAGTGACACTGCTCTAAAATAAAAGTTAATTTGTGAAACACGGCATTTTTCAATTTGAAGTCAGATATTATTAAATAATTATATTACATGTAGTTCGTTCAGTCAATAATACATTACCATTCATCGATTGACCACTCATATTGTTGGTTTCTTCTACACTTTCTTTTACTTTTAAACTCGGGTTCAGCAGTAAGTCTATATAACTATAATACTGCAACAATACTGTGTAAACTAACTATAGAAGTTAACTATTCCAAATTAATAGTTTAATAATAACAATTAATAATAATAAAAACTTTAACCATACTATAGACTATAACACTATGAATAACACTATGTATTAACTTAGAAACCTCGTGAAACTATACAGCTGTGTGTCTTGCCTGTGACTGCTTTTCCAGAACTAAAGACAGTATCCACGATGAACAAATGCCGATACATTGTATAAACTACATTCGAGAGAAACTGAATGTTTACATTAACCGTCTTATCGCTTGAAGAAACCACACGAGCGGACCCTACGCTACGCGCCGGGCGTAGCTGGCACGCGCCCGAGCGGTGAACGTCTTAAAGATTTTGGCTATTTTTTCAGTTTCGGGCAAATTCGAGCAGTTCAAATTGACGTTAATATAAAGTTTAATGTTCCCTCAATTTGTATACAAAAAATCACGGAGGTACTTTTTGGTACTTTTTTTTAAACTCAAGTCAAAGATGTTAAACATTTAACATAAAAAATTGGGATAAATTGTTGATATTGCAAAAAAGTTTTATGGCAGTTTGGAAGGTCATATAATACTAAACATATCTGCATAAACTTCAAATTAATCAGATAAACATTCGGCAAATAGCACGTGTTTAAAGAACTGCACCGAAAATTGGAATAAATTTCAAGCATCATTTTTGACAACAAATTGGTACATTCAGCAAAAATTATGGTTAACATTAAAATCTGCGTTCCTTTATTAACATTTTAAGATACAAGAATTTATGGATCGATCACTTTAGATTTTTGACTTTTGAGCATTACGCGAAACACTGTGCGTCGGAGCGTCGCACAGTGGTTCGAGTATACTACATGCTAGCTGGACAAAATTATTTTTTCGCGGGTTTGGGTTCATATGGGGTCCAAATTGTTAGAAAACATACCTGATTCGTATTACAGTTTATTATTTCACTAAAAATATCAATAAAATAAAAATATGACTAATTCAATAAAGGAAAAAGGACAAAACGACGGTATTGTACATTAAATATAATTAACAGTTATAACATTATGTCTATTCCTGTAATTTCTGAGTTTTTAAGTTATAAAACCTGATTTATGAAATCAGTTTTCTCTGCATCGCTATTAAAATCGTGTTTTACTATATGTTCCACGTCGATCCACGCGACAAGGGTTGAATGTACGGAAAATAGAGACATTCAAAGTTATTTTAATCAATCAGTCGATCTGCAAAAATTTGCAAAACTATATTTTTTTAATTGTTTTCGAGCGCGACGCTCTGTAGCACCAGTCAGTGGATTCAAATAGTGTTTTAGTATATGTTTCACGTCTATCCACGCGACAAGGGTTGAATCTACGGAAAGTGGAGACTTTCTAGTTTATTCTAATCAATGGATCGATCTGCAAAAATTTGCATAACTATATTTTTTAATTGATTTCGAGCGCGACGCTCGGTAGCACCACTCAGTGGATTTAAATAGAGTTTTACTATATGTTCCATGTTGATCCACTCGACAAGGGTTGAATCTACGGAAAGTGGAGGTTTTCTAGTTTATTTTAATTAATCGGTCGATCTGCAAAAATTTTCAAAACTATATTCTTTTTATTGTTTTCGAGCGAGACGCTCGGCAGGAGAGATAGCACAGTTGTTATATTTTTTTCGCGGTATTGAGTTTATACAGGGTTCAAATTTTTAGAAAACAAACCTGATTTGTATCACATTTTATTTTGTCACTAATAATAATATTATTCTTATTATTATTAACTGGTATAACACTTTAAATATATTATTCCAAACATAAGAAATAAGATAAACTTACTACTAGGTTACAAGTCGTTAATTATGTTTACAAATATGATATGAATCAGGTTTGTTTTCTAAAAATTTGAACCCTATATAAACTCAATACCGTCAAAAAGTATAACAACTGTGCTATCTCTCCTATCGAGCGTCGCGCTCGAAAACAATAAAAAAAATATAGTTTTGCAAATTTTTGCACATCGACCGATTGATCAAAATAAACTAGAAAGTCTCCACTTTGCGTAGATTCCACTCTTGTCGCGTGGATCGACGTGGAACATATAGTAAAACACTATTCCAATCCACTGAGTGGTGCTACCGAGCGTCGCGCTCGAAAACAATTAAAAAATATAGTTTTGCAAATTTTTGCAGATCGATCGTTTGATTAAAATAAACTAGAAAGTCTCCACTTTCCGTAGAGTCAACCCTTGTCGCGTAGATCGACGTGAAACATATACTAAAACACTATTTTAATAGCGATGCAGAGAAAACTGATTTCAAAAACCGGGTTTTATAACTTATAGAATCAAAAATTACAGGAATAGACATAATGTTATAACTGTTAATTATACTTAATGTACAATACTGTCGTTTTGTCCTTTTTCCTTTATTGAATTAGTCATATTTTTATGTGATTGATATTTTTAGTGAAATAATAAACTGTAATACAAATCAGGTATGTTTGCTAACAATTGGGACCCCATGTGAACACAAACCCGCGAAAAAATAATTTTGTCCGGCTAGCATGTAGTATACTCGAGCCACTGTGCGTCGTATCGATGTAAGGGAGTGAATCTATGCAAGAATACGTGAGAACGAGTATATGGAAGGATGAAGGTGCGAACACCTAATGACATCATGCATCGGTTACTAAGGCATGATTGAGATTGCAGCGTCAACTTTTTCCAAGCGGGCCTCGCGGCAGGACGCTCCCGAGCGCGCGAAGCCGAAGTTACTCTTTGTCGTACAGTCAGCGGAGAGCGTGGCAAGGTGTCTGTGGATCGTAATTTCCTTTAAGGATGTATGGGACGTATTTCCAAATACTACCAAGTTGATGAAAATTTGTGAGATTGTTCTTTATAGTCTTCCTGGTGTACTGCAAAAAAATTTAAAGGGATCCACGAAACGGTTGCTGAGTTATAATGATTTCAATTTTCACTGATTTTACACGTACTCTTATGGAAAGAGACGATCTTCACGGATAACACCTCTGAAAAAATGTTGAAGGAATATTACCAATGTTTTCATTTTTTTTGTACTTGTAGTATATAGATAGATGAAAATATCTGCCAAGTTTCAATCGTTTTCACTACACCGTTTTAAAGAAATAAATTATAACTTGAGAAAATTCTGCTGTCGGCACGATATGTATCTCGATAGCTTATGAAACCACGGCAACATCGCAATCCCCTGACCAAGCGAAGCAAACTTATAGGTGTCACTACACGTATATCTAACCTATAGACACTGTTAACCCTTTCGGTACCGCGTACATTTCCGCGGAAATGCTTTTAACTAATTTTTTTTATTAACTATTGGAGATGCCGACTAAAGTCGGCGCTAGGAACGATGGCTCCTGCCGCCGGATATATTCAGCACTGGTCCACACAGGTCATCAGATGGATGCCGGATATCTCCTGCGCTGGTACCAAAAGGGTTAACAGATAGCAGACGGCTTATAGACGTCGTGTGCTATCTGGGTCCTAATTGAATCTTCTGGCTAACGTTTTGTCTCCGTTACACTCATGCAGAGATAGTAAAAGGAAATGAGAAACATAGCGGGCTTATGAATATGGAATAACAGGTAAAAATACGCAAAAAGATGCAATAATTTGGCACAGTTGACATAAGTTGATATATTTTGCATAATGAAAAGAATACAATAATATAATATATAAAATATCACGTTTTTGTGTGTTTTAGAAATGTTATAATTTTATTTATTGATTCGTTGGTGATGGTCTGATTAATTTTTTCTTTCATATGATTTTTTAGAAATTGGGCTAATTCGTCATGCCCACGCAGTGTATATACTTCTTTTAACATTGCCATGTTAATTTCAGCTGATGCCAACTTTTTTTTTACCGAACAGCCCAGATTTTCGATTGGTGCGAACGTCGATACAATCTCACTTATTTTCTCCTGGCTATGCCATACCGCAGTTTGTTCTGAAAATCTCGTTGCACTTGTTAACAATTTTTCACAAGTTATTTTTAATTTTTTTAAAATTGTGTGTAGTATAACACAATCACGTGCCGCGTTATGGGCACCAATGGCAGAAATGCTCAATACCTTGGCTAGTCCGCTGATTGAGCATTGCCCTTTTTGTTTGCGCCCAGTAGTATTTCTAATTACATCTAAAGTATCTACAAAACCAAAAACTACTTCTGCAAATTGATTTTGAAGTGAACATTGTATAATTTTCTTCATTAACCTCGGCCCGTCAAAGGTGAGATTGTGCGTGGCAATACAACATTGCTTTCCCAGCGATGTTAGCCATTCATGAAAATTTGCCAAGGCAGCTCGTATTGGTACAGACGGTACTTCTCGACCATTGTAAAGTAGGTCACCGTAGCAGCTTGTAAGATTATTTGCCTGACTAGCACTGACAGAAATGTCTTTAATCGGATTGATATAAATATCAAATGATTTTGTCCCACATTTTGCCCCAATTTGCAAAATATCACAGTTTTTCTCAAAACCGGATGTTTCTAAGTCCACTAAAACAATTGCGATTTCCGTTTCGTCTTCCTCCACAGCGGAATTATCCTCTCCCAGCTCGTTGAGCAGATCAACATTAGTCTGGTATGTCACACCTTCAACGTTCTCCTTCCTATGGCGTAAAGCAGCCCGCCGCTTTTTCAATAGCATACGCTTTTTTTTATACGCTGGTGACTTTATCAGCTGCCGCCTTCTCTGGTGCGTTTTTTGCGTCGCTTGCACATGTCGGGAATGATGTTTACCTGGGGATTTTGAGAGTTTAGACAATATCGCTTGCGTATAGCCTTCTCCGATATTTTTTTGACCAACTGCGCAAGCAAATCGAAAATCGGCGGACGCAGTTTTGCTATAGCATCGTGACTTCGGTGCTTTGCTAGCCATGGTTGCATTCAAACTTTCGGTAGCATTACTGGATGCACCTGCCGAATACTTTTCGGCATTTTTAGCCAGTTTGTCGAAAATCTCCCGTAACGCCTCAAACAATTCCGGATCTTGAATTCCCCCTGGAATAATTCGATGATCATAATTTTCGCTATCTCGAATGGATCCACACCAGGAGCCACATCTGCTGTGGTCGTTTATGGCATGATATGGAATGTTACGGACTGCATCCGCCATCGCTTTCGAATCACCTTTATTTTGGCACATACCGTATGTGAAGCATCGGTGCAGATAAGTAATGCAGTTCTTAGACAGCTCTTTATGGCTTCTTTGTATTCCATATAATGTTTTTTTTACACCGCCTGATGTATGGTTCATGTCGGACTGTTTTATTATTGGATGTTTACTGGCGGCTTGGCAAACTGCATTTGTTGTGCTATCATCATCGCCAATAAGCATCCCCACTTCAGCATTTGCGGTCCTAAGAACATTGCTGTTCACAATGAGATTTTTGGCGACGTGAGGCTCCATGGCTTTTGCCGAACCGTCAAAATTTTTTCGGCAATTGTGATGTGGAGGAGGTTGAATTATCCCTTCACATTTCTTACAAGTCCGATTACAAGTTGCATAATCCAGCACCATACCATTATGTTGACCAATAATGGCTCCGAAGCCATTCAAACTGTCATAACTTCTACCCGCACCTCGGGTACTCCATCCCATATCATAAGATACTGCAATGCGGATAACATCATTGAATGTCACGGGAGGTTCTTCATTGGATTCAGTATAGGCAGGAATAGGTTCAGGAGGAACGATAGGATTGGACTGGAATTCTTCAGGTCTAAAAACATAAGGTTTTTTATATTTCTGTTCTCATTTTTTATAAATAACAATATATTACAATTACAGAAGAAATGGTATATAGGATGATAATAGAAATGGTAATAGGTATATAGTTTTTTACGCCTGCTGAGCGGGAGCAAAATGGCCAATTTCAGATATATTTGCGTTTTCTATTTTTCTCCTAAGGAAAAAAGACTTTACGCATATGCGTATTCGTAATTTTTTACTTTGCCCTCAATGAAACTGGAGTTTGGCGTTACCCTGTGATATGAAGATGCAATTGTTCGACTAATCGTTATCGATCATGTGTATTCATGTATATTTTTTTTTGCAAATCGCTCAGCAGGCTTTCAAAAACGCACCTTTCATACAGATGTATAAAAGTACATATTGTGAGTGATAAGGGAGAGACGCGATTTCGACGAGCGCGAAGTTTGCTGCCAGAGCGCAACGAGCTTACTCGGGCAGCAAACTTCGCGCTCGTCGAAATAACCTTCTTCTCTCCCTTGTCATGCAATGTACTATTACAATTGATTTTCGATGTTCTGAGCAGCTTCCACAGTCACTTTTCTTTCCAGCGCAGTGGCTTCTATGCAGCTTTCCTTTGCTACTGCCTCTGCAGCGAGCCCTACTTCTTGTTCGTATTTCTTGAACGTTTTGCAATCTGGACATGGCACGTTCATGCATGCCAACAATTTTTTCATGTGTGTCCATCCTAACCCAGAGTGCATGACAGAGTGCAAAAAACGTCCGGTTTCTCTTTATATGCGCAAACCTGATACTTTTACGCAAAAAATAACACCAACCAGAAGTAAATCGACCGAAAAATGACAAAGTTATTAGCGGTTGAGTGAATTAATCCAAATCCCACATTTTAACAAGTGGCCATGCTGGCAACGGTTTTTTGTTCTCACAAAAATACACTTGTGTAGAAAACACTTCTCTGACGCGATTGCAAACTGACAGGATTTTTCCAAGCAAGTTCCTCTACTCCAAGTAGTTTTTCTCGTTCCATTATGAGTTAACTCCCACCAGGACAAGATGCTTTAGGTAAAAAGAAGCAAGCACATTTTCGAGGCACATGTGCGTTGCAGAAGTGCAACGAACGAACCATCCTACACTTTCACAAAAGCCCGCGCTCCCTTCTTTTACTGCCAATGTACCCATTGCTTAGAGATAGACAGCAGACACCACGTGTTTCGGTTCGAAAGGGTCCGAAGAGACGAGAAACAGAAAAGTCCTCGAACTGTTACAAAAGGAGAAAAGGCATACCAATCCTGTTTCCGTTTCCCGATGCCCTGAGTTCACGTTTGCTACGAGGCGGAACCAGTTAAGCCATAAATTACCCAAAACTGTAGTAAATCGTTCTCTATCAGCCTGATTAATTTTGGAGAACTAGAAATTAAAGAGTATTATCCAACATCAATACGCCTCGCGAAGAGACGCAGGAAGAGAAGGGGTAGTCCGCTGACTGCGCGTAGTCCCGCCTGCTTCACCTTACCGTCAAATGCAAGACAGATCCCTTATCTCTCGAGTATAAACACGCGTTCGATTTTCAAAAGAAAAGCACGCTTTGCCGTATTCCGGACCGCATATTTTGCCGGCGCGTCTAGATAGCGCAAAATATGCTAGATTTCTTCGACGGGATTTGCCACTTCTGTTAGAAGATATTTGCCTGGCCACCCGAAGAAATATGTGGCTTCTTCACGACGGCGCCCCAGCCCATATGGGAAGAGCTATACCAGCTATGGAACGAATATGGGGGAACCGAATAATTGCACGGAATGGTACGGTTGCGTGGCCGCCAAGAAGCCCAGATTTAAATCCAATGGCTTTTTACGTATGGGGCCACATGAAGTCATTAGTATACACGATCATCGAATTTGAAACCTTAGAGGAATTGCAAGGTAGAGTATTTCATGCTGGTAACGTTATACGTGAGCAGCCTGGAATATTCGCCCGCGTTCGCGACAATTGGTTACGTCGATGTCAGGCGTGTCTGGATGCAAACGGCAACCATTTCGAACATCTTTTGCAAATAAATGTAGGTAGCGAAATTTGTATTTCTTTACTACACATTCAGGTCAGAGTAGCCGCGCATTGACAGCAGCTTGTTGCGTGACAGTTTAGTCACACTAAAAGGAAAGAAACAGTTTTATCACTTTCTGAAAAAAACAACACGTTTTGCAGTCACGTCGTCAAAGGAATTTACTTCCATGTAAATCAATGCATTTTTCATGAGCATCAAAACTGTCATGCAACAAATTGCCACCACTGCACGCCTGGCCTAAGAACACGTGTAGAGTTTTCGTTCACTTGTTTCTTATTTTCTAGCTGACGACCCTAAGTGCCTCCGCTACTCCAAACAGGTCCTCAATGGGACCGCTACTGTAAGGGGCCCGTAGTTACTTGCTTACTGGGTCATCTTGAACAGCTCACAACGGGCGGTCTTTGTGCTACGGCTCATCTGTGTGCGTGTAGCGACGATCTTTTCCACAAACATCTCCGACGTTTAAACCTTTATAACAGCGAAACTATACGAGATACAACAAAATGTATTCAGACCATTTTACTCTACTGGTGGTCTCCAATGTATGTGCAAAATTATGGAATCTTGCGACTATTAGTTTAGCATATAGACATGTTAACTTTGAGGCATTATTACTGTAAAATGGAGACAGAAGGGACATTATGTCATAGGACTTTTATGTTCCATTGGACCTCCCCTACCACCCCCTAAAATATTGCTACGTATACTGTTTACACCCTGTATATGGGTCACTCCACGTCAACCGGATCACCTTCGAGTCCAAAATATGGGGAAACGTAGACAAACGTTTGAAGGCTTAAATTGTTCGTCTGCACTTGTACTTTCGAAAGAAAGTTGGCATTTTGAAAAATTCAATATGGCAGCTACAATCTGCGAAATTGGGAGATAGTTTAATAATACTATTAATAAAAATCCGAAAATGACTCGAACGGCTTGAAAATGAAGTGATTACGACTCGACATGAGTCGCTGATTACGAATCTGAAGTGAGAATTGACGAATTCAAAATGGCGGATTCAATGGCGACTATACACCCAAGATCTTGTTCCAAGTGACTGTAAGTTACTCGAAATGATAATGACATAAATACTCGGGTTTTTTTAAGCCACTGATCACGTATCTGAAGCCAGATTTTCAAAATTCAAAATGGCGGATGAAACATGGCTGACCAAAATTTTGAAAATTTTGAAAATTTTCATGAATATTTGCATGTAGGGGTTCTTTGAGTGTCTCGTTACGAATTCGCTGTCAGATTTTAATAACTCAAAATGGCGGATCCGATACCAACGCGGCGGCCGGGATCATAAGGGCCCTTGAATGGGTGGGATTCTAGGAGAGTACAAAGTAAACAGAAAATAAAGTGAAGTAGATGGTTACTTCTTCTTGAGTTTTAACATTTTTTCTTACACATGTTATACTGTACAGGTGCATTCGCGTTCGGCAGATGGCGACCGCTGTGTAGCGCTTTCTCACAAGTGAAGTCACTACCTCGCATCCTTAAGTATGAGGATATGTTTTCATTCTTTTTATCATTCTGCACTTTACACAGCTTTTTTCAAGTCTCTTTCAGGGCAATATTACAAACGACTTTGTCAGGACTATTAATACTCATTTTAAACAGTCCTTTTTAGGGCTAGTCCTTCATCAGTTCTTTTTAGAACTATTTTTTTAATCAATTCCTCTCTGAATTGCTTGACAGATTGGTTGTGCTTCTTTGCACCAAGTTTTGAAATATTTAACTCGAAAGTAATTTTGCAATTAGATTATTTCAGTGTCCTTACTGTGACCTATGGGAAAATAGAACTTGTTTCTCTATTAGTTACTTTCTGATACATTATCGATTACTTTAAACTCATAATTATGTCGGGTAAACGTAGAAAGGCTATTAAAGAAAGACAAACGAAACACTCAGACAGCTGTATTAATCCTTTTGAAAATACTAGCCATGTTGGTAAAAGCTTGCGGCGTATTTTAAAAAGAATTTCAAAATTGTTCTTACATTTATTTAATCCATAACTGCAAAATATTCGCGAATACTTTTTCCGCAGTAGCAAGGTCTAGATTATGTTGATTAGAAAACAAACAAACAATTTGTTCAGAAGTTCCCGGAAGTGGAACTAAAAAAGGGATGATTGCTGACAATTTTTCAATTGGTTTCTTATGGAAAAAAACTGTATGTAACTAATTATTTGCTATTACTTAACAGAATCGACACTACTTATTTTGGGGCTCCAAAAATTGTTTTCTTTTATATCACCAAAAATTAAAAGACTCGATTTAAAATTCTGCACGAAAAATACATACAATCACAGAGACGTGTTTGTACACAGATCAGAAGTAGGCGTCATGATATTTTTAACCGTTTTTAGGTGCTCATATTAGTAGTCTACAGGTAACATAAAAATACATATCTTTTGAATTCTGGCTTCTTTCCTTATTTCTTGAGATTTTGTCACACTGTGGCAATGGGTCGCAGTGCGACTGGTCGCTAGACTCCCTCCCGGAGGAGTATAGCGATCGGTATTCGCAGTGCCGAGCCTGCGACCAGGTATAATGGGAAACAAACAGACCATCCTCGCATTGTGTTGACTCTCGAGTAGCCTAGGCTGGTACTCAAACAGACTCGCGTCAGGCTCCTACGTCTGGTGCATACCCGACGATCGCAGTCGCATGTAGGAGAACAGATATATGCTTTCCCATTGCACCAGTATACTGCGACCAGTCGCTGCGATTGATCGCAGCGACCAATCGCGTGTAGGAGATCCCACCTTTAGACAGAGGAAAGACCCTCGCAGTCAGCGGGGAGTCCCATATAACCCCCCATACAGCACACTTCGTTACGGCAAAGTTGCAGGATGGTTGCAATAACCTTGCGATGTTGCATGATTGCAGCGCAATGTCGATGTATGGTTACTACGACGTTGCCGTGCAACATTGCACGGGGCGGACATAGAATTGTTGCTGCATAGTTGCGTTGCAATAATGCACTGCAACTTTGTCTCAACTATGTCGCAACTATGCCGCAATTATGCAGCAACTTTGCCGCAATTTTGTCGCAACTTTGCCACAACTTTGCGGCGTTAGCAAATTTTAAAACATAATATCTCCAAAAACCGGCTGAAATAAAGTGTATACATTATACTTTATTGAATTCGTCTTGAAACGCACTATCAAGTGATCTGTTAAAAAAAAGAGTTCCGTTTAAAAAAAAATTGATCATCGTATCTCGTAAAATAATAATACAAGAAAAAATCGTCTGCCCCAGTAAATTTTCCCCCTCCAACTATGCAATTTCATGTAAATAATTTCTTTTATATCTTCAATACGTTAGGAAATATCCAGGTGTTTACTGTTCCCGCGGACATCCTGTATAATGAACTAAAATATCAAATATATGTCGGAGAAGGCAACCAATTAATCAGTTCCAAGCATAAGTCAGAATCTACTTTACTGGTGGCACGTGCCAAGCTGATGTTTCCGTGAAGGCGAGCACGGCACACAGTGGGGCAGATCGGGTCGAATCGCGGCACAAACAAGGGGACCACGCGGTAGTGGGTGTTACGTCCTAAAGGGACTATTCTATAAATCACCCCGAGCGGCTGGAATCATCTATCGGGTTCTTGCTCTATCTAAATGCTGAAGCACACCTTGACTATACTTACCAGGGAAGGATGGGGAGGAAAGGGTTCAATGAACCAATATACGAAATTAGAAGAGAAAACAATAGGATGAAATATATTCTGGGAGAATATATAATTATTGTACTAAACCAAACATACCACAGAAATGGCGTTCACGTCTCCGTTATCGCTAGGCGCTCGCGTGTCGCTGGACCTCGAGTTAGTCACGGCCTTCCGGAGTTTCCCTAGATAACGTACGGCACGCTCGCCGTGTGATGTTTCGCTCTCTCTCTCTCTTCTCACTCAAGTCTCTCAAACACTCGATTACTCACTCGCTGTACCTTACGTTTCGCGATCACGGTGGCTCGGATCGGCGCGTATGTGCTCTCTCGGCTATGCCGTTCTCGGTGCGTCGGATGGAGATAGACTTTTGCAAACCTGTTCGGCCTTACGCGTTACGCGATGAGTTTTAGCGAGGAGATGAGGTCGCGATGCTAAAAACGGCCCGCTGGCTCGTCACAACTACCTAACTCGATGTCTCAATAACGAATCCTCGCTGAACTTCCGCTGTCCCTGTTCGTGCCTCGCGTTTCGACGTCGGTAGGGGAAAACCGCCCCGTCGGCACCTGTCGATCGCTCCTTATTAGGAAATTCATGGCTCGGGTCGTCAACGGTCACGTTATGCTTATGACGATAAGTCCTTGGTTCGGCGAGCAGACTCTCGTCCGCGGTGCGATTCTGCTGAATCGTCGATTTCAAAACGGAAGGCGGCGCGTGGACAACAAGCACGAAATGAACCGATAGGTGCATGTAACATGGGCATCGCTTTTCGAATAACAATATATGGGGGTCGTAGTGCTCATGTAGTATAAAAGTTTTTAACGTACGGAGTAATCAATACATATACCATCTACTGTAATCTACATCCAAGAAGGTTTCGTGGCCAGAACGGTAGCGCGTCAGATTGTCATGCGGGCGGTCCGAAGTTAAAGTGTGTCGTAACCGATAATTTTTTTATTTTATTTTTTAACAGTTTTTCGTTGCCTCAAAGTTGCCGTGCAAAGGTGCCTCAAAGTTGCTGTGCAACCGTGCCTGGGTATGCGTAGTTCATTTTCCCCCTGTATAAAAAAGGTATATATACACTGACGGACGACGAGCCCTCGCGAATCATCCCGAGAGCCGACAAACGAAACATGTGTTATTTTCTTTTGGCAGAAGGTGTGCGTGTAACGTGTGTACGTATTATGTCGACGAAAATTTTGCTTGAAGAATAACAAGAAGAACAAAATCTTACCATTTTCGTATGATACGTCACATGATATTACGATATCTCTGTCATGCGTGGACCAATTTTATTGAATTTGGTCTTATTCAAAAGCTTATATGCGGTTTACATAAGAAAAGTGCCATTAAATTTAGAAAATATTGCAGGCGTGATAAGATATTAATGATACGTTTTAGGTAAGGTTATTGGAACATGTAACTACATGTTCGACAACCGGCGTCGAGACGCTACTGCGTCTCCAGATGAACACATCTAAAACAAAGACAATATCGCGAACAAACGAATTAACCGTAATGCGTCAATTTTTTTAAACAGGTTAATTTTCGTAAAATCTACATTTCCGAAAATTCATTTTGACAGTTATATAAGTCTTCAGAAACGGTATAACATTTATTCAATTGCTTTTTCGATATCTTTCATAATTTACGAAATATACTCGCATAAAGGTCTGCGCACACATATCAGTTCCGTGTCAGTTCCGCCTCACTGACCACTGTGTAGGAGGCCTGGTCTTCATTACAATCATTAAACATGATCAGAATTATATCATGTTTGGTATCATTTTCATTGCAAAACTTTAGGAATCCATTGGTTGTACATGTATGGCGATCTAATATTAATTATAGAAATTTTCATTTTCATTACTGAGCGACCTATTGCTGTCCTTGTCTTTATGACTCTAGGGTCTAGGACCCCCGAAGCGCGTGGTTCGAGAGCTTCACCCCGAGAACCCATCGCGGTCATAAAAAAGTCGTCCCTTTCACCTTTCCGTGATTTCAGGACTCCGTCAGTCCAAATGCCCAAATATCGTTGACAACTAAATTTTAGTTTCACTGAACAGATAGGGGTTCTACACTGACATCTGCTGCGTCCATGACACAGACAAGTGTGAGCTGCTCCATTGTAAAGCACGCAAACGATATTTTTTAACACTGATCCTGACGACCCGGAACTGATGGTACGGAGGGACCGTCAAATTTCACGGAACTGACAAGTGTGCGCTGCTTCATTCCAAACAAGCAACCGGTACCGTTTGCAATCACGGAACTGACACGAAACGGATATGTATGTTTAGACCTTAAATAAAAGCGGCGACTCGGATAAAATAGGTGGGTTCCTTAGTACAACCTCGCGGACGCAGTGAACAAACTTTATGAGACGCCAAAAATAAAATCGATATCTCACTTCTGAAATGTAGAGGGTGTATAATAAATTGACAACAGAGTTGAAAACAGGGTTGAAAACTCAAGTATTTTTAATAAAATATTTATTCGTTTTGAAATATTTATTTGTATAAAAATATATCTGCTTAATATTAGTTAATACAGTTTTTGTTTCTATAAATAGCCATTTTCATAATTGGCACAAATTGTGTATATATTAGTTGTGTAAAGCTAAATATAGCACATGGATATTTTCTTTTGTTCTTCTACGTGCGTGCGTATACTTGGCGCACTTTTGTGTACCTTGTTTTTAAAAGATATTTTTGTAGGGATATTTCAATAACATCAAATGAATGTTCAATTTCATTTTGTGGATAAATGAAATCATTTTCAAAATCTCAAGTGTGAATGTATACAAGTTATTGACCTCTTAGTTTTCGCACGCTCAATACTGTGCCCCGATGGAAAGACGATGGTTGAAATGTCACGGGGGCGAGAGGGGTTCTTCGCTCGCATTGGCTCCCGCTGCCGGTGCCCCGTTTGCTTACTTTGTATTCGTCGACGTTGTCGCGCCAGCCAATAGGGATATGCTATTCGGACCCTAGAGTTTCTCAACCGTCTTCTTTTCATCGGAGCACAGTACCTTTTTCTCTCATAAAAACGCTATCTCTGTTAATTTTTCTAAACTTGCAGCCGTAATTAACTTCTAATAACGTAATCAACTCAGATAGTACTGTTCAACATGTTACGTGCGCAGACCTATCTTTGACTTTTTAACTCTTTTTGGTGTTCGGAATGCACGTGATCCGGCGCGGCGGGGTCACCGGTTCCTGCAGTGGTGTGATGCAACCGAGTTTTCCCCGAAAACCTAATATTCCATTGAAGGCATTCATGTCTCATTTCAAGTGTAACACGTTTAGACGAAAGAGGCTTGTGAAATCGAGTAACATTCTTCTTCAAGTATTAATTCGACTTAAGCCATACAGCTCGCAGTGTTGCTGATAGGTATTGTAATTGTTAAACGTTTTAAGACCCCGCATTTTTCAGTGCGTCAAAACCGAGAGGTGGACTTAGGTAGGGGAGACCGGGGCTAGTTGGCTAATTTTTAACGTTTCTAATTTTTATAAATACACAATTGTTATTTTGTTGACTTGCTGCATACCAAAAGTTTACAAATTTCATTAGGTATACAGGCTTATTTTTTAAAATTGTTTTACTTGAGTCTACGTTGTAGTTTTTATGGTATTTAGAGTAGTGAGACGAATGCGGCTGCGGGGTTAGTTGACAAATATGATGGGGTTAGTTGACTTGACATTTATTTTTCAGTTTTAAACCTTTGCTTGCGAAAGGCGTATATATACGCTGTCACAGTACATCAATATATATGAAAAGCGTATGTTGGGATCATTTGAATCCTTGCGCCGTATTCCCTCTCCTCCCACCTCTCGGTGAGGGGACACGGCGTAGGGAAGGACGCGGGACCGCGGCGTAGGGGGGGGGGGGGCAGTCGGAGAGACGGCGTTAAGACGTATGCTTGAGGGTTATGTATCTTATAATGTAAAGTACGTAATAAACTTTGATACCTTACTACGGGGAGAATTATCATTCCTGTATCAAGGACCCAACAGCGCATATATGTATACGCTGCCAATTCCATCAATATACTATACCAGGCCTGGGATTTAAGTGAACGCAGCGGCCGATTTTCAGAGGCAACGCCTCCTTTCTCCCGCCGCGCATCTTGGCCCCCGCAGCTAAGGTAACATTGTATCAATAGGTTTCCACATCATCCCAGAGAGCACGATTGTCGTGCGTTTTTGTTTTGTCAACGCGCCACGCGCGGTTCATATGGTACGGGCCTGAGGTACTCCAAGCTCCTAGGCCGCCGCGGGGGCCAAAACGCACGGCAGGAGAAAGAAGGCGTTGCCTCTGAAAATCGGTCGCTGCGTTCACTTAAATCCCAGGCCTGTACTATACGAAACCCGTACATATGTATACTACGACCAATAAAATTTTTTTATTTTTTTTCACTCTTTCACAGTGTTATTTTTTACTAATTATCATGGTGATAGGCGCTGTAATTATTTTGTACTTATTTGTTATGGTCTATTTGGAAGGCTTGAGAGTTCGAAGGGAGGATAGGATGTAAAACTGGTATGGGTGAGTTTGGAAGGATTTGTGGTGGGGGAAGTGGACTTGACCAGCCAAACTTTTTGCCTCGACTGCATCTTGAGGATAAAAAATGCAATTACTAATGGTATTCCTATGCTTACAATTAGTCAAGTAACCCTGTCCGACATTGTTAACGTGTTAAGGGCCGTACGTACGAAGCCTCCACGCACCGAATAAAATAAAATACCATAAATTATAGTCAAGGTATCACGTTTCCACAAAATATTCATGAAAAAACATCAAGTAGGACTTAGTGGACGAAAATTCATAAATAATCGAAACAAAAATATTTACTTCCCGCCGACCTTTTTAGATTTTTCATTCTCACTGACAGAACACGCAAGTTTTTGTCACGGCGTCACACATTAAATGGCAAGCTGGTCATTCATATGCTTCAATATCGCGAATCGCAGCATTATTTATTCCATAATACAACATTTAAATGGAATTAGTCAACTAATCTCGTTAGCCAACTAGCCCCGGTCTCCCCTACTGCGACAACTAAACTCTTAAACAATTCCACGAACCGAGCTTATAGGATATAATTAGTTATTTTTTAATCAGAATTATTTTATTTGAACTTAATTGTCATCTGAATTACCTCTTCAAGACTAACCCACATAGATGCATCTTTACCGCTCAAGGTGTATCACATTATACAGTTACGAGGCTAAATTAACCTTTCCTAGTAGGTCCCGGGGATACCAGACTCCGGTTGGTCCACGACTTCCCCCTTCCTAGTAACCCCCGGTGTTAGCCAGGTACCGCTTCGTCCGTTACTAATAAACTCTAATAAACTAACTCAATCCTAGGCCTCGCAGCCGCCAATCTCATTGTCCTCAGCCTCGGCTCGTGACAAACAAAACATAACATTATTTGATCGACATTTCCTCTCCCTACACGGCTTAGTTTTAATCTAATAAAAATTTTGACCTCGGAATCAGATTCTTCAACCCCATAAACCTCTGGAATGACCATCTTCATAATGATAAAGGGTGAAATGTGAACGTAAGGATTTTTTATCACGTTTTCGGCGATTCGGACCACTGTGCGTCGTAGGCATTTTCGGCCTGAGAACGCGGTCTCTACTTCCCCTTAACGGCTCACTCTGTCTTAAATTCGATGTACGTGCGGTCGCGAGTGAACCTTCTCTTAAAGTTTTAGTTGAAAACAGTATTTTAACTTACCATTCTTTTTTTGTTCATTGTTATATTACTTTATCTTGAAGTTTACAATACGTTTTTGTCTGACAAGGGAACACCGCGTATCCGGCCACACCGATTGGAATGCAGCTTTGTGGGTTTTTTGAGTGACTTAAAACAACAACAACGGTGTGTTTTATTTGGGCCTTCTTGCCCTTTAACGGAGTGAAAACTAACCTCAAAGTCAAATTGACACTTCTACTTTTTCGCGTATAACTCTCAAAGTACAACAGATAGAAAAAATGTTTCCATCATAACTTTAATGGTGCAATAAGCGCTGCAAACTCACGTTAACAAAATTTTGAAAAAAGTTTTTGTTCGTTCAGGTATTTTTTACACTCTTTTCAAAATTTTGTTAACGCGAGTTTGCAGCGCTTATTGCACCATTAAATTTTTGTTTGAAACATTTTTTTCTGTCTGTTGTACTTTGAGAGTTATACGCGGAAAAGTGGATGCGCCAATTTGACTTTGAGGTTAGTTTTCACACCCTTAAAGGGCGATAGGGCCCAAATGAAACACATCGTTGTTGTTGTTTCGACTCGAGTCACTCTAAAAACCCACAAAGTTGAATTCCAATCGGTGAGTCCGGGTTCGCGGTGTTCCCTTGTGAGTATACATTGTGGGCGTTTCATTTATATAACCATTACACTATTTTTCCTTCCACAATATTTTAAAATATTAATAGAATATACTTCATACGTCTGTGCTGTCCAGCGTAGGAGCCCCTCACGTGTCTACTTTCCCTTCCAACCTTCCTTTCGAGCAGCGGGACTTGTCAAGGAGACCGCGCGACGCTGAAAAGGAGACCGCGACATTTCCGTAGACAAGGAAGCTCAGACGACACGCGCGACGCTGACGTTCACTGTTACTTTGAATTGGACGCATCTGTGCGCCAAGAGTACTTTTTGTAAAGGGAATACACACATATTATAGGGTATTACATTTTTATTTTTTGTTTTATTACATGTTTTTTTATTATTATTATTTTTTTATATTATTATATTATATTATTATTATTATTAAACGTCTTTATTACTGGGGTAAAGACGAGGTGCAGCAAACCTGCTGTTATTATACCTGACCTTAACCTTATATTATTATACTTGACCTTGTTATTAGGGTAACATTGTATCAATAGGTTTCCACATCATCCCAGAGAGCACAATAATATATATAAATAATATATATATTAGTATTACATGTATGTTTTTCGGTGTATGTTCAGATTTAAAATAAGAAAGGTACTGTTGCGACTCCCGTCTAGCGGCATTTAGTATAAACTTCAGAAGCACGAAGTTCGAATCGGATTATGCGAATATAATAGGAAAGGGAGACAACGTGAAGTTCGCACAAGCCGATGGGTTTGAAAATAGTTAGAGATTCTTTTAATAACAAGACTTCAGGATTAGAAACTAATCAATACCCACTTGGAAACGGGTGTTTGAATATGTGAACTGCAGTTTGATCCCTTCTCCTAGGTGTAATTCCAGAGCAATGTTTGTGACGTCCCTATAATTTTCGCCCAACCCTAACTAGCTTCCTCCTTATATGACCTACCCAAGTATCTACTACTATCTATAAACCACAACTCTTAACCCTTTACCAATCATCAGATCTTGGACGATGTACCTTAGCGGTCCCCATCTCCAGCTGATTCCCCTTCCCCTCTTCGCCTTAGAGGCATGACTCCCTCCTCAATCACGAATTACAACAAGTCCCTCGCCCCAACCTTCTAAATCAAAACCTCTCCCCCCCCCCCCTCTCTTCCAATGTAAACCACAAAAGTCCACCCAACGGATTGAGTGCCCCTTTTCGAAATCCCATGGTCTTACAGCCTAATTATAGATCAACCTTTGATTCTTACAAAACCCCAGAGCTATTTCGACACATACTTTACGGATGACTCATCACGCATACCGCAAATTCCACGCATACTTTGGGCATGAGTCATCACGCATACCTCAAATTCCCCGCATACCTCACATTCCACCAATTTGTATAAATACCGGTGCCGCGTGGCCCACGGATCACTATTCTTTAGTATCTTCAGTCAGTCAATCATTATTCCGTGCTATCGTCAAGTCGCGATCATCACTCTGTTCATCTCAAACCTAAAAGTGGTTTTCCTTATTAGTTGTATTGTTACATTTAAATTCAGTGTATATCAACCAGCGTCTACATCACTGTAAGCGTTTCCATTTCTTTTATTTTATAATATTGTTTATGCTTTTGTTTATAACATTTAATTGCTACGTTATTTCTTCGTGTTAATTTCTTTGCTTATCGCTTTATATATATATATATATATATATATAGTTAGTTTGCATTTATATCTTACTTAGGCTTTAGCCTCATATTATTATATTGCTATCTTTATCATATAATCTCTTATTGTTTAACTCCATTGCTTCGCATCTTTTGCTATTTGCCAAACGCTAATTATCTATCATTTACCTTTATATAAATGTTATGTGCCTATGCTGAATGTCTAACGCATAATTATAAGGTGTTTATTACTATCTGTTACGTGTTCCAATAAATAACGCTTTCGCTCTTATCTTTAACCGTCAATTCTCGCTATTTCGCCTCGAATACCTGGAACCATTACGCGCAACGACTACAGCTGATCGGCCTCCGCAAGCGCCGGGAGTTCTTGCCCGTGTTTACTAACGTTCTTTCATATAGAGTCCCGTATGGGTATTCCCAAACCTATAGTAAAAAACCCTACTATTTACGCCTTTTTCATACGATGCAGTTAGTAAGCCAATTATCGAGCCATAAGTCAAAGCCTGTACTCTCACGCGCGTCACTCGGGTGTACGATCACCATTCAGCCTTCCCTGGTCGATACGAGACGCGAAGCATAGCCTTCATAAAGAAGCAGGTCTTCTTACGAAGCAAAGTCTTCGAGCTCTCCTAAAAGTCGCGAAGCATAGCCTTCATAAAGAAGCAGGTCTTCTTACGAAGCAGAGTCTTCGAGCTCTCCTACACCTATCCGCAAGTTCAGAACCGTAGCCTTCATAAAGAAGCAGGTCTTCTTACGAAGCAAAGTCCGCACGCAACTTCCCTACCCCATATATGTCACGATCCAAGTCCCGCCACCCAGGACGTGACATGTTGTTAAACACTTGATTAAAAAAATCAATAACTGGAAAGAAATAGATTGACCAATAGGAATTTAGCTAATAAATATTTTGTAAATAATAGAAGTTGTAAAAGCATTTGCTTAGAAAACTCACTCGAGCCTTGATAACCAACGTGAATAGACGTATAATCCAAAAACTTTTGAAAATTCATTTTGTGTTGAAATCGTTTATTGTGTTGATTAAACTTACAAGTTATTTATGTTCAAATCGTTTTATTCTGTTATTATCGTTTTTCATTATATGTATCACATAAAAATCCGGGTCCAAGGAGCAGAGTGCCTTAGCACTCCACGGGCGTCGACCCTCGCCGAATTCCCTACGAAGGATCCAGGGAAACCAGACAGTCACGCAACAGTACAAACAATTAAAATCACACCAAAATTAATATTTTCTGGATGTTTTATAGTAATAACAATATACAGGAAGGCGAATATTTAATTATTTTAAATTAACATATACAACACATAACTCATCGATGTGCTCAGTTGCGTGCCAAATTTTGTTCGGTTAAGTCTGCCCTACACGATGAGACTTGTCTTGAGGCATGCCTAGAGACGAAGTCTCATGTCTCGTGCTGGTAAGGTGGAGAGAAGGAGAGAGAGAGAGAGAGAGAGAGAGACCTGTCTCAAGACATGCCTCGAGGCAAATTTCATCATGTAGGGGCCGCTTTACAGGTAACGATGTTTCCAGCAGTGGAAAATACGCGTGCACTTGTTTTTATAGCGGGAATAGCAAGTACATATGTATCTTAGAATTGATTGTAGGATGAGTGATTATCTGTTGGAATGACATTTCCATTATTCCATAATATATCACTTGTACGGGATATATGTGTATTTAGATACATTGTTCATGAAAGTAGATTTGCATCTCCCGATTTTTATACATAGCAAAATTTGAGTTTCATCTGTTGAACCCCATGTTTCGCCGAAAATGTTCGTTAATTTTGATTGTCTTGCATCTAATCAGTAAGAAATATAGTGTGATGCATACCAAATGTTTAATATGGTATTTGTTTAAGTACTTATATGGACATTGGACTGCACCGGAAACAGGCAAAAATAATTCTTTTTAATCTAAATTTGACTTGATATACTGAAAAAAGGTGGTAGATAACATCTATGTTCTGAATTATCTGATGAACAGGCAAGTGGTGAGGAAGGGGAAGAAGATGGTGGTCCTGTTTGTGGACTTGAAGGCTGCGTTTGACTCGGTGGACAGGGGGGTACTGATGAAAGCGTTGAGGGAGAGGGGAGTAAGGGAAGGGATAGTGGAGAGGTGCGGGGAGGTTCTACAGGAGACGATATGTAGGGTGAGGGTGGGGGATGAAGAGGGGGAGAGGTTTTGGACCGCAAGGGGGGTCAGGCAGGGGTGCCCATTAAGCCCCAGCCTGTTTACTTTGTTATTGGCGGACTTGGACGAAGAACTGGAAAGAGGAGGATGGGGTGGGGTAAAGGTGGGGGATAGGAAGGTCTACACGCTAGCATATGCGGATGACATAGCTATGCTAGCGGAAGATGAAGAGGGGATGAGGGGATTGATAAAAAAGTTGGAAAGGTACATGGACAAGAAGGGTTTACAAGTAAATATCGAGAAGACAAAAGTAATGAGGTGTAGGAGGGGGGGGGGGAAGAAAGTGTCATGGAGGTGGAAGGGGAAGGAGTTGGAAGAGGTGAGGAGTTATAGGTATTTGGGGTATACGGTGATGGGAAATGGAGGTCAGGAACAACATGTGGAGGAGAGAGTGAGGAAGGGGGCAGCGGTAATGGGGAAGGTGTGGGGATTGGGAAAAAGACTATTTGGAAAGGATTGGGGCAGAAGGATCTGGTTATTTGATAAATTGGTGTGGGCGTTGGTGGGATATGGGGTGGAGGTGTGGGGGTGGAAGGAGAGGGGAAAGGTAGAGGCGCTGCAGGATAGATACTTGAAGTGGGTGTTGGGGGTGGGTAGGGACACGCCAGGTTACATGGTAAGGGAGGAGTTACAAAGGGGGAAGTTGAGGGGTAGGGCAGGGATGAGGGCGTGGGGGTATGAAAGGAAATTGGAAGAGGGAGAAGGAGGGGAGTTAGCGAGGTTGTGTTGGGAGGAGATGAAGGGGAGATTCAAGAGGGGAAAGGTGCTGGAGGGGTGGGAAAAGGAAAGGGAACAGTTCTTCAGGGAAAGGGGGTGGACAGTTGAGGAGGTAGAAAGGGGAAGGGAAAGGGGGGAGGTAAGAGGTGAGGAGATAGTGGACAGGGAAAGGAAGATGCAGGAGGAGGAGAGGTGGATGAAGATAGGGGAATCGAAGTACAATAAGTGGTATGGGAGGGTAAAGGGCCCGGGGATACCGGGATATTTAAAGAAAGGCTGGGGGGAGAGTAGATGGCAAAGGGTGGCCAGGTTTAGGTTGGGAAATGGAATGAGAGGGGGGAGGTATTGGGAGGAGGGGGAGAAAAAGAGGTGCAGGGTATGTGGCTGGGGTGAGGAATCTTGGGAGCATGTGTGGGAGGTATGTATGGGGTGGGGAATAGAAAGGGGATGGCAAGAGATGGTGGACGAGGTTTTGGGGGAGGAGGGGCAGGGAGAGGAGTGGTTAAGAAGTCTAGAGGAAAGAAGGGAGGAATGTGGAGGAAAAGAGGGGTGAGTGGTGAGGTGAATGATGAGATGGGAGTGAAAGGGCGGCGAGTGGAAGCGGAGGTCCAGGAGGGGGGGAGGAGACGGGAGAGCGGACAAGCGAGCGAGCGAGCGAGAATAGAGATAAGAATAGGTTAAGAATAGGTTAAGGTGGAAGAAGGAGGAGGAGAAGATATAGGATAAGGTAGATTTAAGGACAATATATGTATGTTTGTATGGGAAGATTATAACCCCTAGGGGAATAATAATGTTTATATGTATACTGAAAAAAGGTGCAAAGACTCGAATAGACCGGGCAACAATCGCTGGCAACTTTTTGTCGCCAGCGACTCCAGCGGGTCGCCTGGCGACTTTTACCGAGCGGAGGGTATCCAGCGACTTGTGCCCTGCCACTCGGCACCTTGTGTCCACCACCTTATGACCAAAACCCTTCGACATCCATTCCAAACTCTATTTAGTAGCCATGGATCCGTCGACAGATATGAAGAAGATTATGGTGATTATTTAATGTCGCAGTTACTATTAAATGACGGAGGTAGTTTTATCAATTTTGTACGAATGACAAAATTTATTCAATACATTGATGTATTTCATTCGATGCATCAGAATAGGTTGATCAAACCAATATCCCAGGCTGCTGGTTGATCACGTCGTGATTTTGCTCGACTTTGGCAAAAAATTACTAAATGCATTTATTATAATACATTTTTAACGTATACATTTACTATAGGATGTACTTCAATATATATATATATATATATATATATATATATATATATATATATATATACACATCACCGACTCTGTGGCAACACACCACACTATATATATATACACATCACCGACTCTGTGGCAACACACCACACTATATATATATATATATATATAATGCATTTATTATAATACATTTTTAACGTATACATTTATAATAAATGCATTATATATATATATAGTGTGGTGTGTTGCCACAGAGTCGGTGATGTGTCCCATTCGGAGCAGGAAATAGGGATATAGGCACTAGACACTCTGGCGATATTGCTCACCGTCCACTTGAATACAGTTTTTCGGGAACATGTGGCCACCAGTCATATCTAGAAGGCTGTTTTAGCCAAGGGTCAAGTTACTGTATCCCACAGCGATTGTTGCAATATTTGTATCTCCTTAACCTGTAAAGGACGAGTCGCCAGACACAAGTTGGAGACAAGTCGGTGGGATAACCGACTTGTCTCCAGCGACTTGTCTCCGGCGACTTGTGTCCGACAAGTTGTGTCTGGCGACTCGTCCTTTAAAGGTTAAGAGATACGAATATACTTGGGAAAGTCGCCGGATACAAGTTGCCGGCGACTTGCAACAATCGCTGTGGGATACAGCAACTCGACCCTTGCCTCAAACGGCCTTCTAGAAATGACTGTTGGCCACATGTTCCCGAAAAACTGTATTCAAGTGGTCGGTGAGCAACATCGCCCGACTGTATTCTGTTGCCCGTTCCGAATGGGAAACATCGCCGACTCTGTGGCAACACACCACACATATATATATGTATATAAGGTAAGTCGGGGAGAGATGGCCCATTTTTTTAAAAAATCAGCACACCGTAAATTTAGTGGTTTTATAAAGGATAAAAATATATTTGCAAAAGGAGCGTGATCGAGCCATCTCACCCGGAATTACTTTACATCATATAGTAGATGTATACGTTAAAAATGAACTATACGATGTACTTCAATACTTTACTGTTAATTATCAATTTCTTCTTTTTTTTCTTCAACACGCCCCGTATTGTTCTTAATCCGTACAATTTCACTAACTTTTTTCTCGATGTAATGCATCGCAACTACGCATCGATGTTTTCTTTAACATCGAATACTTCTGCGTTTTGAATTAATTAACAGGCCATAAGTAGTGAAATAAAATAAAAAACCGAAAAGAATAATTTAGAATAATACCCATTTATTATCATTACAATACCAGTATTTTATTTAAATGTCCCAGGGTTTCTTCTGTAGGGATAGTAACAGTAATAATTTGCTCAATCGTTTAACCTCCAGCAAAGAAATGGATTGGACGGTAAACGATTCAACAAACTATTACTTTTACTACGTCTACAAAAGGAACACTGGGACATTTAAATAAAATACTGTTATAGAAATGATAATAAATAGATTTGATTTTGAATTGTTCTTTCCATATTATTTTTGCTACAATATCAAACATATCGAATAAAGAGTGACCCGAAAGTGAGGCCTTTTTTAGACTTTTTTATTTTCGAACTGAATTTTGTGCCAAATGATAGCTTATGATGAGACATAAATCACAACAAATTTTCAAATTGAGGTAACAATTAGTTTGTGAGATATGGGAGGTGAAAGAAGTGAAAATTCATTAACGCGTCAGCCCATACGCTTCGATGTATGGACTTTTATGTCATTCCGATAATTTAGATAATTACTTCCATGGGTTTTGCTGACTGCTAACAACGAATTTGAACTTAGTGAGTCAGCGGTTGACAACGCTACCTGCGCGTCCGAAGTCACCATGTATACCACCCATTATCGACATCTGGTAGACAAATGTTTCCCAACGAACACTTCGAGAACGAGCTATTGCCTAGTCGTAAAGAAATGAAGAAATTTCCCTTCAAAAATACTAAATTGCCAGCTGTAAAATATAACTGAATTCGGACGCGCAGGTAGCGTTGTCAACCGCTGACTCACGGGACAATACGGTCATAAACGGTACGCTTCTCGATACCGCTGATGTACGTAGCATTTGTGACGGTAATAATTATCCAGCCTTTGAGGCTGCAACTGCTGGCGTAAACCATTGGTAGGTATCTGTTTCAAGAGGCAGTGGCTACTGCGAGCCACCCGTGGCGCAAACACGACCACGCCCGGTGTTTTCTATTCGAGCAGTTTTCTTCCAGTGGAAATCACTAAATTTGCAAGCGCAATATTATTATTATTATTATTATTTCAACTTTATTACCCTTTGACGTGACAGAAAAAGAAATGATGTGGTACAGATAGGGTAAAGGCGAGGCCGCAGTATAAACTGTTAATAAGCCTAACCATAATATAAACTAAAAATTACTTAATATTACGTATACTAATACTAAACATACTTAAAACTACTTAAAACTAAATAATAGTAGATAAGAAAGAAGATAAAAATTTAGACCCCAAAGAACAAATAGAACAAATAGATGCTAACACGCGGGAACGGCATAAAATGGGCTATAGAGGGAGGTGAAGACGTAACAAGGCAGCCCACACTAAAAATGCTGAAGGATATGAAGCCGGGCTGCCTCTTTAAAGGCAGGAAAAGAGTCAAGCTGTCGGATAGAAGCAGGAAGGGAGTTGTAATAAAGCGCCGCTATATATGAGAAAGAGGATTCAAATTTGGAGGTATAGTGTAAAGGAATAGAGAGAAGTGATTGTGAACGGGTTGAAACAGCAGTGGAGGAATGAAAGGAAAGGTTTGTGCGAAGGATGTGATATAGATATGACGGACAACCAGAGGAGAGAATTTTAAACACGAGACAACATAAGTGGAGTTTCCATCTTTGCGACATACGTAACCAGGAGGATTTTACGAAAAGCGGAGAGATGTGATCATACTTACGAATACAGTAGGAGAAACGCAGACAAGAGTTCTGGACACGTTGTATCAAAGAGGTAAGACGAGAGGTGAGAAAAGGACTATATAAGACGTCACAGTAGTCAAACAATGATATAACCAAGGATTGTGAAAGGAGGAGTTTTTGAGTAGTGGAGAGTATATGGCGGGAGGGATATAAAAGACGAAGACGATTGAAAGCTTGGCGACATACAGTAGAGACATGGTTTTCGAAAGTAAGGGTAGAATCGAGTGTGATTCCCAAATTCCGAAGAGAAGTGGCAGGATGCAGCTGTATGGAGTCGATCGTAACTGTAATGGGAGGAAGAGCACGGAGAAGGAAAGAAGAGCCGAGCACAAGAATAGAGGATTTGGAAGGATTTAGTCTTAGCCCGTGTCGAACCGCCCAATCAGATATTCTGGCCAGGTCGAATTCCAATTTATTAACGGCCTCGTTGATATTATTTGGCGAAAATGTGGAGATAATCTGCATGTCATCAGCGTACATGCATGATATATTCGTCGTGGTAAGGCGAAGTAGATCGGCAACGAAGATATTAAAAAGTAATGGACCTAGCACGGAGCCTTGTGGAACTCCGCAACTCACCGCGCGCGAGGAAGAGAATTTTGGCCCATCACGGTTTATCATAACCTGCTGAGTGCGTCCAATCAGGTAGGAGCGAAACCAAGAAAGTGATAAAGGAGACATCCCAAAAAATTTCAATTTAGCAATCAGCAGGTTATGATCGACGGTGTCGAACGCTTTGGAGAAATCGAGGGATGTAATGAGAGCAATGTTACGGGAGTCCATAGCACGTAAAATGGAGTCAGTGATGAAGAGAAGAGAGGTGGTCGTGCTGTACCCACGTCTGAAACCAGATTGGAGGTCGGGTAGAGCATGAACAGACGAAATGAATTGAGAAAGCTGTGCATAACATAATTTCTCCAGGAGTTTTGAGAGGAAGGGTGGCTGAGAGATGGGGCGAAGAGAATTAAGGGTTGAAGCTCCGGGAGTTTTAGGGATAGGTACGACAGTATTGTTTTTCCACATAGACGGATAGGTGCCAGAGGAGATGGAGTGATTAAATATATGAATTAGAGGGTCGAGGCAGGAGGGAATGCAGTATAAAAGAAGTTGGCCGGATAAGTCGAACGGATTTGAGGAGGTGAGTTTGATATACTTGAGGACAGAATAGAGGTCAGCGGGTGTAAAAGGGGAGAAAGAGAATTGCGAAAAAGGATGCATATGAGCATTATTCAGAAAACTATCAATTGTTTCAGACGAGATATTAGTATCCGGAATGGAATCGATGAAGTGATTATTGATGGAATTAGGATCGGGGAAGGGGAGAAAAGAGTTGGGATCTCGCCGAGGACGATAATAGCCTGCATGGGTGATGAGATTCCAGAATTGTTTAGGAGATTTGGAAGACGAAGAAAGATGATTGAAAAGAGCCCGTTTTTCGGCTCTAAGAGTTGCGGTACAGAGATTGCGGAGTTGCTTATAACGGCGCCAGTGCAAAGGATTAGCAGTTCTGCGAAATTTCAAGCTCGCCTGATTACGCATGCGCATGAGTTTACGTAAGTTAGAAGTTAGCCATGGAGCGGTCGGTCGCGTTACACGCACACGCTCAATGGGAGCAAAATGATCAAATAGTGTAAGTGTAAGGGAGTAGAATATTTTAACTTTGTCATCAATAGAGCTGACTTCGTATATAGACGACCAATCAATCATAGCAGCGGCAGCGTTAAAAGCATCCAAAGACATATCGCGGAGGTTTCGGCGTAGCACAAAGCGGACGGCGGTACGTGGTTTGACCATATCTAAAATGGCATAGACAAGAGAATGATCGCTTGCGTGGCTCATGTCATAGACACCGCTAGAATTAACCGGCAGATCGTTGCTAATCATAATCAGATCAATTAAGGAGGAAGAGGTGTTAGTCACCCGTGTAGGTAGGTTAATGATCTGATTAAGAGATAATAGCGACATAAATAGGTTAATTGAGTCGAAACCAAAAGAATCGGATGAACTGACATTAATATTAAAATCGCCCATGCAGATGATATAGTCGGAGAAGTTATGTACATAAAGCAAGTAATCAAGCAAAGAGTCGATAGCAGACAAAGAGCAAGTAGGCGGTCGGTAGACAGTAAAGAATGCGAGGCGCTTAGTGTTAACTGTAATGTGCAGGCCAACGAAATCAAGCAACGGATCAATTTCCGATACATCGTATACAACATTATTGTTATTGATTGGTGCACAGCAAATTTCGCGTTTGACATAAACAGCAACACCCCCGCCACGTTGTTTAAGAAAGGATTTCCGATCAGACCGAAAGAAGGTGTACCCGGGAATAGTAAGCGAGGACGAAGGTATGGCATCGGAGAGCCATGTTTCGCTTACGGTTAGAACATCAAAATTAAGACTAGAAAGTAAATCAATTATATCTGTAAAGTGCGCAACGAGTGATCTGATATTTATGTGAGCCACCGAGAAATGCTTGGGATTAATTACTAACGTATTATTTATTAGGCTGGAGCCAGAACCCGATTCATTCGCGGTAAAATACAAAGACGACGAGTTAGATGAAGGCGAAGAGAATGCAGCAGAACTTGAAGAGACAGAGTCAGGAGTGAAGAATGGATGTAGAGCCCTAGTAGAGGCATAGTCCGTAGATGTAGGTGATCCAGTACTAACCAAGAGGGTCCGAGTAACTGGGGACTTAGACGGAGTATGTTGTAGACTGCCAGTTGGACGAGACAGATGTAAATCGTCAAGCGGTAGTCAGTTGGCGGTGCTGGGAGAAACATGCGACACTGAGGAAATTGGCACAGACGTTCCAGCAGACGTTCCAGCAGACGTTCCAGCTGAACTGGGAGGCTCATTTCCAACTTGTGGAGCTTGAGGGAGGAAGAACCGAGTAGCTTTTGCGCTGCTGTCCTTGCGAACGTATGTGATGCCTCTTCTCATCCAGACGTATTTAAAGTTATGGATTTTGGCAAATTGTTTTGCCTCCATGAAAATTCGGCGCTCCTCAGCTGATGACCTCTCGTTTATATATATCATGGTTTCTGGCCAATTTGGAAAGACTTCTACAGCTTTCAGATCCTTCTTGGTTCTCTTCTTGTTTAACCATGAGTCGCGAATGATGGCAGATGTAAAGCGCACTATTAGCGTTTTGCTTTTAGACCTCTTACTATCGATACAGGTAGCTGCTGCAACATCAGCATTAGCAAAGGGAACACTGATGGCAGCAGCAATAGAGGAGATAACTTCCATTATATCGGTATTAGGGAAGTCCGGAAGTCCCGTGACGGCAAGTTCGTGGTGCCAGTTTACTTCTTCAAGACGCTGAAGTCGTCGCGACATAGAAGAAATCATCCCCGTTGGCGCAGCATCCGTTGCAGAAGATCGAGGGGTATTAATGCACGTAGCAATTTGTCGTTCGAGGTCGTCACATCGCGTCGAAAGTAGCTGTTGAGCCGTGGATAGGCCGTCAACACGTCGAGACACGGAATAAAATGACCGCTGCAAATTCTCAACACGCTCCATGCATTCACTCAGCGTAGAAGTAATATCATCGAGCTTGGAGAGACTCTGTCTTATATCACTGAGACTGTGAAGTTGAGCCCGAATGTCAGATAAAGTGACGTTTATATTAGAAAGATCGTCCGGGGTATACGACGCACGAGCCGAGTAATTAGTAGTTGGCTGGGAGACAGAGCCTGTTGATCCGGTTGTTGGGTTGATCTGATTGATATTGTTGTTTAGTCCACAACCAGAACATAGACCAGACTTTGGTAAGAATTTCGCACATTGCATACAGGTAGGCATGGCGCTACGCCGCCGATAAGGTAGTATTATCGTATTAATTACACTTTGTTATGCCGAGACTAGATGGCTCCTGACACCTATATAACGCGAGAACTGGCCCACTGACCTAGTGAGGTAGACTGCGTGTTGTATGTAAACAGAACTGCAAAAACCGCAACGGCTGTAGACGGTGAATCGACGACCACGACTTCCTAGAATTGGCAATATTCTTTCCAGAAATATACGGCAACAGCGACGAGGAGCCGGCACAGCGGGTTATGACCAACAATCACTTGCACTTTAACTATAAGCTGAAGTACGTAGACACCCACGAAAAAGCGGTTTGCCCGAGAAATTAAAGAAATAACGGAGAGCGATAATTGACTGTACACAACGTAAAGCGCCACCTCGTGGATGTCTCGAAAATCAGTTAAAATGAAGTGTACACATTATAGGTTATTGAATTTGTTTAGAAACTTATTATCAAGTGATCTCTAAAAAGAAAATAGTTCCATTTAAAAACCCGAACTTGACCATCCTATCTGTTAAAATAATAATCGAAGAAAAGTATCGTATGCGCTAATAATTTTATCCCCCCCCCCCCCCCCCCCCCGAAGCATGCAGTTGAATATAAACAATTTTTTGTATTTCCAAGACGTTGGGAACCATCCAGCTGTTTACTGTTCCCGTGGATACCTGCGTATTAACGAAAAGTCGCATTTTTTTCACAGCGAATAATCTATAAATTCTTAAAGACAGCGAAGGTACGATCTTAATTGCCCTTTGAAAATCTGGCAACCAGATATTTTAGCTATTGACGGATCCATGGCTACTAAATAGAGTTTGGAATGGATCCCGAAGGGTCTTGGTCATAAGGTGGGGGACACAAGTTGCCGAGTCGCCAGACACAAGTCGCTGGATACCAGCCGCTCGGTAAAAGTCGCTGGAGACAAGCCGATGCATCCCAGCGAGTCGCCAGGCGACCCGCTGGAGTCGCTGGCGACAAAGTTGCCGGCGATTATCGCCCAGTCTATACGAGCCTTTAGAGCGGGCGCTCACGAGCGACTTTTTGTCGGGCAACTGTTTCGTCTCTTCCACAACGTCTGTGCAGTCTTATGTAGGTGCGCACACTGAGCGACGCAACAGCGACGCGACTTTTCAGTTGCTCTGGCAGCCGACAGAAGGGCGACGCAACTGTTTCCGTCCTATCTTCCCTCCCATAGTTTGGTGCCTCCGTGCGCACACGGACGACATTATAGTTGCCGTCTCATTATTATAACTAAATAAAAATCGTATTATTTTATGCAACCTACCTTAATGTAACTGCAAGCCTCTCCTCTGGTGGAATCGCCAGTCGCATATTTGTATTTTGTTAGGTAATGGCAGGTTCCAGAATTGTAATTAGCTCGTCAAATGAAGTTATACTCATGCGCAAATAATCGAAGAATTTCTCTGGGTAACATCTTAGCTCTTCAAACATCAAAGTAAATTTCCCTTTATTTGATCTTTCAGATATGAGCGGGTGAACCCAATATTTTCTTTTCCGTTGATTTTTCCTGTGCCGAATGATAAGAGCAGAAACCACTGCAGTCTCCAAAAAATCCATTATACATGTACCAAACAATGTTCATGTGTATTTGTCGAATGTACTACAAAAACACGTGAAAATGAATTTGTTTTCAGGAAACAGTTGCCAACGTGTGCGCGCTCTCAAAAACCGAAGCAACTGGAGAGCGACAAAGACGAAACAGTTGCCCGACAAAAAGTCGTTCGTGTGCGCCCGCCCTTAAGATGCGTCAAAAAAGCTCGCTGATTTTTTTATAATTTTAAAACTATATTTAGCAGCGCCCGGGGGTGTCAAAGGGGTTTCTTGTAAGGGCATAGGTAGCGTCATTATCGGCGATATAATATACTGTTGTGTCAAGGCGCCAGGGGTCGAGATTCTGTCAGAGAATCTCGAGGGTGCTCCGGGTCGTCGTCCAACGGGCTCCGAAGGTTCGGGTGAATGTTCTGGGACGGAAGTAATCGGTGTGAAACCGAAGGTGGGGGATCGTTGCGGATTAAAGAGTTGAAACTCACCGTAAGGTTAAACAAATCAGGCGTAAGTCTCGTATCAAGTCAGGTACCGAGTCTCTATCAATTCTGCTCGCATTGCTCGCACATCGTTCTTATACTGTAATCGGGACGAAGCGGGGACCATCGGGGTCTCTGTCTTTGGCCTGATTTTTTAAGTTTTATCATGTGCTGACGGGTCTTGGTGTATTCCCGAGAACCCTTACGCGGTTGTGCCGGATATCGGCCGTTCGATTGTGGCAATCGGAATGAGCGCGGTGTCGACACGCTTAGGTGTCGGTTGGGAGACAACAATACATTCCATTTTGCTAGCGGGGCGCAGCGAAATATTGAGATAATTCAACAAAAAAACTATTGGTTACTTACTAGCTTGGTAGAAATCGATTGCGCCCTATGATCTACAAAGACTATTAATTTGAAAAATGACTCCTATGACCCTCTCCCGGGGCGCGGCTAAATATAGTTTGAAAATTACAAAAAATTCAACGAGCGTCTTGACACACCTCACACCATTTTTTCACTATGTCATGTCAGATTGAAAAAAGACTGTTTATTTTACACTACACACTACAGAAGTGAAATGCAAGGGTGTTTAACAAGAAGTCACAGAAACTGTATTTAATAATCTTACGAAACAAACAAACATACGAACAAATAAAACGGTCAATTTTGAGTGAAAGTGTTCTTCGTGCGAATCAAGTACGAACACGTATTGCCTTTGCCATATGACCTGTTGGTCAAGCCTTTTTCCTTTGACTGATTGCCGAACTCGTCCGGAGGTAGCTGCGTTGACCTGATTGGCTGACGTTGTCGGTGTCAACCAATTGGGTAATTTCCCTGGGACCAATCACGCCACCTATTCCCTGCGCCCTTGGCGCACATTTTCCGGGAAAGGGGCTAGATTTAGCGGGAATTGTTCTGGCCGGAATTTTGGCGGCAAGATATTTCCTACCTGCCTGCGTAGAACGGCGCGAAAGCGCAAAGACACCCACATTTGCGTTGCACGTGCGGGCGCATTAACCAGCGACCACAAAATAAAAATAAGAAAATATACAAATCACAAAAATAGATGATAATAATAATAATAATAAATCGCAAAAAAATAGAAAAATATACAATACAAAAAAAGATGTGAAATCAAAAGGAGCTGCCAGTACATAAAGGTGCTTTCCAACTGCGCCTAAGATGATACAACTATATATAATAACATATATACAGCTAAAATGCTGTGTTCATACATTCCATTACTCATATCGCGGACATTTTAATTAATCCATAAAAAAGAATCCCATTTAAAACCATTGTCTTAAATTAAAAGATTTATTACAAAATTAATGATATACAACAATTGCGCCAATTACAACAATTGCTAATTATACAAAGAAAAAATATATTAAATAATATTAAACAGATATATTTTTATAGAAATCAATATTTTAATACGAATAAATATTTTATTCAAAATACTTGGCGCTACACAACCGAAAAAATGTTAATTGTCTTAGTATTATTAATTAACAATAACTCCCTTACAATTTAAAATACATAAACAAATACATACACATATTAGAAACGCAGTCAGATTTATTCTACATATATTCTAATATCATACGTAGCATATGCATATGCACACATACAGACGAACGCACTAGAAAGTTTGTTATAATATAGGTACATGTTTATTCAGTATAGCAACACCAATTCGGGGCGCAGCGCCAAGTATTTTGAATAAAATATTTATTCGTATTAAAATATTGATTTCTATAAAAATATATCTGTTTAATATTATTTAATATATTTTTTCTTTGTATAATTAGCCATTGTTATAATTGGCGCAATTGTTGTATATCATTAATTTTGTAATAAATCTTTTAATTTAAGACAATGGTTTTAAATGGGATTCTTTTTTATGGATTAATTAAAATGTCCGCGATATGAGTAATGGAATGTATGAACACAGCATTTTAGCTGTGTATATGTTATTATATATAGTTGTATCATCTTAGGCGCAGTTGGAAAGCACCTTTATGTACTGGCAGCTCCTTTTGATTTCACAACTTTTTTTGTATTGTATATTTTTTCTATTTTTTGCGATTTATTTTTATTATTATTATCATCTATTTTTGTGATTTGTATATTTTCTTATTTTTTTGGGGATTTATTATTATTATCTTCTATTTTTTGTGATATATTTCATGTACTTGGCGTATTTTTGTACTTTTTTGAAGTTTTTGATGGGGATTTCACTTCTTTTTACAAAGATTATTATTATCATCTATTTTTTGTAATTTGTATATATTCTTATTTTTTGTGATTTATATGATTTCATATACTTGGCGTATTTTTTTACTTTTTTTTATATATACATATACATGAAATGGTATATTGCGTGACAAGGGAGAGAAGTAAGCGAAATCGCTTCTCTCCCGTGTCACGCATTATATTTTTTTCAACACCTGCATGAAAGGTGTGTTTTTGAAAGCCTGCTCAGCGATTCGCAAAAAATATGCATGTTCGATTGCTTTTTTATTCTGTCAAAATTAATAAATACGTGTATTTATTTTTTTCAACACCTGCATGAAAATGTTACGTCCTGAAGGGACTTTTGCGATACACCCCGAGCGGTTAGGGTGATTCGCAGGGTTCGCTGCTCTGTTAAGGTGCTAAAGCACGCCTTGACTATACTTACCAAGGAGAGGAAGGTGATTAAGGGTTGAATAAGAGAGTACAATGGAAGATAAAGGAAAACGATAGTGAAAATATATTGTTACACAAATAAATTGTCCTACCTAGAGACGGCGCTTCGTCTGGCTGTCGCTCGCTGTTTCGCGCGACACGCGTTCCTACTCGTGTTGCGCTCGCTTACAATGTCGCTGACCGATCGTAGGTCGTGGTCGCTCGCTGTGCTCTCGGGTAGCACACGGAAGTCGGTGAACTGGGGTCCGTCGTACCTCTTATTCTCGATTCGTTGCTGTTCCTTACGGTCGTACGTCGATCGCGATTGACGCTCAAGGGCTCTCCCGGCTAGGCCGTTCTCGGTGCGTCGGATGGAGTTACCCTTTCACGAATTACTATCGGCCGAACGTGACTCGCGGAGTGAACGTCGAAGTGAGGACGCGATTTCTAGACGGCCCGCTGGCTCGTCGCGACTACCTAGCTCGAACTCCCGAAATTGATTGATTGCCTTCGCGGCTCCGAATCGCGGTCTGAACCTCGGACGATCCCTACGAACGGGGATAACTGCCCCGTCGGCAGCTGTCGCTTGCCTAACTAATTCCTGGATTCTTGCGAAAGACTCGGCACCCGGGCCGAACGCGGTCGTTGTCCCTAACGCTGTTGCTACGGGCTCAGCACAACGCGATTGCTACACGCGGGGCGATTCCGCTGAATCGCCTTTGCGAAAGAAAGCGACGCGAGGACAGCAAGCACGGAATGCACCGATAGGGGCATGTAACAAAAATGTGTGTTTTTTACGCCTGCTGAGCGGGAGCAAAATGACTAATTTCAGACGTATTCGCAATTTCTTACTTTCCTCCCAAATAAACTGGAGTTTCACGTTACCCTATGGTATGAAGATGCAGTTGTTCGACAAATCATTATCGATTTGTTGGAAAATAAATATACGTATTTATTAATTTTGACAGAATAAAAAAGCAATCGAACATGCATATTTTTTGCGAATCGCTCAGCAGGGTTTTAAAAACACACCTTTCATGCAGGTGTTGAAAAAAATATAATGCGTGACACGGGAGAGAAGCGATTTCGAATCAAATATTTATTCGTATTAAAATATTTATTTGTATAAAAATATATCTGTTTAATATTATTGAATACATTTTGTTCTTTGTGTAAATAGCCAGTGTGATAATTGGCGCAACTGTTGTATATCATTACTTTTGTAAAGTTAAATATAGCACATTAATAAATTTATATTAATTTACGACAATGTTTTTAAATGGGATTCTTTTTTATGGAATTATATACTTGGCGCTCTTTTTGTACCTTTTTTTAAAAAAGGTAATTTTGTGGGGATTTCACACATTTTATAGTGTTTATTGTGGCTGGATAACTTTTTCACCCCCTCGGGTGAATTATTAATATTAAGTGAAATATTATATTGCCATCGAAACTACGCACGCCTGCAAAGCTACCAGACAATTGGATTGGTGGAATTGGTTTAAATTTGAGTTTTCAGACATAAAGCAAACATACAGGAAGCAAACAGAGGATCGAAGCTGAATAAAATCATTTAATTAATATAATACTATGTCACAATAAATTATTTTCTCTAACGTAGATTATCTGTAAATATATAAAATCCACATTTTAGTTACAACTTAACGTAGAACATATAGAAATAGAGTGGCCCTTTGTTATAGTAAATGTAGAGACTAAAAAATGTGCCCGAAGGAAGTGAGAGCGCAGAATGTCTTGTTGGAGGAAATTTAAATACTAATGGTAATTTATCGAAAATGAACAAAGAGATTCAATATTTTTAACACACAATTTATTGGTGCTGGAATAAAATTAAATTAGTATGTTTATTAGTGAATTGAAATATTGTTCATGGGAAACTAATCAAATTAATGAATAGCGTAGGAACTACTGCGGATTTTAATAAAATATTATATTCATAATACTTCAGAGATTTCAAATCTTATGTGAAAATATGTTTCACAAAAGTTTGGAAAGTATCGAGGGAGATGCATATTCAGCGTACTTTCTTCACTAATGTGACTTACTCGACATTACAAGCAGTACGCCATAATTTTCTTAACCTTTAACTGGTATACTGTTTTTTTCAAACGTAACTGGTATACTGGGGTCGTGGCAGACCCCAAATAAAAAAGGGCACAGAAACTTGTAAAGTCGACACTAGAAGAACCTCTATGAATATTTTGTTCTTAGGTAATGTATAAAATAATAGAAACGGGGAAATTTAAAGTATTATTACAAAGTTAATTATAAATTCAGTTTACAAACTTAGACAACCAAAAGTTTCACAGCGAACTCTGCGTGCCGTAGGTAATGAGTGACCCCAGGATACCAGTTAAGGGTTAAATATCAATGCTACGCTAATTTGAAAATTTTTGTCGATTTACCTTATTCGACAAATTTCAAGAAACTTGTGCGAAACAAGATGATTCTCTGTCTATGTAATAACCTTCTCTGGACAACCTCCAAGCCTGTGTATCCCCTTCATTTCTGTCCAAGCCCGTGCGTCCCTTTCATTTTTATCCGAGCCTGTGCGTCTTCTATCCAAGCCCATGCATCTCCTTCATTTCTACAACTTTTACATAAAAACTCTAATGTAAAAATAGTCTGATGGTATAAAAACAATACATTATTTTGTAAAAACTTGTGTCAAAGAAGACGCTACTCTGTCGAACCTTCTCCGGACAACTTCCAAGTCTATGCGTCCCCCCTGTTTCTATAAGCTCTACATAAATAGTCTATTAAAACATTTTTGTGACTTACCTTGTTAATTGAGACAATAATTCGGTGTCCTATGTCGTGTAAAAAGTCGTGACATTTCAATAATTTTAACAATTTCCTTATTTCACCTTTCGCAGGTTATGGTTCTTAAATACTAGCTAGGTTACGTTTATCTCTACCGACGTGCTTTCTGCTAGCTGTCACATGACTATTTGTTACACGATTGGCCGAACCCGCATCAATATATAGATATACACGCTGCGCGAGAACGGAGTGTATCAAGTTACACCACGATCCAATGAACGACGTGCCTGAGAGACATTTCCTCACCCCCTCTTGCCTAGAAGTGTAGGACGATGACGATGAAGATCTTAATTTTACGAACATGAAAATCGGCAAATTGCCACTTTACAACGAAATATCTCAGCTCATAAGACACGTAGGAACAAAACGAAGACACTTTTCTTATGTAAATCATACCCAGGCTATCCATTAAGACCATTCAAAATAGAATCGGATCAGCCGTTATTGAGATTCGGAAATATCAGGGTTCAGAATAGCGAGTCGTGGTGTAATAGAGATGGTGTAATAGAGACACTCTGTGTCTCGCGCTGCGCATATATATATACTTGGCGCGAGACACTACCGTGTCTCTTGATAGAATAATAAAAATATTTATTGGTGAATTGAAATATTGTTAATGGAAAACTAGTAAAATTAACGAATAGCGTAGCAACTATATAGAAATAGAGTGGCATTTTGCTATAATAAGTGTAGATTACAAATGTGTCCGAAGGAAATGAGAGCGTATGACAGAAAGTCTTGTTGCTGGAAATTTAAATGCTATGGTAATAATTCAGCGAAGATGAACGAAGAGATCCAATATTTTCAACACACAATTTATTGGTTTTTGGAATAAAATTAGTTTAGTATGTTTATAATTTTGTCGATTTACCTTATTTCACTTTCCATAAACTTGTGCGAAGCAAGATGCTATGTCTATCTTTCTATTCTTCTCTGGACAACCTCCTCCCCTGTGCATTCCCTTCATTTCTATCCATCCAAGCCTGAGCGTCATTTTTATTGGAGTCCTATGCGTCCCCTTCATTTCTATAATATATAATATAAACGTTACATAAAAACTCTAAATTGCTGGTATAAAAATATCTAGCAATTTAAAAGCAATGCAATTTGTTACAATATATATATTATTTTGTACATGCATGGTACAAATTTCCAGAAACTTGTGTGAAAGGAGATGCTTCTCAGTCGAACCATCTCCGGACAAGTTCCAAGTCTGCGATTCTACATAAAAAATCTATTAAAAAAATTTTGGCGACTTACCTTATTATATATCTCTTTATTGGTCCCCTAAGGGTTTCAATCTCCATCATTCACCATCCTCCTTCGGCCTTACACCACCTTAACATCTAATTCTTATTCTATCTTAACCTATGATCTTAAACTACTTTCTTAAACCTAATACCGCTAACGCCCCGCACGCTGGCCTGTTCTCTCGCACCGCACGCTCGCCCGCACGCTCGCTCGCGCTCTCGCACGCGCGCCTACTCCTCCTCCCTCCTACCCTATCTCCGGACCTCCGCTTCCGTTCGCTCTCCCATCCACTTCCCTTTTCTCGTCCACCCCTCCATCCACTCCTTGCACACATTCACCTTCCCCCCCTCTCTACTCGTCAATCTTCCTTAGCCACCCCTCTCCCTGCCCGTCATCTCCTAGCACCTCATCCACCATCTCCTGCCAACCTATGTCCACCCCCCACCCCCCACACACCTCCCACACATGCTCCCACGACTCCACTCCCACCCACATCTTCTACACTTCCTTCCCTCCTCCTTCTCCCAATACCTCCCCCCCCCCCTCATCTCGTTCCCCAACCTGTATCTGGCCAACCTCTTCCATCTGCTCTCACCCCACCCCTTTTTTAGATAACCGGGCAAACCCTCCCCCTTCACCGACCCATACCACCTGTTGTAACCCGATTCTCTAATCCTCGTCCACCTCTGCTCCTTCTGCATCCTTCTATCCCTACCCACTATATCCTCCCCCCTCATTTCCCCTCTTTCCCTCTGTCTTTCCACCTCCTCCACCGTCCACCCCAACCCCTCAAAAAATTGTTTCCTTTCTTCCTCCCACCCTTCCAATACCTTACCCCTTCTCGCCCTCTCTTTCATCTCCGCCCAACACAACCTTGCCAATTCCCCCCTCTTCCCTCCTCTAGTTTCTTCTCAAACCCCCAAGCCCTCATCCCCGCCCTTCCCTTCAACATGTCCCTCTGTAATTCCTCTCTCACCATGTACCCAGGTGTGTACCTATCTACTCCCAGTACCCACCTCAGATACCTCTCGTGTAGTGCCTCCCCCCTCTCCCTTGCCCTCCACCCCCACACCTCCACCCCGTATTCTACTACTGCCCATACAAACTTATCAAATAACCATACCCTCTTTTCCCAGTCCTTCCCAAACTTTCTCTTCCCTATTCCCCACACCCTCCCCAGCGCCGCAGCTCCCTTCCTCACCCTCTCCTCTATATGCGCCTCCTGCCCACCATTCCTCATCAGGGTGTAACCCAGGTAGGTAAACTTCCCTACCTCCTCTATCTTCTTACCTTTCCACCTCCACGATACCTTTTTCCATCTCCCACCCCCCTTCCTACATCTCATCATCTTGGTCTTTTCTACATTTACTTCCAATCCCTTTCCATCAAGATACCTTTCCAATCTCGCTATCATCCCCCTCATTCCCTCCTCATCCTCCGCCAGCACCGCAACATCGTCGGCATACGCCAACGTGTACACCCTCCTGCCACCCAACTTCACCCCCCCCCCCCCAGCCACCTTTCTCCAACACCTCATCCATGTCTGCCATCAACAAGGTGAAGAGGCCAGGGCTCAGTGGGCATCCCTGCCTCACCCCCCTGGCAGTCCAAAATCTCCTCCCCTCCTCGTCCCCTACCCTTACCTTGCTCACTGTCTCCTCTAATATCTCCTCGCATCTCCTGACCAGCCCTTCCCTCACCCCCCTCCTCCTCATTGCCTGCACAAGTAGCCCCCTGTCCACCGAGTCAAACACTGCCTTTAGGTCCATGAACAATATCACCATCCTCTTCGCCTTCCTCCCCACCTGCCTATTCATCAAATAGTTCAGGACGTAAATATTGTCCACGCACCCCAACCCCCTTCTAAAGCCAGTCTGGCTCGGTGGCAGTAGCTTCTTCCCCTCCACCTCCTCCCTCAGCCTTTCCGCTAACACTGACGCATATACTTTATACGCAGTCTGTGTCAGCGTGATTCCCCTGTAGTCCTCTACCTTGTCCCCCGAACCTTTCTTGAGCACCGGTACCACCACCCCTTCCCTCCACTCTTCTGGCCAACCCTCCCCCCTACGTACCCTGTTGCACAACGACCACAACCACTCCTCCACCTCCGGTCCACCCAACTTCCATACCTCATTCCTAATCCCATTCCCCCACCAGCCTTCCCCTCTTTTAGGTTTCTAATCACCCTTCCTATTTCCTCACTTCCAATCCCCTCCTCCCCATCCTCCCCCCTTCCCCTTCTTCCACCCCTCCTCACCCTCCACTCCACCCCTCCCAATAGTCCTTTGAAATGTTCCTCCCACTCCTGCATTTTAATCCCTTCATTAACCCTCCTTCTTCTTTTCCTTTCCCTATTCACCACCTTCCAAACTTGCCCCTCCGTTCTTACCCCCTCTAACTCTCTTTCCCATCTCTCTAACTCTTCTTTTCTTTTCTTCTCACATAACCTCCCATACTTCCTCTTACTTTCCCTGTATTCCCCCCATCCCCTCCTTCCCTCCTCCACCTCCTCAACTCATTTCTCACCTTCTTCTTTTCCACCCTACACTCCTCATCCCACCAACCTCCTTTCGCTCCCCCTTCTTTTCCCATCTTACTTATCGCCCCCTGTATTCTTTCCCTGAGTTCCCCCCACTCCTCTTGCATTCCCATCCCGCCCTCTGCCCTTACCCCAAACTCCCTCACAAACTTCCTTCTCCTTTCCTCTGACCAATTCCCTCTCTCGCACGCTCTCTCTCCTCCATTTCTCCTCCTACCACTCTTTCCCCTCCTTCCTCCCCTCAACCACACCACCACTGGGTGGTGGTCCGAATCCACCATTTCCCCTATCTCCATCCTAACAACTTTCTCCCTCGTGTCCTCATTCCCCAGCACATAATCAATTGCTGAACTTCCCCTCCCTCCCGTGTAGGTCCACTCACCCTCCTCATCTCCTTCCACGTTACCGTTCAGTATACCCCAGCCCCTCTCTTCCACAAACCTGCACAGCCTTTTCCCCTCCCCGTTTACCACCTTATCTTTTGACTTCCTTCTTTCTTCACTAGTGCCAACCTCCTCTTCCACTCCACCTACCTCCCCCCCTCCCGTTCCTGTCCTCGCGTTAAAATCTCCCCCAATAACTGTTCTTACCCCCTCCTCCCTCTCCTCCATCCACTCCTTTAACTCCTCCAGTTCCCCTTGCAAGTCTTTGTTGACGTAGACTCCTATTATCCTCCACCAGTCCCCCCCTAACCTTACTTTCAACATCATCATTCCTTCCTTCTCCCTAACATCCTCTTCCTCCACCTCTAGCCCTTTTCTCACCCCCATTATCATCCCCCCATCGCCCTCCCCTTCACGTTTTCCCTCTTTGCCCACTGTCTTTTCCACATATATCCCTTCTGTAACCTCGTCTCCACATACCCCCAATCCTTCTCCTCCACCCACGTCTCGCTCAACACCATTATATCCCACTTCTCCAGCCCTTTCCAGAATTCTCCGTCCTTCCTCCTTACCCCTGCCACATTCCAGAAACCTATTTTATAACTCCCATACTCTTCATTGCCCCTCCCCTCTCCTTCCCCCCACGGCATTCTCGTTTCCCTGTTCCTCCTCCCACTTATCTTCCCACTTATTCCATCTTCTCAACTTCCCATCTATCCACAACTTCATATACCCTGTCCGCACCTTTCTGCCCTTCTCTCTCTCCTTCCCCGCCTCTCTCTCAATCAGCCACCTTATTCTCCTCTCCTGCTCCGTCAGGTCATCCTCAATCCTCTCCCTCCTGTCCCTCAGCTTCCTCTTCGCCTCCATCACTTTTATTTTATCCTCCCTCCCTGCTAGCTTAACCAGGACCATTCCATATCCCTCTTTTCCCGCCTTACCTATCCTCACTACTTCTTTGATCCCCCCCACTTCCAAACCTATTCTTTCCCATAGCTTCTTTACCTCCTCCCTCACCACCGCGTTTCCCCCTACCTCCAATCCTCTAATCACCACGTTTTCCCGCCTCTCTTCTCTCTCCTTTCTGTCCTGCCTTATCTCTACCATCCTCATTCTTCGCCTACACTCCTCCAATTCTTCCCTTCCCTGCTGCCCCTTCCCCCCTCCCATCTCCCCAACCTTTCCCCAGCTTTCCACCTTCTTCATCCTTTCCTCCATTCTCCCCTCCCACACCTCCATCCTCTCCACTTTTTCCTCAATGACCTCCCGCTTTCCCTTCTCCTCCCTTAAACCCTCTTCCCATCTCCTCCTCTCTCCCCTCCATTCCTTTTCCACTCTCCTTCTATCCTCCCTTTCTTTCCTCATTTCCTCTTTCACCTCTCTCAGCTCCTCCCTTTCCTTCTCTAATTCCTCTTTCACCCCCCTTAGCTCCGACATCATTTCCCTAATTAGACCCTCCTGTCTCTTCCTTTTCGCCCCTCCTTTTCCTCTCCTTGTCACTACCCGTCGGCGACCTCGCCGTCTTCCCACATTTCCTGAATCCTGTACACACACCCTCCTCCTCCTTACCCTCTTCCTCCTCCCTGTCCTTCCTCTTTTTTCCCCCTTGACCCTCCATACTACCCACACTGTTCCCTACACTGCTTACACTATCCCTTCTGGGATAGTCATTCCCCCGTATCCCTCCTACCCCCTTTCCTTTTTCCTCCTCCTTGCCCCTCTCCATGTCGCCTTTCAACCTCTTGCAACCTCTTTATAACTTTCCACACCCTTCCCTCTTACTATCCTCCTTTCCTTTCTCCCCAACACTGTCCCGGTCCCTATCCCCGCACCTTCACTTATATACACTTTTCTGCTTCTCTCTTTCAAATCTCCCGCCAACCTGTCAGTCCCTCTCGTTCCTCTGTTTACCCACAGAGCTCTCCGCCTGTTATAGCTCTGCTATCTTCCCGCTCAAATAACACCTCTCTCACACCTAACCTCCAAACCCTTCCTTTCTCCCTCCCACTCTCCCTTCTACCTTTTGCCGCATACACTCCCTGTATCTCCCTTCAGCCTACACACCCTTCTCTACCTTCCTCTCCCGCTCCCGCCTCTCTACTTCTCCAGATCCCTTCACACTCACTATATCCACCACACACACTGTCTGCATACACCTTACACTCTCTCGCCCGGAAACGGAAGTCCGACTTACCTTATTAATTGAGACAATAATTCAGTCTCCTTTGTAGTGTAAAAACTCGTGACATTCCAAATTCGGACAATTGACTTTATTTGACATTTAGCACTTGGTAGGTTATAAAATTCAAAATAGTATATATAAGTATGTATGCACAATGACGGACGACGATTCCTGCCGAATAATCCCGAGAGTCGACGATAGAAGAACGAACATGTGTTGGCTGAAGGTGTGTGTGTAACGCGTGTATACGTATTATGTGGACGAAAATTTGGCTTGGAGAATCAGGAGAAGAATCAGAAGAAAAATCTTAAACCTTATCGGAACTGACCGATCCATGAAACGATATTACGATATCTCTGTCATGCGTGGACCGATTTTATTGAAATTGGTCTTGTTCGAAAGCCGATATGCGGTTTACATAAGAAAAATGTCTTTACTGTTAGAAATTGAAAGCGTGGTGATCACAGTATAAGTTGAAAAGGAAATAACTTTATTGGAAGTTCGTACAATCGGACTGCCAGAGAGCAACTGACTTTTTGGAACTGCGCGACGTGAATTTGCCGGCTAACCGAGGAGCCTCCGCGGGGCTCCGGCGGGCCACCAAAAGCACCGTCGCGACGCAGCGCCCGGGCACACCTGCCTTCAAAGGGTACCGCCGCTACGCAGTTCTCGTTCGTGAAACAATGTCAGATTTTCTAACATTACATTTACAAAATATTGCAGGCGTGATGAGATATTAATGTATAAATATCAGAATTAGGTTAGAGAAGCTCTGCGACGAGTAGGTACACGGTAGCGACATCGACATATAGGGTGTTTTTCATGTACTTGGCGTCGAGACGCTACCGCGTCTCTAGATTAACCACTCAGAAATGCAATGATGAACGCAGCAAATTCGCTCGACTAACAGAATAACACTGTTTCGGAATTAAAATAGAGGAGTGGGTAGTACAGCGTAGGGTTGCCAGGGAAATCCAAGCCGTAATAGAGAGGGGAACGTTTACATTGGCGTCGTTGGTTTGACGTCTCGGCGTCAACACGCACACATACATATATCGCAGTATTGCCTAGGTGTTCCGCCTCCACTATGCGTCTGTTCCCCCTCCACTACGACAAGGAGTCCCGGTACGCTGGTGCAACGTACACGTTACACGTTCTGCAGCATGAGGCCAATTCACTCTACAGTGCGTAAGAAAGTTTCACATCAAAAGATTATTTTTGCATGTTCTGAACCCAGCCTACAAAGGGCTAGCTGATTTTTTTTTTTTTTTTTAATGAAGAAAAAATCTAATTACTTTTTGTGCAGAGGTACAGCTTTTTTTACTGTGGCGAGGAAGGAATCCAATTTTTTTCCGGTCCGGTCTAATGGACATGTTCAATATTTACAGACTATTTGATAGGAATGAAAAATATACAGGCTGACCCAAAATTGCGGGACAATCCAGAACGTGCAATATCCTGAAGTAAAAACACATTGAAAACTTTTTTATCGTTTTGGGATCCGAGACTTCGTTCTTGAAATACACATACTATACAGTAAACAAACATTCGTATTAAACTTGACGAACGGGGCTGGCGACGGGCGTACGACGTGTTGCGGACACTATTCCGTGCGTATACTGCCGCGTGTGAGAAAATCCAAAAGCGAGCGACAGGGAACGAAACAGTTGACACAAAGTTGCCGTCGACTCTTTTGTACCCTCTCGCACGTTCTCGGATTCTCTCACTTTCGGCCGAAGGATTCCAAGAAATGGTGGTAAAAGCAAAGCTATAACGAGGATTTACTATACATATTAACAGTTGAAAATTACCTGCCTCTTCGTCCCCGTCCCCTCCTCCTCCTAATGGCTGGCTCTCGAGCCCATGGTGTAATAGACAGGTGTTCCGACTTCTGTTCAGAATGTGTGACTTTTTCGTCCTAGTTCTTCTGGCGGCCGGCAGATTTGGTCGATGTCGTAAAGGCATTTACATATATATACAGGCTGCCTGTTGTTTCTGGCAAGCCCAGGAATACCACTAAAATCTTTTACGGGGGGAGACCATTGTGACGGTCCGAAATGTAAGGGTGTTTTCGGGAATTTATTTCAACCAAACAACGCAAGTAAATCACTCTATTGCTTAGTATAGTTAATTGTGTACATATCGAAGGGTAGGAAAATTTTGTTTTCAATCAAATTCATAAATCCGTTTCCTGTATACTCTTCGTATACAGTATGCTAGTCGCGTTGACAAGCCCCAGGCCATATGTTTAATCGGAATTAAAAAAAATAACAATAATATTTAGAAACTAGAAGCCTGCCTCCATTATGTGACTATCAAAAAATGTCAAAATTGTAAAAAATAATAAAACGCGGGCCACTGAAAAAAAGTCATGTTTTCAGGGTACAAAATTGGAGAAATGTTACTAAAAAAAATAGAAGCAGGTCGAAAATTGAAAAAAGCTGATTGTCACGTAATAGCGACAAGTTTTCCGTATAATAAATGTTCTTGCTCATGACAATTGGACGTATAGTTTTCTCTGTAGACTGTCAACGCGGTTGAAAAATGTCATTCTGAAGGTGGCCGTTCCAATAAGCGGCTACAGCCGCCAGCGACTGCGACCGGCGGCTACAGCCGCCAGCAACTCCAACTGGCGTCGTCGCAAATGGTATTTCCTATATCTAAGCGTCGACGCCATGGCCCCCACTAGTGCAACGACACGCCGCACAGGCCCTTTTCGAGCACTTGAAAAGAGGGTCTATTGTTGTATGAGGTCTCGAGGACCGTCGAAGATAGTGAAAGACTAGCCATTTGTCTTATATGTACATCGTGTTCTGTTTATCTATCGGATTGAAGAAGTCAATGACATTTGGGTGCTTCTTTTAAAATATCGGAATTCAAATTGTGGCAAAAAATAGGATCAACCTATTCCTTTCTAGTGATGTATAAGTTAATATTTTTTACATCTATTAATTTGTTTTTTCTATTTTTTAACTCAATCGTGATAAAAAATTGGAAACTGTTTTTTGGTACTTTATTAGTGGTTTAAGTCACACACTGGGGAAACGTTCGGTTTTCAAGTTATTATTTCTGCACTTTCCATAGTATGTATTTATCAATTTTTTTAGTTTTATTGAAATTATTGACGTTATTTTTTTAAATAACCTCAAACTTTGTTATGAGTTGTATATTAACTCAAATTTTTATGAACTTACTTAATAATATTCAGCATTTTCAACGCGAAAAATGGAATGTTGCATTTTCCCCTATTTCTTTGGATTCAGGCCCACTGTACGATATAGAATACAAGTGATTACTCCATTAGTAGCAACTATTGTCAAATCTTGTTTTCGCAGTTGCAAGGACAAATATATATTGTTTTGTACAAGTTCGCGGAAGGTAACTAAAAAGTCGAAAAATACTGATATTTTTTCAATGGGTTTCTTATAGAAAAATAAATGTATATAACGAATTATTTGCTATTATTTTGTAGAATCGATACTATTTCTGACCCCTTTAACTTTAACAAACTTTGAAAGAAATCACTTAAAATTTTGCATAAAACAAAAAATTTGAGATGTGTTTACACGCAGATCAGATGTAGCCGTCATGATATTTTTACATTTTTTTACAAGAGCTCATATTATTAGTTTACAAGAAATATATAAAAAAAAAAACATAATTCTATAAGTTATGAATTCTGACTTCTTTCCTTATTTCTGGATAATCTGTCCGAATGTGAGATGGATCGCAGAGCGGCTAGAGTCGCTAGACTGCTTCTGGAGCAGTAGAGTGGCAGCCGCTGTGCGACTAGGCGATTCTGCTGTTACGGCGGAAAACAGACACTCGTGGCATTGTGTAGTGTCTCGAGTAGCCTAGGCTGCTCATGAACCAAACGCGCATAGGCTATAGCAATCCTGGCGCGGCCGCAGCAGTCGCAGCCGCCCATAGGAGTTGGGATGAATGCTTTTCCATTGTACCAGTCATCGCGACAGCGGCTGTAGCCGCCGGTCGCAGTCGCTGGCGGCTGTAACCGCTTATTGGAACGGCCACCTTGAGGAAAACGCGTTCAATGATCCGCGTGGCTCAGTCGCGCGTTTGACACCGCTTCACGAAAAACACCATATCTCCGTCAATTTTGCGAATTTCTTCTTAAAATTTGGAGACAGCATTCTTGAAACGTAAGGTAAATGTCCCCATTACTGACCACGTCCCCATTAGTGACCACTTCATTTTGTTATTGTTTATTGCAACACAGAAAGCGAAATATAAGCGAAATATTTCAGTTATTGTTTCATACGTTATTTATGTAGCCGTACATTCATCTTTAAGTAAATTCACATGTAAATTAAGACTTGGTCATTGACATGAAAGTTGACAGATTCTAATACCGTGAGGTTATACTCCAGATATCATTAAACTCGCAAATTTTACAATAAAAATACATGGATCCATGCAGTAACTTACTCAAATTAACGAGAAATATATACAGAATTATAAAATAAAAAGAAAATATCCATTTTCTTTCATTATTGTAGCAGAAAATCGTGGTATAAAATAGATGGTCACTAAAGGGGACATCAGGTCCAATATAATTTTCGCCATAATTTTTGTGTAAATAATCAAATATCACTGTAAAACTAATTTGATTGAGAAACTAGAGACTTAAAAAAATACAATGATCCATACTTTACTCAAATATTGTCGTATATTAGTAAAAAATATACTATTTCGAACCAGTCACACTCTTAAACGGTCGCTAATGGGGACATTTACCTTACGTCTTTCAGAAAATGTGAATTTTTTTCAGTTTTCTAACAGTGGTCTTCCCCCTTAAGGAGGCCGTCTCATTTTTGTTATGATCCGAATCGATCGAAGCGTCCCCGGTAAACAAACGGACTCTATTGAAACTACTACGATCGATAAAAAGAGTTTGTACATAGGTGACATCTCCAGTTACTCTGTGTAGCCTAATTTTTTACGCATAGTTGCCACATGTGCTGTTCTCTCTGCCTCTGCCGCGCTGTTGCCACAGAATTCTCTCTTTTTATCGAGAAGTCTTCGAGGAATGCAGGACGAGAGCTGCGTCTAGCGGCAGAGCCTCACCGAACGTAGCAACAATGAAAGATAGAGAGTAGAGCTGTTCGAGTACTCGAATATTCGAGTAGCTCGAAATTCGAGTCGCGCCGGGACTTGGTTTCCGAACCGAGCCGAGCGCTCGATTAAATCGAGCGGCTGGAAACAATTGTTTCATTCGTCAATCGCTACCTTCATTGTGCAATCTACTCCAAATTTATAACCTGACGTTCCTGACGAGTGTCAAATGAGCTCGGTTTTTGATCGAACCGCTCGCTTTTTGATCGAACCGCTCGCTTTTTAATCGAGCCGCCCGATTCATTCGAGCCACTCGCTTTTTTCGAGCGCTCGGCTCGGATCGGTTAGTCGAACCGAGTATATCCCGGCCCGCTTGTTCCGAGTACTCGAACAGCTCTAATAGAGAGGTCCGGGATTGTAAAAAGGAAAGATGGAAAGATATCAAAACCTGACACAATTTGAACTGTCATTACAATATTAGACATAAAATTTATTTGCAGAATTGGAAGTCTGTTTCGTTCAAAGCAGTCCGATTTACATTATTTTCTGTCAATATCGGCAGAAACACTTTTATATTGGTACGATGAAAAATAAAGAAATTCTGTTTGTGCATAATCGATGATACATCGTCGAGCAACTCCAGGTAACAGGTTAGGCGGGTGAGCGATACAATGTCGCTCGGCTCGACAAATAAAGATAAAGTCTCTTTAATTTGATAGTTTATTTTAATAATTTATGAAACAATACTAATTTGCGTATCAATAACGCAATTCTTATTATCTGCTGTCATTCTGTGCAATATTTATGTTTAGTTATTTTTGGCGCATAGATGGATATACAGGGTGTTACTCTACCTATAGTCAATATTTTGGGGGGTGATTCTACAGGCATATATAAGTCGAAAATCAAGAGTGACGAAATTGCGGTAAATGCTTCGTTTATTAATTATCGATGGTTAAAGATTGACGTCTGGATCGCCTGAATCAGCCTGAATGACGGCAACTCGACGGACAGCGGGCCGCGCGAGGCAGGCCAGCCAAGGGGCGTGCAGTGGCGGCGGATGCGTGACGGATTTGCCATGTAGAACGCATACTTACTTCCCTACCTCGCCGAAACTGTGACATACGATACTTGCGATAATTTATGAAAAGACGCAAACGTTGTTCGGCATTAAACCTGCCTACTCGTAAAATCCACAAGGGCATATCAAAACCCGCCCAACGGGATTCTCAAGTAGAGAGGGTGAATGCCATTGCCTTTGAAAATATTGCCCTCAAAAATCACCCACACGACCATCCAAAGCACCGCGATTGTCCCGTCCGCGATTGTTCACTTAATTACACACACGCACCACGATTAGTTTTCTCACGAATGTCCATGTCTTCACGCACCGCGATTGTCCCGTCCGCGATTGTTCCCTTAATTACACACACGCACCACGATTAATTTTCTCGCGAGTGTACATGTCTTCGCGCACTGCGATTGTGCCGTCCGCGATTGTTCACTTAATTACACACACGCACCACGATTAATTTTCTCGCGAGTGTACATGTCTTCACGCACCGCGATTGTTCACTTAATTACACACACGCACCACGATTAGTTTTCTCGCGAATGTCCATGTGTTCACGCACCGCGATTGCAGTCTGTGCTCGCGTTGACGACAGTCATCAAACTGAGGAGACCTTGGCCAAATCCCTGCGCGAAGGACACGAACAACGTTACGAATAAACAACCTACATACAATGTATCGGTACACCTTCGCCGAGTGGCTCAAGCGATGATACACAGCTTATGCAATAAATTAAATTCTTTATTCTTCATGGAATCGATAGCAGTGACACTAATGGATTCTCTATGTTTTCCGATAAAAATCATACCAAATGTAATGTAAATCGGATTACTTTTAACGAAGCTAATTTTACATGAGGCCCGCGTGTGCCTGTGCTAGAGAATCACAGCTGTTTCGCACGGCCAGTCAATGCCCCCGACCGCGACGCTCGAGATCAGGGGGCCATACAATGTTGTGCACTAGAAAGCGACGAATCTGAAATTACAGTAAAGTCACGTTAGCCGCTCGCTGGTCAGGACTGACATTGAGCACGTATCGTGACAAAACCCTAATTCCGGGTGCGAGTTTCTCGCTTCTTTCTGGCCGAAGGGGGGAGCGAGATGGAAGACTGCGTGCGCGGCCGGCGTGCGCGACAGACGCGAGCGCTCCCATGTAATCGTAACTGCTTGACGCATGCGCGCGGCGGTCAGATAACCCCGCACGGCTCCAGTCTTTCTTACGCCATAGGCGAACTTGTCAAATTGAGCCCTTTATTATAGTACATTTATTTCAGTTTATTGATGTCCTTACTCTCAATTTTTATTCGTAGTTTAAAACCGTTGTAGTACAATGTGTAGTATTTTATTTAAAAATTTATTTTCAGCAATGCCAGCAATGAAAATACCATTTTGCACCTCTTGTCCAGCTTACGCCCTAGCAGTTGCCTAATTTTGCAGAGTAAAGTAATAAATAATCTCAAATAAATGTATTATAATAAAGGGTGCAATTTGAGAAGATCGCCTACGGTGCAAAAAAGATTTGAGCCGGGCCTGCGTCAAGATTTTGCGAAATGATTCTCGTTGTCACCGTAACCGCTTGCGACCTTCGCGCACGCCCGTCACGCACGCAAAGGACGGAGTGTTGTGGCGTCCGAAAGACGGAGCGGGACAGAACATCAACGCGTCGTCTTCTGTCTCGTACTTTCCACGCTCGCTTTCAGTGCCTTCGCTCGCTCTCGTTCCATCTCGCTTTCGCCTTTACCGGACAAGAGTGAGAGAAAAGTGGTGGGGATTGCGAAAAGTCAGTATCGTGTACAGTAAATCGAGCGGCTAACGAGACTTTACTGTATTCTGCATTTCTCATCAGATCTTTGCGAAAGTGGCGTCGATCGATTCCTTATGGAAAAACATAGAGAATCCATTAGTGTCACTGCCATACCTATCGATTCCATGAAGAATAAAGAATTTAATTTATTGCATAAGATGTGTATCATCGCTTGAGCCACTCGGCGAAGGTGTAGCGATACATTGTATGTAGGTTGTTTATTCGTAACGTTGTTCGTGTCCTTCGCGCAGGGATTTGGCCAAGGTCTCCTCAGTTTGACGACTGTCGTCAACGCGAGCACAGACTGCAAATGCGGTGCGTGAAGACATGGACAATCGCGAGAAAATTAATCGTGGTGCGTGTGTGTAATTAAGTGAACAATCGCGGACGGGACAATCGCGGTGCTTTGGATGGTCGTGTGTTTGATTTTTGAGGACAATATTTTCAAAGGCAATGGTATTCACCCTCTCTACTTGAGAATCCCGTTGGGCGGGTTTTGATATGCCCTTGTGGATTTTTACGAGTAGGCAGGTTTAATGCCGAACAACGTTTGCGTCTTTTCATAAATTATCGCAAGTATCGTATGTCACAATTTCGGCGAGGTAGGTAAGTAAGTATGCGGTCTACATGGCAAATCCGTCACGCATCCGCCGCCACTGCACGCCCCTTGGCTGGCCCGCCTCGCGCGGCCCGCTGTGCGTCGAGTTGCCGTCATTCAGGCTGATTCAGGCGATCCAGACGTCAATCTTTAACCATCGATAATTAATAAACGAAGCATTTACCGCAATTTCGTCACTCTTGATTTTCGACTTATATATGCCTGTAGAATCACCCCCCAAAATATTGACTATAGGTAGAGTAACACCCTGTATATTTCCCGTGGAAATATATTTTGTGAATATTACATATTATATAGTGCGTTGCGTATTACTCTACGCAAATTTTTTCGTTGAAAATGCATTTATAACATAAGATATTATTCTAATCATCTCTTTCACAGGTGCTTTCATATTCTTGTACTGCGAAAATTAGCAGGTATTAATCCACCCTTACGTTATGTTATAAATGGATTTTCAACGTTAAAATTTGCGTAGAGTAATATGTAACGCACTATATAATACGTAATGTTCACAAAATATATGTCCACGGGAAAAACTGTTGAAATAAAAAGAAAAAAAAAGTTATGGGTTGCAGGGGACTTGATCCCGGGCCGCTTGTATGACAATCTGACGCGCTACCGTTTTGGCCATGGAACCTTCTTTGATGAAGGTTACTGTAGGCGGTATATATCTTTAGTACTCCGTACGTTAAAAACTTTAAATCAAAATATCTCGAAAACGAGGGCCTAACCTATCGGCGCGGAGGCGGTTGTAAAAGAAGAGACGGTGACCGCTGGGGAGGAAGGCGCGGACGTGGCAGGGGAGAAAGGCACGGAGGCAGATGGGGTGGTGGATGGCACGGCGGCGGAAGGGGGGGGGGGCGGGGGACAAATTATTATATATAATAGATAATTACGTAAATAAATCAATATTTATATAAAAAAAATATATATAAAGTTTATTTTGTTTGTATTAATAGAATGTAAAACGTTCACATTTTCTATCGTATCGGCATGAACGTTTCAGTAACATACTGCTGAGATTTTCCAGATGAAAATAAATACACGGTATAAATCGGATTATTTTTAGCATAATCAGGTCAGCAATGTTTCATTTACAGTCAATTATCTAGTATAGTTCTAGAAATAAACTGATGTATACCGTGTTTCAACTCATTATAATCTGGAAAATATCAGTAGTATGTTACTAAGAACATTACGTTTTACATTTTATCAATACATAATCCACCGTATGTATGCCTCTCGAACCGAACATTTATGCTAATTTTTCCAGATATTATCTTTGCCCATCTTTGTTCTCCAGCCGTTTCGCCGTGATTCATTCAAGCTTCCCTGACGACAGAATAGTAATAGGGAAAATGCGGCAACAGCGCGATTCGACTCTCAATACGTCTCAGCAACTATGTATTTCCTACATTTATCGGCTAGCTTGGACTTCCACCAGTTCTGATGGTACATGGAGCGAATATATCATCAGCGCTGGTGACGGAGAATGCTTGAAGCATAATTCTGTCATTTCTCGAGTTTGTCTCAATACACGAGTCATAAATTCATTATTATTTCAACGGACGGTGCTTATTAGCGTTCAAACGCACCAGACCCACCTGCACGGATGTCTTCTGCAGGCAACCATACCCGCAAAAGCTTCCTTCTTGCCGATTTCACGACGTAAGTTGGTTGAAACGGTTTGTTTACTACATCGCGTATACGTATAACGCTGGTGCTACGTGACTCGAATATACCACCAACGCCGGTGACGGAGGAGCCTTGAAGCTTCATTCTGTCAGTTTTCGAGTCATAAATTCATTATTATTTCAAGGTACGGTGTTTATAAGCGTTTAAACGCACCAGACCCGTCTGCACGAATGTCTGCTGGAGGCAACTATACCCGCAAAAGCTTCCTTCATGCCGATTCCGCGACGTAAGTTGGTTGAAACGGTTTGTTTACTACATCGCGTATACGTACACGCTTTTCCTAGCTTGTGTGAGCGTATGCACACATTCAAAGCCCGGTGAGACGGCCCCCTTAATACTACAGTCTCATTAATACACATGTATATGCCTTATAAGTCACGTCGCCCCTCGCGACGGCCAAGAGAACTAAACAGAAATCGGCACACAAAATCGCTGAGGTAAAATGTACAGAATCGGAACACATCGTGCTCGAGCCGATTCGGCTCGAGCCAGTAATGTCGATTATCCAAACACCCCTAACAAATTCACTTCTATAATTTATGACCATTATTGTTTTCATACCCCGAACACTATCTAATTTATTATCTTTATTTACTCATTAATAATTAATTGTATTTGTTTCAGGTATTACGCCGTATACTATGAATACGGTAAATTCGAGTTTCGCGATTCAGTGCCGTTCTTCCTTCCTATCTTGATGTCATTCTTCTCACCAACTTTTCTAGATGCCTTGAAATTCTGGTTACTCATAATAATGACAAGTAGCTTCGTATTTGGTATGATCGGTTTTAATGCAGCCCATCATCACCCCGACATTTTCCACGATGGCGATATATACAGGTTTGTTCATAAAGTAGTATTTTTTACGAATAATTTACCTTTCGCATTTCCACTATCCAAATTATTTTATTAACGCTATCATAGTATTATCATCTGGGACCTGATTTGTTTAAATATCATCATACATTTGTGAATATCTGTAGTCCATTTCATGGCACTGAGCCTTAAATGTATCTGTTTTTTCGGATCCGTTCGTTCGCATTAAAAAGGTACAAGGACAAGTAACTACTCACCTCTTTAGTTGACACTAGCAAGGGGACCTTACAGTTGTCCCCCCCCCCCCCAGATTTTGATGATATTTTAAGACATGAATCATGGGATTATATGATGATACTAAGCAGAATATTTTGTTGCAATGAGGATTTTTATGAACAATTGATTTTTACCCCTAAAACATCTTAAGTTTACAAGTATATGATCGAGGTGTGGTATGTGAGTGCGCAGTTGTATAGTTGTGTAGTTCATAAGTGTGAAGTCTTCAGTTAGCGTGCGCTCGAGGGTTAGGTATATGTTTTCAACTTTCATTTCGAATAATTTTAGCTATATTACTTCTATTTTGCAAACATTAAAATTATTTTCAAGAGTTATTTATAAATATATATTTAATACAGTAATCTGATAGCAAATATATCACAATTTTTAAATTCTATATCAAACCTCTTTTTACAATAAACTGCATGCATAGCTGTACAATTGCAAACATAAACGGAGTGCTAAACAATAATCGGACAATCCCAAACATTGATATTCTTCATGCAAAAAGACATCGATTAGTTCTTTACCGGCTTGCAATCTGGAGCTTCGTTTCCGAGATATGAGCAGTTGAAATTCAGGGGTCCGACTTTCGACTTATACCCGATATACAGGGTGTCCCAAAATTCAGGTACTTCCTGGAACATGCAATATCCTGATGCAAGAAAACATTGAAAAGTCTGTTTCCGTTTTGGGATCCGAGACTTTGTTTTTGAGATATTAATAGTTGACTATTAGCAGGCGAACATCCGAACCGCGCAGTTTAAAACCGTGTCAGGTGAGCGGGAACAGTGATACCCAGCACGCATACAATACACAGCCACGCACACAGTAGCGCTGACCGCACGGAGTCAAACCGTCAAAATGGGTAGCACGGGCGACTCTCAAACTTTTCGATGTTTTCTTGCATCGAGATATGTCATGTTCCGTGAAGTATCTGGATTTTGGGACATCCTATACACGGTCATCGTTTAATCCTGCAATCCGCGCGCGCGCGAACTTGTAAAATGGCAACACCGCCTCACGGACGCATTCTACTACAACGATGCACCGTCCCGGCATTCGGAGAGTTGCTAGCGACCGCTAGACAGCAGTGATGCACGAGCTTCGAGAATTTTGGGCTGGTCTCTTTCAAATTAACGTTGCAAAGAACTATTTAGAATTTCCCGGCCGGGGTTGAAAAATTTGGGGCCTTTTTCGTATAACTTTTGAACTATAAGAGATATCGAAATGCAATTTGCGCCAAACAATGAGGAAAAATTATTCCCTCTTAATGATGGATAATTTAACATATTTTACGTTTACTTATATTATATTTTGATATATTTTGATGCAAATAAATCTTTTTTCAAAATACTTCGCGCCGCGCCCCGAATTGGTGTTGCTAAACTAAATAAACATATATCAATTGCATTAATCTTTTTCTTTTTTCTCGTGCGTGTGTGTGTGCGCGCGCGTGTGCAAATGCTACGTATGATATTAGAATTAAATATATGTAGAACGGGGTTGACTAACTGGCGACTCATGGCTCGCCGAGGGCCCCTCCGTCTTGCTGCCACGCTGAACGCCCCCCCCCCCCCCCCTCCATACCGACAAACTCTGACGATCGCAGTCGATTCTTGCTTCTTTACTTCTCTTTTCGACTGTGATCGTTAGAGATTGGTCGGTTTGGAGGGGGGACGTTCAGCGTAGCAGCAAGGCGGTGGGGCCTCCGGCGGCTCGTGAATCGGCAGTTAGTCAACCCTGATGTAGAATAAACCTGACTGCGTTTCTAATATATGTATGTATATGTTTATGTATTGTAGATTGTAAGGTAGTATCGTAAATTATTAATACTAAAACAATTAACATTTTTTCGGTTGCGCAGCGCCAAGTATTTTGAAAAAATATTTATTTGTATCAAAATATATCTGGGCGCAGTTAGAAAGCACCTTTATGTATTTGCAGCTCATTTTGATTTCACACTTTTTTTATATTCTAACTCAGGCGTGCACAGCTGAATACCCGCCGGGCAAAAATTTTCGGGCACGTGCGGCAAGAGTATCGAAAAGCACTAAGCCATGCCTTCATGAGCAACAGTGCCATGAGTGCCGTGGTGGGGAGTGTTTGTGAGTGAAGGGTGCCGCTGAACGTCAGCAATACACCTTACAGTTTACACGCATACTACGACAGCCATTGGCCACAGGGTGTGGGAATTGCTCACGGCGGCCCTCTTCGCTTTGCTCACGAGCAGTCGAGAGCGCTTCCGCCACAGCCTTGCTGTGCAGGCCTATTCTAACTATTATTATATTCTATTTTGTTGTGCCCAGGCAACGTCCAAGCACACGTGTTAGATATATTATACATATTATATTACGTTACGAAACGTTCGAGACGTTTCGAAGCTAAGACAGCCGCTAGCGACCGATTCTACAAGATCAGCAATATGCGAACGCATCGCTGCGACCGGGCATAGTAACGCGTACCACGCCCAAGAAGGATATAAAACCAATGCGATTCCAGAAATGGGAGGATTCTAGACTTGACGCTCGACCTGTTAACACGGCTAAAACTTCTGTAAACCTCAGTCTAGTTTTAATTAAAGTTTGAATAAAGACTTAGTCTCTGAATTTAACCAAACTTGGTGTAGTCCACCCAGTAGATTCCAATCTTTTGTTCACTCCCGAACCTACGATATTGCCAAATCCCGTACCAGCCTTGCGAGCCATCACGCAGGGCACAACAATTTTTTATGATTTATTTTATTGTAGGGGAGTCTCATTTTCTTATTTTTATTTTTTTGGGGGGTTATGGCTGCAAGGAAGTTCATTGAAACTTAGATTAATATAAACTACGTACCTCCGGCTTTATAAAAAAAATTGGTCCTGTGGATTTTGTCAACCAGTTTAGGATCTAATTCACATTATTTGTAGGAACTATTTTGTGACAACATACTCCAAGGCCGGGTTGGTTGTCACAGTATGTGGGGTTGATTGTCACAAGTTTGGATAGCTAAGGTTATGAATAAAAAGTCGATTCAATTATGAAATTAATATAATTTTTTTAGAATTATAAATACTATACTTTTGAACAAAAAATTAAACTTATGAACATTATTAAAAGGCAGTTTCTATCATAGAAACATATTCTGAACAATCATTAAAATAAAATTAAATATAATTTTAACAATAACTTATCAATCACTGGGAATCATTAATAACTCAGCAATCTTAAAATAGTGTAATTTAGATTTCGACCGTATTGTCTAATAATTTATGGTATCGGCGCACTGGTTCGGTCTCAAAAGAATTATTAGTTTAATTTAACACAAAGCTATTTTGTACGTAACTATCAAATTTTCATTTCCAACGTTTCGGTCATAAATTTAGACCATTCTCAAGGAAAGTTTAGAAAAATCGAAAAATACTGCGGATTGCTATTTGAAATTTAGTCGCAACCGTTTCAACGGAGCGTATGACACACGAGTCGGTTGGTTGGTGACTGAGGTAAACAACAGACAAAACGAGACATCTAGAAGGTGAACAGAGCCGCGGCCGGAAGAAACCGTTATAAATTACAAAATATATAAGCCTCAACTTCAAAACTAAACTGCCGTGAGAACTAGCAATTCTGCTTGTGTCATAAATTTATATTCACTAGTAGATGTCAAAGAAAAAACAACCAATTACATAACATTAAATGATATGTAATAAAAAACAGTCAGATTATGGCACTTGACAAAAAAGATTTATTAGAGAACACATCATCAGTATTACTTTTTCAGTAATGTTGTGTAATATTCTTGTATTTTAGGTGTTTCATACCTAAGATTTACGCTAGGCTGTTTAATCATTTGTAGTGTCTCTAACAAAATTCTCAGTTTAAAATTAGCTTCTTTATCAATAATTTTAACGTTGTCAAAGTCAAATCCATGATCAAATTCTAGTGAATGTTTTGTTAAAGCAGTATGCTGAAGGGGAGACAACAAAATATTTCTCTTATTTTCATAGATGCGTCTCTCTAGAAGTCTGGAGGTTTGTCCAATGTAAACCTGGTTACACCCCATGCATGGAACTGAATAAACAATGTTTGAATTTTTCCGGAATTTTATCTTTAACTAAAGGAAACAATTGTTTAGTATAGAAAGGAAGTTTAAAGGTAGTGTGCAATCTGACTTTTCTAAAAATTCTTCTTATGTCTTTTGAGATATTATTGCAAAACGGCATAACAACCGTGTTTCTCCAACTAATCGGTCCCATTGCTTTGTTTCTTTCTTCTTTCCGTTTCTCAATTAACGATGGATGGTAAATTTCAAACGTACGTTCTTTAAGGGGGTAGACACGTCACGTGACCTGGCCGATTCGGCAGGTCGGTATGACAGCAGATTTTTTCTGCACAGAAATGGTAATACCGATAGATCGATGATTGCCCGGTAAACGCGAGAGGGAGCTGTTTGCTATTTACGTATTCTGTTCTGCATAATGAAAGAAATTCTCAGCTGTTGCGTTGTACTTATAAAAATTTAAACGGAAACTCGGCTGGTACTGCAAACGTAGAAAATTCATTGTAAATTTGAATTACTTGAAATGTGCTTATGCTACAATATTCTACGTTAGCAGTAAGGAATTATAAGTGAAAAGGGAAAATAGATGAGGGGATGTACCCAGAAAATGAAGTTTGTTAGGTTAGACATTTTTTTACTAGCAAAGCACCGAAGCAGAACATGAAATACACTTATTACACGTCCTATGCAGAAAGCAGTTATGAACAAACATTATAAATAAAATTGTGTTGGATGTTGAATTGGACTAGTGAAAATGCGCAGGCTGGATGCGCATGATTATTATATGGTCGGCTCCTCGAAGTGACAGAAAATATAACCTAAGTATATGCTATATGACAACAAATCTTTAGTGGCTATTTCGTTCTTTTACGAAACATTTGTAAACTTTTCACAAATGTTTCGTAAAAGAACGAAATACGGAGAGCTCCGGGTCCAGCAGTCAGGCACGGGTACCGCGGGGCTTCTAATTCTCCCTCGACGAAACGCCCCTGGTCCTTGTCCCGCGACGTCCCTGGAACTCCACTCTGGAACGTCCCACGTCGACTCCAACGCTCCAACGCTGCATCCTCCTTCGTGCAGCCTCCGGAACAGCCTCCGTGCAGACTCCAGCGCTGCCTCGTTTGCAGGCAGCCTCCTCCAGAAGGACGTCCCACGACGTCTCCACTGCTTCGGCGACATTCTCTCCTCCTCGTCGAATCCTTGGTCGTGGTCGACTCTCTCCCCCAGCGACTCGTCCTCGATGACCTTTCGGTGGCCGTACGAGCTTGAGCCTTCAATCCCTTCACGGCTCCGGATTCCATGCAAAAGAGACGGCGAAGCATTAACATTTACTTTCATTTGAGAGAATCCGTTGGAGCTGAAAGAACCCGAAAGATGGAAAGGCGAGACGGAACTCATAACAGGGGATCACAGCTTATGAGCATGTTATCGGCCCGTTCCCCGATCAATCTGCCCAGCACCCCAGCTCGTCTGCATTTTCTTTCTTCAGGCTTCTTGTCCTCTTCTCCCTCTCTCAGGCCATGGATTTCACCCTAGTAGCATTTTTGGTTGGCTCACGGTATCCCCAAGTTGGGAATTAGTTGGCCATCAAAATGCCAACAATAAATGCTACTAGGGCAGATAGCCCCATTCCTCTTCGTGGCTTCTGGTGCTGACCCAGGGGATCGTCTTGTGCGTCCTGTTAACGCTCCCGTCTCCGCGACATCTCCTTCAGCCGATCCAAGCAGTCGCACCGCTTGTCCGACTGAGGCGGTGGCAGTCCCCCGACACCTTGTCCCTCGTCGTGGGGTTTCGTGCTCTCTGAAACACTTTAAAGAAACAGAGGGCTGGGCTACGAAGGTAACCTCCGCAGCCCAGTCCAGTAGATTAGCATAGACTAACCTTCAGACTCTTCGTTCAGAACTTCAAACTCTCTCCTCGAACGAGAGACTTCCTGGATCTTTGGTCGGCGAACAACCCGTCCTGTCTAAACAACTCCACTCTTCGGGACTCTCTCTCATGGGGAATTCGGCCATTCTGCGACGATGTTCGCTCATGGACTCCCTTTGGCGCAGCTCATTAACTCTGCGCACTCCAGGCGCCTCCACGTTGCTTATTCGCCAGCTCTTCATATGCGCTGGATGCACTCGCCGGTGCATTAGTGACTTTGGATTGCAATTGCTTATTCGCCAGCTCTTCATGTGCGCTGGATGCACTCGCCGTTGCATTTGTGACCTTGAATAGCAATTGCTTATTCGACAGCTCTTCATATGCGCTCGATGCATTCGCCGGTGCTATCGCGATGTCGTCATCCATCATTTTATGTACTCTTTTGTGTACTCGTATCTGCTGCTACTGTTTTTACGTTCGCAGGTTCTCCAATCGCCTGTTGTCGATTGTATCTACTATCTTGGTTCAAATTTTTTTTAAAATTAAAATAATTTTTTCTTAAAACTTCAATGTCTTCTCTACAAATCCCCGTAAAGCTCATCTCCATCCGTTTACTACTTCCATAGTTATAATTTATTGAAACAAGGTTAACACTTACCTTCGCACAGCTGTAAAATCTACATTTTTCAAAATTTTCAAAAATACTTCTACATATGTTTATGCATCCCTAAAGACTGCAACATATTCAAATTTGAGCCACATCCGAAATGTTACTCCAAAAAGTGTCCGATTGCGCGTGGAATGTCCTAACCACAAGCTGATTTTGACGCTCTGAACCTTTTATATGCAAAATAAATACCTTTTATCCAATGCCGACTTACAAACAATTTTTTCTATGAAAATAGTATATCCGAACATCAACTCTGTAGATTTTTAGCTTCTAATATTGAAATTTGTAAAAGTTACAATTTTTTTAAGATTTTCTTCGTTTTTTTTTCGACATGTGGTAATCAAGAATTATTTTACAAAAGCTGTGATAAAATTTCAATCAAAAAATTATTGGAATACATTCTAGAGACCTTGAAATTAACCCATGATTTTTTCATAATGATTGGATTCTCTGGATGAGAATGGCTGTCGTTCAAAAATTGCTCTGTGTGCGAGCCACCCAGGTATGTCAAAGTTGATCGTAAAAGAGGTGTGTCAACGAAGGGTTAATATTACCCGTGTGCGTGTGAGACAATACTAACGCAATCAAAATTTAAAATTAAAACTTGTAGTGTGTTTGTATAGAAATTAACACTAACGATACAGTCACAATTTTTTTTTTATTATTATGTCTTTATTACTCTAAAATGATAACAGCAAAAAAGAGAAAAGAAGATGTAACATATAAAGAAAAAGAAAAAGCAAATTAGAGTAAAGGCGAGGCCGCAGTATAAACTGTTAATATGCCTAACCCTAACATAAACTAAACACTACTTATTACTAAATGTACTAAAACTAAGCGTACTTAAAACTAAGACTAATACAAAAGAATAATATATATATATAAGAGATAAGAATAGTGACGGCCCAGCAAGGATGATAGTGAAAAGGAAGACATGACTAGGATGGCTAATGCTAGAAGTGATGGAGAATATGATGCCGGGCTGAGTCCTTGAAGGACGAATAAGAGTCTAGCTGACGAATGGTAGCAGGAAGGGAATTATAATAATGTGCCGCAATATATGAGAAAGAGGATTTAAATTTGGAGGTAGAATGTGAAGGAATAGAGAGAAGGGATTGGGACCGGGTTGAAAGAGAACTAGTGGAATGATAAGAGAAGTTTGTGCGTAGGATTCTGTATAGATATGACGGACAACCAGAGGAGAGTATCTAGAGACGCGGTAGCGTCTCGACGCCAAGTACATGAAAAACACCCTGTATATGTCGATGTCGCTACCGTGTATCTTTACTCGTCGCGGAGACACTCTAACCTAATTCTGACATTTATACATGAATATCTCATCACGCCTGCAATGTTTTGTATCTTAAATACAAGACAGCACAAGTGGAGCTTCCATCTTTGTGACATGCGCAGCCAGGAAGATTTGACGAAAAGCGGAGAGATGTGATCAAACTTACGAACACAGTAGGCAAAACGCAGACAGGAATTTTGGACACGTTGAATCATAGAAGTGAGACGAGAGGTAAGAAAAGGACTATATAAGTGTTACGTGCCGCGGCCTTTAGTGTTCGAGCGGCGCGTTTTAGACGGCCAAATTCTGATCAGGGGTATCCCACAATCTTTGATTATCAGAATTTGTCGTATTTATGTAGGTAATGGCAAGGAGGCTCGCCGCACTCGCAACAGTCAATTATTTTATTTACTTATCTAAATACCTTATCAGAAGGATAAGGGGTAGATTTTGGGATCGTTGGTGCTCTAGTCCCATACGGGTCTTTTCAAAGGAATCGGACAGGTAATTAATGAGTATAATTTAATGAATAATAAAGCTTTAATGCCGAAATATTGGATGGTTGTAAAACATATAGTACTGAATATGTAAAGTAAAATTAATCAACAACAACCATAGACATTCGCGCTATCGGGCACAATTCCTGATTAGGGGAATCCCACAATCATTTGATTATCAGAAATTGTGTTAAGTACGATTCAATCATAATACAGTGTACAAAAGAGATAATAGGTGCAACTCACCAGACAGTCGATATTGTATTGACAAATATATTTTTGTGGTTTTCGGTTGGAATGTTTTCCTGTGGTCTGATGATATATCTAAATCAGAAAAAGAGATAAAACGCGAACACACACACACACTTGGTTATATTAACGAATAAATCTTAATTGAATTCTAAACAAGACCGAATAAAAGTGGTTTTAAAAGAACAATATGAGTAATAATAAATGAATTGTTTCGCAAAGTTTAGTATATGAATTATTTCACGAGTTTAAATAAATGAATTGTTTCGCAAAGTTTAGTATATGAATTATTTCACGAGTTTAAATAAATGAATTGTTTCGCAAAGTCGAGTCTTTCACGCGGTTTCACAATAGACCGGAGAACTCTAGCTCTAAGACACTTGCGGACCCAGCGACACGCACCTCACGATTTATCGTCACAGAGTGTCGCAGCTTCACGCTTTCGGCAGCGACCAGAGTGGGTCCGTACCGAAAATGCTTACGCTACATTTTATCCCTCGGCCGCGCTACCATGGGCCCGTCTACTTAACGAGGCGGTGTGTGTGTGTGTTCTCACACCCATCCATCAGACTCTCGATTCAAATACATGATCAATTCTTACAGGACATTCGTACGTACAGGAAAACATGACATCGCACATTACAATTTCACACCTGCTGAGGCCTTCCCTGAATGTTCATAAATTTACATGCACAATTTCTGACTAGGGGAATCCCACAGTCCTTGGACTATCAGAAATTGTGTTATGTATCTAATTTTTACCAAACAACTTTGAATTAATTAATTAATTTATTTACACGTGCCCCGAAACGTGCGACAAAACCGTGAGAAGGCGCGACTCCCTGCACCGGATGTAGGGTATACAATTCCGTCAATCTTCTAAGAAGTGATCCAGTCTGCGCATTCCTGCTGTAGCCGTTACTGATTATGTTACAATGTTTAACGCGGCGGTCAGAGGTGCTCTCAACGAGGGTTCTCCCACAATGCTGCAAGGCATTGTTGAAATACATCCCTGCCGCTTACACAGAACGGATTCGGCACAACAGGAGAACCACTGGTCCTTTCGAACGCGACTATCTGGTGAGAACGCCGCTGCGTCAGCACCGCCTTATCGGTATCGCGGGACGGTAATGCGTCGAGGCGACGACGCTCCAAGAAAGGGGTTTTTGTTCTAGCAAAAATATTATTGATTAATGGGCAGGAGTATGATCAACGAGGGATTTCCCATAACGCTAGGCGTTGTTGATGCATACCCTGACCAGAAAGAAAAATCTTACGTTCCGGACGTAACATCCCTCCCTCCTTGGAATCATCGTCGTCCTCGACGATGTATACTGAAGGTATATGGTACAGTAGCTGCTTATGAATAGGTCTATGGGTTCGGGTTGCATTGGACTAGGGGAATCCCATAATGTTTGCACATTGTCACAATGCAATCCCGTTACAAATTATTCGGAATGGAATAAAGGCTCATACACCAAGTCGTGCGTTACATGAAGAGAGGTATTGCGTCTATACCTAGTGTATCGCGTAATGGTCGTCCCTCCGACATACAAGTGTATTTGCCCTGTTCGATGACCGTTTGTCACCACCCCGTACGCACAGTTCAATATGGTTTTACTGATGGTTGGGCAGCTCTCCACATCGACCGTGACTATTTCTGGACACTGCCGTAGCAAGCCGCAGATGTCCTCGTCAGTAATACCCTGGCTCTCTCTGCAGTGGACTTCTATCAAGCCCGTGAGGAATTGCAGTATCCATCCACCGACAGTCGGATGCATGTAATTGACATCTAGGATTTTTAGTTTTTCTAATTTTCGGAGTGGTTCCAGAACGAATTCCCCTTTGATGTTTGTGCAACCACTCAGATTCAAAGATGTTATTTCCCCCATGTATAGGCCAATTTCTGAAACAAGGCCAGAAGCAACCCATCCGCAGAAGGTAAGACTCAGGGCTGTTATACTTCGATATCTTGAGGGAAAAGAGACAGCCATCTCTACCGGACCCAGCTCCAGCTCGGCAAAATCTCCCCTGTCAACTGCTGCGTTGCCTTCCTCCATTTCCATTTCAGGCATGGGCTCCTCGAAACTACAGAAATGTAACTCCAAGGTCGTTAGAGTCGTCTGCAGGTCTGTATTGCTGATTAACGCCTGCAAAATACTATCGTCTGTTAAATTTTTACATATCCTGATGTTTAAGCAATTCAGATTCCGCAACCCTTGAAGAGTGGTTGCTAGGTTTAAGGGTTTTAGTTGCTCGCAACGGTGGAGAAAAAGCGTTTCTAGACTTTTGTGAATTGCCGGAAGGGACTTCCCAGTGATGTCTGTGTTCGTAAGACAGAAGGTTTTTAGACTTCCTGCTAGGGTCAGGACCTTAAAGAGTTCAGGATCCACGGGACCCTCACATTTCCCCAGTTTGAGGCAAGTAAGACGTGGTGCCCCCGATTCCAGGTCTCTCAGAGTCGATGGCCGGATCGTCACAGCAGTTAGATCTACTATTTGTAGTTGTGGACAACTCCTTATGGCAATGGAGATAACTTGGGGTCTCAAACATTTTGCCAATGGTTCCTCATTTATTCGTATGCTCTTTAACTGACTGCCTACTCTCTTCATGAGCCAGTAAAATGACTCAGTGCTCACTATCGTCCCTTCCCATGTATTCGGCCAGCACCAGTTATTCAGGTCGATATGGCGTAGACCGTGATACGAGGCGAGGCTTCCGAGTCGCCACCTTCTAGAGACCATTTCTAGACGGCTCCTGTCGGCAAACGGCAAATAGTTGGCAATTTTAGAAATGCATTCTATCGGAAGTGGAATTTGTTCACGTAAATCTATTCCAGGGAATGGGTTCACGTCGGGCCGTGGGGGAATCAGCTTGGTTGTATGCCACGAGTCCGCCATCAACACCCTTAGTTTCCTCTTGTGGCATATTATACCAGTGTCCGCCGCAGCCAAAGCCTTCCTTGCTCCGTCCGTAGACTTGAAAGTCACGAAAGCATTGTTCCCTGACGACTTCCGCAGCACCACCACATGCTCAACTCCATACGGGTGAAATATCTCCATCAGCTTCTCCCTTTTCGTATACGGCGCCAAACGGCTGACAAACAGTCGCCGTTCTAGAGGCTCCTGTCGGAAGGAACTGGACGATGTCATTTCGCTAATGTACAGACAATCACACAAAGCAAGATCAAAATTATGAAATAACAAAATCATTATCAAAGAAGAAAAGAACATTAGAGAAATCGCAACTAACAACAATTTCTGACAAGGGGATTCCCATAGTCCTTAGACTGTCAGGGTTTGTTATTAGACATATTTCTAGCAGTTTATCATCGCCCTCTGAATAGGCAACGGTGGTCTGTTTTCCGAAATAGACGATTCTTGCAACGGTATTGCAGCAGGTTGACTTGGTGATGATTCCTCAGGTTCGTGTTTTGAGCCCCGTTTCCGCAGGAACTGTATCTTGCATAAGGTCTTCAGTGGATTCCAGAAATAGTAGATCATCAATCCTATTATAATTAAGGCCTGCGCCGTTATTGTTCCATACGTCAATGACAAATGTGAATTTCTTGCTCGATGATGTTCTCCAATTTCCTCTAGTTGTGCTTCAATTTCGTACAACGAATCAGATGTGCGTTCCAGTTTGTTATTGTCATTTGGAAATAGATTCACTATGGTGTGTTTTCTCTTAGAATACTGATAGATATTGGGTGATATCAGGCTAATATTCAGTAACATATTAGGAATGTAGTAATAAGAATCTTTGCTCAGGTATGTTTTTGATCCCAATAAGGTGTGATATCGTGTTTTTGCAAAACATTCTGGATGTATTTCCAAAATTCCTGTTCCAACTATGGTGGTGTGGGTATTCTTTTTCCTACCACATAGAATCTGCATCGGTTCGGGTTGTTCAAATGAGTATAACCATCCGCCAAGTGTAGTTAGTTTTCGCCAGGAAGGTATGTGATAGGGCATGATTCTAATATTACATAAACGTAAGAATTTCGGATCTGGTTGAAGTAATAATGAAGTTTCACAAGTTCGATGAGCCACGTCCTGCAATGGGACGTCCTGTGGACAAATGTAGTAGTGCCATGCCCAGGTACAGGAATCTATGAATGTTTTATCCGATCCAAAGAATTTAGAATGGTCATTGCTTATTCCTAAATATGGAAACTCCGGTAAGATGAAAGCCGAAATTGTGGTTCTGTTGCTGTTGTTTAAATACTGAGGAATTGGTAATACGTGTATTTTATACAGGTCATATTCAATCCGATTTACTAATGGTATTTGTACTGTCACGACCATCTTTCCTGTTATATATTTCAAATTGACATGAGATATCCTGACCAGGTCTTCGATTCGTTGATGGTCCCGTGGTATAGGGAGTTCGAAATCAACCATAGAATTATGTATCTCGTTTATTATTGTTTTGAAATTAGATCCGCTCAATAGTGATGGATGTAATTTTCCGTTGCGCGCAGTGCTCAAAGCCGTGATAAAGCGTTGCGTTGCAGTCATGTAATGACTCAAAGATGTTTCAACAGATGCCGAGTATTGACTCATTGCTAAACTATAATTCAAGGCTAACTGTTTATCAATTTGCGTTTCTAATTCGGAAATCTTCTGTCTATTGGTTTTTACTTCTGCGGCAATTCGGTTGAAAGTTTTATGAACTTTATGCAGATCACTTATGATTATATGAGTTTGATTTTTGACAAGTTGGGTGATCTTCCTCTGATCAGCATATATCTTATCTATTTCCTTGTTAATGTATTCAGCATCATCACTGTCTAAAGTTCCAAACAAAGCATGGCTAATCGAACCGATGAATCCGAAAGGTGCATTCCTGCGTGTGATAGCTTTAGGCAAATTATGTGAATCGTATTCTGGCCTCTTAATTTCTGTACTCAATTCTATCAGTTCCATCCGTAAATCTGATGCTTCTCGTACCATGTTCTTTAAGTACTTTGTCCGTAACACGGAATCGCATTGTATCGGGGTTGGAAATTTAATACATAAACTGTTAGTTTGTTCAATATTCCCGATTTCATATGGAAATTCAGCTACTATTTTGTCTATATCTATAACTAGTATGAATCGCCAATCAGCTCTTTGAAATCTAATCGCGTTGATCTTTTCAAAGTATAAACCCGGGTTTGAATCCGTACGTGTCAGTCTGTATAGTTCCTGGGTCCGCGCGATGTGTTGCAGAGTAAGAAAGAATATCAATCGGATCAGCGTCATCTCTCAACCTGAATCAGTCAAATCAATCAGGACTCCAATTTAATTGTAATTTATCGACATGTTTGGTGAGCATTTTACCAGCTTCATCTTTTAACAAAACATTATTTCCTTCCAGTATCCCAATAATCTTATATGGCCCGTGATAACGCTTGGCAAATTTTCCTCTTTTTGGTTCTACCAAAACACGTACCATATCTCCTATTTTTCCTTTGAAGGGGCGAGCGTTCCTATCATAATACGATTTTGACCTTTCTTTTGCCTTAACCAAATTTTGTCCTGCAATTACTTGCATTTCCGAAAGTCGCGTTATTAAATCATGTAAATATGAATTGTATGTGACCAAATTCTCGTCGCTCGTGAAGGAACTTGGACAACGCGCAAGTTTGCCAAAAACCAATTCATACGGGGTAAAATTTGTGGCTTCATGGACAGATGTATTATAAGAAAACATAGCAAAGGGTACTAGTCTATCCCAATCGTCAAAATCATTCATGTAATGGCTAATGTATTCGGTTAACACTATGTGACTTCTTTCCAATGCACCATTGGTTTGGGGTCTATACCCAGATGTAGTGACATGTTGAATTTTGAAAATTTTAGCTAAGTTCTGAATTATTTTATTAATGAAACTAGTCCCTTTATCCGTTAGTATTGCACGTGGTGTTCCATACTGCAATATTAGATTTGTTACCAATGCATGGGCTATTGTTTCAGCTTTTATATCTGGAACAGGGACAGTTATGCAATATTTTGTCAAATTATCTTGCATAGTTAGAATATGTTTGTTACCGCTGGGAGTAGTGGGTAAAGGACCCACAGTATCCAATGATACTTTGGAAAATGGCTCCAATGGAGTGTCAGTAATTAACATTGGTTCGCGAGTTTTAGTTCGCACTAATTTTTGATTCTGGCAACTATTGCAAGTACGGATATAATTTTGAATATCATTACGCATACCTGGCCAATAAAATCGTTCTCGAATTCTGCAATATGTCTTTGTTAAACCCTTGTGTCCTCCTACCAAACTTTCATGCAACTCTGAAATGATTTTCAGGCGAAGTTCTTCCGGAGGTATCTGAGTGTTTCCGTAACAAAGGGCTATTTCGATATTGCTGTCCTCAAATGTATTCCTTAATATTCCTATTAACGTACCTTGAGGTAATTCGTCTGTAAAGTCGCCATTCTGTGAGATTCTTAGACCCTTTATATCTAAATCTGAAAGAATTTTTCTTAGGTTCTGTAGGCCAAGTTCCAAATCCCGAGTAGAAAGTTTATCAAAATGTTTCCTTTTTATGACTACGCTAAATATTCTATGTTTACCGCGTTTTGTTATTAGTATTTGTCCTACTCTGGGCTTTGCCGCTTTTAAATCGTTAGCATTGATAATGCCTAGATCGGAGAGCAATATACTCACTGGTGTAACAAGTTCGCAATCAGACGAAATGAAATGTACATAATTTGATCTATAATACGTTAGATTTTGTCTTGTAGAGGTTACGATGTCTTTACTTTTGTAGCGAAATTCTGATTCCATATCTGGAGGTATATAATCAGCGTCCGGGATGTATATGGATGATGAATTTGAGATTTGTGGGAAAAGTTGTCTAGGAGTAGATTTTTGAGCGATAGGTTCTCTACCTCCCTCCTTGGGAGTTCGATCAGCAGTTGGATTTGGAAATGGTGTTGAAAGTGCTATAGGGTTTGGATCTACGGTCGGGGTAGGTAAGATTGAACTGTATCTAGGCCTGTTAACGATTGTGCTATCAGGCACTCCTGTTGCAGATATTTCTAGCTCTGATTCTTCCGGAATATTTTTCAGCTGAGGTGCCTTACTAGCTGCTTCCTCACGCCTTGGATTTGAAATTTGACTATCTTTTTCGGAATTCCTAGCTTGTTGTAATAATTTTTCTATTCGTCTATTTAATTCCTCGTCCCCAGTATCGTCATCATATGGATCCAAATCTTGTAATATTTCCTGTCTATATTCGTCTAAACTGTCTCCTTCAGAAAGGGCATCCAATAAAACAACTTCCTCCTCAAGTTCCTGTAATTGAGCGCTTTTATCCAATAATGATTTTTCAAATCTATTGAAAGACTCTTGTAGTTCTTCTAAATCTATAAATGAGGACTTCTGTTTGTTCCTATCACCTGTATCACTATCGTGAATTTCAGGTAAATTAATGGCTATAGTTCTATCTACTTCGGACTCACTTCCTTTTTCGCGCAATTCCGTACCGGCCACTGCACCTTGTGAATCTGGGATTCTAGGATTCTCCACCATCTGTTTAGGATGAAATCCCAAATTCGGCAATGTACTCCTACGTTGGCGAAATATAGGCGGATCTGACTGTTCGTCATCGGAATCGTCGTCCTCTACTAGAGAAAGTTCTTTTGATCTATCTAATTCTTGTGTTTTTGATGGTCCCGGAGCTTCAGTAGCTTGAATCTTTGCTCGCGTTCGAGTTGCTATTGCACTGGTATCTAAAGGTACAGGTTGTTTCGACTTAAGTCTTGAACCTACTGGTCTTCCTATGTTTGATTTTCCCGGTAAACTAGCTATTTCTTTCCTGGGATTAGAAACTTCGGTTTTTGTCGATGGCTTATTTATTGGTAAAAGTTTTGGGCAATCAGGTGCTAACTCCGATTTTGCATCATCAGAGGATTCTGATAAACTGAAATCATCGGATGAACATAGTTCATTTACTATAACTGGATTCCTTGATAAGGCGTCAGCATTTGTGTTTAATTTTCCTGCCTTATGAACAAATTCGTACTCGTAATCGCGCAGTTTTAGTCGCCATCGGATCAATCTTTGTCCTGGATCTTTTATTGAGTTAATCCATCTTAGTGGTTCATGATCACTAACGAGGGTAAATTTTCGGCCATATAAATATGGTCTGAAGTGTAAAATTGCATAAAGGACTGCCAAACATTCCTTTTCTGTAGTGAAATAATTTTGTTCTGGTTTAGTTAAAATCCTAGAAAGGTATGCCACTGGTAAATCTTGACCATCAATTTCTTGACTAAGTACAGCGCCTATAGCGTAGTCTGACGCATCTGTAGTTAAAGTGAATTGACTATTGAAATTTGGATATTGAAGTATGGGGCTTTTACAAAGTGCTTTTCGTAATTCCAAAAATCCTTTCTTTTGCTCTTTTCCCCAAGTGAAAGTAGAATTTTTCTTCAGCAAGTCTGACAACGGTTTAGCCTTTTCTGCGAAATTTTTGATAAAGCGTCTATAATATCCAGCTAGACCTAAAAATTGCCTAATGTTTTTCTGATTTTTCGGGCGAGGAAAATTCTTTACTGCACTAATCTTTTTGGGATCCGGTTTTACACCAGCCCGGCTAATAACATGTCCTAGGTAAGCAACTTCTATTTTGAGGAACTCGCACTTATCCGGTTGTAAAGTTAATTTTGCATCGGCCAAACGCGTAAATAAACGGCGAATTTTCTTTTCATGTTCTTCTAAGTTTTTAGCATATACCACAATATCATCCAAATAAACGAAAACTTCTACACCCTGTAATCCGCGTAGAACTTGATCCATTAATCTTTGAAAAGTTGCTGGAGCGTTTTTCAGACCTTCCGGCATTCGGATGTATTCATAATGACCATTTGGGGTTGTGAAGGCTGTTTTTTGTCTATCTTTTGGATCCATCTCAATTTGTTGAAATCCGCTTGCTAAGTCAAACGTTGAGAAATATCGGGCCTCACCTAAGTGATCCAGTATATCAGTAATGTTCGGTAATGGATATGCATCGCCAATGGTTTTTTCGTTAAGATCACGAAAATCTATGACTACTCTGAATCTCAGATTACCTTGAGAATCTGGTTTTTTAGGAACGATCCAAATGGGCGAATTATACGGTGAATTTGAAGGTGCTATTATTCCATGATTTAGTTTATTACGGACTTGTTTTTCTATTTCGTCTTTATGAACCGGAGGAAAACGATACTGTCGCCTATTCACAGGAACATCATCTACTGTGGGGATTTTATGTTTAATGTATGAAGTACATGGTAGTTTATCACCAGGCAAGTGGAATCGCTCTGGGAATTCTTTAATAATTTTAATTACATGATCCCGTTCTTCTTCATTCAAATGATCGAGACGCAATTTTTTAATGATTTCTAAAATTCTTTCTTCCGCGATTGGCAAGGTCTCATCTTCCGTATCAGAATCGGAATAATTTTGTTCTTCGGGGAAGTTATGATACTCGAATGGTATTAATTCTTGTGGCGGAATTTCGACTTCGACATCCTTATCCGTTGTATTAACGGCAAAGACGTGACATGCACCTCGGTCATTTACAGACACAACAGCTTCGCCAATGTATAAGCCATCTATAGTTTTAATTTTTGGTAAATATCCCTCTTTTAAATCATGATTTGTAACGTCAATGGCGACAGCTTGTCTAGTACGCGCTTTTAAATACAAAACTCGAGGTCCTACCCTACGAGGTACTGGATCATGGCCAATAAAAGGTATGGGTTTAATAGGATCGCTTCGTGTTACCAATGTGTTATGGGTGAAGGAGATTTCAGCTTGTTCTTGTGTGAGATACTCTTTACCTAATATACCATCGCAACGCAGTACAAATGAAGATCTTACGACATGAAATTTTACGGGTTTGCCTAATAAAGTAATTATTGTGGTACCTAAAGTCTCTGTCGTATCCGGAGTTATTCCTGAGATAGCAACCGATTCATGAAGCGCGACTGAAACATTGTCGTCTAGGGCGCTTAATTTAATCACGTTTATATCCGCTCCTGTATCTACGAGGAAATATGCACAACCCATATTCAACTCCTTACCCATCATTTTTACTAATGGGGATTCGGGTTTTTCTAGCGTTGCGATTTTTCTTGGTTTGCCAGAAATTTTACTGTTGCATGACGCTCCTTTTCCGAATGACTCGACGTCGCGTCTGTCCGTCGGGTCATTTGTGCGTTTAAATGATCGGTTCTATTTTCGGGTTTAGTATTTCTATTATATGGAGAACCCGGTCTCGTTGATGAAGGAATGGGAGATGGAGATCTTGGTCTAGGCCCTTGCGAATATCCATCTCTTGCTGAACGCGATGGCTCATTACTATTTGTATTATAATGATGGTAAGGGTAATAATTCGGATATGGCATTGGCGGATAGAAATAAGGCGAGTAATACGGATGTGGAGGAAATCCAGGTGGATTGTAATAATGATTGCGTGATGGAGGTTTCAAAATTCCAATTGGCGAACCGCTTACGTCTGGACTGGGACTCGGAGAACGTGTGCGATTCTCTTCTTCGTTTCGAATTGCATAATTTTTATAGCGAGGAGGGTTCATGGATTGGTGATTAGCGTAATCCTGATAATATGAGTTCGATGATCGAGAAAAGCCATTATTCTGATTAAATGATATCTTTTGAGTTTCATTCGAAGATAATATTCCGGATTTCATTCGCGTTTCTATACGTACTGCAAATTTTCTCGCATCGTCTAAAGTTTTAGGGTCACGCGCATCTACTGAGCGCGCTATTTCATCTGGAAGTCCGCGAATATAAGCTTCCAATCCGCATTCTTTTAATGGCAATAGCATTTGTTCTGCCTTATCCCCATAACTATCCTCTAACGCAACTCGAGCTCCGCTAATTAATATGTTTAATCTGTCATAAAAATCGCTAACTGATTCCTCCTTTTTCATCCGAATATTTTCTATTTCGTGTTGATAATAAGGATAATTTTTACCCGGTGCAAATCTACCCTTTAAGTGTTTAATTAGTTCATTAACCGTATTAAATGTTTTTCCATATGTGCTATCGCGAGCTGGACCTTTCAATTTCCCTAATACCGATTTTAGAAATGATCCCTCTAATGCAGGAGGCACTAGACTTGCGCTATTTTGCACATCCTGTACAAAATCCTTCAGAGGAACGCCCTTCCCATCAAAGTAAGGAATATTTAACGTGCTATTCTGAATAGTCAGACACTCCGCCATGGAGGTCATCATTGCGCTTGCGTCTTGAGCCATGATTGAATATTTGTATAAAATATATATACAGAACTAGTCAATAAATATCATATAATGCACCAGCGTTACCACGTACACATTGATGAATTAGTAAAATAAAGAAATTTCATAAATTCTATCCGATTTCAATGAATATGAGCACCCAGGAATTTTTACAAGAAAATTCCTGGCATCCCACCGCTGCCACCAGATCTGTTACGTGCCGCGGCCTTTAGTGTTCGAGCGGCGCGTTTTAGACGGCCAAATTCTGATCAGGGGTATCCCACAATCTTTGATTATCAGAATTTGTCGTATTTATGTAGGTAATGGCAAGGAGGCTCGCCGCACTCGCAACAGTCAATTATTTTATTTACTTATCTAAATACCTTATCAGAAGGATAAGGGGTAGATTTTGGGATCGTTGGTGCTCTAGTCCCATACGGGTCTTTTCAAAGGAATCGGACAGGTAATTAATGAGTATAATTTAATGAATAATAAAGCTTTAATGCCGAAATATTGGATGGTTGTAAAACATATAGTACTGAATATGTAAAGTAAAATTAATCAACAACAACCATAGACATTCGCGCTATCGGGCACAATTCCTGATTAGGGGAATCCCACAATCATTTGATTATCAGAAATTGTGTTAAGTACGATTCAATCATAATACAGTGTACAAAAGAGATAATAGGTGCAACTCACCAGACAGTCGATATTGTATTGACAAATATATTTTTGTGGTTTTCGGTTGGAATGTTTTCCTGTGGTCTGATGATATATCTAAATCAGAAAAAGAGATAAAACGCGAACACACACACACACTTGGTTATATTAACGAATAAATCTTAATTGAATTCTAAACAAGACCGAATAAAAGTGGTTTTAAAAGAACAATATGAGTAATAATAAATGAATTGTTTCGCAAAGTTTAGTATATGAATTATTTCACGAGTTTAAATAAATGAATTGTTTCGCAAAGTTTAGTATATGAATTATTTCACGAGTTTAAATAAATGAATTGTTTCGCAAAGTCGAGTCTTTCACGCGGTTTCACAATAGACCGGAGAACTCTAGCTCTAAGACACTTGCGGACCCAGCGACACGCACCTCACGATTTATCGTCACAGAGTGTCGCAGCTTCACGCTCTCGGCAGCGACCAGAGTGGGTCCGTACCGAAAATGCTTACGCTGCATTTTATCCCTCGGCCGCGCTACCATGGGCCCGTCTACTTAACGAGGCGGTGTGTGTGTGTGTTCTCACACCCATCCATCAGACTCTCGATTCAAATACATGATCAATTCTTACAGGACATTCGTACGTACAGGAAAACATGACATCGCACATTACAATTTCACACCTGCTGAGGCCTTCCCTGAATGTTCATAAATTTACATGCACAATTTCTGACTAGGGGAATCCCACAGTCCTTGGACTATCAGAAATTGTGTTATGTATCTAATTTTTACCAAACAACTTTGAATTAATTAATTAATTTATTTACACGTGCCCCGAAACGTGCGACAAAACCGTGAGAAGGCGCGACTCCCTGCACCGGATGTAGGGTATACAATTCCGTCAATCTTCTAAGAAGTGATCCAGTCTGCGCATTCCTGCTGTAGCCGTTACTGATTATGTTACAATGTTTAACGCGGCGGTCAGAGGTGCTCTCAACGAGGGTTCTCCCACAATGCTGCAAGGCATTGTTGAAATACATCCCTGCCGCTTACACAGAACGGATTCGGCACAACAGGAGAACCACTGGTCCTTTCGAACGCGACTATCTGGTGAGAACGCCGCTGCGTCAGCACCGCCTTATCGGTATCGCGGGACGGTAATGCGTCGAGGCGACGACGCTCCAAGAAAGGGGTTTTTGTTCTAGCAAAAATATTATTGATTAATGGGCAGGAGTATGATCAACGAGGGATTTCCCATAACGCTAGGCGTTGTTGATGCATACCCTGACCAGAAAGAAAAATCTTACGTTCCGGACGTAACATAAGACATCACAGTAGTCAAACAAAGATATAACTAAGGATTGTGTTAGGAGAAGTTTCTGAGTGGAGGAAAGAATATGTCGAGAAGGATATAATAGACGCAGATGATAAAAGGCTAGTCGACATACATTAGTTACATGATTTTCGAAGGTAAGATTGGAATCCAGTACGATTCCCAAGTTCTTGATAGAGGAGACAGGAAGTAGCTGGACGGAGTCAAATGTAACAGTAATGGGAGGAAGAGAACGAGTGAGGAAGGAGGAGCCAAGCACAAGGAGAGAAGATTTGGAGGGATTGAGTCTGAGTCCATGTTGAGCCGCCCAGCCAGATATTAGGGCCAGATCCGTTTCCAAATTATTTATGGCTTCGTTGATGTTATTCGGCGGAAAGGTAGAGATAATCTGCATATCATCGGCATACATGCACGCAATATTCATCTTAGTGAGACGGAGTAGATCAGCAACGAAAATATTAAACAATAGCGGACCTAACACAGAGCCTTGTGGGACTCCGCAACTCACCGCACGTAAGGAGGAGAATATCGGTCCATCCCGGTTTAACATAACCTGCTGAGTGCGTCCAACCAGGTAGGAGCGAAACCATGAAAGGGACAATGCAGACAGCCCGAAAAATTTCAATTTAGCAATCAGCAGGTTATGATCAACAGTATCAAATGCTTTAGAGAAATCGAGAGATGTAATAAGAGCGATGTTTCGAGAGTCCATGGCACGCAAGATGGAATCGGTAATAAACAGTAGAGCGGTGGTCGTACTGTACCCGCGTCATGAGGATGAGACAGAGGTAAATCATGTAGTGGCAGTCAATTTATGATGTTTGGAGTTCCGCCAGATGCCGGCGTTCCAACGGTCAGCCCAGAAGGTCCAGCTGCAGTGTGAAGCTTGTTTCCACCTTGAGGATCCTGAGGCAGAAGATACCGGGCAGCCTTTGCGCTGCTGTCCTCCCGAACGTAGGTGACACCTCTTCTCATCCAGACGTATTGGAAATTGTGAATCTTTGCAAATTGCTTAGCTTCTGCAAAAATTCGGCGCTCCTCGGCAGTTGATCTTTCATTTATGTAGATCATGGTATCCGGCCAGTTTGGGAAGACTTCAACAGCTTTTAGGTCTTTTTTGGCTCTTTTCTTATTTAGCCAAGAGTCTCGAATGATAGCCGATGTAAATCGTACTATCAGCGTTTTAGTTTTAGACTTTTTGCTACTGAAGCCAGTGGCTGCTGCAACGTCCGCATTGACGAAAGGAACGTTGATGGCAGTAGCAATAGAGGTGATAACTTCCATTATAGAAGTATTAGGGAAGTCCGGCAGACCCGTGACAGCAAGTTCATGGTGCCAATTAACTTCTTCAAGTCGCTGAAGTCGCCGAGATATAGATGAAATCATACCAGTTGGTGCTGCGTCCGTTGTAATTAATTTTGAACCCTAATCGTGATTTTACTGTAGATCCTACATTTTTAGAAGTTTGTCGACAGTCTCGAATGTAGGAGAAGGGAGCGAGTGCAAAAAGGACTGCCGCTTGTCTTCATCTTTTTCATTCGCTATCCTTCTCTGCGGCCGAAACTTATTACCACTAAATATGTATTATCCAAATTATACCGTGTATGGTGTAACTAATGATTACAAAAACATCACACATGTTCCGATGCTTTATTTATGAAAATATTATTATTATTATTATTTATTCATTAACGGGAAGACCCTTTAGTATACATAGATGTAAAACATATAAAGAAAGACAAGCCTAAGAAAGAAAACAAGACAAAAAGAAAATAAGTATTACCAAAGGTAATACTATTAAAGTAAAACAAGAAAAACATAAAACAGTAACAGTATAGAAAATAAATACGACAATAATTAATATAAGTAAAATAAACAAGATAACATAAAACAGTAACAATGGCGAGCACTTTACCGAGGTAACAGTCTTTTCAACAACAGACTTCTAAACGAAGCCAGGGAGACAGCAAATAAATCTATCTCAACCGGGCACTGATTCATAGCAATCATGACCCGATTTATGGGATCAACAGTGTGATGAAAATAGTTTGGGATATATGTTGCAAAAAGAGGTCTCGGACGCAACGACCGTTGTGGGGCATGAAATGAAATCAGTGCAACGAGATGACGACAGTTAATCAGACCATGGATTACTTTGTAGAGAAATATTAGGTCGGTACAGACACGGCGATCGCTAAGACTGGCAAGTCCAGTCTTACGTAATGCAGGCTCATAATTATGATCGTCAATCCTCATAGGGCTACCAGTAAGTCTCATAACAAGTCTAAGAAACTTATGCTGTACCCTCTCTATTAAGCAGACATATTGCTTATGCCTTGGGCACCAGATAACTGACGCGTATTCGATCAATGGCCTAACGAGAGCAACATATAATAACTTCAGTGTCCTGATCTGTCTAAAATGTTTGCCAAAACGGGCGATAAACCCAAGGGTTTTCATCGCCTTCCGAGTGATATTACTATAGTGATTACGAAAATCTAAGCAAGAAGTAAACATAACGCCGAGGTCAGAGATCTCAGTAACCACTGTGAGTGGGGTGTCACAAAGCATATAAGACGATTGGATACAACCGATAGACCTATGAGTCCTGGCAACCATACATTTACTGGTGTTAAAGAACAACTTATTAGCGATACACCACCCATCGAATCTCGTTAGATCCATCTGCAACATTTCGGCATCGGCAGGCCCACTAATAGTACGGAAGATTTTCAGATCATCAGCATACATGAGAAACTTACTGTGCAGGAAAACAGCGCTAAGATCATTAATAAAAAGAAGGAACAGGAGAGGGCCCAAATGTGAGCCTTGAGATACTCCAGACGTTACATTAACAGGATCAGAGCGCGGATCATACACAGTAATAATCTGCACCCGATCTTCTAAATAGCTACTAATCCAGGCAAGGAGCGGTCCATTGATCCCAGTTAAAAATAACTTATTATACAGAATACGGTGATCAACCGAATCAAATGCCTTCCGAAAATCTGTGTATACAGTGTCCACCTGTAAACCCGAGTTCAAGGCCGATGAAACGAAGCTATGGTAAACCGCTAAATTAGATGTCGTCGACCTCCCCGGAACAAATCCATGCTGCTCTTCACAGATAACGTTTGCAATACAGGGTGTTAAATGCTCTGTTATAATTTCTTCGAAGGTCTTAGGCATAACAGACAATTTACAAATCGGCCGATAGTTTCTTATATCGGAGCGATCGCCTGCCTTGAATACCGGAGTGACCAAAGTGGTCTTCCAAGACGCAGGGAAAGTGCCCATAGAAAGAGAGGAATTAAAAATATGCCAGAGGAGCCTAGAAAGGATAAAGGAACACTCCCTTAAAAACTGAGGCGGAATACCATCGTAGCCCGGTCCTTTCGTGGAATCTAGCGCCACGAGCTTGGAATATATTTCACTCATTGAAATAGATGCTGAGTGAATGTTTACTTCAACACCAGAGGACAGACCGGGGTTCAAGACAGGCGCCGCGCAGGACTGGGGATTGTAAACAGAACCAAAGAATTCTGCAAAAAGATTAGCAGCTGCCGAGTGTGACGAGACGGAATTACCGTCAAGGTGTACTTTAACAGGAATACCTTGCGGACTTCGCACGGTATTAACAAATTTCCAAAAACAGGAAACATTATCCAATACAGCACTCTCAACGCCATTGATATAACTACGATGACCACGCGATAAAGCCGTCTTACATTTCGAGCGAAGACTAGAGAAGTGCAGATAATCACTGTGTCTACCCGAACGCTTAAAGGATCTGTGCGCTATTTTCTTGTAACGGATCAGGGACCTGAAACCAGGGGAAAACCAGTGCGGAAACGTAGATCGCACAACCGACCGGATAGGAATAAAGGCATCAATTACCTGATAAATATGGTCATAAAGTCTCTCTAGAGCAGCGTTTGGCTCCATGTCACCAGTCTCTTTATCCCAATCGACAGAATTTAGGTAACGTAATACACTAGGGTAATCACCATGTTTGAAGTCCCTATATACAATGTTTCTACCCACAAGATCCGGACAAACAAACAAATCGCTGAATAACATATACAAAGGTGGGTGGTAAACATCAGGTTCAACAAGAGAGTCAATGACACCATCAACTAAAACTTTAGCACTGCTCACAAAAATAAGATCCAGCATCACATCGTATTCATTAAAAACAGTATTAACCTGGGTAAAATTACAATACCCCGCACAACCAAGGAGGAGATCTATAGCAGCTGATTCGCCCGATGACACTCCCGACCTTTTGAAACACGCTGCATCCGAGTCGTTGAACCACACAGCATGAGGCAGATTATAATCCCCAAACAGAGAGAAAGTGTCCTCACTGTAGTTATGGAAGAAATCACTAATACAATTAACATGAGCCTCATAAAGTGAAGGATGTGACGAAGGCGGAAAATAAACAGCACCCAACAGTAGATGTCTATTATCGCCAATGTAAACCCGGACAAACACCTGCTCCACATTGGAACAGTTGATCATAATAGGACGGGACGGTAACGAATCGTTGACTGCAATAAGAACTCCCCCCCCCCCCCCCCCCCTAGTAAAGCAACTTGTTTGACGGGTTCTATCGCACCTATACACGATGTAATTCGTTAGACCAAGCTCAGCAGAAGAGATAGCGAAAGTGAGCCAAGTCTCAACTAAAATGATAATGTCATATGACACCGCAGAAGATAGAACCGAGTTTAGTAAAGTGTCGAGCTTTGTACGCAAACCACGGACATTTTGAAAATAAACTAAAGGGCCTAAATTTAGTTTTTTTGCGTAGAGTTCTTATGTGATCTTCCCGGCACAATCTTCGGAACACCATGGGAATAGCGTATAGTCATGTGGGTGTCACCAAGCTCATGAAGGTCACGCAACTTCAACCTTAATTGGGAAAGAGTCTCTCGTTGATGCCTTGTCTTGTCATCCGAAATCTTGACAGGTCCCTTGTACAGGTGTTTATTCTGGAGAACCTTTTTGACCGTAGCAGCCGAATCGAGACGCACACACAGAGGCCTGCAGGATGTCGTGCCCATCTTACCAAGGCGATGAGCAGTCAAGTTCTGGGTGCCAAGGGGACAGATGTTGGATAAGACGGCACGCACACCCACAACATCCGCAGCTTTAGCCTTCTCCAGCGTAGAATCACCAGACTCCGGTAGTCCAAAAATTATCAGATTCCTGGACCTATGCTCTCTATCGTTCAACTCCTCGAAGAGGTCGTCCACTTGAGATGAAGGCATCAGCTCAGCGGGGATGGAGGGTTTATCCTCAAGAGCCTTGACTCGGTCAGACACAGACTTAATCTCAGCCTTCATGTCAGAGAGATCAGCTCTCAGGCAATTTAGGCTGGACAAGATATCGTCTCTAAATGCCGCGAGCTGCATCTTTAATTCGTCCTTAAAATTCTGGAAATCATCAGCCGACGGTAAGGAGGAAATCGCCTGGAGCATATCCACTGGTAAGTCAGAAGGTGACTGAACCGGAGATGTGACCGATTTGCTAGCCCCAGATTTTGACTTTGGGGATCCAGGACGGCAATTCACCAGGGTTCCTTGAGACATCGGATGACCCGATCGAGTCAAACAGGAAATTCCAGGGTGGCAGGTCATACCACAACCCGGATAGGTGACCGGGTTAGTAACCTGGGTGCCGCAGCCTTTACATATTTTCTTTGGACCACCAGGCATAGTGTCTGATGAGCGCAGTACACCAACGTCGGATGACACAAAAACGCGTTAGCTCAAAACTCTATAGGGTCAAGGGCACTGGAAATATGCCCTAACGATGCTCCAAAAAATCCAGGAAACAGCAACGGATATAACGGTTCACAGACTTCAAAAGTCTAACTGACAACACGCGCTGACACTTGCGTAACCAAAACAATCAACTTGTCACCTCGGAGGTTGAAACTAGACTGATTATTATTATTGCATTACCGTGAACATCATTATACTATATCTTGGTGATACGAAGAGGAACGTAACGTGTTACAAATGTTCCTCTTAAGGTCTGCGCGCACATTTCCGTTCCGTCTCCGTTGTGTCTCCGTTCCGTGGACGTACAAGGTATCGGTTGCTTGTTTTGGAATGGAGCAGCGCACACTTGTCCGTTCCGTGAAATTCGATGGCCTCTCCGTATCCGTCAGGTCTGGGCCGTCCAGATCCGTGTTAAAAAATATCGTTTGCGTGCTTTACAATGGAGCAGCGCACACTTGTCCGTGTCAAGGATGTCAGCCGGTGTCCGTGTAGAACCCCTATCCGTTCGGTGAAACTAAAATTCGGTTGCCAACGATATTTGGGCATATGGACTGACGGAGTCCGGAAATCACGGAAAGGTCGACCTTTTTTTATGACCATGAAAGGTTCTCGGGTCGAAGCTCTCGCACCACGCGCTTCAGGGGTCCTAGAGCCTAGAGTCATAAAGACAAGGACAGCAATAGGCCACTCAGTAATGGAAATGGTAATTTCTATAATTAATATTGAAACTCAATAAAAATACCACCAATGCATTGCTGGAGTTTTTACAATGAAAATTATACCAAACATGATATAATTCTGATCTTTATTAATGATTGTAATGAAAAGATTGTTTTTTTTTCAAAAGGACGAAACACGCCACCTACTTAGTAAACTAATCCTTCTAGCTTCTAAAAAAATCACGTCGTTTGGACCAAATTTAATGTTGTTATACTGTTTTATAGGGTGTCCGAATACTTTTGTCTCCACTGTATATATATATATATATATGTAAGTATATAATACACATTTTCTTTCACTAATTCGCATTTGTGAAATAGGCTGGTAAGTGTGAACTGGTATGCGCATTCGAAATCCCGATACACATACTATTGGGAGATGAGAAAAAAGGATACTACCCACAAGCTGAAATGTCACAGGGCCAAGGGGAATCGCCCATTCGCTTCACCCTATCCCCTCCAAGAAATCCTAGTTTTCGGTTCTTAACGGCTGTCCATATCCGCGACTTGTCGCGATTAGTTTCGTTCGCGTTCTTTGTCACGGGACGAAATGTGTTGGAGGGGATAGGTTGACGCGAGTGGACGATTCCCCTTGCCCTTGTGACATTTCAGCTTATGGGTAGTCTCCTTTCTTCTTGGGAGATCCCAATAGGACCTGGCTTATAGAGGATCTCATAAATGATGTTACTGTAGGATACACTGAAACATTTATTTTTATACAAGGCGCATTTAGTTTGCCTGAAGGTGGTACAAATTATAAAAATGGTTTATGACTCAGAAAAGATTGTAACATTTTACAACCGTACATTGAAAATTGCTCACATAATTTTACTGGCAATGCGATGGCAAACAAAATTACAGTTACGGTGCGTACGGGTGCGAAGTAGAGATTCAGATTTCACGTGTACGACTTGTACACGTGTACACGTGTAGTTCATACATCCGTGTTCTAATCCGTGTACTTCTTAATACACGGATACACGTGTATCGAAATATACGGTTTCACGTGTATTAAGGGAGTGTCCTGCTTTATAAGGTCCAAAAAATCGATTTCTTTTTTATTATCTAAATCGATAGATAAACTATCCAAGAATGTATTCACAAAGTTATAGCGACCAATTCGAAGTATTTTTAAAGATACAGAATCCAGAGCAGGTAAGCGGCGAGCATATGTGCGAGCGCTCGGCCGAACACGGACTTACCGGGCCAGAGAAGGCCCCCTACACAGTTGTCAGTGAAGTTAGGGACACCGCAGGGAGACGGAACGGACACCATACGGAGGCGGAACGGAGACGGAACGGAAATGTGTGCGCAGACCTTTAGACAACGTGATTCACTCGCTACGCAAACCAAAGGAAATGCACATTTGGCCAGTTATCTTTTCACACGCACACATATGCACAACCGTCTCCGCTACGCGCAAGCAAAGGCAGCCACAGGCAGATATGCTGCGCTGTAATACGCGGCTGTATGTGTATGCAGGCACGCGTGCACTTGACCGCGTGTGAAAAGAATATTTTTCGCATTTCAATCCTGGGTCATCGCGAAATCGGACACTTCGGAGTACCATATGAGTTTTTTGTGAAACTTGCATATGTTTTAGTCTTTAGTGATATATAAACGTATTTCAAAGGATTTTTCAAAATTTTCAAAATTGTGGAAATTGACTTGTCTTCATTCAATTATAACTGTTGAACTAAGAGAAAGGTAAGAATGAGCTTTTGGGTGCTTACACTGGGGAAGTAAGAGTACCTAATAAAAAATATGTTACTTAAAAAAAACAAATTTTAGACCATTTATTCTGCAATTGTTTTAAACAAATGCAATTTTATACTAGCAGGGCGCCATTTAAAAATTTGAAAAAATGACGATAGAGCCCTACTTGTGCTCTTTGCAGACATGTTTTCAGAAACGTGGACACTTTAAAATTGGTCGCATGAAAATTAATTGAATGTGACGCTTTGAAGGCCACGCAAGATTAGGAATGAAAGACATACCTACATAGATAGTTCAATATTATAGCACGCACGGTTCAGCCAGTCGAGCCGGTGCTGGGCGACGCAGCGTCACATTCAATTAATTTTCATGCGACCAATTTTAAAGTGTCCGTATTTGTGAAAACAGGTCCGTAATGAGAACAAATTGGACTATACACTCATTTTTTTTTCAAATTTTTAAATGGCGCCCTGCTAGTATAAAATTGCCTTTGTTTAAAACAATTGCAGAATAAATGGTCTAATATTTTTTTTTTTTTTAAGTAACATATTTTTTATTAGGTACTCTTACTTCCCCAATGGAAGCACCCAAAAGCTCATTCTTATCTGTCTCTTAGTTCAACAGTTATAATTTAATGATAGAAAGGCAATTTCCAAAATTTTTAAAATTTTTAAAAATCCTTTGAAATACATTTATAAATCATTAAAGACTACAATATATCCAAGTTTCACGATAATCCCAAGTATAATTGAAACGGGACAACATTGTATGTCACATACTGGACCACATATCTAATAAATTAGAACCTGAAGAAATGAAAATATTGGTAAAGAAACATTTTGTCCTTTTATGCTTTCAGACATTAGTTTCCGAGATATTAATAAAAAACTTTTAGCATTTCTGTTGACCCATCCCGACATAACGCATTCCACTTTCCAACTTGTTCTGGATATTAGTATTGGATGGGGTTAGATCAACGCAGGGGACGCGCCCCCCACTTGCGGTCACGTAAAGGTCGGTTTATACAGGATCCGAGCCGGCCCGTCCGTGCCTCGTCCGAGCTTCTATGTTAAGCTTATGGGCGACGAGGAGCCGCCGAGCTCGGTCGGAACTCGGCGGGTCCTCGTTGCCGGCTGGGCCCGGGCTTGGTGTCCGCTCGTTGAGTTAACGGGCCCGAGGCACAGTGCGGACGAATGATTATTTTATTTATTTATTTATTCACGGGACTAGCCCAATACTAACAAAATAATATAAAAGTGAACACAATAGCAAACTGTTATAAAGATATACAGACAATTACTACAACACGGGAACGCTAGGCCTAGGTGTGCCGAAGAGTGAGATAACTGACCGCCTGAATGAATCACGAACATGAAGTGACGAACCAAAGAAATTAATCCGGTCGGCCACCTCATTTCCCCGCACAAAAACCCTAGTGATAGGATCGCTTTGACGAATGTTTGTCCGGAAAAATCTAACCCGAAACAGTGGAGCATAGCGCTACGGTCTTGACAAAGCACTGAAATTAATTAACCCCAATAGCCGGGGACAATTAATGTCCCCATTAATGACCCTGAAAAGAAAAGACAGATCCGCCAGCGCTAATCTCTGCTGCAACGTCAAAAACATAAATTATTATTATTATTATTATTTCCAACGGAAATACCCTTCAGTATAAAAAAACGAACATGATAACTATTACAATAAGTAGCGAATCTGGTAACCTATTCTAATTAAATTAAGTATAACAGGATTCATTTTTAGTAATACGAAATGTTACTCGGAAAAGTGTGTCTGATTTCGCGTGCAATGCTCCCGACATATTTTGTATATATTTCACCGTGTACTTGTTCCACCCTTTATGTTTGTATTTTATGTTTATGTTTATATGTATTATATGTTTGCATTTTGGGTATTCAGTCGGAATCAGGTACACCTCGCCTGGATATTTCTTAATGTATTCGAGATAGAATAAAAATGTTATATTACACCAGAAAATTTTTTTTACACTATTTAAACAGATACGATGTTCAAGTTTGATTTTTTAAATGGAACTATATATTTTTTTATACATCACTTGATAGTGCGTTTGAAGATAAATTCATTAACCTGTAATGTATACACATTATTTCATATAGTTTTCGAAATATTGCGTTTGCAAATTTAATCTTTTTGGCTGGAAGAAAACCCGCCCGAATAGGAAGCACCGAGGGTGGTCTTGTTTACGCCACGGGTGGCACGCGCTAGACATTGCCTCTTGAAACAGATACCCACCAATAGTCTATGCCAGGAGTGGCAGGCCCAAAGGCTAGACAATAACAAAGATGCCACCAATATAGCAATTAATAAGTGTTACCCAACATTAATACGTTTCGTGGAGGTACACGGGTACATTACAGATTATTAGGGCCCTTTACACAGTCGTTCCGGCGCGCGTTCCGGCGCGTCACACGCCGCGCGACAGAGTTACCTTCACTTCACCGACAATCATTTCATCGACAATCATTTCACCGACAAGATTTCATCGACACCGCATTTCGCCGACAGTATTTTCTCACCGACACGTTTAGATCACCGACAATCATTTCATCGACAAACATTTCACCGACAATCATTTCACCGACAAGGGCCGTCTTAACAAATTTGAGCGCCCTGGGCTATAAAATTTGGTGCCTCAACACCTCAAGTAAACTGCAGTTTCTTCCCAATCGGTGCATGGCGGTACATCGTATAGATTTAATGGTTGCCGTGAAAAAAGAATTTCAACATACTCCATTCTTAACCGCCCTTGAATCTCCAGCGACCCTGGGTTAAACCCCATTTAGCCCACTGAATAAGGAGGCCCTGTCACCGACAAAGTTTAGTTACTTATCGATGTCAACTTCTAGTGCGTGTTACGAGCCAAGGCTGAGGGCAATGAGAATGGCGGCTGCGAGGCCGAGGATTGAACTTGGTTGTTTGAGTTTGTTAGTAGCGGACGAACCGGGGTCTGGTATTCCCGGGAGCCGCTATAAGGAGGTTGGATGTCGTGGACGAACCGGGGTCTGGTATTCCCGGGAGCCACTAGGAAGGTAAGTTTCACGGACGAACCGGGGTCTGGTATCCCCGGGAGCCGTTAGGAAGGTGGAATTCGTGGACGAACCGGGGTCTGGTATCCCCGGGAGCCACTAGGAAGGTGGAAGTCGTGGACGAACCGGGGTCTGGTATCCCCGGGAGCCACTAGGAATGTTATTTTAGCCTCGTAACTTTATAATGTGATACACCTTGAGCGGTAAAGGAGTATCTATGTGGGTTTATCTCGAAGAGGAAATTCAGATAGTGATTGATTCAAATAAAAGAACTCTGTTTAAGAAATAACAAATTATATTCAATAAGCTTGGTTCTTACAATTGTTTAAGAGTTTAGTTGTCGCGGTACCTAAGTCCACCTCTCGGTTTTGACGCACTGAGAAATGCGGGGGTCTCAAAGAGTTTAATAATTACAACACCTATCAGCAACACTACGAGCTGTATGGCTTAAGTTGAATTAATACTTGAAGAAGAATGTTTCTTGATCTTACAAGCCTCTTTAGTCTAAACGTGCTAGATTTGAAATGAGCCCCCGAGTGTGGATTCGTAGCCCTTTTTATACAGTGAAATTCGGCTAGAAAGTAGTGGGGGCATGAGTGCCTTCATTGAATATTAGGTTTTCGGGGAAAACTCGGTTGCATCACGCCCCTGCAGGAAACGGTGACCCCGTCGGGTCACGCGACGTAATCGGATCACGTAACATGCGTATAATGATTGTTATTGCAAACCATAAGTTATTGTTACGTATTCATCATTTTTCATAATTAATATTATTAATAACAAACTATAATAACACAAATGAATCCATAACATAAATTATTATATAAATTAACATTACTTTAGTTGTTACCTTAACTGATTAAATAAATTAGTACATAAGTTAAAACTGATCTTTATTATTGATTAATGTCAGAAAGTTTAACAACATAGTGTTTTCCTTGATTAATACATCATAATAAATAACATAAATTATTATTATAACTTCGATGAAAACATAAACATTAATTATTGTATTTTTACAGATACAAGTTATGCGCTAAGGCGCTCACAAAATCTATTTTTGTGTACGTTTCCCGATTTTCTATGATACGCTGCACTCTTTCTTCTCTAAGCTCATCTTTCTTTTTCTTTTTTGCTGGGGGTTCACCACGTACTACTCGCTCAAGTGTATTTTCTACTATGACCTGTTCTTTTTTTATTTCAATTATAATTTTAAATAGTGAAATCTTATGGCGATCAACTACACATTGCCAACGCCGATGCCATGATTCAATACAGTTTTGTGTTCGTTGAAAACCATTAATTTCATTGTCATGGACCGACCATATATCGGGTGGAAAAAGTGGGAGCTGCATTACTACTCTCCCATTAGGTCTTTCTTTCAAACTACTATTTACATAATATTTATTAAACCAATTGAGGATAACTTCTGCTTCGGGAGGGAGTAAAGTTTTTAAATTATTGAATGTATTAGGAATGTCTGTATCTGGTAAGAATGCCAGACATGGAATGCATCGAATGAGTGTACTGAATGATTCATCTGTGCCGTACTTTGCTACTAACCCGTTCCTCTGTATCTTCCTATATACATTTTGACACAGATGAAAGAAACAACCTTTTACTTTTGACGATGGAAAAATGGATTTTACTGCATTTATCATTGCAATTTCGAAATCTATAAGAATGAATTCAGGGCGCAATACTATGTCTAATTTAGAAGCGAAAGTTGAAATTTCCTTCAATAATAATTTATAGATTTCCTGCCTTTTTGATGATAGTAGTGCGTAAATTAAAGGAACAGTTGGGCCTTCCTTATTATTAATATTGCCATGTATTGTGTACAATTGTTTAAAGAGAGTTGGAACCATTTTAAAAGTTCCATCCATGAACCATGTCTTCATTTTTGCCAAACTTTTAATATTGTCGTTTGTAGTAAATAATATTATACATTCTGATTCTTCTCTTATTATTGTAACAAATGGTTTTCCATCTAAAGTTTTAGACAGATCGTCGGGCAAATTAATTTCATCTATACTTTGAGGCTCGGTAGGCTTATTAATTCTTCGTTTACGTAGAATTTGCTGTTTCAGGGCATTGTTGGAAGGAAGATGTGGCTGAATGGATCTTTCTGTATCTATGATTACATTCCTAACTATTTTACATGGCTTCTCCTCCGTAAGTTCAGCTAATCCTTTCACCGTATTACTACATTTCATTATTTGAAATCGCGATGCCTCCGGAGCATGATTGTGCTTTAAAATATCGTGGGACCGAATTATGTGCTTTCCATCAACATACATTGTATTCGCTGTTCCATTACAGCTAGTGCCTTCCCTGCCTTTTTTTTCGCACACCCAGTAGAATAGATTATTCCTGTTTCTGCATTTTGTGTATACAAATCCTTTAATACAAATTTTTGGTTTCCCGCGAATAGAGGAAATAATTTGGACTATTTCGTCCACAGTATTCTCACTCGGTCCAAATGAATTCATACCGTTCAATATGTAGAAGAGAGTTGGACAGACCGGCCACTTTCAGTTTTTGTACTTTTTGTAACTTGGGCTGTGGACAAAGTTATGGTAAAAGTATGTGGTAAAAATGCTAGACAAGGAATGCGCATCGTATTAGTGCATTAAATTATTAGTACCGGCCGAAGCCAGAATCTCGCTCGTAATGTTAATTAACTGCATTATCGATGGAGAAATAAACAAATTCTAGAGTCCGTAGCAACCAGAGTTTCTAATCACATATCTAGAGACGCGGTAGCGTCTCGACGCCAAGTACATGAAAAACACCCTGTATATGTCGATGTCGCTACCGTGTATCTTTACTCGTCGCGGAGACACTCTAACCTAATTCTGACATTTATACATGAATATCTCATCACGCCTGCAATGTTTTGTAAATTTAAAGACATTTTTCTTATGTAAACCGCATATCGGCTTTCGAACAAGACCAATTTCAATAAAATCGGTCCACACATGACAGAGATATCATAATATTGTTCATGGATCAGTCGAATTTATTAATTTTCGTCTCCTGATTCTCCTTCTCCAAGAAATTTTTCGTCAACATAATACGTATATACGGGTTACACACACACCTTCAGCCAACACATGTATCGTTCTTCGTTCGTCGTCCGCCATTGTACGTACATATATATATACTATTTTGAAATTTATAACCTAAGTGCTAAGTGTCAAATAAAGTAAGTTGTCCCAATTTGAAATGTCAGGAGTTTTTACACTACATAGGAGACTGAATTATTGTCTCAATTAATAAGGTAAGTCGCCAAAATTTTTTTAATAGATTTCTTATGTAGAGTCGCAGACTTGGAAGTTATCCGGAGAAGGTTCGACAGAGAAGCATCTCCTTTCGCATAATAATATATATTGCAACAAATTGCATTGCATTTAAATTGCCTGATATTTGTATTTGTATATACCAGCAAAATAGAGTTTTTAGGTAAAGCTTATTATATTATTATTATAGAAATCAAGGGGACGCACAGGACTTTGATAAAAATGAAGGGGACGCACAGGCGTGGAAGTTGTCCGGAGAAGATTAAATTAAATAAATAGAAAGACAAAGCATCTTGCTTCGCACATGCTTCTGGAAAGTCAAATAAGGTACATCGACAAAATTATAAATATACCAGCAATTTAGAGTTTTTATTATATATATTGCAACAAATTGCATTGCATTTAAATTGCCTGATATTTGTACTTGAATATACCAGCAATTTAGAGTTTTTATGTAAAGCTTATTTTATATTATAGAAATGAAGGGGACGCACAGGACTTCAATAAAAATGAAGGGGACGCACAGGCTTGGAAGTTGTTTGGAGAAGATTAAATAAATAGAAAGACAAAGCATCTTCCTTCGCACATGATTCTGCAAAGTCAAATAAGGTAAATCGACAAAATTATAAACATACTATATATTGTAACAAATTGCATTGCATTTAAATTGCCTGATATTTGTATTTTTTATATACCAGCAATTTAGAGTTTTTATGTAAAGCTTATTATATTATAGAAATGAAGGGGACGCACAGGCTTGGATAGTAGAATTGATGATGGGGACGCACAGGCTTGGATGAACAGAAATGAAGGGAATGCACAGGCGTGAAAGTTGTCCGGAGAAGATTAAAAAATAAATAGAAAGACAAAGCATCTTGCTTCGCACATGCTTCTGAAAGTCAAATAAGGTAAATCGACAAAATTATAAATATACCAGCAATTTAGAGTTTTTATAATATATATTGCAACAAATTGCATTGCATTTAAATTGCCTGATATTTGTACTTGTATATACCAGCAATTTAGAGTTTTTATGTAAAGCTTATTTTATATTATAGAAATGAAGGGGACGCACAGGCTTGGATAGTAGAATTGATGATGGAGACGCACAGGCTTGGATGAACAGAAATGAAGGGAATGCACAGGCGTGAAAGTTGTCCGGAGAAGATTAAAAAATAAATAGAAAGACAAAGCATCTTGCTTCGCACATGCTTTTGGAAAGTCAAATAAGGTAAATCGACAAAATTATAAACATACTAAACTAATTTTATTCCAAAACCAATAAATTGTGTGTTGAAAATATTGGACCTCTTCGTTCATCCTCGTTGAATTATTACCATAGCATTTAAATTTCCAGCAACAAGACTTTCTGCCATACGCTCTCATTTCCTTTGGACACATTTTATAATCTACACTTACTTTAACAAAATGCCACTCTATTTCTATATAGTTGCTACGCTATTCATTATTAATTTTACTAGTTTTCCATTAACAATATTTTTTATACTATACTAAACCAACACCAATAAAAATATTGAATCTCTTCATTCATTTTCGCTAAATTACCATTAACATTTCTTAAATTTCTGCCACAAGACTTTCTATCGCAGATCTTCCCAAGTAGGGGAAATCTGCTTCTGAAACACATGTTTCGGTTCTCCTTCCAACGCTGTGCCTGCGGATAAGGTGGGACGATTTCTACTGTCCTCTCTCTCTGCTTCCTAGCGGCGTTACTGTCTCCTCTGAGAGAGGGAGTGTTGGAGGGAGAACCGAAACATGTGTTTCAGAAGCAGATTTCCCCTACTTGGGAAGGCCTGGATTCTATCGTATGCTCTCATCTCCTTTGTACACATTATGTAGTCTCTATCTACACTTACTATAGCAAAAGGCCACTATTTCTATATAATTTCTATAAAAGTAAGTTCTACGTTAAGTTGTATATACCCATAAAAAACTTCAAAGAAGTAAAAAAATACGCCAAGTACATGAAAAATCAAATAAATCACAAAAAATAGAAGACAATAATAATCACAAAAAAGTAGAATCTAGAATTTATCCTTAATTCTGTCGCGTGATAATTCGTAATTTATAATATTAAAAATTATCTAAAGTCAGTTCCTACGCAAATTATCTTTGTAAAAAGCCCTGATAACCAGAACTGGCAGCAGAATCTGACGTCAGATCCGTAGTCGTCTGTGTCCGCATTTGGCTGCGTTCTGAGGTACAGAATCTGATGTCAGATTCTGATGTCAGATCGGCAGCAGATGGACAGCAGATTCTGCCGTCTGCTAGGCACAGCCAACAGCGCCATCTGTGGGCCAGAATTTTCAAACAATTCCCTACCCGTGACGTCACATGCCCGTCCCTACCCTTACATAACCATCAAGCGGATTCTACAGTATATTAAATAATTCATTCTAGTTATTTAAAAAAGTATTTATTTGTTAATAATATACAGGATCGGAGATTACAATTGTTACAAAATAAGTTGCACATATAAATAGGAAGAGCGACTTTCCACATTTAAATTTACAAATCCACGTCCCGTAACCACTGGTACCTAGTAGGGGCGATATCAGAAAATTTCATTCCATATTTTGGACTCCTTTTTTGTGGAAAAGCATCATATTTCCTGTTGTGTTAGCGCTGAAAACAAACACAAAATTAGTATAAAATTAAACGTAACGTATGAATAAACAGGATACATGCGATACTTACATCAGCTCCATCTCCGCACAGTACACATCCTAGGCGATCATGCATGCTCCTGCGAACATTAACATTTAAAAGAAAACATGTGTTAAATTATTATCTACTAAACAAGTCGCTAAACATTCGCACTTCGCGCATAACCATACTTTTCTGTCTTGCAGATGATGTGAATGTCGATTTCCACGACGTAGATAATTGGAAATTATTCAATTTCATGATTACCTTTGCCTTCTGGATAAGTCGAGATGATTTGTCTGGATATTGATGTTTGAAATTACTTGGAATATTCTTCGAACGTACGTCTTCAAGCAGAACGGATACCAGTTTGAACAAAGGGTATGTAAGTAGGTAGATGTACCACGGTAGAGGATAACTAAATGTGGTATAATGGGCTACGCTCGGATTGGCTGCGCCATAGTGCCGAAACTCGTGATTGGTCAAGACTCTACGACCAGTTTGCGTTCCTTTTCGACGTCTGAGATGGCAGTCACTGGTAGTGGCAATCAGTGACAGCAAAATCAAATAATATTCCACGCGATTCTATGCATCAATATCCAGACAAATCATCTCGACTTATCCAGAAGGAAAAGGTAATCATGAAATTGAATAATTTCCAATTATCTACGTCGCGGAAATCGATATTCACATCATCTGCAAGATAGAAAAGTATGGTTATGCACGAAGTGCGAATGTTTAGCGACTTGTTTAGTAGATAATAATTTAACACATGTTTTCTTATAAATGTTAATGTTCGCAGGAGCATGCATGATCGCCTAGAATGTGTACTGTGCGGAGATGGAGCTGATGTAAGTATCGCATGAATCCTGTTTATTCATACGTTACGTTTAATTTTATACTAATTTTGTGTTTGTTTTCAGCGCTAACACAACAGGAAATATGATGCTTTTCCACAAAAAAGAAGTCCAAAATATGGAATGAAATTTTCTGATATCGCCCCTACTAGGTACCAGTGGTTACGGGACGTGGATTTGTAAATTTAAATGTGGAAAGTCGCTCTTCCTATTTATATGTGCAACTTATTTTGTAACAATTGTAATCTCCGATCCTGTATATTATTAACAAATAAATACTTTTTTAAATAACTAGAATGAATTATTTAATATACTGTAGAATCCGCTTGATGGTTATGTAAGGGTAGGGACGGGCATGTGACGTCACGGGTAGGGAATTGTTTGAAAATTCTGGCCCACAGATGGCGCTGTTGGCTGTGCCTAGCAGACGGCAGAATCTGCTGTCCATCTGCTGCCGATCTGACATCAGAATCTGACATCAGATTCTGTACCTCAGAACGCAGCCAAATGCGGACACAGACGACTACGGATCTGACGTCAGATTCTGCGCTCTCATGCCAGACTCTGCTACCAATCTGATGTCAGATTGGCGTCAGATGGTTATCAGGGAGAATTGAGATCCCCATAAAAAACTTCAAAAAAGTAAAAAAATACGCCAAGTACATGAAAAATCAAATAAATCACAAAAAATAGAAGACAATAATAATCACAAAAAAAAAATAGAAAAAGTATACAATACAAAAAAAGATGTGAAATCAAAATGAGCTGCCAGTACATAAAGGTGCTTTCCAACTGCGCTTAAGATGACACAACTACATACACACGGCTGAAATGCTGTGTTCATACATTCCATTACAATGTATTACATAATATTAAGCAGATATATTTTTATACAAATAAATATTTTAATACGAATAAATATTTTATTCAAAATACTTGGCGCTGCGCCCCGAATTGGTGTTGCTAAACTCAATAAATATGTATAAATTGCATTAATCATTTTCTTTCTTTCTTGTACGTGCGTGCGTGTGCGTGCGTGCGTGTGCATATGCTACGTATGATATTAGAATTAAATATATGTAGAATAAATCTGACTGCGTTTCTAATATGTGTATGTATATGTATTTTATATTTTAATGGAGTTGTTGTAAATTATTAATTAATACTAAGGCAATTAATATTTTTTCGGTTGCGCAGCGCCAAGTATTTTGAATAAAATATTTATTCGTATTAAAATATTTATTTGTATAAAAATATATCTGCTTAATATTATGTAATACATTGTAATGGAATGTATGAACACAGCATTTCAGCCGTGTGTATGTAGTTGTGTCATCTTAAGCGCAGTTGGAAAGCACCTTTATGTACTGGCAGCTCATTTTGATTTCACATCTTTTTTTGTATTGTATACTTTTTCTATTTTTTTTTTGTGATTATTATTGTCTTCTATTTTTTGTGATTTATTTGATTTTTCATGTACTTGGCGTATTTTTTTACTTTTTTGAAGTTTTTTATGGGTATCGTTTACGCTGGTTTTTCGGACGAAATAGATTATCTTTCATAGCTGATTTCTTATTTCTCAGGTAATTAAGTCATATTACGTACATTATTTTTAGACTATTAGCTATACATAAATGCCTAAAACTTTGTCCACAGCCCAAGTTACAAAAAGTACAAAAACTGAAAGTGGCCGGTCTGTCCAACTCTCTTCTACATATTGAACGGTATGAATTCATTTGGACCGAGTGAGAATACTGTGGACGAAATAGTCCAAATTATTTCCTCTATTCGCGGGAAACCAAAAATTTGTATTAAAGGATTTGTATACACAAAATGCAGAAACAGGAATAATCTATTCTACTGGGTGTGCGAAAAAAAAGGCAGGGAAGGCACTAGCTGTAATGGAACAGCGAATACAATGTATGTTGATGGAAAGCACATAATTCGGTCCCACGATATGTTAAAGCACAATCATGCTCCGGAGGCATCGCGATTTCAAATAATGAAATGTAGTAATACGGTGAAAGGATTAGCTGAACTTACGGAGGAGAAGCCATGTAAAATAGTTAGGAATGTAATCATAGATACAGAAAGATCCATTCAGCCACATCTTCCTTCCAACAATGCCCTGAAACAGCAAATTCTACGTAAACGAAGAATTAATAAGCCTACCGAGCCTCAAAGTATAGATGAAATTAATTTGCCCGACGATCTGTCTAAAACTTTAGATGGAAAACCATTTGTTACAATAATAAGAGAAGAATCAGAATGTATAATATTATTTACTACAAACGACAATATTAAAAGTTTGGCAAAAATGAAGACATGGTTCATGGATGGAACTTTTAAAATGGTTCCAACTCTCTTTAAACAATTGTACACAATACATGACAATATTAATAATAAGGAAGGCCCAACTGTTCCTTTAATTTACGCACTACTATCATCAAAAAGGCAGGAAATCTATAAATTATTATTGAAGGAAATTTCAACTTTCGCTTCTAAATTAGACATAGTATTGCGCCCTGAATTCATTCTTATACATTTCGAAATTGCAATGATAAATGCAGTAAAATCCATTTTTCCATCGTCAAAAGTAAAAGGTTGTTTCTTTCATCTGTGTCAAAATGTATATAGGAAGATACAGAGGAACGGGTTAGTAGCAAAGTACGGCACAGATGAATCATTCAGTACACTCATTCGATGCATTCCATGTCTGGCATTCTTACCAGATACAGACATTCCTAATACATTCAATAATTTAAAAACTTTACTCCCTCCCGAAGCAGAAGTTATCCTCAATTGGTTTAATAAATATTATGTAAATAGTAGTTTGAAAGAAAGACCTAATGGGAGAGTAGTAATGCAGCTCCCACTTTTTCCACCCGATATATGGTCGGTCCATGACAATGAAATTAATGGTTTTCAACGAACACAAAACTGTATTGAATCATGGCATCGGCGTTGGCAATGTGTAGTTGATCGCCATAAGATTTCTCTATTTAAAATTATAATTGAAATAAAAAAAGAACAGCTCATAGTAGAAAATACACTTGAGCGAGTAGTACGTGGTGAACCCCCAGCAAAAAAGAAAAAGAAAGATGAGCTTAGAGAAGAAAGAGTGCAGCGTATCATAGAAAATCGGGAAACGTACACAAAAATAGATTTTGTGAGCGCCTTAGCGCATAACTTGTATCTGTAAAAATACAATAATTAATGTTTATGTTTTCATCGAAGTTATAATAATAATTTATGTTATTTATTATGATGTATTAATCAAGGAAAACACTATGTTGTTAAACTTTCTGACATTAATCAATAATAAAGATCAGTTTTAACTTATGTACTAATTTATTTAATCAGTTAAGGTAACAACTAAAGTAATGTTAATTTATATAATAATTTATGTTATGGATTCATTTGTGTTATTATAGTTTGTTATTAATAATATTAATTATGAAAAATGATGAATACGTAACAATAACTTATGGTTTGCAATAACAATCATTATACGCATGTTACGTGATCCGATTACGTCGCGTGACCCGACGGGGTCACCGTTTCCTGCAGGGGCGTGATGCAACCGAGTTTTCCCCGAAAACCTAATATTCAATGAAGGCACTCATGCCCTCACTACTTTCTAGCCGAATTTCACTGTATAAAAAGGGCTACGAATCCACACTCGGGGGCTCATTTCAAATCTAGCACGTTTAGACTAAAGAGGCTTGTAAGATCAAGAAACATTCTTCTTCAAGTATTAATTCAACTTAAGCCATACAGCTCGTAGTGTTGCTGATAGGTGTTGTAATTATTAAACTCTTTGAGACCCCCGCATTTCTCAGTGCGTCAAAACCGAGAGGTGGACTTAGGTACCGCGACAACTAAACTCTTAAACAATTGTAAGAACCAAGCTTATTGAATATAATTTGTTATTTCTTAAACAGAGTTCTTTTATTTGAATCAATCACTATCTGAATTTCCTCTTCGAGATAAACCCACATAGATACTCCTTTACCGCTCAAGGTGTATCACATTATAAAGTTACGAGGCTAAAATAACATTCCTAGTGGCTCCCGGGGATACCAGACCCCGGTTCGTCCACGACTTCCACCTTCCTAGTGGCTCCCGGGGATACCAGACCCCGGTTCGTCCACGAATTCCACCTTCCTAACGGCTCCCGGGGATACCAGACCCCGGTTCGTCCGTGAAACTTACCTTCCTAGTGGCTCCCGGGAATACCAGACCCCGGTTCGTCCACGACATCCAACCTCCTTATAGCGGCTCCCGGGAATACCAGACCCCGGTTCGTCCGCTACTAACAAACTCAAACAACCAAATTCAATCCTCGGCCTCGCAGCCGCCATTCTCATTGCCCTCAGCCTTGGCTCGTAACACGCACTAGAAGTTGACATCGATAAGTAACTAAACTTTGTCGGTGACAGGGCCTCCTTATTCAGTGGGCTAAATGGGGTTTAACCCAGGGTCGCTGGAGATTCAAGGGCGGTTAAGAATGGAGTATGTTGAAATTCTTTTTTCACGGCAACCATTAAATCTATACGATGTACCGCCATGCACCGATTGGGAAGAAACTGCAGTTTACTTGAGATGTTGAGGCACCAAATTTTATATCCCAGGGCGCTCAAATTTGTTAAGACGGCCCTTGTCGGTGAAATGATTGTCGGTGAAATGTTTGTCGATGAAATGATTGTCGGTGATCTAAACGTGTCGGTGAGAAAATACTGTCGGCGAAATGCGGTGTCGATGAAATCTTGTCGGTGAAATGATTGTCGATGAAATGATTGTCGGTGAAGAGAAGGTAACTCGCGCGACACGCCAAAGTAGGTGAACGCTGGAGCGACGCTCCTTCGTGCACGCCAGAAGGTTATACTCGCCACTACTTAGAGACAGCGAGTTCGGCCTCATATTTCTAAGTCGACTCCATCCACATGTTTTTTCCACGATCCACCGCAGTGGTGTATTGTGTACTACCTGTTCGATGTAAATCATCGATCTGCGAAACGATCGGCAAGACACGATCGCGATATACGTTCGCGAAAAGTATACAAATTTCTCGATATGCCTGGCTTATAGAGGATATCGTAAATGCTGTTACTGTAGGGTACACTGAAACATCTGTTTTTAGGAAGCTATATTTGGTTGACCTGAAGGTGCTATAAATTTTAGAAATGGTTTACGACTCAGTTATAACGACTGTAAAATTTTACAAGGGTACTTTAAAAAATGTCCAAATGTTTCCCCGACAACGCGATGGCAAATAAAACTGCAGTTAACACATTCCCTGTTGTGACGATCATAATTATTACTATCAACGGCAATAATTACCATGTCACTGCTTGTTTTAATATAAAAACTAATATTAATAGACAATAAATACACATAGGTATGCATGTGATGTTATATGTAAGATAAATGATGAATAGGTGTAATGTGCAAGATGTTTTGAAGAAAGGGGGTAGTCTTCTGATGGCGCGTAATGCAGGTCATATTTTTCACCCGCGCTCCTGCGTGGCGCGTCAGAAAGCAGCACACTCCTGTCCGCGCGCCAGAAAGCACCACGCTCCTGCCCGCGCTCCAACCTACACTCCAGAAGAGTTTACGTAAGAGACAGAAAAGGTAGTTAGAAAAGGAAAAGACGTCACTTGAAACCAGGCTCGTCGCGCGCCTCAGGATTTCCGACAGTGCAGAAATCCTGAGGCGCGCGACGAGCCTGGCAGCCAAGACTCCCGAGGCAACGCCGTCGATAAGCCGTGCCTCGATGGGTTTCAAGGACTTGGACCCTCGTGACCAGGGGGGCCGTAAAATGTTGCCCCCTAAGACGTGGCGAATAGAAGATTCTACATTTCGCAACGGATCTTGGCGAAAGTGACGTGGATCGTTTCCTTAAGTTTTCCCGATGAAAATGGCCCAAAAACGACACAAATTGGATTGTAATTAAGAAATCTTCATAATAAATTGATTTCCATAACTTCGTTAAAAATAGTCCGATTTACATGAAATTTGGTATAATTTTCATTTGAAAAACATGAGAAATCCATCGGTATCACTTCCGTATCGATACGAGACAGAATAAAGTATACAGTTTTTCTGAAACAGGTATGAATCCTTAGCCGGCCGCAGCGAATCGAGGCCGGCGACTCACAGTGGAGGGTGAAATATTCATTACAGCGTATTAAGAAATTCTTTATTCTTTATCGTATCGATATGAAAGTAACACTAATGGATTCCTGGCGTTCTCCCAATTAAAATTATCACAAATATCATGCAAATCGGACAACTCTTACACAAACAATACAAATTATAAAAGGAGTAGGCATTTCTTAAACGCACTCTCTTATCCTATCGATATGGACGTGACAAATGGATTCCTGGCTCACACTGGCTCACCCTGCCTCACTCAGTCGAGGGTCGTTCGAATATGAACGGTCAATTTCAGATCAATTTTTTTGTAATTAACATGAATACGACATATTTGTTTGCATGGTTACATACTTTGTCCATTAGCTATCAGAATAGAGTGATGGATACACAAACATACAACTTTCATAATAAACTACATCTTTGCCATATTTTTTTTTCTGTTTCTGCAGCTATTTCTAACTTTCACTTTTACTCCTTTATATGTACCTACCTCTTCCTGCCGTTTCTGCTTCCATCTACCTACTTCATTTCAAAGGTTCGCACAGGCCTAGTCAGCGTCAGGAACAATTTGCCGACCAGACCTTTGCGTACCGGGGGACAGCTTTCTTATCCCGCGCTTTCTCTTCACCCTCTCTATGTTTTTCTCTGTTTTTTTCTTTTATTCGCTATCTCTAACTCTGTCTAGTCTTTCCTTTTTAACCGGCGAAAATTCACGGAGCGGACACTTGGTCTCGAACCGGCTCTCAGACATCACGTACCGCGCACGCATTCTTACTGTTCCTCCATTTCTACTGTTAATTTATTACTATTAATTGGTACTGTTAATTATTTCTGTTAATTTTTACTCTTAATTGTTACTGTTAATTATTACCATTATTTGGTACTGTTAATTGTTTCAATTATTTGTTATTGTTAATTGTTATTGTTAATTGTTATTGTTAATTGTTATTGTTAATTGTTATTGTTAATTGTTATTGTTAACTGTTATATGTGGATAACCTACATTAAGTTGGGTTAGGTATGTGATTTCCTTACACCGAACCACATCAAGTTCAAGAAGCCTGTGTGAAGAACGCGGTTTACGAAAGGCTGTGAGCCAAAGTGTTATCATGTTTGCTGTGAATAACAACCGTGAGCGGAACATAGCTGCTGTTGTTGTCGCTGCTGTTGCTGTGCATTTAACAGTATCAGACCGAAGAAGCAGAAGAAGAAACCGCCAGTTTTGGGTGAAAAAATACCGCGGAAATTGCAACGATCAGCCCCTTCTTCGAGAACTGAGAGAAAATTATCCAGAGGATTACTGGAATTATTTGAAGATGGATTCTAAAACGTTTGAGGATTTACTCGGTTTAGTCCAAAATAGAATTAAGAAAATGGACACCATTATGAGACAAAGCATCACCGCAGAGCAGCGTCTTATCGCCACATTGAGATTTTTGGCAACTGGGCGTAGTTATGAAGATTTAAAATTTACAACAGGAATATCAGCTCCTTCGCTATCCAAAATAATTCCTGAGACGTGCAAAGCACTGTATGATGCCCTACGGACAGAGTTCTTAAAGGTAAGGATTACAAATTAACAATACGTGTAGAATAACAATAATACTTTATTAATTAAATTATATATGTAGGTATCGTTATTAGGCGGGAAAGGCCAAGCCACGATCGCGAATTCATATGAAAATATGTGTATTTTACTTATTTACACAATTTTCAGACCCTCCGTTTGAATAGTTGCTGTGCGGCGTGCAAGATAGCGGCTGTTCTGTTAAGGATGTATTGGACGTACAATATCAGACAAAAGTTGAAATACTTCAATAGCTCCGTCTTACGCATAGTAAATCTAGATGTAAGGAATTCGAACGACAGTTGGAGTCTTATTTTTAATCCTGGGAAGGTATTTTTCACTTTACAAATGCTTTCTCAAGCATTATTTGCTAAACTTTTGGCAGTGAAAATGCCCAGAATTCACAATTTTCTCAAGTTATAATTTATTTCTTTAAAACGGTGTAGAGAAAACAATTGAAACTCGGCAGATATTTTCATCTACCCATATACTGCATGTACAAAAAAAATTTAAAACATTGGTAACATTTCTTCAACATTTTTTCAGATGATTTATTCGTCAAGATCGTCTCTTTCCATAAGAGTACGTGTAAAATCAGTGAAAATTAAAATCGTTATAACTCAGTAACCGTTTAGTGAATTCGTTTATAATTTTTGGAGCACATCAGGAAGGTTAAAAAGAACAATCTTACGAATTGTCATCAACTTGGAACTATTTTGAAAATATGTCCAATACATCCTTAATCTGAAACAAAATATCAAAAAGAGTTTTGTACCATAGGCAATTGTGCAAGTAATGGAAGTCGAGTGGGAGGATAAAAACTGCAAAATTCACAAAATAACGGCAATTTTTCCCGCGCTTCGAGGTTCATTATTACTTGCGCAATTGCCTAAGGCACAAAACTCTTTTTGCTGTTTTCTTTCAGATTAACAGAAAACCCGCTATCTTGCACGCCACACAGCAACTATTCAAACGGAGGGTCTGAAAATTGTGTAAATAAGTAAAATACACATGATAATATGAGCCTAGAAGTGTAATGAGCAATAAAAATACATGGATCCATGCAGTAACTTACTCAAATTAACGAGAAATATAAACAGAATTATAAAATAAAAAGAAAATATCCATTTTCTTTCATTATTGTAGCAGAAAATCGTGGTATAAAACAGATGGTCACTAAAGGGGACATCAGGTCCAATATAATTTTCACCATAATCTTTGCGTAAATAGTCAAATATCACTCTAAAACTAATTTGATTAAGAAACTAGAGACTTCAACAAATACAATGATCCATATTTTACTCAAATATTATCGTATATTAGTAAAAAAATTACTATTTTGAACCAGTCACACTCTTAAACGATCGTTAATGGGGACATTTAAATAAAACGCTAGACCAATCAATTAATTATAAATTATGTACACTATTATACAGCTTGCATTCCTTGTCGCATATGTCCGTGTGCGGTTTCAATTGTTTCAATAGTCCTTGTCTTAAAACCGCTGCAATTATGCTGTCTGCATAAATTGCCTGCTCCGGATCCATTTGGGCGAATTGTTTCGCCACTTTTATTCCGGACGCTTCATGCTCGCTTATCTCTACTCTATTGGTGGTGGGCTTATTTAAAGCGACAGCGCAAGTTTTTAGTGCTTCGATCACGCTGTCGTCAGTTCGTTTCTTTTTGGTGAAGCGATTCATTTCGCCAGCGGGTCGTTTACTCGTGCTCCCACATGGCTGCACTTCTTCGTCCTTCAAACAAAAAACACAAATAATTGAATAAAATAAGAAATAGCAAAAAATTTTTAAAAAAAATATTCGCTGTCAACACCATCTCTGTCCGCGCTACCTATTTAATTTTGTATTTTTGTATTGTATTTTGTTTTGTCATAGTTTCCGAATACCAAGGACGAGTGGAGAAAAGTAGCGGAAGGATTTCATAACAAATGGGATTTCATCAACTGCGGAGGTGCTATGGATGGAAAACACATCCGAATTGTTCAACCACCGGGCTCCGGGGCTTTTTATTATAATTATAATAATTACTATAGCATTGTGCTAATGGCTTTAGTTGATTCGAATTGCGAATTTATTTTTGTCGACGTCGGCAAAAATGGAAGGTTATTGGATGGCGGTGTTCTCGAACACACGGAATTTATGAGGCGTTTAAATAACGGGCAGTTGCACTTGCCGGAAAATGATGAAACTATAAAAAATTTAAACTTCGCCTTTGTAGGCGATGAAGCTTTTGCTTTAAAGAACAATTTCTTAAAGCCGTATGCACAAAGGGAATTGGACCACGATAAAAGAATATATAAGTATAGATTATCGCGAGCTAGGAACGTAGTCGAAAATACATTCGGGATATTATCCGCGCGATTTCGAGTTTTCCATACGGCAATAAATATGAAGGTGGAAAATATATCTTATGTTGTATTAGCTACTTGCGTTCTCCATAATTTCTTACAGAGACGGAGTGCAGCATATTTAACGCACAACACGAGTATGCAGGAGGGGAATTTTCAAAACAATGTATTAGAGATGGATAATTTGCAACCCGTTAATCATCATAGGAATATAAATAACTCTGCAAAACAAAATAGGGACCGTTACAAAGATTATTTTGTAGGAGAAGGAAGTGTTCCGTGGCAGGAAGATATGTTGAATGTGTATAGAGCGTAAGTGTTTGATGTATTAAGGGGTTAGGCCACCTTAGATGAAGCAAAATTGCAGTCATTTTCGGCATTTTTTTTAAGATAATGAAATAGACAGAAAATTTAATATGAAGCCTGTAATTATACAACTGCCATGATATGCAAGATCTTGAGGAGCGACACCTTCCACGGTGTTCAATCTGACGGCTATACCATTTGACATAGAACAAAAAACCAAAAAGATTTATTTTCTGCATGCCCAAAAATAGAGAAGTACGTAGGGAAATCCAGAAACATTAATTTGTCACGAAATGGTGAACATGGGGAGAAAAAATTGATTTTTTTTTATAAAAGAGTCCATTACAAAGAATATGTTTAAGATATCGCAAAACAGCGACGTACTTTTCTAGTTTTAGGCATGCAAGAACTAAAAGTTTTTTGTTTTTGTTCTAAATCAAACGGTATAGCCGTGATAATGAACATTGTGGAAAACGTCGATCCTCAAGATCTTGCATATTTTGGCACTGCCGTCGCCATTTTGTAGGAAAAAAAAATCTGATTATTTCCGGCGAGAGTTTTACAATAACAGGCTTCATATTGAATATTCTATTTAATCCATTAACTTCCTAAAAAAACTGCCGAAAATGGCTGCAATCTTAAGGGGTCATGTCAACCTGTGAGGTCTATACTTTTACTATGAACAGTTGCCTTTTTATTTGAAATTAATTATAATATTTTAATATTCTAACTAAATTTGGTCGAATTTTTTGTTTCTGATGAACCAGGTCAAAGCTACAGTCGCGGTCACCATAAAGTGCTGAAATAAAAAAAATGCCGAGAGATCGTCTATAATTCCATTATTTATTTATATATGGCATTGCAAAAAAAATAAAACAACATTAAAATATATATTCTTTCGAATACACAACCGTTTATTTGAAAAAGTCTTAAAGTTTTTTTAAGAAAATAACCCAAAATAATTGTTTGTTTAGACCTCACAGGTAGGCATGACCCCTTAATAGACTGTGCCATACAGTGTATTATGTGTACCATGTGTCTTAAGGTCGAGTTTGCTAGCCGCGATCGGCGGCTGCGGATAGGAAACTCGATCTTAACATGGAGACGTTTCTAGGTTCTACGCCTCCGATTGCTTTGGCTTTTGGATGTTTTAGAGGAGCCAAAAATAAGAAATATGTACGTGTTTTTCTTATATCGGCTCCGATTAAATATAATATGAGGGCCCCGGCGCACAGTGGGGCACGTAACATGGGACTCGCGGAAAAAATCTCATAACTTCGGTGTTTCTCAATATTTTTGAGTACTTTTTTTTACATTATTTGTTAATAGCCAACGGTTACATGGACAGGAACATAAATAAAATTGAAGCATGTTTAACAAATTAAATAATAATAAACCCCATAAACATTCGGTATACAAAGACCATATATGATAATTATGTACTAATAAATATGTAATATTACATAAATAATGTATTAATTAGCTTCAAACAGTATGCAACATACTAGAGAAAGAAAATAACACAATTGAATGCACAGCGCACTCTGGTGATTATGTATTAATAACGGCCAAACTTGCAAATATATGCAGCCAATTTTTGGAGGGCTGTTAGTAGATGGTATCTGCTTTCAATTAGTACTGTCTAGAGCCCGGAGGAAGGCGGAGCTTTTTTTATAAACCTAAAAGTGTTAATGAAAACTTGAAATACTAGGTAGTTTCATTTGAAGTTGTATAGTGGGATTACGGTGAAGAATTTTCGAAAACTATTTATGTCACAAATAAGCTGAGACTATAGGGTAAAGAACACAGTTGTTGGCCACCTGATAGTGATTGGCCTTATTTTGAGAAATAAATGAATATAAAAAAATACCAATGTTATGCCTTTTTTTAATCAACATATTCATATTCCTTGTACTTTCTTGCTTCGGATGTAATCAATATTTCTCCACTCATTATATACTGTGATTATATAGGGCAAATAGGATGACTCGGCTTTGAATCTTGGAAATTACAGCAATTTAATAAAAAAATCGTAAGAGTGCAGTTGAAAGTTTGTGAATAGTTTAATGTATTTATGATATGTATATCTCTCATATTCGGTTTATATCGATAAATGAAAGTTGAAACTTTATAAAAGAATTATTTATTTGTTAAATTTATACATATATTGTGAAAAATACCGGGGGCCAACAACTGTCATATGAATAATGTTGCATGACAGTAATTGGCCAGGCGGCCAGTGACTTTTTTTAACCATATTAATGGTGAAACAGTAATTAGCCCCCTGTTAAAAACAGAAATAAACACAACAAATACATACATAATAAAAAATATCCATTTTTATTGTATAATTTTAATCTTATTTCTATCACCAAATCAAGTAACATTTTCTTTTAGGTTATATTATGTATCAAATAGCGGCCAATCACTGTCGAACCGATTGGATAATGAATAATGTTGAATGATAGTAATTGACCGGGCGGCCAGTGACTTTTTTTAACCATGTCAATGGTGAAACAGTAATTAGCCACCTTTTAAAAACAGAAATAAACAAATACATACATAATAAAATATATCCAATTTTATTGTATAATTTTAATCTTATTTCTATCACCAAATCAAGTAACATTTTCTTTTAGGTTATATTATGTATCAAATAGCGGCCAATCACTGTCGAACCGGTTGGACAATTACTGTCTTGACCATGCCAATAACTATATTTCTTCCTAGGAAACACATTTTTTGTATATTTTTATACATTCTTGATTTTTTTTCTATAAACTCTATTTATTCTTAGATTATTAGGGGTTTTTCGTACTTATTTATATTGGTTTCCATTTCAAATTTACTAAATTCGCATTTATAATTTATTATTTATGTGACACTATTACTTAAGTGGCCAACCATTGTACTCTTTACCCTACACATTCGAAATACATGCGGTAAAAAAATCAAAATATCTAGAGGAATTCAGAAAAAAATCGACAATCTGTTACGAATATTGACACGTTTCCCGTTAGAATACGAAAGGTCAACTTCAGATCAATTTTTCTTTGCAATTAACATGAATATGACATATCTGTCATATAGGTTAGCTACGTTGGTCTATTGGCTATCAGAATATAGTGATGGTTACATAAAAATACAACTTTCATTTTAAGACTTTTTTCCTCTCCAGCCCCACTGTGCGGCGTGTGCATCCCTGCTGTACAGAGTGTTAAAAAAGTAATGGTCACTGGTTTGGGGCGTGAATGTGCATCTCTGGACCAGTGGAGATTTGTTAAAATGAAATTGCTACAAAATTGTTTATAACATTGAACATGATGTTTCAACGATTCGATTGCATAGACTTGCACGTATACGCATGGACCTATCAGTACTCTGCCAATTTTTAACAAATCTCCACTGGACCAGAGGTTCACATTCACGGCCCAAACCAGTGACCATTACTTTTTGATGCATTATAACGCGCATGCGTTAATATTATTGTTTCAATACGATTTAATTGAATTATTTTCTAATCCTTTTCCAAAAATTCATGAAGTAATTCAATTGTAATTCTGCACATCTCTGTGCAACTGTAATACCTACATACTTAGTTATCATAATAAACTATAATTTCATAAATAGACAACCATGTGTTTCTTTTTTTTTTGCCTGTGTCCATTGTAAAATTATATTCCGTTTCTTGTTTACCTTCAGTACTACATTGAAATAATATTTCCACGTACAAGTTGGAGCCACAAAGGCTCCCTAAGAATAAAAGTTTGCAGTGACAGCATTTTATAAAAATGTTCGATTTCTGCTAGACATTTAGCTTGTTTCGTTGTGTAGAATTAATTTTTTACAAGATACAAACTAGTCCCTGATTCCAGCCATAGCGACAACCATAATAAAGAAAATAAATTTTAATTTTGTCATTTTAAATGACTATAGTGCAATTTTTAAACATATTTTAGAAAGGACATGGTTCACCGAAATGTTAATTAAAATGAAAAAAGCAAACGATGCGTCTTAAAGAGGAAAGACTGATCTTTCTATTGCTTTATTGCTGAATGTCCTACAATGATTTCCTCCCTTTGTAGGTGCAATTAAAGCGAAAGGGACGTTTTTTGTTTAAAACTTGAATAACTCAGGCAAGAAAAAACGTACTTACAACCACCAATGAATACTGATTTTACACAAAAAAATCGTCGCTTATTTTTATTAAGAGTGTAGCAATAAAATAAACGAATAATAGGTCACAAATAAACTTACTTCATTGCGAGGCTGCGTCTCAGTGTCGTCCATGTCAGGAACTGAATCTTCAACCTCGGGTTGAATTTGTTGGGGTTCGTCTCCCATCGGTTCCACCTCGTTCAGGAGAGTTGTCTCCTCTTCGATGTTGGAGGCGCTGGCACTTGGAGTGTCTTGGTCTTTGGTAAATAATAATAAATTATAATACCAAAGTGTTGGCACGTACCCCGTTGCCAGACCGTCTGGATGCCACTACTTTGTTAAATTCCTTCCGGAATGACCCGCGGAGGCGTTGAAGTTTTTTATTTACAAAATCCTTGTTTACTTCCGGAAATATTGTTTGGCAGTATTTAATTAATTCATCGTAACACTTGTTGCGTAAATTCCGATTTTGGTTCTCCCCAGTTTTCACTTTCCATAAAGCAGGCATTGTTCTATACAGAGCAATGAGCTCTGTCACAGCTTTTACACTCCACTTTTTGTCGTCTGAAGACATCACGTAGAAAGTCAGTAACTTATCGGAAATATGGAAATATGGATTGACACTTCGACTGTTTGGTCGATTCTGGCTTTGCTCCGCGTTTTCACTTAAAACGTAAGCACTGATTCCTCCCTCCATAGGTCAACTTCCGAGTGGAGGTGGTTATGGCAAAATATAATTGGTCAGGGTGTGACAAAACGGGCTGATTTGAGCCCAGGCAGAAATGCAAAACGGTTTAGTCCTTTTTCCCGAACGGCGGTCGGTTCGTAAAAATCAAGGGTTGTAAATATGTCTTTAGTTTACGTTTGGCGGCCAGATGTGCAAGTTCCGCGAGGTATTTCCTTATTTGACCATTGTCCTGGGATTCTGAAGGTTTAGTCCAACAATAAAGACGTCGTGGGCTGAAGCCCATCAGTGACAGCATTGCGAAGAGTCCCAGGAGTATGGCAATTAGAATTGCCAAGTGTTCGCCATGCGCAAGATATAAACTTAAATATACCGAGTCTTAAGAGTCATGCTTAAAAAAGATGAATATGTAGGTGTAGGGGCGGGGTAATTAGAATATCTTGTGTATTGGGGCCCAATACATACCCATACAACAGGAAGTTCGCGCGGGATTCCGCATGCGCCGTCCTCCCTTCAAAATTACAGACGGATCCCTTATCGCTCGAGTACAGGGTGATTGGGACGAAACGCCTGATTCGCCTCGCAACCGTGATGAGTTAACCCAAACCCCCGTGGTGTCTCTCCGAAGGCTTTCGACCCTCGGACGGGGTTGGAGTACCTATTAGGAAGTGAGAAATCTTCGAATTCCTCATTTCTCATCAGATCTGTGCGAAAGTGACGCCAATGAATTCCTGGCGTTCCGCCGATTAAAATCATACCAAACATCATGCAAATCGGACTACTTTGACACAAGCTATTTTACATAAGGAACACAAATAGCTTGTGTCAAAGTAGTCCGATTTGCATGATGTTTGGTATGATTTTAATCGGCGGAACGCCAGGAATTCATTGGCGTCACTTTCGCACAGATCTGATGAGAAATGAGGAATTCGAAGATTTCTCACTTCCTAATAGGTACTCCAACCCCGTCCGAGGGTCGAAAGCCTTCGGAGAGACACCACGGGGGTTTGGGTTAACTCGTCACGGTTGCGAGGCGAATCAGGCGTTTCGTCCTAATCACCCTGTATATACACGCGCCAGAATATAAAAACAGAAGGTCGCGCGATGATTAGGTTTAAGAAAAGGTTCGCCATGGGGAGGAGATATTACTATGAAATGGTGGAAACTTCGCGTCTGCATCCTTGTAGGTACGATTGATCATAAAATAATCTCCCTGCTGCGGCTTACCTTCTCTCGCAGCGCATACGTGGAGCTAGTTTTTGTTTTGATATTCCAACGCGTGCTTATACCCGAGCGATAAGGGATCTGTCTTTAATCTGGAGGCAGGACGGCGCAGGCAGAACCACGCGCGGTCAGCTGACTACCTCTTTTCTTCCTGTGTCTTGTCTCCGCGAGGTGTATTCATTAGTGATGGGCGTGATACCAGTCTTTTCTCATGAGTTTTAAGCAGTTCGATACCCAAAGCACTCGCTAGCTTCGTTAAAAATAGTCCGATTTATATGAAATTTGGTATAATTTTCATTTAAAAAACGTAAAGAATCCATCGGTATCACTTCCATAATGATACGATAAAGAATAAAGAATACAGTTTTTCTGAAACAGGTATGAATCCTTGGCCGACCGCAGCGAATCGAGGTCGTTGACCCACAGTGGAGGGTGAAATATTCATTACAGCGTATTAAGAAATTCTTTATTCTTTATCGTATCGATATGAAAGTAACCAAAATTATCCAAAATGTTGTGCAAATGGGTGTACTTTTACACAAGAAATACAAATCATAAAAGGAGTAGGCATTCCGTTGTCCAAACGATGACCAGAACGAGCAAAGAACCTTGCTGATTGGCCAAATTTTCCTTGGACAGGAGGGACCTTCTCTCTGTGAGTTCGGCGGTGTAGGAGGAACCCCCCTCCCCCTCTTCGCAATGTAGAGGGTGAAAATTAGATATCTGCTTACCAAAACTAACCAGATGGATCGCCCAGAGTCTCGACACGGTCGCGGTTTACAACCGTGTTGTCCCGCGGGCCAGCGGTGGAACCCGCCGATGGAGCAATATACTCATTTAACTCGGAGCGAAGAAAGTCTTAATCCTGGAAAAGGGCACAATGTCGATTGCCCCTTTTCGACATCTGGCAGGCAAATGCTTCCCGACGAAACCTTCTGTATGAATGAATTTTTTCATATACTTTTTAAATAGGTACAACATTAGTCCACTAGTACGTTTATTACGGTTACTTTCCTTATATTTATTCTCTTTTTACTAGGTTCTTTGCTCGTTCTGGTCATCGTTCGGCCTGTGCGACCAGAAGTATAAAATTATGAAAGTTGTATGTTTGTGTATCCATCACTCTATTCTGATAGCTAATGGACAAAGTATGTAACCATGCAAACAAATATGTCGTATTCATGTTAATTACAAAAAAATTGATCTGAAATTGACCGTTCATATTCGAACGACCCTCGACTGAGTGAGGCAGGGTGAGCCAGTGTGAGCCAGGAATCCATTTGTCACGTCCATATCGATAGGATAAGAGAGTGCGTTTAAGAAATGCCTACTCCTTTTATAATTTGTATTGTTTGTGTAAGAGTTGTCCGATTTGCATGATATTTGTGATAATTTTAATTGGGAGAACGCCAGGAATCCATTAGTGTTACTTTCATATCGATACGATAAAGAATAAAGAATTTCTTAATACGCTGTAATGAATATTTCACCCTCCACTGTGAGTCGCCGGCCTCGATTCGCTGCGGCCGGCTAAGGATTCATACCTGTTTCAGAAAAACTGTATACTTTATTCTGTCTCGTATCGATACGGAAGTGATACCGATGGATTTCTCATGTTTTTCAAATGAAAATTATACCAAATTTCATGTAAATCGGACTATTTTTAACGAAGTTATGGAAATCAATTTATTATGAAGATTTCTTAATTACAATCCAATTTGTGTCGTTTTTGGGCCATTTTCATCGGGAAAACTTAAGGAAACGATCCACGTCACTTTCGCCAAGATCCGTTGCGAAATGTAGAATCTTCTATTCGCCACGTCTTAGGGGGCAACATTTTACGGCCCCCCTGGTCACGAGGGTTCAAGTCCTTGAAACCCATCGAGGCACGGCTTATCGACGGCGTTGCCTCTGGAGTCTTGGCTGCCAGGCTCGTCGCGCGCCTCAGGATTTCTGCAGGATTTCTTGATTTCTAAACAAAATATATAGTTCTGTTTCAAAAACCAAGCTTGACCATCGTATCTTTTAAAATAATAATGTAAGAAAAAATTTGGCGGGGCTAGTAAATTAGCTCCCTTCAATTACATATAAACATTTCTATGTATTTTGTTTGAGATTCCATTAGTTCAGCGTTCCGCCGTGCCAATGTTCGTCGCAGCACCTCCTGGGCAGCGGAACACACCGCTGATCGACGATCGATCCGGTGATCGATTCTCCTAGTCCCTTGCTCAGCCAATCGCCGTTCACCACGTGAAACTGGCGGCCCAATCAGAGAGCGTACTTTCTTGGTCGATTCTCGAGGATTGTTCGAGAAGACGCTCAACGGCTTTCTGCTTTCTCTTTGTTCACTCTCGTTTCATACCGCTTGTCGCGATAACGTGTTTTTCATTGTTCATCTCGCAACGTGTGAAATTATTCATTAGTACTTTTCAGTGCTCAAGAACAGTCCTTTTCGTGCTCATTATAATTGCATTGTTCACGCGAGTGAGTTAAATCACTTTTACTTGTTCTTTCTCATTTCTTGTGCACACCACGTGTGTTCATCGTGCGTAGCGTGACCACGTGTATTGTGCATAGTGAAAATACGCTGTTCGCGATTCTACTCACTTAAAATCAGTTTTTGTTGCTCACTGTGACTTTATTGTATTTATTATAAATTGACTTAGTCATCATTGACTCAACTTTTGGTGTTCAGTGCTTCACTTTCCCACCGTCGTTCCCTAACCTCACTTTTCAGCGTGCTCACCCGCTTAAATTACTAACATATTTCTAATACGTTAGTAAATATCCAACTGTTTACTGTTCCCGCGGACACCCTGCATATTTGTATTCTGCGTTCTGTGTACGTTTATTATTACTATTTTCTGTTATTTCCTGCACATCTAACAAATAATCTTCTCTACCTACCTCAAACAAATTGCTAAGCGTTCTCTCGGAGATATCGACTGCTTCCAGTTTGTATCGTTTTTTGCGATTATTACTTAGATTTTATCCAGTAGGGCATCAAACGTATTTCTGGACATCTTGAAGTAATTGTACAATTTGTCCTCGTGGTCAAGTAGGGTATTGTGCATTTGAAATTCCCCTTGCTGGCTTCTATTCTTCCACAGAGGGTGGACACTCCATCTTCTCTGCCTTCTTCTCTTTTGAGGTTCTTCCAATAAAATTGCCATTATGGCTAAGTGTTCCATAGGAAATGAATAAGGCATTACGAATGACACAACTCAAAGATCTTCACTGGTCGAATATTTGTGCAGAACTGATCAATCACTCGTTTTCGACCAGCTAAAAAGGCGTAGGCAATAAATTCATAAAGCTACACCTCGGGACTTCGCTTGTCAGGTATGACTTCTCTAGGGTAAATCTTGGGGGACGCGGTCGTGCGGGAGAGTTGGTCGATTCGCTATACTTCAGACTCTATATATATATTTATAATTTAGATTTTTGTCAAAAATTCTATCATTATTTCTCACACGCTCACAAAGTTCTTAGTTGACTCCCTGAATATAACCATCCCCGATGTATAATGCTCACTATACTTAATTTAATTAGAATAGGTTACCAGATTCGCTACTTATTATAATAGTTATCATGTTCGTTTTTTTATACTAAAGGGTATTTCCGTTGGAAATAATAATAATAATAATAATCATTCGTCCGCACTGTGCCTCCGGCCCGTTATCTCAACGAGGGGACACCAAGCCCGGGCCCAGCCGTCAACGAGGACCCGCCGAGTTCCGACCGAGCTCGGCGGCTCCTCGTCGCCCATAAGCTTAACACAGAAGCTCGGACGAGGCACGGACGGGCCGGCTCGGATCCTGTATAAACCGACCTTAAATCGTGGTAGCGAGCCCATGTCAGTTTGCAGATTTGAACCAGAAACACTATTATACAGAATGAATGAACCTGTTAAGGGGGGGGGGGGGCAGGATGGATCCCCGTTCAGCGCCCTGTAGACGGTATTATTGTGCAATATTGAATATTCAATGTTATTGAATATTATTGAATATCCAAAATTGCACAATACTATTGACCGTCTACAGGCTGTTTTAGGACTACGTGTGTGCAGTTCAAAAAAATAATTTGTAAAAAAGTTAACAATGGGGCCATTCGGAATTATATCCCAATTATCATTATCATATTTGTAACGTTGTATGTCTTAAAATTCAACGAGGGACTGCTGGGTGGTATTTCGCTTTATGGAACGTTGTAAAACAGGCCTGGGATTTAAGTGAACGCGGCGGCCGATTTTCAGAGGCAACACCTCTTTTCCCCCACCGCACGTCTTGGCCCCCGCCGGCGGCCTAGGAGCTTCGAGCGCCTCAGGCCCGTACCATATGAACCGCGCGTAGCTCATATCAACCGAGCTACGCGCGGTTCATATAGTACGGGCCTGAGGCGCTCGAAGCTCCTAGGCCGCCGGCGGGGGCCAAGACGTGCGGTGGGGGAAAAGAGGTGTTGCCTCTGAAAATCGGCCGCCGCGTTCACTTAAATCCCAGGCCTGTTGTAAAATAACGAAGAAACGAAGCGTCCGATAAACACGTGTCGTGTGTCTCTCGGGAAGTAAACCCTTACTTCACCGTGCCGGTGACAGAAATCAGACCCACTCCATTGATTGAAACATTTTCTGCAAACAGTTTTTCAAACTGTTCACAATTGTGTAAGGAACTCATAACGCCCATTGCGAGAATATTGAAACAGCACTGGGTATCGCTCGCCGTCTTGGAAGGCGAGGCCCCGGGGGATGTATAAGGTTATACAATGTCGTTTCGGCGCACAAGCAAAGCCAATAACGGTCATCGACGAGCGTCTGAGAGCGTAGCACGCATCGGAAGTCAGAGCCATTGCTTACAATCAGAGTTGGACGTTATTCGAATAAAATATTGAATAATTTTTTCGAATTATAAGTTATTCGAGAATAATGAATAAAAGTTCATTCGAATACGAATTTATTGCAATAAATCGTCGAATAAAAGATGGCCGGTGAACAGGCAATCTGCTAATATATTAATTAAAAAACTAGGGGTTTCTTAGAACGCACGAAACGAATATGAATTGTGTTTTGTAGAGAAAAATTATGCCTGTACTACGGTATGACTCAACCAACGGAATGAACTGAAATTTTTAGGGGTTGGGCGTGAGGGGGGAGGGGCCCTCTAATATAAAATTTTAGCTGCGGGTATTTGTTAGTTTCTGAGATATTAATAAAAAACTTTCGGCATAATACATTGAAATCTACTTCTACAGACGTTAGTAACACAACCATCTTCTCGATACAATGTACAGGGATACGGTAACAGAAACTGGACGCGAACAATCTTCACCAAGCCGAGTGCGATTGTTGTTGAGGCCTTTGCTCTTTTCTCACGTACTTAGGTTCAATATTTATTACTATGGCTATGTTGTAGAACAACATACTTTGGTTTGTTTGAATAAATAAATATATGTTAATCAAAACGTGTCGATCATTTCCAACATCTGTCAGATTTACTTTTCAGTTAAGTTTTGCGTACGAACTCATACATTATTGCTGTTGACTTATTCCGACATAACACATTCGACTTTCCAATTTCTCTCGGTTATTAGTGTTGGTTTGGGTTAGATAGGGTGGGGGGGGGGGGGAGCGCTTGCGGACGCGTAGAGCATGGTACTGAACCTAGAGTTGGGCAGAATGTAATCTAATTACAACTTACATATTACGATTAAAATGTAATTGAGTAGTTGGTTACACATTATTTTGTGTAATTGTTAATGTAGGTGGTTGACCACACTTTTATCAACCAGATAAATGAACGATTACAGAAAATAATGTGTAATCAACTACACGATTACAGTTTAATCGTAATTTGTAAGTTGTAATTAGATTACATTCTGCCCAACTCTGACTGAACCACCGATGTGACTTTAGGAATACTCTAGTATTACTATACTATAGGGTCATTCCACGCGAACTCAGACACCTTTCGGAGTAACATTTCGGATTTTGGTGCAACTTGGATATGTTGTAGTCTTTAGGGATATATAAACATACCTCGAAGGATTTTTGAAAATTTCAAAAATTGTGGAAGTTACAGCTCTTTGAAATATTGTGTTTACTATTTTTCCAAAAAATATAACTGTTTAACTAACAAATCGATAAAAATGACCTTTTGGGTGATTACAGTGGAGATATAAGAGTACCTAATAAAAATTATTTCACTGAAAAAATACAAATTTTTGACCATTTATTTTGCAATTCTTGTAAACAAATGCAATTTTATAATTCCGGGCAACTTTATAAAAATTTGAAAAAATAGGAGCCTATAGCCCTGTTTGTCCTCTTTATGGTTGTGTTTGGAAATAGATGGAGACTTTAAAATTGGCCAAGTGAAAATTAATTGAATGTAACGCTGCGTCAAATCACACCGGCTCGACTGGCCGAGCCGTGCGGTACTCGCAGCGGCCAAGCGGCTATATCTGCTATTCTTATACAGTGTTCTCTAATATGGTAAATATTTGTAAAAAACTGAAGAAGGAAAACTTTTACTGTTTTTTATACACAACATGATAAGATATTTTAATTTATGGTGTTCGCAATATTTTTCTTGAAACGAGAGTGACCTTCAGTTTTTTAAATGGAATGCTATATGTTTGATTATCCAATATGAAAGCGATTTTCAAGACAAATTCAGCTATACGGTATACTTTGACCTTCAAGGCTACACAAGGCTAGGAATGAAATAAATATATCGAACTATCTATCTAGTAGATTGAATTTCTTCTTTCATTCCTAACTTTGTGTAGCCTTGAAGGTCAAATACCATATGGTTGAATTTGTCTTGACAGTCGCTTTCATATTGGATAATCAAACATATAGCATTCCATTTAAAAAACTGAAGGTCACCCTCGTTTCAAGAAAAATATTGCGAACACCAAAAATTGAGTTACCGTACTATGTTGTGTATAAGAAACAGTAAAAGTTTTCCTTCTTCAGTTTTTTACAAATATTTACCATATTAGAGAACACTGTATAAAAATAGCAGATATAGCCGCTTGGCCGTTGCGAGTACCGCACGGCTCGGCCAGTCGAACCGGTGTAATTTGACGCAGCGTTAAGGTGGCCGTTCCAATAAGCGGCTACAGCCGCCAGCGACTGCGACCGTTTGGGAGGACAGGAGGGTCGCCGGGTAGAGGTGCCTGCACGTACGTCCAAAAAAGTTTTAAAAAATTAACAATAATTTTTTATTAATATTTTGGAAACTAATAAATACCCGAAGCTACAATTTCAGATTTAGGGTCCACACTCCTTTCCCACTCCTCCCTCCAAACCTCATCTCGATCGGCCACTGGGCCATCCGGAAGAATATCCCTATCTTTGACACTTTACGTACACATATTCTATACCAGGCCTGGGATTTAAGTGAACGCGGCGGCCGATTTTCAGAGACAACGCCTCCTTTCTCCCGCCTCGCGTCTTGGCCCCCGCGGCGGCCCAGCAGCTAGGAGCGCCTCAGGCCCGTAACACGTGAACCGCGCGTGGCGTATTAGCGTGACATTGTATCAATAGGCTTCCATATCGTCCCAGAGAGAACGATTGTCGGTGCGTTTTAGTTTTGTCAACGCGCCACGCGCGCTTCATATGGTACGGGCCTGAAGTACTCCTAGCTGCTGAGCCGCCGCGGCGGCCAAGACGCGAGGCGGGAGGAAGGAGGCGTTGCCTCTGAAAATCGGCCGCCGCGTTCACTTAAATCCCAGGCCTGGTATAGAATATGTGTACGTAAAGTGTCAAAGATAGGGATATTCTTCCGGATGGCCCAGTGGCCGATCGAGATGAGGTTTGGAGGGAGGAGTGGGAAAGGAGTGTGGACCCTAAATCTGAAATTGTAGCTTCGGGTATTTATTAGTTTCCAAAATATTAATAAAAAATTATTGTTAATTTTTTAAAACTTTTTTGGACGTACGTGCAGGCACCTCTACCCGACGACCCTCCTCTCCTCCCAAACTGTTTTACGAACTGCTGGACGCGTTCCCCTTACCTCCGCGTTCTCCTCAGGCGCCGGAAAAGCACGCGTATATAGCTGAAGTTCAAAGTCAATTTTCTCGAAAACGAAGCGCGATATTAAAAAATTGTATTCTATATTTTCATTATATTTTGGCCTCTAGAATCACCCCCTAGAATATTGACTATCAGTAGAATAACACCCTATATAGTAGGATGGGTCGCATTCGCAAATTGCTAGTTCAAATCTCCAAACTCACATCGGTTCGCTTCCATGCTTTGCCCGCAAGCGGCCGCGCACCCCCCGCACTCATCTAGCTCCAACCAATACTAATACCCAGGACAAAGTGGAAAGTGGAATGCGTTATGCCGGAATAAATCAACAGACATACTAAAAGTTTTTTTATTAATATCTCGAAAACTAACAAATTCTCGAAGCAACAATTTTAGACTTAGGGTCCACACCCCCTCCCCACCCTTCTCCCCAAACCTCGTGACGATCGGCCACTGGAGCCATTCGGAAGTACAGCCAAAGACAGCTGTTGATATACATATTTGAAGAATATGAATAATACTGTATTATATATAACAAAATACCGTACTGCTACTACTACATCACAAACTGTATTCAAATCTGTACCATAAAACATAACTTACATTTGTCGACGCTTTTTATTTTTTGACAAACGCTTTGCTGATAATTTGGGCCGCTTTCTTTTTGCATCACCCTTCAAATAGCGACTGTTCCTTGCATCTCCGGCTTCCTTCTTTGATTCCATGGCAATGGAATGATCACACATACTTATCAATACAACAATAACGAACCACGCAGAAATGGAACAATTCACAAATTATGAATATTCCATATGTAACAATATCTGCGCAGTAAATAAAAACTCGATTGCTTTCTGCGTCTTCACCGTAGTGCAAACGGCAGACAACTGATCAGCTAGCGTTGTCGCTGTGTTACAAATGCTGAGAAACAGAACAAAAGATAGTGGAAAAGGACGAATATATGCGTTCTATTCCTCTCTTTCTCATTAGGATTGCAGTATGCTGATACATTTACATAGAGTATGTACTTCCGGGAATACTTTTTGGTGTAGAAATGTGCACAGGAAAAGATTTTTGATTATCCTGTGCATATACCTTTGACGTATCATCTTTGCGCGTTTGAACCTTTACGCGGGCCGAGACGTGTCACTCGATCCTTCGTGCAAGTGAAATACAAAATATTGAGTGAGTGAGAAAGACAGTTTGCGCTCTGCCCAGCGATTTCAGGAAAGAATTCGCAAGTTGTGTAGTAGGATCACCTACAGGAGTGGTGGCAATGTGTGCGTGAACCGTCGCCGGCGATTCTTTTCGGGCAAAGCTGGCCCTTGAGGCAATGGCTCGATCGTCAAATATACGAATGACTGCCGCACACTAACGATCGTAAGTACCTTCACGCTTACTACTCCTGTCTTTTTCACTATATGTGCCGGTTATTCTAAAAGTGGTCTAACTCCAAATTTTTCGTTTATTATATTTCACTTCCTTTTTACGTATTATATCAACATGATACGTAATAATCGTGTTTGAGTGTTCGCGTGTTTCTCAAGCTGCGTATCGCCATTGCGAGGCCGCCTCGCGTAGCACACGTTGCGGAGTGAAGAGTCTGGAGACTACCTCGACCATTATTAATTTACGAGGCATCAGCCGTCGATTTTTCGACGTGCTCAAAGGTGCCTCGCGGCCCCATGATCAAAAATCGCATGGCGCGGGCGACGCAAATATCATGCTGGTGGTAGCGCGACACCGTCGCACGAGCCTGCCTCGTAAAGTGATCATGATCGAGGCAGTTTTCAGACTCTCCACTCCGCGACGCGTGCTTCGCGCGGCATCCTCGCAATGTCGAGACGCAGCTTCACGCTCAGAGATTCATGTATTCATTCTCACGTAGAATAAGAAAGTTATGTTATAATTTACCCGCGAAATGTCTAGAAAAGGTATCTATATTCGGGTGCAACATAGGCTTCCTTTAGTTGAAACTGAAGACAAATGATGAAAATTAAACAGTTTCTAAACATCAGAAGTGGAATAATCAGAAATTTTAAAATCACAAACTTTGGAAATATTTGAATTTCAATGCTTTCCAACTTGGAAATTCCAGCATTTAGAAATCTGAAGATTCTCCTGCTGCGCTAAATTTTGGTTAAAGAAGCCTATATTGTACCCAAATGTACCAACTTGATAAACTTGTACTCCTCTCAGAGTTGCACAAAATGTAGTCTAATTATAAATTATAAATTACGATGAAAATGTAATTGTGTAATTGTTTACACATTATTTTCTGCAATCGTTAATTTAGATAGTTGACAAAATTGTGGTCAATTACCTAAATTAACAATTACAGAAAATAAAGTGGAATCAATTACACAATTATATTTTAATCGTAATTTGTAATTTGTAATTACATTACATTTTAAATATGGAAATTATAATTTCGACCGCACTTGTAGATTATCCAAAAATACAAAAAGTGAAATCAGCGCAATTATTCGGTAGTAGTAAGACTATGACAGTTCTAACCCGGGTATGCTGAGGGGAGCGCGGGGGCAGGGAGAAAGTGAGGGCGCGCGGGGGAGCGCGGCGGAGGGAAACCTGGGCGCGGGGCCTGCGGGGTGAGGAAGATAGGTTGCGCGCGCACGCGCCGCGGAGTGGGGGAAGCCGCGACGATGGAGGGGATCAGTCCGGGCCGAGCCGCCGCGGAGGCCTCTCCAGACCGGACCCACCGTCGGAAATTTTTCAGAGGGAGGCATTGACCCCCGAAAAAAAATCTCATTCAGAACTTGGCCCACCCGAAAAATTTTTCAGACCTAACCCAGGGTGGAGACTGTCCTGGAACTTTTTTTTCCAAACCAATAATTTTTCAGAAATTGTTTCGGACAATGTCGGGAAAGATCGGCGTTTTTTTTCGACACCGCGTCTTCGAGGGAAAGAGACGGAGCATTACTTTAAAGTTAAAATTTTAGGAGGGAAAGTGACGCCACTACATAGGGGATAGAATCACATGCATTTTAAAGCTAATAGTATTTCAAACCGGTCCGATTTAACGTCGCCGCGTATCGCGCGATAGCATGCGTAATTCGACTCCTCTGGAGCAGTCGCGCGGGACTATATCATTTGATGGCGCGAAGAACGCTCGAACGAAACAGAATTATATGACATCTGGAGAATTCCGAAACGGTGAATCTTAAAATTGTATGGCGAGGAGGAGGACGGGCAAATAAATGGAGAAACGATATAAGTTTAAAATGATAATTTATTTAAAATTAAATGAATACAATTTAACATTTTTCCTACGCGCATCAGCTAAAATATCATTGATGGCACATGCTACCAGTTCGCAATCTATATAATAATCCTCACAGTAATGTTCGCTATCGCGTATGATTTTAGCAGCATGACATGTATCTAATTTTTCGCAGGCAACATCGCTCTGCTGTAGCACGTTAACAAAAGTTTCAAATTTCGTCTGCACATCTCCTACAATTTGACACAGCCGCAGATATACATAGCCTATACATGGCTCAAGATTTAATAAAAATGTTACTGTCTCCGGTTTGAAATACAGCGGTTTATTATGTAACGTCATCTTTACAATCGAAGAATTATAGATCTCACAAAAATCCATCGTTAATTGATCCATCTGCATCGAAGGTGATCCTGGTAATCGTGAACGTTCTTCGATGATTGTACGATTGTTGCATAGCGCATGTCATGTACATGATGGTAACGTGAGATACATCCCACGATTGTTGCCGAGAACAAATTCTACATCGATCATAGGCCGTACGCGGATTCCAATTTCCAGATATTTACTGCCCATGGATGTTAATGCGTATCTTCTGACCATGATACGCGATGTTCGTTGCGAGCTATGAGAACAATCAAAGCTATGAAATTGTCAGCTCGTATTAGGAATAAACAATAAAAAATATTTGAGAAAATGTGAAAATTAAGCCTTACCTAACAACTGTAGTGCCCCGCATTGAGCTACGCCATCATCTTGCACAATCGGAACGTAATAATTCATACGTTTAGCGTTCCCTTCGGCACTGGTACTATGCATTATATGTTTTCAGAGCACTATTTGTTCCGTCAAAGTCACTGAGGTTACTGAGCGTTTGATGGAATAGCGTCCGAGAGCTGGGCTTAAATAGAGGTGCAATTGATTCCCCCGCCACAGCATATTATTCTAAAGCTACCAATTTTTCCATAATGTTTTTGAATCTGAACGTAGCATGTAACTTGAGTCCCACCCTCGAGGATAAAAGACTCCACACGTGTTGAATGTAATATAATACCTGTGCAAGCGTTGAGTCTTAGAATTATGCGGAATCAGCAGAAACTATGTCGGACGATCTCGCGCGCTAATTCGTCATACGTGTGATTCATAGAATTATGCTGTATCAGCAGAAACTGATACAGCATTGTATCACTGATATGCATTCGAGAGAGAGGGAACATCGAAAGAGTTAGAGAGAGAGAGATAGCAAATCGTGGTATCAGTCATAAAGGCATGCTCCAACCTGCACAAAGCCTCAAATCGTTGCAACGTGTTGCGTGGAAGGAACGTTACATATACATTCCATTTACAATCATGGGAGAATTCTTGCAAGTAGAACGCCAATTATTGGATCAATCTGCACGATTGATTTCGCGGGAAGAGTACCTCGCGTGGGAAGAACGGTGCAACGAGTGCATAAAATCGTTGGAAGAACACAGTCGAGTGAAACGTCCCCGATTATCGATCGGTGTTCGACAATCGTTGGTTGCTCGAATCGCGCGGCTCGAAGGACTGAAATATTCGCTGCGCGGACGTATCGTGCGCGAAGGTGCCAGACATTCTAGCACAGGACTTTTGTGGCGCGAAATTGACACTGCGTTCGATACCCGCGTATTAATTGGTGCCGTGCTAAATTCGAATTACATCGAAGCGTGCAGCTTCCTCCAAGATGCGGGGACCATTGTGTTGGAGCATGTGCGGGGCGCTTTGAGGAAACATCGAAACCTCAACGTGAACACGGTGTTCAACGGCGAATTTGTGGCGGGTGACAAGCGTGCTTGTAAAAGCATCAATACTCGGAACTGTGAACTCTTCCACACATCCGATCTGCAGGAGTGGTACCAACGATGCGTCGTCGAACCCACCCTGGCATCGCTGGAAGTGTTCCAGGAACACGACAGCGGATGGGCATTGACGAGAATTCTCAACCTGACAGTCAATGTCAACAAGTATAATCCGCTGCGCGCGGGGTGCCACCGCAAGTTGCCGCGGGAATTGTTGTCGAAGAAGGCAGTGATCGCCGCTCTACATCCGGCGGAAAGACATCCCGATCGTCCAAGTTCATACCCCGACTATGCTTCCACGCTAAATCTCCAGGGCATTGAGTTTCCAATGTCTCTGGCACAGATTGCGAAGTTTGAACGGCTGAACGAAATCTCCATCAACGTGTACAGCTTTGAGATGGAGAAGAAGAAGAAGAAGGGGCCAACGGTCTTTCCATTGCGCCTCACCAGTCAAAAGAGGGATCGGCACGTAAACTTGCTCTACACGTCGAATCAAGAGCACGGTGATGTTTTCCATAATTTATCCGGCTATGATTCGCATTTCATTATCGAGGAAATAGCGGCCGCTTTTGAAGGCAGCGTTGACGTGCAGCCCATAACTAAAGAAAAGTACATTTCATTCACAAAAAATGTCGAAGATACGGCTGATTCAGACTCGCGAAATTGTATTAAATTGCTATTCATCGATTTGTACAAATTTCTCAACACCAGTCTCGACAAATTAGCATCTTTTCTTAGCACAGATCAATTAAAAATTTTACGATCCCAATTTGAAACATTATCCGCCGATGATTTTAATTTATTGAGGCGAAAGGGTGTCTTTCCGTACGAATACCTTGATTGCGCGAACAAGATGCAGGACCCATGCTTGCCACCGCGCGAATCATTCTACAGTTCGTTAACGGGTGAGACTGTATCCGAAAGCGATTACGCGCACGCCGAGACTGTTTGGCAACGTTTCGAGATTATAACCTTGGGCGAATACAGCGATTTGTATTTGAAGACAGATGTCTTGTTATTGGCAGATATTTTTGAAAATTTTCGCGAAAGTTGTATCAAGAGCTATGGACTAGATTCAGCGCATTATTACACTTTACCTGGTTTCACGTGGGATGCTATGCTAAAACATACCAAAATTACGTTCGAGTTGCTCACAGACGTCGATATGGTCATGTTTGTCGAACGCGGTATACGCGGTGGTTTAAGTCAATGTTCCGGAAGATACGCACATGCCAATAACAAGTACATGCCATCTTACGACGCATCGGAAGAGTCATCGTACTTGATTTACTTTGACATGAACAATTTGTATGGATGGGCAATGTGTCAGCCTCTGCCGTACGCTAAATTTCAATGGGTCGAAGATGTCGCAAATTTTAACGTGTCTTCAATCGCTGTCGATTCGTCCACGGGATACATTCTCGAGGTAGATCTAGAATATCCGCAACGTCTGCACAACATTCATGCCGATCTACCGTTCTGTCCGACGCGTGCCAAACCACCCGGCAGCAGACAGGACAAGTTACTCGCGACGGTATACGATAAGCAGCGTTACGTTATTCATTATCGCAACCTGCAGCAGTGCATGCGTCACGGTTATCGTATTACAAAGATACACCGCGTGCTTCAATTCGTTCAATCACCCTGGCTCCACGATTACATCGAACTCAACACACGGTTTAGAACAAGCGCGACAAACGATTTTGAAAAAAATTTGTACAAATTGATGAACAACGCGATATTCGGTAAAACAATGGAAAATGTGCAAATCATGTGGATGTAAAACTCTTAACGCATTGGGATGGGCGATATGGCGCGGAGGCAATGATCGCGAAACCGAATTTCCACAGCCGAAGTGTTTTTTCGAAAAATTTAATAGCTATTGAATTGCAAAAGCTCGAGGTGAAATTCAACAAACCGATATACGTGGGTATGTGCATTCTGGACATATCCAAAATTTGTTTGTACGAATTTCACCACGATTACATGTCGCCCAAGCATGGAACAAATTGTAAAATTCTATACACAGACACAGACAGCCTCATTTATCATATTCGATGCGACGATATCTATGAATCTATGAAGCACAATATCGACAGATTCGACACCAGCGATTATCCCATCGACAATGTATATAATATGCCGCGCTTAAATAAGAAGGTTCCAGGGCTGATGAAGGACGAAAATAACGGTGCGATAATGACCGAATTCGTAGGTCTTAGAGTGAAAATGTATGCACTTCGCGTAGACGGTAAAAAAGATACGAAGAAAGCGAAAGGCGTCAAGACCAACGTCATAGCCAGAACGATAACTTTCGACGACTACGCGCAGTGCTTGGAAAGGGAGATCGAAATGGTTCGCAGACAATCGTGCATACGGTCTAAATTGCACAAAGTGTACACCATTTCGGAATCCAAAATCGCTCTAAGTCCGCACGATGACAAGCGATATATCGTACCCGATTCGACCGACTCTCTGCCCTGGGGACATTATAATATACCCTTGTGAAATAGAAACTATTGTATTTATTGTATAATATTCTTCGCACATGTATGGAAAAAAAAATTATTTGCACATGTATATGTATCATTGTATTTATTGAGTCATGTATTATTTTTTACAATACAATATTTTGTTTGGGATTGGTCGCAGTGATGCGACCAATTTCCATTTGCACGCTGTGGCGAGGACGCGCAGTAAATTCAAACATGCGTTGTTGTCGCCGTGGCAACTGAGTGGTCGTGTAGACGGCCTGAGCGGGCCATCTCTTGATTGACACCTGGACTAATTACTCCCACCTTCATTTGCATAGTAACACGCGATGTTACGTGGTCCTCTCGGATTGGCCAGGTGTCCTCGATCTCGAGCCGGTACCTTGACTCGTGCCGTCTCTGCGACCACTCCCTCTCTTCTCTGTGAAACGCGGAACCGTCAACATCGTGGCGTTACGCGATATTAAACACAAAGAGCAATCGGCGCTCCGATATTCAATCCCAAACTCTCTTGGAATCTTCTAATTCCACTCCGCGTACTTGCGTGGTAGTACTTTATGTAAAATTTAAGTGTGCGTTAAAGTAATTGTAAACGTCCCATAAACGTGCTCGTTTATTGACTCCATTAAACGTACAATTTGAACCGCGATACATAAACATAACGTTCGTTTAACCGCGTAAAATAAAACTACAGTGCGTGGTAAGGCAAGACGTAGGATCTCCTCGTTCTTGCTCGAACAATTTTTATTTATCCAAGAATTGTGCGATTTATCAAAACCCAACCACTTGACGTACACCTTATCCCCCTTCCTACGTAAGACTTTTTCCACTAGATACACATCAGGATCGGTGACGCGTTGCAGCTCATGTTCGTAGAATCCTCCAGCAACAGGTTTTCCACAGGAATCGACGAGCAGATACGTCGCGGGATCAGTTGCTTGTACTTTGGCTATCTTAAACACCTCCGTTGTCCAATTCGGCGTATAGCCTTTATCGAAGATGGTTTTAAATTTGCTCACGCGTACAAACTCGCCCAACTTGAATCTCGCTGCAGCGGCGATCTTTACGTTGTTGTACACGGTGGTTAGCAGCTTGTCGGCGATCGCAGGGGTAACATCGCAAGGACGCATTTTGATGGTTCTATGTTTTCGCGCGTTATACTCTGCGAGAAGACTTGACAGCAAATCGATCCATCTGTAGGTTCTATTGAGCGTAAACATTTTCCACATATTGTTCTTCAAAGTTCGATCGAAACGTTCCACGACGGAGGCCTTCATCACCGAATACGTCGAATAATGATTAATGTCATGCTTTGCCAATAGTTTCTGCACATCAGCGTTGTAAAATTCTTTTCCTTGTTCGGTTTGCAAATTTTTCGGATATCGATCTCTAAATATCTTTGCAAACGCTTTAGTCACCTCAGCACCACTTTTAGTCTTCAACGGCATCGCCCAGGCATACTTGCTCAGCACATCGATAACGGTGAGTATGTAGTGGTGACCTTGGTTCAATCGCGAGTAAGGACGCATTTCTACAACGTCAGCTTGCCACACATCGTCGTGTCCATGCACTATAACGCGCCTCCGCGGAAAATGTCTTCGAGCTGGAGCGTGCAATTCCTCAACGAGTTGTCGCTTCTTGCGACCATGGTTTTCTTTACTCTTGGATGTCGATAATGGTGGCATGTTTGATCGCAGAGGTGTCTTCGACACGAATGATGCGATAATTATCGTGTACGCGCATTATGTGCTCCCCATCGGTCGGAGGAAATTCTGGACAAGATCAACCGTCTCGCACGATTCTCCTTCGCAGCGTTGCTGCGGGATAGAATTCGACGCCTGCGATATCTTTTAAACGCTGTTTTACAACGTCAGCATATCTCTCTGAAACACGACCAGCTTCCTCTCTAATTCTTCCTGTTGCTCTCTCAAAAGTTTAATGCTCTTTTCCATATACAGTTTATTGACAGCATCGGTGTCAGCTGTGGGTTGCGCCACCCGTCGTATCTTGCGTGATTTTGCATCAAAGTCGACACCGGTCATGCAAAGAGCGTTATCTCGCATGTAATTTCGAAGCAAACCGTTCCATTTGTAGTCCATTCCAGCTGTTCCACTCTTCTCGAACGACACCCCAAATTTGTTGATCGGCATCTCGATGCACATAGTGCGCGTCATCGGTGTGCGGTTTAATTTATACAATGTGGTCCGCCTCGCGAAGTTCCTCCTCGATGGATGCGATTTCAATATCGAGACCCGTGTGACCTGCCGCGCGCGATGCAATGAGCAATCTAAGTCTATCGACCAGCTCGTTGGGATCGTCCCAGTGCACGTAAACGATCTTGTTATCGTTTACCGTCATGAGTCGCGGTGTCCTGAGACCTTTCCCTGCCCTTTTAGCCGATGAACTGGGGATTCGCGGCGCAATTACAGATTTGTACTTGTATCCCCTGTTGCTGAATATGCGATTCCGAATACCATGTTTGTATCTGTGAGCGTTCGTCGCAAGCAGTATACTTTTATATTTTTGTTTATCGGCCTCGGTGTATACAGCATCATTTGGAATTTTCTTGAAAATCAGTTCGTAAAGGCCGGGCGTTCCCTTGTATCTTACACCATCGATGAGTATATTATCATCCTTGTCCATATCGAAAGCCTTATTCCCAAGCATCATCTTATTATTATCGGTAAAGTATACACCGTATACATAGTCTATGGTCTTATCTACATCCCCACTTAGGATTACATCTATTTATTTTTGCCCCAGCAGACCGAAATAACTGCGAAGCGCTTCTTGTCCCTCGGATGTTTAACGTTGTTGTCTAATAGATATCACGAATGACTCATTGGGAGAAGTTTCGAAAACGTCATCATCAAATTCACCATCATCATCAATGGCTGAGAGCAATTGTACAGGAGGAATTGTATTTATTGGCGTGATAGGGACCAGAGGCTCGTTTAACGTAGTATTCTGTCGTTTCCGCTTCGATTGATCTGGTGTGGAGGTTACGAGTGAATAATCCGATGACGCGCGCGATTCCCTCTTTCTCTTCACCGTTGATGTGTCCCCTTTCGGGTGAATTTTTGTTTTAGGCGTTAATGTTTCATTCTCTTCAACGTCGATGATTGTCTGTGATAATGTGTCTGCCTCTGTGGTATTTTTCACTATATGTTTCAAGGGTTCGACGATAGGTTTTAAGTATCTCTCCAACCCGATATCTTCCTCCATCTTGCCAGTCTTCAAAGCCAAGTGTTTCTTGCGAATGGCTGCACTAGTTTTTGCAATTTCCTTCGCTATCCTCTCGCGATCCTTAACCTCCAGACTATCCATATCAATCATCATCGTTGTACCGCAGACGTTGCTTTCTCATCGAAGTGTTGACAGCGATTGACCATCTCACGGTATGGCAAACTCGTTAAATCCCTTTCTATAACGTCCATTGGACATCGCGCTATCCTTATCTATTACCACGAAACCATACTCTGGTTGCCAACAATTACGACACAACGCGCAGAAATCCTCGTATGACATATCGGTGTTTACGTGATCGTTGTACACATGTTTCAAGTTGGTACCATCCTGCTTAAACAGAATCAACAGATTCGCATTGTCGCGTATAAGATGTTTGGGAATCTTTGCATACGTCTGACAGAGATAGAAGCAGTCAACGTTCGAGTGACGCCCCATTGCAAAGTACTCTCGTATCGTATTTTGCTTGTCACATGCCACGTCATCAATGATAAAAATAGAATTCGGAAGCGATTCGCTCGGTGGGATGACGTCACTGTTATTCGAAAACGTAAAGTAGCCAATTGCATTTATCGGAATCAATAAATTCTCCAAATATTGATATTTCGGCTGTTGCAGCGACTTGGAATACACGTACACGTTCTCGAAGCGGACACCATGTGGACTTTCCAACAAGCTCACCAACACGTTGGTTTTTCCAGAATTCGATGGACCGCAAATAACACAGCGGATAGTGTTTGGTAGCATGCTACCGTGTCTACGCTTCGAATTCGGTGACATCATTTCCGATTTATCGTCAAAATTTGTCACGCGTATCCTTACAGATTGTCGCACGAATCGCATCCTCGATGTGAACTGTGAAAACTGATTTTCGAAGCGACGACACGTCCTATTTATAGGTCCGCGCCGAAGCGAAAACACCTCAGTATTCAAAATGCTTCTGATCCTGTCGGATAATTGCGATATTCGAGACCTAACCTCTGAGCAGTTGAAATATATACCAAAGATTATTCAGCCATCATCAGCTGGACCGAAGATGGTGATGGTATCTGAAACAATTGAAACCGCCATCCTCGCACGTGGCATGATTAGTACTTGACTCCACGAGAATTTTCTGTCATCCCTCTGGTCCTGAAAATCGCACTTTCCATGAATTTCTGGCGTCGACCTCGCGCGATCCAGGAGGCTCGCCTCACTCTCATGGCACTGGGTGTCACTAACAATCTGGGTGATTGCATCCTGGTGCATCAAGTGGCCCGTAATCTTGACAAGGCCACGCGTGAGGCCTGGGAGACCTCGTTGGGGCCCTTACAGGAGTATCCTACATTTCACCGTATACGGGAATTCGTGACAGGGAAGGCTCGGGCCCTGGAATGGGTTGAGGCTCCCCCTTCTTGCGGCGCCTCCACTAAATCAAGTTCAACTGCAGGCCCCAGCAAAGCAAAAATGAGGAAGATAGTTACGACACGCTGGTACGTACCATCTTTAGCTGGAAAAACGCGAGATATTTGTAAACATCGACGCTATCGGCGTCACGAGGAAGGCGAACTCCACGACGAAACCCGTTGGATGTATCCAGCCGGTATAGGCAATATTGGGGTCGAGTATCTGATCGAAAACATTGATATCTCATCAGCAGTTCTGCTTTGTGAGTCATTCCTCTTGGGATGGATGTAATTTTCTTGTTGAGATGGTGATGAACGATGAGTCTAGCAAGCTGATGTATCACCTCGCCGACTGAAGTGAGTTCTGGTTCAGAATCATGTTCGAGAATTTGCGATGTGATTGGGTTGAGTGTAGATGCACTGCGGATGAGTCCGATTCGTGATTGAGAAATACACGAGACGTCGTTTTGATGAGCTGTTTCTCACGTAGGGCGACTCCACATGATTATATTAATGCAGGTGGACACCTGTGAGTCACTAGTGGAGGAGTTGTAATTTCATCCATGGAACGAGACTGAAGGGTGAGTCTAGCCGATCAACTTGTTGGTCAGACAGGACTGTCGACGTCAAGTGATGTTGAATGTTGTGAGGGTGTGACTCTTGAAAGAGGTAGTTGGCCCATCATATGATGGACACGGATCCCCCTTTGTCGAGCACACACCACTCACTGATGTAGTTGACTTCCCACAGGAGCTCTTCGTATAAGATCCAGAGTGGTTGTCAGGTGGAAATGAGACATCACTGAGTTCTACCCTGAGCCGTTGTGTGTGAGTGTGGACCTGACCTAGGCCCAACAGACATGAAATGCAAGATGCACTTGATGAGTGTTAGCTTGATAATTGATCGAAGAGTGGCAGATGACCATTGGCCTGAGCCGATGAGTCGCGATGCCGCGCGTTGAATCATGACTTCAACGTGCTTCTGGAAAGAATCAGCCTCCAATGAGGATTGATCGCTTGAAGGAAGTCTTGAGGGCTTGGATGACTTTGTTCGCGTGCACTGCATTTGTAGGGATGCAGGTTGATGCTGAGGCTATCATCTGCATGATTGTTGCATTTCTTGATCCCACATTGTTGAAGTAAGATGAATGTGAGTAAGGTGCAGCTTGTGAACGTGAGATGATTTTGAAACAAACTGAGTTGGTGTGCTGAGAAGTTCAGGTTTGTGACTGGACTCCAAATGATACTTGAATGTTGAATGTTGAACGAGTCTGAGAGTCTTGGGCTAGTCTCTGGTGAGTACGAATGCAGTGAGCATAAGCTCGCCTCTGGATTGTATGAATACAAGAGGGCATAGATGAGATGTGAGAGGAAGCATCGCAGGTTCTTTTAAGACCAATAATGGCGACGTCATCTTGTGATTTGGTTTTGTAGGCGAGACTTTTATTTCTCAGACTCCTTGACAGAGATGAAATGGCCATAAGACAGGGTCGTAAATTCTGTCTTCACTGCAGTAATGAATGTAGATGCAGCGTCATAGGTCATGGTGTTCTGTGCACCAGACCTTCTGGTGTAGAGTTTGAAAGACACATTGATCAGTTGTGGGACAGGCTCCCCGAGCATATAAAAGCCGATTCTGAGGTGCAGCAGTATCGTCGGTGCTTGGAACATTATAATCGCCCTTGGCAGCGAACGCATATCGACAGTCCAGCACCATTGATTAAAAACTGCAACAAATGTCGCCGACGAGAGTGAAGAAAGGTCGTGGTTTGTTAAATCGGGCGATAAACGCTCTACCTTTCGAATTGCATATTCCGGGATATCAGTTTTGTGGTCTAGGAACTCATCTGACAAAACGATTGGCTAGAGGGGATCAAGGTATCAATCCGTTGGACGCCGCGTGTCGCGAACACGATATTGCGTATACGCGTAGCACCGACCTCGACGAAAGGCATGTGGCAGATAACGTACTCGCTGACAAAGCGCGAAAACGTATCGTTGCGCGAGACTCGACTCTGGGTGAAAGAGGTGCTGCGACAGCTGTTTGGGCAGCTATGAAAGCCAAGACGAAAATCGGAATGGGGGTGAAAACAAAATCCCGCAAAACTACTACGAAGAGAGCATCGAAAAAAAAGCGGATTCTTCCGGTGGCAAAACGGGGTGGTATATTACCACTTCTCCCGCTGCTAGGTGTTCTCGGATCATTAGCTGGTGGAGCGGCGGGGATAGCCAAGGTGGTAAACGATAGTAAGGCGGCGCAACATCAGCTGCAGGCAATACAGCGTCATAATCGCTTCATGGAAGGTCGCGGACTTTATCTCACACCGTACAAGCGCGGACAGGGAATATCGAAACGAAAAAAAAAACGTCGAAAAGAAAATAAAAATGCCTGTGTATGCATATTCCATTCTTTAGAGGTGTTTTTATGCGCAACGCGCTACCAGCTGGAGGAGTACGTCGAAACGAGAGCGGTATCGTAAATTTGGACAATGTCGAGGGGTCGGGAACTCATTGGGTAGCGTATGCGAAGCAGGGTTTGGAGGACCCCGGCCATGCACCACACCTACAGGAGCGGTGGTAATGTGTGCGTGAATTGATGCTGGCGCTAAGCCAGCCACGCGGCGACATCGCGCAACGAATGTGACGTCACAGGTGGACCCTGTGCCACGTAAAACGTGCGCTTTGGAGGACCCCAGCCCAAGCACTTGGAAATTTCAGGCAGGGTCCACCGGCCACCGCTGCTATTGGTCAGAAGGAAACAACCAATGATGGCCAATCAGCGTCGCCGGGGAAATAGGTTGTCGACGCTGATTGGCCGCGGTGTCATTCGCTTGGCGCTGGCGTCGGTTCGTCTCCAATCAAGTAGTAGTTCCTGTACGCGCCCGTCACGCATTTGGCTGGGCTTGGCGTTGGCGTCGGTAGATTTGTGACGTCACATTCGTTGCGCGATGTCGCCGCGTGGCTGGCTTGGCGCCAGCATCAATTCACGCACACATTACCACCGCTCCTGTAGGTGTGGTGCATGGCCGGGGTCCTCCAAACCCTGATGCGAAGAGAGGGTGTCGAGCTATGTATTTCGATAGTTTTGGGAATCTTCGGCCGCCTAAGGAATTGATACAATATCTGGACAAAGATGCTGTGAAAATCGAATACAATCGAACGGCTTATCAGAAGTACGATCAAAGCGATTGCGGGCAACTATGTCTACGCTTTCTACAAACGATCGGCACCAAATTTAAGGATTGACTTTCCACCACTCTGATTCAGTACTAATCGATTCGTACAGCTTGGAATATGTCGCTAACATTCATTCTAACCGGCAACAGTAGCACCCTCGCGGTGAGCTACTTTCCACCCATAGATTTGAGCGACGATGATTACGAGCTTGGTCTAACAACCTTTGAAACTTATCATACAATACCGAACATCTACTCGAGCAACGATAAATTCTACTTCACCGCAAATTATGACATCAGCAACAGCATCTACACCACTCCTGAATACATTACGATTCCCCACGGCTCCTACGAACTAGACGCCATTGCCAAGTATTTGAGGCAGCGATTACTCGAGCGGTATCCTCAAAATCTCGACGGTACCGATGCTGACGATGGCGATGTGTATCCTATAGTGTTGCGTCCCAACAACAATACCATGAAAAGCGAGCTGTACTGCTCATTCACCGTAGACTTTACGAAGCGCAATAGCATTGGATCGTTACTGGGATTCTCGACGAATCGGGAGTTGGAACCAGGGCGGTGGCACGAATCAGACGATCCGATTAATATCATGAACGTGAACATTATTCGCGTAGAATGCAGCGCAACCGCTGGCGCGTACAACAATGGAAAGCGCGTACATACGATATATGAATTTTCTCCGAGAGTCCCACCAGGATATAAGATATCGGAAACGCTCGCGCAGATCATTTACCTTCCAATCACCGCACGCATCGTTACGGATCTAACGATACGGGTTGTGGATCAAGACGGACGGCTGCTGGATTTTCAAGGTGAAGAGATTACCATCAGATTGCACGTACGACGGCGACGACGATAATACGCGTGGTGCGAACGAAAGAGATGCTGGTGTTGAACGACTCCAGACACTCGTTTCTTTCAAACCAAATTGTTTACAACAACAACAACAACAACAACAACAGCTCTGATCACGCTAAAAAGAAGAAACTCACTGCTGCGAACATTGCATTTTTGAAATCCTTGGGATTCATTGTGCGCAGTTAAGTTGAAAAATGGTTGACATTCTAAGCATTGGAGGGAAGCCAACGTTTGATGATCGCATCGTCAAGCTCGAGACTCACACATACAACCCATACGTCAACACAACGTTTGGGTACAGCGATGAGATAAGAATACTCATACAACAGCAGGATTTATACACATTACCGTGTGAAAGTTTCCTCTACGTGGAGGGAAAATTGAAGATAAATAAGCCAAACGATACATTAACGGTGACATTGGGAAATAATTTCATGGCGTTCTTATTCGATGAGATTCGATACGAGCTGAATGGTGTGGAAATTGATCGCAACCGAAACGTCGGAATAACTAGCACGCTTAAAAACTATATATCGCTGACATCTGGCGAAGACAAAAATATGGAGAATGCCGGATGGGGCTTGAAACGACGCGATGGGCTAAAAGTGAAAAATCATTTCAATTTTTGTATCCCACTGAAATATTGGCTGGGATTTTGCGAGGACTACAAAGGCATTATTATTAAGGCGCGTCACGAATTGATTTTAATACGATCGCGCAACGATAACAATATTCTAATTGGATCGCCGATGTTGGAACCAGAAATTCAATTAGTTAAAGTACAATGGCGGATGCCTCATGTGACGCTGAACGACGTTAATAAGCTATCGTTGCTACGTACTTTGGACAGTGGACGAAACCTGAGCATTTGTTTTCAATCGTGGGATATGTACGAGTATCCTCTCTTACAGAACACTACCAAGCACTCATGGGCCGTGAAGGCATCTGCACAGTTGGAGAAGCCGCGTGTCATTATCCTTGCTCTACAGACTGATCGAAAGAATGATATGTCCCAAAATGTTACTATGTTCGACAAATGCAAATTAACCAATGTAAAAGCTTTTCTCAACTCGGATTTTCACCCATATGATGACATGCAGGTGGACTTTGACATGGAAGCATGCCATCTTGTTTCACATGTACACGCAATTCCGTAAATCATATTATAACTGTAACGATGGATTATTCACCGTGGCCGAATTTTTAGAATTTGGTCCCTTCGTGGTGATTGATTGTTCGCGACAAAATGAGTCGGTTAAAAGCGGTACCGTGGATGTGCGCATAGAATTCGAATGTAAAGTGAACGTACCGGCAAATACTACGGCCTATTGTCTGATTCTGCACGATCGGGTGGTTGAATACAATCCGCTGACAAACGTGGTTCGCAAAATGAATTAAATTGCCTGCCCTCTCCTGTGTTAAATTCTTACCAAAAGAAAAGAAAGAGAATGCTTTACGATAAAGACTGCATTCCCCCATCTGTCTTGGCGGGCCCGCTTAAGCGAGCGGGCCTCTAAATTGTATCGATAATGTCCGCGCCAACATTTGTTGACCTGCAAGGGTTCATCGTCGATGGAAGATTTGTCGTCAAGGAAGTGGCTGTCCTGCGAAAGAGACCAATTCTCTCGCATTATATTTATCGGAGTTCGATGCCGCAATATCTTCTTACGAAATCTGACAAATCAAGCATCCGGTGGTTGACGACGAAACATCATGGGCTACGCTGGGACGATGGAGAAGTTCCATACAGTATGGCTAAACAGCTAATTACGAAAGCTGTAGCTGATGCGATCGACGAAGAAGATGACACGTGTCATGTCGTGTACGTTAAAGGGCTGCAGAAACGCGAATGGCTTGCGGATTTCCTCGATGAAAGTACGAGAGCGGATGTGATCATCGAGACGCTGGACATTGACTACGAGGATATACAATCTCTAAATAAGCTAAATGTAGTTGATACTCTGCGATGTGGCAGACACGCAAAGCACTGTGCCTTGCAAACTGTATTTAAAATATTCAACTGGTGGACTAAACGCCAGAGAGAAATTCATAAATAAATATAATCAATTTTTAATTTGCAACAATATATATATATCATAAACGTATATTCTGTCACAATTTATTTACCCGTCCTCCTCCTCCTCGCCACATAATTTTAAGATTCGACGTTTCGGAATTCTCCAGATGTCATATAATTCTATTTCGTTCGAGCGTTCTTCGCGCCATCAAATGATATCATTCCGCGCGGCTGCTCCAGAGGAGTCGAATTACGCATGCTATCGTGCGATACGCGGCGACGTTAAATGTGAACGCTTTGAAATACTGTTAGCTTTAGAATGCATGTGATTCTATCCCCTATGTAGTGGCGTCTCTTTCCCTCCTACAATTTTAACTTTAAAGTAATGCTCCGTCTCTTTCCCTCGAAGACGCGGTGTCGAAAAAAAACGCCGATCTTTCCCGACATTGTCCGAAACAATTTCTGAAAAATTATTGGTTTGGAAAAAAAAAGTTCCAGGACAGTCTCCACCCTGGGTTAGGTCTGAAAAATTTTTCGGGTGGGCCAAGTTCTGAAAGAGATTTTTTTTCAGGGGTCAATGCCTCCCTCTGAAAAATTTCCGACGGTGGGTTCGGTCTGGAAAGGCCTCCGCGGCGGCTCGGCCCGGACTGATCCCCTCCATCGTTGCGGCTTCCCCCACTCCGCGACGTGTGCCCGCGCAACCTGTCTTTCTCACCCCGCAGGCTCCGCGCCCAGGTTTCCCTCCGCCGCGCTCCCCCGCGCGCCCTCACTTTCTCCCTGCCCCCGCGCTCCCCTCAGCACACCCGGGTTAGAACTGTCATAGTCTTACTACTTTCGGTCAATTGTTGATAGATTACATTTTGGCCAACTCTGACTCTTCTACTGCACTTTCAAATTCATTTACGTTCAATAGTTTCACTGTTTCTTCGACTCCTTTTTAGATGTCTGGAAATGAAGTTCGCCGGCAGCGGGAGAGAAACGAAGTGACTCCGTCTCGAGGACGGAGTCCCAGCAGGAAACGGGACTCCGTCCTCGCGACGGAGTCCAACAGGAAGCGGGACTCCGTCCTCGCGACGGAGTCGAAGGAGAAGCCGGACTTCGTCCTCGGGACGGAGTTCGCACTACACCGAGATGGTGCTGACGAGATTGACACTGCAATATAAGAAGCAGGTATGTAGAAACGTAGGCGATCTCACGCAAACATTTCTTACATTCTCACGAAAGTGTGAAAACATTATTACAGTAATCATAAGATTTATATTTATTTTTTATATTACAGTGCATAGACCTAAAAAAGCAGGTGGGGAGATTGCAATACGGAGGAGGAAGAGGAGGAAGAGGAGGAAGAGGGGGAAGAGGTGGAAGAGGGGGAAAAGGAGGAAGAGGGGGAAGAGGGGGCAGTGGAGGAACTAAGAATTATTATTTTAATTAATAAACAACCGTATGTTTATTCCATTGTTTTATTCGAAGGCCTTTCATCCGTCGGCCATGAATAATTTTCTCACATTTATTCGTACTTTAGTCGAGAATCATATATGTATTTAGTCGAGAATGTACGAATAAAGACGAGGAAAATTATTCATAGCCGACAATTGAATTCCCCACGTTTCAAATAAAAATTGGCTTGGGTTATAATGCTCATCTCTGATATTTTGCCATATCATTGAGACAGTGAGTTCAACAACGGACTAACCCACATTTTTTTCGAAATTGAGTTAGTAGCAATAATGTATTCCAATAGGCTCTACTAATCATATAAAATAGGAATTTTTTTTAATGTGGGTTAGTCCGTTGTTGCTCTCACTGTCTCAATTATAACATAAATTCAACCGCGATTTCAAATGATGTATGTACATATGTGTCACGGTAAAAGCGTTAATTTACGGCCGATTTCTTCACCTTCAGTAATCTTCCAGTTAGAGTTATGTTCCACATAACTGCCAAATGATAGGATCCTATTGGCTTAGAGCATTTAAATGCTCTAAGCCAATTGGTCGTTTACTGACCGGAAGATTACTGAAGGTGAAGAAATCGGCCGTTAGTAAATGTATACAGTTCCTAGCAGTTCCTAGTCAATGTGTGCCTAAAGTGCATACAAAGTTGGACAAAATATAATCAATCTAATTACAAATTACAAATTACGATTAAAATGTAACTGTGTAATTGATTATATTATTTTCTGTAATCGTTAATTTTGGTAGTTGACCACAATGTTCTCAACTACCCAAATATTAACAATTACAAAAAAAATGTAATCAATTACACAATTACATTTTAATTGTAAATTGTAATTTCTAATTTGTAATTAGATTATATTCTGCCCAACTCTGATTGCATATAACGTAACCTACAATCGTCTGAAAATGCCTACATTGACTGCATCACGCTTTAAGCCGGGAATCCACCGCGAAGCTAAGCTAAGCTATGCCATGCGATGCTATGTTTTAGCATAGCTTTCGGTGGAAACGGTTCCATAAGAATGTATTGAAGCTAATTCTTTTAAAACCTAGCATGGCATAGCATAGCATCGCTTAGCATAGCTTAGCTTCCCGGTGGATTCCCGGCTTTACTGTGGCACATGTATCTAGCTAACGTTTCAGTTTTGCTAAGATTCCACGTTGACAGTCCTCCCGAGTAGGCGCCACCTCGTATCCACTGCGTGAACTAAATTTGTAACGTGACTTGCTCTGTATTATCACCAATATGGCGGAATTCGTATTTGGGAATGCAATCACGAAGGTACGTTGTTTGTCCTTATATGAGCAGATTTTTGGCTGGGTGAGGTCTCATTCGAAAGAGGAAGGTTCAATGCAGCGCGCTATGGTCATCGTTTGAGTCACAAAACTCTTTTAGTGACCTAAAAATACTTGGATTCTTGCGGGTATATTTTGTCGACTTTTGCTCTACTTTGATCACTCATATTTTTAGATATCAACACAATCTCGTCGAACCATGACCATAGCGCGCTGCACTGAACCTTGATCTTTCGAATGAGACCTCGCCCAGCCCAAAATCTCCTCATATAAGGACAAACAACGTACCTTCCCAGACCCATGTTTCGGGCCAGATTGTGTCGGTATACAGCGCGCTACATTACCCGTGTCTACCCCCTTAATGATCGCAGAAACCATTTCTACAGGATAACCATTCCGTTTCAAGACATTTTTCACAAGAAGCCAATTAGCTGGTCGAAATTCCGGATCCGAAAGTAAAATAGCCCGATCTATTAACCCTTTAATCAATCCTACTTTGTGTTGCATGGGATGTGCAGAAAAGAAATTGATATATCTGCCTGACCAACTCGGTTTATGATACCAATTTGTGATAAATTTATTATTTGATCTAATGACTATTGTGTCAAGAAAGCTAAGACAAGAATCCTCTTTAATTTCATGAGTGAATTGGAGTCGAGCATGAAAACCATTAAACACATCCAATAATATTTGTAAATCCTCAAGTCTAAGACAAGTAATAATATCATCCACATATCTTTTATAAAAAACAGGTTGAAATGTTACCTTAGGGACGGAAATCGTCTCCAATCTTTCCATCGCTAAATTTGCAATAACAGAAAAAATCGGAGAACCCATAGCCGTTCGAAACACTTGTTTGTAATAAATTCCGTTGAATAAAAAGATGTTAGACACCAATACAAATTTTACGGCTCTGAGAAAATCGTCACGAACGATTTTGGTATGCTCCTCAATTTCATCCCATTGATGATGTAATACCTGCATAGCTAGATCAAGTGGAACGTTAGTAAAAAGAGAAACAACATCTAAAGATACTAGTCGTAAGGATTCATCATTAATCCGAAATTTCCTGATTTCCTTGCAAAATTGCCAACTGTCAACCGTGTGGTATGAAGATTTTCCTACTATTTTGGAAATAATGTTGGCTAGGAAACTAGATAACTTATAGGTGGGACCACCAATCGAAGAAACGACAATCCTCCACGACAAATTCTCTTTGTGTGTTTTGGGAAGTGCGTACGCTCTAGGTACTATCGCATTATAAATAAGTCTTTAGCTGTTTGCTAGTTTCTTCACTTATTTGTTTCTTTTTTAACATGTTGGAAATGATAGAGTTCGCTTCCCTCTCGAAGGTACAAGTGTATTCAAATCTGCTTACAACGTAGGTAGTCGTGTCACTTAATAATTTGATCACATCTGAGATGTAGAAGTCTTTATCTACTAATATTGTAGTGTTACCTTTACCAGATTTTAAAACTAATAAGTTATTATTTCTTTTGAAAAATTGCTTAGTTTCTACAATCTCAGCTTTAGACACAGCCATACTGTTCGGTTTTGACAAACTAGTAGTGTAATTCAAGATTTTATTAACAATTTTTATTCTATAAAAAATTTAAAAAATTTCTACAATAAATTAGAGAAAACTCTAAATTACGGGAATAATGCAACAATGTTATAATCAATACTAAGAAATAACCTATACTTACTTGTAGCAAATACGGCAAACTTTACATCGAGCGCACGAAACCAAACAATGATACATCCTGCCTCCATGCGACTCCACAACGACTTGAGTGATGGAGGGGGAGGCGGCGATATGCTTACGCATCGCCACGGATTATTAGTACGTTCCTGTTGTTTATAGTTTCGTTATTATAATGGTTGTGACAACCAACCCGTGTGACAACCATACCCAGTCTCTCCTACTCTTTTTCGTTCTTGATTTTTTCATGTACTTGGCGTAATTTTTTTACTTTTTTGAAGTTTTTTTATGGGTTAACATTAAAATGTAATATAACAACCACAATTAACACCTTTCCAAGAAAAATATGTAAGCATTTTTAACATTTCGTGGCCAAGCTTGTTTACTACTCGTAAATCATTAACGGATACCCACGTTGTGCCCTTACCCCTTACCATACTCGTGTAATGACCATCGACAATACTTTTCCCGTGGTGGAAAGTCGCTGCTTTAACCCTTTCCGTACTACGGGCTACTATAGTCGCCCTCCACAAAACGCCATGTACATACGATGGGCGACTATAATCGCTCTCCACAAAACGCCATGTACATACGACGGGAGACTATAGTCGCTGGCCACAAGATGCCTATCTACATACGACGGGCGACTATAGTCGCTGGCCACAAAACGCCAGGTACATACGACGGGCGACTATAGTCGCTCTCCACAAAACTATTTTATTTTCCCAATCTGTTCAACACAGAATGACGTTCCGCGATTCATAGTAATACAATAGTAATAATAATACAAAATATAATGGTTATAAGACTTTCAGTTCGAAGTGTAGAGCTATTGTTGGGCGATTGTAGCTTCACTTACTGCGGATAAATTGTTAAGGGGGCCGTCTCAGCGGGCCTTGAAGGGTGTGCGTACACTCGCACAAGCTACGAAAAGCGTGTACGTATACGCGAACCCGTTTCAACTAACTTTCTTCCTGGAATCGGCACGAAGAACGCTTTTGCGGGTATAGTTGCCTCCAGTAGACATCTGTGCAGGGTGGTCTGGTGTGTTTGAACGCTAATAATCATCGTACGTTGAAATAATAATGAATTTATGAATCGAGAAATGTCAGAATGAGGCTTCAAGGATTTTCCGTCACCGGCGCTGATGGTATATTCGTGCTATGTACCATCAGAACCGGTAGAAGACCAAGCTAGCCGATTAATGCAGGAAAGACATAGTTGCAGAGACGTATCGAGAGTCAAATCGCACTGTTGCCGCATTTCCCCTATTACTATTTTGGCGTCAGAGAAGCTTGAACGAATCACGGTAATAGCAGGCGTGCACAGCTGAATGCTCGCCGGGCAAAAATTTTCGGACGCGTGCGGAAAGAGCATCGTAAAGCACTAGGCCACGCCTTTATGAGCGACAGTGCCGTGAGGGCCGTGGTGGGGAGTGTTCGTGAGTGAAGTGTGCCGCGGAACATCAGCAACACACATTACAGTTTACACGCATACTACTACAACTATTGGCCACAGGGTGGGGGAACTGCTCACGGCGTCGCTCTTCGCTTTGCTCACGATCAATCGAGAGCGCTCTTGCCCGTCACAGCATTGCTGTGCAGGCCTGGTAATAACGAACAATATATTATGTATGTATCCACATCATTCCACACCAAGTGAAATTACTATTTGCCTTCTGTAATTTTGATCAAATTTAAATATGTAGCGTGAAAATAATGGGGGTTAAATAATTATTTTACTACATACAAAATTGTTTGAAAAAATATATAAAAAAAAATTTTATGTTAAACGATTTTATTAAAAATGCACTTAAAAGTTAAAAATAATTCTTTCCTCGTACTACAGTTTCGATAGTGATATACTACGAACGCCTGTAAAGTTTTAGTTTGCTTTCATACATACGTGACGGATCATTTCTCGATAAATTGTGTATTTTCGGCAATTGCGATGCGACTACCTCCCCGAATGCAGCGGCTTTTTGTCGTTTTCGTAAAGAACGCGAGTGGCTGATTTCAAGTCGTTTGGATTTGTGGTTATTGGTTATATTTATTGATGACTGGGTAATTTTTCCACCCGTTCGGGGCTAATTTTTTTTTAAATATTGTATTGTCCTCCAAACTAAACACGCCTGTATAGTTTGAAGACAATCGGATAGTTAGATGTGAGTTAAATTTGAGTTGCCAGATTTGAACCATACGTACAAACATACATACAAACAAACAGAGGATCGAAGGCGAATAAAATTGTTTAAAAATCCCTTATTCATATTCTATGCTTTGAAAATGCACATTGATAATACAAGATATTAGGTACATCCTTCTACGTATAAATAAAACGATATTGATATGCAAATTAGTATTGTTTCATAAATTATTGAAATAAACTATCAAATTAAAGAGACTTTATCTTTATTTGTCGAGCCGAGCGACATTGTATCGCTCACCCGCCTAACCTGTCGCCTGGAGTTGCTCGGCGATGTATCATCGATTATACAGAAACAAAATTTCTTTATTTTTCATCGTACCAATATGAAAGTGATTCTGCCGATATTGAGAGAAAATAATTTATATCGGACTACTTTGAACGAAACGGGCTTTCAATTCTGCAAATAAATTTTATGTGTAATATTGTTAATAATTGTTAAGAATATATATATATATACATACATATATATATATATATATATATATATATATATATACATACATATGTATATATAGCCAGTGATACACTCCAAACTTGGATGCTTTTGGATATCTTTTAGTAATACAATTTATATCGATAACACGTGGCGATCCTTGATCTCACAGGATTAGACTAGGACTAAGAAGCACATGAGAGGGCGACACTTTCTTCATACAAGCACACACACACACACAGACATGTATGAAGAAAGTGTCGCCCTCTCATGTGCTTCTTAGTCCTAGTCTAATCCTGTGAGATCAAGGATCGCCACGTGTTATCGATATAAATTGTATTACTAAAAGATATCCAAAAGCATCCAAGTTTGGAGTGTATCACTCGCATAAAGACCACCTCAATTATAAAGCTGAGTTTTTCAGGTTATGGACCCAGGCTCTATTTATTAAGAATAATCGTTATCAGTGAGATAGGAAATTCACCTGACAAATTTTGAGGTTAACCACGTGGAAGGTGATAAAAATTAAGTATGAATTTGAATCTATCAAGAATCGAACCTTTAAACAAGAGCAATTATGCCACGTGGCAAATTCAGGTGGAAGCATTATTAATAAAAAATGATTTATGGCCATACAGTTACTCACAAAATTAAGCGTACACCTAGGTTGGTAATGAAAATTGAAAGAAAAAATGAATACAAACACACATGCAAAAATGAAAACACAATATATATTTTATTCGTATATTTTACTAAATAATTCGTAAAAACATTTTTAAATAAAATGGACTATTGGTCTATATTTAATAGAAATTGTAAAAGTACAGGTATTTTAGTGACACAAAATTGAGCGTACACGTAGGAATTTTCACATTACGCAGGTCTGTATTAGTTAAATGTTGGTACTATTGAAGAGGATGTCTCGCGAAATGTCATTCAAAGTTCGGTTGCTCAGGAAGCAGAAACAAAAAACTATCTGTTATCCGTAGATTAACGATTATAATAGTAACATCGCTAATAAAAGGAAGCAGACTGACATTTCAATACGAAGTCCTATTGTAAAATTATATTCGCAAGGTAAATCCTTTCGTCAAGTAGAACAAATAGTCGGCAGAATACATTCTGCCGTACAAAAAATTATAAACAAATTTCGGTACGATGGAACAGTCCGAAATATAACTGGCCGAGGAAGAAAGAAAATATTGTCGAACACTGATGAACGATTCATTTGTCGACAAATTAATATAAATCCGAGTACAAGTGTGCAGAAGTTAACGTTAGATGTTTCCTCACATATAAATAAAGACATCTTGGTTGAAACAGTTCGGAGAACATTAAGAAAAGAGGGATATAATGGTCGAGTCGCACGAAAGAAACCGTATATCTCCGAAGCAAATAGACAGAAACGCATAGAATTTGCAAAAACGTTTGTAAATTTTGACGAAAGTTTTTGGGAAAATGTTATATTCTCTGACGAGACTATTTTCAATGTTTTTGGACTGGATGGAAGGAAGCAAATCGTATGGCGACAGCGAAATACTGGGCACCACCATAGAAATACATGTCCAACGGTTAAACACGGAGGAGGATCCGTTAGGATATGGGGATGTATAGGTGCAAATGGTACCGGAAGTATCGAATACATACATGGCATAATGGACAAAATTAAATACTTAAATATCTTAAAAAAGAATCTAAAAGATTCAGCAGAAAAATTAAAAATGCCGCAGGTGTATTACTTTCAACAAGATAATGACCCAAAGCATTCATCATAGATAGTTCAATTATGGTTGCTGTATAATATCCCAAAGATGCTAAAAACGCCTCCCCAGTCACCTGATCTCAATCCCATCGAGAATTTCTGGGAAGAAATAAAATCCAGGATAGCAAATAACAATTATAAGAATATAGAAGAGTTCAAACGAAAGTTGAGAGAAGAATGTGAAAACACTCCTTCTTTAATAGAAAACATAATATATTCTATGTCACGTCGCTTACAAGCTGTAAATTGATGCCAGGGGATATGCGACGAAGTATTAATAAATCAAACGACATAGTATAAGTTTGTAAATAGTATTTTAACAAGGTGTACGCTCAATTTTGTGTCACTAAAATACCTGTACTTTTACCATTTCTGTTAAATATACACCAATAGTCCATTTTATATAGAATTTCTTTTACGTATTATTTGGCAAAATATACGAATAAAATATATATTGTATTTTCATTTTTTAATATGTGTGTTTGTATTCATTTTTCCGCCAATTTTCGTTACTGACCGAGGTGTACGCTTAATTTTGTGAGTAACTGTATGTGTCTGGCGAAAAGGTAAAGCCGGAGATTGTAGAAGGAAATGCTGCATCAATAGCAGTTTTCAATAAGTGGCAAACAGAGGATAAAAAGGCCAAGTCAGATTTAATTTTAAGCATTGCCCCAAGCGAGTTACTGCAACTAAAGTGCTGTGGAACAGCACATGAGACTTGGATAAAACTGGAATCAATATACGCCTCAAAAGGGCCTGCAAGAAAGGCTACACTTTTAAAGCAGCTAACGTTGCAAAAGATGCAGGAAAACGAGGATGTAAGAGAGCACATCAATAAATTCTTTGATGCAGTCGACAAATTAGCGGAGATGAGTATTGAAATAAATGCAGATCTATTGTCAATCATGTTGCTATACAGCCTCCCTGCAAGTTATGAGAATTTTAGATGCGCGATTGAGTCGCGCGATAAATTACCTGATGCAGAAATGCTAAAAATAAAGATTCTTGAGGAAAATGATGCGAGAAAACAAAATAATAGTCCAGGTGGAACCTCTAACGCATTGATGGCTACTATGAAAAATAAGCAATTTAGAAACAATTATAATCAAAAGAGAACTACCGGAGAGCACAAAAACGATAATAAAGGTAATTTTATAAATAAGCCTAATAGTAATATAGTTTGTTTTAGGTGTAATAAAAAGGGTCATATTGCAGCAAAATGTTATTCTAAGATTGTACCAAAGAAAGGTAAAAGTGCTTGTGGCACCAATGACAGTGCAAGTGTGGTAAAGGAAGTAAAGGAAGTATATCATGTAGCATATGCGGAAGAGGGAAACAAGCAACCAGAAAACTTGAATAACCGCTGGTGTTTAGACAGTGGCTGCACCACCCACCTATGTAAGGAGATGAATTAATTTCAAGATTTAAAACCAGTAGAGGAAAGTTTGAACTTAGCTAATAAGAATTCAACACAACTTGAAGGAAAAGGTACAGTCGAAGTAAAAATTGAAGTTCAAGGTGGGAATAAATTAATCGATTTAGAGAATACACTGTTGGTACCTGATTTACGGACAAATTTATTGTCTGTGGCAAAAATAGCAGACAAAAATCATATGGTCTTATTTAAGAAAGACATTGCCTTAGTAAAAGATATTAAGGGAAATACGAAGATGATAGCGGACCGAATAGGTAATTTATATTACATAAGGCAATCTGGTGTACATATTGCTCAGATAGTTGAGGATAAATTAGATTTATGATTGTGGCACGAGCGTATGGGTCACCTAAATGAAAAAGACTTAAAGAAGTTATTGAAGGATATGAAAATAGGTAATATAGAGACGAATGGTAAACTTCCTGAGTGTGAAATATGCATTTTGGGAAAACAAACGAAATCAACATTCAATTCAGTACATGAACGTACCAAAGAACAATTAGAAATAATACACAGTGATATCTGTGGTCCGTTTAGAGTGCAATCGATGGGAGGAGCAAGATATTTCTGTACATATATCGATGATTATTCGAGATATTGCACAGTATACACGTCGAAAACCAAAAGTGATGCATTCGATGCGTTCAAAATGTATAAGAATATGGCGGAAAATTTATGTGGAAAGAAGATAAAACATTTACAAACAGATAATGGTAAAGAGTATTGTAACGCCATTTTTGATAAGTACTTGGGCGATTGTGGGATACAAAGACGTCTGAGTGCCCCGTATACCCCGCAACAAAATGGGGTTGCAGAAAGAAAGAACAGGACGTTGCTGGATATGGCGCGTTGCATGATGATAAAGTCAGGAATGGGAGTGGAATTTTGGGCAGAAGCCGTCACGATGGCCAACCACATAAGAAACAGATGTCCTACAAATTCACTCGATGCAAAGGTACCCTATAGTTTGTGGAGCAAGAAAGATATAAATATCAAGTATTTTAGAATATTTGGTACCAAAGCTTATGTCGTTGATACAAGCAACACGAGAGGAAAAATGGACGAGAGAAAGAGAGAAGGGTTTCTCGTTGGCTATTCGGAACGAACAAAAGGCTATCGTATCTTCATTCCAAAATTGAGAAAAGTTGTTGTGTCGAGGGATGTTAAATTCTTCAATGAAGTAAGTCAGATGCCAAGCGAAAAACAAAGAGAGGATGAAATTATCGAAGAAGAAGATAAAATTAACGGAGAAGGGCTAGATATATTGTCATTTCCAATGAATGGTGAAGAAAAGGAAAGTGACGAGAGCATACAACGTGTGGACAGCGAGAACTCTGAAAGACGTCTACCAGGTAGACCGAGGATAATTCGTACTGGGAAACCGGGAAGACCGAAAAAGCACTATAGGTCAACGAGCAGTAGTATAGAACAGATGGAAAGAAATGAGGTCAATGATGCAAGTGATGACGAAGAAGATGAGGTCTTCGAGAAAGCAAATGCCAATTATGCAGAAATAGAGTTGTACAATCATCCTTGTCTTACGTTGTCTTAGTCATGATTGTACGTTGCCATTCTTTAGTACCTGTAAAAGAATCAAAATTAGTTTCTTATCAAAACAATTTGTGGGGAAAGTAAATTGATGGATCGGATGCAATAAGAGGACTAGTGCTTGAAAAAAGGGAAAAATTGTTGTTCAAACGCTAAAAAAGATTGGAAAATTAAATGTTATTAAAATGAATTTTAAGTTCGTTGTAAAGTTCGTCACGACACATATTTTTTCTATTTACAGTTTATTTATCCAATCATTACTATTCAAGTTAAAAATTATGAACCAAAAATTTTTTATCGTCCAAAATCATTATTTCTTTAAAACATAAATTGCGATAACTTGAATAAATATTCACGGATCGTTATGAGATTTAAAACATAACTTCAGAAAACTCTAGCGAAGCCGTAAAATGTATGCACAAAACCCTTATGTTAAAAAATGTAATAATATTTAAGTAAAAAGTAATACTGGACATGACTCATGTTTTTCAACGTTCGCCGTTAAGAAGTATCGAGGGAATTTTGAGGTATATATAACATGCTGCGACAAAGTTTTTCCTTAATATACAAGCAAGATTTTCACCAATTTTCCCACTAATTAATACATAATTGTAGAAGATATGACGATATATATATAAATTCCGCGCGGTACCAACAGTCAACGCGAGTGCTAAATCTGCTAGATAGCGCATTATATACGCGGCTGTTGACTGTTGGTGGCGTGGGAGATTTATATATATCGTCATATCTTCTACAATTATTTATTAATCAGTGTGAAAATTGGTGAAAATCTTGCTTGTATATTAAGGAAAAATTTTGTCGCAACATGTTACATGTACCTCAAAATTGTCCCGATACTTATTAACGGCGAACGTTGAATAACATGGGTTATGTCCAGTATTACTTTTTAATTAAATAATATTATATTTTTTAACATAAGGGTTTTGTGCATACATTTTACGGCTTCGCTAGAGTTTTCTGAAGTTATGTTTTAAGTTTCATAACGATCCGTGAATATTTATTCAAGTTATCGCAATTTATGTTTTAAAGAAGTAATGATTTTGGTGGATGAAAAATATTTGGTTTATAATTTTTAACTCGAATAGTAATCATTGGATAAACAAACAGTAAAGAGAAAAGATGTGTGTCGTGACGAGCTTTACAACACTATATTTGTAAAGTATAATTTAACAACATTTAATTTTCCAATCTTTCTTAGCGTTTGGTCAATACTTAATTATTCCCATTTTCGAGGGCTAGTCCATTAATTGCACCCGAGACTTCAATTGTGCTTAATAAACATGAAACTTATCTTTTGACGAGTGGTGAAGAAGCCATAATGCCCATATCACGGTCGTCGCTTGAAATCCTTCACGTGCCAGGCCACTGTTCCTCGTCCGTTTCGATCCAATGAGAGGTGGTTGCCATTCTGCATTACCTGTAAAAGATTCAATAGTAGTGTCTTAGCAAGACAATTAGTGGCCAAAGTAGATTGTGCTTAATAAAAATGGAACTTATCCTTTGATGAGTGGTGAAGAAACCATAATGCCCATATCACGGTCGTTGCTTGAAATCCTTCACGTGCCAGGCCGCTGTTCCTTGTCCGTTTCGATCCAATGGGAGGTGGTTGCCATTCTGCATTACCTGTAAAGGTGGGATCTCCTGGCTGGGACAGGTCGCAGGTACTGGTGCAATGGGGAAAGCATGCATCTGTTCTCCAGAGATGGGCAAATTTTTTATTTAAATAAAAAATTGGGTTCGAATAAAAGTAGAAAATTTATTCGAAACTCAGCAAATAAAAATTCCCAGAATTATTTATTATTTGAAGCGCCATAAATAATATTTTCAATCGACGGGAATTCATCCGTAGGTCCATAAATAAAATTTTCAGCGACGAGAATTCATCCGTAGGCCCATAAATAAAATTCTCAACGGACGGGAATTCATCCGTCGCTTTGGCCAATTTTCTCACTTTCATTTGTATTTATTTAAATAGCTCTAGGCGTGGCTTCGGAGGCCCTCGGGCCTCAAGCGCCTTTGATCGAAGCCGCCGGGTCCTCGAGGCGAGCGACATTGTATAGTTCACCCGTCTAATCTGCAGCGCGGAGTTGGTCGGTGACGAGTCGTCGATTGTACAGAAACTAAATTTCTTTATTTTTCATCGTATTAATATGAAAGGGACACCAATGGATTCCTTGCATTCTCCCGATTAAATGGATAAAAAAATATTTAAATCGGGCCAGTTTTAACGAAACGAGCTTTCAATCCTGCAAATTAATTTTATGCGCAATATCGTCCCACGTCTTAACACGGTCAGGTACGCGTCTCTACACTTTCAACTGCAATATTGACAATACCGTCGATTCTACGGCCTAGAATAGTAGCTCCGTATTACGATGTTCTTAACCAGAGTTTCGCATCGATAACAACTACTTAGTTACAATTAATGAGTTGTGCATGATTTTAATGACGCATAATTTAATTGCATGTTAGAAACTGAATTACTAATTGTAACTAAAAAAAAATACTTTACGACGTATAACACGAATTTCACGAATTAAGGGCGTCTGCACATGGCGACTTTTTGCAGCGATACAGTGCCAGCGATTGTATCGATGCAAACGCAAGTGTGCAAAGGTAGACGGACAGCAACTGCATCGCGTTCGCATCGCGAGTGTATCGCGACTGTATCGCTGCAAAAAGTCGCCGTGTGCATGCGTCCTAAGACAGTTTCAATTTCATCGAATGAGATTGATCGCATTATTTGTGCGTATGGGGTATGTAGGCAAATAGGCAAAGAGAGGGAGAGGGGGGAGAGAGAGAGAGGACAAGGAGAATCGGCAAAAGGAATTTACCGATTGTGCCAAGAAGTAATTACATGCAGAGTACCACGAGTTCCATTATACATCTTTAATATTTTTCTTCAACCATTTTACATAGAGAAAGATGACAACAGACGATTCGTACATTCTTTTCAGTTAATATTATGATTATTAGATCGGTGCAGACGTTCATTCGTTTTATGGATACAAAGTGTTTATTAAATATATAAATATATTTCATACTTTTGAAACGAAAACATTTTCCTTGAATATTTATAATTTTTGTCACTTGTCTGGTAAAAGTTCAACTAGATGAACTGGTAAATTTGCCAATTATAACAAAACGTGTTTTGGAAACACATTCATTCCTTTATGTTTGTGTTTAAATACGGTACGTCAACGTTATGTATTGGTGAGCAATTTTCTGGACAGCACTTCCAATACATTTAAAATAATTTTAACATCAGATACTTCAAATGATACATTCTGTTATTGTTTTTTTTAACCATTAGTATCATAGTGTAACTCCCGTGTTACACGAATTGAATAAATTATATACGCCATTTGTGGTCATTTTCATGAACTTTAAAGCGTTACTTTACTATTACCATATGTAACAAGTGTCCTTAGGGCAGAAATACATCCGCAGAAATTCTACTGTTATACACTGTCTCATATTATCGATTACAACTCTTAATTTCGCCAGGACCACTGAAAATACCACGTAAATGCTAATTTCTCTCTCAATTATTTCGGATTTCCCTTATGTATAAATTTGATGTTGGACATAATAATGTATGTAATACTAATCTATAAGAATACGCTATTGCTATTAACTCAATTTCGAAAAGATTGTGGGTTAGTCCGTTGTTTGCTCTCACTACCTCAATTAACGATATTAGGCATAAAATTAATTTGCAGGATTGAAAGCCCGTTTCGTTAAAACTGGCCCGATTTAAATATTTTTTTATCCATTTAATCGAGAGAATGCAAGGAATGCATTGGTATCCCTTTCATATTGATACGATAAAAAATAAAGAAATTCAGTTTCTGTACATTCGATGACTCGTCACCGAGCAACTCCGCGCTGCAGATTAGACGGGTGAACTATACAATGTCGCTCGCCTCGAGGACCCGGCGGCTTCGATCAAAGGCGCTTGAGGCCCGAGGGCCTCCGAAGCCACGCCTAGAGCTATTTAAATAAATACAAATGAAAGTGAGAAAATTGGCCAAAGCGACGGATGAATTCCCGTCCGTTGAGAATTTTATTTATGGGCCTACGGATGAATTCCCGTCGATTGAAAATATTATTTATGGCGCTTCAAATAATAAATAACTCTGGGAATTTTTATTTATGATACATACAGATAAAGTCTCCTTTATTTAAAAAGTTATTTAAATAATTTTTTATTTAAATAATGCCCATCTCTGCTGTTCTCCTACATGCGACTGCGATCGTGGGGTATGCGCCAGACATAGGAGCCTGACGCGAGTCTGTTTGAGTACCAGCCTAGGCTACTCGAGGTGCAACACAATGCGATGAGGGTCTGTTTCCCATTATACCTAGTCGCAGGCTGGCACTGCGACCACCGGTCGCTAGACTCCTCCCGAAGGAGTCTAGCGACCAGTCGCACAGTGGGACGAAATGTAGACATCTCTGGACATGGCCGTATCTTTGTTAAAAAACATCCTATTTTGATGAGGTTTAACTTATTTTAAAGGCAAATGATCATACTTGTCGACAGTGAACATAAAAATTGCAATAAATATTGTTTGCACTCTCTAGCTTTTGACAAACATCAACAAATTTTTGCAGCTTGGCACACTCTTCTTTGAGGGCGGATTTTACCCTCTGGACACTCATTTCGATAAATGTGATTCAACGAGTCGAAAAGTAGAAAGTTCAACCTTTAAAATGGTTTTGTTTCATCGACTTTGGATGAATTTTAGCAAAGTTGTGAGACTTTGAAAATTTAGCAAATTTAAAAATAGTTTTATGTAGTTTTCGGTGCAAATATAAAGGGCTTCAGGAGATGAAATATTATTTTCTGCAAAAATGTATATGAGAAAGGAAGGTAAATAGACAGTGGGACGAAACGTATAAATTGCTGGACATTCAAACTTCTTGTATGTGACCTATCATATCTTTGTCAAAAGTGGCATAAATATTACACACATAAATCATTTTGTTTTTGTGATTTTTTGTTGTTACGTGCCGCGGCCTTTAGTGTTCGAGCGGCGCGTTTTAGACGGCCAAATTCTGATCAGGGGTATCCCACAATCTTTGATTATCAGAATTTGTCGTATTTATGTAGGTAATGGCAAGGAGGCTCGCCGCACTCGCAACAGTCAATTATTTTATTTACTTATCTAAATACCTTATCAGAAGGATAAGGGGTAGATTTTGGGATCGTTGGTGCTCTAGTCCCATACGGGTCTTTTCAAAGGAATCGGACAGGTAATTAATGAGTATAATTTAATGAATAATAAAGCTTTAATGCCGAAATATTGGATGGTTGTAAAACATATAGTACTGAATATGTAAAGAAAAATTAATCAACAACAAACATAGACATTCGCGCTATCGGGCACAATTCCTGATTAGGGGAATCCCACAATCATTTGATTATCAGAAATTGTGTTAAGTACGATTCAATCATAATACAGTGTACAAAAGAGATAATAGGTGCAACTCACCAGACAGTCGATATTGTATTGACAAATATATTTTTGTGGTTTTCGGTTGGAATGTTTTCCTGTGGTCTGATGATATATCTAAATCAGAAAAAGAGATAAAACGCGAACACACACACACACTTGGTTATATTAACGAATAAATCTTAATTGAATTCTAAACGAGACTGAATAATAGTGATTTTAACAGAGCAAAATGAATGATACTTTTAGTTTATAATTTATAATTTAATCAAAGTTTAGTAAATAGGATTGTTTCGCAAAGTCGAGTCTTTCACACGGTTTCACTATAAACCGGAGAACTCTAGCTCTAAGACACTTGCGGACCCAGCGACACGCACCTCACGATTTATCGTCACAGAGTGTCGCAGCTTCACGCTCTCGGCAGCGACCAGAGTGGGTCCGTACCGAAAATGCTTACGCTGCATTTTATCCTTCGACCGCGCTACCATGGGCCCGTCTACTTAACGAGGCGGTGTGTGTGTGTTCTCACGCCCATCCATCAGACTCCCGACTCAAATACATGATCAATCCTTACAGGACATTCGTACGTACAGGAAAACATGACATCGCACATTACAATTTCACACCTGCTGAGGCCTTCCCTGAATGTTCATAAATTTATATGCACAATTTCTGACTAGGGGAATCCCACAGTCCTTGGACTATCAGAAATTGTGTTATGTATCTAATTTTAACCAAACAACTTTGAATTAATTAATTAATTTATTTACACGTGCCCTGAAACGTGCGACAAAACCGTGAGAAGGCGCGACTCCCTGCACCGGATGTAGGGTATACTATTCCGTCAATCTTCTAAGAAGTGATCCAGTCTGCGCATTCCTGCTGTAGCCGTTACTGATTATGTTACAATGTTTAACGCGGCGGTCAGAGGTGCTCTCAACGAGGGTTCTCCCACAATGCTGCAAGGCATTGTTGAAATACATCCCTGCCGCTTACACAGAACGGATTCGGCACAACAGGAGAACCACTGGTCCTTTCGAACGCGACTATCTGGTGAGAACGCCGCTGCGTCAGCACCGCCTTATCGGTATCGCGGGACGGTAATGCGTCGAGGCGACGACGCTCCAAGAAAGGGGTTTTTGTTCTATCAAAAATATTATTGATTAATGGGCAGGAGTATGATCAACGAGGGATTTCCCATAACGCTAGGCGTTGTTGATGCATACCCTGACTAGAAAGAAAAGTCTTACGTTCCGAACGTAACATTGTTGATCTTGAACTAATAACCGGTCAAAAAATAAACAGAAAACGCACATATGAGGATATTTTCCACAATCTCTTAATTTCATCGGATCCTCTGATTTCAAATATTAGATCACACATTGCAGACAAAAGATAAAGTAATTAATGTTCCCCTAAGTACTTTTGTTATTAAATAATGAAGTCAATAAAGAAAATTTAGAAGAATTAATGGACATGCAGAACACACCAGAATGTGATGTAGACACGGACAGTGAAACCGGCAAGCCTTCAAGAGGATCTAGGTACATAGAACTAGTATTTGACACGGAAATTACTACAGATATTGAAAAGTTTGTTTTGTTGTCTCAATTTATGCATAGTATTTATATAAATATTATGTTTGATCATAATTTCGACTCCCCAAATCTATTTCTAAAAAATATATTTCTTTTTAAGAAAATAAGAAAGCGATGCGATGCTTGTGTCGTTTATTTATTAAGGTTCAACTAACTTTAATAATAATAACCTTATTTTATGAATTATAGTTCACTATATCATATTTATATTCATTTCCATAAAGACATCATAAAGACATAATCAATCGGATACAAGAAAAGGAATGTTTATACTGCATTCCACATTAGAGCATACCGATTTCGCGCAGGCACCACCCTCAGGAGGCGTTGCTACGCTCGACTCCCCACTGAACCGCCTATGTTTTTCTCCGTCGCACGGCCCTCTACTCTCTCTGTTAACTTTTCGTGCACTGTTTAGGATGATAACAGCCAGGTCTCAGGTTATTCCATGAAAATTATCACGACCAATCGCATGCGGTTCAAACTGTGGGTAGTAGTGGGAGCTGCGCAGATCGGTCGCAAATCGGTAGGGGCGTCGGTATGCTTTAGTATGGAATGCAGTATAGATACATATTTACTCATTTCGTCCCACATGCGTACACAATTTTATTAATTCTGCTCAAGATCGCAAGTTGACGCAGCTGGTGTTTGGATTTTCTAAAACTACAATGTTTAGTGATTATATGGGTATAAAATATTTTTTGGACAATTTTCGACATTTTTTTAAATCGACAAAAACAAATTTTTTTTGACAAGTTGAAAACAAATAAAATCATTGGGTTTTTTCACATAAACAACTTCTTAACAATCAACCCCAATGTGTAGTATGATGGTAAATTTTTTTTCATTATTCTAATACTAATTATTTACATTCATATTACAGCCGTCTCCAGAAGTGAACGTATTTACTGTTAAAAATTCGGGATTTAAAAAGTTTATATTTTCATAATTTCGTATCCATTAGTGCTCAAGGATAATGCTCATATAATTATATCAATAAAAAAAGGTACTTCATATTTTCGCCAATGTCTGGGAATTTGTACGCGTAGTCCGACTGTGAGTCGCACTGCGATCCATTGTCCACAGTGGGACAGAATCCCAAGAAATAAGGACAGAAGTTAGAATTCAAAAGATATGGGAATACGTATTTTTATATGATACCTGTAGACTACTAATATGAGTACCTAAAAAAGGTAAAAATATCATGACGCCTACTTCTGATCTAGGTATGTGTAAACACGTGTCTATGTTTGTATGTATTTTTCCTGCAGAATTTTAAATCTGGGCTCAGAGCGAGGTGAAAATTCCAATTATCTTTTACAGCCGGTAATTTAGAATTTTTAGAAGCGAAATTTCTTCATTCGTTTACGGTAGGCAATTGCTTGTTTTCGAAGCGTTCGTCGGGAAGCATTTGTGTACCTGATGTCGATCAGGGACAATCGACACCGTGCCGATTTTTGCACGGGGTTTAAACTTTCTTCGCACTGAGTTAATCCGGTAATTGCTCTGTCACCGGGCGCTACACGAGGACTTGGGACCGGCACGTACCGTTGTCCACAACCGGCTCGCGGCACCGTACGGTCAACCCTGTCGTAGCTAAACTTTTTGATTACTACGGGTACGAAAGCAGTCGACATTGTTTTCAAACATCATTACAGTAAATGAGGTACGAGTGGTAATCCTGTCATAAAAGGGGAGCGCGCGGCTCGTTTACCCGGACCGGGAAACTGCAGCGAAACACGGTTTATTGCCTGCCGAACGTAGAGGAATTACAGTGGTCCCCGGATTATTAACATGCTTTTTTCCCCTGATCATCGGGAAAGACCTACCACCCCACAGTTTTCCTTCATCCGTGCGAGTCAGGGCCTTCGGTCTCAGGTAGTCCTCCCGTTGACTGCCGAGAGCAATAAAATGGCTGGGCCAGGCAATGCAATTTGTATTCCTTATGTCAAAGTAGTTCGATTTGCATGATATTAGGTATGATTTTTATCAGAAAAACACAAGGAATCGATTGGTACCGCTTTCATATCGATACGACAAAGAATAAAGAATTTCTTAATAAGCTGAAATGGATATTTCACATTTTCACCCCTTGACTGCGGGGCGTCGACCTCGAATCGCTGCGGTCGGCCGAGGATTCATACCTGTTTTAGAAAAAACTAATTCTTTATTCTTTATCGTATCGATATGGAAGTGACACCAATGGATTTCTTCTCTTTTTCCGATGAAAATCATACCAAACTTCGTGTAAATCGGACTATTATTAACGAAATTAGCTTGCAATTATGGAAATTTATTTTTCATGAAATTTCCTCAATTATAGTCCGAATTACGTCATTCTTGGTGTCAGTTTCATCGGCGAAACATAAGCAATCAATTCGCGTCCTTTTCGCAAAGATCTGATGAGAAATGAGGAAGTCGAAGATTTCTCACTTATTAATAGGCTCTCGAACCCCTTCGGGGATCGAAAGCCCTAAAATTCGGGGAGGCACTGCGGGGGCTTTTCCTCGCGACCGAGGGTTCACCTCGGGCACGGGGTGCCAGGCGGCATCTCTTTGAGTCCAATGGCTCCAGGCTTAACCTGTAGCCAGCACCCTGTCGCAGGCAAGGAGATTCAGCCTAGGGCCAGTCGCTAGGTCAAGTCGCTGCGACAAGTCGCAGCGACCTGTCGCAGCTAGGAGATCCCACCTTAAAAGATTCAATAGTAGTGTCTCAGCAAGACAATTAGTGGCGAAAGTAGATTGTGCTTAATAAAAATGGAACTTATCTTTTGATGAGTGGTGAAGAAACCATAATGCTATGATCCATTTTATCCATCTCGACCTATCCTTATCTTCTCCTGATGGAAGAAGCCCACCACCTTCTCGTGATTTCCATCGAGAAATAGCACAAATAATTAGCAAGCAAATAAGCAGATACGTATAAACCTGGTTAACACGAAAAGAGTGTCGTCGGCCAAGAGTGGGTGAGTAAAGCTCTTTTGTAGGTATAAATGACATTATTGCGATGGGTACGAGACCAGTCGATATTGTTTTCAAACCTCATTACAATAATCCGGGGTCGGAGTGGTAATCCAACCATAATAGCGGAGCGGGCGGCTCGCTTACCTGAAACGGAAATCACCGATTCCGTAACTGTGCATTGTGACGTGAATTTTAAAGAGTCCATCCTAGAAAGGAGCTTATTTTTTATGTAGCATTTCAAGGAATTATTTCTGTTTATGTACAAAAAAAGGCAGAAGGCCAACATCGTACATTAGCCAGCTGTGAAAATGCTTTGTAAATTAACAGTTTTCAAGTTTTTGTTCTACTGAAAATATAGAAAGAGAAGTTAGAGAATAATTAATGAAAAAGTAGAATATTCGCACCGGATTTTGAACCTCGAACTTTCTGTTTGCGACCCAAGCTCTAGGATTTCGGTGAAATGAATTCTTGGCGGAGAGAGCCGGCCAGGCAGCGCGGCCCACGGACAGAAGGTAGGGTACGCTTGTAGTGGTGCGGTACAAGCCAGAAGGGGATCGCATCTTTAGCAACAAATCAAGCTTCGAAAATGTTTTATAAATTAACAGTTTTCAAGTTTTTAGTCTTCTGAGAATATAGGAAGAGAAATTAGAGAATAAGTAAAGAAAAAATGTAGAACATCCCCACCGGGATTTGAACTCATGACTTTTTGCTTGCCACACAAGCGCTTCGATGTCGGGAAAACGAATTCTCGCCGGAGAGCGCCGGCCAGGCAGCGCGTATGGCACACGGACGGGTATGCTGCTTGTGTGGTGCGGTACAGGCGCTAGAAGGGGGTACGCTTCGTCCTGGAGTGTTGGTAGGATCCGTGGGCGAAACCCACGGTTCTGGCATGCCCCGTTTCAAGTAAGCGAGGGGCGCGTTTACAATACCACTCGCACCCCGTATTACTTCAATCAGGACGAAACATAAAATCGACTGGTCCCGTATCTGATTTTGTTTGAATCGCAGTAGGGATTATACCCAAAAGTCCCTGTTCCATATAATGTTATGGTCCAACGCAAATACAGGGTGTTTTGTCCTCGCCTTAGAGAAACTTAAGCCTTGAAATGATCCAGGGACTTCGTGAGCGAATGAGGGTCTATAGATATAACAATAAAGTGCTGTATACGAGTGGCTAAATCACGACCATGAAGCCCTGAGTAAAATAGCAATTACTAAAAACAATTTGAAACCTTTAACAAGCTGGGACTACATTTTCCATGTTAAGAATGGTGTGGTAAACTACGAAGAGTTGCTTTTATTGTAGGATTGGGCGTTCTCGACAGTCGACAGCAGAGCTTTTTCTACCCCAGACAGCTCAAGCATCGTCGAATAAAAACCGTTTCAAACATTTTACATAAACACACCGTGTACTCTCTTCATAAAAGTGAAATTTGTTCCTGAGTTACAGAACATTTCTAACTTGGATTTAAATTTTTTAACGTCTTACGACGTTAATTTTAAAGAATCCCTTTTTAGAATGTGCTTATTTTGTAGTTAGAATTTCAAGGTATTTGGTAATATTTTCTCCAAGTTTTAGATTCCTTCGAAGAGACTTTTGCAAAATAAAAATTTGTTCTGTAATTTACTATCATACAAAAATATTTTTCTAAATTCTTATATTTCTTATATTTTTATACTTCTAGATTCCCAAAAATGGTAGGATAACTGTGATGGCGATTTTAAAGAAATTCATGAACTTTATTAAAAATGTAACATAAGGTTCTTATAATATGTATAAAGGACATCAAAACACATTTTTTTTCAAGACCTGCATGCAAATTGGTGTTTTTTTACGCCTGTTGGGCGGTAGCAAAATGACCAATTTCAGACGTATTCGAGCTATTCCACGTCAAAACGGATAGAGGGAAAATTTAGTTTCACTGATTCTCTTCAAAATTACAGTATGTGTCGATAACCTTGCAAAAATAAAGTATACTGAATTATAGAGGCCTATGTCAAATAGTTTTCGAAATATTTAATGTTAAACTCTTAAAAATTGGAACAAAATCGGCTGTCGCGTCATCACTTAAACTGTAATATCTGGGTTATTTTTACAGATAATGTCTCCGTCATGGGCTCATTTTAAAGCTGAAGGAATGCTTTCTCAACCCGTATATAGAATATTTTATTTATTGTTAATAATCTTGACAGTAATTGATGTTAAAGTTTCAAATCCCGATTTGACGTCGTTCCCCCCCCCCCATGTTCCGGTTTGAAAAAAATACCATTCGATTCGTTCAGCCTTCATCTAATAAATGCGTTTTTCAAAAAAGTGGAGAGATTTTGGGAACAGTTAACAAAAAAATCAAACTTACGATAGTGCACACCGCTTAGAACTGCACAGATCCCATGGCCAGTCCGTACGTACGCGCTTTCAAAACAATCGCCTAGCGTAGGAAAGTATTTATATACGATGCGACAAAACAAACTTTTTGTTCAGTGACAACATGTAAAAAAAGGAAAGGAAGAATCAGTAAAAGCTACCTACTATTGCTAATCTTTTGTATGGTAAGCAGATATTCCTATTATTTTTCTCGAGAATACCGAAAACACTGAACGAAAAGTTTGTTTTGTCGCATCGTATATAAATACTTTCCTACTCTAGGCGATTGTTTTGAAAGCGCGTGCGTGCGGACTGAGCATGGGATCCATGCAGTTCTAAGCGGTGTGCACTATCGTAAGTTTGATTTTTTTGTTAACTGTTCCCAAAATTTCTCCACTTTTTTGAAAAACACATTTATTAGCTGAAGGCTCAACGAATCGAATGGTATTTTTTTCAAGCCGGAACATGGGGGGGAACGACGTCAAATCGGGATTTGAAACTTTAACATCAATTACAGTCAAGATTATTAACAATAAATAAAATATTCTATATACGGATTGAGAAAGCATTCCTTCAGCTTTAAAATGAGCCCATGACGGATACATTATCTGTAAAAATGACCGAGATATTACAGTTTAAGTGATGACGCGGCAGCCGATTTTGTTCCAAATTTTAAGACTTTAACATTAAATATATCGAAAACTATTTGACATAGGCCTCTATAATTCGGTATACTTTATTTTTGCAAGGTTATCGACACATACTGTAATTTTGAAGAGAATCGGTGAAAATAAATTTTCCCTCTATCCGTTTTGACGTGGAATAGCTCATTCGCGTTTTCTACTTTTCTCCCAAGGGAAAAAGACTTTACGCGCATGCGTATTCGCAGTTTCTTACTTTGCTCCCAAGGAAACCAGAGTTCGACGTTACCCTGTGATATGAAGATGCAGTTATTCGACTAATCCTTATGGATCATGTGTGTTTTATCTTGATATTACAACTGTCACAGCACGCCTTTTTATTAACACGTTGCGTCCGGGTGACGTGTACGGTCACGTCATGGGACTCTTGGGCCCGGTCCCAATAAATGTGGAAGATGAAGAAGAATTTTTCAGGTACCGAATTTTCCGTTCGCATACGCATTCAGTACGAACGTGTTTATCGGTGTGTGCATGTCGTTACAAATTTGCAATTTTTTTCACCATGGTACAACTGTTTCTTGTATTTAGGTGAAGGTCAACTATTTTTGGTGCCGGACGCAACGTGTTAAAAGATAGAATTAAAAGATAAAATGAGTAATAATGAGAGTGATAGCGATACGGGATACCACACGCCCCCCGAAGTAGCAGACGCTGCAAAGCGATTGAAGAAAAGCTGCCATCAAAATCAAAAGAAAAGTACTAGACGATATACAAAAAATGTATGGAGTGGCGCGATAATCCCAAATTAGAATCATTATCGGAATCAGTAATTTTAGTAATACACGTATTTATTAATTTCGACAGAATAAAAAAGCAATCGAACATCCAGATTTTATTGCTCACGCTCAGCAGGCGTAAAAAACACCCATTTTCATGCAGATGTTGTAAAAATATATTTACATTTTATTACATTCCTATTTTTTGTTTTTCCACACTTGGACATACTTTTAAAATAATCACATGAAGTATTATATTTTCAACCATTTTCTTGTTATTTGTATATTAACAATAATTTATTTATATTATCTACTTCTAGTGAAATAATATATAACTAGTATATGAAATACAATAATATCTCCGCAGATCGACATAGTTTGGAATGGATAGTGTTACAATAACAAATAACTGCAATAGCCTGTTATCAAAAAACCCGTCACGAGAGTGACAAACAGTGTGAGCGGCAGGAATAGCATCCATACTTTCCCGGCTTATTCAGCTAGGTTGAATCGATCCGAACAGAACCGAGCCGCTCCGAACCGTTCCGACTCGTAATTTATGGAGAGGAACAGAAATCTCTCCATAAATTAACGCGACCGTTTGCGACCGGTCAACCGACCGTCGGCCGACTGGTCATGCCTTCGGTTTGGTTTCGATTGGTCTCGTTAAAAGTACGGTCTGAGATTCCCGGTCGAGAGGCAATCGGTCTGGAGTTCGGTTTCCCTCCACAATCTCTCACTGTTACGGTCACAACAGCGGTCGCTTTTCGCTTCGGTTAGTGGTCGCTAGACCGGTCGCGACCGGTCAGAAATTCGGTTTCTGCTTCGGTCTCGACTCCCTGGATTTTTATCACAATAACGAACGACTATCACCTTTCGTTAATTTCCTGTTATATTACCTTTTCGTGGTTACGTTATTAACACAAGGAAATTTACGTATTCCTTATCCTCCCACTTCAAATAATTATTATTTTCGAATCTTCTAAAAAAAACTGCGTATTCGTCTTTTTACGTTACACGTGATTTTCATCCATTTATCCTTTATTCATTATTCACTTTAAATGACGAACAAACCATGACAACATGTTCGATTTTATTTGTTACGTCTTTTTCATTTGCCATTCTACGCAAGTTTCTTCGATGCATGTCGAGCGAGTTGCTTGCTCGCAGTCGCAGCGCGGCTCGTAGCCACGCTAGTGCGGGAACTCGGCCGTCAGACTCGCGCTGTGATTGGTCGGTGCTTTTTATTAATATCTCGTTAACGAAACATCGGAGAGCATTTTCGCAAAGGAAAAAGTTGTTTGCAATCACCCCCAGAATCACCCCCTTTAAGGAAACTCAGCATTTTTGGGACACCCTGTATATATTTAAATGAAACAGAAGGAAAATATATTTCAATACGTTGTGTACAGTGGGCTACTAGCGGTGCTGTTATCTCGACGAAAGTTCGAACGGCTCTCTTCCTACACGAGGCGACAATCCTCGACCTCAGTACGGAGACAAACAAAAACAACCTCCCCACTCTCATTAACTCACCATCACACATATACAAGAATGTCGAGATTTGAATAGAAGCGAAACGATTATCTTCAACACTCTCCCTAAAACTCAACATTCTAATTTACCATATGGTCAATCTCGCTTTTTCGTACGAGACATAACTTTGACCTTAAATACAAAAATCTCGGCTTCGCTAAGGCTTTCGTGAGCGCGTCAGCTATTTGCTCACTGGTGTTAATGTACATTACGTCAAAGTCACGCTTTCCATACAGATCACGCACAAAGTGATACATAACGTCTATGTGTTTACTTCGCTCATGGAATTCTGGATTCTTAATTAGTTTTATGGCACTTGTATTGTCCACATACAAGGAATAGTTCATAATATTAGTAGTACATTCGGTTATCAATCTCTTTAACCACACTATTTCCTTAGCAGCTGAGGCTGCGCTCACGTACTCAGCCTCCGTCGTAGATACGGCCACACACCGCTGTTGCTTACTTTGCCATGTAACCGCTGCATTCGCATATTTACAGACTACACCGGACGTGGATTTCCGATCCTTTTTGTCTCCGGCAAAATCAGCGTCGCTATACGCTTCGAAACCACCCGTTTTACAATAAAGCAATCCTACATCTAAAGTACCCTTGACGTATCTTAGAATTCGTTCTACTAGCAACCAATGAGCTTCACTCGGGTTCTCTAATGCTCTAGAGGCAATGTTAACAGCGAAACCAATGTCAGGTCTACTGACCACTTGCAAAAACATAAGATTTCCAACCGCTTCTCTATACGGTGCTTTACATTCTCCCGCCTCAAAGTTAGTCAAATTCCAGTTCATTGGAGTGGAAACACAATGGAAATTACTCAATTTAAAGGGTATAGCCGGTTAAGATGGTCAAATGTGCCCCTGAACCAAACTCAAATCGCGATGAGTCATTCGAAAGGTTATAAAAAAAGAATGATTTCTGTCAAGTTTCAACTTTGTATCTCGACCCGGGGGGTAGTAAAGGGTAAAAATAGAAAATTAGGTTTTTGGCGAATTTCTACTATACCAGGAAATGAAAAATTTTGAAAAAATTCAGAGGCATATCTGTTATCGGGGCACATATTAGGGAATTATTTCAGGTTTTTAAATTGAGAAACCAAGCTGTGAAAAATAAAAATCGCCAAAAAATGATGAAAAATGCCGGTTGTGTATCGAAGCAGTTCCAGAACTATAATCATATTTTTACTGTAAGGAGGTATCATTGTTACTATTGTCCTGAATTTTTTTCAGATTTTTCAATTTGGTGCGCCGCAGTTAAAAAAATTAAAAACCGATTTTTTCGTCGTTTTTTCCGTGTCAGGGTAACTTATACGTCGAATTGCTTCATGAAATAAGTGTTTTATGCGATCTTCAATGTTTATACGTACAGCAAAATATCATAGGAATTAAAGAAACTGGAAAAACCGAATCATTTGAAACTATGTTATGCGCCTTACATTGTAAAGTGTCTACTGTATTTCCAACGGCGTCGGTGGCGCAGCGGTAGAGTGTCGAGCTGTTATACCGCTGCGAACTTTTTTAACATAGGTTCGAATCTCGAACTTCCAAGTCCGCTTGGGCAAAGTTTTTTCTTTTTTTTCCCGTAATTATATATATTTTCTAACTATATGACAATGATCAATATTGGGTTTCAAATGATTTATGAATGTTTGAAAAATATATTAACCTGAAATATACGTAAACATGAGTTTGGACTGCGTTTCTCTTGTCATGTATCCTGCCAATTACGATATTATTTAACATTTCCTACATTATATTAATATGTGAAGATCGTTTTCGAATCTCTTACCTTTAACAATTATGCATGGATAGCAACAAAAATCGTGTGTGATGTTTTAAATCTTCATCGCTGTCTTCGTTAATTATTGGTGTCACGTGTTCACTGTTGAATATTTTACTAAGAATTTCTGCAGGTCTTACAATTTTTGAAAGGTACCGAGCATGCGACAAGTAATTAATTATTGCAGCTATGTGTGAACAGCACCCGACGGTTCGGTTACCATTTGCGCATTCACAACAATAGCGTTTAACTCCGGAGTAGCCTATTGAGTTTGGTGCATAATCAATGTAACATCTATAGGTTTTACTGTTAATATGTCGGGATCTTACTTCGAATTTAATAATATTATTTTTCTCTTTAAGACATCGAAGATCATCGCCCTATCCCTCAACTGTCTCGTATTGGAATCATTTTGATTTGAAGATTGCAAAGGTTCCACCGATTCATTAGCCTCTTCGTCATCTGTCTCATTTTTGAACGCGCTTCCTTCACTCCCAACAGATGAATCGTGATCTTCTTTGCCCTCTGGCCGAATTTTTACATTTACTTCGTTTGTGACTGGTTTTTCTGGCTTAAACAGAACATCACGGCTCAGAATCACATCTCTCAGGCTTGGAACGTAAACGCGATATCCTTTGCAATTTTCAAGGTATCCAACTAAACAGCCCCCTACCGCCTTTTTATCTAGTTTTCTTCTCTTTTGGTCTGGTATATGGACAAAGCATTCTGTCCCAAAAACTTTTAGATCATCTATACTAGCTGCTTTCCCGTACCACAACCCATACAGCACTCTCCGTTGCAGAAACGTTGCAGAAAGGTTGTTGTTAGGTTGCGGTGCAATGTTGCACAGGAGCGGACATAGGAAGATTTCTGCAACCTTTCAGCAATGTTGCGGTGCAATATAACTCCTGAAACGTTTCTGCAATGGTCACGCAACGTTTCGGAGATTTTACAGCAATTGTCTCGCAACGTTTCAGAGATTTTACAGCAATTGTCCCGCAACGTTTCGGATATTTTACAGCAATTGTCTCGCAACGTTTCTGAGATTTTACAGCAATTGTCTCGCAACGTTTCGGAGATTTTACAGCAATTGTCCCGCAACGTTTCGGATATTTTACAGCAATTGTCCCACAACGTTTCAGAGATTTTACAGCAATTTTCTCGCAACGTTTCGGAGATTTTACAGCAATTGTCTCGCAACGTTTCGGAGATTTTACAGCAATTGTCTCGCATTATTTCGGAAATTTTACAGCAATTGTCTCGCAACGTTTCTGAGATTTTACAGCCATTGTCTCGCAACGTTTCGGAGATTTTACAGCAATTGTCTCGCAAGATTTCGGAAAATTTACAGCAATTGACTCGCAACGTTTCGGAGATTTTACTGCAAAGGTCCCCCATGAAGCAGGGCTCAAAAACTCTTATAATATCGATTTAGTATATAGATTTAGTATAATATCGTAGTATACCCACTGTACAGTGTATATTACGTTACGCTTTGTAATTTATGATGATTTAGTGCAATAAGTAGTAGAGGATGGCAGCGTACGTTAAAAACTTTAATACTACATGAGTACTACGACCCCCATATATTGTCATTCCAAAGGCGATGTCCACTACTGCGTGGTCCCCTTGTAAGTCCTTTTACAAAAATATCGCCATACTGCAGATCATTTTTACTGGTGGTTGATTGAACATTTGGATCATGATGTAGCAAGACTGTTTTTCACATTCAAAAATTTTTAACGCGACTACGTGGTTTTGAAGAGGGCAACTTCGAAAAATCTTCGCAAGTAGGATTATTATTTAAAGCTTTCTTGTCATTCAACTAATTTTTGGTGGGATTATGTGTTGAGGTGCGTATTGGAAGTGTACCAAATTTCATTTTCATAAAAACAACGAAGAAGAAACAACAAATAAAAATGAATTCAACGAAGGCGGATTGTAATATGTATTTGTTCAAATTAATTAAAATATGTTTGTGAAATAGTTTCGAACTAACATAAATAAAGATTTTATAACTATTAAGGCGGTAGACACGTCACGTGTCGCTGGTAGCCTGTGGAATCTTAGACGGCATTCTGCGTGTCGACAATTCGGGATCGCTCCGCGAAATTCCGGATTTATTGCGGTTTCATTGCTGAAATCTTGCACATATCTTACGAGTACATCTTGCAACATATGTGCAAGATTTCAGCAATGAAACCGCAATATAGCCGGACTTAGTTTTTTTCCCTCGACAATTCGGAACGTTCTAATTAGATATAATCAATTAAACGGTAATGGTAGGGAGACTGGCAGTAATTGGCACGTGTAACACTTTTTATAAATTTTTTTGCTGAATATTATTTATCAGTTTGTTTAAACTCGATGGTGTTAATTAAATAATCGTATTAATACTTATATCACATATGTGAACAGACAGAATGCAGTGTTACATTTCACATGCAAACTCCGAGGGAATATTTGTAAACACGGACAATATGTGATATATGTAATTAATACAATTAGTTAATTAACACTATAAGGTTTAAGCGAACTATTATTCTGTATACAGCAATAAATGATATTTGTAAAGAAGTCTGAGCTGTGAAATGCAAATCCACAAACACTAAAGACTAGAAAATAAAAAAATATATACAAAAAATTTATTTTAAATGATTGCATTAAAAGTGCGTTAAAATGTAGAAAAATTATTTTCTTGTACTACGCAGGATATTTCATAATAGAATATGAATATACTTAATACATCATCAAGCGTTGAAATTAATTTGTTGTAAGATATCCGGCTCCACGATTAGGGAGATGTAATGGGGATTGTCAAAACGAATCTTCTATTTTGAATAATTTGAGGTAAAACTGATGCACGGTAGGAGTATAAGATAGAATACATAAGCAATATTCTCAATCACAGGTTGTAGCTGCAGCGGGAAAGTGTTCGTCTACGGTGCTGGAGGTCATGGGTTCTCGAATCTCGTTTGGGGTAAAAAAATTTCTATTTAAAAAAAATACTCTGACGTTATAGGTACTACTACGATTCTGCACGCATTCATGTCGTCGCGTCCATCAAAGCCACGGTATACAATTTTTACCACTTTCCTACCGATATTTTTATTTTTGGCCCTACTGCCCGAAACGTTGCCTGACCATTGCTGTAAAATCTCAGAAATGTTGCGCTACCATTGCTGTAAAATCTCAGAAATGTTGCGCTACCATTGCTGTAAAATCTCAGAAATGTTGCGCTACCATTGCTGTAAAATCTCAGAAATGTTGCACTACCACTGCTATAAAATCTCCGAAACGTTGCAGAAAAATTGCTATAAAATCTCCGAAACGTTGCGGGAAATTTGCCTATAACATCTCAGAAACACTGCAAGAATATTTCATGCAATGTTGCACAGGGGCGGACATAGGAATGTTTCTGCAACATCTCAGAAATATTGCCTGCAATGTTTCAATCTTGCATCGTAACGTAACTGCAACCTTTCTGCAGCCTTTGTGCAACGTAGTGTGCTGTATGGGAAGTCATAAGGAGTTTTACCCGGCTGTTTAGTACGACCCGTTCTATTAAGGACATAAACCGCTGTATTCATTGCTTCTGCCCGTAAGAACAAAGGAAGACCTGGTTTCGAATAAATCATAGATCGCGCGGCCTCGACTATAATGCGGTTATCGCGTTCTGCAACCCCGTTTTGCTGTGGTGTATAAGGAACACTTACTGTGCGTTTTATACCTTTAACCTTTAGAAAATTTTTAACACTTTTATTTTCGTACTCTTTGCCACCATCACTATGAATCTCTTTTACATTTTCACCGCTTTGGTTTTCAATTTCAGTGCAAAATATCATTAACTTTTCATATACTTCCGATTTATCCCGCATAAAGTATATTTGCCTAAATCCCGAAAAATCATCCTTAAAAATCAGAGAATATCGTTTCTTGTCAAAGGACTCTTGTTGCATAGGCCCGCACACATCAGTATGTATCGACCCTCTCATGAAAACTTAATCTATGATGCTTACCATATACACAGCCATCACAGAAATCATTGATTATTAACACATCTATTCCTAATTTCTCTAAGAAACCTTTAACGTGTCGTTTGTCTTGATGACAGAGTCGTTCATGCCACAACTGTAGGGTATCAACCTTATTAGCAACTTGACATTCTTTCGGTATTACTACGCGTAAGTCTACCTTATATAAATTGCCGCTATCAGAACCGCTATCAGATGTTAAACAATCTTAACAATCTTAAATTTATTACCTCACTCAAGTGCGTACCACAGGTAACCGGGCCGAGGCATAGGCAGTAAAAATGACGATTGCCAGAGACCCGGTTCACTCACGACAGCCTTGGCAACCTTCTCTAAGGTATAGTGGTAAAAGGACTTTCCCTTAAAAATTGTTTTGGGTATTTTTCACCCACTCTCTCTCTGCTTTCCGGATGACCGTTAGGCGTCCGTGGAAATGACTAGAAGACAACCAGCCGTCGAGCGAGACGTTGCGCTCAAACGGTTCTATAACACAAACTGTGTAATTCGTGTTCATCTTATTGTAAATAAACAGTTATTGTTAGTGTTAACTGTGAACAATATTATTCACCCTCACGTCATACTCCTATAACCTTTTTGTGAAAAGGTAATTTTGTGGGGATTTCACAAATTTTATAGTGTTGGAAATAATAATAATAATAATAATTATTATTACAAATAATAATAATACATTGGGACGGAAAGCTGTTGCCAGCTATAATAGGCAGTGAGAAAATTGATCGTTTACCTGTACTAATAACTTGCAGAGGTATTGAACAGCTGCTTGGAATCCCTGCAATTCTATCGGGTACTGCAGACAAATAAGCTTCTGCAGTATACGATTTAGTGCAGAAATGGGATTTAGGTGACAAAGTGCAAGTATTTTGCTGTGACACACACGTCATCGAACATAGGACGTTTCCAAGGCGGATGTATCCTTCTCGAACAAAAATTTGAAAGAGATTTGCTATATTTTCCTTGCCGGCATCACATATATGAAATTATTTTACGGAGTGTTTTTGATATGAAGTTAGAGGAATCATCGGGTCCAAATATTCCACTTTTTAAACAATTTCAGCAGGCTTGGTCCCAGATCAATAAATCGAATTTTGTGGCAGGAATTGAAGACGCGTACGTCCACCAATCTACAATTATAAATAGTACTGAAGTGCTGGAGTTTGCAATGCAAACCTTGAAAAACATCAATCAACCACGAGAAGATTATAGAGAATTCTTGGAGCTTACAGTTATTTTCTTAGGCGGTACTCCTAGAACAAATTATATATTTCGAGTTCCAGCAGCTTTACATCACGCTCGATAGATGGCCAAGGCGATATATTGTATAAAAATATATTTATTCCGAAAAGAATTTATCTTGACTAGCGAAAAGGCCACTGGAATTCGCGACATTTGTATTTTCTGGTTCTGCTGGGCCCTACTGACGAATCCACAAGCAAATCTGGGACGAAATACTTTAATGACATTTCTATTTGTAATTTACATAGTAGCTATAATAATTTATTTTCAGTCTTAGAACTGATTTTCTTCTGTATAATTGAGCGTTATAATGAAAATCAAAAATATTTAATATCTTCATTGATTATGAATATATGAAAAAACTCTTCAGACAAAAGTTCTGGTATATAAGGAGGCGAATATAATGGGGGAAATTTTTTTTCAAGGTCATTCTTTCGAGTCACGGACGTTTTTTTTTAACAATCGTATATGCTATGTATGTATTCTTAAACAGAAAAAAAATACAAATTCAACGATGTATCGTAATGTATATTTATGTCAAGGTTTAAACAGTTAGAAATTTTCAAATTCGTTGCGCGTCCTTTTCCCGTGGTCCAATCGAGCTGAAATTTTTTCCAGATCATTTTCCCAACAAGTCTTACATTTCTGGGGTACGGGACCAATAAAATCTCACAAAATAATTTTCGTCCAGAGTAGCTAAGGTCCACCCTAGTGTACAAACATTCGGAGAGTGGATGTTCTCCCAGGGCTGACCGCGCCGCCCGAAGTGACCGCATCTCTTTCCCCTGCACTGCCACTGGGTCCGAAAGCCTCCCTTCAACGACCGGGCCCGAGCAGCGAGGGACGAATTGCCACCTGGTCCGGAGAACCACACCATGAACCCTGCACGGCCTGGGAAGACGGGCCTCCCCTCAGCGGGAGAGGGAATGGCTTTGGATGGCCGCCTCCTCATGGTACGCATTAACCCACGAGGATTCTACCCCATTTCTCCGGTACGCATCCGCTTTTTATAGGCCTGGGCCAATTTGCGGACCGACCGTAAGTAGTAATACAAGGGGGATTCTAACGCAAATTTGAGTTTGAAGGCCATTTCCCTCTCCCCTCCCCCGACCTTGAAACTCAAATTTGAGTTTCAAGGTCGGTGGAAAAATTCCCCACGGGGCGGCTCGGGCGGCGGGTGGCGGGTGGCGCGTGGCCGGGCGGCGGCGAATGACGTCATCGAGATGGCGGAGTGGTGGTGGTGGTGGGGGCGGGGGGGGGGGGGGTATAGCGCGAGACCAGATATCGAATCAACCGATAACCGAAACCACAGACGAGGTATGGAATAGACTACTCACCCAATGTATTTTTGTGTCACCGGTTTGGGGGGTCCTAGGACCCCCTTACCATTTTAGTGTCGCATGCAACGTTACCGGTGAAGTCTCGAAACAGATTGTAACGCTACGCGTGGTAGGAATTAGAATTCAGCACGGGTAAAAGTAGGTTATTTTTTGAGAGCCGAAGCCCGCGATTTACAAATGTTTCTGTTAGAGTAACGATTTAAAAATCGTAATATGAACATATTCCGTTCAACAGAAGAGAAAGGCGGATGAAAATAAAACGATATCACATTCGCTTTTTAACCTTGCTGTCCTATTCCGGTTTATTTAAAGCAAAACAAATTTCATTCGCTTGCAATAACGTAATATGTAAAAAGAGTGCTTTAATGTTTTTTAAGAGCACGTGTTACTGAACCCCACCCATTCATCATGTGTTTACGCATACATTAATGTTGGTCTATACGATATAATACAGACATATAATAATAACAATAATAATAATAATAATATCCTTCTACTGTACTATATTATTATTTAATAAGAACATATCGAACCCGTACACACCGATTTTGGTGCAATTTTGCAAGTCTGCGGAGTAACCAAAAATATTCGATACATATTTTTTGAAAAAATAATTCATTCTATTCCATAACTATTAGAAAAATTCATTTGTTTAAACTATGTACTAACTGACGTTAACTGACTAATATTAACTGATGTTCGGATATTTCAATAAGTTTATACAGTATATCCGATTTGTTCTTATATTATTTTTCACACGCTATTATTTTTATAGCTATTGAAAAAGCAAACAAATGTTTCATATGAAAGTTTTTGTATTTGATGGAGGAAACTGAATAGTATAGGGGTGGGGGAGTATGGTATTTAGAATGCAAGAAGTAAATATATTTAAGGTTTGGAATACATAAAGTGCTCGATACGACCGTCCTATGCGAGCGACTGCAGGAGACAGTCAGAGATGGGCAAACAATTATTTGAAATAAAAATTTGTGTACGACATTTTTATTTCAAATAATTTTTTGCCCATCTGCTAAGGAGATTGTCTTCGTCCGCCGATCGTCTCGTTCTTTTGTCGATGTCGACGGGCTCGACGTCACAGTTTCGGCCACGTCCAACAATGCGTTTGCAGACCTTAGAATCTATTGTTCTGGTTTTCCGGACTTCAAAATAATAAAAATCCGCTAAAAAGTACAAAATAATTTTGTTCCCTATTTAATCTACGACACTCATTTTTTTTTAAGTCGGCGCCAGATTTACACAGTGCAAATAATGAGGCGTCGATATAAAAAAATGAGTGTCGTAGATTAAATAAGGAACCAAATTTTTAATATTATGAAGTCAGTTTTAATTATGATTTTCCATTTTTTGGACCGATGCGCCATTATTGTGGCTTTTACACGCGGGTGGCGAAAAATCTCTCCGTATACGAATATATCGCCGCGGTCAACCCTGTCGTAGCTAAAAGTTTTGAAATTGAGTCGACATTGTTTTCAAACCTCATTACAGTAATCTGGGGTGCGAGTTGTAAACCGATCATAAAAGCGGAGCGGGCGGCTCGCTTACACGGGCCGGGAAATTCCCAACAGCTCTTTGCCACGTGATTTTGAAAGAGACCATCCTATAATTTTCAAAGCTCGGGGATCACTGCTGTCCAGCAGTGAGATTGCTGGCAGCTCTCCGAACGCCGGGACGGCGCATGGTTGTAGTGCAGAGATAGGCAAAATATTATATGAAATATAAATTTGTGTACGAAATTTTGACTTCAAATAATTTTTTGCCCATCTCCTGAGGAGATTGCCTTCGTCGGCTTCCGGTCATGTTGTTCTTTTGTCGATGACGACGGGCTCGACGACGCGGTTTCGGCCACGTCCAACAATGCGTTTGCAGACCTCAGAATCTATTGTCCTGGTTTTCTTTTTTATGATTTTATCTTTAATGTAGTGTATGCATAGATTGGACTTAGGGGGTAACTAATCGGACGTGTATTTGATAGTAGCGGAGTTTTAATTTTTTTTTCCAGAATTGTTGTGTCTGAATGTTTTAACCCTTTAGCTCAGGGGTGTCGAACAGGCGGCTCGCGAGCCACAGTGGCTCTTTCTCCTCTTCGCCCGTTCAGGAGAGCCGTAGGAGAACGACCCCCTCCATACCTACTTCATTCTGATGTGTTTCTCGTCCGGGAACCGCACAAGCCCGTGGGCTCGTGGTAGGAGGGGATCGGTTCACTGACAATGAGCGTTGGCCTCGAGCTACTCCTGGAGAAAGAAAAGTGGGGGAACTCATTGACCGGGCGCCCAAGACGTGTGGCTCGCGGAGTGGGGAAGTTCGACAGCCCTGCTTTAGCTACTCAACGCCACGCTTATACCGGCATCCGTTAATGCCATTTTTTTAAACGATGCGCCATTATTGTGCCTTTTACACGTGGGTGGCGAAAAATCTCTCTCTACAGGAGTATATCGCAGCGGTCAACCCTGTCGTAGCTAAAAATTATGAAATTGAGATGGGTACGAGATCAGTCGACATTGTTTTCAAACCTCATTACAGTAATCTGGGGTGCGAGTTGTAAACCGACCATAAAAGCGGAGCGGGCGACTCGCTTACCCGGGCCGGGAAATTCCCAACAGCTCTTTGCCACGTGAATTTGAAGGAGACCATCCTATAATTTTCAAAGCTTGGGGATCACTGCTGTCCACCGGCCGCTGGCTAGGGGTGTGCGGATCGTCCCGAGGGTCGGGTTCCCAGCCCTCGGGACGGGTCGGAGAATTTCGGGCGAGATCGGGCGGGGTCTCGATACTTTCGTATTGCTCGAGGTCCCGAAGTTTTCGGGATCCCGAGACTCGTTTCGGGCTACAAGCAAGACCTCCGTGAGCGGGAAATTTGATTTCAGGTCGGCTCGGCAAAACTCGGACGCGATCGGCTCGAAAGCCAGCTATTACGAGGGGACCGAGACGGAAGGGGCTATGCTTGTAGCCCGAATCGAGTCTCGGGATCCCGAGACCGTCGGGATCTCGAGCAATACGAAAGTATCGGGATCCCGCCCGATCTCGCCCGAAAATTTCCGGCCCGTCCCGAGCCCGAAAAGTCGGGTACCCGCACACCCCTGCCGCTGGCACCTTTCCGAACGCCGGGACGGCGCATGATTGTAGTGCAGAGATGGGAAAAAAGTTATTTTAAATAAGAATTTGTGTGCGAAATTTTTATTTCAAATAATTTTTTGCCTATTTCTGTTGCAGTGGAATGCGTACCTGTTCGCGCGAGCGCGGGTTGCAAGATTAAATGATGATCCTGTACATTTCTTCTACTATTGTTAATTTTCTAAATTTTCCATCCTTATACCAATGGAATACAACAGATGCAAGGCATTTCATCCCAAACAATGAAATGATAGAGCAGTGAATCGATAATGATTATGTTAGAAATGTTTATCCCTCTTCTGTTTATTGCTGTTCTTGTTAATAAAATTAATAAATTGAGAAACAATTTTCAATCGATTTGATTGTTCGCAAAATACACCTCATCCAGCCCCTTCCAAAGAAATGTAACTCGTGAATACTTCAGATGTATGTAGTAATCCGCAGCGTTTCAAGACCATTATACTCATTCATCTTTTTCCTTCAGTGTCGGATCTGTATTCGTACTCAGAAAGTTAAAATTCGATGGCCACGACATTCTGGCCTTTTCACTGCACGCTCTCTTGAAATCGGTTGGACGGTAACGCGTACCTTTTTTTACGACCCTGATGGGTTCTTAGGTAAAAGCTTTCGAACGACACGGCTTGGGGGGGCATACACGCTACACAGTAGTGGAATAAAGACAAAGTCAGCAATAGGCCATTGTAATGGGTATGCCAATTTCTATCATAGAAGTATCACAAATGGAATACTAAGGTATTTTGCTAACGAAAATGACACCAAATATGATATAATTCCGATTATTTTTACTGACTAATGGAAAGTACTTGGAGTAAAGTAATTGAGGAAAGTGATGAAGAGCACTTGAATTCTACGTGAGCTGACACGGAACTGATACCTGTGCCCAGATCTTAACGTAAGCAATACCTACGCTCGTGTACTTACATCGTAGATGCTTTTTATAATTTTTAAATCCATTCAATAGTTAATAAGGACAGACCCAATCAATTTGTAATGAAACGTAAGGATTTAGGGACCTAGGGTCCCAAAAACAACGAATATAAATTTTACGAAAACGTTTCAATTCATTATTTACAATGATTTTTACGTATCGTAGGATGGGTACCGTCTATTTAGCGGGAATGTCGGTAATAGCGCCATTTATTAATATTTTTCGGCGTACAACACGTGAAAATATTAGTTGAAAGTTCCACTACATGTAAAATACTAACAATTAATTTTGTCTTGCAATTTATAGCTTGTATAAGCTCTCAAGAAGTGCCATATTTTAGCGCCATATAGGGTCCTGATTCCCGAAATAGAATTTCAGAGAGAAATCCGACGTGAGTCGTTGACAAACCAAGCTAAAGCATAGCTTAGCGAAAGCCCGCCCTCTATGTTAAATTCTCCCTCTAAACAAGTCACACGTATACAAGCACGCACACATCTTTCAGTATTTCAACACATTTCAGAGTAGTTCTTGAGTTGGACGCTGTTCATGAACAGAGGTCGCTAAATTCAGTCCTCAAATTATGGGTCGGTAACGCAGTTTGGGCGGTGACACCACAGACCAGGTATAGAATAGACCTTCCATCCTTTTGTATTCTGTGTCACTCGATTTTGGGGCTCTAGAGCCCCATTACCATTTCCGTGTCGCATCCAACGTTAACGGCTGAGCATGAAATAAGAGTGCAGCGCTATAAGCGGTAGGAATGAAAGTTATAATTGCGGTGAGAATTTACATAAAGGGTGTCCCGATGTCAAATTAATACAGCATTTTTAAAAGGCATTTCAAAATTTCCTCATTTCTTTCTCAATCAGCAACTCTACAGACCCATACAACGGAGAAGCATTGTACAACTTCGCTTACGATGTAACGAACCTCTGCTATCTTGTAATTTCCTAATAAATTATTTGCGGACATGGGTTTATATTAACTTTTTCAACTTTTCAATTTTTTTCAACTGTATACCCGTGATACTCTGTGTACAGACATACACTTTCATTTATCGTATTGAACACTTCCTATAAGAACTAATTAAAAAATGATTAATAAATTATGGTAATCTTATGGCGTGTCTCGTATCAAGCAGCAGAGTAGTGGTGGGCCCCTGCCTACATATATTGATTGTGTAATTCTACACAATCAAGTCATTCCGAAATCTTTAACAATTTTTACTGATCAAAGCTTCATTCAAACATTTTTCCTTTCCAACACGTAGAATACATTGATATAAAAGAAAATTGGTAAATTTGTTGAAAAGCTACCTCCTCATCGATTTCAATGACCTTTGCATATGTTGTCAATGTCGTCATTCTGAACAACATTTCCTTTTAAACTTTTTGACGGCCTCAGTTTCGGAGATATTAATAAACAACTTTCGGCATAATAGATTGAAAGCTACCTTCCTACTGATTTCAATGATCTTGCCATGTTATAAAAAACATATGAAAAACTTTCGGCATACCTAATATATTTAAATCTGTTTCATAGCTGACGGTATATCGGTTGGGGCTAGATTAGGGCCGGGGCGCGTAAAGCATGGTACCGCAGCGTACAACATGTGTTAAACTCGGTATTAATTCTTGTGTTAAGTAACGTTTTTTGCGAATATTTCGTAAACCAAAGCCAACTGCCAAAAAGGTTAAAGGGAAATGTTGTTCAGAATGATGACTTCGACAACATATGTGAAGGCCATTGAAATCGGTGAGGAGGTAGCTTTTCGACAAGTTTACCAAAAAATTTAACATTAATTTTCAATATTATAAATAATTTCGCGGACACTTTTTTTACAAATGTCCACCGATCCATAGGTGTTTCACCCCCTAAGAGTAACGACCAATAATTTTTCTACACACTGTACAATGAATGTGGAGAATGAGCAGATAGGTGTGTTCTGTAGGAGCGAGTACTTTTTGCAAGAGTGACGTGTAACTGATTTTTGAGGTGTGTGATTGTGGCAGGAATCAGTTGTCAGTAGGGGTGTGCGGATCATCCCGAGGCTCGGGTTCCCGGCCCTCGGGACGGGTCGGAGAATTTCGGGCGAGATCGGGCGGGGTCTCGATACTTTCGTATTGCTCGAGGTCCCGAAGTTTTCGGGATCCCGAGACTCGTTTCGGGCTACAAGCAAGACCTCCGTGAGCGGGAAATTTGATTTCAGGTCGGCTCGGCAAAACTCGGACGCGATCGGCTCGAAAGCCAGCTATTACGAGGGGACCGAGACGGAAGGGGCTATGCTTGTAGCCCGAATCGAGTCTCGGGATCCCGAGACCGTCGGGATCTCGAGCAATACGAAAGTATCGGGATCCCGCCCGATCTCGCCCGAAAATTTCCGGCCCGTCCCGAGCCCGAAAAGTCGGGTACCCGCACACCCCTGGTTGTCAGGCGACGCACATAGAAAAGTTGTGGGGGTCGCGTCGCGGCAACAATAACCTCGATAGACGGTCAGCGGGTAAGCGGTTGGGGAAAACCCAAGTGGTGTAAACGATACTCCTGCAGGTCAAGATACTAAATGTGATTTTCGCTTCTCATTTTGGAACCATTTTAATTTCTGACCATTTGTCTGTCTTCTAGCATCTAGACATCGAGAAATAGTTTGGAATGGTTTTATGAAAAAATGCTTCCAACAAAAGTTGCTTGTTTTCTAACGTGGATTAGGAAAATAATTGGTTTCACCCCTGCTTCAAATACAAGGAGAGATGAGTGCGAGCCGAGTCTATAGAACTCGAGACCAGAACGATTAAAATTGATCGTGTGCATGATTCTCGATATATTGAGGTATTAAAATTTATGCGTGTTACCCTATATAATTAGGGAAAGCATAAGCGAAATGCGGATATGCTTTTAATAATCTTTGATTTCTGTATATACAGTATATATATTTAATATTATATTATATTAATATTATTTTTATATTATATTTTACATTATATTATAGTTTCCCAGAAATCAAAGATTATTAAAAGAACGGTTAATCCGATTCTCGACTGAGCCTATCTTTTTTTCGGCCCGTCACGATGCTCATTACGAAGTCCTCAACCCGTAATCTTACATCGTAAGTAGCACGTATTACATTATTGGATAAAAGAGTTTGTTTGTGTGCAAATGTAATTGTCGCGCTCACTTATAACAATAAGTTTTAGGATTAATGCACGAAATATAGTACTTTCATACTCAGAATTCGCTATTTTTAAAAAATGAATTTTTAGTTTCGACCGTAATAATTGATAGTCAATATTTAGTTTCGGCGCAATGGTTCGGTCAATTTAAACTGATAACTAAAATAAAGTTTAACAATTAAAAGTTTAAATTGACCGAACCATTGCGCCGAAACTAAATATTTACTATCAATTATTACGGTCGAAACTAAAAAATTCATTTTTTAAAAAAGAATGGCGAAACTTCAAATGGTATGAAAATTTTTTCTTTATCTGCTTGTTAACATCTTTAAAGTATATAACACAACACATGGCATGAATGCTTGCTTACTGTAAAAGGTATATCTTTTAATTTTGAAATTCAAGGAGTTTAAATATGTTTTTGTTTGTCAACGGTAATTACCTTGTATTCACCTTTCTGAAGCAGACGTTGTGTTCACGTATATGTCAGTCTTTCTCCAACCGACTCGCGATTCACACGTAGTGCCATGACACTGTGATTGAATATTAATCGAATATTAATAGCAATAGCAGTATACTTTATAATTCTTTCCTGAGGATGATCTAAATCCAGATCGAAACGTCGAAAGCGTATAAAATACAATTGCAAAATAGCTATTTTAGTTATCAGTTTAAATTGACCGAACCATTGCGCCGAAACTAAATATTTACTAAGAATTCGCTATTCTATGGAATTTGACAGTCCATTTGAAAAAAATACAATTGACCTCCACATCTGATCTATGTCTGTAAAGAAACTAGTTTCACTGTGCTTCGCTTAAGTAATAACTTGAAATAATAGATATTTGAAGTGAACCGATTTAGTGGGACACCCTGTATAGCATAGCTTCTATAGTTTCCTCGGCGGTACCGGCAGCTTTACCTGTGTCAATACTAGAAACACATAATGTTTCCGGCACCCACCGTTCGAATATTCGAGAGGGCGCTCGAAAACCAGTGGTTATTTCAGAATATCGGTACTTCAGACCTGTGACACTGAAGACAAAAGGATGGAAGGTCTATTCTATACCTGGTCTGTGGTGACACGAAGTCCCATAAGGCGAGTAGTCTATTCCATACCTCGTCTGTGCCGAAACCGCATTGAGGAGGAGCCTGACAGTCGGTAAGGAAGGAAATATTAATTTAGGATATTAATATAAATGAAAAAGCAGAATCATGGGCGACGGGGCTCGAACCCAAGACCTCCGCGGTACGAGTCAGCCGCTTAACCAACTCCCCCAACGCCGACTCTCTGACACCAGTCTTTAATGAATGGTATATATGCCGAGCGTCACCAAGCATTCGTTTTTCATCGGATGATGTCCGGAAAGATCGGCTTTTTAAACACCGCGTCTTCGGATAGATGGGAAAGAGAGAGCATGCATTTTAAAGCTAAAATTCTGGGGGAGAGAAAGAGACACCAATACTTGGTAGTTAGCTGTGGGAACGTTGACCCTTAGAATTATGCGGTGTCAGCAGAAATTTCCTCGTATGATTTTTGCGCTCTAATTTGTCAAGAAAAATATAATATAAAAAAGAATATACACTCCGCGTCAAAATTAAGGGAACACTATAAGTTCCCGAAAATTTTGGTCATTTTCAAATGACTGTATCTCTGCGAAAAATGGTCGCAAAAAATGTTTAAAAAACGCATTTTAAAGCTTGAAGTTTCTAGTTTTTGAATCAAATACTCAATTTTTTTTCTTCTTCCATTATGATACTGTTTTATCAAGATGAAGCGCAGGAAACGAAGTTTCAGAAATTTTTACCTAGTTTGGACGTATGCACGGGCCAAACAATTTTTTTCGGATGAATCGAATGGAAGGCTCTTATAGAGCAAACATTTCTCTTTAATTTCGTTTTTTTTTTATTTTGTTGTATCATTTTTATTGGCCAAGTTATTCGCTATCAAAGTGAAAAAGGAACTTTCTACTTTGAACGCCTATAACTTGCTAACGCATGATCGTAGAATATTGTTCATGAGTGTTTTGGAAAGCTAAGACAGTTTCCTTTCAGAACCTTTAGTTGCCGATTCAATGAGATTTTTTTTAACCGTATTAAATTCATTGTAAATTGATCCCAAAACTTGCATATTTACCATTTTCTAGAAACATGATGCCACTTCAAGGAAAATCATGGAATCATACAAGTGTCCACGTTTTTTCTGAGGTGAAACTGCCCCTTAAACACTGTGCAAAAGGCCGGACCGATCAGATTTTTTTTCCGTATGTCCTCGATGGTCAAACATGCGATACGGTCTGAAAAATTGAAGGATCACCTGTTTTGCGTTTTGTTTCTCTGTAAAACCCTTTCTTTTGTTCTCGCGGCTTTTGAACACTTGTTGCACTTTTTTTTGTTAGTTCAACGTCATTTTAGTATAAATGAAAGATTTCAAAAATTTAAAAAAAAAATTATACCCAAACTCTTCGCAATGACGAAAACTGTACTTCAATAACTGGCATTAGCACCATTCAAAGCGCGCCACGAGTTGGCGCATGCGCGGTCGGACCCACACTTCATTGTATGTGCGTCAGCATGGAGAGATGAGACCCTGCGGTTCGTCACTCCCGCAGTATGTTCTGACTCCAAACTCACTCTCCGATGCGTGTGTGTATGAGAGCACGTGCGTGCGTTGTGTATATCTGTGTGTATTTGTGTATGGTCTAATAATGTGCGTTGCCCCCTCTCCGCATGAGGACTTCCCTTAATCGGTTGCGCATGTTAATGCAGTTGCGAATTTGCCTTGGGGAATTCTCTGCCAAATTTGGCGGAGAGCGTCTGCTAATTGTCCCAAATTCGCCAGGTTCGGGTACTGTTGCCGTAAACGTCGCCCAAGAATGTCCCAAACGTGCTCAATCGGATTCAGATCTGGGCTCACTGCTGGATGGCCAAGAACTGATATCCGATTTTGCCGCAGAAATCTTAGCGTATGCCGTGCCGTATGCGCCCTCGTATTATCCTGCATAAGAACGAAGCGGTTCCCCATACGTTGACGTAGGGGGAGTACAACGGGGCGCAGAATCTGATCCACGTACCGCGCAGCGGTCAGCTCACCAGCTGGGAGCACAATTAATGGGGTACGTGAGTACCGCGTTACCCCGGCCAAACCATAACTGATCCACCATTGAACGCAACAACCGGCCTTGTATGGTTGGCATTATGGCGTTCACCACGACGACGCCAGACCCGAACCCGTCGATCATTCCCATGGAGGCAAAATCGGGACTCGTCGGTAAAAAGGACATTTGCCCATTGTCGCTGGCCCCAGTGCACGTAATGGCGAGCGTATGCCAAACGCTGCCGTTGACGTGTGCGAGTGAGCAACGGGACTCACACTGGACGCCTTGAACGCAAGCCAACGTCCCTCAATCGACGTCTGATAGTACTATTGGAGAACGGACGTGGCGGATTATGTCTGCGGTTCATAAATTGTCCCGCAATAACGCGTGCAGTGACGATTGGCTCCCGAAGAGCATTTCGCGTAATCCTTCTATCCTCTCGAGAACTTGTCGCACGTCTGCGCCCTTGCCCTGCTCTGCGAGAGTACAGCCCAGTCTCTCGAAATCGAGCATACAGACGGTTGACAACCGACGGACTAACACCAAAGGAATTAGCAACGTGTCGCTGGCTGTGGCCCTCCTCCAACAGAGTCACAAGCCGAGCGACTTCGAACTCAGTTAGGTGACGCCGGGGCATAACTCGATGCAAAAAAGGAAGTTCGTTAAAAGTCTAATTTAATGTCGGAAATTGTAGCGTGAGTAGTTGTGGCGCGGCGTCTCGTCTTGCTGTGTTGGCGCATGCGCAGTGAGGCGTAGGTCCGACCGCGCATGCGCCAACTCGTGGCGCGCTTTGGATGGTGCTAATGCCAGTTATTGAAGTACAGTTTTCGTCATTGCGAAGAGTTTGGATATAATTTTTTTTTTTAAATTTTTGAAATCTTTCATTTATACTAAAATGACGTTGAACTAACAAAAAAAAGTGCAACAAGTGTTCAAAAGCCGCGAGAACAAAAGAAAGGGTTTTACAGAGAAACATAACGTAAAACAGGTGATCCTTCAATTTTTCAGACCGTATCGCATGTTTGACCATCGAGGACATACGGAAAAAAAATCTGATCGGTCCGGCCTTTTGCACAGTGTTTAAGGGGTAGTTTCACCTCTGAAAAAAACGTGGACACTTGAATGATTCCATGATTTTCCTTGAAGTGGCATCATGTTTTCTAGAAAATGGTAAATATGCAAGTTTTGGGATCAATTTACAATGAATTTAATACGGTTAAAAAAAATCTCATTGAATCGGCAACTAAAGGTTCTGAAAGGAAACTATCTTAGCTTTCCAAAACACTCATGAACAATATTCTACGATCATGCGTTAGCTAGTTATAGGCGTTCAAAGTAGAAAGTTCCTTTTTCATTTTGATAGCGAATAACTCGGTCAATAAAAATCATACAACAAAATAAAAAAAACAAAATTAAAGAGAAATGTTTGCTCTATAAGAGCCCTCCATTGGATTCATCTGAAAAAAATTGTTTGGCCCGTGCATACGTCCAAACTAGGAAAAAATTTCTGAAACTTCGTTTCCTGCGCTTCATCTTGATAAAACAGTACCATAATGGAAGAAGAAAAAAAATTGAGTACTTGATTCAAAAACTAGAAACTTCAAGCTTTAAAATGCGTTTTTTAAATATTTTTTGCGACCATTTTTCGCAGAGATACAGCCATTTGAAAATAACCAAAATTTTCGGGAACTTATAGTGTTCCCTTAATTTTGACGCGGAGTGTAATAATAAAATATTAAATATTAAAAAATAGGAAAAAAAAATTCTCTTAAATCTTAAAATTAGACGGCGAGGAGGATGGCGGGCGAATAAAATTAGGAAAACGATATACGTTTATGATATATATATATCATAAACGTATATGGATGATGCTCGTAGTAAAAAATGTTAAATAATATTCTTTTCATTTTATGATTTGTAACCATATATATATATTGTTACAAATCATAAAATTAAAAGAATATTATTTAACATTTTTTACTATGAGCATCATCCACTATATGATTCATTGCACATGCTAACAATTCACAATCGATCAATGAATGCTGTTCGAAGTGTTCGCTTTCAGAAATTAATTTTACATAATCTGTTGGCGCGGTAGCGCTACGTAGAACGTCTACGAAAGTGGCATATTTACTGCTTACAGAGTACATATTTTCAGTTAGCCACGTGTACATATGTTCAATGCAATGATTGTACACGAATAGTTTACAAATCGTGGCTTCAGTCATATATATGGCAACGCGATTATCGGTGATTTTAATAAGTTGATCATCATACATACGCATGAACTCTAGTTGTAAATGATCAATTATAATGTGAGTTTGGGGCGATGTTGCGTTGCTGCGTAATCGTTGGAGTATGTCCACCTCGTTTTGTAGCAGGAGCTTTCACGTAGACATTGAAAAGGTTAACTCGCTCCCCTTATTGTCGGCTATGGCGATCTCGACGTGACACAAATCCATGCCAATGCCAATTCCTATAGTTAGACGTTTATAAGCTGTTGCAGTCAGTGGATAATCACGCCCCAGGATCCGTACGATTGATGGTTTCATCGTTTTTAACGATACGGATTCAGAAATGTAAGAAACAAGTACATGAAATTGATACATCGGTCGTTTGCGTTTACAGTGAATGAAGTAAATGAAAAGTGTATAGTAACGCGTACGTACCTCATATTGGATTGTTGATGATGTTGTTGTTGCTGCTGTTGTCGGTATTTATTTGGAAACCAACCATCGTTGCCGGCTGCGCAGGATGAATCGTTTAAGCTGTGTTTGTACATTTTGATGTGCACTATATTTTTTATGAAGTACCGTCTGTTCCGTCAAAGTCACTGAGGTTACTGAGCGATTGCTGGAATAGCGTCCGAGAGCTCGGCTTAAATAGAGGGGCAATTGCATCTCCACACCACAGCATTTTATTCTAAAGCTACCAATTTTTCCATAATGTTTTTGAATCTGAACGTAGCATGTAACTTGAGTCCCACCCTCGAGGATAAAAGACTCCACACGTGTTGAATGTAATATAATACCTGTGGAAGCGTCGATCTCGCGCGCTAATTCGTCATACGCATGAATCATAGATAGTATTATGCTGTATCAGCATAAACTGCATAGAACCATGTTGGAACGAATCATCGTTTTTGCATGCAATGCATCCGAGAGAGAGAGGGAACATCGAAAGAGTTAGACAGAGATAGCAAATCGTGGTATCAGTCATAAAAGCATGCTCCAACCTGCACAAAGCCTCAAATCGTTGCAACATGTTGCGTGGAAGGGACGTCACATTTACATTTTATTTTACGATCATGGAAGAATTCGCGCAAGTAGAACGACAATTGTTGGATCAATCTGCACGATTGATTTCGTGGGAAGAGTACCTCGCGTGGGAAGAACGGTGCAACGAGTGCATAGAATCGTTGGAAGAACACAGCCGAGTGAAACGTCCCCGATTATTGATCAGCGTTCGACAATCGTTGGTTGCTCGAATTGCGCGACTCGAAGGATTGAAACATTCGTTGCGCGGACGTTTCATCCGCGAAGGTTCCGGACATTCTAGCACAGGACTTTTGTGGGTCTAGCACGCGACAGCGGATGGGCATTGACGAGAATTCTCAATCTGACAGTCAATGTCAACAAGTATAATCCGCTGCGCGCGGAGTGCCACCACAAATTACCGCAGGAATTGTTGTCGAAGAAGGCAACTATCAGTGTACAATCCGAGGATAATGCGTGTTTCGCGTGGGCAGTGGTCGCCGGGCTACATCCTGCTGAACGAGACACCGCGCGCACAAGTTCGTACCCACATTACACATTGATGCTAAATCTCCAGGGCATTGAGTTTCCAATGTCTCTGGCACAGATTGCGAAGTTTGAACGGTTGAATGAAATCTCAGTCAATGTGTACACCTGCGAGATGGAGAGGAAGAAGGGGCCAACAGTCTTTCAGCTGCGCCTTACCGGTCAAAAGAGGGATCGACACGTGAATCTGCTCTACACGCCGAATGCTGCTGCCCAGCGAAGGCGAAAATATTCTCAGCTTCAGTAACCACTGCGTGAAGGAGCGGCTCCCCTTCGTGGTGTACACAGATTTAGAGTGTATCATCGAGAAAACGGAGGACACTCGAAGGGGTGATAATAAATTACACACGTACCAGCACCATAAAGTGCACAGCATAGCATATTATATGCATTGCTCGTACGATACATCGCTATCGACGTATCGATGTCGCCGCGGCGCAGATTGTGTTTCATGGTTCGTCGACGAACTTAACAATTTTGCAAACTTCGCTAAACCCATCTTGACCAGTAATGTTCTCATGCTGGATTTAACCACCGAACAGTGGACCACATTTCGCGATGCTTCACATTGTCATATTTGCGAAGAACCTTTCGAGGCTAGCGATGTACGAGTTCGCAATCACTGTCATCTCTCCGGACGGTTTAGAGGCCCAGCACATTCGGAGTGCAATTTAAATTATAAAAATGCGTTTTACATCTCCATAGTTTTCCATAATTTATCCGGCTACGATTCGCATTTCATTATCGCGGAAATAGCAACCGCTTTCGAAGGTCACGTTGACGTGTTGCCCATAACTAAAGAAAAGTACATTTCATTCACAAAAAATTTCGCACATACGGCTGATTCAGACTCGCGAAATTGTATTAAATTGCGATTCATCGATTCGTACAAATTTCTCTTCACCAGTCTCGACAAATTAGCATCTTTTCTTAGCACAGATCAATTAAAAATTTTACGATCCCAATTTGAAACATTATCCGCCGATGATTTTAATTTATTGTGGCGAAAGGTTGTCTTTCCGTACGAATACCTTGATTACGCGAACAAGCTGCAGGACCCATGCTTGCCACCGCATGAATCATTCTACAGTTCGTTAACGGGTGAGACTGTATCCGAGAGCGATTACGCGCACGTCGAGACTGTCTGGCAACGTTTCGAGATTATAACCTTGGGCGAATACAGCGATTTGTATTTGAAGACAGATGTCTTGTTATTGGCAGATATTTTTGAAAATTTTCGCGAAAGTTGTATCAAGAGCTATGGACTAGATTCAGCGCATTATTACACTTTACCTGGTTTCACGTGGGATGCTATGCTAAAACATACCAAAATTACGTTCGAGTTGCTCACAGACGTCGATATGGTCATGTTTGTCGAACGCGATATACGCGGTGGTTTAAGTCAATGTTCCGGAAGATACGCACATGCCAATAACAAGTACATGCCATCTTACGACGCATCGGAAGAGTCATCGTACTTGATGTACTTTGACGTGAACAATTTGTATGGAGGGGCAATGTGTCAGCCTCTGCCGTACGCTAAATTTCAATGGGTCGAAGATGTCGCAAATTTTAACGTGTCTTCAATCGGTGTCGATTCGCCCACGGGATACATTCTCGAGGTAGATCTGGAATATCCGCAACGTCTGCACATCATTCATGCCGATCTACCGTTCTGTCCGACGCGTGCCAAACCACCTGGTAGCAGACAGGACAAGTTACTCGCGACGGCATACGATAAACAGCGTTACGTTATCCATTATCGCAACCTACAGCAGTGCATGAGTCACGGTCTTCGTATTACAAAGATACACCGCGTGCTTCAATTCGCTCAATCCCCCTGGCTTCGCGATTACATCGAACTCAACACACGGTTTAGAACAAGCGCGACAAACGACTTTGAAAAAAATTTGTACAAATTGATGAACAACGCGGTATTCGGTAAAACCAAGGAAAATGTGCGAAATCATGTGGATGTAAAACTCTTAACGCATTGGGATGGACGATATGGCGCGGAGGCAATGATCGCAAAACCGAATTTCCACAGCAGAAGTGTTTTTTCGAAAAATTTAATAGCTGTTGAATTGCGAAAGCTCGAAGTGAAATTCAACAAACCGATATACGTGGGTATGTGCATTCTGGACATATCAAAAATTTGTTTGTACGAATTTCACCTCGAGTACATGTCGCCGAAGCATGGAACAAATTGTAAAATTCTATACACAGACAAAGACAGCCTCATTTATTATATTCGATACGACGATATCTATGAATCTATGAAGCACAATATCGACAGATTCGACACCCGTGATTATCCCATCGACAGTGTATATAATATGCCGCGCTTGAATAAGAAGGTTCCAGGGCTGATGAAGGACGAAAATAACGGTACGATAATGACCGAATTCATAGGTCTTAGAGCGAAAATGTATGCACTTCGCGTAGACGGTAAAAAAGATACGAAAAAGGCGAAAGGCGTCAAGACCAACGTCATAGCCAGAACGATAACTTTCGACGACTACGCGCAGTGCTTGGAAAGGGAGATCGAAATGGTTCGCAGACAATCGTGCATACGGTCTAAATTGCACAAAGTGTACACCATTTCGGAATCCAAAATCGCTCTAAGTCCGCACGACGACAAGCGATATATCGTACCCGATTCGACCGACACTCTGCCCTGGGGACATTATAATATACCCTTGTGAAATAGAAACTATTGTATTTATTGTGAAATATATATAAATGGTGGAATTATTGTTTAAGAAAAAAAAATTGTTTGCACATGTATATGTATCATTGTATTTATTGAATCATGTATTATTATTTTTTACATTACATTATTTTTATTTATCCAAGAATTGTGCGATTTATCAAACCCCAACCACTTGGCGTACACCTTATTCCCCTTCCTACGTAAGACTTTTTCCACTAGGTACACATCAGGATCGGTGGCGCGTTGCAGCTCATGTTCGTAGAATCCTCTAGCAACAGGTTTTCCACAGGAATCGACGAGCAGATACGTCGCGGGATCAGTTGCTTGTACTTTGGATATCTTAAACACCTCCGTTGTCCAATTCGGCGTATAGCCTTTATCGAAGATGGTTTTAAATTTGCTCACGCGCACAAACTCGCCCAACTTGAATCTCGCTGCAGCGGCGATCTTTACGTTGTTGTACACGGTGGTTAGCAGCTTGTCGGCGATCGCAGGGGTAACATCGCAAGGACGCATTTTGATGGTTCTATGTTTTCGCGCGTTATACTCTGCGAGAAGACTTGACAGCAAATCGATCCATCTGTAGGTTCTATTGAGCGTAAACATTTTCCACATATTGTTCTTCAAAGTTCGATCGAAACGTTCCACGACGGAGGCCTTCATCACCGAATACGTCGAATAAAGATTAATGTCATGCTTTGCCAATAGTTTCTGCACATCAGCTTTGAAAAATTCTTTTCCTTGTTCGGTTTGCAAATTTTTCGGATATCGATCTCTAAATATCTTTGCAAACGCTTTAGTCACCTCAGCACCACTTTTAGTCTTGAACGGCATCGCCCAGGCATACTTGCTCAGCACATCGATGACGGTGAGTATGTAGTGGTGACCTTGGTTGAATCGCGAGTAAGGACGCATTTCTACAACGTCAGCTTGCCACAGATCGTCGTATCCGTGCACTGTGACGCGCCTCCGCGGGAAATGTCTTCGAGCTGGAGCGTGCAATTCCTCAACGAGTTGTCGCTTCTTGCGACCATGGTTTTCTTTACTCTTGGATGCCGATAATGGTGGCACGTTTGATCGCAGAGGTGTCTTCGACACGAATGATGCGATAATTATCGTGTACGCGCATTATGTGCTCCCCATCGGTCGGAGGAAATTCTGGACAAGATCAACCGTCTCGCACGATTCTCCTTCGCAGCGTTGCTGCGGGATAGAATTCGACGCCTGCGATATCTTTTAAACGCTGTTTTACAACGTCAGCATATCTCTCTGAAACACGACCAGCTTCCTCTCTAATTCTTCCTGTTGCTCTCTCAAAAGTTTAATGCTCTTTTCCATATACAGTTTATTGACAGCATCGGTGTCAGCTGTGGGTTGCGCCACCCGTCGTATCTTGCGTGATTTTGCATCAAAGTCGACACCGGTCATGCAAAGAGCGTTATCTCGCATGTAATTTCGAAGCAAACCGTTCCATTTGTAGTCCATTCCAGCTGTTCCACTCTTCTCGAACGACACCCCAAATTTGTTGATCGGCATCTCGATGCACATAGTGCGCGTCATCGGTGTGCGGTTTAATTTATACAATGTGGTCCGCCTCGCGAAGTTCCTCCTCGATGGATGCGATTTCAATATCGAGACCCGTGTGACCTGCCGCGCGCGATGCAATGAGCAATCTAAGTCTATCGACCAGCTCGTTGGGATCGTCCCAGTGCACGTAAACGATCTTGTTATCGTTTACCGTCATGAGTCGCGGTGTCCTGAGACCTTTCCCTGCCCTTTTAGCCGATGAACTGGGGATTCGCGGCGCAATTACAGATTTGTACTTGTATCCCCTGTTGCTGAATATGCGATTCCGAATACCATGTTTGTATCTGTGAGCGTTCGTCGCAAGCAGTATACTTTTATATTTTTGTTTATCGGCCTCGGTGTATACAGCATCATTTGGAATTTTCTTGAAAATCAGTTCGTAAAGGCCGGGCGTTCCCTTGTATCTTACACCATCGATGAGTATATTATCATCCTTGTCCATATCGAAAGCCTTATTCCCAAGCATCATCTTATTATTATCGGTAAAGTATACACCGTATACATAGTCTATGGTCTTATCTACATCCCCACTTAGGATTACATCTATTTATTTTTGCCCCAGCAGACCGAAATAACTGCGAAGCGCTTCTTGTCCCTCGGATGTTTAACGTTGTTGTCTAATAGATATCACGAATGACTCATTGGGAGAAGTTTCGAAAACGTCATCATCAAATTCACCATCATCATCAATGGCTGAGAGCAATTGTACAGGAGGAATTGTATTTATTGGCGTGATAGGGACCAGAGGCTCGTTTAACGTAGTATTCTGTCGTTTCCGCTTCGATTGATCTGGTGTGGAGGTTACGAGTGAATAATCCGATGACGCGCGCGATTCCCTCTTTCTCTTCACCGTTGATGTGTCCCCTTTCGGGTGAATTTTTGTTTTAGGCGTTAATGTTTCATTCTCTTCAACGTCGATGATTGTCTGTGATAATGTGTCTGCCTCTGTGGTATTTTTCACTATATGTTTCAAGGGTTCGACGATAGGTTTTAAGTATCTCTCCAACCCGATATCTTCCTCCATCTTGCCAGTCTTCAAAGCCAAGTGTTTCTTGCGAATGGCTGCACTAGTTTTTGCAATTTCCTTCGCTATCCTCTCGCGATCCTTAACCTCCAGACTATCCATATCAATCATCATCGTTGTACCGCAGACGTTGCTTTCTCATCGAAGTGTTGACAGCGATTGACCATCTCACGGTATGGCAAACTCGTTAAATCCCTTTCTATAACGTCCATTGGACATCGCGCTATCCTTATCTATTACCACGAAACCATACTCTGGTTGCCAACAATTACGACACAACGCGCAGAAATCCTCGTATGACATATCGGTGTTTACGTGATCGTTGTACACATGTTTCAAGTTGGTACCATCCTGCTTAAACAGAATCAACAGATTCGCATTGTCGCGTATAAGATGTTTGGGAATCTTTGCATACGTCTGACAGAGATAGAAGCAGTCAACGTTCGAGTGACGCCCCATTGCAAAGTACTCTCGTATCGTATTTTGCTTGTCACATGCCACGTCATCAATGATAAAAATAGAATTCGGAAGCGATTCGCTCGGTGGGATGACGTCACTGTTATTCGAAAACGTAAAGTAGCCAATTTCATCTATCGGAGTCAATAAATTCTCCAAATATTGATATTTCGGCTGTTGCAGCGACTTAGAATACACGTACACGTTCTCGAAGCGGACGCCGTGTGGGCTTTTCAACAAGCTCACCAGCACGTTGGTTTTTCCAGAATTCGATGGACCGCAAATAACACAGCGGATAGTGTTTGGTAGCATGCTACCGTGTCTACGCTTCGAATTCGGTGACATCATTTCCGATTTATCGTCAAAATTTGTCACGCGTATCCTTACAGGTTGTCGCACGAATCGCATCCTCGATGTGAACTGTGAAAACTGATTTTCGAAGCGACGACACGTCCTATTTATAGGTCCGCGCCGAAGCGAAAACACCTCAGTATTCAAAATGCTTCTGATCCTGTCGGATAATTGCGATATTCGAGACCTAACCTCTGAGCAGTTGAAATATATACCAAAGATTATTCTACTCCGAGAGTTTGGGAGACACATTGAACAGTTGTGGGACAGGCTCCCCGAGCATATAAAAGCCGATTCTGAGGTTCAGCGGTATCGTCGGTGCCTGGAACATTATAATCGCCCTTGGCAGCGAACGCATATCGACGGTCCAGCACCATGGATTAAAAACTGCAACAAATGTCGCCGACGAGAGTGAAGAAAGGTCGTGGTTTGTTAAATCGGGCGATAAAAGCACTATCTTTTGAATTACATATTCCGGAATATCAGTTTTGTGGCCCTGGAACTCATCTGGCAAAGCGATTGGCTAGAGGGGATGAGGGTATCAATCCGTTGGACGCCGCGTGTCGCGAACACGATATTGCGTATTCGCGTAGCAATGACCTCGACGAAAGGCACGTGGCAGATAACGTACTCGCTCACAAAGCGCGAAAACACATCGTTGCGCGAGACTCGACTCTGGGTGAAAGAGGTGCTGCGACAGCTATTTGGGCAGCTATGAAAGCCAAGACGAAAATCGGAATGGGGGTGAAAACTAAATCCCGCAAAACTACTACTACTACGAAGAGAGCATCGAAAAAAAAGCGGATTCTTCCGGCGGCAAAACGAGGTGGTATATTAGCACTTCTCCCGCTGCTAGGTGTTCTCGGATCATTAGCTGGTGGAACGGCGGGGTTAGCCAAGGTGGTAAACGATAATAAGGCGGCGCAACATCAGCTGCAGGAAATGCAGCGTCATAATCGCTCCATGGAAGGTCGCGGACTTTATCTCACACCGTACAAGCGCGGACAGGGAATATCGAAACGAAAAGAAAAACGTCGAAAAGAAAATAAAAATGCCTGTGGGCGTAACTACCGATGTGCAATTGGCTGAGTTGGCAAAGCGTATGCATATTCCATTCTTTAGAGGTGTTTTTATGCATAACACGCTACCAGCCGAAGGAGCATGTCGAAACGAGAGCGGTATCGTAAATTTGGACAATGTCGAGGGGCTGGGAACTCATTGGGTGGCGTATGCGAAGAGAGGGTGTCGAGCTATATATTTCGACAGCTTTGGGAATCTTCGTCCGCCTAAGGAATTGATGCAATATCTGGACAAAGATGCTGTGAAAATCGAATACAATCGAACGGCTTATCAGAAGTACGATCAAAGCAATTGCGGGCAACTATGTCTACGCTTTCTACAAACGATCGGCACCAAATTTAAGGATTGACTTTCCACCACTCTGATTCAGTACTAATCGAGTCGTACAGCTTGGAATATGTCGCTAACATTCACTCTAACCGGCAACATTAGCACCCTCGCGGTGAGCTACTTTCCACCCATAGATTTGAGCGACGATGATTACGAGCTTGGTCTAACAACCTTTGAAACTTATCATACAATACCGAACATCGACTCGAGCAACGATAAATTCTACTTCACCGCAAATTATGACATCAGCAACAGCATATACACCACTCCTGAATACATTACGATTCCCCACGGCTCCTACGAACTAGACGCCATTGCCAAGTATTTGAGGCAGCGATTACTCGAGCGGTATCCTCAAAATCTCGACGGTACCGATGCTGACGATGGCGATGTGTATCCTATAGTGTTGCGTCCCAACAACAATACCATGAAAAGCGAGCTGTACTGCTCATTCACCGTAGACTTTACGAAGCGCAATAGCATTGGATCGTTACTGGGATTCTCGACGAATCGGGAGTTGGAACCAGGGCGGTGGCACGAATCAGACGATCCGATTAATATCATGACCGTGAACATTATTCGCGTAGAATGCAGCGCGACCGCTGGCGCGTACAACAATGGAAAGCGCGTACATACGATACATGAATTTTCTCCGAGAGTCCCACCAGGATATAAGATATCGGAAACGCTCGCGCAGATCATTTACCTTCCAATCACCGCACGGGTCGTTACGGATCTAACGATACGGGTTGTGGATCAAGACGGACGGCTGCTGGATTTTCAAGGTGAAGAGATTACCATCAGATTGCACGTACGACGGCGACGACGATAATACGTGTGGTGCGAACGAAAGAGATGCTTGTGTTGAACGACTCCAGACACTCTTTTCTTCCAAACCAAATTGTTTACAACAACAACAACAACAACAGCTCTGATCACGCTAAAAAGAAGAGACTCACTGCTGCGAACATTGCATTTTTGAAATCCTTGTGATTCATTGTGCGCAGTTAAGTGGAAAAAATGGTTGACATTCTAAGCATTGGGGGGAAGCCGACGTTTGATGATCGCATCGTCAAGCTCGAGACTCACACATATAACCCATACGTCAACACAACGTTTGGGTACAGCGATGAGATAAGAATACCCATACAACAGCAGGATTTATACATATTGCCCTGTGAAAGTTTCCTCTATGTGGAGGGAAAATTGAAGATAAACCAGCCAAATGATGCATTAACGGTGACATTGGGAAATAATTTCATGTCGTTCTTATTCGATGAGGATTCGATACGAGCTGAATGGTGTGGAAATTGACCGCAACAGAAACGTTGAAATAACTAGCACGCTTAAAAACTATGTATCGCTGACATCTGGCGAAGACAAATATATGGAGAATGCCAGATGGGGCTTGAAACGACGCGATGGGCTAAAAGTGAAAAATCATTTCAATTTTTGTATCCCACTGAAATATTGGCTGGGATTTTGCGGGACTATAAACGCATTATTATTAATGCGCGTCACGAATTGATTTTAATACGATCGCGCAACGATAACAATGTTCTAATTGGATCGTCGATGTTGGGACCAGAAATTCAATTAGTTAAAGTACAATGGCGGATGCCTCATGTGACGCTGAACGACGTTAATAAGCTATCGTTGCTACATACTTTGGACAGTGGACGAAACCTAAGCATTTGTTTTCAATCGTGGGATATGTACGAGTATCCTCTCTTACAGAGCACTACCAAGCACTCATGGGCCGTGAAGGCATCTGCACAGTTGCAGAAGCCGCGTGTCATTATCCTTGCTCTACAGACTGATCGAAAGAATGATATGTCCCAAAGTGCTACTATGTTCGACAAATGCAAATTAACCAATGTAAAAGCTTTTCTCAACTCGGATTTTCACCCATATGATGACATGCAGGTGGACTTTGACATGGATAAGCATGCCATCTTGTTTCACATGTACACGCAATTTCGTAAATCATATTACAACTGTAACGATGGATTATTCACCGTGGCCGAATTTTTAGAATTTGGTCCCTTCGTGGTGATTGATTGTTCGCGACAAAATGAGTCGGTTAAAAGCGGCACCGTGGATGTGCGCATAGAATTCGAGTGTAAAGAGAACGTACCGGCAAATACTACGGTCTATTGTCTGATTCTGCACGATCGGGTGGTTGAATACATTCCGCTGACAAACGTGGTGCACAAAATGAATTAAATTGCCTGCCCTCTCCTGTGTCAAATTCGTACCAAAAGAAAATTTCATCGTGAAAATCGAGATGCTTTACGAGAAAGACTACATTCCCCCATCTGTCTTGGAAGCGAGCGGGCCTCTAAATTGTATCGATAATGTCCGCGCCAACATTTGTTGACCTGCAAGGGTTCATCGTCGATGGAAGATTTGTCGTCAAGGAAGTGTCTGTCCTGCGAAAGGGAACAATTCTCTCGCGTTATATTTTTCGGAGTTCGATGCCGCAATATCTTCTTACGAAATCTGAGAAATCAAGCATCCGGTGGTTGACGGCGAAACATCATGGGCTACGCGGGGACGATGGAGATGTTCCATACAGTATGGCTAAACAGCTAATTACGAAAGCTGTAGCTGATGCGATCGACGAAGAAGATGACACGTGTCATGTCGTGTACGTTAAAGGGCTGCAGAAACGCGAGTGGCTAGCGGATTTCCTCGATGAAAGTACGAGAGCGGATGTGATCATCGAGACGCTGGACATTGACAACGAGGATATACAATCTCTAAATAAGCTAAATGTAGTTGGTACTCTGCGATGTGGCAGACACGCAAAACACAGTGCCTTGCAAAATGTATTTAAAATATTCAACTGGTGGACTAAGCGCCAGAGCGAAATTCATAAATGAATATAATCAATTTTTAATGCGTACAATTTTCTTCACCCTCCCTAAACCAACTTCCTAAATATGATGTATGCTAGATTAAGAAGATGGTTGCATTTCTTTAGAAATGGTTCGATGCATATGGTTCGAAGAAGGGAAAGAAGATACGTGTGAATAAGGAGAGGATGGTCAGTGAAGAAGAAGATAAGGACACGGAGGAGGAGCAGGAGGAGGAGGGTGGTCAGCGAAAATGCAGCTGGAACACGGGTGGTCTGTGACGAAGATAATGAAGAACAATGGCATCGTACTTTTGCTAAGCTAGGCACTTCTCGATTTCATGATAGGAGGGGGTTTTAGCATACGAGAGCCAGGAGATGCATCGAGACCAGTTGCATTCAAATCGTGACCAACGTGACTATATATATATATATCATAAAGGTATATTATTTCTCAATTTTATTTACCCGTCCTCCTCCTCGCCACATAATTTTAAGATTTAAAAGAAATTTTTTTCCTATTTTTTAATATTTAATATTTTATTATTATATTCTTTTTTATATTATATTTTTCTTGACAAATTAGCGCGCAAAAATCATCCGAGGAAATTTCTGCTGACACCGCATAATTCTAAGGGTCAACGTTCCCACAGCTAACTACCAAGTATTGCTGTCTCTTTCTCTCCCCCAGAATTTTAGCTTTAAAATGCATGCTCTCTCTTTCCCATCTATCCGGAGACGCGGTGTTTAAAAAGCCGATCTTTCCCGTCATCATCCGATGAAAAACGAATGCTTGGTGACGCTCGGCATATGTACCATTCATTAAAGACTGATGTCAGAGAGCCGGCGTTGGGGGAGTTGGTTAGGCGGCTGACTCGTACCGCGGAGGTCTTGGGTTCGAGCCCCGTCGCCTATGATTCTGTTTTTTCATTTATATTAATATCCTAAATTAATATTTCCATCTCGATGACGTCATCCGCCGCCGCCCGGCCTCGCGCCACCCGCCGCCCGAGCCGCCCCGTGGGGAAATTTTCCACCGACCATGAAACTCAAATTTGAGTTTCAAGGTCGGGGGAGGGGAGGGGGAAATGGCCTTCAAACTCGAATTTGCGTTAGAATCCCCCTTGTATTACTACTCACGGGGGTGACCATCGACGAGAATGGGCGATCCCTACCTAAGACGCGCGCGTAGGTGCGCCGGAGTCATTATACGTTGCGCAAGCCTCCCTCTCCGGCCGCGACGGTGCCAGCTCGTCGCTAAATGAATTCCTGGTATATGGAAACGTGTCTCGACGCCACTCTACCAGATCTCGTATCTAGTCTGTAAACTCGCTATTACTCGTCGTCCTGAACCTGAAGTAGACGGGTCCTCTTCACGTCTCAGCTGGAAGCGCCTTCAGACTGGGCCCTAAGGCCAAGATGCGAGTGTAGGGAAACAAAGTAAAATATGTAGGAGATTCAATCATCAAACAGAAACTTCGACAGCGAATAAAATCAATGAATTTCCAAAGAGCACGTGTATAACTTCTTTTTTGAGAGGGAGGGGAAATGCTTTTACGCACACCTAACTTAGGTAGTGTCGGGCTCCCATAATTCGCTAGACTACCGACTAACCCCCCCCCCCCCCCTACTTGGCTCCAAAGTTGTATCGACCTCTCTTCAACCTTCCGGACGCAGGGGCAATCCCACTGCTTCTCCACATAGAATTTTGAAGACACCTACCCCACCGAAACCTCTACACAAGTCCCTCCAGACGCCACAGATTTCTGTATCTTTACCCCCTAACTACTCGCCACTGCAGCTGTCGGCCATAGCACCTCTATTAAGTAGGAGTTCGGAATTATGAGACCACGGGAAGTCGGCGTGGGTGAATCGGTTAGGCGGCTGGCCAACACGCGGACGTCCCAAATTCGAATCCCGGCACCGCGGCTTTCCCTTTTTTCCGGCTCCTGCATAAGGTAGACGTGTTTATAGACTATGCGAGACTGAGGGACTAGTTAAAGCGACCTCGGTTTGGTTCGGTGGCAGAACCAAGTTTGCCTTTCTGCTACTGGCGGGCCTGTTTTTATATTCCTTGCACCAAGTAGAATTAACATCCGGTTCGCGCCACTCGCGCACTGTACTTAAAATCAAGTTCAGATTTATTGGCCGTACGTTTTTCACATGTCCTTATTACTGACATCGCAACTTAGGTACAATATAATAAGAAATAACAATTTATGTAGGAAAGGAAAAGGAAAAATTTACGGCGGTTCGTAGCGGTACGTTACACATGGATCAACGATTTCTTGATTCCCTATCTTTCTACAAAGTTTCGCGAAACTTGGCGCGTAACAACTCCTGCGATCGCCTTGCTAGTTTTATAACATTTCATATTTTACGTTTACTTTGAACTCTTCTCTTCTTATCCACAAACAGGTAACGTCGGAAATCTGATTCAAGTCAAATCAATCTTGATGAAGCTTAAGTTAATTCAAATTTCGATAATTTATTGCAGTAAGTTTATTGTATATTGTATTTTCTGCATATAAGCTCGCCTGGCACTATTGTTTGTAGAGTCTGCAGTAGTCTGTACTCTATATGCCCGGTTCCCATCCCTACCAATTCTAAGAATTCACGGAATTGGCGTGTTCGGCACATCGAGGTTCTCGCCGCTTCTAGCTAACATTCGGTTTTGTCCCACTCGCTCTCATTTGCTATTACTTTCAGAACACTAAACAGAAAATACAGTGCCTATAATTTAACTGTTTCATTGATCTAAATATACTGCTGAGGGTTTTGTTGCACATGTAACGCCTTCATTTAACAGAACTACTGATAGATCTTGTAAGGATTTGTTGTAAGTAGTTGTAAATAAACATTTAAAATAAATTAATCTAAAAGCAGATGAATAATATGTTTCAGGAAGGATCTCGATTGGGGTTTGCTCGAATTGGATGCTGTGAGAGAACGAAAGGTGATCGATGATTTTGATTTCCTTGTATTAACCAATTTCGGTTTACACGGTCTTCATCATCTGCTGCCAACCGTGGACCATGCTTATTTGCCCCTATGCGTAAATGCTTTTGAACAAACCTGCAAGGAATTTGGAATCAGCACGGAGAAGTTGACGCAGTGGGAACTCGTGAAAGGACAGTTCAAACAGCTTTTGCGTAAAGAATCAAAGAAGAATCATAGATAAAACAAAAGATGGATAGCAACTGAAAGGATGTTAGAGCAGAGTTTTGGAACTATGTAGTTATTGCGTAATAAGTTACTTGAACAATCACTGCATGTTTTGTTATCTTAACATAAAAGTGGGACTGAATATTCGAAGCGCATAAAAGAGCAACAGTGTTTAAAAGGGACAATGTTTTTCATATACCTACTATTATACATTAGTATGTATTTTGTTTAGAATTTTATTAGGTTTTCTCATAAGAAATGCGTACTTTCTAACTCGTCGATAAATCGAAAATAAAGTAACTCATTTGTATTGCTGATTCTTCAATAAATATCGGGTGGCTGTATAATAATTAACTTTAAAATGTTGAAAAACGAAGCATACTATAGTTATTAATCAATAATACATTGATCATTATAATATGTAACTGCATGCCACCTTGCTCTCCTTTTCAATGCATTAAATATGGACGTTTCTCTGTTAATGCTGCTTGCATACAATCTTTGTAATTGTTGATTGTTACACTAAACATTTAAAATGGATTATTAATCCTGTCATAAACTACTAAAAACAACAATACAATCGTTTTTAGGTAAGAGCCAGATTCAGAGTATAACAACGACAGTTCTTCACGAGTAAACCACTGTCTTCCATTTGAAAATTGTCATGTAAGATACACTGTTTATCTTGAATAATAACAATTTCACTTAGAAATGTTTGATTAAACCATCCTTCTTATACAGTGTTATTCTACTGATAGGCAATACTCTAGGTCAGGCCTGCTCTTTAGGGTGCAAATACCTCTTCAAGTTCTGGGACCCGGGCAACAGCCGAGCGCGGAACTTTTACCTTGTTAACTACAGCATAGGCTGTGGGTGAACTGCAAGACTGCACGTGCGTCCATACTGGCTCGTACCACGAGTCCATGTAGTTGGATCTCACGCGTATAGGCGCACACACACTCTTGCAGTTACCCCAAAATCCACGCAACGGTTAGCAAGGTAACTGTTCTGCGCTTGACTGTTGCCGGTTCCCAAAACTTGAGGAGGGATTTGCACCTTAAAGGGCAGCGCTTGCTCTAGGCGATGATTATCCGGCCGAAAATAAGACGAAAATCAAGAGTGACGAAATTCCGGTAAAGGTTTCGTTTTCGAGAAAATTGAATTTGAATTTCAGCTCAATATGCGTGGTAGGCGCCTGAGGGGCACGGGAAAGTAAGTGGAACACGTTAGTTGTCCGTAGGACGCCCTGTTCATCCAGTACGTCCACGACGTAGACATAGAATGCTTTTTCCACTTAAGGGGGTATTCTACCCCAAAATTCGTTGTTTTTTCTTTTCTAATAGTTTAAGGTTCCGATGATATGTTCATAAAATATTAAGATGAAATTCGAAAAACTGCCAGTTATACTATATCGACTCTTGTGTTCGGAGCCAACCAACGCACAGTGCATCAAAAGTGACTTTTTGCAGTAAAAATTCCGTATCTTCGTCAATTCTCAACCGATTTTTTATTTCTTCGGCTCGTTTTATCGGGACTTAAATTTGTTATAATATCAAATTCCTGAATTGCGACCAAAACGTGTTGTTTTCTATCTTCTTTTGACATAGTTGGATGAAAACTTTAGTAGAACCATCTTTGGGGCTAATTTGATTAGATTTTGCTTATCTAAGTAGTTCTTTTTACGTAAAATCTTCAATTGGCACTTGGCAATAGCGGGAACATAAAACAAGCGATTTGTTGACACGTCAGAATGTTTGAAATATAACTTTACAATGGCTGAAAATTTGGAACGTCTACCGAATTTACTACAACCAGTGTTGCGAGGTTTACCGGTGTGGAGATTCTTCCTGAGAATCTGGTTGCACTCCGCGGTTATCCCCGAACGGGTTGTTCCTCGGGCTCCGATAGTTCAGGTGAAGGTACCGGGAACGGGATTCTCGGGTCGAGCCGAGAGGTAGTGGATCGTTGCCGGTTAAAGAGTTAGAACTCACCGTAGGTTATAAGAAAGGTTTATTTGAGCTGAGCGATCACGGGCGTGATCGCGTAACTGATCTTTTTACAATGTTCTTCTTTGGTTGTTCGGGGCGTGGGTTTATATACAAGATTTGGGGTCGCAGTTTCGTGATCGCGAGGGGAGGCCTAATAATCTCCGCCTGTGGATCTGGGTCATGCAGAGTATGCGGTTTACTTTTGATTGCGTATCTTGCTGAGCTTGCTGGTGTCCGTTGCACCAGGTGTTATGGTTGCGTATCGTGACATAACACCAGAACCGTCTAACATATCCATTTAATGTATAATTATAGAACCTAATAGCGTTCAGCAATATCGCAGAACATCAAAAACCATGATTTATTTTTTTACGATTTTATTATTGTTTATTAGTAAATATAACTTTATCCAATCTTTCCCAACCACATATTTTGCATTTGGAATGTAGGTAAGAATGTAGTAAACAAATTCAGAAAGGAATTAGCTGCCAGCAGTTGCTACTGTGATGTTAATCCGATTTTGTGTAATTGGCGATAGCGCTCAAACTACCTTTCTGTGGACAAAATTCCGTATTTCAGTGAATTCTTAACCGATTTTTATCTTTTTTTGCTCGTTTTGTCTGAGACTAACTCTGCTAAAATGTCACATAGTATTTATTCAAAATTTTCTTTAGGGATTAAACAAACAAATTCTGATCTCTTGGTTCCGAAATAACGAGTTTGTTAACCATTTTTTCCTACATCATTTAAAGAAGATAAAATAAAAAATAAATATAAATTAAACAATTCAAATTTAAATAAGTTAGTCTTCATCCACATATTCTACATCTTCTTTATAATTAGACAAACGATATTCTGCGTCTTTTTCGAGTTATACAGACGGAGTAGGCCATTGGGACCTCAAAATCGAAATTAAAGGATCCGATGTTATTAATAAATTATACATATATTCTCATTTGTCGAAAACCTCGAACTTTTTCTGGTATTAAATTATCGGAATCTTTTAAAATTTTTGTTCCTAGATTCCTGGGCTTCTTCCGACATCAGACCAATCCGCAGAATAGTGGAGTTTAAAACGTATTTTCCGTGAATTAAAATTTTGTGTAATGATGATGGGATAAAATACCATCCATACTCCCTAATAAAAATTTTGGCCGTTTCGAGAAAAATAGATTGGAACTTCGATGAGTCTACACTGATTCCACACGACAGAACTTGTAAAATTATAAAAAATTTGTAAATAAGTTCTTCATTCGCCTCTGTGATTTCCGCTACTGTCTTCCAATTGCGGTGTCACGTCCTGGGTGGCGGGACTTGGATCGTAACATATATGGGGTAGGGAGGTTGCTCGAAGATTCTGCTTCGTAGGAAGACCTGCTTCGCTATGAAGGCTATGCTTCGGAACTTGTGTCGACCAGGGAAGGCTGTATGGTGATTGTACACCCGAGTGACGCACGTGAGAGTACTGGCTTTAATTTACGGCTCGATAATTGGCTTACTAACTGCATCGCATGAAAAGAGGCGTAAATAGTAGGTTTTTACTATAGGTTTGAAAATAGCCATACGGGACTCTATATGAAAGAACGTTAGTAAACACGGGCAAGAACTCCCGACGCTCGCGGAGACCGATCAGCTGTAGTTGTTGCGCGTAATGGTTCCAGGTATTCGAGGCGAAATAGCGAGACTTCACAGTTAAAGGTAAAAGCGAAAGCGTTATTTATTGGAACGCGTAACAGATAGCAATAAACACTTTATAATTATGCGTTAGACATTCAGCATAGGCACATAACATTTATATAAGGTAAATCATAGATAATTAACATTAAGTAGATAATAACATAAAGATGCGAGGCAATGGAGTTAAACAATAATAAGCAAGAGTAACCGATATAAATACAATTAAACATTATATGTGTTAAGCTATGAGCGTAAGTCTAAGCAAAGAAATTAATATAAAGGAGTAAAGTAAGCAATTAAAAGTTATAAACAAAAGATTAAATATAATAGAAATTGGAACGCTTACGGTGATGTAGACGCTGGTTATTGAACACTGAATTTAAGCGTTAGAATATGACTGATACTGATAAAGTAAACCCACGTAAATCTGAGGTGAGACAGATTGTGTTGAAGATACTAAAAAATGCGTGGGCACCGGTATTTATAAATACCGGCACCGGTATTTATACAAACTGATGGAATGTGAGGTATGCGGGGAATTTGAGGTATGCGTGATGACTCATGCCCAAAGTATGCGTGGAATTTGCGGTATGCGTGGAATTTGCGGTATGCGTGATGAGTCATCCGTAAGGTATGTGTCGTAATAACTCTGGGGTTTTTGTAAGAGGCAACGGTTTGATCTATAATTAGTTTAGCAGACAATGGGATTTCGAAAAGGGACACTCAATCCTTTGGGTGGACTTTTGTGGTTTTCATTGGTAGAGGGGGGGGGGGGGGAGAGGTTTCGATTTAGAGAGGTTGAGGCGATGGACTTGTTGCATTTCGTGATTTAGGAGGGAAATCATGCCTCTAAGGCGAAGAGGGGAAGGGGAATTTCGTATATGATCAGCTGGAGATGGGGACCGCTAAGGTACATCGTCCAAGATCTGATGATTGGTAAAGGGTTAAGAATTGTGGTTTTATAGATAGTAGTAGATTCGTGGGTAGGTCATATAAGGAGGAAGCTCGTTAGGACTGGGCGAAAATAAAGGGACGTCACAGCGGAAAAATCGTCACGCTGTATACTCATCATTGGAAGTACAAGAACCTTTTCTTAGAATTCGTTGTTTCGGAACCAAGAGATCCGAATTTGTTTTTTAATCCCTAAGGCAAATTTAATCCCAGATAAAACGAGCAAAAAAAGATAAAAATCGGTTAAGAATTCACTGAGATACGGAATTTTATCCACAGAAAGGCAGTTTGAGCGCTACTGCCATTTATACAAAATCGGATTGACACCGCAGTGGCAATTGGTGGCAGCTAATTCCTTTCTGAATTTGTTTACTACATTCTTACCCACATTCCAAATGCAAAATATGTGGTTGGAAAGATTTGATAAAGTTTTATTTAGTAATAAACAATAATAAATTCGTAAAAAAATAAATCACAGTTTTTGACGTTCTTCGATATTTCTGAACGCTATTAGGTTCTATAATCATATATTAAATTTATATTTTTGACGGTTCTGGTTGTAGTAAATTCGGTAGACGTCCCAAATTTTCAGCCATTTTAAAGTTGTGTTTCAAATATTCTGACATGTCAACAAATTGCTTGTTTCATGTTTCTGCTATTGCCAAGTGCCAATTGAAGATTTTACGTAAAAAGAACTACTTAGATAAGCAAAATCTTATCAAATTATCCCCAAAGATGGTTCTACTAAAGTTTTCATCCAACTATGTCAAAATAAGATAGAAAACAACACGTTTTGGTCACAATTCAGACATTTGATATTATAACAAATTTAAGCCCCGACAAAACGAGCCGATGAAATAAAAAATCGGTTGAGAATTGACGAAGATACAGACTTTTGACCGCAAAAAGTCACTTTAGAACCACTGTGCAACGCCTAAGGTCAACGGCATTGCGTACATTTCGATTGTCACAACCGAACGGCTGAAACCCGGCACAGCTGCGGAAGGACTCTCAGAGCGCATCGAAAACCGTCAGCATATGGCGAAACACCTAAAAGCACGCCAAAGATGGAGGACCCGATGATCCCCGCTTCGACCCGATTAGAGTATGTATGATGTACGAGCAATACGAGGGCACAATTGATAGAGACTTGATACCTGACTTTATGCGCGATTCATGCCTGATTAGGCACAGTGTCATTGTCACCCAGATCTGGACAGAATAAACTTGTTAACCTTGCGATGAGTTCCAACTCTTTAACCCGCAACGATCCCCTACGTTCGGTTTCAAACCGAATCCTTCCGTCCCGTTTCAAACCGAATCCTTCCGTCCCGGCATATTCACCCTAACCTTCGGAGCCCGTTGGACGACGATCGCGAAGGACGCCCCGGAGTACCCCGAGATTCGTATCCAGAATCTCGACCCCAGGGGCCTTGAGCATAACACTTGTATCTAAAGAAACTATGACTGCCAGCAGAAAAGAAAGAGCTGCCCAACATGATTTTTTGAAGCTAAGGAAGGTTTCCTCTATAGTCCTGGTATAGTAGATTAGGGGAAAGTTACAGAAATTGGTCGTTAACTACCGTAACTTCAGTCGTATAGGTCGTAACTGCATTAAAAACTTTGAACGCGTTTTTCTCGAAACAATTTTTATAGAAAGGGCGCACCTTTTTCTCAAAAACTACTCGACCGAATGAGCTAAAATTTGACACACATTCAAAGTGAATGTGTACCTATAGCCCGAAGCAGAATTATATCACTAGTCTCAAAACAACCCCCTCCACTCCTTGTTTCAGTTCAAGAAAGGTCGAAAAAATCAAACATTTATTTTTAAACAGTTGCGACTTCGGTAACAATGCCCGAACATTTTTTTTACTTGGAGGAAATCCCCACGGATACCCCCGACCCTCGGGGGAGGGTCGAGGGTTATGTGGGCGTCGAACCCACTAAAACCTCCAAGGTGGTCTGGCTCGTGCGCGGAGTTGCGTGCTCAGCGGGGGGGGGGGGGGGCGAGATCAAACTAGCGGTACCTCCCCCTGCGCATGGTGCAACCCCACGCGAAAAAATTCCCCTGACGGGATCTTCCCTGAGGGAATAGACCTCCCCCAGCTTTGTCCTTCAGGGACGGCGGCGCGCGACGGACCACGCGTCCGCGCCGCCTCTTCCGGGATTGCTGCTACTAGGGCGCCAGGTGCCCCCCGGCACCCATACCCTGCGAACCCGGGATCGAGCTACTACCTGGCCGTAACGATGATGACTTGAAATTTACGGAGCTAGAGTCGCGACTCGGCGGGGGCGTTGGCGGCTGGAAGGGCCGCCCCTGCCGCCGCACAGTGGTTCGAGTATACTACATGCTAGCCGGACAAAATTATTTTTTCGCGGGTTTGTGTTCACATGGGTCCAAATTGTTAGCAAACATACCTGATTTGTATTACAGTTTATTATTTCACTAAAAATATCAACAAAATAAAAATATGACTAATTCAATAAAGGAAAAAGGACAAAACGACAGTATTGTACATTAAGTATAATTAACAGTTATAACATTATGTCTATTCCTGTAATTTCTGAGTTTTTAAGTTATAAAACCCGGTTTTTGAAATCAGTTTTCTCTGCATCGCTAGTAAAATAGTGTTTTAGTATATGTTTCACGCCGATCCACGCGACAAGGGTTGAATCTACGGAAAGTAGAGACATTCTAGTTTATTTTAATCAATCGGTCGATCTGCAAAAATTTGCAAAACTATATTTTTTTAATTGTTTTCGAGCGCGACGCTCTGTAGCACCAGTCAGTGGATTCAAATAGTGTTTTAGTATATGTTTCACTTCGATCCACGCGACAAGGGTTGAATCTACGGACAGTAGAGACTTTCTAGTTTATTTTAATCAAACGATCGATCTGCAAAAATATGCAAAACTATATTTTTTTATTGTTTTCGAGCGCGACGCTCGACAGGAGAGATAGCACAGTTGTTATACTTTTTGACGGTATTGAGTTTATATAGGGTTCAAATTTTTAGAAAACAAACCTGATTCATATCATATTTGTAAACATAATTAACGACTTGTAACCTAGTAGTAAGTTTATCTTATTTCTTATGTTTGGAATAATATATTTAAATTGTTATACCCGTTAATAATAATAAGAATAATATTATTATTATTAGTGACAAAATAAAATGTGATACGAATCAGGTTTGTTTTCTAAACATTTGAACCCCGTATAAACTCAATACCGCAAAAAAAATATAACAACTGTGCTATCTCTCCTGCCGAGCGTCTCGCTCGAAAACAATAAAAAGAATATAATTTTGCAAATTTTTGCAGATCGACCGATTAATTCAAATAAACTAGAAAGCCTCCACTTTCCGTAGATTCAACCCTTGTCGCGTGGATCAACGTGGAACATATAGTAAAACACTATTTGAATCCACTGAGTGGTGCTACCGAGCGTCGCGCTCGAAATCAATTAAAAAATATAGTTTTGCAAATTTTTGCAGATCGATCCATTGATTAAAATAAACTAGAAAGTCTCCACTTTCCGTAGATTCAACCCTTGTCGCGTGGATAGACGTGAAACATATACTAAAACACTATTTGAATCCACTGACTGGTGCTACAGAGCGTCGCGCTCGAAAACAATTAAAAAAATATAATTTTGCAAATTTTTGCAGATCGACCGATTGATTAAAATAACCTTGAATGTCTCTACTTTCCGTACATTCAACCCTTGTCGCGTGGATCGACGTGGAACATATAGCAAAACACTATTTTAATAGCGATGCAGAGAAAACTGATTTCAAAAACCAGGTTTTATAACTTAAAAACTCAGAAATTACAGGAATAGACATAATGTTATAACTGTTAATTATATTTAATGTACAATACCGTCGTTTTGTCCTTTTTCCTTTATTGAATTAGTCATATTTTTATTTTATTTATATTTTTAGTGAAATAATAAACTGTAATACGAATCAGGTATGTTTTCTAACAATTTGGACCCCATATGAACCCAAACCCGCGAAAAAATAATTTTGTCCAGCTAGCATGTAGTATACTCGAACCACTGTGCGTCGATGAGACTGTTGCGCGATAACGTGGGAAAGTCTATAGGACCGCAGGTCCGCGCCCGTGGAGTGCTGAAGCACTCAGGTCGCGAGTATGTGCGGGAACTTCAAAAAAGGACTTTACTCAGTTAGACTTTTGAATACGTATATTCTGAAATACAGAAATAGCTGTTGGCTGTTCTACTAACAAGACTGATCTCCTCTTTTACAAAATAACTCCTCGCTTGTCACCTCCGAGTGCCCTACTCCTTCAATATTGCAGTCTTCCTCTGACTCCCTCCTCGGATTCTTTCGCCCAATCAAGACGATGTCGTCCCTCAAGCTTCGTCAGGGGGTTGTCCTTCAGCAATCTCTTCCTCCTTGGCCCATCCTCCACGCTTCCTCCCACTCTCGTCCAGTGATCGAGGCACGCTCCCGTTTACATAGAGTGATACATAGGCTACGTACAGTACATACATATCTCGCAGGTAAGTAAGCGCAACCCTCGGGGTCAAGACCCTCGACGTCACTCGGAGAAATTTTATAGCTTTATGACTTTCAGCCTTCCCCGACCGGAGTTTTTACTCTAACAGGACATCGACAATTATTGAAAGGGAGGACAGACTTCTAAGGGGGCCGTCTCATTTTTGTTATTGTCCGTCTCACCGGGCCTTGAATGTGTGCGGACGGTCACACAAGCTAGGTTAAGCGTGAACGTATACGCGTGTAGTAAACAAACCATTTCAACCGTCTTTCGTCCTGGAATCGGCCAGAAGGAAGTTTTGGCGGGTACAGTTACCCTCAGTAAACATCTGTGCAGGGTGGTCTGGTGTGTTTGAACGCTAATAAGCACTGTACATTGAAATAATAATGAATTTATGAATCGAAACCTCACAGAATGAAGCTTCAAGGTTTCTCCGTTGGTGGCGTTATTGGTGTACTGTAGCTACGTAGCACCAGCGTAACGTATAAATTCATTATTATTTCAATATACAGTGCTTATTAGTGTTCAAACGCACCAGACCACCCTGCACAGATGGTTATTGAAGGTAACTGTACACGTTAAAACTTCCTTCTAGCCGATTCCAGGACGAAAGACGGTTGAAACGGTTTGTTTACTACACGCGTGTACGTACAAGCTTAACATTAGCTTGTGTGACCGTCCGCACACATTCAAGGCCCGGTGAGACGGCCCCCTTAAGTGCTTTTACGAGACGAGTCGCTGCCCGCTCGACGAAATTTGGCACGCAGATGTGCAAAGGAAAAAGTAAAGCTATTTACTACCCTCGCCTGATCTAACGGTAACTTGAAACATTCAAAACTAGCAAGGAACCCCCCCCCCCCCCCCCCCCTCCCCCAAGAAGCACAACGCACTCTACAATAAACTCTTCCTTGTCCTCCGTTTCATATTTGCTTAAGACCTTCCAGATGTTCCGTTCGCTTCGAATCTATATATATTATTTCTATCTTTCAATACAAAAGGATTTTGAATTTCGCTCTACATCTAACTTCGATATCTCTATGACTTATAGCTAACTTCATACAGGGTGTTACTCTACCTATAGTCAATATTTTGGGGGGTGATTCTACAGGCATATATAAGTCGAAAATCAAGAGTGACGAAATTGCGGTAAATGCTTCGTTTATTAATTATCGATGGTTAAAGATTGACGTCTGGATCGCCTGAATCAGCCTGAATGACGGCAACTCGACGCACAGCGGGCCGCGCGAGGCAGGCCAGCCAAGGGGCGTGCAGTGGCGGCGGATGCGTGACGGATTTGCCATGTAGAGCGCATACTTACTTACCTACCTCGCCGAAACTGTGACATACGATACTTGCAATAATTTATGAAAAGACGCAAACGTTGTTCGGCATTAAACCTGCCTACTCGTAAAAATCCACAAGGGCAAATCAAAACCCGCCCAACGGGATTCTCAAGTAGAGAGGGTGAATGCCATTGCCTTTGAAAATATTGCCCTCAAAAATCACCCACACGGCCATCCAAAGCACCGCGATTGTCCCGTCCGCGATTGTTCACTTAATTACACACACGCACTACGATTAATTTTCTCGCGAGTGTACATGTCTTCGCGCACTGCGATTGTCCCGTCCGCGATTGTTCACTTAATTACACACACGCACCACGATTAATTTTCTCGCGAGTGTACATGTCTTCACGCACCACGATTGTTCACTTAATTACACACACGCACCAAGATTAGTTTTCTCGCGAATGTCCATGTCTTCACGCACCGCGATTGTCCCGTCCGCGATTGTTCACTTAATTACACACACGCACTACGATTAATTTTCTCGCGAGTGTACATGTCTTCGCGCACTGCGATTGTTCACTTAATTACACACACGCACCACGATTAGTTTTCTCGCGAATGTCCATGTCTTCACGCACCGCGATTGCAGTCTGTGCTCGCGTTGACGACAGTCGTCAAACTGAGGAGACCTTGGCCAAATCCCTGCGCGAAGGACACGAACAACGTTACGAATAAACAACCTACATACAATGTATCGCTACACCTTCGCCGAGTGGCTCAAGCGATGATACACAGCTTATGCAATAAATTAAATTCTTTATTCTTCATGGAATCGATAGGTATGGCAGTGACACCAATGGATTCTCTATGTTTTTCCATAAGGAATCGATCGACGCCACTTTCGCAAAGATCTGATGAGAAATGCAGAATACAGTAAAGTCTCGTTAGCCGTTCGATTTACTGTACACGATACTGACTTTTCGCTATCCCCACCACTTTTCTCTCACTCTTGTCCGGTAAAGGCGAAAGCGAGATGGAACGAGAGCGAGCGAAGGCACTGAAAGCGAGCGTGGAAAGTTACGAGACAGACGACGCGTTGATGTTTTGTCTCGCTCCGTCTTTCGGACGCCACAACACTCCGTCCTTTGCGTGCGTGACGGGCGTGCGCGAAGGTCGCAAGCGGTTACGGTGACAACGAGAACCGTTTCGCAAAATCTTGACGCAGGCCCGGCTCAAGTCTTTTTTGCACCGTAGGCGAACTTTTCAAATTGCGCCCTTTATTATAATACATTTATTTGAGATTAGTTATGACTTTACTCTGCAAAATTAGGCAACTGCTAGGGCGTAAGGTGGACAAGAGGTGCAAAATGGTATTTTCATTGCTGGCATTGCTGAAAATAAATTTTTAAATAAAATACTACACATTGTACTACAACGGTTTTAAACTACGAATAAAAATTGAGAGTAAGGACATCAATAAACTGAAATAAATGTACAATAATAAAGGGCTCAATTTGACAAGTTCGCCTATGGCGCAAGAAAGACTGGAGCCGTTGCGTGGTTATCTGACCGCCGCGCGCATGCGTCAAGCAGTTGCGATTACATGGGAGCGCTCGCGTCTGTCGCGCACGCCGATCGCGCACGCAGTCTTCTATCTCGCTCCCCCCTTCGGCCAGAAAGAAGCGAGAAACTCACACCCGGAATTAGGGTTTTGTCACGATACGTGCTCAATGTCAGTCCTGCCCAGCGAGCGGCTAACGAGACTTTACTGTAATTTCAGATTCGTCGCTTTCTAGTGCGCAACATTGTATGGCCCCCTGATCTCGAGCGTCGCGGTCGGAGGCCACGAAACTCAGCGCGGAACGGTCTCGTCGGGGGCATTGACTGGCCGTGCGAAACAGCTGTGATTCTCTAGCACAGGCACACGCGGGCCTCATTTAAAATTAGCTTCGTTAAAAGTAATCCGATTTACATTACATTTGGTATGATTTTTATCGGAAAAACATAGGGAATCCATTGGTGTCACTGCCATACCTATCGATTCCATGAAGAATAAAGAATTGAATTTATTGCATAAGCTGTGTATCATCGCTTGAGCCACTCGGCGAAGGTGTAGCGATACATTGTATGTAGGTTGTTTATTCGTAACGTTGTTCGTGTCCTTCGCGCAGGGATTTGGCCAAGGTCTCCTCAGTTTGACGACTGTCGTCAACGCGAGCACAGACTGCAATCGCGGTGCGTGAAGACATGGACATTCGCGAGAAAACTAATCGTGGTGCGTGTGTGAAATTAAGTGAACAATCGCAGTGCGCGAAGACATGTACACTCGCGAGAAAATTAATCGTAGTGCGTGTGTGTAATTAAGTGAACAATCGCGGACGGGACAATCGCGGTGCTTTGGATGGCCGTGTGGGTGATTTTTGAGGGCAATATTTTCAAAGGCAATGGCATTCACCCTCTCTACTTGAGAATCCCGTTGGGCGGGTTTTGATTTGCCCTTGTGGATTTTTACGAGTAGGCAGGTTTAATGCCGAACAACGTTTGCGTCTTTTCATAAATTATTGCAAGTATCGTATGTCACAGTTTCGGCGAGGTAGGTAAGTAAGTATGCGCTCTACATGGCAAATCCGTCACGCATCCGCCGCCACTGCACGCCCCTTGGCTGGCCTGCCTCGCGCGGCCCGCTGTGCGTCGAGTTGCCGTCATTCAGGCTGATTCAGGCGATCCAGACGTCAATCTTTAACCATCGATAATTAATAAACGAAGCATTTACCGCAATTTCGTCACTCTTGATTTTCGACTTATACAGGGTGTCCCAAAAATGTTGCGTTTCCTTAAAGGGGGTGATTCTGGGGGTGATTTCAAACAACTTTTTCCTTTGGGAAAATGCTCTCCGATGTTTCGTTAACGAGATATTAATAAAAAGCACCGACCAATCACAGCGCGAGTCTGACGGCCGAGTTCCCGCGGTAGCGTGGCTACGAGCCGCGCTGCGACTGCGACGAGCAAGCAACTCGGCATGCATCGAAGAAACTTGCGTAGAATGGCAAATGAAAAAGACGTAACAAATAAAATCGAACATGTTGTCATGGTTTGTTCGTCATTTAAAGTGAATAATGAATAAAGGATAAATGGATGAAAATCACGTGTAACGTAAAAAGACGAATACGCAGTTTTTTTTTAGAAGATTCGAAAATAATAATTATTTGAAGTGGGAGGATAAGGAATACGTAAATTTCCTTGTGTTAATAACGTAGCCACGAAAAGGTAATGTAACAGGAAATTAACGAAAGGTGATAGTGGTTCGGTATTGTGATAAAAATCCGTAATTCAATAACGGCCAGCACTGTTGGTGGTAACGAATAAGTCTGTTTAAAAAGCCCGAATAAATGTTATCGTTCGGGAATTTAGAGAATTATCGCCGGAAATAAGCCATCGCTTGCGTTAAATTTAAAAATGAATTATCACTAATAAAGTAACTAAAACTCACCCTTGTTGGAAATTCACCTGCAGCTTGAAAATCTGTGTCACAGGGTCACCGAACCGATCCTGGTCATCGATGGACGTGCTCCGTGCACAGCTGGTCCCAGGTATCCTTACATTCCCACTACCCAAAGTTAAGGGTCGCAATGTCAGGTGCGTCCAGGTCAACGTACCGAATATTCACTTCACTGCACGGCTACTAACACTGATCACTTTATTTATCCTGAAGTATTCTTGGGCCGTGTACATTTCTGCGACGCGATTGCTTGCTGACTGACAGGATTTTTTCCAAGCAACTTCCGCTACCCCCAAGTAGCTTCTCTGGTTCCATTATGAGTTAACTCCCACCAGGGCAAGAGGCTTTAGGTAAAAAGAAGCCAACACATTTTCGGAACACGTGTTTTGCAGAAGTGCAACGAACACTTTCACAAAAGCCCGCGCTCCGTCCTTCTACTGCCAATGTACCCATTGCTTCGAGATAGAAAACAGACACCACGTGTATCGGTTCGAAAGGGTCCGAAGAGAAGAGACAGTCTTCGAGTTACTATAAAGAAGAAAATGCATACCATTCCTGTTTCCCCTTTCCGACACCCTGAGTTCACGACTGCTACGAGGCGGAACCAATTAAGTCATAAATTATCCGAAACTGTAGGAAACCGTTCTCTACCGCCGACTCGCCGGACAATAAACCGCGACCCTGGCGAAATGCTCTGACTGATCAGCCTGATTAATTTTGAAGAACTAGAAATTACAAAGAGGTAGTCCGCTGACTGCGCGTAGTCCCGCCTGCTTCGTCCTACCTTCAAATTAAAGACGGATCCCTTATCTCTCGAGTATAAACACGCGCTCGAATTTCAAAACAAAAGCACGCGTCGACGTATTCCGTGCTAGAGATGGTGGGCCTTGAGATCCGATTGGTCCCAAACTAACCAATCTGCCCTGCAGCCCTCCCAAACGGCCACTGTCCTGAAGAGGCCCTCTTCACAGCAGTATCTCCTCCCCAAGATTCACCATCGCTCGCACAGAATACGTCGCTTGCTTATCTCAAGTGTCTAAGCACGCGCTCGAATTTCAAATTCTGCAGGGCAGATTGGTTAGTTTGGGGCCAATCGGACCCCAAGGTCCACCCTCCCTCGCACGGAATACGTCGACGCGTGCTTTTGTTTTGAAATTCGAGCGCGTGCTTAGACACTTGAGATAAGCAAGCGACGTATTCTGTGCGAGCGATGGTGAACCTTGGGGAGGAGATACTGCTGTGAAGAGGGCCTCTTCAGGACAGTGGCCGTTTGGGAGGGCTGCAGGGCAGATTGGTTAGTTTGGGACCAATCGGACCTCAAGGCCCACCATCTCTAGCACGGAATACGTCGACGCGTGCTTTTGTTTTGAAATTCGAGCGCGTGTTTATACTCGAGAGATAAGGGATCCGTCTTTAATTTGAAGGTAGGACGAAGCAGGCGGGACTACGCGCAGTCAGCGGACTACCTCTTTGTAATTTCTAGTTCTTCAAAATTAATCAGGCTGATCAGTCAGAGCATTTCGCCAGGGTCGCGGTTTATTGTCCGGCGAGTCGGCGGTAGAGAACGGTTTCCTACAGTTTCGGATAATTTATGACTTAATTGGTTCCGCGTCGTAGCAGTCGTGAACTCAGGGTGTCGGAAAGGGGAAACAGGAATGGTATGCATTTTCTTCTTTATAGTAACTCGAAGACTGTCTCTTCTCTTCGGACCCTTTCGAACCGATACACGTGGTGTCTGTTTTCTATCTCGAAGCAATGGGTACATTGGCAGTAGAAGGACGGAGCGCGGGCTTTTGTGAAAGTGTTCGTTGCACTTCTGCAAAACACGTGTTCCGAAAATGTGTTGGCTTCTTTTTACCTAAAGCCTCTTGCCCTGGTGGGAGTTAACTCATAATGGAACCAGAGAAGCTACTTGGGGGTAGCGGAAGTTGCTTGGAAAAAATCCTGTCAGTCAGCTAGCAATCGCGTCGCAGAAATGTTCACGGCCCAAGAATACTTCAGGATAAATAAAGTGATCAGTGTTAGTAGCCGTGCAGTGAAGTGAATATTCGGTACGTTGACCTGGATGCGCCTGACATTGCGACCCTTAACTTTGGGTAGTGGGAATGTAAGGATACCTGGGACCAGCTGTGCACGGAGCACGTCCATCGATGACCAGGATCGGTTCGGTGACCCTGTGACACAGATTTTCAAGCTGCAGGTGAATTTCCAACAAGGGTGAGTTTTAGTTACTTTATTAGTGATAATTCATTTTTAAATTTAACGCAAGCGATGGCTTATTTCCGGCGATAATTCTCTAAATTCCCGAACGATAACATTTATTCGGGCTTTTTAAACAGACTTATTCGTTACCACCAACAGTGCTGGCCGTTATTGAATTACGGATTTTTATCACAATACCGAACGACTATCACCTTTCGTTAATTTCCTGTTACATTACCTTTTCGTGGCTACGTTATTAACACAAGGAAATTTACGTATTCCTTATCCTCCCACTTCAAATAATTATTATTTTCGAATCTTCTAAAAAAAAACTGTATTCGTCTTTTTACGTTACACGTGATTTTCATCCATTTATCCTTTATTCATTATTCACTTTAAATGACGAACAAACCATGACAACATGTTCGATTTTATTTGTTACGTCTTTTTCATTTGCCATTCTACGCAAGTTTCTTCGATGCATGCCGAGTTGCTTGCTCGTCGCAGTCGCAGCGCGGCTCGTAGCCACGCTACCGCGGGAACTCGGCCGTCAGACTCGCGCTGTGATTGGTCGGTGCTTTTTATTAATATCTCGTTAACGAAACATCGGAGAGCATTTTCCCAAAGGAAAAAGTTGTTTGAAATCACCCCCAGAATCACCCCCTTTAAGGAAACGCAACATTTTTGGGACACCCTGTATATGCCTGTAGAATCACCCCCCAAAATATTGACTATAGGTAGAGTAACACCCTGTATAATATATGGATTAACACCAGCGGATAACGCAACAAGACGGGCTCCTCCGTCGTCCTTTGTTTTTTAAGAAACAAGCAGGAAACTAAATCTGGTAATTTTAGAACGACAATTTACTGTAGCTAATATTCTTTAAAAAAAAACGACGTATTGTGACGCCCCACGATTTTTCGCGCGCGGTTATTTCAACTCTCTTTTATAAATCAATCTACAACTCCACTCAAATCTTCCCCAAACCTCAATTCTTACCCCTTTACCAATGACCCCGACCGCCTTGGCGATGTACCTTAGCGGTCCCCATCTCAAGACGGTCAATCATTAAATCTCCTTCCCTTATTCGCCCAACGCGGCACAAATTCCTCTCTTACATCGAATCTAAACAAGTCCCTCGCCCCACAAATCTCTTAAATCGAGACCACGTCTCACACCCTCTAAATGACCAAATCAGTCAAAACCACCGACCTCCCTTTCCTATTAAAACACCCAAAATCCATTCGAGGAGTTGAGCATTTCAAAATCACGTGTATAAAAACCCTAGAAGAAAAACCGCGAGTCCAAATATAGACCAACCTTTGGTCCCTACAAAAACACCAAAAGTTACCGTAACACATGTTTATAATTAGACCAAGGTACATACTGCGAACCCCCTTCATACCGTAAAATATTATATAAGCGGGGCAAAGTCCATACTGCGCGTACACCCCTCAACCCCTTGTAAAATCATATAAATACAAGGGCCCCGAGACAGAGGTCCTTTTTCGCCGCAATACCAGCTCCGAAAGGATACACTCTTTCGCTGAAATACCAGGACCGAGAAGACACTCTTTCAACGAAATACCTTCGGCGAAAAATCGCTCAACAAAGTATCATTTAAACTAAAATCAACCATCTTCAATCATCAAGCATTGTAAGAGATTATAATTACCATTAATACTACTGTATATCACCATCATCCATATCAATTATTCATATTCTTAGTGTTTCATATTATTTCGTATTGCAACGCTTATTGCGCTCATATTATATTGTATTGCTATTCTTAAAGCTTATTAACGCTTATTGCGATCATAGTATACTGTCTTATTGACGCTTATTGCTTAAATCATTCTAGCTTATTAATATATATTGTATTTCATGTTCATACTCATTTCCTATAAATCATAAACGCTATATAAATGTTATGTTCATCGCCAACCCGTTATTATAACACCTAACAATCAGCACAATAACAGTGCATGGCATATTACCAAAAAGCTACAAAGTGAATAAACAGTTTTACTTTAAATCACGCTTCGAATTATTGTGTCAATCCTTCGGCTACGAAGATCCCTAAATCCAAACAGGCTGCCGGAACAGCTGATTACGGGCAACGACCGCGGAAAGCATCACGGTGTTTACTAACTTACTTTCGTATAGGTTTCGCTTAACCGTATGACTAGTCGAATTTCGCGAAGTTATTACATGTGTCTTTTACAATAATGCAACGGTAAATCCGATTACCAAGGCAAACCAAAACAAGTGCTCTAACGGGTCTCTCCCCAATACAAACCAGTTCATTAAACCTTCCCTGGTCGATTAGTGTGCAGAATTAAACATTACTCGCCTGACGTTCAAAAAACGATTAGTGTGCAGAATTTCACATTTCTCGCCTGACGTACGAAATGGTTAGTGTGCAGAATTAAACATTGCTCGCCTGATTTCCCCTAAATCCTCAGTGTGCAGAATTAAACATTACTCGCCTGCCGTTCGAAACGATTAGTGTGCAGAATTTCACATTTCTCGCCTGACGTTCGAAATGGTTAGTGTGCAGAATTAAACATTTCTCGCCTGACCTTCCCAAAATCTTCAATCTCCTGAATCTCACATTCTCCCGGCCGTTCGAAACGATTAACGTACAGAATTTCACATTTCTCGCCTGACGTTCGAAAAGGCTGGTGTGCAGAATTACATCGTTAAATACCTGATTTCCTCGCCTCCCGGTGCGCTGAACTATAGATTCGCGCCTGGATTTCATGTAAATAACCACTATGTCATTTGTCCCCTTAAATCCTTAACCCGGGACGTGCCAGTATAATATAAGTTGCTAAGGGTGCTTTGGTAAATCATCGTTTTTTATTTGAATAATAACAGAAATATTAAAAAAAAAATGAAGCAGGAAAATAACTAAATTAAACAACGATTTTTTTATTGAAGCGCCCTCGCACATATGTAGCGCATAATTCCGTCGATATCTACTAAGTTATCAGTGAAAAAAACTTCAAACCGATTTACCTGTTTGCAATCCCTAGTTTTTAACGCCCCGCAATGTACTGAAGGACCTTTCAATCTCTTCCTCAAAGTATTCTCGAGGAAGAATCCGAGGCACGGAGTCGAGGCGAGGCGAGGTGCGGTGTCAGTCAAATTCAGAGCCACCTTTACTAATGGGCTAAGTGGGCTATAGCCCATGGGCGTCCGTGATCCAAGGAGGCTTAAGAATCAAATATGTTAAAATGCTTTTTTCTCTTCAATTTTGGAGACAAAAATTTGGTTCGCGGGCATAGTTTTTGTTCGTGTTTGCCGTGGTGAAGACCTGAGGTTGTGATGTACTACCTTGCACCGATGGCGAAGAAATTGCACCTTTGATAGAGCACTAAAGAGGTGAGTATTCGCATCCGCCATTTTGGGTCCTCTGGAGGTTAGATTAGATTTATTATTCTCTTCTGTACAAAAGATAGCGTTTCAAGACTCCGTCTTATATTGCCCAACGAACTTTCAGTCTGCCTCTACATTCTGTCTCTCTCCCTCCACTCACTCACCATACTCGTCCTTTTCTCTCTCCTCTCTCCTTTCCTCCTACTTAGTCTTATCTTTATCCTTATCAAGAGACACGGTAGTGTCTCGCGCCAAGTATATATATGTATATGCGCAGCGCGAGCACTGCAGTGTCTCTATTACGCGACGACTCGCTATTCTGAATCCTGATATTTCCGAATCTCAATAACGGCTGATCCAATTCGATTTTGAATGGTCTTAATGGATAGTCTGGGTTTGATTTACATCAGAAAAGTGTCTTCGTTTTGTTCCTACGTGCCTTATGAGCTGAGATATTTCGTTGTAAAGTGGCGATTTCCCGATTTTCATGTTCTTAAAAATTCAGCATCGTCCTGGTAAAGTGTAGGCAAGAGGGGAACATGAAAGGGAGAGAAATGTCTCTCAGGCACGTCGTTCATTGGCTCGTGGTGTAACTTGATACACTCAGTTCTCGCGCAGCGTGTATATCTATATATTGATGCGGGTTCGGCCAATCGCGTAACAAATAGTCACGTGACAGCTAGCAGAAAGCACGTCTGTAGAGATATAAACGTAACCTAGTTAGTATTTAAGAACCATAACCTGCGAAATGTGAAATATGGAAATTGTCTAAATTTTTGAAATGTCACGACTTTTTACACGACATAGGACACCGAATTATTGTCTAAATTAACAAGGTAAGTCACAAAAATTTTTTAATAGACTATTTATGTAGAGCTTATAGAAACGGAGGGGACGCATAGACTTGAAAGTTGTCCGGAGAAGGTTCGACAGAGTAGCGTCTTCTTTGACACAAGTTTTTACAAAATAATATATTGTTTTTATACCATCAGACTATTTTTACATTAGAGTTTTTATGTAAAACTTGTAGAAATGAAGGAGATGCATGGGCTTGAATAGAAATAAAGGAGACGCACAGGCTCGGATAAAAATGAAAGGGACGCACGGGTTTGGACATAAATGAAGGGGATGCACAGGCTTGAACAGAAATGAAGGGGATACACAGGCTTGGAGGTTGTCCAGAGAAGGTTATTACATAAACAGAGAATCATCTTGTTTCGCACAAGTTTCTCTAAATTTGTCAAATAAGGTAAATCGACAAAATTTTTCAAATTAGCGTAGCATTGATATTTAACCCTTAACTGGTATCCTGGGGTCACTCATTACCCCAGGCACGCAGAGTTCCCTGTGAAACTTTTGGTTGTCTAAGTTTGTAAACTAAATTTATAATTAACTTTGTAATAATACTTTAAATTTCTACGTTCCTATTATTTTATACATTACCTAAGAACAAAATATTCATAGAGGTTCTTCTGGTGTTGACTTTACAAGTTTCTGTGCCCTTTTTTATTTGGGGTTTGCCACGACCCCAGTATATCAGTTACGTTTGAAAAAAACAGTATACCAATTAAGGGTTAAGAAAATTATGGCGTACTGCTTGCAATGTCGAGTAAGTCACATTAGTGAAGAAAGTACACTGAATATGCATCTCCCTCGATACTTTCCAAACTTTTGTGAAACATATTTTCACATAAGATTTGAAATCTCTGAAGTATTATGAATATAATATTTTATTAAAATCCACAGTAGTTCCTACGCTATTCATTAATTTGATTAGTTTCCCATGAACAATATTTCAATTCACCAATAAACATACTAAATTAATTTTATTCCAGCACCAATAAATTGTGTGTTAAAAATATTTAAATTTCCTCCAACAAGACATTCTGCGCTCTCACTTCCTTCGGGCACATTTTGTAGTCTCTACATTTACTATAACAAAGGGCCACTCTATTTCTATATGTTCTACGTTAAGATGTCACTAAAATGTGGATTTTATATATTTACAGATAATCTACGCTAGAGAAAAAAATTTATTGTGACATAGTATTATATTAATTAAACGATTTTATTCAGCTACGATTCTCTGTTTGCTTCATGTCTGGAAACTCAAATTTAAACCAATTCCACCAATCCAATTGTCTTGCAGCTTTGCAGGCGTGCGTAGTTTGAATGGCAATATAATATTTCACTTAATATTAATAATTCACCCGAGGGGGTGAAAAAATTATCCAGTCATAATAAACAGTATAAAATGTGTGAAATCCCCACAAAATTACCTTTTCAGAAAAAAGGTACAAAAAAGAGCGCCAAGTATATAATCCCATAAAAAAAATCCCATCTAAAAACAATGTCGTAAAGTGATTGATATCAATAAACACTACTACAAAATGTGTGAAATCTCCACAAAATTACCTTTTTTAAAAAAAAGGTACAAAAAAGAGCGCCAAGTATATAATCCCATTTAAAAACATTGTCGTAAATTAATATAAATTTATTAATGTGCTATATTTAACTTTACAAAAGTAATGATATACAACAGTTGCGCCAATTATCACACTGGCTATTTGCACAAAGAACAAAATGTATTCAATAATATTAAGCAGATATATTTTTATACAAATAAATATTTTAATACGAATAAATATTTTATTCAAAATACTTGGCGCTGCGCAACCGAAAAAATGTTAATTGTCTTGGTTAATAAATAAAACAAGACAAGACACCACAGAGACAAGAAAGAAAGAAAATGATTTTAATGCAATTTATGCATATTTATTCAGTTTAGCAACACCAATTTGGAGAGCAGCGCCAAGTATTTTGAATAAAATATTTATTCGTATTAAAATATTTATTTGTATAAAAATATATCTGCTTAATATTATTGAATACATTTTGTTCTTTGTGCAAATAGCCAGTGTGATAATTGGCGCAACTGTTGTATATCATTACTTTTGTAAAGTTAAATATAGCACATTAATAAATTTATATTAATTTACGACAATGTTTTTAAATGGGATTATATACTTGGCGCTCTTTTTTGTACCTTTTTTTTAAAAAAGGTAATTTTGTGGAGATATTATATCACATCAGAATCGCCCTGCATCAGGTACTATTACTTGATATCACAGTTACCTTATAGGTATCGTCTTAGACTCTTATCATCTTAGTTCTAAGCTATAAACTTGTAGTTATATTTACATTTCCTTGCCTTTATATTTGTATACCCTCACTTATTCTTACACCTTATCCTCTCACTTTATTTTACTTCGCACAGTCTTTTTCTTTTAGAATCATTCCCACCCTCTATGTTCTCACCTTCCCTGTCTTATAGCACGTCATAATCGCTCTGCTCCAGGTACAATTGCATATTTTCACAGTTGTCTTATAGTTAACGTCTTATTTGTAATTATCATTACCTTTAACTTTGTATTTGTATTGTTACGCTATCTCTTGAACGTAGCTGGGGAATTGTAAATAATTGATATGTAGAGTACGTAGGAGCGAGATTTGAAACGGAGAACGAGGAAGAGTTTATTGTAGAGCGCGTTGTTCTTCTCGGGGGGTTTCCTTGCTAGTTTTTTAATGTTCCAAGTTACCGTTAGTCTAGGCGAGGATAGTAAATAGCTTAACTTTTTCCTCTGCACATCTGCGTGCCAAATTTCGTCGAGTGAGCAGCTGCACGTCTTGTAAAAGTACTTAAAACTCTGTCCTCCCTTTCAATAATTGCCGATGTCCTGTTAGAGTAAAAACTCCAGTTGGGGGACACTGAAAGTCATAAAGTCATAAACCTTCTCCGGGCGACATCTTCTTGACCCCGAGGGTTGCGCTCACTTATCTGCGTGATATGTACTGTACGTAGCCTATGTACCACTGTATGTAATCGGAAAGCGTGCCTCGGTCATCACACGAGAGTAGAGGGAAGCGTACAGGAAGGGCGAAGGACGGCCCACTGACGAAGTTTGAGGGATGTCATCGTGCTGATTGGACAACATGGATCTAGGGGAGGATCAGGAGGATCTTGACATCGACTTCGTCGACGAGCTCAGAGCTGTTTCTAAAACACTACTTGTCATTCTGTCGCTAACCAGCTTCCTGAGCAGTTCAAAATACAGTTTGAAGTTTAGCTTGAAATAGTTCTGTTTACTTTGTTTTATTTGAAATACCCGCGCACTCCAACGAGCAAAACGATTTAGCGCTCCACGGGCATCAACCCACGTCCGCATCCCAATTTCCCCGCTAAAATAAGTAACAGTATTTATATTGTTATATGTGTTACGAATTTTAGCGGGGAAATTGGGATGCGAACGTGGGTTGATGCCCGTGGAGCGCTAAATCGCTTTGCTCGTTGGAGTGCGCGGGTATTTCAAATAAAATAAGAAACACGGAACTATTTTAAGTTAAACTTTTTGGTTTATTTCAACTATTCAAGAAGCTGGCTGTCAACAGAATGAATGCAGTGTACAAGAAAACGCGCCGAGCTCATCAACGAAGTCGCTGCCAAGATCCTGTTGGTCCTCCCCTAGATCCTTGGTGTCCAATCAGCACGATTGCATCCCTCAAGCTTCATCAGTGGGTTGTCCTTCGCCCTTCCTTCACGCTTCCTCCCACTCTTGTCTGGTGATCGAGGCACGCTCCCCGTTTTACATATAGTGGTACATAAGCTACATACAGTACATACATATCTCGCAGGTAAGTAAGCGCAACCCTCGGGGTCAGGACGACGTCACCCGGAGAAAGTTTATGGCTTTATGACTTTCAGCCTTCGTCGACCGGAGTTTTTACCTTAACAGGACATCAACAGTTATTGAAAGGGAGGACAGGATTTTGAGTGCTTTTACGAGGCGAGCCGTTGCCCGCTCGACGAAATTTGGCACGCAGATATGCAACGGAAAAAGTTAAGCTCTTTACTATCCTCGCCTGGTCTACCGGTAACTTAAAAGCTAATGAATGCAACCCCAGGTTTTCGTACGCCTTCTGAGTTCAGGCAAAAATAGCAGGGAAAAACCCCCCGAAAAGCACAACGCGCTCTCCCATAAATTCTTCCTCGTCCTCCATTTCAAATCACGCTCTTACGCACTCTACATATCGATTATATACATTTTCGCGGCCACATTCAAGCGATAGCGTAACACAGGCCTGGGATTTAAGTGAACGCGGCGGCCGATTTTCAGAGGCAACGCCTCTTTTCTCCCACCGCACGTCTTGGCCCCCGCGGCGGTCTAGGAGCTACGAGCGCCTCAGGCCCGTACCATATGAACCGCGCGTAGCTCATTGAGGCGCCCCCCGTATCAATAGGTTACCACATCACCCATGGGGTACTATTATCGATGCGTTTTTTTTTGTCAGTGGTATCCCCTATAGGCCTATTCCACTGTGTCGCGCGATAAAAAATGGATTGGAAAAACGCGTTTTATTATCAAAATTTTAAATATGTTTGGGAAAACAAGATTTTCGCGCACGTTTAGACGTGGTGGGCAAATCTAAAATATTAACGGGGAGGCTGGACGACGATGTACGTATCAAAGTTGAAAGCGAGGAATCGTTTAGCCCTGTGTGGTGTTCGGTTTTAATGTTACGCATTTTCGAGAACGAACATTCGCACAAATATGTGGATCCGAACATGGAGAAAATTCGGAACGCGAAATCCCTAAGTTTGTGGTATGAAGATTCTTCCAGGGAAAAAAGAAAAACAAATTTCTTCTAACAGGAGATGATTTTGATAAACTACCAGCCTTCTACGAAAAGAATCGACGTGGCTGCACAACTGCGAAATAGTTTGGCCGGGTTTCTGCAGTTTTAAATTTAATGTGTTTAAATAGTTAGTGAGATCTACTATAATTGAGAGTTCATAAAGGAAATTCGCATCTGTTAATAAGGGGAAATATTATTCTGCTCCTTTTGATTCTTGATATTCTTGTCAAAATTTTGATAATACCTCTGCTCTGTGGATATCTTGATCTGATTCGTGAATTTCGAATTTACTGACAATCAAATGAATTGACACCGTCTATTTCCTCTGAACGAATGGAGATGTCTGACGAAAAGGCGTTACAGTTTCAAAGACTCAGACGGTGTCGAAAAGACGTTTCATACAATGTTGTAAGACAGATAACAGTCTCTGAAACTGTAACGTCTTTTCGTCAGACATCTCCATTCGTTCAGAGGGAATAGACGGTGTCAATTCATTTGATTGTCAGTAAATTCGAAATTCACGAATCAGATCAAGATATCCACAGAGCAGAGGTAATATCAAAATTTTGACAAGAATATCAAGAATCAAAGGGAGCAGAATAATATTTCCCCTTATTAACAGATGCGAATTTCCTTTATGAACTCTCAATTATAGTAGATCTCACTAACCATTTAAACACATTAAGGGGTTAGGCCACCTTGGAAATTCGAAAAAATAGAATTTTTTTTTTTCGTCTTAAATTATCCTTTATAGTCTTAAGAATAAGATACAATTAGTTTCAATACGAAATTGAAGTTTTAAAATGAGTTTAGAGCCGGTTTATCGAAGCGCGCCCGGGCTCGTTGGCGCGGCTTGCGCTACCGCGGCCGCCTGACTTCGTCAGGAATGAAAAGCGGCTTTACCTGACGAATAAAAGTTTCAGTGTATAAATATAGAGGGTAGTAACAATAGTTTAGACCATGGCAGCTATTAAATGCCGTACCATTACCGTCGAGGCATAGTAGGAACAGGGTTGTAAATTTTATTAGGGCAGCCAATACTGGAGATCTGGGCCAAATTTTTTTCTCATTTTATGAGGGTACTCAATGGGGTATGCAATGGGGTATGCAAGTTTTGGAAAACCCATGTTTGGGCCCAATATGGGTCACTGTTTACCACAAAATTTCAACGGATGCAAATCCGCAGCACAACAGATGCCCGGTTGGCGAGACTTCGTGATGTACGTGGCAGAAAGCAAAAGCTTCTAATAAACTAGCCACATATGTGCATAAACCGCCAATGAGTAAAATGGTTTTCGATCATATAAAGCCAGTGTATGAAGAACTGAGCAGAAACGATTTATTGCATCGTTGTTTAGGAGGCTATACTCAAAACAACAACGAATCGTTCAACTCAGTTGCGTGGTCGATAGCACCCAAAACTACTTCTAGCGGCAAACTACTGGTCGATGTTGCAGCATATATAGCAGTTTGCACATTTAATGACGGCTTCATAAGTTTAATGGAAATTATGGAGATATTGCAAATGACAGTTGGACCAAATTGCTACAATTTTTGCATGGAGGCAGACGCGAGTCGCATCAAGGCTGCTGAGCGCGCTATGTCGGACGCGACAAAAGAGGCTCGAAAAAGTTCAAAATCTTTTAGAAAAGAGTCTGAACAGGCTGACGTCAATTTGGAAGGGCAGTTATATGGCGCAGGAATCGCCGAGTAAAGGTAAAGTTGCATTTTTTCACTTTATTCGTAAAAAATGTGAAGTAAAACTTTCAACGTGTTTTTCTCGACATTTTCAAAACGGTGTTTCGCATAACTTCCACAATTTTCATCCGATTGATTTGAAATTTGGAGACACTCTTCTCTTATGAATAATCTATGGAAGTACGTAGGAGTTTTGCGATATCTTGAATATGTTCTTGGCAATTGACAATTTTATAAAAAAAAAAATGCATTTTTTACTCCCCATGGTCGCCATTTCGAGACAAATTAATGTTTCTGGATTTTCCTACGTACTTCCATAGGTTTAGGCATGCAGAATATAAATCTCTTTGGTTTTGTGTTCTAGGTCAAACGGTATAGCCGTGAGATTGAACACCGTTTAAACGTCGCTCCTCAAGATCTTGCGTATCACGACTCTACCGCCGCCATTTTGTAAGAATAAAAAATACGATTTTTTCTGGCGAGAGTTGTATAATAACAGAGTACATATTAAACTTCTTGTTTATTTCATTATCTTCCTAAAAAAAAATGCCGAAAATGACTGCAATTTTGCTCCGTCCAAGGTGGCCTAACCCCTTAAATTTAAAACTGCAGAAACCCGGCCAAACTATTTCGCAGTTGTGCAGCCACGTCGATTCTTTTCGTAGGAGGCTGGTAATTTATCAAAGTCATCTCCTGTTAGAAGAAATTTGTTTTTATTTTTTCCCTGGAAGAATCTTCATACCACAAACTTAGGGATTTCGCGTTCCGAATTTTCTCCATGTTCGGATCCACATATTTGTGCGAATGTTCGTTCTCGAAAATGCGTAACATTAAAACCGAACAGCGCACAGGGCTAAACGATTCTTCGCTTTCAACTTTGATACGTACATCGTCGTCCAGCCTCCCCGTTAATATTTTAGATTTGCCCACCACGTCTAAACGTGCGCGAAAATCTTGTTTTCCCAAACATATTTAAAATTTTGATAATAAAACGCGTTTTTCCAATCCATTTTTTATCGCGCGACACAGTGGAATAGGCCTATAGGGGATACCACAGACAAAAAAAACGCATCGATAATAGTACCCCATGGGTGATGTGGAAACCTATTGATACGGGGGGCGCCCCAATGAGGTACGCGCGGTTCATATGGTACGGGCCTGAGGCGCTCGAAGCTCCTAGACCGCCGCGGGGGCCAAGACGTGCGGTGGGAGAAAAGAGGCGTTGCCTCTGAAAATCCGCCGCCGCGTTCACTTAAATCCCAGGCCTGGCGTAACATTTGTATAATAGGGTCCTCTGGAGTGAGAACATGGACCTAAGAATTAAATGGACGGAGCACAAAGCTGCAGGGCCTAAGCTCGTGTTAGTAAGGGGGATACATGATACTGCGCATGTGGTGGTGGACAATCGGTGATTGGTTGATGATTTTCGTTATTGTTTTCAATTTAAAATCTGTCACGAATGTACATTAACGTGACATATAAATTAAAATACTAACCACCAATAATAAAATAAAATGAATTCTTTGGCAATGCAGACTATAAAAGGAAAATGTATAGTAAAAAATTGCAAAAAATTCGTAACTGCAAGAATAAAACGTGGTGACTGTAATGTCGTAATAAATTATTAGTTATTACTTTAGTAATATGTATTTAGGATTCGTACAGATTACAATGTGCGTCTGTTCACAATGGCCGTCTGACTCTGACTCTGACTTAAGATGGTCGCCTCTCCATGCCCACACACACACATACATATCTATACTACAGGTACACCAGTACACGCCGTCTCGCAGGCCTATATCATCACACCTCCCTTCCTTAGATTTCTACAAACTTAATTTTCTATTCCTAGTCTGCTTGGTTTTTTCACAATCCTTCCACTCCGAGTGGCTGTCTCTCTGGTGTCATTCGCTCTCGGCGGACTGTCGTTACAATGGTTCTCACTCAGAGATATTTCACTATCTTGATCGTCGACATGGTTGACATCAACCGCACTATTTGGAGAGTTCTTAATATAGTAAGAGTTTCGCCTTATTAAGTTACCTTTCGAATTTCTTACAATATAGGATCTCGGAACATTACACACCTCCTTCATTACTGCTGGCTCCCACTCCTTTTTGTTTCTAATTACTACATTGTCGCCCCGCTTAAACTTACTCCGCTCTCTTGCGTTACGATCATAATACATTTTTTGTGTACGTTGTTTGTCACGCAACGCTGACATTATATTGTGCAACTTTGGCTTTAACAATTTTTTAACAATAGGTAACTTAGTACGTAACTTTCTTGACATTAAAAGTTCAGCTGGTGAGACGCTTAATCCCGCTAGTGGCATGTTTCTATATTCTAATAACGCATCATATACATCTCCTCCTTCCTCACCAGTTTTCTTTAGTATTGCTTTTGCTATGCCTACTGCCTTTTCCGCTAGGCCATTTGACTTAGGATATAGAGGACTAGATAAGGGAGGTGTGATGATATAGGCCTGCGATAATTCAGGCCAATAAACTATTTGCCTTAGCCTGTTTTTTGTTTTTACGATGCCCATATGTGGCTTGTGAGCTAGCCTTAACATTTGTACTCTTAGTGATTTAGGAACCACTATTTTATCATTATTTATAAACAACATTCCTCTATAATATGTAATATCATTCTTTAATGCCCAATATTTGTTGCTTACTAACTTGTGGGAGGACTTGCCCTGTGGCCATCCATTTAGAGAATGTTGGGATTTTAATTGTGTAGTGGAACCACGTGCTAAAGAAGTAGGTTTTGGATATGTATTTGCACACTTGACACAGGTTTTGTTATATATCTTAGCGTAATATTTATTATGTCTATTGTACACTTTAGTGTGTTTGTACTTTCGTGGTTAGAGATCGTAAAGTTATAATACTGATTTTTACGTTTTAACAATGTATATATTCTTATATCAACCGGCTCGGCGGACATTACCTTTCTGCTTCTATCTATCCTTTTTCCTAGTAACTACTCTTCGGCTGGCGTGTTGCCAACCTGCTCTGAATTATACTGGACATACTTGCCAACATCCCCCCTTAATTCTGAGCAGGTCTTTTAATGTTAGTTTTTTTTCTTATTTTATAATTTCTGATTTTAGTGATCTGAACTTCACCCGTTCTAGAGGTTTTGTTAGTATATCCGCGATTTGATTTTGTGTCGGACAATATTCTACGTTTACTGTTTTGTCTTTTACCATTTCGTGAATAAAGTGATATCTTACGTCTATATGTTTTGAGCGCGTGTTAATTACCCCGTTTTTAATTAGACTTATCGTGCTTTGATTATCTATTCGCAGTTTGGTTTTTGGATACTCATTTGTTAGTTCCCTTATTAGTTCTCGCAGATATTGTAGTTGTTTGCAGCATTCCGATGCTGCGATGTACTCAGCTTCTGTACTCGACATCGCTACTGTCTGTTGCCTTCTTGAGCTCCAGCTTACAGGTCCTCCATTGTAGTATATTAGATATCCTGTTGTGCTTCTCCTGGTCTCCCCGTCCCCAGCGAAGTCCGAGTCGCTATATGCTGTTAGTTCATTTTCTCCACCCTTCTTATATTGTATTCCTTCGGTTCGAGCTCCGTTTAAATACCTGAAAATTCGTTTTATTTCCATTATTAATTGATCAGTAGGTTTATTCACCGATCTACTGATCTTGTTGACAGAAAAACTGATATCCGGTCGTGTCTTATTGCTGAGATAGAGCAGGCCTGGGATTTAAGTGAACGCGGCGGCCGATTTTCAGAGGCAACGCCTCCTTCCTCCCGCCTCGCGTCTTGGCCCCCGCGGCGGCCCAGCAGCTAGAAGCGCCTCAGGCCCGTAACACGTGAACCGCGCGTGGCGTATTAGCGTGACATTGTATCAATAGGCTTCCATATCGTCCCAGAGAGCACGATTGTCGGTGCGTTTTTGTTTTGTCAACGCGCCACGCGCGCTTCATATGGTACGGGCCTGAGGCACTCCTAGCTGCTGGGCCGCCGCGGGGGCCAAGACGCGAGGCGGGAGAAAGGAGGCGTTGCCTCTGAAAATCGGCCGCTGCGTTCACTTAAATCCCAGGCCTGAGATATAGTAAGCTTCCTGTAGTTTCTCGACAGGGATACGTTTTTTCTGGTTTTCCATTTCCTTGTTTTGTCTTCACTGCTGGTGTGTTCACTGCCTTTGAATCTTTCATTTCGAATCTTTCCAGCAGCTTAATCGTGTATTCTTCTTGTGTTAATTTTAAATTCTCTTCGTCTTTTTTGATTTCCATTCCAACGAACGTTTTTGGTTGTCTGTTGACTGTCATCTGAAACTCCTTATTTAATTCTGTTACTAGTTCCTCAATTTCTTCTTTATTATCTCCTACCAGCAGTCCGTCATCTACATATATTGCAATTATCAGATTGCTGCTTGTTCTTTTAAAAATACATTGCTCTGTTTGCAGTGGCTTGAGATCTTTTGATTTTAAGAATGATGAGAATCGCTGATTCCATTTCAGTGGAGCCTGCTTCAAACCGTATAGTGCTTTATTTAGTTTACATATCTTGTCTTTGATATTGTATCCTTCAGGAGGATACATGTATACATTTTCATCTAGTTCTCCGTATAGAAAAGCTGTTTTTATGTCTATTGTATAATACAAATATGATTCTTTGGCTGTTATTGCCAGGAGAGTACGTAATGCTGAGGTACTTACCACTGGGCTGAACGTTTCTTCGTAATCTATGTTTCCTTTTTGTTCACAGCCCCTCACAACTAGGCGTGCTTTATATCTCCCATCGTCTTTTACCCTCAGTACCCACTTGCTACTTAGTGGAGTTGCTCTCCCTATTTCCTTTGCGTCCACCAGTGTCCAAGTATTATTTCTTTTTATCGATGCCTTTTCTTCTTCTATTGCTGAGAGCCACCTTTTTCTTTCTGTACCTGAAACAGCTTGATTATACGTTAAAGCTACATAATCATTATATTTTTGCGGAGCTTTTCTCTCCCTTTGTGATCGCCTTGGAGTTTCATTTTCTAATGTTTCAGTATTCCATTGTGTGTTGTCTTCTGTTTCCTCGTACATTGAGCTATCTGTGTCTTGATCCTCTTGCTCGCTGCTCTCTTCTTCTTCTTGCTCTTCTTCCTGTACGTTGTCATTTTCTTCTTCATCTGTTTCTTCTTCCGCCTCCATGTTTGTTAGGTTTCTTCCTTTTGAGGTTTGTGTGTCGTTTTCTTCTTCCTTAATTTTCTCTTCGAATTTTACATCCCTTGCTATTATTACTCTGCCCTTTTCTTCGTCCCAGATTCTATATCCGTTCGGGGCGTATCCAACCATTGTTCCTTTTTTTGCTTCTTTCGTCCAGTTTCTTGAGTGGTCCCATGATTTTTCTGTGAGCTATGCTCCCAAATAATTTTATTCCTTTTAAGTCTGGTTTTTTGCCTTCCCACATTTCCACCGGAGTTTCGTTTATTGTTTTGCTGGGAGATCTGTTGTGCAGATACGCAGCTGTATATACTGCTTCTCCCCACATTGTTTTACTTAGGTTTGCATCAAATATCATTGATCTTGCTTTCCCCATAATTGTTCTGTTTATTCTTTCTGCTTTTCCATTCAATTCTGGTGTATAGGGTATTGTTGTGTCTAATTGAATTCCTTTCAGCTTTGACCATTGTTTTATTTCATTATTTATATACTCTTTTCCGTTATCGCATCTTAATTTTCTTACCATGGCATCTTGCATTCTTTCCATCCTTTCCACGTGTTCCTTCAGTATTCCTGCGACTTCATCTTTTGTTTTCAGCAGATATACCATTAAGTAGTTCGTGAAATCGTCTAAAAATGTTAGGAAATACCTTCTTCCGTCCCACGTGTCTGGATCAATGGGTCCGCATAAGTCCGTGTGTATTATTTCCAATGGTCTTTTTGCTCTCGTTCGATCCGTTCCGAAACTGAGTTTCGTTTGTTTTGATTTCTGACATACTTCACAGATTCTGTTTACAGCGTCAATCTCTTTGTTTGTTAAGTCCATTCCTGTTGACAGTTTTAACAGTTCTTTCAGTCCTTGTTTGTGCAGATGTCCCATCCTTCTATGCCATAGTGTTACTTTTTCGATTCTGCTTTCTGTCAGCAGTGCTTTCGTTGGGTTCCCATTTTTCAAGTCCAGCACGTATAGGCCATTCTTTGTTTTTTTTCCTTCTAAAACTACCTTGTCGTTTTGTTTTATTATTACTTTCGTTTTTGAGAACTCTACCTTACCTCCATTTTCCGTTATTACATTTACAGATAGCAGGTTTGCTTGTAGTTCCGGTACGTACAGTACCTCTTTTAGTTCGCATGAGTCTAGTGTTACAGAGCCTTTTCCTTCAGCTCGCATAGACTCGTTCTTCTTGGCTACGCCTACATATGTCTGTCCTTCAGACATCCTTTTTAGTTCACCTTTGTTGTGTGTCATGTGTGCCGTCGACCCCGAATCCACGATCCAATTTTCCTTTTCTTTCTGACTACTGGCTAGGAAACTAATTTTATTATTATTATTTTCTGTTTCCTTCTGCTTCTCTTTGTTGCGAAAGAAACAGTCCTTTTCTAGGTGATTGGACTTTTTACATATCGAACATTGTGTCGAGTTTGATTTCTTATTGTAATTTGATTTATTTTGTCCTACCTTGTTTTGGTTTTTCTTCTCAGTCTTAGTTTTACAGTCTTTTGCTATATGACCCACTTGGTCACACTTGAAGCACCTTACCGTTGCTCTGAAGGCTACTGGCGCTTCTTTTTCTGTGCTGTTTCTTTGTTCTTCCAGCAGGAGCCTCCCTGTTAGATTCTTCAGGTTCTTCTCTGTCCGAGGCGTTGACTCCCATGCTGTTATGAAGCTCCTATATTGTTCAGGAAGAGTTACTATTACCTTAGATACTACCATATCTTCACTTATTTCTTGTTTTAGTTCCTTCAGTCTGTACACCATATTCTCCAATCGGCTAAGATGCGTTGCCACATCCGCTGTCTTGTCGAAGGTATAGGCGAAGAACTCCTCCATTAAGCTGCATTTCTGTTGTTCATTGTCTCTTTCATATATCGTTTGTAGTTTTTCCCACATCTCATTTGCCGTTTTGCAGTTCAATAGATGCATGAGTGGTTTCTTTTCTACAGTTTTTACTATTATTTTTTTCGCTATTGCGTCCTTTTTCTTCCAGGCAGCATTTTGTTCTCCAGATTCTCTCTTTTCAACTACTTCTAGTAGTTCGTGAGCGTTGAGGAGTATATTTAATTGGAATTTCCAAATTTGATACGTACTTACGCCGCTCAGCTTGTCGACATAACCTATGTCTTCGGTCGAATCCTTCGACATCGTTGTTAGTTTTCAGTTTTCCTTTTATTTTTTTAGTGTTTTAAAGAATATTTCTTTGTTCCACTCACGTTTCTACGCGTAGTTCTGGGCCCATAACCTGTTGGGATTTTAATTGTGTAGTAGAACCACGTGCTAAAGAAGTAGGTTTTGGATATGTATTTGCACACTTGACACAGGTTTTGTTATATATCTTAGCGTAATATTTATTATGTCTATTGTACACTTTAGTGTGTTTGTACTTTCGTGGTTAGAGATCGTAAAGTTATAATACTGATTTTTACGTTTTAACAATGGATATATTCTTATATCAACCGGCTCGGCGGACATTACCTTTCTGCTTCTATCTATCCTTTTTCCTAGTAACTACTCTTCGGCTGGCGTGTTGCCAACCTGCTCTGAATTATACTGGACATACTTGCCAACAGAGAATAATTGATTATTTCTTTTAACTCTGGATCATCAGCTGTCGCTTTTTGAAATTCCTCAACCCTCAGCTGACTCATTGCTACGTAAGTGTTTAATGAGTGTATGACTTCACTATTATTGTCTTCTGTGCTACCAATCTTATTAGTTAGGTACGATCTCGACAGCAAATCTGCAATTAGCATTTCTTTTCCCGGTAAGTATTCCAAATTAATGTTGTACTTTACTAGTCTCAGCATCAGTCTTTGCAACCTTGGGGTTACTTTGTGTATATTCTTATTTATTATCGACACCAGAGGCTTGTGATCTGTGAACACTTTAATTTGATTCCCATATGCAAACTGATGGAATCTTTCTACTGCAAAACAAATTGCTAGACACTCTTTTTCTATTTGTGGGTACCTTTGCTCTGTGTCAGTCAAACTTCTGGAAGCAAAAGAGACGGGTCGTCCCTCTTGCAACAAACACGCTCCCACACCATACTGTGAGGCATCTGCTTGTATTATTACTGGTAATCTATTATCAAACACTCTCAAGGTAGATGCTTCTATTATTTTATTTTTAATTTGCTCTAAAGCTTTTGCGTGTTCTTTTTCCCATTGCCATTCCGCGTTTTTCTTTATTAGGTTCCTCAACCCACTTGTTAAGTTTGCTACGTTGGGAATGAACTTGGACAGAAAGTTTACCATTCCCAGAATTCTTAATAATTCCTTTTTATTAGATGGTTCCTTCAACTTAACTATTGCTTCTACTTGTGTCTGATCAGGTCGTACCCCATCTTTGTTAAATTCAAGCCCCAAATATTTGACTTTTTGTTCTTTATATTGAAGTTTACTTTTATTAAACCTTACATTATGCTCAATAGCTTTATTTAGAACCCGCTGCATCGTATTATCATGTTCCTTCTCATCACGAGCAGCAACAATGAGATCATCAAAATAGACACCCACATTTTCAATGTCCCCAAATATTGCAGTATTCAATCTTTGAAATACTTCCGGTGCTGTCGAGAGACCAAAAGGTAGTCTCTTATATTTATACTTACCAAACGGTGTTATGAAGGTGCAGAGATCCGCACTCTTCTCTGTTAATTCAACCTGATGAAATCCATTTTTCATGTCTAGTACTGTATAAACTTCCTTACCCGCTAACTTACTGCACAACTCGTCAACTGTGGGTATTGGAAACTTTTCTTGTTTTATGCTTTTATTCAGCTGAATTGGATCTAAACAAATTCTCAATGTTTTATCTGCTTTTTCAACAATTACTATGTTACTTACCCAATCTGTAGCATAGTTAACCTTTGCTATTATTCCTGCACTCTCTAGACCCTCTAGTGTGTTTTTTAACCTATCTTTTATACTGAACGGTACTCTTCTGCACGCATTTACTACGGGTACCGCATTTTCTTTTAGCTTTATTTCGTACTTATTAGGATACCTCCCTATTCCTTGAAATAATTTCTTATTTACCTCTAAGAATTCCCGTCGTGACATGTGACTCTCCTTCTTCACAATATTATCGCAGACCTTTATCACAGTATTGTGGTTATTCTTAGTGACCAATTTTAACTTTGTGCACGTGTCTAACCCTATTATGGGCACGCCCTTAACATCTACTATAATAAACTTAACCTTGTGTAACTTGTCATGTAACTTACAATCTAATACTACAGTTCCTAGCGATTTACACTTATCATTAGTATAGCTCACTAACGTCGTAGTTACATAGTTCCAGTCTGGAGGTTTGTTAAACTCTAGCTTTTTGTAAATTCCCCACGGAATGATATTGCAATCAGCCCCTGTGTCTAGTTTACAAGTTATGATGGTGTTACCTATAATTAGTTGCTGAGTCCAGACGAAATTTGACCATCCCACGCGATGCAGCAGACATTTTTCCTTTGGAAAGCATCGACAGAAGTGGTAAGTCTCCTTTCGTTTTCAATACCGAAGCGAAATAGTTTGGCAAAACGCGCGGAGCCGACAGTGGTAGTCAACTGCGGCGCACGAGTCACTGCTGCTCAGCGTGACACAATCGCTTAATGCGCGTGACTACCTCTATCGGCTCCGCGCGTTTTGCCAAACTATTTCGCTTCTGTATTGAAAACGAAACGAGACTTACCACTTCTGTCGATGCTTCCCAAAGGAAAAATGTCTGCTGCATCGCGTGGGATGGTCAAATTTCGTCTCAGACCCTTAGTTTTGGAAATAAATTGAAAGATATCCGTAAAAATTGGTGCATTTCGGGTGTCCTTTTCCCTTTTATCGTTGTTTAAACATATTTAAATGTTCATAATGCAATAATAACTTATATCGTTGTATTCGGGAGGGTTCATAGAATAATTTGACGCAACGAACAATCGAATAACTATTACCGTTTCGACACAAAAAATGTTCAAAGTTGAAAACTTGCAGTTTTTTTCAAAATCGATTTTCTCAAAAACTGAGGGTGATGGCGACAAACGGGTTGCGGATTCGTTTTCAGGGCACGAAAACCTATAAGAAACTGCTATTGAATTTTACAAGTCCGAAAAAAAGTCAAAATTTGTTGTACTGTGTTATTAACTATGGCAGATTTATCAGCCGATTCTCGGAACGCTTTGCCACTGCAGTCTCCAATTGGCGGGAAAGATTCTGCCCATACAGCACACTCCGTTGCAGAAACGTTGCAGAAAGGTTGTTGTTAGGTTGCGGTGCAATGTTGCACAGGAGCGGACATAGGAAGATTTCTGCAACCTTTCAGCAATGTTGCGGTGCAATATAACTCCTGAAACGTTTCTGCAATGGTCACGCAATGTTTCGGAGATTTTACAGCAATTGTCTCGCAACGTTTCAGAGATTTTACAGCAATTGTCCCGCAACGTTTCGGATATTTTACAGCAATTGTCTCGCAACGTTTCTGAGATTTTACAGCAATTGTCTCGCAACGTTTCGGAGATTTTACAGCAATTGTCCCGCAACGTTTCGGATATTTTACAGCAATTGTCCCACAACGTTTCAGAGATTTTACAGCAATTTTCTCGCAACGTTGCGGAGATTTTACAGCAATTGTCTCGCAACGTTTCGGAGATTTTACAGCAATTTTCTCGCATTATTTCGGAAATTTTACAGCAATTGTCTCGCAACGTTTCTGAGATTTTACAGCCATTGTCTCGCAACGTTTCGGAGATTTTACAGCAATTGTCTCGCAAGATTTCGGAAAATTTACAGCAATTGACTCGCAACGTTTCGGAGATTTTACTGCAAAGGTCCCCCATGAAGCAGGGCTCAAAAACTCTTATAATATCGATTTAGTATATAGATTTGGTATAATATCGTAGTATACCCACTGTACAGTGTATATTAGGTTACGCTTTGTAATTTATGATAATTTAGTGCAATAAGTAGTAGAGGATGGCAGCGTACGTTAAAAACTTTAATACTACATGAGTACTACGACCCCCATATATTGTCATTCCAAAGGCGATGTCCACTACCGCGTGGTCCCCTTGTAAGTCCTTTTACAAAAATATCGCCATACTGCAGATCATTTTTACTGGTGGTTGATTGAACATTTGGATCATGATGTAGCAAGACTGTTTTTCACATTCAAAAATTTTTAACGCGACTACGTGGTTTTGAAGAGGGCAAAATTCTTCGAAATTCTTCGCAAGTAGGATTATTATTTAAAGCTTTCTTGTCATTCAACTAATTTTTGGTGGGATTATGTGTTGAGGTGCGTATTGGAAGTGTACCAAATTTCATTTTCATAAAAACAACGAAGAAGAAACAACAAATAAAAATGAATTCAACGAAGGCGGATTGTAATATGTATTTGTTCAAATTAATTAAAATATGTTTGTGAAATAGTTTCGAACTAACATAAATAAAGATTTTATAACTATTAAGGCGGTAGACATGTCACGTGTCGCTGGTAGCCTGTGGAATCTTAGACGGCATTCTGCGTGTCGACAATTCGGGATCGCTCCGCGAAATTCCGGATTTATTGCGGTTTCATTGCTGAAATCTTGCACATATCTTACGAGTACATCTTGCAACATATGTGCAAGATTTCAGCAATGAAACCGCAATATAGCCGGACTTAGTTTTTTTCCCTCGACAATTCGGAACGTTCTAATTAGATATAATCAATTAAACGGTAATGGTAGGGAGACTGGCAGTAATTGGCACGTGTAACACTTTTTATAAATTTTTTTGCTGAATATTATTTATCAGTTTGTTTAAACTCGATGGTGTTAATTAAATAATCGTATTAATACTTATATCACATATGTGAACAGACAGAATGCAGTGTTACATTTCACATGCAAACTCCGAGGGAATATTTGTAAACACGGACAATATGTGATATATGTAATTAATACAATTAGTTAATAAACACTATAAGGTTTAAGCGAACTATTATTCTGTATACAGCAATAAATGATATTTGTAAAGAAGTCTGAGCTGTGAAATGCAAATCCACAAACACTAAAGACTAGAAAATAAAAAAATATATACAAAAAATTTATTTTAAATGATTGCATTAAAAGTGCGTTAAAATATAGAAAAATCATTTTCTTGTACTACGCAGGATATTTCATAATAGAATATGAATATACTTAATACATCATCAAGCGTTGAAATTAATTTGTTGTAAGATATCCGGCTCCACGATTAGGGAGATGTAATGGGGATTGTCAAAACAAATCTTCTATTTTGAATAATTTGAGGTAAAACTGATGCACGGTAGGAGTATAAGATAGAATACATAAGCAATATTCTCAATCACAGGTTGTAGCTGCAGCGGGAAAGTGTTCGTCTACGGTGCTCGAGGTCATGGGTTCGAATCTCGTTTGGGGTAAAAAAATTTCTATTTAAAAAAAATACTCTGACGTTATAGGTACTACTACGATTCTGCACGCATTCATGTCGTCGTGTCCATCAAAGCCACGGTATACAATTTTTACCACTTTCCTACAGATATTTTTATTTTTGGCCCTACTGGCCCTACTACCATTGCTGTAAAATCTCAGAAATGTTGCGCTACCATTGCTGTAAAATCTCAGAAATGTTGCGCTACCATTGCTGTAAAATCTCAGAAATGTTGCGCTACCATTGCTGTAAAATCTCAGAAATGTTGCACTACCACTGCTATAAAATCTCCGAAACGTTGCAGAAAAATTGCTATAAAATCTCCGAAACGTTGCGGGAAATTTGCCTATAACATCTCAGAAACACTGCAAGAATATTTCATGCAATGTTGCACAGGGGCGGACATAGGAATGTTTCTGCAACATCTCAGAAATATTGCCTGCAATGTTTCAATCTTGCATCGTAACGTAACTGCAACCTTTCTGCAGCCTTTGTGCAACGTAGTGTGCTGTATGGGTGGAGGCTTAAAATTATCCATCCTCACCACGTGGTTTTTAGGTTAGATTTCCTCGTGGCCCCGTGCTTATAGGTTATTAGTTTCCGAGCCTTTATTTTCGTGAACTACGACTCTCACGATTAAACTATTATTAGGGCTCTTCACTTCGGACACCATGTAATGTCGTAATAAATTATTAGTTATTACTTTAGTAATATGTATTTAGGATTCGTACAGATTACAATGTGCGTCTGTTCACAATGTCCGTCTGACTCTGACTCTGACTTAAGATGGTCGCCTCTCCATGCCCACACAACACACATACATATCTATACTACAGGTACACCAGTACACGCCGTCTCGCAGGCCTATATCATCACAGTGACGAAGAAAATGTTATGAAAGTGACATATCATCGGTAAGAGGTATTGCCGTAATCACAATTTAACGACAAGACGCGCGCGATTCATCCTAATAGGAGACACTCCTGACAGAATTTTTTCTTTATTTAAAAAAATATTAAAGTTTTAAATATAATGGTTTTCAGGCAGGGCATTAGATGATTAATTGCCTGGTAAATGTGTTAAATAAAAGAAATAGTGAAATAAAAATCGAATTTAAATGAATATAGGTAATGCTTTTTCAGTACTTTGACCAAATCAACTCAGAAAATGACAATAACAAGAATTGCATTAAGTTAGAGGCAAACCAACGTATTTTGAAGAGATCTCCGTCATTCATATTAAACGAATCTGACAAGAAACGTTTGAATACATCAGAAATAAACAAATTACCAGAAGTAGAAAGAGACAAGAGACGTGGTTAGTTTCTATTATTAATTCTGTAAATATTATGGAATGTAGTGTAAAGTAGAGCTCATAAAACCAAAGAAACAAAATTTCGCAGATTCAAGAAATAAGATTTGCGTGGATCGAGCAACATCCATTTCTCCACAGAGATTTAATTCTCCTACAATAAAGCGGATTCGAAAACACTTCGTAGAAAAAATAATAAATGAGAAGAAGGAAAAGAAACGTATATATAACAAGTTGTGACTAGCCCAGGCGAAAAATGCTTCTATGGAGAAAGAAATAACTAAATTAAAGGAAGAAAAATTGCTTTCGGAAAAACAATTAAATGACCTTGAGGTCATGGATAATGTATTGAAGCAAGCAGTAGCTAAAGTGAAGAATGAAAAGTTGTCAAAGGTGTACAATCCCGAACTGCGTTCGTTTGCCCTAACTATCCACTACTATTCACCTGCAGCTTATACGTACTTGCGACGTAAATTTCATTCTGCTCTCCCTCACCCGAAAACTATATCTAAGTGGTATCGAGTATGACCAACTTAATTCAGTTCAACGGACATTAGGTAGATTGTTTTAAAATATTTTTATGTTAATCACTTCTACGAAAATTACGACATATGTATAATTTTATATAATTAAAAATAAATATGTTTACGTTAAAAATATTGTTTAATTTTCTAAGGAATTAGTAATCTGTAAAAAATTGGTTTATAATCACTTCTACGAAAATTACGACATATGTATAGTTTTATACATTTAAAAATAAATATGTTTACGTTAAAAATATTGTTTAATTTTCTAAGGAATTAGTGATCTGTAAAAAAATTGGTTTATAAATAGTTTCAATAGATAAGAATTATCGCATTGCGATAAAAATTTTCATTACACATCGCGACCGCGTGGACAATTTGGACGTAATTGTAATACGCCCTATATGCATAATCATTCAGCATTCCATTTCAAATAAAGCGCGACGCATGCGTACTACTCCGTCAATCACAAGCCGCCCACCACGACTTCTCTCCTTCCGATCGACTGGCTCGACCCCCTCGTCTATATTGAGACTTTGTGCTCCGTCCATTTAATTCTTAAGTCCATGACTTCTATTTCGCGAGGAAACATTACCCTAGAAACACACTATCGGTCCGGTCACGGTCCGGTCTCGATCAAATTCACATCCCTGAGCGTTCACACTCGCCCGATTTGATAGTGTGGACGCTCACGGATGTGATTTTGATCGAGACCAGACCGTGACCGGACCGATAGTGTGAATCGGGCCTTACTGTCCAAGGCCGCCTTAAGGGGGCCGTCTCATTTTTGTTATTGTCCGTCTCACCGGGCCTTGAATGTGTGGGGACGGTCACACAAGCTAAGTTAAGAGGAGGTTCTGGTCTAGAGCCCCAAAAAATAGGTGATTTTTAGGAATTAATTAAAGGAAAACTACTGTGTATAATTTAATGGGACTTGTTGCATTGTATTAAGGATCTCTTAAATTATAGAAATATATTTTTTGTTTTATAATTACAGTGGACGCTCGATAATGTGCCGCAGTCGGGGCTCTAGAGGCGGTGTTTTCTCAGAAGCGGCATATTAACGAGAGCCAATGTAACGCGCGCTCTCCCCATAACTCTCCTGTTTTCTTTTCCGTGATGGCTGCCCCCTACCAGAATACTCTTAAGGTGCGTCACACTGATGTGAGAAAAAGACAAAACACATTCACGTATATGTATTGCTTGCGAATGGCTTGCGAACTCCAGTGTGGAGGCACCATTAAGGGTTAGCATTCATTGGCTCGCTGAGCGTGAGAGAAAGGGAGGTGCACACACGCGTGCGAGTAATGCGTGTGAGCTGGGGCGTTCCTAACGGCACTTTAAACAGCGGCATATTATCCAGCGTCCACTGTAATCAGTGCAGACAGCCCTGGGGAGTCGTTAAAGTTAAAGCGTCAAAAAATTGATCCAAATCGGTGGGACCTGTATCTCTAAAAGTTATTATCCGTTCGACTGAAACCTTTTTTATTTTGAAGATTATTTTTTTTTCTAGGGGGGGGGGGGACTAAAAAAAATTACAAAAATTACATTTTTTTAGAAAATAACGACACTTCACGTTTGAAATCACTTTTCCCTGTATTTTTCGTCCTTTCATCGCCTTTGAAAATTATAAATTTTCAACTTTTTGTAATTTTTTTAGTTCCTCCCCTAGAAAAAAGAATTATCTTCAAAATAAAAAAAGTTTCAGTCGAATCGGATAATAACTTTTGAAGTGTTATATGCCCCTATCGGTTCATTTTCATGCTTGTTGTCCACGCGCCGCCTTCCGTTCCGACAGCGCCGATTCAGCGGAATCGCACCGCGGACGAGAGCCCGCTCGCCGAACCAAGGACACATCATCGTAAGCATAACGTGACCGCCGATGGCCCGGGCCATGAATTTCCTTATAAGGAGCGATCGACAGGTGCCGACGGGGCGGTTTTCCCCTCCGACGTCGAAACGCGAGGCACGAACAGGGACAGCGGAAGTTTTAGTGAGGATTCGTTTTTGAGACATCAAGTTAGGAAGTTGCGACGAGCCAGCGGGCCGTCTAGTATCGCGACCTTATCTCCGCGCTTAAACTCACCCGCGTAAACGCGAGCGGCCGAACAGGTATTGCAAAAGTGTTTCTCCATCCGACGCACCGAGAACGGCCTAGCCGGGAGAGCACATACGCGCCGATCCGAGCCACCGCGATCGTGAAACGTGAAGTACAGCAAGCGAGCAACCGAGTGTTAGAGAGAGAGAGAGCGAAAGCGAAACATCATACGTTAAGCGTGCCGTACGTTATCTAAGGATCCTCCGGACGGCCGAGACCGACTCAAGGTCCAGCGACACGCGAGCGCCTAGCGATAACGGGGACGTGAACACCGTTTCTGTGGTATGTTTGGTTTAGTACATTAATTATATTTTCTCCCAGAATATATCTCATCCTATTGTTTTTCTCTAATAATTTCGTATATTAGTTCATTCAACCCTTTCCTCCCCATCCTTCCCTGGTAAGTATAGTCAAGGTATGCTTCAGCATTTAAATAGAGCAAGAACCCGATAGATCATTCCAGCCGCTCGGGGTGATTTATAGGAAAGTCCCTTCAGGACGTAACAGAAGATACAGCCCCCACCGTTTTGAGAACACTGTTTCGAGAAAAACGCGTTTAAAGTTTTACGTGAGCGCCGAGTGGCCGGTTGTCACCCATGCATTTGCCGCTACTCAAATGCCTATAACTTCGGGAATTTTGCGAATTTCAATAAATCCTTTTAAACACGTTTTCTTAAAAGGTTGAACATTCGAAAAATTAAATAAAAAAAATCAATATTTAGACCAGAACCTCCCCTTAAGGGAGTGTCCTGCTTTATAAGGTCCAAAAAATCGATTTTTTTTTTATTGTCTAAATCGATAGATAAACTATCCAAGAATGTGTACACAAAGTTATAGCGGCCAATTCGAAGTATCATTAAGTATCATTATACAGAACCGAGAGCAGGGAAGCGGCGAGCATCTGTGCGAGCGCTCAGCCGGACACGGGCGCGTGCTTCACCCTTTGACGCGTCCCCATTCGTCGATCATTACTTTTAAAGACAATCAAAACGGCAGAGTTGTGCAGTGTAATAGTACAGAATAGTCTTAGAGCAGAGTGAGTTAGAGATTTTATAAGTTGAACGTAGAGAATTGTAGCGATCGACCACGAACGAAAGATCGCGAACGCACGAGAATCTCTCACCACCGTCAATCGTTGCACCGGTGCTACTGGCAGATTCGCGAGCATGCGGGACCAATTCGTGTATATTGACACTTCGAGAAAACGAATATTCCAGAAATTCAAAACAAATAAATAACGCGATCGAGTTCGGTAAGGTTCGCCGATACCACTGATGCGCAGCGACTCGCGCGGGAAGACAAGCGCCAAACATACAACAGCAAGGAGGCTCGTACGGCTCGTAGGATTGAGCAAATACGAGAAAATGAGTTTTTTGAGCAGGCGGAAGGACTATTATATGGGGCAGGAATAGCTGATTATCAGATCACTGGTGTAAGTAACCAATAATTAATATTTTCTCCTACCGAAAACTTTAAAGCGCGATTTCTCCAGTTTTCATTTTTACGATTCTTTAAAATTGGCGGGCGTGATAGCAAAAAAACCGTGCGGCCTGTTGAATTAAACCAAAGCTTATGCTCTTCAGTATTAAATTCTTTTCTATGTGAACTAAAAAGATTGTTAAAAAATTATTTTTAAATCACTTTTATAGCACGTTAAAGTCACATGTTGTTTCTAGAAAATAGACATTCTTCTTATCACACTAAAAAAAATCATGATTTCGCGCTTTTTTCTGCTTTTTCTTAGTTCACCCAGAAGAAAAATATATGAGCATTAAAAACCATTTTGGTTTTTTCGTTTCAGATCAGAATTACGTCCACCCATACAGCACACTACGTTGCACAAAGGCTGCAGAAAGGTTGCAGTTACGTTACGATGCAAGATTGAAACATTGCAGGCAATATTTCTGAGATGTTGCAGAAACATTCCTATGTCCGCCCCTGTGCAACATTGCATGAAATATTCTTGCAGTGTTTCTGAGATGTTATAGGCAAATTTCCCGCAACGTTTCGGAGATTTTATAGCAATTTTTCTGCAACGTTTCGGAGATTTTATAGCAGTGGTAGTGCAACATTTCTGAGATTTTACAGCAATGGTAGCGCAACATTTCTGAGATTTTACAGCAATGGTAGCGCAACATTTCTGAGATTTTACAGCAATGGTAGTAGGGCCAGTAGGGCCAAAAATAAAAATATCTGTAGGAAAGTGGTAAAAATTGTATACCGTGGCTTTGATGGACACGACGACATGAATGCGTGCAGAATCGTAGTAGTACCACCTATAACGTCAGAGTATTTTTTTTAAATAGAAATTTTTTTACCCCAAACGAGATTCGAACCCATGACCTCGAGCACCGTAGACGAACACTTTCCCGCTGCAGCTACAACCTGTGATTGAGAATATTGCTTATGTATTCTATCTTATACTCCTACCGTGCATCAGTTTTACCTCAAATTATTCAAAATAGAAGATTTGTTTTGACAATCCCCATTACATCTCCCTAATCGTGGAGCCGGATATCTTACAACAAATTAATTTCAACGCTTGATGATGTATTAAGTATATTCATATTCTATTATGAAATATCCTGCGTAGTACAAGAAAATGATTTTTCTATATTTTAACGCACTTTTAATGCAATCATTTAAAATAAATTTTTTGTATATATTTTTTTATTTTCTAGTCTTTAGTGTTTGTGGATTTGCATTTCACAGCTCAGACTTCTTTACAAATATCATTTATTGCTGTATACAGAATAATAGTTCGCTTAAACCTTATAGTGTTTATTAACTAATTGTATTAATTACATATATCACATATTGTCCGTGTTTACAAATATTCCCTCGGAGTTTGCATGTGAAATGTAACACTGCATTCTGTCTGTTCACATATGTGATATAAGTATTAATACGATTATTTAATTAACACCATCGAGTTTAAACAAACTGATAAATAATATTCAGCAAAAAAATTTATAAAAAGTGTTACACGTGCCAATTACTGCCAGTCTCCCTACCATTACCGTTTAATTGATTATATCTAATTAGAACGTTCCGAATTGTCGAGGGAAAAAAACTAAGTCCGGCTATATTGCGGTTTCATTGCTGAAATCTTGCACATATGTTGCAAGATGTACTCGTAAGATATGTGCAAGATTTCAGCAATGAAACCGCAATAAATCCGGAATTTCGCGGAGCGATCCCGAATTGTCGACACGCAGAATGCCGTCTAAGATTCCACAGGCTACCAGCGACACGTGACATGTCTACCGCCTTAATAGTTATAAAATCTTTATTTATGTTAGTTCGAAACTATTTCACAAACATATTTTAATTAATTTGAACAAATACATATTACAATCCGCCTTCGTTGAATTCATTTTTATTTGTTGTTTCTTCTTCGTTGTTTTTATGAAAATGAAATTTGGTACACTTCCAATACGCACCTCAACACATAATCCCACCAAAAATTAGTTGAATGACAAGAAAGCTTTAAATAATAATCCTACTTGCGAAGAATTTCGAAGAATTTTGCCCTCTTCAAAACCACGTAGTCGCGTTAAAAATTTTTGAATGTGAAAAACAGTCTTGCTACATCATGATCCAAATGTTCAATCAACCACCAGTAAAAATGATCTGCAGTATGGCGATATTTTTGTAAAAGGACTTACAAGGGGACCACGCGGTAGTGGACATCGCCTTTGGAATGACAATATATGGGGGTCGTAGTACTCATGTAGTATTAAAGTTTTTAACGTACGCTGCCATCCTCTACTACTTATTGCACTAAATTATCATAAATTACAAAGCGTAACCTAATATACACTGTACAGTGGGTATACTACGATATTATACCAAATCTATATACTAAATCGATATTATAAGAGTTTTTGAGCCCTGCTTCATGGGGGACCTTTGCAGTAAAATCTCCGAAACGTTGCGAGTCAATTGCTGTAAATTTTCCGAAATCTTGCGAGACAATTGCTGTAAAATCTCCGAAACGTTGCGAGACAATGGCTGTAAAATCTCAGAAACGTTGCGAGACAATTGCTGTAAAATTTCCGAAATAATGCGAGAAAATTGCTGTAAAATCTCCGAAACGTTGCGAGACAATTGCTGTAAAATCTCCGCAACGTTGCGAGAAAATTGCTGTAAAATCTCTGAAACGTTGTGGGACAATTGCTGTAAAATATCCGAAACGTTGCGGGACAATTGCTGTAAAATCTCCGAAACGTTGCGAGACAATTGCTGTAAAATCTCAGAAACGTTGCGAGACAATTGCTGTAAAATATCCGAAACGTTGCGGGACAATTGCTGTAAAATCTCTGAAACGTTGCGAGACAATTGCTGTAAAATCTCCGAAACATTGCGTGACCATTGCAGAAACGTTTCAGGAGTTATATTGCACCGCAACATTGCTGAAAGGTTGCAGAAATCTTCCTATGTCCGCTCCTGTGCAACATTGCACCGCAACCTAACAACAACCTTTCTGCAACGTTTCTGCAATGGAGTGTGCTGTATGGGCAGAATCTTTCCCGCCAATTGGAGACTGCAGTGGCAAAGCGTTCCGAGAATCGGCTGATAAATCTGCCATAGTTAATAACACAGTACAACAAATTTTGACTTTTTTTCGGACTTGTAAAATTCAATAGCAGTTTCTTATAGGTTTTCGTGCCCTGAAAACGAATCCGCAACCCGTTTGTCGCCATCACCCTCAGTTTTTGAGAAAATCGATTTTGAAAAAAACTGCAAGTTTTCAACTTTGAACATTTTTTGTGTCGAAACGGTAATAGTTATTCGATTGTTCGTTGCGTCAAATTATTCTATGAACCCTCCCGAATACAACGATATAAGTTATTATTGCATTATGAACATTTAAATATGTTTAAACAACGATAAAAGGGAAAAGGACACCCGAAATGCACCAATTTTTACGGATATCTTTCAATTTATTTCCAAAACTAAGGGTCTGAGACGAAATTTGACCATCCCACGCGATGCAGCAGACATTTTTCCTTTGGGAAGCATCGACAGAAGTGGTAAGTCTCGTTTCGTTTTCAATACAGAAGCGAAATAGTTTGGCAAAACGCGCGGAGCCGATAGAGGTAGTCACGCGCATTAAGCGATTGTGTCACGGTGAGCAGCAGTGACTCGTGCGCCGCAGTTGACTACCACTGTCGGCTCCGCGCGTTTTGCCAAACTATTTCGCTTCGGTATTGAAAACGAAAGGAGACTTACCACTTCTGTCGATGCTTTCCAAAGGAAAAATGTCTGCTGCATCGCGTGGGATGGTCAAATTTCGTCTTAGACCCTTAGTTTTGGAAATAAATTGAAAGATATCCGTAAAAATTGGTGCATTTCGGGTGTCCTTTTCCCTTTTATCGTTGTTTAAACATATTTAAATGTTCATAATGCAATAATAACTTATATCGTTGTATTCGGGAAGGTTCATAGAATAATTTGACGCAACGAACAATCGAATAACTATTACCGTTTCGACACAAAAAATGTTCAAAGTTGAAAACTTGCAGTTTTTTTCAAAATCGATTTTCTCAAAAACTGAGGGTGATGGCGACAAACGGGTTGCGGATTCGTTTTCAGGGCACGAAAACCTATAAGAAACGACTATTGAATGTTACAAGTCCAGATGGCTGTTGTACTGTGTAATATTATGCGAAAAAAATTTTGTTGTACTCATTGAATATATGTTTAAATATATCTAAAAGTTTACGAAGATCAATTGTTCTTTTCCCTTTCAAAAAAATTCGTGAAAAAATGGATTTTTTGGACCTTATAAAGCAGGACACTCCCTTAAAGTTTTACGTGAGCGCCGAGTGGCCGGTTGTCACCCATTTGCCGCTACTCAAATGCCTATAACTTCGGGAATTTTGCGAATTTCAATAAATCCTTTTAAACACGTTTTCTTAAAAGGTTGAACATTCGAAAAATTAAATAAAAAAAAATCGACATTTAGACCAGAACCTCCCCTTAAAGTTTTACGTGAGCGCCGAGTGGCCGGTTGTCACCCATGCATTTGCCGCTACTCAAATGCCTATAACTTCGGGAATTTTGCGAATTTCAATAAATCCTTTTAAACACGTTTTCCTAAAAGGTTCAACATTCGAAAAATTAAATAAAAAAAAATCGACATTTAGACCAGAACCTCACCTTAAGCGTGTACGTATACGCGTGTAGTAAACAAACCGTTTCAACCGTCTTTCGTCCTGGAATCGGCTAGAAGGAATATGCATTACTGATATTGATACACGTTAGCGCGACACATTATTAGAGTATTTTATTACATTTAAGTTTATATTTGGTCTATAAAACGAATATGACAATACTCAAAAAGGCGGGTGCTCAATAATCTTCTCTCTCCGGAGGACCCAAAATGGCGGATGCGAATACACATCTATTTAGTGCTCTAACTTTGAGGGCTAGGGCGCGAAAATTTCTTAGCCCAGGGTGCTGAAATTTGTTAAGGGGGCCGTCTCGCCCGGCCTTGAATGTGTGCGGACGCTCACACAAGCTAAGTTAAGCGTGTACGTATACGCGTGTAGTAAACAAACGGTTTCAACCGTCTTTCGTCCTGGAATCGGCTAGAAGGAAGTGTTTGCGGGTACAGTTACCTTCAGTAAACATCTGTGCAGGGTGGTCTGGTGCGTTTGAACGCTAATAAGCACTGTATATTGAAATAATAATGAATTTATACGTCACGCTGGTACTATGTAGATACAGTACACCATTAGCGCCACCAACGGAGAAGCCTTGAAGCTTCATTCTGTAAGTTTTCGATTCATAAATTCATTATTATTTCAATGTACAGTGCTTATTAGCGTTCAAACACACCAGACCACCCTGCACAGATGTTTACCGAAGGTAACTGTACCCGCAAAAACTTCCTTCTGGTCGATTCCAGGCCGAAAGACGGTTGAAACGGTTTGTTTACTACACGCGTATACGTACACGCTTAACTTAGCTTGTGTGACCGTCCGCACACATTCAAGGTCCGGTGAGACGGACAATAACAAAAATGAGATGGCCCCCTTAAGACGGCCTTGGACAGTAATGTTTCCTCGCGAAATAGAAGTCATGGACCTAAGAATTAATTCTTAGGTCCATGATAGAAGTAAGTATTCTAGACGGGAACCTAAGGCTCTGAAATGCTCCGAGCCATGTTCACGAAATAGTGGCTGTGTTCCGATTCACGCATTATGCGCATAGACTGCAGAGAAAACCGTTCCGCTTCAGTCTATGCGTGCATTGGTTGCGTTGGTGGTGCATAGCATTCCCTAGAATTCTCTACTTCTAGCGCATGAAGCGTGCAGTTCATGCGCGCATGCGTATTTGTCGCTTTACGTACGCTTTGAAAAACATGCACGAAATTATGTGGTCTGCTACTCGAAGTGACAGAAAATATAACCTACATATATGCTACATGGCAATAAATGCTTATTGGATATTTCGTTCTTTTACGCTATATTTGTCACCTTTTTATAATTTAACATCCTTCCAAAACAGGCCTGGGATTTAAGTGAACGCAGCGTCCGATTTTCAGAAGCAACGCCTCCTTTCTCCCTCCGCACATCTTGGCCCCCGCGACGGCCAAGACGCTCGGAACGCCTCAGGCCCGTACCATATGAACCGCGCGTGGCGCATTGACATAACAAAAACGCATCGACAATCGTGCTCTCTGGGACGATGTGGAAAACTATTGATACAATGTCACCCTAATACGCCACGCCCGGTTCACGTGGTACGGGCCTGAGATGCTCTTAGCTACTGGGCCGCCGCGGGGGCCAAGATGTGCGGCGGGAGAAAGGAGGCGTTGCCTCTGAAAATCGGCCGCTGCGTTCACTTAAATCCCAGGCCTGTTCCAAAATATTATTGTTTTCATTGAAATGAAAATTCAATGTATACTGCAGCTCATGTAAGAAGTAACTTATTTCGCGCATGTTGAATGAGCTATACTTCGACTGTCGCCAGGTCTCTGTTCCCCCACTTTACCACCCAGGCTTCCCTCTCCCCTTGCACCATTCCGATTCTCTTTCACATACCGGGTAACCAAATAAAATGTGTATGCTACTAAATTCGTGCCATATTAAAGAAAGAATTTATTTATTAGTCGTATTATACTGAAATGTTTACGGTATTAATATTATGAAAATTTTTTTCGCACGAAACATTATATTAGCCATTTTTTCTATATATGTCATTTGCAGTAAAAAGTGACAATCAAATCCGACATAAAATCGAAACACGCGGTATATACGAAAGTGGCGCCACGCCAATGTTTTCGGCGCAGAACGGATGCGCAGCCGAAAGACCATTGGTGGTGGCATAGCCAATGAGCGCCAACATGCGCAGAACCGATCTAAACTCGTCGGTCGGCAAGTTACTTCTTACATCAGCTGCAGTATAGTGTATTACTATATTATTTCAACATGTGTTGTGAGGTAAGACCGGCCAAAATTGAGGGGTAATCGTAGCCAGCTTTTAACATTACTTTTTTCTGGCTTAAATGCAACTGACATAAAAGAATTACGAATAAGGCATAATGAAGCCAGGAATATTACTTTACACGCTTCCACATAAAAACCCAAAATGAAACAATTAAATTTTATGGGCATATAATAATATGAAGAATGTTCAGGATGGAATACCCCTGAAGAATACATTTTTCATGTATTTTTTACATGTTTCATTCATGTTCATTCATGAACATATTCATGTATATAGTAATTAATTTTAAAACATAAAAATAATATTTTTTTTATTAATTTTACAGTTTTCCCACTTCTTTTATAAAGAAAAATCATGGCCAGAATTACCCCACGTTAATTCTGTAATTCCAATCAAATGGACATTTTTATGTTATTGCTTCCAACTTTGTTACAACGTAAATTTTTACTTTCTCTGTTATAAGAATAAAAACTAATTAGACACTTCAAACTAGCAATTCATATAAAAAACCAGAATACAGAAGCACACGTAAAGCGACAAATACGCATGCGCGTAATATGCGCATTGACTGTCCATGCTTTTATTTTCTGCACTTGCTGCACGCATTATAAGCTAGAAATTGGAGGATTCTAGGGAATTCTACGAAATTGGTACTGCCATCTCTGCACTGTTGCGTGGTCGGCTGGTCCTCCTGGATCCTTCTTAGGGAATTCGGCGAGGGTCGATGCCCGTGAAGTGCAAAGGCACTCTGCTCCTTGGACGCTGATTATTTTGGTGTTAAATATAATGAAAACGATAATAATAAGAACAGAATAAAACGATTTGAACACAATAACTTATAACTTTAATGAATTAAATAAACGTTTGTAACACAATATCGACTCTAAAGAACTTTTTATGCGACCGCTCGTTACAGCTTTTGGGGCTCGAGTGACGCTTCCGAAAAACCCTTCGCTTTTCCTCTTGTTAATTTCAAAATGGCTTGGTTACCGAGAGCCAATCGCAAATTTACTATTTAGCTAGCTAAATTCTTATTCGTTGATCCGATTCCTTTCGGTTATCAACTTTTACGAAATCAAGCGTTTAACAACGTTGCGCTGGAATCGCACACCTAGGAGAAGGGAGGAAGGAGAAGTTCATTTATTCAAACACCCGTATCCAAGAGGGTATCGATTAGTATCGACTAGTATCGATTAGTATCGATTAGTTTATAATCTTGAGGTTCCCTTATTAAAAGAATCTCTAACTATTTTCGAACACCTCGGGCTTGTATGAGCTTCACCTTGTCTCCCTTTCCTATTACATTTAGGTGATTCAATCTGAACTCCGCGCTTCAGAAGCTTAAACTACACGCCGCTAGACGGGAGTCGCAACAGCACTCGCTGTATGAATTGCAACCAACGTAACGGACTCAATTTCGAAGCGAACAACACATCCCTAGAAGGTTTTAGGCAGGGTCGAAAAGAAAGATGAGGAAGGAAGCAAATGCGTAGCGTGCATATTTATTTCTTAAAGGCTTTTACTGCTAAGTTTTTCGAAGGTGCTCTTATAATGCTAACTTTACAGCTGTACTCTAATCCAGAAGACGTACGAGAGCCTGCGGTTCTATTCAATAGCCTTCAAAACCTTGAATTTACCCCGGACGCGGATAATAAATAACTTCATTTTTCCTTTACACATCTGTTTACCAAATTACGTTGGGTAAGCAGCAGTTCGTCCTGTAAAACTCATAAAATATGATCTTCGCTTTCAATAATTATCGCTGTTCAAGAAGAATAGAAAAACTAGGGTTGAGAAAATCCAGGAACCAATTAAGCCATCAAATTTCTTTAGGAGTCGGTCCCCGATCCTTAAGACGAAGTAACCGATGTTGTTAGGAAGCGTGCTTCGACCACCGTCCAAAAGTCTCGAATTAAATTAACCGTAATCCATCCAACTGCATAGCTATTTGTAAGTAAGTTTGAACATTCCCGCGTAACCTTACGAGCATCAGACGCATCGAAACCCGTTCCGTTTCGTTACTGCGGTTCATGCGCAGCTGGAAACGGAACGCGGTTCATGCGCTCAGCGTCTGCGCTGCGGTCTATGCGCATAATGCGTGAATCGGAACACAGCCAGTGTAGAAACCTTAGACCAGGCCTGGGATTTAAGTGAACGCGGCGGCCGTATTTCAGAGTTAACGCCTCTTTTCCCCCACCGCACGTCTTGGCCCCCGCGGCGGCCTAGGAGCTTCGAGCGCTTCAGGCCCGTACCATATGAACCGCGCGAGCTCATATCAACCGAGCTACGCGCGGTTCATATGGTACGGGCCTGAAGCGCTCGAAGCTCCTTGGCCGCCGCGGGGGCCAAGACGTGCGGTGGGGGAAAAAAGGCGTTGACTCTGAAAATCGGCCGCCGCGTTCACTTAAATCCCAGGCCTGCCTTAGACCATATATACTCATAGACACGGCCCGCTCTATATGCATCCACGAGCCGAAGTGAAGCCAAGATAACGGGCAAAAGTGACGTCACTTGTGGGCAAAAGATAATTCAAAATGGTGGTTACTGCACATTGCATCAGGTCTAAGGTTAGATCGACCCATCTTCAAATAAAATAATAATGATTATATCCCAACACTATACCTATTTTTTCTTACTACTACATTTAACCACATGAGCATTTCCGGAAATATTTTTAAATTGCTTTGAATATAAGAGCTTCCATTATTTTGCCCACATGTGACGTCACGTAGATGATTTTATCTTTGTGTCAAGGCAGTTATCTGGAGCCGCGTCTATGAGTATATATGGTCTAAGGTAGAAACGTTCGCCGAGAAAAAGACCAACCATGTGAAGTCGGGCGCAAATCGAAAGAATCCGGTCACAATCAAATGAGCTGTCTCGAGCTGTCTATTGTCTGTAGCTTTACAAAATATTTGTTATATACAAAAAGTAAGTAAGTAGTGGACGGAATGGAAGACGTCTATCCGCATACACGTCTAATAGAAGTGTCACCGCCAGAGGCATTTCTAACACGTATTTACTATGCAACGAAAGATGGTATGCCCTTTGCTGTTTATAATCTTCTCAACAGCAAACGTCGTGACAAAGCCAATTGTCTGATTAATCAAAAAATATTGGGAGCGGATGGTCATCATTGTACACCTCTAATAATAGCTGCATACTATGGCCACGATAATGTTGTTAACATGTTGCTTAGTAAGTTTAAACCTAATCTGGAAGAAGAAGGTACGATGAAATTTGCGGAATGTATCGTGAAGGGGGCAACCGCCCTTTGGTGTGCTGCTGCTGTGGGATACTTGGCAGTTGTAAAGACACTGGTAAAAGCAGGCGCAGACGTCAACCATACTACGGAACAAAATTCTACACCTTTGAGAGCAGCGTGTTTTATCGGACGGTTAGATATAGTTAAATATTTAATAGAACATAATGCCGATGTAAATATATCAAATTATCTTAATAATACATGCCTAATGCTTGCTGCGCATAAAGGTTATTTTGATTTGGTGAGTACGACAATCCGATTTTAATAGTTTGAAACGATTAACACGATTATCATGATTTTAATTCTATTTTCTATCGAAACAGGTGTTATTATTGTTAGAAAGAGGGGCGAAACAAAATGCAAAGGCAAATTGCAGTGCCACAGCATTGCATTTCGCTGCCGAGGGTGGACACGCCGATATAGTACTTAAACTATTGCAATATGGAACAAATATCACGAAGGATACTAGCGGAATGACACCGTTACTAGCAGCAGCAAAATGTGCCAAGGAAGAAGTTGTGGAATGCTTAATTGAATGGGCAGAAGTTTCCAAAGAGGAAACAATCGATGCTTATGAACTTCTCGGAGCTGCTTATGTTAATACTGCCAGTAAAAATGATGATTTTTTGAAAGTGGCCTATACATATTTGTGGAAAGCAATGAAACTTAGGTATGTGAGTGTGCGCATGTGTATACATACGGTACAGTATTGTCTCCATATGTACCCGATTTGGTGTATCCGATATAGCCCTGTCGCTATCCCCACCACTTCTGTCTCACTCTTGTCCGGCGAAGGCGAGAGCGAGATGGAACGAGAGCGAGCGAGAGCCACTAAAACCGAGCGAGGACAGTACGAGACAGACGACAGCGTTTATGTTTTGTCTCCCTCCGTCTTTCGGGCGCCGTGACACTCCGTCCTTTGCATGCGCGACGGGCGTGCGCGATGGTCGCAGGCACATACGGGGTGCGTTCCAGTTGGGCCCAAATCGCCCGCACGGTCGCGATATGTAATGGAAATTATGGGTGTTGCGGGCGATTTGGGCCCAACTGGAACGCACCCACGGAAGCACGAGACCGCAACGCAAAAACTTGACGCAGGCCCGGCTCAAGTTTTTTTTGCGCCCTAGGCCAACTTTTCAAATTGTTGCTATTGCTGAAAATAAACTTTAGAATTAAATATTACAAGTTGTACTATAAGTGAATTAAACTACGAATAAAAATTCAAAGTAAGGTTATTAATAATCTCAAATAAATGTATTATAATATAGGGCGTAATTTGGAAAGTTTGTCTAGGGCGCAAGAAAGACTTGTGCTGTGCCTGGCTATCTGACCGTCGCGCGCATGCGTTGGGCAGTCACGATGCCTTCTGAGTGCTCGCACGCCCGCGCGCAAGAAATCCGGTCCATCTCGCTCACTCCTTCGGCCAGAAAGAAGCGAGAAACGCACACTCGGAATTAGGGATCTGCGTCTTCTGAGTACCCATCGCCGGTCCCGACCAGCGGGCACACACGGAGACAATACTGTATACCTATATGTATAGTATATGTACAGTGGTGGATGATAGAAAGTTTACAACTTTTAAAATCGCATAACTTTTTTAGAATTGGTCCAAACAACACAGGTTTCTTTTGTGGAGCTAGAAGGATTAGTTTGTTAAGTGACATGTTTTATCGTTTTGAAAAGATATTCAATTGATCGGAATAGCAAAAAAAAATAGAAAATGCCGTTTTTAATTTTTTTTTTGGTGAACTTGTAATGAAAATTCAAAAACTCGTTTGTAGATTGAAGTAACTTGTATACATGCCTAAAGTTTCATCAAGATCGGTTAACGTTGTTAGCCGAGCTATAAGCGTTTAAAGATCGCTGATTTTGGAAAATTCGCGACTTTCAGCCTTATTCTGCGATCTTTAAACGTTTATAGTCCAGAGCAACGTTACCCGATTTTGATACTTCAATCTACAATCGGGTTTTTTGAATTTTCATTACAGGCTCCCAAAAAAAGTTTTAAAAACGACATTTACTATTTTCTTTGCTATTCCGACCAATTACATTTTTTATTCCAAACGACGAAACACGGCACTTAGCAAACTAATCCTTCTAGCTTCTCTAAAATAACTCATGTCGTTTAGACCAATTTTAAAAAAATTGTACGATTTTAAAAGTTGTAAACTTTCTTTCGTCCGCCACTGTATATATATTATCGTAAAATAAAAACTAATATTTTATTTGGAGAGTCATCTAGATAATTTTTTAATGCTGTAGATTCAGTGATCCTGACAACATTATCCACAAAAAATTAGGTGAAACGGTGAAGGCATACGATCATTGGAAAGAATGCGAGACGCTAGAAGAACTGAAAAGTATCGAGCACAATCAAAATGATATTCATATGGAAGCACTGGCTATTCAAGAGAGAATACTAGGTTTTTATCGTATTTTCACAAATAATGAAAAGATAATAAGCGTGAAACATAGTGCCTATAATGTTTAAAGTTCCTTTCTAGAATATTTATTTTAATTAAATTTTAACATTAGGAAAACATAATCCAGGCGTAGCATATCATATAATATTCCGGGGAGCAATCTTCGCGGACAATGGTAGATTCGACAGATCTATAGATTTATGGTTTTATGCGCTCTATTTGCAACAGCTAAATAATGTGTCAGTTGCAAACGATCTTCTGAGATTTGCACAGGTATATTTTCGTGTATTCATGTATCGAATGATATTCCCGAAAAATTCTTTATGCTTTATTATATATTCTCAATTCTCAATTTTCTCTTTTTTTTTACAGGTATTTGCACAGATGGTACATATTGGAGTAAATCTCGAGTTTTCTCAACTTCTAAACGTTCTAGAAGCTAGTGTAACAGAACTTACCCGTAACAAATTTAAAATCGACAATCCTGATTCGAAGAAAGACATTAAGAAACATATTGTAAGTTGAAACAAAAGAACTTACAGAAATGGTATTCATTTTGATGCAGTTATATATTTTAGTTTTCAATCTTCTTACAATTAAGAACATTAACATTAAAAACTCTAGGAGGAAATGGAATTGAATATCACAAGTACGCTTTATATGTTGTCAATATTAACGAAACTTCTGAACTTAAATAAAAGTGGATATACGGAACAGGAAAAGAAAAACGCATATTATCAGGTACATAAACTCTGTGCTCTACAACTACACTTGAGTGATGGGCAGACATTACTTCATCTTGCCGTAAATGAGAAGACGCCTGTGGATGGTTTCTATATTCATCGCGTCTGCAAGTAAGTATGCAGGCGAGAATTTCCAATATAATTAAATTGAATCTATTTTTGGTCCCTTCCATTTAATACAGTTTTTAAAGTAAGACTTTCGCAGATTTCCTTGTGCTACAACTACGAAATTACTTGTCTTTTGTGGAGCTGATGTTAATGCCATGGATAATAAAAGAAATACACCATTACACACAATCGTTAGATGCAGACGATCAGCTATGTGCGTCTATGTATTTTTTATTTATTCTTATTAATATTAGCTAATTTAATTTAAGGTCCAAAGTTTATTAACCGTTTATTTGAAAACAAAAGATTACTGTGTTAAAAAGAATGTTTATAATTCATTGCCTTTACTGGTTGATTTTGTACTCTTTTATACAAAAATGTGATATTCGTGAATAAATAATATAAACAGTTATACTTTTTTACAGTGATGTTATAACATTTAGCTCTATTATCCACGAACTTGTAGACGCTGGAGCACATGTGGACATAGTAAACAATATAGGAATGACGCCATATGATGCTGGCAACATAGGTATGCTATTTAAATGATTTGAATATCTTAAGTGAAGGAAACATATATATTTGTCATATAAAATTATTCGCACTGTAAACAGAGGGAATCCATCTATTGTTCATTTTTTATTTAGTTAAGACGAGTATTGAACACGGCAAGCATAATTTTTATTCTTATCAGAATTCGGTGCTACGTTAGAAATAGTAAAAATTAAAATATCATAATTTATAAATTGTAGAAAGGTATAAAAATTTCACGGTAGAATCAGCACCAGGTTATATTCTATGTTGTTGAAATATCAAATATCGCTACACAAAGTTTTGAAAATTTGCTTCCTACTTAAGGTGTTGCAGAGAATTCAAAGAATTTACACTGAAACTTTCCTAAATTCAATTGAATCTAATTACTATGTTTTCTTAATTAAAACAATAATTTATTTTTTAAAGCTTAACATTATTTTGATTATTATTGAATATATTATTTTTGTTTATATAGGTGAGGCACAACAAATATTAAAGATCCAGGCAGAAATGTCATTAAAATGTATAGCTGCAAGGGTAATAAAGACTTATAATCTGCCTTATTTGAAAAAAGTGCCACGTTCCTTAGAAAGATTTATCGAACTGCATGGACCTATACTGCATTCCACTTAAGAGTAGACTCGTTCCGCGCAGGGATGCAAGTACTGTTGATTTGTAAGAAATCGGAACAGAAAGAGTTACGACCAATCGCGTGTCTCGGATTCGTGGGAGCTGCGCAGATCGGAAGGGGCGTAGGTTTATTCTTAGGTGGAATGCTATATAGACATCGGCATGGTGAGATTGAATACTAGTTTTTAATAAACAAATTAAACACGTGATTAAATTATAACTTATGCAAATAACTAAGTAATATGTTGTAACTAACAAGTATTTATTGTTGATGACTTAAATTTAGGAAATTTTATTTACAAATATTTTTCATCAATTCTTCAGACAGAACTGCCTGATAATAATTTGTTGATTTATGAAATTTGTCTATATTATCTTAATTACAAATAATGCATTGTGTGATTTTTTTTAAATACGTCGTTTGTACAAATAGATATTATAAATGAATGATAACCAAAGTCAAATTTGCTACAATTAACCAATACTTGATTATTATAAAATTCACCTGTGCAGTGATTATTAGTTCAGTGACAATTGAAAGCAAATGAAAAATGAAATTTGTGCCATTTTAGTTAGGTCAGCTAAATTTTATAATATTAAACATAAAAAGAATAAGGCAATGATTAAGTCCAGAATTGCTTATAGGTTTTTTAAATAAAGAGCGTTAAATGAATAATTAGCCACGTAATTGTATTTAATTTGCTATTATTTGTATATGACAATTGTATATCCTGTTCCTTCATAAAAATGTACATACTAAATGAATGAGAACCGATATTTGAACTTATATTTTTCTATGTATATTACCAATATTAGCATTTGATTACAAATGTTAATGAAATCTGCTACTTGAAGTTTTTCTTACAAACTAAAAATTTGATTAAATAAACAGCTGTGTTAAGATATAAAATGTTTTGTAAATGAAGTATTGTAAAATGTTTTGATTAAATAAACTTGTCCAGAAATCTTGTCAATATTAAATATTTGGTCGACCATTTTCATAAATATAAACCTTAAGGCTTCCATTTAGTGTTAAAAAAATGATGATCACTGCTTTTAGGGGCGAATGAAAAAAATTTGATGCAAAAATGATAATATTGAAACTTAATGTTAAACTTTTTTACATCAAGATATTCTGTTTGTTGCAATGAGAAAAATTTTGAAAGTAACCTTATGTCGCAAAGGAACCGTTTCGTCAGGAAAAATTGTTAAAGTTTTTGCAATGATTTTATTGTGCAGAGTTATTCATATAGGAGTTATAGGTATACACGTATAAGTATGGGCCTACCACTATTCCGCCGCTTCTTATATCTATATAGAGAAGCGGTAGCGTCTCGACGCCAAGTACATGAAAAACACCCTGTATATGTCGATGTCGCTACCGTGTACCTTTACTCGTCGCGGAGACACTCTAACCTAATTCTGACATTTATTCATTAATATCTCATTACGCCTGCAATATTTTGTAAATTTAAAGGCATTTTTCTCATATAAACCGCATATCGGCTTTCGAACAAGACCAATTTCAATAAAATCGGTCCACGCATGACAGAGATATCGTAATATCGTCTAATGGACCTGTCGAAAATGGTACGATTTTTCTTCTTCTGATTCTCCTAGAAATTTTTCGTCATCATCAAACATTACGTATATATACAGAGGTGCAAGATGCGAAGATTTCCGACTGCATCGCCGCCTGCGGTGGAGTAAGGAATCTCAGCTTGTGACATCTCCGCTCTATAGAATAATATTCTCTGGTAGTTTCGTGCTATGTAAATTGCATAGTGTTGCGTATTTAGCGGCGATTTTAAGAACAGGAACGCGGGTTGGTGCCCGTGGAGCGCTGAACCGCTCTGCTCGTCGGAGTGCGCGGGTGTTATGAATAAAATAACTATTTCTTCTGGTAAAACTTGTATATTTTCTTAATAAACTTAAGCGATTGCTTTCAAAAAGAGAACAAGACTTGCACAATAAAGAGTCAAAACCGTTCTGCCTTCTCGAAGTCCTCCGTCGTTGCTCCTTCCCTCCTCGAACGTGGTGCCCCTTCCATCCTTGCGCGTCCTCCCAGTCCTTTGGCCAATCAGGATGAGGGATGAGCCGGATTCAAAGGGTAGGCTGTCCCGCGGATGTCCGTCCGCCCCCGCGAATCGACGTCCATCTTTCCCTCCGTCTTCGGGTGGTGGTGGAAGCTCGGTGGAAGCGCGCTTTTCCGTTACACAGCGGGGTGCACACGTGGGAAGAGAAAGTTGGCTCGGCTCCGAGGATCGAGAAGACAACCCTTGAAGGAAATTTATGACTGCCTTAGCGTCGCCAACACTTCTGGAGTCAATCAACACTCCTAAAGTGTTGGATATTGTATAATGCATGTACAAAATAATAATGTTATTGTAACAAATTGCATTTAAATTCTTATGTGGAATTGCAGGCTTGCAAGTTATCCGGAGAAGGTTCGATTCGACCGAGAAGCATCTTCTTTTGCATAAGTTTCTGAAAATTTGAACCATAAGTACAAAGTAATGTATTGTAACAAATTGCATTTATTTAAATTGTCAGATTTTATTATTAAAGTATTATTTAAATTGTGGATTTTATTATTAAAGTATTATGAATGTCTATCACAAAAGATTGAAAAGCATCAAGGGAGATAATAATTCTTAATGCTATGTCTTTATACAAAGTTTGTAGATTTACCTTATTTGGGAAATTTTCAAAATTGTGAGAAAGAAGATGCTTCATTTCTATTCAAGCCTGTGCATCCCCTTCATTTCTATCGAAGCCTCTTGGGCCCCTTCACTTTTATCCAAGCCTCTGCGTCCCTTTCATTTTTATCCAAGCCTCTCCGTCCCCTTCGTTTATATAGGCTTTACATAAAAACTGTAAATTAAAATGCTATAAAAATATAAATATATTTTAGAAAAATAAATATATTTTTATAGCATTTTAATTTACAGTTTTTATGTAAAGCCTATATAAACGAAGGGGACGGAGAGGCTTGGATAAAAATGAAAGGGACGCAGAGGCTTGGATAAAAGTGAAGGGGCCCAAGAGGCTTCGATAGAAATGAAGGGGATGCACAGGCTTGAATAGAAATGAAGCATCTTCTTTCTCACAATTTTGAAAATTTCCCAAATAAGGTAAATCTACAAACTTTGTATAAAGACATAGCATTAAGAATTATTATCTCCCTTGATGCTTTTCAATCTTTTGTGATAGACATTCATAATACTTTAATAATAAAATCCACAGTAATTGCCACGCTATTCATTAATTCATTAATTTTTTAGATTTCCATTATTTTTGTAACAAATTGCATTTATTTATATAAATTGTCAGATATTTGTTTTTATAGCAAAACTATTTTTTTTTTAATTTACAGTTTTTATGTAAAGCCTATATGCAGGAGAAGAATATGCTAACAATCAGCTACATGATGCAGCTGAGTTTATTACCTCTCTTTGTGATCAGGAGATTCTTATTAAGAATGCAGTACAACACGAAATTACAACGGTATTAAGATGTTTAAGTTATAATTACACAAGTACTACTATCAGTACAAATTGTGTGGTAGATCTTGCACTACCCAAGATGTTAAAAAGTAAACCATTCGAATTTCAAGATATAATAAAACACAATTTCACAGGATGGAAAAATTTGAAAGTTACCTGCAATAATTGTGATAATTCAAACACAATGAAGAAAATCGATATAACTGCTTCCAAACAAATTCTTATTGCAAAATTACATTTGTTCGATCACGATAGTAGTGGAACAACAACGAAAGTGGAAAATTTCTACGTCAAAGCAATGCCTACTACTAAAATACAATTGGTAGATCACTGTTATAAACTTAAGGCAGCAATTTTCCACCATGGTCAAAGTAATGCCGATGGTCACTACACGAGTATGGTAAGGGGTAAGGGCACAACGTGGGTATCCGTTGATGATTTCCGAGCAGAAAAACAAGCTTGGCCACGAAATGCTAAAAATGCATACATATTTTTCTTCGAAAGGCGTTAATTGCGTTTGTTAATACACTTCAATGTTAAATACGTCCAGCGCCAAAGGCTGCTTTCAGCGTCATATGCTGCTTCGCGCACCATGTATTGTACACAAAGTACTATACATATAATATAATACATATAGATTGGCAATCCGGTGCACATGGTTTCTGTTCGTAGTTGTTAAACTTACGTAGAATATAGAATTTATACTTAATTCTGTCGCGTGATAATTTGTAATTTATAATGTTAAAAATTATCTAAAGTCAGTCCCTATGCAAATTATCTTTGTAAAAAGAAGTGAGATCCCCATAAAAAACTTCAAAAAAGTAAAAAAATACGCCAAGTACATGAAAAATCAAATATATCACAAAAAATAGAAGACAATAATAATCACAAAAGTTGAAGATAATAATAATAAAATAAAAAAAAATGAAATCGAAATGAGCTGCAAGTACATAAAGGTGCTTTCCAACTGCGCCTAAGATGATACAACTATACAGGGTGTTTCTCTACCTGTGGTCAATACTCTAAGGGATGATTATACCGGCGAAAATAAGACGAAAATCAAGAGTGACGAAATTGCGGTAAACGCTTCGTTTTCGAGGAACTTGACTTTGAATTTCACCTAAATACGCGTGCATCGTAGGCGCTTGAGGGGAACGCGTCAGCTGCCCGTAGGACGTTCCGCTCACCTCCGCGTGCCCCTCAAGCGCCTACGATGCCCGCGTATTTAGGTGAAATTCAAAGTCAAGTTCCTCGAAAACGAAGCGTTTACCGCAATTTGGTCACTCTTGATTTTCGTCTTATTTTCGCCGGTATAATCATCCCTTAGAGTATTGACCACAGGTAGAGAAACACCCTGTATATAAAATTACAAAAAATAGAAGATAATAATAATTACAAAATTAAAAAAAGATGTGAAATCAAAATGAGCTGCCAGTACATAAAGATGCTTTCCAACTGCGCTTTAGATGACACAACGACATGTAGTTTGTAGTTTTATTTTATCGATCCCCTCAGGGTTACGATCTCCCTTATCCTCGCCTCCATCCTTATATTTTTCCTCTACTTAACTTAACTTAACCTTTTTTTTTTTTTTTTTTTTTTTTTTTTTTTTTTTTTTTTTTGACCTGGTGGAAATCCCCACGGATACCCCCGGCCCACGGGGGCGGGCCGAGGGTTATGTGGGACTCGAACCCACTAAAACCACCAGGGTGGTCTTCCTCGTGGACGGTGTCGCGTGCCTGAGGGGGAGGACTTGTGCGAGGTCAAACTAGCGATACTTTCGCTTGCCTCCCCCTCCCACGCTTAAGTGCGACACCGCCCGCACCCCCGACGTATCCGTCGGGGTCTTCCCTGGGGGAGTGATGACCTCCCCCAGTTACCACACCGGCGACGCGCGACGGACCACACGCCCGCGTCGCCACTGGGGCCGCTGCTGCTAAGGCGACCGGTGCCCCCCGACACCGGCCGCCCCGCGACCCCGCGATCGAGGTTGTACCCGGCCCTGCTCGTTCTTCGGACTGGTGGGCCGGGCGGGGGGCCGACTGGCCGCGGGAAATGCCCCGGGCCGTCGGATCTTTGACCCCCTCCAACCTCGATCGCAGCAGGAGCGGCTTACGCGCCGCTCCTAAGGAGGAGGGCCCACTGGTCGTCGGGGCCCTCCTATTCCATCTCTTCTCCGCCGCCGCGAAACTCGCGCACTGCCACCGCGCGGCCGCGGCGGCTCCATCGGACGATAGGATGGCCCGCTTTTTATTTGTGGGGCCACCCTCCTCCCTTCCCATTTCCCCCTTCTCCTCTCTCACAAGGGGGTTGCGACCGAGGGCTGGTGTGCACCCTCGGCCTTCCTTCCCGTCCACCCCCTCACTCTCTTTGGGGGGTGGCGAGGCGACGTCACGGCCGGAGCCATGACCGGGGGAGTGGGGCGACGCTACTAGACTACGTCGCCGCTCGGCCTCCCCCGGCTCCGGGTCATCTATCTCTCCGTGCCCGTCGCCTCCTCCTCCTGGGTGCCGCGAGGCGGGACGGATGTCCCTGGACCTCTCTCTCCCTCTCCGCCCCCTCCTTCTCGAGCATTATCTGCTCGGCGAAGAGGGATACGGCCACCCAGCAGTCCCGATCGTTCGCCATCCGACGCGCGACCGTCGGAAGGTCGAGATCGGGACCCAGCTGCGCCTCCAGGACTCGGCGGTCGTCGACCCACTCCCGGCATCGCGCCAGGGTGTGATCCGCCGAGTCCAGATCGCCCGAGTCGCACTTAACTTAACCTTTCTTAACTTAACCTATCCTACTTAGCCTTTTTTTTTTTTTTTTTTTTTTTTTTTTTTTTTTTTTTTTTTTTACTTGGTGGAAATCCCCTCGGATACCCTCCGCCCGCGGGGGCGGACGGAGGGTTATGTGGGACTCGAACCCACTAAAACCACCAAGATGGCCTCCTCAGGGGCGGTGTCGCGCGCCTGAGGGGGAGGACTTTCGCGAGATCAAACTAGCGATACTTTCGCTTGCCTCCCCCCCGTGCGCTTGTTGAGCGACACCGCCCGCCAGCCCCGGCGCGTTTGATGCGCCGGGGTCATCCCTGGGGGAGATGACTCCTCCCCCAGCTCCTTCTCGGCGACGCGCGACGGGCCATACGCCCGCGCCGCCATGTGGGGGCCGTTGCTGCTAGGGTGAGTGGTGCCCCCCGGCACCCCCACCCCACGGCCCCGCGATCGAACAGCCCGCCGCTTGGCCCAGAGATGTAGCGACGGGCCGAGGCGGTTCGGGGGCTAAGGTGTGTTTGGCCACGAGGGCCGTCAGAGAACACACACTGGGTGGCCCATCGGTGGCCCACCCGCCCCCGGGGCTGTCGATCGCTACCGAGGGGGCGACAACTGTTAGTCGCCCCCCTGGAGGGTCCATTCCTCGCCGGGACCCTCCGATGTCCACCCTGTCGCTGCCGCCGCGGACCGATGCGCTGCCACCGCGCCGCCGCGGCGACACTTGCGGACTATGAGGTGGCCCGACCCTAAGGGGACCACCTTCCTCCCCTCCCAAAACTCCCTCTCACTCTCACTGAGGAGGGCCACTGCCGGGGGTTTACGAACCCCGGACTACCCTCCCTTCCCCCCAACACTGTCGTGGGGGGAGTCGACGACGACGGCGCGTGGCCGGGGCCAATACCGGGGGAGCGGCGACCTACAATGTCGCTGGACCGCGTCCCCCGGCCCAGGGTCATCTACGCCTCGCTCGTCGTCTGCCGGGAGGCCGTGGGATACGGTTCGGGTGACCCGACCGTTCCCTGTCCCTCTCCGCCTCCTCCTTCTCGAGCATTATTTGCTCCGCGAAGAGGGAGACGGCCTCCCAGCAGCCCCGATCTTCAGCCATCCGACGCACGACTGTCGGGAAACTGAGATCGGGGCCCAGCTGCGCCTCCAGGACTCGGCGGTCGTCCACCCACTCCCGGCATCGCGCCAGGGTGTGATCCGCCGAGTCCAGGTCGCCCGAGTCGCAGCTGTGGCACTGCGACGTTGCCTCCCGCCCTATGCGACACAGATAATCCCCGAAACAACCATGTCATCCTACTTAGCCTACCTTAAACCTACATCGCTATTTACAAATTTATATTTATATTTATATACATATTTACAAAATTCCCCGCTCAAACCTCTCCTCTCGCTCGCTCGCCCGCTCGCGCGCTCCCTCCCCGGACCTCCGCTTCCGCTCAACTCTCCGTCCACTCCAATCTCTCATTCACTCCCCCGTTCCCCCACACACTCGTCTCCTTTCTTCCAACTTCCTCATCCACTTCTCTCCCTCTCCTTCATCTCCTAGTACTTCCCCTGCCATCTCCTGCCACCCCTTTTCTTCCCCCCACCCCATGCACTCCTCCCAGACATGCTCCCACGTCTCCTCCCCCCTCCCACAAACCCTGCACCTCCTCTTCTCTCCCTCCTCCCAGTATCTACCCCCCCTCATTTCACTACCCAGCCTGAACCTAGCCACTCTTTTCCACCTACTTTCCCCCCATCCCTTCTTTAAATACCCCGGTAGCCCTTCTCCCTTCACCCTTCCGTACCATACATTATAACTGGCGCTCCCTATCCTTTCCCACCTCTCCTCCTCCTGTACTTTCCATTCTCTGCTCACCAATTCCTCTCCTCTTAGTCCCCCATCCTCCCTCATCTTCTCTATCTCCTCCAGCGTCCATCTCCTCCCCTCAAAAACTCCTTCCTTTCACTTTCCCACCCCTCTAGTACCTTTCCCCTCCTGAGCCTCCCTTTCACCTCCTCCCAGCACCTCCTTGCTAACTCCCCCACCCCCCGTCCCTCCTCCAACTTCCTCTCGAAAGCCCACGCCCTCATCCCCGCCCTACTCTTCATCATTCCCCTCTGCATCTCCTCCCTCACCAGATACCCCGGCGTACTCCTTTCTACCCCCAACACCCACTTCAGGAACCTTTCCTGCATCCTCTCTATTTTTTCCCTTTCCCTCCAACCCCACACCTCCGCCCCGTACCCCACCACCGGCCATACCAATCTGTCATACAGCCACAATCTCTTTTCCCAGTCTCGCTCAAACAGCCTCTTTCCAATCCCCCATACCTTTCCCATCACCACGGCCCCCTTCTTCACTCTTTCCTCCACGTGTCCCTCTTGCCCCCCATTCCCCATCATCGTGTACCCCAGGTACCTAAAACTCCTCACCTCTTCCAGTTCCTTACCCTTCCACCTCCAAGTCACCCTCTTCCACCTCCCCCCCCCCTCCTGCATCTCGTGACCTTTGTTTTTCCCACATTCACTTGTAATCCCTTCCCATCCACGTATGTTTCCAACTTCCCCATCAATCCTTTCATTCCTTCCTCGTCCTCAGCTAGCACCGCCACGTCGTCCGCGTACGCTAATGCGTACACTTTTCCCTCCCCCAACTTCACCCCTCTCCATCCTCCCTTTTCCAACTGCTCATCTAGGTCTGCGATTAACAATGTAAAAAGGGTCGGGCTTAGCGGGCACCCCTGCCTCACCCCTCTCACAGTCCAAAACCTCTCTCCCTCCTGTCCCCCCACCCGCACCCTACATATCGTTTCCCTTAGCACCTCCTCACACCTCACCACTAGCTGTTCTCTCACTCCCCTCCCCCTCATTGCCCCCACTAAAACCTCCCTGTCCACCGAGTCACCACTAGCTGTTCTCTCACTCCCCTCACCCTCATTGCCCCCACTAAAATCTCCCTGTCCACCGAGTCAAACGCGGCCTTCATATCTATAAATAATACTACCATATTTTTTCCCTTTCTTCCCACCTGCCTGTTAATCAGGTAATTTAATACATATATATTATCTATACACCCCACCCCCCGCCTGAACCCCGTTTGACTCGGTGGCAACAATCCTTTCTCCTCCACCTCCACCCTCAGCCTTTCCGCTAACACAGACGCATACACCTTGTATGCCGTCTGTGTTCGGGTTATTCCTCTATAGTCTTCAACCTTTCCCCCTCCCCCCTTTTTTATCACCGGGACTACCACTCCCTCCTTCCATCCTTCCGGCCACTCTTCCCCCTCCACACCCTATTGCACAGCCCCCAGAGCCATTCCTCCACTTCTACCCCTCCGTACTTCCATGCCTCGTTCGGGATCCCGTCCCCTTCTCCCGCCTTCCCGTCCTTTAAATTCCTTATCACCTTTCCTATCTCTTCCCTTCCTATCTCTGCCTTTCCATCATCCCACCTCCTCTTCTCGCCACCCCTTCTCACTCTCCATTCTACTCCTCCTAGCAAGCCTCCAAAATATTCGTCCCAATCTCCCATTGCTATCCCTTCATTTACCCTTCCTTCCCTTTTCCTTCCTCTATTAACCACCTTCCAAACATCCCCCTCCGTTCTCACCCCTTCCACCTCCTTCATCCACATCTCCACCTCCTTGCTCCTTTTTTCCTCGCACAACCTCCCATACTCCCTCTCCAACTCCTTATATTTTCTCCCATCCCCTCCTTCCCTCCTTCATTTTCTCAGTTCTCTCCTCACCATCCTTTTCCCCTCTCTACACTCCGAATCCCACCACCCTCCCCCTTTTTCCTTCTTCCCCTCTTTACACATCTGAGCCATCGCTCCTTTTATCCTTTCCCGCAGCTCACTCCATTCTTCCTCCACTTCTCTCTCCCCTACGCCCCTTTTTCCAAATTTTCTCATAAACTCCCTCCTTCCCTCTTCCGTCCAATTTCCTCTGCCCCCTCCCTTTTCTCCTCCCTTTCTCCCCCTCCCTTTTCTCTTCCCTTTCTCCCCCCTCCCTCCTCCTCCCACCCCTCCCCTCTCAGCCACACCACCACCGGATGGTGGTCCGACTCTATCCTATCCCCTACCTCCATCCTCTCCACCTTTTCCCTTGTAGCCTCATTCCCTATCACATAATCTATTACTGTGTTCCCCCGCCCCCCTGTGAAGGTCCATTCCCTCTCCTCGTCCCCCTCTATATTCCCATTCAATATTCCCCATCCCATTTCCCCTAGGTGCCTGCACAATTTCCTCCCTTCCCCATTTACCTCCTTATCCTTGGATCTCCTACTTCTCTCCCCCTTCCCCTCCTACTCCTCACCTTCCCATGCTTCTCCCCCTTCTTCCCCCGTACGCGCGTTAAAATCCCCCCTATAACTACCCTCACCCCCCCCTTCCCTCTCCTCCATCCATTCCCCTAGCTTCTCTAATTTCTCCTTCAAGTCTCCGTTAACATAAACCCCTACCACCTTCACCACCACCCCCCTATTTTCACCTTCTTAGCCATTATCCCCTCCCTCCCTCCTCCACCCCCTTCTCCCAATTCCAGTCCCTTTCTCACACCCATTAACATTCCCCCTATCGCTCTCCCCCTCTTGTTTTCCCTCCTGGCCCATTGCTTCTCCCATACATATCCCCTGGGCAGCCTCCTTTCCACTTGCTCCCAATCTTTCTCCTCGACCCCGGTCTCACTTATAATCATAACGTCCCATTCCATCAATCCGCTCCAAAAATCTTCATCCTTCCTCCTCACTCCCGCCACATTTCAGAAAGCCACCTTCCAAATCCCCCCTTTTTATTTCCCCCTTTTCTTTTCCACCTCCTTTCCCACCTCCCCTCCCCCTTCCCACTTCACTCGTTTCCCTGTTCCTCATGCCATTTCTCCCTTATTTCGTCCCACCTCCTTACCTTCCCATCCACCCACATCTTCATGTACCCCACCTGCACTCTCCTACCCCTCTCTCTCTCTCCCTTTGAGCCTCCCTCTCAATCATCCACCTCGCCCTCCTTTCCTCCTCTGTGAGGTCGTCTTCCACCCTATCTCTTCTTCCTCTTAGTTTGCTTTTCGCCTCCATTACTTTCCTCTTTTCTTCTCTTCCTTCCAGGCTCACCAGCGCCATCCCCCCTCCTTCCCTTCCTGTCTTACCTATTCTCTTCACCTCCTTTATTCCCTCCACCCCCAGCCCCATCCTTTCCCAAAGCCTCCCCACTTCCACCTTCACCTCATTCCTCCCCCCCCCCCCCAACCCCTTTACCATCACGTTATTTCTTCTCTCTCTCTCCTTCTTGTCCTGTATCACCTCTATCTTTCTCACTCTCAGTCTCCACTCCCCTTCATTCCCAGATACCTCCAATACCCCCCTCCCCCTTCCGTTCCTTTTCCCATCTCTCCACCTTCTCTATCACCTCATCCATCCTTTTCTCTCTCTCTTCCATCTTTCCCAACATTTCTACCACCCCTTCCCTCCTTCCCCTCTCCTCCCTCATCTCGTCCTCCCACCTCCTCCTCTCCCCTCTCCACTCTTCTTCCAACCTTCTTCTCTCCTCCCTCTCCTTTTCCATTTCCTCCCTATCCTTTCTTATTTCCTCCCTTAGCTCTTTCCTTTCCTCTCTGCCCCTTTCCATATCCTCCCTCATCCTCCTGATCTCTAACATCATTTCTCTCATCATCCCTACTATTCCTTCCCCCCTCCTCTTCTTCCTTCCCCTCCCGCTTTTCGACTTTCTCCGGCGACCTCCTTGTCTTCCCGCTCCTCTTAAACCCTCCCTTCCCCTCCAACCATTCCTCTGTACCCTCCTCTCTCTCCCGCTTTTTTCCACAATAATTTTCTGAGCTCCCCACACTGCTCCCTACACTACTTGTGCTGTCCCTCCTCTTTTTATCCTCACCTCGTAACCCCCCCCCCTTCCATTTCTCACCCTACTTTCCCTCCTCCATCCTTCCTGTACCTGTTCACTCCCTTCCCCTTGCCTATTACCCCTTTTCACCCTCTTTGCTTACTTCTCTCTTCTCTCACCTTCTTTTCCTTCCTACCTCGCGCCTTGTCCCCCACTTGAATTTCCCGCCTTTTCGGTCTTCTGATTTACTTCTCTCCTCTCCCGCACTGTGTCGCCACTTACCTCTTACTGCTCTTCGCTTTCCTTCCCGCCTTCTTTCACCTACCGGCACACCTAACCTCTAACCTCCCCCTATCTCTGCTGTATCTCTAACCCACCCTACAGCCCGCCCTTCCCTTATACTCCTCGCCTTTTCCTCGCTACCCCAACTCTTTCTCACATCCACTCTCCAGCCCTTCCTCGCCTTTCCTTCTCACAATCACTCGCTCACTCTCCCACAGCACTGCCAAGCTCGCGACCGGAAACGGAAGTCTAGATCACACAACTACATATGCACAGCTAAAATTCCATTACTCATAATGGCTATTTATTCAAAGAAAAAATGTATTAAATAATAATATGCAGATATATTTTTATACAAATAAATATTTTAATACGAATAAATATTTGATTCAAAATACTTGGCGCTGCGCAACCGAAAAAATGTTAATTGCCTTAGTATTAATAATTTACAACACCTCCATTACAATATAAAAAACATATACATACACATATTAGAAACGCAGTCAGATTTATTCTACATATCTTTAATTCTAATGCCATACGTAGCATATGCACACGCACGCACGCACGCATGCATGTACAAGAAAGAAAGAAAAGGATTAATGCAATTTATACATATTTATTGAGTTTAGCAACACCAATTCGGGGCGCAGCGCCAAGTATTTTGAATCAAATATTTATTCGTATTAAAATATTTATTTGTATAAAAATATATCTGCATATTATTATTTAATACATTTTTTCTTTGTATAAATAGCCATTATGAGTAATGGAATTTTAGCTGTGCATATGTAGTTGTGTCATCTAAAGCGCAGTTGGAAAGCATCTTTATGTGCTGGCAGCTCATTTTGATTTCACATCTTTTTTTAATTTTGTAATTATTATTATCTTCTATTTTTTGTAATTTTATATATAGTTGTATCATTTTTTGTATTGTATTGTATATTGTTTTTCCTGTTAAACAGGATGGCGTTTCAAGCTTATCTGCTTATATTGCCCAACGAACTATAGTCATCTTTTTCTCTCCTCTCTCTCTCCTTCGGTTCCCAGCAGCAGCGGCGCACCAGAAGAAAGGTGGTCTCCCATCTTTCTCCAGTACCCGCCCCGTGATGCTTAACTTCGGTGATCTAACGAGAACCGGTGTTTTTCATCACGGCTACGGCCGCTGGTTAGTTGTATCATCTTAGGCGCAGTTGGAAAGCACCTTTATGTACTTGCAGCTCATTTCGATTTCACTTTTTTGTTTATTTTATTATTACTATCTTCAATTTTTGTGCTTATTATTGTCTTCTATTTTTTGTGATTTATTTGATTTTTCATGTACTTGGCGTATTTTTTTACTTTTTTGAAGTTTTTATAGTTGTGTACAGACTACCTGGCGGGTAGTGGTCTCGCAACGTACTATGTTCCGATGGAAAGATGATACTCGAAATGTCAAGGGGGCGAGAGGGGTTCTTCGCTCGCATTGGCTCCCGTTGCCTGTGCCCCGTTTGCTTACTCTGTATTCGTCGACGTTGTCGCGACAGCCAATAGGGATATACTATTCGGGCCCTGATTCGGACCCTAGAGTTTCTCAAGTATCTTCTTTCCATCGGGGCACAGTAGCTTAGCTGCGTGCCTTTGTAGTCTTTACATAGACATAACACGGCGTTTAAAGTGACGGAAGACTGTGTATGGTGTATTGACCTAACTAAATAGGCGCAAATCAGGCTTTGCAAAAATACACGCGCGTTACAGATGTTTTTCGTGTGCCGTTTGAAACTGATGATAACCAGGTTCACAGCGTTTGAGGAAAAATATTTTTCAAAGAAAAGAAAATGAGTATGGCAAAGCAACAGTAGATAAAAGATTCAAACATCAAAATGATGAGTTTCTCATCAACAATTAGAGAAACTCTACTCATGGACCTAGAGTGCGTTCCAGTTGGGCCCAAATCGCCCGCAACACCCATGATTTCCATTACATATCGCGACCGTGCGGGCGATTTGGGCCCAACTGGGACGCACCCTGTAGGACGGAGTACCATGGTTGGAGCTACCCACACAGCCCACAATCGTCCCCAAAACATCCCGGGGACGTTCGTCCCAGTCGTACCGGACGTCCCGGGGACGTCCCGAATGTCCCATGAATAGCTTACGTATGTCCTCTGAATGACGCATGTTACCAAAACAGTCGTCCCGGGTATGTTTTTTGAAGCGCCTGGATTCGGACTGCACAAGCGTTTAAACGACGTCTTTGGGACGTCTTAAACAGGCCTGGATTAGTACTGAAACAGGCATTCAAAAGACGTAATTAAGACCTATTTATCGATAAATTAGGTGATTTAACTGGACCGTCTATGCAGTGGGTCACCACCTTAGAAAAGGAAAGAAGGACTGCGACGGAACTTGTATATATACTAACTGGGTCCACAATCACCGTCGAGAAATTCTCGAGCCGCGTCGCCCTCTGGTGGCGCTTGAGGAATTATACACCCCGCAAAGACACGTTCCATACGCATCCCCAAGACGTCCTTAGGACATTGTACAGATGGCGCCACTGTAGTTACACAATGTCCCAAAAACGTCCCGAAACCGTCCATAGACATCCCAGAGCCGTCCACACACGTCCCGGGGACGTTTTGTTACCAATCGGGATATTCAGACCTACAGTCCTAGAACGGACCTAAAACAGAAGTCCTCGGGATGTTGTGTGCTGTGTGGGTAAGGATGCAGGGGTTGCAGCAAAAGACAGAAGTGGTATCGTCCGTCTTACTCTCAGCTATCTTGGTAGGCTGTGGCGAATTTAAGGGGGGAGACCACTGTCTCAAATCTGAAATTTTTATTTTTTCTTTTTACATTTTCTGAAAGACGTACGTTTCAAGAATGTTCTCTCCAAATTTTATGAAGAAATTCGCAAAATTGACGGAGATATGGTGTTTTTCGTGAAGCGGTGTCAAACGCGCGACTGTGCCACGCGGAACTTTGAACGCGTTTTCCTCAGAATGACATTTTTCAACCGCGTTGACAGTCTACAGGGAAAACTATACGTCCAATTGACACGAGCAAGGGCATTTATTGTTCGGAAAACCCGCCTCTATTACCTGACGATCAGTTTTTTTCAATTTTCGACCTGCTTCTATTTTTTTTATCAACAATTCCCTAACTTTGTACCAAAGAAAAAATGATTTTTTTTCAGTGGTCCGCCATTTTGTTATTTTTTACAATTTTTACTATTTTTGATCGTCACGTAATAGAGGCAGGCTTCTAGTTTCTAAATATTACTGTTTTTTTGAATTCCGATTAACCATATGGCCTGGACACTGTCAACGCGACAAGCATGTTTTTGCCGCAGTGCAAATTTTGACGAAGAGTATAGAGAAAACGAATTTGAATTTGATTGAAAAAATTGTTTTTTGTTTTATGTACATATTAACTATACTAAGCAATAAATTGATTTGCTTGCATTGTTTGGTTGAAATAAATTCCCAAAAACACCCTTAATTTTCGGACCATTATAACTCGGAAAAAAAGATTTTTTTTTTTTTACATTTTCTGAAAGACGTATGTTTCAAGAATGTTCTCTCCAAATTTTATGAAGAAATTCGCAAAATTGATGGAGATATGGTGTTTTTCGTGAAGCGGTGTCAAACGCGCCACTGAGCCACGCGGAACTTTGAACGCGTTTTCCTCAGAATGACATTTTTCAACCGCGTTGACAGTCTACAGAGAAAACTATACGTCCAATTGACATGAGTAAGGGCATTTATTGTTCGGAAAACCCGTCGCTATTACGTGACGATCAGCTTTTTTCAATTTTCGACCTGCTTCTATTTTTTTTAACAACATTTGTCCAATTTTGTACCCCGAAAACGCGACTTTTTTTTCAGTGGTCCGCCATTTTGTTATTTTTTACAATTTTGACATTTTCTGATCGTCACGTAATAGAGGCAGGCTTCTAGTTTCTAAATATTACTGTTTTTTTTTAAATTCCGATTAACCATATGGCCTGGGGCCTGTCAACGCGACTAGCATGTTTTTGCCGCAACGCAAATTTTGACGAAGAGTATACAGGAAACGGATTTATGAATTTGTTTGAAAAAAAATTTTTCTTACTTTTCGATATGTACACTATTAACTATACTAAGCAATAAATTGATTTACTTGCGTTGTTTGGTTGAAATAAATTCCCGAAAACACCCTTACATTTCGGACCGAGACAGTGGTCTCCCCCCTTAAGAAAAAGGATCAGATAGCAAACGTTCTGAGAGGCCCATTTTTGGAGGAAAATGAAGAGATTGTTTATTAAAAATGGGCTAAGTGTAGTAATACAGAAAAAAAATACAGTGTTTGATTAAAATCATAACTTTTTTTGGTCATGGGGCCATCTGTGCGGGGGTCTACACTGAATTGCACTTTAGACTCTAAATGGTGGCGATCTTTTGTTGGATCGATCTAATAGCGGATTCGGCAGAATCTCTTATTATATGACGCCTCTTATTATGGTTGTGTTAAAATTCACGCATACTGCGCATGAAATTGATGGCATCTTATTGGTGGCATCGTACGATTCCCTAGAATTTCTCTCACTTGCCACCAATACGATGCCACTTCCGGTGCAGTGACTGCTTCTCCTCTGATTTTCTGCGATTGCTGCACGCTCACTGCACCGGAGGTGGCATCGTATTGGTGGCAAGTGAGAGAAATTCTAGGGAATCGTACGATGCCACCAATAAGATGCCATCAATATCATGCGCAGTATGCCTGTGTTACGCTGTCGCTTGAATATGGCTGCGGAATTATATATAATCGATATGTAGAGTACGTAGGAGCGAGATTTGAAACGGAGGATGAGAAAGAGTTTATTGTAGAGCGCGTTGTGCCCGGGGGGGGGGGGGGGGGGTTCCTTGCTAGTTTTGAATGTTTCAAGTTACCGTTAGACCAGGCGAGGGTAGTAAATAGCTTAACTTATTCCTTTGCACATCAGCGTGTCAAAATTTCGTCGAGAGGGCAACGGTACGTCTCGTAAAAGCACTTAAAATTGTGTCCTCCCTTTCAATAATTGCCGATGCCCTGTCAGGGTAAAAACTCAGGTCGGGGGTGGTTGAAAGCCATAAAGCCATAAACTTTCTCCGGGTGACGTCGTCTTGATCCCGAGGGTTGCGCTTACTTACCTACGAGATATGTATGTACTGTACACTCAGCTCAAACGATTGTGGCCGTTCGAGATTCGATTGCATTCGAGTTTACCAGGGTCCGCTTTTTCACATCGCTGTTACGTGTTATAGCGGGGATTTCGAGATCCGGATGCGGATGGGTTCGCTGCCCGTGGAGCGCTAATGCGCTCTGCTCGCGTTCGCCCTTGGTGTCGGCCTCCAATTTTCTTCCAGCGATGATCAACAAAGAAGGAAGTTAATAAACTGAGACTAATTTCTGTTGTTACTTAGTTTTAGTTTTAGTTTTATATATTTTAGGTAGGACAATTAAGAAATGCGTCTGATTGCTTTAAACGTTGATCAACGAATGAATGTGTACAAAGATGTCGTCTGTTCTATCTAAATATTAACATGTTTTTGTTAATTAAGATATCCAATAAAATAAAAGGTTTCTTAATTAATTATTTTACGAATTATACGATTGGTCCTTCACTAACTAAAACGAGCGTTTCACATGATATCAGTGATTCTATTAGCAAAGCAACCGAAACATTTATTTAATCGATATAATTTAGCGAGCGCCTCTAAGAGGTAAGTATTCCTTGGAAAGTTTGTTCAAATTTCGATTGCTTCGTTTTACAGTTTAAATTTGGCGCGCCTAGAATTCGCTACGCAGAGCCATCTTACATGAAGCTAAGTTCACATGTTACCACGGCATACCGTAACATTCCTTCACCCTTACGGAGAAAAGGTGTTTTTATAAAACAACTTTTCTAATTTTACAATTTGCTGATGATAATACAATTTCGAATATATAAATACTTTAATTAGTAACTTAATAAACATACAAAACTTGAATGAAACATTTAAGAACAACAATAAGAATTATTATAATTTAATTGAGATCTTAAAATCGCAAAGAAATATTTCCTTTACAGAGATTTTTCGGTTAAGAATCGTCAGAAGAGCAGCCCGGCCTAACGCACGCTAATTTGAGTTTATTTGTGTGCACTATTTTAAATTTGTTAGAACCCAACATTATTTCTACTGTTAAATCGTTAATTGCCCTGCTGATCTTGTAGGGACCAATCCAATTACAGTCAAGTTTTGTCCTTGGTTCCTTTTGAAGGTAAACATCATCGCCTACGTTAAATTTACGAGGGTTTGCCCCACGGTCATAATACCTCTTACTCTTCTCCTTAGCTCGTTGTAAATTTTCAGCGGCAAGTGTCTGAGTAGTGGTGATTTTAACAAAAAGGTCGTCGAGGTACTGGACGAAAGTGCGTGGTACTTTCTCTTTGGCAAATTCAGATGGAATTTCTGCTCTCACCCCAAAAACCAATTCGTGTGGTGTAAACCCCGTGGCCTCATGCACCGAAGTATTGTACGAAAACATTCCAAATCGAACCCACTCATCCCAATCATTTTTAGCGCAATAATGCCTTAAATAATCGACAAAAACTCTGTGTGCTCTTTCTAGGGAACCTAAAGACTGGGGATGGAACGCCGTGGAGGTTATCCTTTGTATTCTGAATATTCGACAGAATCTTTTCATTACCTGACCAACGAAGTTTCTACCCTGGTCAGTGTGAATAACCCTTGGACAACCAAACCTGCTAATAAATTGCTCGGCCAGGGCAGTTGCTACAGTTATTGCTTCCATATTAGCTAACGGAATGGCATCGGAGTACTTAGTTAGGTTATCCTGCAAGGTGAGAAGGTACTTATTCCCTTTTGGGGTCAGAGGCAGAGGCCCTACAATGTCCATTTGAACTTTCTCGAAGGCTCGCCTCGGCGTGTCTGTGATACACATTGGTTGTCTGACTTTTGCAGAATGGATCTTGTTTCTCTGACAGGTGGGACAAGAACGGACAAATTCTGAGATTTCCCTCATCATCCCCTGCCAATAGTAATGTTCCCTTACATACTTCTGGAGTTTACCCACACCCCTATGACCACCGGCTGAAGACTCGTGAGATTCTTTGATTATTTTTAAACGGCCAGACTTAGCAGGTGTTATAATTTCGCCAGTGCATATAGTAATTAAAAATTGAGAATCAGTGAAAATTCGCTTAAATAAATCCTCTACTTGTTCCCATTCAAAATCGTTAAAGTTATCAAGATCTTTTGAAATACTAAAGGCCCATGTTTTTAATGAACTCATGAGGTTTTTAAGTGCCCTTAAGGAGGCTTCTATATAACCAAAATTTAAACATTCCTCAGAATTATCCTTGAAGAGTAAAAGAAAAATAGAAAATTGATCACCAGGAAGTGCCATAGCATCGCCAACCTCAAGTTGATATTGCCGCATCTGTTGCAAGGAAAATCTATTTCGTTTTAACAAATCAATCGTAACTTCGGAAGTAATATTGCCATTAAGTGGTAAAAAGTGAGCAAGATTGTCCCTCCGCATGTATAAATGATCTTTTATATACAGGATGGTTGGCAGAAGGGAAAGGTGAATTGTTTGTCTATTTATGTTCACATTATTAGCCATAACTTCACTAATCTCCTTATTGGGTGACTCATTTATTTCATAATCTACTGAGGTCTTTTCAACGAGGGACTCCCGTGCAGCTTTGATCGCAGAACAGTTCGGTAATTCTGCCTCTGGACTTCCAGTTCCAGGCATAACAGTTTCTTTTCGTGTTTCTTCATCCACAGTACAACAACAACAACAACAACAAGGTGCCCCTCTACCTTGACGATCAACACTCTGGAGCCCCATGCAAGTCACCGCAGGGGTCGACGAGTCACAGGGTCTCTTAGGAGCACTGCGAGCCCCGGGCTCATATCGAACACAGGCCGACGCCCTAGTCTCCTGAAGCGCGATCCAGAGGCTTGGAGTCAACGTTTGCCGACAGGAGGTTCGAAACGGCGACACCATGTCCGACTGGGAGAACCCTCTAAAATTCTCAATTTCTCTTTCAAATGTAAGTGATTCTAACATATCAGTTTCCAAATTTAGTGCCTCAGAATTATCAGCTTCTATCTTCTCGCGCGCCAAGAAGACAGATGCTACCATTACTTCTATTTCATTGCTAGTATTCTTGTCATCTGTTTCATCCGCCACAGAATCTGAAAACGGTGTCATGTCTGCACAGACAAGCACCCTCTCCGGATCTACAGAGTCAAAACGGATCGTATCGTCAGTCAGTGCGTTTGGTGATCGGGGGACAATGCTCTGGCAAGGATCAACAGGGTTTCGCGAGAGTGCATCCGCATTAGAATTGGCTTTTCCCGGTTTGTAAGCTATATTGTAATCGTACTCATTTAGACGAATTCGCCATCTCATTAATTTGGATGTGGGGTCCTTAGCGTTATGCAGCCATACTAGAGGGCGATGATCGGTAATCAAGGTAAATTGTTGGCCGTACAGGTAAGGTCGGAAATGCTCTACCCCGAACAATACTGCTAAAAGCTCCTTTTCAATCGTAGAATAATTGGTTTCAGCTTCGTTCAAAGTTCTAGAGGCATACGAGATAGGAAGATCACTACCGACCTGCCCTTGACTCAACACAGCACCTATAGCGTAGTCCGAAGCATCGGTGGTCACGAGGAAAGGCTTGGTAAAATCAGGGTACTGCAGCAGGGGCTCTGAACAAATTACATCTCTCAGTTGCTCAAAAGACTTTTGAACGTCTGACGTCCAACGAAAAGGAATATCTCTCTTTAGTAAGCTAGTCAGGGGTTTGGCAATTTTGGCCATGTTGGGAATGAATCTCCTATAATAGCCCACGAGCCCCAAGAATTGTTTCACATTTTTCCTTGTTTTAGGTATCGGAAATTGCTTTACGGCAGAGACTTTTCCAGGATCCGGTTTCACCCCCGCACTCGAAATTACATGACCCAGGTAAACTATTTCCTTTTGTAAAAATCGGCATTTTTGTGGTTGTAAAGTTAACCCGGAATTTTGTAATCGCGCTAAAAGTACTTTTAATTTCCGATTATGCTCTTCAAGTGAATCCGCGTAGACGACAATATCATCCATGTAGACAAAAAGTTCTATGCCCTGTAACCCCGTTAGTATTAGGTCCATAACTCTTTGAAAGGTTGCGGGCGCGTTCTTTAGCCCGAACGGCATCCTGTTGAACTCAAAATGACCGTGTGGAGTTGAGAAGGCAGTCTTAGGTTTTGATTTCGGGTCCACGGGTATCTGATGGAACCCAGAGGCTAAGTCTAGAGTGCTAAAATACTTAGCCCCTCCTAATTGATCTAAGATCTCAGTAATATTGGGCAAAGGGTAAGCGTCCGAAACGGTCACTTCGTTCAATTTCCGATAATCTATGACCATTCGCCACTTAGGTTTTCCCGAAGAATCCGATTTTTTTGGAACTATCCACACCGGTGAATTATATGGTGAACATGAGGGTTGTATTATTTTGCTGCTCAGTAAGGAATCTACCTGCTTGTTTATTTCATCCTTGTGGACTAGAGGATATCTATACTGCTTGGTCTTAATAGGAATTTCGTCGATAGTAGTTATGGTGTGCTGTGTAACGTTAGTAGACCCTAAATTATCCGACGGGAGATAAAACTGGTATACGAATCTGTTTATAACTTCTAAAATACTACTCTTCTCAATCTCGTTTAAATGGTCTAGTTCGAGCAACCTAATCAACTGGGCTAATCTTTGAGCGCGATCTTTGGATTTGTCAACGTCGGGGTCGGAATTGATTGTTTGCGATAAATCAGAAAAAGGCTTAGAGTCAAATTCTTCTAACTCAATAGGAGGTACCGTCAGGACGATATGGTCGCATGTAGTATTTATAGCATATAGTTTTACAAAGCCATTTCGTTGACTAGCTAGACATTCGCCTAATAAAACACCGGGTCCAGCGTCTAATTGTCGTACGTAACCCGAAGAATTATTACCTATGGCGGGTACAGTAATTAAGGTTTTGGTTCGCGGGGGTAAATTAAGCGGGGTATTGACATTGAGGGAGGTTTCTCTTCTTCCAAATTTTAGCACGCCAGATAAATTTTCTTTAAATTCAATAGTTGCCTCTTGTTTTTGCAGAAACGAGATACCTAAGAGCCCAGCACTCTTAAGGGGAAAATCATCATTTACTATTTGGAAATGGATGGGAGTGTTGTGGATTATAACAACAACCTCGCCCTGCGTTTTGATTATCCCTGCACCAATACCCGTAAGTTCATAGACCTTTCCACTATTAATTCGCAAATCGGAGACTAATCCTGCGCGTTTTATTAGATTCAATTGTGAACCGGTGTCCACCAAGAATTTAGCGGAGCCCTGAAAAAAACGATCGCTCTCAAGGGAGACAACAGGTGGTCGAACGGCATCAATTACATCGAATCTGTGGCAGACACGATAGACACGGCGCGTGCAATTAGGGGTTTGGTCGGCACCGTGCCCTTTTGCTGACTCCCCTTTGAGTTTAAATTTTGATGAGCTTTTAAAGATGTTGGGTCACACTGGTCCGCCCCGAAGGAATAATCGCGTTGATTTTGTCCCGAATTCAAATTTCTCCGGTCATCCCTAGTAGGTGAATAGCGCCGGTTCCTTTTAGAATTAAAGTCCCTCCGTTCTCTACTATGATTTGAGTTACGCCGATCCTCGGGTGTCGCGAATGCAAACGAATTTTGTGAAGGTTGAGGACCCCGTTTATAGCATTGTGCCTCCAGATGACCCGTTTTCCTACAGTAATTACACCTTTTGAAATTACGAGTTGAAGGAACATACTTGTTATTGCTTACCAGCGGGCAATCTGACCGATAATGGCCAAATTGGTTGCAATTAAAACATCTAATGTTTTCATTTGAATTTACCGCGAACACCGTAGACCGATTTGCAGACAATCTGTGACTCACGCTGTTATTCACATTCCTTTTCTGCCTAGCACACCTAGTAGCTAAACGGATAGCGTCTGCTAGTCCTTCCACCTCCTGATTAATAATGGACATCATCATCGCGTCATCACGTAAACCTCCCAGAAATCCCGATACCGCTTCTTCTTCGAGTACTGATTTGACACCCTTAACCTGCTCTAGGTTTGACTTTTCCTGAGCTATCTCTATTCCATTATCCAGAATTTCGTGCACTCTAGCACCAAACTCCTCTATAGTTTCCCCATCCTTACGCTCTATGTTCCTGAGATCGTCTAACGCGGCTTTGACATTGAAACTGTCCTCATACGCGACTTTCATTAAGTTGACCAATTCTTCTACCGTATTCGGCACCGTTCCCCCAGTAATTCTGTTATAGTCACGAATTTGCATCTTATTGCGCATGATAGCAAGTAAGTAGTATTTATCCTCCCTTTTCACAAGTGAGTCGGCTAACCTACACTGACTTATAAATTTGCTTACAGATCCCGGTTTCCCGTCGAAGCAAGGAACAAAATCAGCGACCATTTTGAGTGGCATACGCGAAGCTCCGTCTGACGGCCCACGCGAAAAGTTCAGTGCATTATTGTCAATGGACCCAGTATCGTTACCCGAATCAGATACACTATTTTCCAAAGGAGTGGAATTTTGAAACGGCACTACATCTAGGGATGCAGCTGTGGAGCCGGAGGCACCTAAGTTAGGTACAGCCACTACATCTTCCACCACGAAGCAATTACCACTACTCAGACGGTTCTTGCGTTTTTTTACAAATTTTCGTGCGAACGGTGGCATTTTAAACTAACAAATATAACGATTCTAACGGCGATATTAAAATATAGAATTTTGATATGAACTCACAAATACAATGACGTAGATTAATGAATTAAACTGGACTCGCTCAAGTGACTGCTGGTTCGCTCGACTTTCCCGCTCCGAAGATCTGCTGATGTGTCCAGCGACGACTGCGTTGGTTCAGCTGCTCCAGTTGTAAAGTCCACGTTGTTCAATGAAGCCCCAAACAGCGACGGAAGGACGTTGAATGGTGGCTCCGTTGTCTCGTTCAGTTCCCCGTTGTCTCGATCAGCTCCGTTGTCTCGATCAGCTCCGTTGTCTCGATCAGCTCCGTTGTCTCGTTCAGCTCCGTTGTCTCGATCAGCTCCGTTGTCTCGATCAGCTCCGTTGTCTCGTTCAGCTCCGTTGTCTCGATCAGCTCCGTTGTCTCGATCAGCTCCGTTGTAAGGTTTTACGGCCAGGTGCGTGTGACTCCGAAAAGACTGGCACGGACATTCGAAGTCACCCTCCTCTGGTATTCACCCTTGTTCCTGGGGAAACCGTGCCCAAAAACCCAGGAAAGAGGGTTGCACGAACTGGCTAACGTTTCTTCAATTTTTGCGCCCGCGAGCCGGCAAATTTTGATGATCCCACCGCTGTCACCAGAACTGTTACGTGTTATAGCGGGGATTTCGAGATCCGGATGCGGATGGGTTCGCTGCCCGTGGAGCGCTAATGCGCTCTGCTCGCGTTCGCCCTTGGTGTCGGCCTCCAATTTTCTTCCAGCGATGATCAACAAAGAAGGAAGTTAATAAACTGAGACTAATTTCTGTTGTTACTTAGTTTTAGTTTTAGTTTTATATATTTTAGGTAGGACAATTAAGAAATGCGTCTGATTGCTTTAAACGTTGATCAACGAATGAATGTGTACAAAGATGTCGTCTGTTCTATCTAAATATTAACATGTTTTTGTTAATTAAGATATCCAATAAAATAAAAGGTTTCTTAATTAATTATTTTACGAATTATACGATTGGTCCTTCACTAACTAAAACGAGCGTTTCACATGATATCAGTGATTCTATTAGCAAAGCAACCGAAACATTTATTTAATCGATATAATTTAGCGAGCGCCTCTAAGAGGTAAGTATTCCTTGGAAAGTTTGTTCAAATTTCGATTGCTTCGTTTTACAGTTTAAATTTGGCGCGCCTAGAATTCGCTACGCAGAGCCATCTTACATGAAGCTAAGTTCACATGTTACCACGGCATACCGTAACATCGCTAACATTCTACAGTATTTCATGAACATGGTGAGGGCACTGCCAAGCCACAGTTTCCCGTCTAGAACACTTTTAATTCATGATGAAACACCACTGTGGCACCATCTGCCTATGATTGTTATAAATATATAAATCTGCGCGATCGGCTCTGTTCACGATGCTGTAGCGTAAATGACGCCAAAAATAAATGTCAAATGACTTTTATTACAATGAACCTAAAAAAAAATCATAATAATTTTGAGACTGTAAACGATAAATTTGTAATGTCCAAAATAAATAAATCAATGGATTTATAATGGAAGACACAAATAAATAGAGCGGGATGGTGGGGTAATAAAGAATAGAATAGAAACGAATGTTATATATTTCGTAGAGATGGCAAGGGTTAGGAAACCAGAATACTCAGATGAATAAGGTCTTGTCCAAAGTAAATAAATCAAGGGATTTATAATGGAAGACAAAAATAAATAGAGGGGGATGGTGGGGTAATAAAGATTAGAATGGAAACGAACGTTATATATCTCGTAGAGATGACAAAGAAACAAGAATACTGAGATGTATAAAGTCTTGTGGTATTTTATTCCTAGCAGTCCTCATAGATTAAAATCTAAGATGCTCATTATTAATGGAAATGTGTAGAGCAAAGAAATATGCATTTATTTCAAAATTTACTATCGGTTATTTTATGTTAACAACGGGAAAATAAACAGAACCGCAGCAATGTAGATTAAATTTTGTGACTACGAGATATATAACATTCGTTTCCATTCTATTCTTTATTACCCCACCATCCCCCTCTATTTATTTGTGTCTTCCATTACAAATCCATTGATTTATTTATTTTGGACATTACAAATTTATCGTTTGCAGTCTCAAAATTATTATGATTTTTTTTGAGGTTCATTGTAATAAAAGTCATTTGACATTTATTTTTGGCGTCATTTACGCTACAGCATCGTGAACAGAGCCGATCAAGCAGATTTATGTAATTATGACAATCATAGGCAGATGGTGCCACAGTGGTGTTTCATTATGAATTAAAAGAGTTCTAGACGGGAAACTGTGGCTTGGCAGTGCCCTCACCATGTTCATGAAATACTGTAGAATGTTAGCGATGTGAAAAAGCGGACCCTGATAAGCTCGAATGCAATCGAATCTCGAACGGCCACAATCGTTTGAGCTGAGTGTACACTTCGGGAATAACCAGCAAACTGTGGTAAGGTTTAAATATTTCGTATACTTACTGTTTGCAGTGCCCCGTGATTAATGCTAAAACGTTTGTTTTCTTTCTTTTGTGCAAAAAATGCGAACTATCGAATATGTTAGAAACATTTCCGGTACGTTCGCCTTGCAAACGGGGCGCAGTCCTGGCGATCAGGGTCGGTCCGGGCTATCACAAACTGCAATAAACTGGGAATTTCCCAGGTTAGCGTCGCAAAGGGGCAAGTTTGCCTTTCAGCTATGGCACGATCATTCCTTTTGGAAACTTGTAGACGTGCGGTTCAGACATTTACTTACTGTGTATTGTTTCGCGTGTGTGCATTTAAATGAAGTATTTTCCTATATTTCCTTTTTACTTTCACTTTTTCTTTTCTTTAGTCCAGTAGCCTTTTCCTCTCTGAGTAAGGTGCTATTATCTTACACTTTCTTTTTTCTTTGCATTAGTACATATGTATTATTGTTCCTTTACCTTAGTGCATCAATTTCTCCTTTCTATTTAAATATTATATTCTCCCAATGTGTTTTTTTTTCCTCTAATACATACTAGTATTTCTGCTTTCTTTTACCCTGATAACCATCTGTTACCAATCTGACGTCAGATTGGCAGCAGGATCTGCCGTGAGAGCGCAGAGCCTGACGTCAGATCCGTAGTCATCTGTGTCCGAATTAGGCTGCGGCACTGATCTGTATATACTACTGGATAGTGAACGAGGATAGGCGGCTTGTGCCGAATAGAAGCCATTTTGATCTGAGTAAGATTCTCAAGTGTGACGTCACACAGCAACGCGAAGTCATAGCTGGCCAAAGCAAACAAGCAATACGTAGTTGGTGTCTGATTACGACAGAATAAAAATGGTGAGAAGGTGCATGTTTTGTGGTGCAAAAAAATTGGGGGACGATTTGACAAATCACGGGTAGGTGAAAATAACATTTATATGCTACTTGTAGGTTAAGTGGAACTTCTTACTCATAATAAATATTCCTAAGGAAATAAAATACTGTGTTGCATATTTATGTATTTTCTACACTTCTTACAGATTAAAGAAACTGGTTTATCTGTTCAATGACATCATATTAGTAAGTATAACATTTCCTAATTCTAATTTTCAAATTGTAAGAATATAATGTATATGATGTATAATTATTAATCTAATCTTACACCACTTGTTTTAAAAATAAGTAATATTTATTTGTATTTTATGGCTAAACTTCCGAAAACCGGTCAAACCCGATTGGGCTGAATTTTTGAAAATAGCTTCATTTTGCAGAAAAATAACGTTTGGGAGAAGGATTTTTGGCGACTCGAATTTTTTTTTGTCATTCCCTACCTTCCCGACAGAGTCGAGAATAGGATACAACAGTTATTCAATGCATTCTCTTTATTTTTCTCCTGTATATACATATTTAATATCACTTTCCAATTTGTCCCGGGTATTAGTATTGGTTGGGGCTAGATTGGTGTGGAGGCGCGCGCCCGCTCGCGGGCGCGTGAAGCATGGTAGCGAACCGATGTGAGTCGGGGTATTGACGGGCATCCGCAAGTTTCTGTTTCAAATCTCTGAACTCACATCGGTTCCTTACCATGCCTTACGGGCTCGCGAGCGGGTGCGCACCCCCCGCACTAATCTAGCCCAAACCAATACTAATACCCGAGAAAAGTTGGAAAGTGGAATGCGTTGCGTCGATATAAATTAACCGAAATTTTTCGCGAATATCTCGGAAACGAAGGTCGAACGGCGGTAACATGTATAGGAAACAGTTGTTCAGAATCGTGTCCGCGACAACATATCCAAAAATTATTGAAATCGGTAAGGACGGAAAACTTCTAAATAATTACCAACAGCACCTTCTCATCCTGATCCAGGACCTTCGATTCGTACATGTGTAAAAAAAGCTATACAATTTGAGTCAAATTAATCTTCTCTCTCTCTCTCTCTCTCTCCCTCTCCCTCCCTCTCTCTCCCTCTCTCTCTCTCTCTCTCTCTCCCTCTCCCTCCCTCTCTCTCCCTCTCTCTCTCTCTCTCTCTCTCTTTCTAAGTTGATCTCTGTTTTATAGATTTTAGGAGATTAATAAGGAGAATGCATTGAATAACTGTGGTATCCGATTCTCCGCTCTGTCGGTAAGGTAGGCAATGACATTGAAATGGTAAAAAAAAAATTTTCGAGTCGCCAAGAATTCTTCTCGCAAACGTTATTTTTATGCAACATGAACCTATTTGCAAAATTTCAACCCAATCGGGTTTGACCGGTTTTCGGAAGTTTCGCCCCTAGTCTTAATTTTAAGCAGCGCAAAGCACGTGGATTCGGCCCGATTCCCACGATCTTCGAAGCGTTTCAAACAAAGCAAGCAAAGCCGAAGCGATTATTCTGGAGTTACCTCTTAGACGGCTCGTCAACTAGTAGATCGAGGAAATCGCCGTCGATTTCCTCGAATCCGGGTGCTCTCCCCCTTCCATCGATCGGTGATCGATGGAAGGGAGATAGGCTCGATGCTCCACATGAGCGCGGTGGGGGGTCTTACAATAATTCGTCACGCCTGGGTTCGTTCGGGCTCGGGAGATGGCGCAATAAGTACTCTTTCTCTAACAAACATCATCCGTTTCCTTCACGCTATATCTGCCGCAGATGCCGCCACAATAGTGTTTCAACATGAACTAAAAGTGTTCTAGGGCGGTATTCATAAACGTGTCTTAAGATTAAGCAAATGCTTAAGCATGCGGCATCCTCTACTAACCTAGTAGCATAGTAAAGGATTTCGAATGCTTAAGCATTTGCTTAATCTTAAGACACGTTTATGAATACCGCCCCTAGACAGAAATCTGTGGCTTGGCAGTGCCCTCACGATGTTCATGAAATACTGTAGAATGTTAGAGATGAGAAAACGCCAACCCTGGTAAGCTCGAATGCAATCGAATCTCGATCGGCCACAATCGTTTGAGCCGTGTGTACGTAGGAGCGAGATTTGAAACGGTGGACGAGGAAGAGTTCATTGTAGAATGCGTTGTGCTTCTCGGAGGGGTTTTCCTTGCTAGTTTTGAATGTTTCAAGTTGTGACGTAACGTCCCAGAGTGCGAGGAATCGGCGCGCGGTAGCCCGACCGGGAGCGAGGGAGACAACAAGCGCCCGAGCGGCCCCGGCCGAACCGCTCCGAATCAGACCGAGGAACACCGGTTTCGTGACGCGTCAGCGCTGACGCTAACTCCCCACCACGCCGCTAGATCGCGTCGATTTCTCGCTGCTGTTAATTCCGGGAATCGGGACGTAAGACTCAACGCGACCAAGCCCAGCAGTTCGAGTGGGGCTACGGAACCCCCTCCCTAGAGCGCCCAGCTGGAATTTGCTCGGTGTAAGCGTACCTAGGCCAAACAACTCCGAATAACCTCCGATCGAGCGATCGCAATACCACCCGTGCCATACAGAGACGCCCGGATGCTGCCCGGTCTCTAGCCTGCCGTACCGAGACGCCTGGAAGTTGTCCGGTCTCGACTCCCCCCCTCCCCCGTTGCAGAGACGCCCGGATGCTGCCCGGTCTCTAGCCGCCCGCACCGAGACGCCTGGAAGTTGCCCGGTCTCGACTCCCCCCCTCCCCCGTTGCAGAGACGCCCGGATGCTGCCCGGTCTCTAGCCTCCCGTACCGAGACGCCTGGACGTTGCCCGGTCTCCAATCCCTCCGCTCCGACATAGCATCACCGGGATACCGCCCGGTCTCTATCTCGGCCGCTCCGAGTCCAGAGGTACGAGGACATTGTCCGACCTCCACGAATACTCCGTACCGAGGTACCGGCCAGCGCATTAGCAACGCCGGCCCAGGCCCGCTACGGCCCCGCCGCATATTGCACGATTGTAACGAAAAACCAGGACGAATTAATAAAGAGTTACGTAATTGAGAAATCTGCGTAAACGAACTCTGCCTTACCGACTACAGCTAATCACGTCGATCCTTACCTCCGGAGTGACATACGTCACAAAGTTACCGTTAGACCAGGCGAGGATAGTAAATAGCTTAACTTTTTCCTCTGTACATCTGCGTGCCAAATTTCGTCGAGCGAGCAGCTGCAAGTCTCGTAAAATCATTTAAAACTCTGTCCTCCCTTTCAATAATTGCCGATGTCCTGTTAGGGAAAAAATTCCAGTTGGGGGAGGCTGAAAGTCATAAAGTCATAAACTTTCTTCGGGCGACATCGTCTGGATCCCGAGGGTTGCGCTTACTTACCTGCGAGATATGTATGTACTGTACGTAGCCTATGTATCGCTCTATGAAATCGGAAAGCGTGCCTCGATCACCAGACGAGAGTGGAGAGAAGCGTGAAGGAAGGGTGAAGGACGGCCCACTGACGAAGCATGAGGGATGTCATCGTGCTGATTGGACAACAAGGATCTAGGGGTGGATCAGGAGGATCTTGGCATCGACTTCGTCGACGAGCTCGGAACTGTTTCTAAAACACCACATTCATTTTAGTTTAGCTTGAAATAGTTCTGTGTACTTTGTTTTCTTTGAAATACCCGCGCACTCCAACGAGCAGAGCGGTTTAGCGCTCCACGGGCACAAACCGCGTCCGCATCCCAATTTCCCCGCTAAAATACGTAACACCACCTTGACGATGAGTGGTTTGATGTCATCGCGCATGCGTAACGGAGCGTAGTCCACAGCTACGGGACCTTTTCCCATAGACACTGATTGTAAGTGCATATACATATTCTGTATTATTTCTGAATTAAATAAATGAAGTAAATTGTTCTCGATTTTGATCTTATTTGGAAAACCATTTACTTCCTTAAATTTGTATTAAATCGAACCAGTACCGTCGAACCAGGGCCAGCGGAACCCATTATGCAAGTAATGCGCCGCATAAGGGCACCAGCCGAAGGGGGCGCTAAAAATTATAATCGCAGACTTTATAATCCCCATCAAAATACTTCAAAAAGTAAAAAAATCATGCCAAGTACATGAAAAATCAAATAAATCACAAAAAATAGAAGATAATATTAATGAAAAATAGAAGATGAAAATAATAACAAAATAAAAAAAAGTGAAATCAAAATGAGCTGCAAGTACACAAACGTGCTTTCCAACTGCGCCTAAGATAAAACAACTACATATACACAGTTAAAATGCTGTGTTCATACATTCCATTATTCATATCGCGAATATTTTAATTAACCCATAAAAAAGAATCCCATTTAAAAACATTGTTTTAAATTAATAGCTTTACAAAATTAATGATATACAAAAATTGCGCCAATTATAACACTGGCTATTTATACAAAGAAAAAATGAATTAAATAATATTAAGCAAATATATTTTTATACAAATAAATGCTAATAAATATTTTAATACGAATAAATATTTTATTCAAAATACTTGGCGCTGCGCAACCGAAAAAATGTTAATTGACATAGTATTAATAATTTACAATAAGTCCCTTACAATCTAAAATACATAAACACACACACACACACACACACACACACAAGAAAGAAAGAAAAAGATTAATACAATTTATACATGTTTATTCAGTTTAGTGTCACGTCCCGGGTGGAGGTCTTTAGGACGTTGACATAGTGGGGTTATACTTGAATAAAGGGGTTTCGTGCGCGAATACAAAATTCGTGGCACTGGGATTAATTGGGATTCAGGCGCGAATACAAAATTCGTGACATTGAGGTTTATTGGGATTCAGGCGCGAATACAGAATTCAGGCGCGAATACAAAATTCGTGGCACTGAGGTTTGTTAGGATTTAGGCGCGAACCCAGAATTCGTGGCACTGAACTTTGTTGGGATTTATTTTGGTAATCGTTTTGGTGGACACACCACGTTAAAGCACTTGTTTTGGTCTGACTCGGTAATCGGATTTACCGCTGCTTTAATATAAAATAGTATATTGCGTGACAAGGGAGAGAAGCAAGCGATTTCGCCTCGCGTGAATTGCTGCCCGAGCTACGCTCAGTTTATTTGGGAGGAAAGTAAGAAATTGCGAATACGCATGCGCGTAAAGTCTTTTTCCCTTGGGAGATAGACTTTACGCGAATACAAGTTATTAATATAATTTCGACCGTAATTATCAATATAATATGTTTTCGGCGCAATGGTTCGGTCATTAACACACACACTTAAAACACGCTTTTTGCAATAAAATTCACTGGTTTATATAACAATTCCAACGTTTCGATCTAAATTCAGACCATTATCAAGGAATAATTTTCAATATAAGTTTATGAATACTGCCAGAGCTGTTGAAACAAAATAATTCGCAACGTTCAAAAAGAACGTGCGACACGCGAGTCGGTTGGAAGATGACTAATGTAAATACTGGGAGCTTCCAAACATCTAGAAGGTGACCAATGGTATGGGAAGAACAAAGAACGTTGGACAATATACCAACTAAATTAAGATTTTAAACACATACTATATAGAGAAAACCAAACCGTCAAACGCTAGAGTGTCATATATTCTTTTTTGACTATTTATGGTGTTAGATAGCAACAACTACATAACATTTTAAGATATGTAGAACACAGAGTATGATTAATACTTGACAATTATTAGAAACCACTACATTACTCAAAAACAACTACATTACTCAGAAACAACATTACTCAAAAAGTAATGCTTTATGATGTAGTGGTCCTCAAAAAACTCCTTCCTTTCCGTTTCCCACCCTTCTAGCACCTTTCCCCTCCTGATCCTCCCCTTCACCTCCTCCCAGCACCTCCTTGCTAGCTCTCCCCCCTGTCCTTCCTCCAGCTTCCTCTCGAAAGCCCACGCCCTCATCCCCGCCCTGCCCTTCATCATTCCCCTCTGCGTCTCCTCCCTCACCAGATACCCCGGTGTACTCCTTTCTACCCCCACACCCACTTCAGGAACCTTTCCTGTATCCTCTCTATTTTTTCCCTTTCCCTCCATCCCCACACCTCCGCCCCGTACCCCACCACCGCAGTACAACATAATATGAAAAGCAATTAGAATAGCAATATGAATAATAGGTGAACGCAATACGCGTAGCAATACAAAATAATATGAATGAAGATGATATACCGTGGTAATAAAGATAATTATAGTGGCTTACAGTAATTGTCGTAGATTGCTTCTTAAAACACTGAAGTTATTTTAACCCTTCGTGGTCACACGGGGTGTATTGTACCCCAAGAGCAATTTTCGATTTGAAATATCGCACCTTTATGTCTTCCAAAGGGGATTTATCGCAAAAAAAAATAAAAAAAAATTTAAAAATCTGGTTTATCCCACAACCATGGAAAATCCCTCATTTTCAACTACAAATTTTATCATATAAAAATTTACATATCTAGAAAAAGACTATTAGACCATGATTGTATAAGTATTACGAATGTACAATTATCACTGAAAAGTTCTAAGATTCAAAAATACGAAAATGGTAACTCAAAAAATGACGCTGGGGTACAGTGAACCCCGTGTGACCAATTTGTGATTATAAGAAGGTGTGACCACGAAGGGTTAAATAAAACTGTTGCTTCGTAGAGATGTCTCCGTAGAAGAGTTTTCGTGCGGGCCCTCGTATTTATACTAATTTCTATATTTTCGGTATGAAGGGGGGTGTGCAGTATGCACCTTGACCCATTTACGCATATGCGTCGCAGTAACATTTCCGGGGTTTTTGTAAGGACCAAAAGTTGGTCTATATTTGGACTCGCATTTTCGGCACGTACACCAAATATTCCTCGCGATTATGCTTCCGGGGTTTTTATGCACGTGAATTTGAAACGCTCAACTCCTCGAATGGATTTTGGGTGTTTTGATAGGGAAGGGGTGGTAGTAGCTTTGACTTCTTTGGTCATTTAGAGGGTGTGAGACGTGGTCTCGATTTAAGAGATTTGTGGGGCGAGGGACTTGTTTAGATTCTATGTGAGGGAGGAATTTGTGCCTCGTTGGGCGAATAGGTGGAGGGGATTTAATAGGTGACCGTCTTGAGATGGGGACCGCTAAGGTACACCGCCAAGCCGGTCGGGGTCGTGGAAAAGGGGTAAGAATTGAGGTTTAGGGAAGATTTGAGTAGAGTTGTAAATTGATTTATAAAAAGAGTTGAAATAACTGCGCGCGAAAAATCGTGGGACGTCACATTAGCAACACTAATTCGGGGAGCAGCGCCAAGTATTTTGAATAAAATATTTATTCGTGTTAAAATATTTATTTGTATAAAAATATATCTGCTTAATATTATTTGATACATTTTATATTTGTATAAATAGCCAGTGTTATAATTGGCACAATTTTTGCATATCATTAATTTTGTAAAGCTATTAATTTAAAACAATGTTTTTAAATGGGATTCTTTTTTATGGGTTAATCCCTGATAGCCAGATCTGGAGAGCAGAATTAGACGTCAGAACCGTAGTCGTCTGTGTCCGCATTCGGCTGCGTTCTGAGGTACAGATTCTGATGTCAGATTCTGATGTCAGATCGGCAGCAGATGGACAGCAGATTCTGCCGTCTGCTAGGCACAGCTAACAGCGCCAGCTGAGGGCCAGAGTTTTCAAACAATTCCCCACCCGCAACGTCACATGCCCGTCCCTACCCTTACATAACCATCAAGTAGATTCTACAGTATATTAAATAATTAATTCTACTTATTTAAAAAAGTATTTATTTTTTAATAATACAGAGGATCGGTGATTACAATTGTTACAAAATAAGTTGCGCATATAAATACGAAGAGGGACTTTCGACATTTAAATTTACAAATCCACGTCCCGTAACCACTGGTACCTACGCACACAGCACCATAACATTGCAGCAACGTCTCTGCAATATAGCGGTGTAAGATTGCAATGTTGCACCATAACATTGCAGAGACGTTGCAGGTTCAGTCCTATGTCCGCTTTCGCAATATTGCAGGTGTGTATTTTTGCAATGTTGCAGCAGCATTGCAAACATGTAGTCCTGCAACGTTTCGGCAATGATTCTGCAACAAAACGGCAAAATTGTAGCAATGATCCTGCAACTCTTCGGAAATATTGCGGTGCGAGATTGCAATGTTGCACCGTATCATTAGCTGGTCATACACGGAGAGATTTCCCGGCGGTTTTCTCCGTCGCGTTTCAAGTCGGCGGACTTAACTGCATGTTAGTGGTGCATGCCTATGAACGATTTATACCGTCACAGTTCTCGTGACAAACTTCAACCGCGTGACAAAACAGTTGTTCAACATTAACGTGCAGTTTTTGTCTGCAGATGAAACCGACAGGTCGAAATTGAAGAAACTGAAAAATCTTACTATTATCCACGCGGAGGTGAGCGGAACGCGTCAGCTGCCCGTAGGACGTTCCGCTCACCTCCGCGTGCCCCTCAAGCGCCTACGATGTACGCGTATTTAGGTGAAATTCAAAGTCAATTTCCTCGAAAACGAAGCATTTACCGCAATTTCTTCACTCTTGATTTTCGTCTTATTTTCGCCGGTATAATCATCCCTTAGAGTATTGACCACAGGTAGAGAAACACCCTGTATATATATTTTTCGTCGTCAACCATAATATATACGTATATACACGTTACGCACACACCTTTAGCCAGCACATGTTCGTTCTTCTTTCGTCGACTCTCGGGATTATACATACATACTTATATATACTATTTTGAAATTTTATAACCTACCAAGTAATAAGCGTCAAATCAAATAAAGTTGTCCGAATTTTTTTGGAAATGTCACGAGTTTTTACGCTAAATAGGAGACTGAATTATTGTCTCAATTAATAAGGTAAGTCGCCAAAAGTTTTTAATAGGTTTCTTAAGGCTCGTATAGACTGGGCGATAATCGCCGGCGACTTTGTATCAAACATCACCAAACATCATGCAAATCGGACTACTTTGACACAAGCTATTTGTGTTCCTTATGTAAAATAGCTTGTGTCAAAGTAGTCCGATTTGCATGATGTTTGGTATGATTTTAATCGACGGAGCGCCAGGAATTCATTGGCGTCACTTTCGCATAGATCTGATGAGAAATGAGGAATTCGAAGATTTCTCACTTCCTAATAGGTACTCCAACCCCGTCCGAGGGTCGAAAGCCTTCGGAGAGACACCACGGGGGTTTGGGTTAACTCGTCACGGTTGCGAGGCGAATCAGGCGTTTCGTCCCAATCACCCTGTATACTTATAATGTAATACATAATACAAGAAAGTAGTTTCAGAACTGAAAAGGAATATTTGGAGGAATAAAAAATGAAAGTATTTTTTTCGAGTAAATATCTTATATTTCTTTCAATAGTGACCGTTTTGTTACATCCGGAAACTGTTTTCTATGTTCGGAAACAATTTGTAATATATATTGTTTTTCCTCCTCGTTTTTGGCCAATAACTGATTATATTCCTGCATAAGTTTAACACCACGCTCAGCACTGTCATTAACAATTTTTAAGCATTGAACGATGTTCAATCCGTATAGAAAATCGTTCTCATTTTCCCATACATTAGGATCCTTTTTTAAAAATTTCAATGGGAATTGAGAATCGTTCGAAAATTTTTTTTGAACGTTCAGAAATAAAATGGTCAATTCCTAGTTCAATAAAGTTTTCCACATCATTTGGATTAATTGTATATGTTTTGCACGATTCGTCGACTTCAGTATTAAGCGCTTTCACCATTCGTAATTTTGTGTTCTTTCCCACAGCTTTATCAAAAAATGCTAACGCTGCAGTGACTGTTGATAAATACCATAAATGGTTGCACATTTTTTTTTACAGCTATAAGACTTATTTTTTCATCGATTGTGCGGTACGCATAGAGTTTTTGCAAAAACTCTAAGTCTTGTCGTGGAGCTTCCGCTGTCATTGCAGCTCGAATCCACGGTTTTATATAAAAAGTGGCGAGAAAGATACATGTATCACGAATTCCAGTTTCTTCTTCCACAGTTATTGAAAATTGGTGTTTAAATAAATATATTTTCAAGCAATATAAAGGTTTTGTCATCCATCGAGCGTGGTGGAAAGCTCCTGGGGCTCGAAAACTTATATTTTTTGGTGGAGTCCCACCGAGGAAAATAATTATTAATTGTAAAAATTCTTTGTAATCTTCTCTAGGTTGATGTTCTGTTTGTAAAACGTCTATTGAAAGTTGGATTGTTTCTTCAATAACTGTATCTGTAATTGTTTGACGGACATATTGGGTTTCAATTCCGGATACAAAATTTAATTTGTTGATTGTTGGCCAAGCATTTTGAAAATTTTTGAACAGTGGAACATTTGGACCGGTAGACTGGTATATTTTTTCTTTAAAGACGCCTTGTAAAATGATTTCGTAGATATGGTGTCTGCAGGGCAAATATAGAATTTCTCTTTCCAATTTTTGTTCAAGAAGAACGCAGGCTCCTTGGTAGCGTCCAGTATTTGAAGCGGTAGTATCACAAAAAAGTGCTTGTACTTTGTTGGATAATCCCCATTCTTCTAATAAATCATACACCGCAGAAGCTTGATCGTTTCCACTGCTAGACGAAATCGTTGGAATTCCTAATAATTTTTCCACACCAATGGAATTGATCAACACAGGTAGTCTTTCGATCTTTTCTGTCCCCTTTAAAATTGGTAAAAGCTTTCCATCCCAATGGACTATAATTGCATTGAGCTCGCAATCATTAAATTTCTCGCGTAATTTATTTGCAAGTTCTGCACGATATTTAGTTATCTGGCGGCGAATAGATGTTCGATTTATTATTAGGTCGTCTATATTATGTCCGAGAGCTTGCGCAATTATTGTGATGATGCCAATACTATCGCGATCACTCACTTTGCATCTGTCGAGCATCGCAACCAGATTTGGCGTTATAAATTGTTTTTGAGCGCGCCTTCTTTTGGAGTTACTCGGACCAAGTAAATCAACCGGATCTTCAATTCCAATATTTTCATTGCCAGGGAACTGACTTTGATATTCAATGGAGGATGATGATGATGATGATGATTGAAATTCTACTGTTCTGACTTGTTTAAAAAGAAATCAAAATGTTTATAAAAATAGTAAAAGTAATATAAAAATAATATAATTCACAATATTTAGATGTATAAAAATTAAATATATAAGAAATATGTACCTTCAGGAACACTCATTTCATATTGCATTTGTCTGGATTCTTGTTGGTCTTTTCGTATTGCTCGTTTCTTTTCTTGCTCGAATAACACGCGATCCATTCCAATCATTGACCCAGGTCGTCCCTTCCTTCTTTGATTTTCAAAAAATAATTTATCTTCTTCCATTTGTATTAATTGTAATGCATCAGCGTGTGCAATATCGAAGAGGTCCTCCATTTTATCGAGAAAATCTTGCTCTCGTTTTTCTTGAAATTCACTTCGGCGTGTAGTATTTCGTTGTAACGCCCTCCAATCATTGTATAGCGATTCTAATTTTGTAATGCTATGCTGTGTCTTTTTTGTAGGGATCCGTGCTTTTTCCCAAATGACCTCAATTTCCTTTACAACTAAAGAAGCACTCGTATGAAGATTTAGTCGCACCTTACGTATGTTATAAAACAAAACTCGTAACACTTGTACATTAGATGGCAACTTGGCACCAATTATTTGATTTTCGTCATGATCTAATAGAAATAATTTTTCGCTTCTTGTTTGCATTTTTGATTCGAATTTTCGAATTTACTTCACTGAACGCTCGGGAAATAGGTACTATTGTAAGAGATTTATAAAATATTTCACGAAAAAGCAACGATGCGTCGTCGACAATGGTACATTCAAGAATGCGCCTCGGCAACCCAGTCGCCTCGAGCCTCCCTTGTTTGGGCCCTTAGCAGCCCCCCAAAGGGTTTATGACACCCCCAAGTGCCGCTCACGCTTTCTCTTATCCAAGACCCTCCACGACGACGGCTAAATGACCGCTTGGAAACACATCGAAAGACAGTCGAAATCCCATATTCCTTACACTATGAAATTCAGTTTTTAATTCCAAAGGCCTGACCCCTCCTAAACCCTCGGTTCTGGATCTTCTGTTCAGAGCAAGTCGAAAACTAACGGATTCTTAGAGGTTCTAACTATCTACTTGATGCAAATACAACTGCATTTTCAAATTTTTCATGACCATTTACACAATCTACTCCGCGCCTATAAACTAAAAATCATATTAAATAATTAGAAACAATGTAATCTTGATGAAAGTATCAGTTACTACATTAAAATTTTGAAATCTGTTATTTATAAAGATATGAAAAAATTTCTTAGACAAAAGTTGTACTGTTTGGCAAGATAAAAATAATGCCAAAGAAAAAAGTTTTTTTTGAAGGTCAATTTTTGAGATTTCAAGGTCATGATGATTTTTTTTAAGTGACCTTATACTTTGATTCTATATTGTTAAAGAGCGTAAAAAGACAAATTCAACGATATATAAAATGTATATGAACGATATACTACAATGGAGAAAAACGAATTCCAAAAATAAAAAAACTTCAACATCGATGAGGCACGTTTTCCCGTTGTCCGATCGATTTCAAATTTTACACAAATTATTTTCTCACCCAGTGGCACCATACTGGGGGGTGTCCCGAAAAAAATTTGAAAGTCGAAAAATAAGGTCTACCCTAATGCTGATCTACCGTTCTGTCCGACGCGTGCCAAACCACCTGGCAGCAGACGGAACAAGTTACTCGCGACGGTATACGATAAGCAGCGTTACGTTATCCATTGTCGCTACCTACAGCAGTGCATGAGTCACGGTCTTCGTGTTACAAAGATACACCGCGTGCTTCAATTCGCTCAATCCCCCTGGCTCCGCCATTATATCGAACTGAACACACGGTTTACAACAACCGCGACACACGACTTGGAAAAAAATTGTACAAATTGATGAACAACGCGGTATTCGGTAAAACCATGGAAAATGTACGAAATCATGTGGATGTAAAACTTTTGACTCATTGGGAAGGGCGATATGGCGCGGAGGCAATGATCGTGACACCGAATTTCCACAGCAGAAGTGTTTTTTCAGAAAATTTAATAGCTGTTGAATTGCGAAAGCTCAAGGTGAAATTTAACAAACCGATATACGTGGGTGTGTGCATTCTAGACATATCAAAAATTTGTTTGTACGAATTTCACCACGAGTACATGTCGTCCAAGCACGGAACAAATTGTACAATTCTATACACAGACACAGACAGCCTCATTTATCACATTCGATGGGACGATATCTACGAATCCATGAAAGATAATATCGACAGATTCGACACCAGCGATTATCCCATCAACAATCTATATAATATGCCGCGCGTAAATAAGAAGGTTTCGGAGCTGATGAAGGACGAAAGTAACGTTGCGATAATGACCGATTTCGTAGGTCTTAGAGCGAAAATGTACGCACTTTGCGTAGACGGCAAAAAAGAAAGAAAGCGAAAGGCGTCAAGACCAACGTCATAGCCAGAACGATAACTTTCGACGACTACGCGCAGTGCTTGGAAAGGGAGATCGAAATGGTTCGCAGACAATCATGCATACGGTCTAAATTGCACAAAGTGTACACCATTTCTGAATCCAAAATCGCTCTAAGTCCGCACGACGACAAGCGGTATATCGTACCCGATTCGACCGACACTCTGCCCTGGGGTCATTATAATATACCCTTGTGAAATTGAAATTGTATTTATTTTGTTTATTGCGTAATATAAATGGTGGAATTATTGTATAAAAAAATTGTTCGCACATGTATATGTATCATTGGATTTATTGAATCATGTATTATTATGCTACAATACATTATTTTTATTTATCCAAGAATTGTGTGATTTATCAAACCCCAACCACTTGGCGTACACCATATCCCCCTTTCTACGCAGCACTTTTTCCACTAGATACACATCAGGATCGGTGACGCTCCGTGTTCGTAGAATCCTCCGGCAACAGGTTTTCCACAGAAATCGACGAGCAGATACGTTGCGGGATCAGTTGCTTGTACTTTGGCTATCTTAAACACATCCATTGTCCAATTCGTCGTATAGCCTTTATCGAAGATGGTTTTAAATTTGCTCACGCGCACAAACACGCCCAACTTGAATCTCGCTGGAGCGGCGATCTTTACGTTGTTGTACACGGTGGTTAGCAGCTTGTCGACGATCGCAGGGGTAACATCGCAAGGACGCATTTTGATGGTTCTATGTTTTCGCGCGTTATACTCTGCGAGAAGACTTGGTAGCGAATCGGTCCATCTGTAGGTTCCATTGAGCGTAAACATTTTCCACATATTGTTCTTCAAAGTTCGATTGATACGTTCCACGACGGAGGCCTTCATCACCGAATACGTCGAATAATGATTAATGTCATGCTTTGCCAATAGTTTCTGCACATCAGCGTTGTAAAATTCTTTTCCTTGATCGGTTTGCAAATTTTTGGGATATCGATCTCTAAATATCTTTGCAAACGCTTTGGTCACCTCAGCGCCACTTTTAGTCTTCAACGGCATCGCCCAGGCATACTTGCTCAGCACATCGATGACGGTGAGTATGTAGTGGTGACCTTGGTTGAATCGAGTCAGTAAGGACGCATTTCTACAACGTCAGCTTGCCACAGATCGTCGTATCCGTGGACTATGACGCGCCTCTGCGGGAAATGTCTTCGAGCTGGAGCGTGCAATTCCTCAACGAGTTGTCGCTTCTTGCGACCATGGTTTTCTTTATTCTTGGATGTCGATAATGGTGGCATGTTTGATCACATGTCGTGTCTTCCACACGAATGATGCGATAATTATCGTGTACATGCATTATGTGCTCCCCATCGGTCCAAGGAAATTCTGGACAAGATCAACCGTCTCGCACGATTCTCCTTCGCAGCGCTGCTGCGGGATAGAATTCGACGCCAGCGATATCTTTTGAACGCTGTTTTGCAACGTCAGCATATCTCTCTGAAACACGACCAGCTTCCTCTCTAATTCTTCCTGTTGCTCTCTCAAAAGTTTAATGCTCTTTTCCATATACAGTTTATTGACAGCATCGGTGTCAGCCGTGAGTTGCGCTACTCGTCGTATTTTGCGTGATTTTGCATCAAAGTCAACACCGGTCATGCAAAGAGCGTTATCTCGCATGTAATTTCGAAGCAAACCGTTCCATTTGTAGTAGTCCATTCCAGCTGTTCCACTCTTCTCGAGCGATACCCCAAATTGGTTGATCGGCATCTCGATGCATACAGTGCGCGTCATCGTCGTGCGGTTTAATTTATGCAATGTGGCACGCCTCGCGAAGTGCCTCCTCGATGGATGCGATTTCGTTATCGAGACCCGTGTGACCTGCCGCGCGCGATGCAATGAGCAATCTAAGTCTATCGACCAGCTCGTTGGGATCGTCCCAGTGCACGTAATCGATCTTTTTATCGTTTACCGTCATGAGTCGTGGTGTCCTTAGACCTTTCCCTGCCCTTCTAGCTGATGAACTGGGGACTAGCGGCGCAATTACATATTTGTACTTGTATCCCCTGTTGCTCAATATGCGATTGCGGTCACCATGTTTGTGTCTGTGAGCGTTCGTCGCAAGCAGTATACTTTTGTATTTTTGTTTACCGGCCTCGGTGTATACAGCATCATTTGGAATTTTCTTGAAAATCAGTTCGTAAAGGCCGGGCGTTCCCTTGTATCTTACACCATCGATGAGTATATTATCATCCTTGCCATATCGAAAGCCTTATTCCCAAGCATCATCTTATTATTATTATTAAAGTATACACCATATACATAGTCTATGGTCTTATCTACATCCTTACTTAGAATTACATCTATGTATTTTTGCCACAGCGGACCGAAATAACTGCGAAGCGCTTCTTGTCTCTCGGATGTTTGAAGTAGTTGTCTAATAGATGTCACAAATGACTCATTGGGAGAAGTTTCGAAAACGTCATCAGCATAATCACCATCATCATCAATGGCTGACAGCAATTGTATAGGAGGAATTGTATTTATTGGCGTGATAGGGACCGGAGGCTCGTTTAACGTAGTATTCTGTCGTTTCCGCTTCGATTGAACTGGTGTGGAGGTTACGAGTGAATAATCCGATGACGCGCGCGATTTCCTCTTTCTCTTCAACGCCGATGTGTTCCATTTCGGACGGATTTTTGTTTTAGGCGTTAATGTTTCATTCTCTTCAACGTCAATGCTCACTGGTGATAATATGTTTGCCTCTGTGGTATTTCCCACTAAATGTTTCAAGGGTTCGACGATAGGTTTAAAGTATCTCTCCAACGCGATATCTTCCTCCAACTTGCCAGTCTTCAAAGCCAAGTGTTTCTTGCGAATGGCTGCACTAGTTTTTGCAATTTCCTTCGCTATCCTCCCGCGATCCTTAACCTCCAGACTATCGATATCAATCATCATCGTTGTACCGCACACGTTGCTTTCTCATCGAATTGTTGACAGCGATTGACCACCGCACGGTATGGCAAACTCGTTAAATCCCTTTCTATAACGTCCATTGGACATCGCGCTATCCTTATCTATTACCGCGAAACCATACTCTCGTTGCCAACAATTACGACACAACGCGCAGAAATCCTCGTATGACATATCGGTGTTTAAGTGATCGTTGTACACATGTTTCATGTTGGTACCATCCTGCTTAAACAGAATCAACAGATTCGCATTGTCGCGTATAAGATGTTTAGGAATCTTTGCATACGTCTGACAGAGATAGAAGCAGTCAACGTTCGAGTGACGCCCCATTGCAAAGTACTCTCGTATCGTATTTTGCTTGTCACATGCCACGTCATCAAAGATAAAAATAGAATTCGGAAGCCATTCGCTCGGCGGGATGACGTCACTGTTATTCGAAAACGTAAAGTAGCCAATTTCATCTATCGGAGTCAATAAATTCTCCAAATATTGATAATTCGGCTGTTGCAGCGACTTGGAATACACGTACACGTTCTCGAAGCGGACGCCGTGTGGGCTTTCCAACAAGCTCACCAGCACGTTGGGTTTTCCACAATTCGATGGGCCGCAAATAACACAGCGGATAGTGTTTGGTAGCATACTACCGTGTCTACGCTTCGAATTCAGTGACATCATTTCCGATTTATCGTCAAAATTTGTCACGCGTATCATTACAGGTTGTCGCACGAATCGCATCCTCGATGTGAACTGTGAAAACTGATTTTTGAAGCGATGACACGTCCTATTTATAGGTTCGCGCCGAAGCGAAAACACCTCAGTATTCAAAATGATTCTGATCCTGTCGGATAATTGCGATATTCGAGACCTAACCTCTGAGCAGTTGAAATATATACCAAAGATTATTCTACTCCGAGAGTTTGAAAGACACATTGATTAGTCGTGGGACAGGCTCCCCGAGCATATAAAAGCCGATTCTGAGGTTCGGCAGTATAGTCGGTGCTTGGAACATTATAATCGCCCTTGGCAGCGAACGCATATCGACGGTCCAGCACCATTGATTAAAAACTGCAACGAATGTCGCCGACGAGAGTGAAGAAAGGTCGTGGTTTGTTAAATCGGGCGATAAACGCGCTACCTATCGAATTACATATTCCGGGATATCAGTTTTGTGGCCCTGGGACTCATCTGGCAAAACGATTGGCTAGAGGGGATCAAGGTATCAATCCGTTGGACGCAGCGTGTCGCGAACACGATATTGCGTATTCGCGTAGCAACAACCTCGACGAAAGGCACGCGGCAGATAACATACTCGCTGACAAAGCGCGAAAACGCATCGTTGCGCGAGACTCGACTCTCGGTGAAAGAGGTGCTGCTACAGCTGTTTGGGCAGCTATGAAGGCCAATACGAAAATCGGAATGGGGGTGAAAACAAAACCTCGCAAAAGTACTACGAAGAGAGCATCGAAAAAGCGGATTCTTCCGGTGGCAAAACGGGGTGGCATATTACCACTTCTCCCGCTGCTAGGTGTTCTCGGATCATTAGCTGGTGGAGCGGCGGGGATAGCCAAGGTGGTAAACGATAATAAGGCGGCGCAACATCAGCTACAGGAAATGCAGCGTCATAGTCGCTCCATGAAAGGTCGCGGACTTTATCTCACACCGTACAAGCGCGGACAGGGAATATAAACAGAAAATAAAAATGCCTGTGGGCGTAACTACCGATGCACAATTGGTTGAGTTGGCAAAACGTATGCGTATTCCATTCTTTAGAGGTGTTTTTATGTGTAACGCGCTACCAGCCGGAGGAGTACGTCGAAACGAGAGCGGTATCGTAAATTTGGATAATGTCGAGGGGTCGGGAACTCATTGGGTGGCATATGCGAAGAGAGGGTGTCGAGCTATATATTTCGACAGCTTTGGGAATCTTCGGCCGCCTAAGGAATTGGTACAATATCTGGACAAAGATGCTGTGGAAATCGAATACAATCGAACGGCTTATCAGAAGTACGATCAGAGCAATTGCGGGCAACTATGTCTACGCTTTTTACAAACGATCGGCACCAAATTTAAGGATTGACTTCCCACCACTATGATTCAGTACTAGTCGAGTCGTACAGCTCGGAATATGTCGCTAACATTCACTCTAACCGGCAAGAGTAGCACCCTCGCGGTGAGCTACTTTCCACCCATAGATTTGAGCTACGATGATTACGATCTTGGCCTAACAACCTTTGAAACTTATCATACAATACAAAACATCGACTCGAGCAACGATAAATTCTAGTTCACCGCAAATTATGACATTGGCAACAGCGACGACACCACTCCTGAATACATTACGATTCCCCACGGCTCCTACGAACTAGACGCCATTGCCAAGTATTTGAGGCAGTGATTACTCCAGCGGTATCCTCAAAATCTCCGGCACCGATGCTAACGATGGTGATGTGTATCCTATAGTGTTGCGTCCCAACAACAATACCATGAAAAGCGAGCTGTACTGCTCATTCGCCGTAGACTTTACGAAGCGCAATAACATTGGATCGCTACTAGGATTCTCGACGAATCGGGTGTTGGAACCAGGGCGGTGGCACGAATCAGACGATCCGATTAATATCATGAACGTGAACATTATTCGCGTTGAATGCAGCGCTACCGCTGGCACGTACAACAATGGAAAACGCGTACATACGATACATGAATTTTCTCCGAGAGTCCCACCAGGATATAAGATATCGGAAACGCCGGCGCAGATCATTTACCTTTCAATCACCGCACGGGTCGTTACGGATCTAACGATATGGGTTGTGGATCAAGACGGACGGCTGCTCGATTTTCGAGGTGAAGAGATTACCATCAGATTGCACGTACGATGGCGACGACGATAATACGTGTGGTGCGAACGAAAGAGATGCTTGTGTTGAACGATTCCAGAAACTCGTTTCTTCCAAACCAAATTGTTTACAACAACAACAACAACAGCAACAACAACAACAGCTCTGATCGCGCTAAAAAGAAGAGACTCACTGCTGCAAACATTGCATTTTTGAAATCCTTGGGATTCACCGTGCGCAATTAAGTTGAAAAATGGTTGACATTCTAAGCATTGGAGGGAAGACGACGTTTGATGATCACATCGTCAAGCTCGAGACTCACACATACAACCCATACGTCAACAAAACGTTTGGACACAGCGATGAGATATGAATACCCATACAACAGCAGGATTTATACACATTACCGTGCGAATGTTTCCTCTACGTGGAGGGAAAATTGAAGATAAATAAACCAAACGACGCATTAACGGTGATGTTGGGACATAATTGCATGGCGTTCTTATTCGATGAGATTCGATACGAGCTGAATGGCGCAGAGATTGACCGCAACAGAAACGTCGGAATAACTAGCACGCTTAAAAACTATGTATCGCTGACATCTGGCGAAGACAAAAATATGGAGAATGCCGGATGGGGCTTAAAACGACGCGATGGACTAAAAGTGAAAAATCATTTCAATTTTTGTATCCCACTGAAATATTGGCTGGGATTTTGCGAGGACTACAAACGCATTATTATTAATGCGCGTCACGAATTGATTTTAATACGATCGCGCCACGATAACAATGTTCTAATTGGATCGCCGATGTTGGAACCAGAAATTTAATTAATTAAAGTACAATGGCGGATGCCTCATGTGACGCTGAACGATGTTAATAAGCTATCGTTGCTACACACTTTAGACAGTGGACGAAACCTTGTGACGTATGTCACTCCGGAGGTAAGGATCGGCGTGATTAGCTGTAGTCGGGAAGACAGAGTTCGTTTACACCGATTTCTTAATAACGTAATGCTTTATTATTCGTCCTGGATTTCGAATACATGTAACGATATACGGCGGCTGAAGCGGCCTGTGCCGGCTTTTCAATTGCGCTGACTAGATACGGAGTAGTCGTGGAGGTCGGACAAGGTCCTCGCACCTCTGACTCGGAACGGACGAGATAGAGACCGGGCGTTCTCCCGGTGATTCTATGTCGGCGCGAAGCGATTTGAAGACCGGGCAACTTCCAGGCGTCTCGGTACGGGCGGCTAGAGACCGGGCAGCATCCGGGCGTCTCTGTAACGGGGCAGGGGGGGGGCGAGACCGGGCAACTTCCAGGCGTCTCGGTACGGCGGCTAGAGACCGGGCAGCATCCGGGCGTCTCTATAAACGGGGCGGCGGGCCTAGAGACCGGGCATCATCCTGGCGTCTCCACAATGGCACGAGGGGTTGCGATCGTTTGATCGGTGGTTACACGGTTTGTTTTTCCTATCGACGCGGTCACTGGGCAACATCCAGCTATGCGCTTCTAGGGAGGAGGTTCGGTAGCCCCACTCGAACTGCCTGTTTTGCGTCGCGGCGAGGCTTATGTCCCGATGCCCGGAATATCTTAGCAGCGAGAAATCGACGCGATCTAGCGGCGCGGTGGGGAGTTATCGTCCTCGCGCTGACGCGTCGCGAGCCCGGTGTGCCTCGGCCCGGGTCGGAGTGGTTCGGACGCGGTCGGCCGGGCACTTGGCATCTCACTCACTCCCGGTCGGATTACCGCGCGCTCGATTCCTCGCGTGCTGGGACGCTACGTCACAACGTGAGCATTTGTTTTCAATCGTGGGATATGTATGAGTATCCTCTCTTACAGAGCACTACCAAGCACTCATGGGCCGTGAAGGCATCTACGCAGTTGGAGAAGTCGCGTGTGATTATCCATGCTCTACAGACTGATCGAATGAATGATATGTCCAAAGATGCTACTATGTTCGACAAATGCAAATTAACCAATGTTTTTACATTTTACAGCTTTTGCTTTTCTCAACTCGGATTTTCACCCATATGATGACATGCAGGTGGACTTTGACATGGATAAACATGCCATCTTGTTTCACATGTACACGCAATTCCGTAAATTATATTACAACTGCAACGATGGATTATTCACCGTGGCCGAATTTTTAGAATTTGGTCCCTTGTTATGACACGATACGCAACCATAACACCTGGTGTAACAAACACCAGCAAGCTCAGCAAGATGCGCAATCAAAAGTAAACCGCATACGCAGCAAGACCCAGATCCACTGGCGAAGACCATTAGGCCTTCCCCCACGGCCACCAAACCGCGATCCAAAATGTCGTATATAAACCCACGCCCGAACAACCAAAGCGTAACATTGTAATTCGAACAGTAACGCGATCACGTCCGTGATCGCTCGGGTCAAATAAACCTTTATTAAACCTACGGTGAGGTCTAACTCTTCAACCGGCAACGATCCACTACCTCTCGGCTCAACCCGAGAATCCCGTTCCCGGCACTATCACCCGAACTATCGGAGCCCGAGGAACAACTCGTTCGGGGATAACCGCAGAGTGCAGCCAGATTCTCAGAGAGAATCTCCACACCGGTAAACCTCGCAACACCCTTCGTGGTGATTGATTGTTCGCGACAAAATAAGTCGGTTAAAAACGGCACCGTGGACGTGCGCATAGAATTCGAGTGTAAAGAGAACGTACCGGCAAATACGACAGCCTACTGTCTGATTCTGCACGATCGGGTGGTTGAATAAAATCCGCTGACAAACGTGGTGCGCAAAATTAATTAAATTGCCTGCCCTCTCCTGTGTCAAATTCGTACCAAAAGAAAATTTCATCGTGAAAATCGAGATGCTTTACGAGAAAGATTGCATTCCCCCATCTGTCTTGGAAGCGAGCGGGTCTCTAAATTGTATCGATAATGTCCGCGCCAACATTTGTTAACCTGCAAGGGTTCATCGTCGATGGAAGATTTGTCATGAAGGAAGTGGCTGTCCTGCGAAAGGGAGCAATTCTCTCGCATTATATTTTTCGGAGTTCGATGCCACAATACAGTGGACGCTCGATAATGTGCCGCAGTCGGGGCTCTAGAGGCGGTGTTTTCTCAGAAGCGGCATATTAACGAGAGCCAATGTAACGCGCGCTCTCCCCATAACTCTCCTGTTTTCTTTTCCGTGATGGCTGCCCCCTACCAGAATACTCTTAAGGTGCGTCACACTGATGTGAGAAACAGAAAAAACACATTCACGTATATGTATTGCTTGCGAATTGCTTGCGAACTCCAGTGTGGAGGTACCATTAAGGGTTAGCATTCATTGAGCGTGAGCGTGAGAGAAAGGGAGGTGCACACACGCGTGCGAGTAATGCGTGTGAGCTGGGGCGTTCCTAACGGCACTTTAAACAGCGGCATATTATCGAGCGTCCACTGTATCTTCTTACGAAAACTGATAAATCAAGCATCCGGTGGTTGACTGCGAAACATCATGGACTACGCTGGGACGATGGAAAAGTTCCATACAGTATAGCTAAACAGCTAATTACGAAAGCTGTAGCTGATGCGATCGACGAAGAAGATAATGCATCCCATGTCGTATACGTTAAAGGGCTGCAGAAACGCGAATGGCTTGCGGATTTCCTCGATGAAAGTACGAGACCTGATGTGATCATCGAGACGCTGGACATTGACTACGAGGATATACAATCTCTAATTAAGCTAAATGTAGTTGATACTCTGCGATGTGGCAGACACGCAAAGCACTGTGCCTTGAAAAATGTATTTAAAATATTCAACTGGTGGAATAAATGTCAGAGAGAAATTCATAAATAAATATAATCAATTTTTAATGCGTATAATTTTCTTCACCCTCCCCCAACCCAACTTCCTGCGTTTGATGTACGCTAGATTAAGACGATAGTTATAATTATTATGTACAAGTGGTACCATACATGTTCAGAGTGGTACAATAGACGTTGAAAGTGGTATGATAGACGTCCAATACACGTACAGAGTGGTACGACAGACGTTCGATACACGTTCAAAGTGGTATAAAAGACGTTCGATTCACGTTCCGACTGATACGACTCACGTTCGATGCACGTTCCAAACCGTTTGAATCACGTTCGATGCACGTTCCAAGTGGTACGATATACGTTCCGAATGGTACCATACACGATCAAAAATGATCAAAGCCGTTCAAAGCCGTTCGATACCCGTCCAAAATCCGTTCAATAACTGTTGGATATGCGATTAAAGTGGTGTAATCTAGTCGAATGCTGTGTCAAAGAAGAAGGGAAAGAAGATGCGTGTGAATAAGGAGAGGATGGTCAGTGAAGAAGAAGATGCGTGTGAAGAAGGTGAGGTTGGTCAGCGAAAATGTATGTGCAGAACAACAACATCTTATTTTTGTAAAGCCACGCACTTCTCGATTTCATGATAGGAGGTATTTTAACATGCGAGAGCCAGGAGATGCAGCGAGACCAGTTGCTCGTCAAAGCCGAAAGACAGCAGTCGTGTTTCATCATATTCGCAATGGGAATAATGCGCATTGCCCCGGAGGAAGACCCAGAGGTATGTACACAACAATGTTTTTTTACGTTTATCGCGTTTAACCTTTGAGATCATGTTCATATTAAATCGTGGGTTTCTATCTTCTAGCGTTCGCCATCGCCACCACCGTCGCCCACCTGGTCATCTGATTGGGGGTCATCGCAGCCGTCGCCGTCGCCGCCGCAGTCTCCACAGCCATCGCCGCCGCCATCTCCGCCAGCGCCTTCACCACCGTCGCCGCCTCCACATGTATGTAATACTATGTATTGGTGTGTGCGTTTGATATTTATTATGTTTGATGCATCCATATTATATCGATGTTTGTGTCTATGTTCTAGGACATACCGCTACATGTCATGCGGGATTGGTTGGCGGATTTGGAGGCGCTGGCGCATCAGATTGCATCCATTGGGATGCAGATGCGGCGGTCGGGGCCGATAATCTGCCCCGTGGAGGCTGCTCGGCTGCGACAACCCCTCGACCTGATCAGGTGGGCGCTATAATGTGTGCCAGGGCCACCATCACCCTCACCTCCACCATCGCCCACACCACCATCGCCCTCACCATCATCGCCCTCCCCATCATCGCCCACACCACCATCGTCCACACCACCATCGCCCTCCCCCTATTAGTTTTTATATTTTTTATATTTATATTCTTTTTATTTTTTCTTTTTCAATTTTTATATTTCTTATTTTATATTCTTTTTCTTTTATTATACTTATATTGTATTTTCTACTTATATTATATTTTTATATTCTTTTTCTATTTTTACATTTTTTATATTTTATTTGATATATTTTATTGTATTTTTTCATTTTTTATATTGTATTTTTATTGTATTTTTTCATTTATTATATTGTATTTTTATATTCTTTTTTCTATTTTATATATTTTATTGTATTTTTTCATTTTTTATATTGTATTTTTTATATTCATTTTATATTTGTTTTTTATATTCATATTTATTGTTATAAATATACAGAATAATAATAAAATATCATTTTTAAACTTATATGGTTTTCCCATTTTACTTACACTGTCATCCTCCTCACCTTATAATTTTAAGATTCGTGTGGAAAACAAATTTCAGGGTGGGCCAGGTCTGGAGAGGTCACCGCGGCATCATTCCCTCCCTCGGTTAGGTATAAAAAATTTCCGACGGTGGGCCAGGTCTGGAGAAGCCTCCGCGGCGGCTCGGCTCAGACTGATCCCCCCTCTATAATCGCGGCTTCCCCCACTCCGCGGCTCGTGCGCGCGCAACCGGTCTTCCTCTCCCCGCAGGCCCCGCGCTCAGGTTTCCCTCCGCCCCGCTCCCCGCGCGCCCTCACTTCCCCCCCGCCCCACGCCGGTTGGGGAGTCGGGGAGGGGGAAATGGCCTTGAAAGTGAATTAGAACTCTTATAGTATTACTACTGCCGTAAAATGTATGCACAAAACCCTTATGTTAAAAAATGTAATAATTTTAATTAAAAAGTAATACTGGATATAACCCATGTTTTTCAACTTTCGCCGTTAAAAAGTATCGAGGCAATTTTGAGGTACATATAACTTGCAGCGACAAAGTTTTTCCTTAATATACAAGGAAGATTTTCACCAATTTTCACACTGATAAATGAATAATTGTAGAATATATGGTGATACATATAAATCATGCGCGCCACCAATAGTCAACAGCCGCGTATAATGCGCTATTTATCAGTTTTAGCACTCGCGTTGACAGTTGGCCCCGTGCGAGAATGATATATGTCGTCATATCTTTTACAATTATTTATTAATCAGTGTGAAAATTGGTGAAAATCTTCCTTGTATATTAAGGAAAAACTTTGTCGCTGCAAGTTATATGTACCTCAAAATTGCCTCGATACTTTTTAACGGCGAACGTTGAAAAACATGGGTTATATCCAGTATTACTTTTTAATTAAATATTATTACATTTTTTAACATAAGGGTTTTATGCTTACATTTTACGGCTTCGCTAGAATGTTCTGAATTTTATGTTTCAAGTCTCATAACGATCCCTTAATATTTACTCAAGTTATCGCAATTTAAGTTTAAAAAAATAATGATTTTGGACGATGAAAATTTTTTTGTTTATAATTTTTCGCTCGAGGAGTAATAATTCGATTGTTACGTATGTGGAATTTTCCCATACGTCGCTCTCAACCGTCTTTCGAGCTCGCGTCTGCGAAGGGAAAACGCCCTAAAAGCCTTCCGCTTATCAACCCCACTAATGGAGGTCAAGATTTCTACCAGCTGCATCGCGACCGTGAGAACGAGAGTGACACGACGACGACCCCGAAGGATTTTCCTTATATGGAAATTCATAACGCATCCCCACTCATTTTTGGGACTATATAAACCCTTCGGTTTCTACCCTCGTTGGTTAATAGCTATAGCAGCGCTGACCAGCGTAGGGGCCCCTCACGCGCCTGCTTCCCCTTCCAATCTTTCTCTCGCATAGCGTGCCTTCCGTCGTCAAGGAGACCGCGCGACGCTAAGAAGGCTGCCATGTCCGGCGAGCCGTCTGTCACTTGGATATGGGTCATTTCAGGTTAATTCGTTGACTTTCGTACCTATGTGTCAGGCTTGTTTATGATATTTCTAGTTTCAGAACTGTTTGAAAAGTACAGGTCACCAAGATTGACAACTTATACCGGGAAGTAGTAGCATTTGCTGGCTGCGACGCCGCGTGTTACTAATCACATGTCGTATCGCTCGGCGACGGACACGCTGGTCTGTCATGGTCACCTCTTTAGCGTCGCGCAGTATCCCTGACAACGCGGACGAGAGTGGGAGAACCCCAATCTCCCGCGGGAGCGACCTTGAACAGCGCTGAGCTATAGAGTCACGCGTAACGTCACGTCGTGTCACGCTCGTACAGAGTTGGTTAGATTCAGTTCGATCAGGATAAAGTCTCTGTCGGAATCAAAGTTAATCTTGTAGAATCCGCGAGTCGGTTTATATTCTATTTGGAACTTCGAAATATCCACTCGTACGCCCCGCATCGCCAGTGCGTCAACACCGTGCAATTAGTGGTAACATATACACATCTTTTATTTAACCAATTTATCGCGACACTTACATTTGTATTAATTGTTTATTCAATATACTTATGGTGTTCACGTCTAAATCGAGTCGATTTCGTTAAACCTATCTTTTACCCAGCGATCCTTATAATATTAGTAGCACTCACCCACAGATACAACTTTACCGCTCGAGTTGTATCAAATTAAGAGTTACGAGGCATTACTAACATTTCCCGCGACTCCCCGATTTAGCATCGGGTTAGTTCGCACCTCTTTACCAAAACAAGTCATCTTCACCAACCCAGTGGCTCCCTGATTTCGCATCAGGTTCGTCCACGAAACCTAACCCTCCCTACGGCTCCCTGATTTCGCATCAGGTTCGTCCGTATCCTACAGCTCCCTGATTTCGCATCAGGTTCGTCCGTATCCTACAGCTCCCTGATTTCGCATCAGGTTCGTCTGTAAATCTACCTACTTCCGAACAGCTCCCTGATTTCGCATCAGGTTCGTCTGTGAATAATCCAACCTCCTAGCAGCTCCCTGGTTTCGCACCAGGTTCGTCTGTGAACTTTATCCTAGTGACTCCCCGATTTCGCATCGGGTTCGTTCACGACGTTTCACCCTCCTACGGCTCCCTGATTTCGCATCAGGTTCGTCCGTGTCTGACTCCATTCCTAGAGGCTCCCTGATTTCGCATCAGGTTCGTCCTCGCCGTCAATAATCCTAGCGGCTCCCTGATTTCGCATCAGGTTCGTCCGCGCACCTAACTAACAAACTCATATCCGTATTCCTTGGGAAATACCTCTCTCGCCGGCCTCTCGCGTTGCCGCAGCCCCGGCTCGTAACACGATAAACGAACTGTAAATAGAAAAAGTGTGTGTCGCAACGAGCTGTACAATACTATATTTTTTTAAATACAGTTTAACATCATTTAATTTTCTAATATTTCTTAGCGTTTGGATAATAATTTTCCCATTTTCGAGCGCTAGTCCCCTTATTGCATCCGAGCCCTCAACTCACAACTTCGGATGTTGAATTAATGATTACCGGGAAGATGATCCGTTTTAATATGACGCGTGCTCAAAGGTCAGCGCTTGTACAATTTACAAAAACATTAGCTGGTCCACAGTTTGATAAATGGAATTTTACTCATCATACTATGTCAAAACTATACGGTCCTCCAAACGATAAAATTACATTACATTTTTATTGTACAACCTGTCATAACCGTCTCTCTACAGTAAAAGTAACAAAGAATGTTGGCAACATACAAGAAGTATGTAATAAATGTAATGAATCATACAAATTAACGACAGCAAGTTCAAATTATTTCAGTTTAAATTATTTCAAATATAAAACTATTGATATTGAATATCAAATCCAATTACTATTGAACCAAAAAAATATTCAATCGTCCCTTTTGGAAAATTTATCCAATATCAAACAGGGAAACGAAAATAATTTTATGATACGGGATTTATATCACAGCACTTTATACAAAAATGTTCAAGAAAAATATCCTACGGCCCTGACATTTAATTTCAGTACTGACGGATCACCCACATTCAAAAGTTCTAAAAGAAGCTTCTGGCCGTTGCAACTAATAATTAATGAATTACCACCACTCTTAAGATTCAGGAATATTATTCTGGCGGGTGTTTGGGTCACAAACGAGAAACCGACACCAATTATGATGAATTGTCTAATGTCTTCTTCCGTAGAACAAATATTACAATTGAATAAGAAAGGTTTATCACTGACACATCACGAAACTGGATACAATATGATTTTTAAATTGATACCAATTGCAGCATGTGTCGATTCTGTGGCTCGTCCTATTCTTCAGAATCATTTTCAGTTTAACGGATACTATGGTTGTAGTTGGTGCTATATTTATGGAAAGTATATGTGTGGGACAGTCCAATATCCTTTGTCTGAAACGAATTGATGAGTTGAGGACGCATAATATAAATCTTGAAGATACAAAGCACAGCATTACGCTTCAGAAATCTATTCGAGGAGTTAAAGGTTCTCCAGAGCTGATGAGATTACCATTCTTTGATACAATATGGGGGTATCCAGTGGAATATATGCATGGGATAAGTTTGGGGGTTGCTAAACAATTGTGGGAATTGTGGACCAGCGGAGAATCTCAATTTCATCTGAACGTCGAAGATAGGAAAGAAATTAGCCGTCGTTTAGAATTAATTCGTGTGCCACATGAAATTCATAGATTGCCAAGATCTTTGGCAGATAAAGGTAAATGGAAAGCGTCAGAATGGCGTTCTTGGTGTATATTTTACAGCCCAGTATGTCTCAATGAAGTTTTAAACGACCGTGCTTACGTTTCATTTCTGCTCTTCAGTCGAAGTATATACACGTTACTCAAACTAGAAATCACGACAGATGAATTGAGACAGTCTGAATTGGATCTATTGAAATTCACGGGTGAGTGCGAGATTCTTTATGGTAATCATGCACCAACATTTAATGTGCACAGTTTATTGCATCTCGTGGACTCTGTAAGGAAAAATGGACCATTATGGCCAAGTTCAACATTTCACTTTGAGAACGGTATTCGAATCTGCAAAAATTATGTGAACGGTCCAAATCATGTGGGATATCAGATTGTGACAAAATGGTCACGAGCGAATCACTATCGATCTTGCGTTAAAAAAGTATCCATAAATAATGCTTGCATTCACTTTTGCAACAATTTATTTGCTGCAGAAGTCTTGACAAACGATTACGTAAGAAAAAGCAATGAATGTCATACTGTACTCATAGGCGCACCCAAAACATTGGAGAATGTCACAAAAAAGATTCGCGCCTTTCTTCACAATGATACAGCAATTGTGCAAGTTTTTGATCGATGTATTCATAAGAATGTGGTTGTGCACAGTTTGAAATATATAAGAGTTGAAAAGACCAACGATACAGTTGTTTTATTAAACAACGGAAGCATTGTGCAAATAGAATATATCACGATGATCGAAGGAAAATGTTACATCACAAAACATAGAAGATAATAATAATTACAAAATTAAAAAAAGATGTGAAATCAAAATGAGCTGCCAGTACATAAAGATGCTTTCCAACTGCGCTTTAGATGGCACAACTACATATGCACAGCTAAAATTCCATTACTCATAATGGCTATTTATACAAAGAAAAAATGTATTAAATAATAATATGCAGATATATTTTTATACAAATAAATATTTTAATACGAATAAATATTTGATTCAAAATACTTGACGCTGCGCCCCGAATTGGTGTTGCTAACCTCAATAAATATGTATAAATTGCATTAATCCTTTTCTTTCTTTCTTGTACGTGCATGCGTGGGTGCGTGCGTGTGCATATGCTACGTATGGCATTAGAATTAAATATATGTAGAATAAATCTGACTGCGTTTCTAGTATGTGTATGTATATGTTTTTTATATTGCAATGGAGTTGTAAATTATTAATACTAAGGCAATTAACATTTTTTCGGTTGCGCAGCGCCAAGTATTTTGAATCAAATATTTATTCGTATTAAAATATTTATTTGTATAAAAATATATCTGCATATTATTATTTAATACATTTTTTCTTTGTATGTATGTATGTATGTACAGCTTTATTGTTTTCCCCTTGGGGTTACAATTTCTCCGCTTCTCTCCTCTCCTGCACAATAATTAACTTAACTTAACTTACTTTTACATCTTAACCCACTCTTTCGCTCCCCCTCCCCCTCGCACTCTCTCTCTCTCTCCGCACGCTCGCCTCCGCCGCCTTTCCGCCTCCTATCCTACGCTTACACTATTCCTTAACCTATCGCGTACGCCTCTTAAAAACTACGCCTTTCGCCCTCGCTTCCGCTCGCGCCCCCCGCCTTCGACTTCCATTTCCACTCTTTCGTCCCATTCCTTCTTTCGCTCCTTCCTACCTTCAACCCTCCCTCCTACCTGCCCCCTCCTCCTCCGTTCCATCTTCCCTTTCTCTCCTCCTTCCCTCTAACCCCTTCATCCACTCCTCCCCCTTCCCTCCTTCGTCCAAGATTTCCCTCATCCTCTCCCCTACCCCCATTCCTTCTCCTTCATCCCCTGTGCATCTTTCCAACACGTGCTCCCACGACTCTTCTTCCCCTCCGCACAACCTGCACCTCCTTTCCTCCTCCTCCTCCCAATACCTTCCTCCCCTCATCTCGTTCCCCAGCCTGAATCTGGCTATCCTCCTGTACCTCGATTCTCCCCATCCCGCCGCTAGGTACTTCGGGATCCCCCTAGACGCTATTTCCCTATACCACCTGTTGTACCTCGATTGTTCTATCCTTTCCCATCTCTCCTCTCCCTGCCTCCTTTCGTCCTCCTCCTCCCAACCCTCCAACCCCTCTCGCCTCCTTGCCCCTTCCCCACCTTCCCTCGCCCCTCTCCTCCTCCACTCCCTCCTCTCTCTCTCCCATGCAGACAGTTCTGGTCCCTCTTCTTTTTCCCTCTCTCTTATCTCTTCCAAACACCACCTGGCCAAATCTCCTCCCTCTCCCCTGCCCAGTTTCTCCTCGTACCTCCACGCCCTTCCTCCCGCCCACGTCCTCAGCTTTTTCCTCTTCGTCTCCTCCCTCACCATGTATCCCGGCGTCCTCCAGTCCACCCCCAACGACCACCTTAAAAATCTCTCCTGAATTTTCTCCACCTCCTCCCTTTCCTTCCATCCCCATACCTCCGCCCCGTAACCCACCACCGTCCACACCAGAGCATCGAAAAGCCACATTCTCTTTCCCCAGTCTTTCCCAAATTTCCTTTTCCCGATTCCCCAGACCTGCCGCATGACCACTCCCGCCTTTCTTACTCTGTCCCTGATGTGCGCTTCCTGGCCCCCGTTCTTCTTGAACACGTACCCGAGGTACCTAAATTCCTTGACTTCCTCAATCCTCTTTCCTTTCCACCTCCAGTCCACTTTTCTTTCTCTCCCTCCCCCCTTCCTGAACCTCACCACCTTCGACTTCTCTACCGTTCACCTCCAGCCTCTTTCTCTCCATGTACCCCTCTAGTCTCCTAATCATATTTCCCATCTCCTCCTCATTTTCCGCCAATAGAACCAGGTCGTCCGCGTACGCTAAAGTGCATATCCTCCTTCCTCCTACTACTACCCCTCCCCCTCTTCCTTTCATAATCTCCTCTTCCACAACCGCCAAAAACAGGTTGAACAGAGTCGGGCTCATTGGGCACCCTTGCCTCAACCCCTTTGCCGTCCAGAATTCCTCTCCTAGCTCCCCTCCCACCTTCACCCTGCTCGTCGTCTCCCTGTATACCTCTTTTACCCTCTCCAACAAACCCTCCCTTACCCCTCTCTTCTCCATCGCCTCCCACAGTAACCTCCTGTCCACCGTATCAAAAGCCGCACGAAGGTCTACGAAAAACGCCACTAGTTTTCCTTTTTTCCCCTGTATCCTTTTGCCAATTACGTGATTTAGCACGTATATGTGGTCGATTGTGCCTCTTCCTCTCCTAAACCCCGCCTGATTCTCAGGGATCAACCCCTTCCCTTCCACCTCCTGCTCCAACCTCCCTACCAGGACCGCTACATACACCTTATATAACGTTGGCATCAGCGTTATCCCCCTATACTCTTGTACTCGCGCCCCGCTCCCTTTCTTCGCCAGTGGCACTATAATGCCCTCTCTCCACCCCTGCGGCCACCCCTCCCCTTCCCACACTCTTCTGCATATCTCCCACGCCAAATCCAAACCCCTCTCTCCCCCGTGCTCCCACGCCTCGTTCGGGATCTCGTCCCCTCCCATTGCCTTTCCTTCCTTCAGTTTCCTCACTACCCTCCTTACTTCCTCCTTGCTTATTCCCTCTTCCTCTCCCCTTCTCCTACCCCCCTCCTCTCCCATCCTAACTCTGTTTTCTACCCCTCCTAACAACCCCATAAAATAATCCTTCCACTCCTCCTTCTTTATCCTTGTGTCCACCACTTTCCTTTTCTTTCTTCCCCTGTTGACTAACTCCCACACTCTGTTTTCCGTTTTCGCTTCTACCACCTCCCTTATAATTCTCTCTCTCTCCTCCTCTTTTTTCCTTTCGCACAGCTCTTTGTATTCCCCCCTCCTTTTCTTGTACTCCTCTCTCCTCCCCCTCCCCCCTCTCCACCTCCTTAGCTCCCTTCTCACCTCCCTCTTCTTCTCCCTACATTCTACGTCCCACCACCCCTCCCTCTTCCGCCCTATCTCCCTTCCTTCCACCTCCTCCCCTTTCCTCATCACCTCTTTTATCGTACCCACCGTCTTGCTCACCAACTCCTGTATTCCCTCTCCTTCTATCACCGCACCCCCCATCCCCTTCTCAAACTCCTCCTTCATCCTTCCCGACCACCGTCCTCCTCCCACCTTCCTGTCCCTCCTTACCTTGCTTCTCTCCCCCACTCCACCCTCCTTCATCGTTACCACCAGCGGGTGATGGTCCGATTCCACCTTATCTCCTACCTCCATCCTTTCCATCCTCTCTCTCGTCCCCTTCCCCCCCCAGTACATAATCAATCACAGTATCCCCTCTTCCTCCCGTATACGTATATTCCCCCTCTTCATCCCCTTCTATGCTCCCGTTCATTATCTCCCACCCTGTCTCTTCTATCAACTTTATTAACTTCCTCCCATCTCCGTTTATCTTCCTGTCCTTCGACTTTCTTCCCCCACCTTCCTCCTCGTCCTCTCCGCCTTCTATCCTGCCACCCTGCACGCCTGTCCTCGCGTTGAAGTCCCCCCCTATTATCACCCTCCTTTCCCCCTCCTGCCCCTCCATCCACCATCTGATCCTTCCTAGTTTCCTCTCCATATCCCCGTTCACATAAACCGCTACCACTGTCCATTCCTTCTCCCCCGCCTTTACCCTCTCCACCATCAACCCTTCCTCTTCTCCCTGTCCGCGCTCCTCCTTTCCTATCATCTCTTCCCTCACTCCTATCATCATGCCACCTATCGCTCTCCCCTTCCTATTCTTTCTCTTTGCCCATTGCACTCTCCACCTGTATCCCTCTGGCAGCCTGCGCTTCACACTGTTCCACCTCTTTTCTTCCACCCATGTTTCCATCAGGACTATCACCTCCCACTCCTCCAACCCCTTCCAGAATTCTTCATCCTTGTTTGTCGCGCCCGCTATGTTCCAGAACGCTAACCTCCACCTCTTCCCTTCCTCCCCCTGCCTCTCCCTCCCCCCTTCCTCCTCCTTCCTTCCTAGTTTTTTGTCCCCTCTCTTTCTTTACTTCTTCTTTCTGCTTCTCCCTCCTCCCTCCTCCCGTCCTCCTTACTCCCCTGCCCTGTTTCCCTCTCTATCCCTCCCTTTTCTCTTCCCCTCCAGTCCCTTAACTCCTCCCTCCGCTCGTCCCAGAACCACGTTATTCCATCCACCACTATCTTCCCATAGCTTACCCTTACTCTTTTTCCCTTCGCTTCCTCCTCCTCTCCTATCCTCCTTAACCGCCACTGCATCCTCCTCTCCTTCCATGTCAGGTCGTCTTCCAACCTCTCCTTCCTTCCCCTTAATTTTCCTTTGTTCCTCATAACCTCCCTCTTCGCCTCCATATTCACCATCCTCACCTCCAGCATCACTTCTTTCCTCTCTTGCCTTCCTCCTCCTAGCTCCTTTGCTCCCTCTATTCCCCCCTCTACTCCTACTATCGCCAATATTTCTTTTGCCCTCTGCATCGCCGATCCTTCCCTGCCTACCCCCTTTACTATCACGTTCTTTCTCTTCCCTTCTCTCTCTTTCATCTCCAATTTTCTTTCCACCTCCTGCACCCTTGCTTCCCACTCTTCCCCTCCGCTCTCCCGCCCTGCTCTTTCTCCACGTTCTCCCTTGTCTCTATCCATCCCCTCCCTTCCTCTCCAAGTCTCTATAGCCACAAGCCTCTCCTCCACTTTTCTTAACCTCCCCTCCTCTAGCTCCGCCTCCCCCATCCTTTTTTCCAACCTTGTCATTCTATCCTTCATTTCCTCCTTCTCTCTTCTCCACCTATCCTCCCACTCTTCCATCTTCCCTCTAATTTTTTCCATCTCCTCCTTCGCCTCCCTCCCCTGCTCCTTCACTTCCTTTAAATCCTTCCTCATCTCTTCCCTCATACTCCTAATCAGACCCTCCAGCGCATCTTGATCGCCCGCCCTTTTCTCCTCCGGTGATCTCTGCACCTTCCTGCTCTTCATAAACGCCTCTTCCCCCTCTCCCCCTTCACCTCTCCTCTCCTCATCCTTCTCTCTTTTCCTCTTCCACATCTCTGCTATCTCTATTACATTTCCTCCACTCATACTCCTTTCCCTCGTCAATTTCTCCGCATTTGTCTTCCTGCCTCTCCTTCTCGCCTCTTCCTCCCCCTTTTCTTCTCCCCTCTTCTCTCCTATCGCCCTTTCACTTCCCTTGTCCTCACCCTTTTCTCCCTCTTTCCCTCCCGCCATTTCTTCCTAACTCTCTTGCTTATCCACTTTCCCTGCGCTACCTTCCTTACCCACTACTCCGCTATTACCTTCACTCTCAACCGCCCGATGTCACTACTTTCCACTTTCTCTCGACACTTTGCCGCGCTTTCTTCTCCCGCTCTATTCCTCCTTGCCTTGCCTTAACCTCAAAACCCCAAAACCTCCTGCCTGTTTTCCCCTTCACACTTACGCCCCTTTTCTCCGCCCTTTCTCTCCCTTCACTCCCTGCTCCCCTCCTCCTCCTCTTCTCCCTTTTCACTCCCTACTCGCCCTACACACGCCTTTTCTGCTTCCTACACTCGCACCGCTCACTCGCACGTCTTGCCACTTTCACACCGGAAATGGAAGTCCCATTTTTTCTTTGTATAAATAGCCATTATGAGTAATGGAATTTTAGCTGTGCATATGTAGTTGTGTCATCTAAAGCGCAGTTGGAAAGCATCTTTATGTACTGGCAGCTCATTTTGATTTCACATCTTTTTTTAATTTTGTAATTATTATTATTATCTTCTATTTTTTGTGATTTTCATGTACTTGGCGTATTTTTTTACTTTTTTGAAGTTTTTTATGGGGATCTCACTTCTTTTTACAAAGATATTATTATCTTCTATTTTTTGTGATTATTATTACTTTCTATATTTTGTGATTTATTTGTATCATGTACTTGGCGTAATTTTTTTACTTTTTTGTTAGAGTTAGCTTCTAATAATTTGTGAAAATATTCAATATGATCATCTGTTAACCATTCGCCTCTATTGATAATTTTCATAATTTTTAAATTGAGTGGCAAGAGTCTAATAACTATAGACATGATGAATTATAATTTTATATTTATATTGATTATTTATAATAATATAAGATAGAAATGTCCAATAAGTATGTTACGTAATTCAACAATTCAACAACGATTTATAACCAAGAATATTATTTTTATTGTGTGACGTCCCGGCCCCACCACACGACTTAGTGTCAACGAGCGTCACCAGAGGTCTCCAATCTTTCTCGCTAGTCCTCAATTCTACATCAATTCATATATATACAAGTTCCAAAATCCTATCCTCTGTGGCCCCGTGTGTGTCTAGGGCAGGGGTCGTCAGCTGTAGCCCTACTGATGAGTCTGGCTGACGATCCCAAGACGAAACACACCTCTTCTTTTCCTCCTCCATCCTCCAACGCCGATCCACCAGCTCCGCATAGTTACTCCGTAGTGGCGTTACCGGGCCGGCCTTAGGGTTTACGGTGCGTCGGAGGCGACGGGGCAAGAACTCCTATCCGTCCAGAATGTTCCGGCAATTCTGGACGTGACAATTGATTTTGAATATTTATTTATTTATTTATTTTATTTATTGACATTTACGGTCGAAACCATTTCTTACAATACATGAATAAAGAAGACGCAAGGTAGAGTCAACAATGACAGAAAAGGGGAAAGAAGAAAAAAGAAAAAGAAAAAGGAACACCAAAACAAGAACATTTCCTGATTACATTACAGGATAACACATTACTACTGATGACAAAAAATAGCAAGAATATATTACATGCGCGCTTAACCTATCTACGGAGCGAGAGTTCACGGTAGGCATTGGCTCTAAACCCGCTAATAGATCCAGAGAAAAAATCGAGGTTTCTGAAGAATGAATTACCAAGGACGCATATCCTACAGAGCGGGTCACTAGCGCTAAACCTCGAGGTGTACTGATGTGGGTTGAATAAAAGTGGACTCCTGGTGGGGTATCTTGGTGCATTAAATTGGATTAAACTAGTAACGAGCGGGTTATCCACTTTACCGTTGATAATTTTGAATAAAAATGCCAGGTCAGCCACGACCCTCCGCGTCTCGAGAGTAGCCAGGCCCAATCCCCTTAGCAACGGCGTATAATCGTGATCGAAACGAGCAAACGGGAGTCCCATTTTATAAGCAAGAAAGCGCAGAAACTTATGCTGCACCTTCTCCAGGCTGTACTTGTCTTTGGCCGTTCTAGGAGACCAGATAACTGCCGCGTACTCTAGGTGAGGTAGCACAAGTGCTGAGTATAGCGTAATCAGGGTACGAGGGTTGTTAAAATTAAAGCATGAGCTACGTAAGAAACCTAGGGCCTTATTGGCTGCGGCAGTGACATTCATACGATGCGTGGAGAAAGTGAGCGAGGCGTCGACGTTAACTCCCAGGTCGCGCACAACAGATCTAACCGACAGTACATTACCCGCTATGGCATAAGGAAACAAAGAGACACGCTTGCTACGCGCGAACCTCATAACAAGACACTTGTTTATATTAAGTTCCATACGGTTTCGCAAACACCAGGCCTCTAGATTGCCTAAGTCTTGTTGTAAGTCAAACGCGTCGGTGTCTGTAGAAATGATTTTAAATAGTTTGAGGTCGTCCGCATATAGCAAGAATCTACTCCTAGTTATACTGTTTCTAATGTCATCTATAAATAATAAAAATAGCAGAGGACCAAGGTGAGAACCCTGCGGTACGCCAGAAGGGACACTGATTTGTCTCGAGTGGGAGAGCCCAACCTTGACCCTCTGCGAGCGACCCGTGATGTAGGAGTGTAACCAGCATAGAAAGCTGTCTCTAAAACCGTAACCTGCGAGCTTGTCAATCAACATGGCATGATTAACCCTGTCAAATGCCTTAGAGAAATCAGTGTATATACAGTCCACTTGACAATTGCTGTCAAGGGCTCTAGACACGAAGTTACAGAACAAGGAAAGATTAGAGACAGTAGACCTACCAGGCAGAAACCCGTGCTGCTCATATGAGACTATGCTACTGACCAGCGGTCCAAGTTTTTTGGTAACTATACCCTCAAAGACCTTACCAAAAATATTCAGGAGGGAGATCGGCCTATAATTGGAGACATCAGACTTGTCCCCAGATTTGTGTATGGGAGTAATTAAACCCCGCTTCCACATCTTAGGAAAGCACCCTGTGGCCAGAGATAGATTAAATATTATCCACAGAGGCCGCGAGAGAATGAATTTGCAGTTCTTTATAAACAGAGCAGGTATCCCATCCTCTCCCGGGCTCTTGTTGTTTGCAAGGCCCTCGATTTCCGTAAGGATTTCACTGATACTGATGCTCATATGAGAGACATCTAGTGGTGCTTGCATGCTACTCCCCAAGTGGAAGCATGAGTTAACCTCTGCATTATAAACCGATTCAAAATACTCCGCGAACATGTTGGCGATCTCGGAGCTACAGGAGGATACGGTTCCATTATGTCCAAGGGACGGCGGAAGTCCACCCGAGGACCGCTTATCATTAACAAAGCTCCAGAAAGCCTTAATATTACTCGGAATATTAGATTCAACACTACGAACATAGTTCCCATAGCAAGTGATTGAGAGAGTTTTGCAGAGTGCTCTAAGGTGACTAAATGACAAGTAGTCATGGTAGCTGTGTGAGGTTTTATATACACGGTGGGCTTCCTTCTTCCTTCTGGTTAAGGAGACCAATTCGGATGAAAACCAACATGGGTAAGTAGGGTGCCGAGCCCGGCGAAACGGAACAAAAGCGACGGTTACTTGGGAAATATGCTCGTAGAGAACCCGAACAGCCTCGTCCACTGAGAGATGGAGAAGACAGGCGTCCCAGTCAATGGCGTTGAGGTATTCAAGTATACCTTCGTAGTTCCCACATTTAAAGTCTCGTTTTGCGAAATTCGCTAACACTCGTGGCTGCAAGATCTGTAGGAACACCAGAGTTACAATTGGGGGATGATAAAGGTCCACCGGCAGCAGCGTATCCAGCGCGGGCTCCACTACGACCTCGGCCAGCGAAGAGAGAACCAGATCCAGCGTCGATCCATGACTGTTCGGCAGGTGATTGACCTGCTGCATAGAGTAGAGGTGACACAGCTCCAAGATGTACTCGAGCGCCGACTTGTTGCGACAGGTGACGAGGGAGGAGATGCAGGGTACAAGGGCGTTGTCACGCCCCGGATGCCAAGACACGTGCGGAATATTGAAATCGCCGTAAATGCAGATATTAGGAGAGGAGATCTGCGAAAAAATCTCCTCCATACTAAGCTGCAAGTCCTCGTATACGGTGAGTGAGGAGGAGGGAGGAATGTACACTGCACCTAGAAATAGGAGCTGAGGCATGGAGCCTATTCTGACAAAAAGATGTTCAAAGCTGACAATCGAGGTATGCATCATCGACGACTGCAGTTGTTTATTGACAGCTATTAGGACTCCCCCGCCTCTAGACAAGTTACTCGTGTTTTGATTTCTGTCGCAGCGGTAGACCACGTAATCAGACAAGCCTAGTTCGCTGGTGGATATGTTATCGTTAAGCCAAGTCTCTACGAGCACAACAACATCATACAGGATCGACGAGCAGGCAATGGCGCAGCTAAGGTCGGCCAGCTTTGTTCGTAGCCCCCTCACGTTCTGGTAGTAGACTGTAAACCTCTGATTCGACCGTCGTTTTTTGGGCCCAGCGCGTGTGAGCGGACAATCCTTGGTTCGCCCCTGATGTATCTGATTGTCATATCAGTCTCTCCACTAGAATGCAGCTCCTCTAGATGCTTCCTAAGATCTTGTAATTCGCGCCGCTGCTGAGCAGTTTTATCATCCGAAAATTTATATTGCCCTGTGCACCGATGCTTATTTTTTAAGATAGACTTCGCGTCATCCGCCGAACGGAGCTTCACGCATAAAGGTCTAGGGGCCGAGCCACCAGGTTTACCAAGTCTATGTGTTTTAATTCCGCTATAGTCCGACTCGTACACCTGCCCAAGAATAGCGATAGCCTGTTCAACGTCACTCCCTCCGCCATTGCTCACAGGCCCAGGGGTCGGTTCCGCCAGGCCGTGTATAATCACATTAGACGCCCTGATTTGCCTTTCGGAGACCTCCTTGATGACGTCACTGGCCAAGCCTTGCCGGACGAGGGATAGGTCGCCAGCGGGTGCATTGTTACTTTCAAGTCGGCTGATCCTTACACTCATGTCGGATAACGAGCCCCTTATCTCCGCGAGTTCGGTAGTAAAGGCGGCCATAAAGTTTGCCATCTCGCTGCGTACAACACTCCTGATGTCCTCAAGTGATGGATAAGTTGAGGGAACCTGCTTGGATGGGGAGTCCACAGTGATAGAGACATTAGGCGACGAGGATGACGCCTTGCAATTCACAAATCGCCCGTTAAGAACTTGGTGCCCCGTTCTGGCCATACACTTTAACCCAGGGTGCGAGACCACATCACAGCCCGGGCACGTAGTTGGATTGACCACATTAGACCCGCAGCCTTTGCATTTCACTACTGTCGGAGACATTGATAGACCACCGGTGAGGTGCAATTCGCTAAGTGAACAGCGCAGAGAAGGTGTACACAAGTCACTCCACCCACATACACTTTCACAGGATAAGAGCTGTTCAGATTAGTCCACTACACAAAAGAACTGTACCCCAGAAAGCCTTTAAAGAAACCCTAATCAGAGCGACTAAAAATACTGGTCACGTTACACCGTACGTTAGACTGTACGTTCAAATGTACGATAAACCAAACAGCGCACGCTAGCAGGAGCAAAACAAAGGAAGATGTTGACTCTACGAACGTCAGATTAGAACTGAATATCACGCTTCAGCAGCTAAAATTACACTTTGTGATTACTAGTGTATTATTATGGAATTTAGGAATGCCTCGCATTAATTCAGCGCCTAAGTAGCTGAGAATTGCGGCGCATAAGCAGCCGATAGTTTCGGCGCATAAGCAGCCGAGAGTTTCGGCGCATAAGCAGCCGAGAGTTTGGCGCATAAGCAGCCAAGACTATTAGAATAATAATTATTAAAAGAAAGAAGAATAAAAAAAAAGGAAAAGTGAATGTGAAACAAAGAGAGGTTAGAAAGTATGACAAAGTAATAGAATAGTAGAATAGAATGGGTGATCCCACGCTGGTTTTAAAAAATTAAATGTCCACAATCTGAAAATGATAATTTATGCATTTATTAACTTGATTATTTATTAGACAATTTCAAATGGTGTATTCCAGTCTTACCTAAAACTTATCTGTGGACTCAATCTCGATTAAATGATTATTATTTTATTATAATATTTTAAATCATTAAATATCTGCGATCTGAAAATAATAATTTATAAATATATTAGCTTTATTAATTATTAGAAAATTTCAATTGGAGTAATCCAGTCTTACCTAAAACTTGGCTGATGAATATTTTTTATATTTCTAATAATATCAGGGTTGATCACAATCAAAATATGAGTGAATATATTTGCTTGTATTTCAACACGCTTGCCAATTGCCCGTGCGGTCACACCATGGACCACGGTGTAGTAGGAAGACGTCCCAACAACATATTTCTATTATATATGGATTTCAACCATGGAGCATACGAAAAAATGAGCTCCGGTCGCCCGCTTCGTTTTGTGTTTCGCGCGACCCTAGACCCAAGTGCCCGTGCGCGCCATCGGGCGAGATTCAAATTTTCTATACCTTCTATAGCCTTAAAGGCTGATTCAGACACGTCGAGTAATTTAGTCGATTAGCGAGTATTTTAGTAATTTACCATTGTTTTACTAAACTACTTGACTAAATTTTAGTGTCCACATAGGAAAAATGACTAAATTACTCGCTACTCGACTAAATTACTCGACGTGTCTGAATCAGCCTTTAACGCGAAACGTATTGAAGAAAGATTTCGATAATTAGCAGTATCGATCGATATTTTCTAAAACGTGCGCTTTGATCGTCGAATGTTTACCTTGCATCTGGGCAACCTGAAACTTGTTTTTGTTCTTCGTACAACGCCATGACGCACAAGATGTCTCCGGAAAATGAAAAAAACGTAAGTAATACAAATAAATATACTCGTAGCAGCTAAGCTATGTTATGCGATGCTATGTTTTAACTTAGCTTTTGATGGAAACGGTTCCCTAAGATAAGAATGTATTGAAGCTAATTTTTTTAAAACGTAGCATAGCATAGCATCGCATAGCATAGCATAGTATAGCATCGCACAGCATAGCATCGCATAGCATAGCATGGCACAGCATAGCATAGCATAGTATAGCATAACTTAACTTCCCGGTGGATTTTTAATTCGCCACTTTGATTCGTGGGAATTTATTTAATGTCACGAATAATAAAACTAACGAATGTGCATGTAACCTGCAAAATTTTGACAGTCTGTGGCTTAGAGCATATAAACATGGAGGAAGCATGCAATAGGAAAAACAGTAGACGGCGATAGAAAGAGAAAGATATACAGGAGGGACAGACCCTCTCTTTCTAGCGCCAGGGACTAGAAAGAGAGGGTCTGTCCCTCCTGTATATCTTTCTCTTTCTATCGCCGTCTACATTTCTTCCTATTGTATGCTTCCTCCATGTTTATATACTTTAAGGTCTGTGGTATGCACTTTGCCTATGCCATTTAGCTTTATGGCTAATTAATGGTTTATTCATTTTTGCAGAAAACAAAGTACGCCTCAAAGGAGGACGCCTCAAAACAACTCGAAGAGGAAAACGCCCTTCTGCTTGGTAAGTTTTATTAACGTTTAATGATAAACTTACAGAAAAATTAAATTAAATAATATTAATCAAATTTATTTTTCCAGAATCTAATGACGGGGAGAATGTATTCATGGGGGGTCAGGAACCAGAACCGACCCAGAGGGCGGCTCAACCCCCACCAGCACCGATCCAGGAGGATCAACCACCAGCGGAGCCACGCCACGCCGGTGGCCTACGTGTAAGTGTTTTTCTAAAATAAGAAATCAATGATTTCTGTGATTTATTTATTTTCTTTTTTATTTAGTTCATTTAATATATCATTTCAGATAGAGGCACCAGGGCTGGACGATCCAGACGGCAGGAACATTTTTAAATATATCATTGAACTTTATAACCTACCAATCTTAATCTTCCAAGTGTCAAATAATGTAAGTGATCAAAATTTGAAATGTCTTTAGTTTTTACAATAAATGGGAGACTTAATTATTGTCTCAATTAACAAGGTAAGTCGCCAAATTTTTTTAATAGATTTCTTATGTAGAGTCGCAGACTTTGCAGTTGTTCGGAGGAGGTTCGACAGAGAAGCATCTTCTTTCGCATAAGATTTTTGAAATTTTTACCATGCATGTATAAAATAATATATAATAAAAATTTAATTGAATGAATCTTTGTTTCTGTATGTCGTAATCATTAATTCCTTTCTTGTTTCTTTATCCTTATATGTATGTCGTAATTCATTTCTGGTTTCTTTATCCTTATATATATTTTACAATTACAGCATAATAATTATCAGCTGTTGAAATTTACAATTCCATGAATCTGAAAGCACGTACAATTCCTTGAATCTGAAAGCACGTACAATTCCATGAAACTGAAAGCACACACAATTTCATGAATTGTTTTATCAAATCGAGAAATGTTTTTCGTGGTTAGAAAATTAAAATTTCCATTCATAACGTCATTTTCTGAGTATATTTCATGGAATAGTATTTTTTAAATTAATTTGTTTATGTTTACCAAATTCATGCGTTTTATTAGACTCTAATTGATTTTAGTATTAATTTTCATTTTCATGTTTACAGATTTCTGTGCTTAAAGGGGTTATCGCTAGATTTAGCACGAATTTTCGTGTTTTCAGATTCATGGAATTGTACGTCTTTCCAGATTCATGGAATTGTATGTGAGACTGCATTTTGATTCCAATTCAATGGTACAACGATAATATACAGGGTGTCCCAAAAATGCTGCGTTTCCTTAAAGGGGGTGATTCTGGGGGTGATTGCAAACAACTTTTTCCTTTGCGAAAATGCTCTCCGATGTTTCGTTAACGAGATATTAATAAAAAGCACCGACCAATCACAGCGCTAGCGTGGCTACGAGCCGCGCTGCGACTGCGAGCAAGCAACTCGCTCGGCATGCATCGAAGAAACTTGCGTAGAATGGCAAATGAAAAAGACATAACAAATAAAATCGAACATGTTGTCATGGTTTGTCCGTCATTTAAAGTGAATAATGAATAAAGGATAAATGGATGAAAATCACGTGTAACGTAAAAAGACGAATACGCAGTTTTTTTTAGAAGATTCGAAAATAATAATTATTTGAAGTGGGAGGATAAGGAATACGTAAATTTCCTTGTGTTAATAACGTAGCCACGAAAAGGTAATGTAACAGGAATTTAACGAAAGGTGATAGTCGTTCGTTATTGTGATAAAAATCCGTAATTCAATAACGGTCAGCACTGTTGGTGGTAACGAATAAGTCTGTTTAAAAAGCCCGAATAAATGTTATCGTACGGGAATTTAGAGAATTATCGCCGGAAATAAGCCATCGCTTGTGTTAAATTTAAAAATGAATACGTCGCACGGAATACGTCGACGCGTGCTTTTGTTTTCAAATTCGAGCGCGTGTTTATACTCGAGAGATAAGGGATCCGTCTTTAATTTGAAGGTAGGACGAAGCAGGCGGAACTACGCGCAGTCAGCGGACCACCCCTTCTCTTCCTGTGTCTTTCCGAGAGGCGTATTGATGTTGGATAATACTCTGTAATTTCTAGTTCTTCAAAATTAATTAGGCTGATCAGCCAGAGCATTTCGCCAGGGTCGCGGTTTATTGTCCGGCGAGTCGGCGGTAGAGAACGGTTTCCTACAGTTTCGGATAATTTATGACTTAATTGGTTCCGCCTCGTAGCAGTCGTGTACTCAGGGTATCGGAAAGGGGAAACAGGAATGGTATGCATTTTCTTCTTTATAGCAACTCGAAGACTGTCTCTTCCCTTCGGACCCTTTCGAACCGATACATGTGGTGTCTGTTTTCTATCTCGAAGCAATGGGTACATTGGCAGTAGAAGGACCGAGCGCGGGCTTTTGTGAAAGTGTCCGTTGCACTTCTGCAAAACACGTGTTCCAAAAATGTGCTGGCTTCTTTTTACCTAAAGCCTCTTGCCCTGGTGGGAGTTAACTCATAATGGAACCAGAGAAGCTACTTGGGGGTAGCGGAAGTTGCTTGGAAAAAATCCTGTCAGTCAGCTAGCAATCGCGTCACAGAAATGTACACGGCCCAAGAATACTTCAGGATGATCTGGGTGTACGCCCGGAACAACGGGGACGCAAGTGCTGCTGCGCGAGCATTTGCGCTAGAATATCCTGACATAGAAACTCCAAGCAAGGATACATTTCGCCGGGTAGCGTCGCGGCTATACTCGACGGGGTCCATGATGCCGCGAGGCAGCGAGGTGGGCAGACCCGCAACAGCGCGAAATCTGGGCACCATCGAGCGAATCCTCGATGCCGTTGAAGCCGACCCAACCATCAGTGTGCGCGTCTTGAGCCGTCGCCTAGAGTAAGTGACAGTTCAAAATAACTGCAGCAATTATTAATTAAGAAAAAAATGTTATCTAATAGTGGATGTTCTTGCATTTTGTTCTAGTGTCAGCAGGACGACGATACACCGAATCCTCACGGATCGCAGGTTGCATCCGTACAAATATGTACGGGTGCAACATTTGCACGCCGGGGATTACATCCTGCGGATTCAATATTCCAGGTGGCTGTTGAGAGAAGTGCTAAGGAATCCGTCGTTCACCAAATACATATTGTGGACGGATGAAGCAATTTTCAACAGAGAAGGTTGCTTCAATTCCCACAATATGTATGTGTGGAGCGACGAAAATCCCCTAGCGCTTCGTCCATGTGCAGCACAAGTCCGTTGGTCGATCAACCTATGGGCCGGCATTTGTGGCGAATTTATCGTTGGGCCGTACATTCTGCCAGACAGGCTGGACGGCCCAGCGTATAAATGTTTTTTAGAACATGTTCTGCCGGATCTTATGGACGATATTCCATATGAGATCCGACAGAACATGTACTACCAGCATGACGGAGCTGGGCCACATTACGCCGATAATGTCCGCGCTTATTTAGGTGAAACCTTTCAGGACAGGTGGATCGGCCGCGGCGGGCGAGAGGCCCACGTTGCGTGGCCCCCACGGTCACTGGATATGAATCCGCTGGATTTTTTCTTCTGGGGCTACCTGAAGGTAATTTGATTATTGCTGTTACTCTTTACTTATTCTTGTTGTAGGAATTCTTTTTTTACTTATGTTTTGTATTTGTTGTACAACAATCATTTCAGAATGAAGTGTATCGTCAGCCGGTGGATACCCCTGAAGAAGCCGTCGCGCTTATTCACGCAGCGGTGGCGAACATAACGCCGCAAACTTTACAGGGAGTTCAAAGGCAGCTGATTCTCCGCGCTGAAACGTGCATCGAGAATGACGGTGGACACGTGGAACAGTTTTTAAATTGAATACAACCGGCCCCGAAAGGGGCCACCAATTTTTAAAACGTAGGAACAACACGCTCTTGAAAAGCAAATAAAGTGATCAGTGTTAGTAGCCGTGCAGTGAAGTGAATATTCGGTACGTTGACCTGGACGCACCTGACATTGCGACCCTTAACTTTGGGTAGTGGGAATGTAAGGATACCTGGGACCAGCTGTGCACGGAGCACGTCCATCGATGACCAGGATCGGTTCGGTGACCCTGTGACACAGATTTTCAAGCTGCAGGTGAATTTCCAACAAGGGTGAGTTTTAGTTACTTTATTAGTGATAATTCCTTTTTAAATTTAACGCAAGCGATGGCTTATTTCCGGCGATAATTCTCTAAATTCCCGTACGATAACATTTATTCGGGCTTTTTAAACAGACTTATTCGTTACCACCAACAGTGCTGACCGTTATTGAATTACGGATTTTTATCACAATAACGAACGACTATCACCTTTTGTTAATTTCCTGTTACATTACCTTTTCGTGGCTACGTTATTAACACAAGGAAATTTACGTATTCCTTATCCTCCCACTTCAAATAATTATTATTTTCGAATCTTCTAAAAAAAAACTGCGTATTCGTCTTTTTACGTTACACGTGATTTTCATCCATTTATCCTTTATTCATTATTCACTTTAAATGACGAACAAACCATGACAACATGTTCGATTTTATTTGTTATGTCTTTTTCATTTGCCATTCTACGCAAGTTTCTTCGATGCATGCCGAGCGAGTTGCTTGCTCGCAGTCGCAGCGCGGCTCGTAGCCACGCTAGCGCTGTGATTGGTCGGTGCTTTTTATTAATATCTCGTTAACGAAACATCGGAGAGCATTTTCGCAAAGGAAAAAGTTGTTTGCAATCACCCCCAGAATCACCCCCTTTAAGGAAACGCAGCATTTTTGGACACCCTGTATATTTGTAAAAACACGTGGCATCTCAAATTTTGTATATAACCTGACTGTAAGCTGTCAAAATTTGGAGTAGATTGCACATAGTGAAGATAGGAATTGATGAACGAAATTGCATAGTGAAGATAGGAATTGATGAACGAAATTCCATAGTGAAGATAGGAATTGATGAACGAAATTGCATAGTGAAGATAGGAATTGATGAACGAAACATGCATTAGTTCGTTTTGGCTGAAGGTGTGCGTATAATAACGCGTATACGTTTTATGTCGACAAAAATTTGAGATTGAAGAAGAATCAGAATCAGAAGAAAAATCTACCGTTTTCGACAGATCCCTGAGACGATATTACGATATCTCTGTCATGCGTGGACCGATTTTATTGAAATTGGTCTTATTCGAAAGCCGATATGCGGTTTACATAAGAAAAATGCCTTTAAATTTAGAAAATATTGCAGGCGTGATGAGATATAATGTAATTGTCACGTCCCGGGTGAGGTCTTTGGGGACAATGACATGGGGAATAAAATCAGGCGTGAATCTATAATCCAACACTCTGAGGGTTTTGAAGGGAGAGTCAGGCACGAATCTAAAATCCAGCACACTGAGGATTTTGAGGGAATATCTGGCGCGAATTTATAATCCAGCACACTGAGGATTTTAAGGGAGAGTCAGGCGCGAATCTATAATCCTGCACTCTGAGGTTTGAGGGACTCAGGCGCGAATATTTAATCCGTCACGCTGAGGGTTTTGAGGAACTTAGGCGCGAATATTAAATCCGTCACACTAGGGTTTGAAAGGAACTTAGGCGCGAATATTAAATCCGTCACACTAGGTTTGGGAGGAACTTAGGCGCGAATATTAAATCCGTCACACTAGGGTTTGAAAGGAACTTAGGCGCGAATATTAAATCCGTCACACTAGGGTTTGAAAGGAACTTAGGCGCGAATATTAAATCCGTCACACTAGGGTTTGAAAGGAACTTAGGCGCGAATATTAAATCCGTCACACTAGGGTTTGAAAGGAACTTAGGCGCGAATATTAAATCCGTCACACTAGGTTTGGGAGGAACTTAGGCGCGAATGTTAAATCCGTCACTCTGTGGTTTTTGAGGAAAGATCAGGCGCGAATGTTAAATCCGTCACGCTTTTGTTTCTGGAGGTGATCAGGCGCGAATGTTAAATCCGTCACACTAATCGACCAGGGGAGGTAGAAGATACTTGGAGAACACCCGTTACAGCACTTCGTATTTGTTTTGGTTCGATAATTAGGATTCACTGTTGCAATTGTATAAAAGAAACCGAGCTTAGTTCTTCTACGGATTGCACGGCTCATGCAGTAATATGTTTGTAAACACTAGCCGCTCTCTCGCGAATCAGCTGTTGCTGCGGGTCAGTTACGTTTGGATAGTATGCGACTCGAGGATACATATAATAATTCGAAACGTGGTAGATAACAGAGCGGTTTATTAGCCTTTTTAGAATGTTTATAACAATGCGGGGACTTGTCGTTAGGATATATATATAATGATTATTAGCAATGTATGGATATGAAGTGATATAATAATAATAATATAAGAATAATAATACAAAATATAAATGAAAAGCAGCAAGCTTTAGAATGCAATAAGCGTTGATATACAAAGTAATATGAATTTTTATAATAGAAAGAATTAGCGAAATTATATATATGTAAATAAAAGACACAAGTATTTATGTAAACAGTAATGAATTTAGTATTATGGAGATGAATAATTATATGATATAGTAATAATCACTTACAGTGGTTCTCGTTGAGCACTGATTCTAATACTTTGAGTATTAAGCAATAAATCTTTAACACCTGATAGATACTTTTATCGATACTTAGTCGGAAGTTCTGCGATGAAAGAGGACGAGGCCTCGCAGGACCTCGTATTTATATATTCTTACAGGAGTATTGCGGGGGTTACGCGCGGTAAAGACCTTGACACATTTCGGAATAAGACGTAGGATGATTTCCGGGGTTTTTACAAACGGTATGGCTATTAATAGTCATATTTTATGTCACGTACGCCAAATGCGTCGTAATTGGGCTTCTAGGGTTCTTATACATGTGATTTGGTAATGCTCAACTCTTCGATTGGATTTTGGGTGTTTGATAGGAAAGGGGTTAGAGTGGCTTGGACTCTGTGAATTGTAAAGAGGGGATTGAGATGTGGTCTCGATTTATAACGAAGGACTTGTTTGAATTCGTTTTTAAAGGGAATGATTCGTGCCTCGTAGGGCGAATAGGTGAAGAGGGTTTTGAAACGACCATCTCGCGATGGGGACCACTAAGGTGCATCTTCGAGGTGGAGGTTTGTGTTGGTCATCCCGTGCTGTTGACCGCTAAGGTGCAACATCAAGGTGATCAATGATTGAGGAGATGGGATAGGAGTTGAGTTTGATGGAGTGTTTTTAAGGTTTATGGAATAAGAAATGCGCGAAAAATCGTGGGACGTTACACCTCCCCCCTTATATGAAGAAATGCGTAGCATTTCTTAACACAGGGTAAGGGTGTTTTGAAATGAGCAAAGAACGAAAAGAAAATAAAAATGTGTGGCCCATTTGGCGTAACAAAATGTGTAGGAGAAGATAACGAAAATAAAATAAAATATGTTTAAAATAACGAAATAAAAATGGTTGGCCTATTTGGCGAAAAGAAAAATAAAAAGATATGTTTGATTTTTAAAGAAAATAAAGGTATAGATTGGAATTGAGAAAGAAAAGAAAAACATTTATATAATAAAAATAAAGAATATATATAAAAAGAAATATAGAAAGTAAGGAATATTTACAAGGAATTATTTACAAGGATAGGATAGGATTAAAGAAAGGAATTTCGGAGGGATTAATAGGGAGGGAAGGAATATTCGAGGGTCGCGAAGGTAGGATCGTCCAGGATGAACGTGAGGTCGTAACCGTCTTTGTACTGGTCATTGAACCACCTTAGAAACGCGGGTGTCAGCTCCGTATGGTCTGGGATCTTGGTAGCTGACCCCGTGTCCAGGATTTCCACGACATCTGGAGGTGGAGGGATAATGGAGGGAATTTGAGAGGTGGAGGGTTGATATGGGACTGGAGGGGGACGGGAGAGTACCTCCTCGTTTATTGGAGGGCAGTTTGGGGTTGGTGGGTCCATCGGTGTCCTCAGGGGGGAGTCATCGATGGTGATAATTTCTGGCTCTGGCTCTGCTTCCCTGATGATCACCGTGGATGTGATTCGGGGAAGAAGGGGCGAAAGGCTTCTGCCCTCCCTGATGGCCTCCTTCCGCATCCATCGGATGCGGGCCATCCTCCTCTTAATGCCTGCTCCTCGTCTATTTGGCCCATTGGGCTTGTGGGCCCTTTTGTGCGGCATTATATTTTTTCACCTAGGGAATAATTTATTAGTACATGCTTGTATGGGATTAGGGTCAACCGGGATCCTCGCGTAATCGACCAAGACGTGCTTTATTAGCATGTATGATTTTCGTTTTTCCTTTCCACGATATTTTCAAATTTTGTGAAGGGATCACCTCCAATATGGTGTGGGGACCCGAGTATTGGTCTCCGAATTTTCCTTTTTTTGGTTCTATTAGGACGAAAATTGGGTCACCCGGTTTAAAAGTCTCTTCGTTTATATGTCGGTCATAATATCTTTTATACCGAAGTTTTGATTGATTTAATTTTTCCGCAGCGGCGGTTTGTAATTCTTGCACCCTCGTACTCAAGTTCGAGAGGTATTGGTTATAGGTTTCGTTTTCGAAGTCTTCGGGTACTCTTTTCCGGCTGGGTACCCGGGCTATTTTCCCGAACACTAACTCGTATGGAGTGTAACCAGTGCCCTCATGGACGCTGGTATTATAAGAGAACGCGGCTAAATCAGTCCATTCATCCCAATCATCATATTTACTGATATACATTTTTAAATATTCTGTTAGAACTATGTGCGATCGCTCTAAAGAACCATTTGTCTGTGGGTGAAAGGCTGTGGTTCGAAATTGTTCGATTTTAAATTTTTGTGCAATAGTTTTCATGAATTTACTGGTGAAGTTTGCTCCTTGGTCAGTGAGAATGGCTCTGGGAGCTCCGAATTGACAGATGAATTTCTTAATGAACGCATCTGCGATTTTTATTGATGTCGACTGTGTAAGGGGTACGCACACGAAGTATTTTGTTAACAAATCTTGTATTGTTAATATATATGTATTTCCTTCTCTGGTAGTAGGTAACGGTCCCACTATATCTAGCGCAACTTTGTCAAAGGCTCGTCCAGGCGTGTCAGTAAGAATCATAGGTTGTTTGGTTTTGACGCGGACGAGTTTCTTTCGTTGACAATCTTCGCATTTTCTAATATAATCTTCTACGGCTTTCTTCATTCCTTTCCAAAAATAATGGTGTCTAATTCGGTTGTAGGTTTTAGTTACTCCTTTATGTCCAGCTAATGCAGACGCGTGATTTTCCGTAATTATACTTTGTCTCTTTGACTCTTCGGGAATTTGAACTATCTGTAAACATATCGTGACTTCAATGTCTTCTTCGTCGATGGTTTCGAGAATATCCATAATGATATCTTGCCAGGTCAATTGATCGATATTCGTTGTTTTAGCTATACTAAATGAATATATGATAAGTTCGCGTACTACGTCTTTAAGGGAAGAAAGGGCCTCGCTCCATGTCGTGGTGTTTAAAGGCGTACTCAGCGTTTCCTTAATAACTAAACCGACGAGAATTTGTCCCTTGTTATAAGTTACGTGAGCTCTGCCCAGTGTGAGGTTATTTGTATTTATTTGGATTCCCGCTTCCTGCAGCTGTTTAGCTCCGTCGTCGCAAGGTTTTCCGTCAGTACTCAGGAAGAAAACAAGCGTTTCTTTTCGCAGGGATAACGGGTCGCGACTAATTATTGGTTTTATTCTAAGATCCCTGTCGGGGTCTGCTTCGTATGTTTCTACTGGAGAATCGTCCAGTTCGATTAACGACGATTCTGAGTCTGTTGTTGATTCGTTTGATGCATTAGATTCTATTTCGGAATCAGGGTCTTCCTGTTCCTGTGGTGTTGGAGATTGCGGGGGTGAAGCGATTTGATGGGGAATATTTATTTCCTGTTCTTCCTCCCTTTGGTCTTCCTTATCTATGTCACTCATAGATTCTGGTGCGTTTACTGGGGAGATGTCGGGTGGTATTATTACGGGTGTTGGAGTTTTGCGCACCTTTCGGTGTGGTTGGGTCCTCGTGGGTTTTGCCTTTGGGCGGTTGTTAGTTTCCTTGGCAGTTCGAGACCTTTTACTAGGTACCCATTCTTCGTTAGTTTCCTCTCGCGGTCGTGTAGGACATGCTCTCTTTACAGGAGGATTACGAGACAGGGCATCAGCAAGCTTATTGCTTTTCCCTGATTGATAACGAATTTCGTAGTCATATTCCGCTAACTTTAAACGCCACCTAACGAGACGTGACGTTGGATCTTTTACCCTATGTAACCAAATTAGAGGTTGGTGGTCTGTATATAATATAAATTTCTTTCCATATACATAAGGTCGGAAATGTCCGACACAATAGACAATGGCTAGTAGTTCTTTCTCTATGGTTGCGTAATTTATTTCTGCTTTATTTAAGAGACGAGAGGCATAAGCAATTGGTAACTCTTTTCCATCGATATTTTGACTTAATATTCCTCCTATAGCATATTCGGAAGCGTCGGTGGTAACATGAAATTCCAGGTCAAAATTCGGGTATTGCAGGATAGGTTCTTTCTGCAATGCTAATCTTAAGTGGTCAAAAGCCGTTTTCTGGGACGGTCCCCACTCAAATATTGTGTCTTTCTTTAATAGTTGGGTCAACGGACGAGCTATTTTAGAAAAGTCTGGGATAAATTTCCTATAGTATCCGGTTAAACCAAGGAATTGTTTGATTCTTTTTGCTGTACTTGGTGCCGGGTAGTTTCGGACGGCTTCAATTTTTCCTGGATCAGGTTTTACCCCTTGCTCAGTGATTATGTGACCCAAATATGCGACTTCCTTGTGTAAAAATTTACATTTCGAAGGCTGAAGTTTAAGATTCGCCTCTCTTAGGCGTTGAGCAAGTTTTTTAAATTTCATCAGGTGTTCCGTGAGGGAACTCGCATATAGGACGATATCGTCCAAGTAAACAAACATTTCCGTGCCCTGAAGTCCCGTAAGTGTGTGGTCCATTAGGCGTTGGAAAGTTGCTGGTGCATTACATAGTCCAAACGGCATTCTGACAAACTCATAATGTCCATGAGGTGTGGAAAAAGCCGTTTTAGGTGCATCTTCCGGTTTCATAGGGATTTGGTGAAATCCTGAAGCTAGGTCGAATACAGAGAAGTATTTTGCTCCTCCTAATTGGTCCAGTATTTCAGTAATGTTTGGAAGTGGGTATGCATCAGGAACGGTCTTTTCATTTAAATCTCTAAAGTCAATTACCATTCTCCACAAGAGTTCCCCATTGGGTCCTGGTTTTTTGGAGACGATCCAAATAGGCGAATTGTAAGGCGATAACGACGATTTTATAATGTCGTTTTCAAGTAAATTTTTTACTTGTTTATCTATTTCCTTCTTATGTACAGGAGGGAAGCGATATTGTTTAGTATTTACAGGCACTGGGTCCGTTGTCTGGATCCCATGCTGGATAGCGTTTGTATGGCCTAACCTCTCATCCGGTAAATGGAAGAGGTCATGGTATTTACATAAAATTCTTTGGACATGAAGTTTTTCCTCCGGATTCATATGTTCCGTTGAAATTAACTTAAGCACTCGTTCCATTCTTGTTGCGGTTTCTTCAGAAATTGTTTGTATTTCCTCACCCGACGCCATAGTTAGAGACTCATGGAATCCTAGGGGAAGGGTTGTTTCGGCATAATGCCCTGGGAATGAGAGTGAGTACACCTCTGCGGGTGTCTCTGAATGATGGATCGACGGATCCTGGGGAAAGAGGGGTTTGATTTTTGTTAGGGTTGGAATAGGAGTGACGTGTTTAGGCGTCTTAGTCTCTTTCGGTCGTCTTTGTTTGGGTTCTGGGATCACAATTTCGAATTCTTCCAATTCAACAGTAGGTACAGTGATTGTTGTGTCCATTTCATTAGAATTTATAATTTGTAGGTACGCTTTGCCGTTCTGATTACGGACGAGGGCATTACCTGCATGAATACCAGTGCCTAAATCTAATTTGGGTAAATATCCTTCCTTTATGCTTGAATTTGCTATATTTACAAAACAAACTGTCTTTGATCTAGCGGGTAACACGAGTTGATCCCTATTTACAAACGGAATGGAGTTTCCTTCGAACTCCAACTGTTTCTTTGAGTAGTGTATTGAAGCGTTCTGTTTTATAAAGAATTCAGTTCCTAATATTCCGTGTGGCTTAATCGGGAAGTCGTTTTCGACTATATGGAATGTGACATTTTTGCCTAGTAGAGCTATGGTTACTGTCCCAAAGGTGGGGACGAGGTCTTTAGCAATGCCTCTTAATTGCACTTTCTTATTGATATCTATATCTTGAGGTTGTTTTAGTACGTGAATTTTCAATAGGTTCACTTCGGATCCAGTATCAATCATTAATTCTGGTGTCATTATAAAATCCGGGGATTGAATGATCACTGACGGGGCTTCATCGGTGGCATTTAACCATGCGGTAGCGATTCTGGTTTTGTTATTCCCGCCTCCGCTTGCATTATTATCGGGCGCGTTGCTGCTTGGCCCGTTCCACGGTACGCGTCCGCTGTTGACCGTAGGGGCAGAGCGTTTCCCGAGTCTCGTTCCTGGGAGGTTCCAGGGTTTCCCTCATTGCGATTGAATATTCTCTTTCTACATTCAGAAATTAGATGTCCGGGCTTTTTGCAATATGCGCAAATACGTAATTCCGTAGGCGTTGAGGGAGGAGGTCGGGTTTTGTCCCAGTAAGGGAGCATAGGGTTAGATGCCTGATTTCCATATCCTGCAACGCGATTTGGAGAATATCTCTCGAAGGTTTGTGGAGCGGTACCTTGGTTATTTCTACAAGTCCGCGCATCATGTCCTGTTTTATTACAGAGTTGACACGTTAATTTCGGGGTCTTTTGTTCCGAAAACCTTTGTCGATCCTTTTCTATTTTCTTATCTACGAATATGGCTAACTCAAAAGCTTCCTCAAGCGTTTCGAAATTATTTTGGAGAAATCTATTTCGTATATATGGAGGAAGACCATCCACAAATGAGTCTAGTGTCAATCGCTCTATATCTTCGAGGCGATTCTGTGTAAAATCACGATAAGATTCGCTGTCCTCTTCCATAATAGCGAATCGGAGGTCCTTAACACGTGAAATATATTCCAACATGTGTTCGTTGGTTCCTTTAATGACATTGGCGAGTTCTCCACGATAGTGGTCCGACGTTTTCGCAGGGGAGAAGGTACGTTTAAGTGTTTTTATTAAGTCGTTTACGGAGTCGAAGACCCGATCCTCAACTGCCAAGTATGCATGGTCTTGTAATTTATTCGTCAACAACCTTGCTAGCTGAGGTTCAGCATGCGAGGGAACCAGAGCCTTAGCCCTATTGCAGGCTCTCGCGAATTGCAAAATGGACATATTATGACCGTTAAATTTTGGGACTGTTTCTACGGCGTCCTTTAATTTTATCTGGGGGGATGGACCCTGGTCCGGAATATTATTATTCAATGCCTCAGGAGTTTTATCAAAATTGAATACCGGTTTTCTATCAAAACGGGAGGAAGCCGGTGTGGCAAAATTATTCGCGACTGACGGGGGTGCATGAAGTTTCTTCATCGTTGCTTCGATGTTCCGTATTTTATCGGAAAGACCTTTAAACGTGGGTTCGGATGGTCCGGCGCCTACGCCCGTATGCGTTTTAGTTTCGAGGGTTTCCGAAATTTTCGCGGGCAAACCGTCAGTCTCGGTTCGTTTGTCGCTTAATTCTTGTAAGGCTTTCATTATTTCGGCGGTCGCGATTACTATAGCACTTTTGGAAGGTCCCGCGTCTTGGTCTATCACGCAGGGGTCGTCGATATCGCTGTGTTCAGACATTTTAAATTTAGTAAGTTTTATTATCTTAGGGTGATTCAAGGGGTTTCCTATATTTAGGCGTCCGGCCGTAGTTATTCAAAATCTATAGTACTCTCTACCCGGGTAGTTTAGATCAAATCTGTTGTAATTTTTACTTAATCGGCGGCAATCCTCTGTGCACGCGGCACGATTTTTAATGGGCCGTAATTTAAACAAAAGGTTTTTGCAACGAGAGCATTCAGGAAACGTATCGTTATGTTGGTGGTAGTGTACTTGATTTATTTCATCTACCTCCACTGGATTCGAATTAAAACAATTTAGACAAATTTTTCTGCCTTCCGGGGTCGTTGCGACTCCTCCAGAAACACAAATCAATTTATTCGAGTCTGATAATACAGCCCGTAGTCTACGGCTTGGGTAATCTAGTGTGTCTTGATTTTGTCGTTGATCACACATATTAGTCAAAAGGATATTACGGGTATCTTGTATTCGACAGATCTATCTCTTTGGAATAGTAAACAAACGTTCCACCTTGGGCTACTAAGGTTACGTCGTGCCGTTTAAAAATCTAGTTCTTCTGGTTCCTCAAATCCGTCGTAGGTTTCTCCAGAAAGGATATAGAATTCTACGCATATGGGACAACTATGCATGGGGCGAGTATGGTATAGAAGAATTCCACACCATTCGCAAGGGGTAATCGTAGTTGGCGCTTCGTAATAATGAAGGAGCTGCTCCTTTTTTACTTTTTCTGGGTACAACCAGGAGCAGGGCAAGCAAATATTTTCCTCTTTGTAAGTTTTAGCTGAACGGCCTCTAAGACAAACTAAGCTCTGCATGCACTCAATGGTGCACGAAACGGTGCCTTGTAACCTTTGGCGTCGTTGGCCTGCTATGATCACTTGTGAACGCGTAATATACATAAGTTATAAATTTGAGATTATACGTCTAGGGTTTTTATAAATTGCTGTTATCGAACCTTAGGTAACTTTTACCCGTGAGGAGATAGCTTGCCGTGCACTCGGTGCAATCTCTTATGGGGCGGTTTGGTAATAGTGATTCCCTACACCGCGGGCAATTTACAGGAGTCCTATAAGTATAATAATAATGAGTCCAATATATTTCTATAGTGTCTGCGGGCGCTTTGTCAGAACACTTCAAGCAGACCTCGTTACCGTCTCGTGTAGTAGCGATCCCTCCAGAAACGCAAGTAAGAGCGTTCAAATAGGCCGTTAGGCTCTGTAGTCTGCGGCTTCTGTACGAGGGTGCACACCGATTTGGGTGCTCAATGCACATGCTAAATATAGGGACCTTGTGGGCACCGTATTAAAGACTATCTTTTTAACAACGGCTAACGAAGATCCCACCGCTGTCACCAAAAAATATGTCACGTCCCGGGTGAGGTCTTTGGGGACAATGACATGGGGAATAAAATCAGGCGTGAATCTATAATCCAACACTCTGAGGGTTTTGAAGGGAGAGTCAGGCACGAATCTAAAATCCAGCACACTGAGGATTTTGAGGGAATATCTGGCGCGAATTTATAATCCAGCACACTGAGGATTTTAAGGGAGAGTCAGGCGCGAATCTATAATCCTGCACTCTGAGGTTTGAGGGACTCAGGCGCGAATATTTAATCCGTCACGCTGAGGGTTTTGAGGAACTTAGGCGCGAATATTAAATCCGTCACACTAGGGTTTGAAAGGAACTTAGGCGCGAATATTAAATCCGTCACACTAGGTTTGGGAGGAACTTAGGCGCGAATATTAAATCCGTCACACTAGGGTTTGAAAGGAACTTAGGCGCGAATATTAAATCCGTCACACTAGGGTTTGAAAGGAACTTAGGCGCGAATATTAAATCCGTCACACTAGGGTTTGAAAGGAACTTAGGCGCGAATATTAAATCCGTCACACTAGGGTTTGAAAGGAACTTAGGCGCGAATATTAAATCCGTCACACTAGGTTTGGGAGGAACTTAGGCGCGAATGTTAAATCCGTCACTCTGTGGTTTTTGAGGAAAGATCAGGCGCGAATGTTAAATCCGTCACGCTTTTGTTTCTGGAGGTGATCAGGCGCGAATGTTAAATCCGTCACACTAATCGACCAGGGGAGGTAGAAGATACTTGGAGAACACCCGTTACAGCACTTCGTATTTGTTTTGGTTCGATAATTAGGATTCACTGTTGCAATTGTATAAAAGAAACCGAGCTTAGTTCTTCTACGGATTGCACGGCTCATGCAGTAATATGTTTGTAAACACTAGCCGCTCTCTCGCGAATCAGCTGTTGCTGCGGGTCAGTTACGTTTGGATAGTATGCGACTCGAGGATACATATAATAATTCGAAACGTGGTAGATAACAGAGCGGTTTATTAGCCTTTTTAGAATGTTTATAACAATGCGGGGACTTGTCGTTAGGATATATATATAATGATTATTAGCAATGTATGGATATGAAGTGATATAATAATAATAATATAAGAATAATAATACAAAATATAAATGAAAAGCAGCAAGCTTTAGAATGCAATAAGCGTTGATATACAAAGTAATATGAATTTTTATAATAGAAAGAATTAGCGAAATTATATATATGTAAATAAAAGACACAAGTATTTATGTAAACAGTAATGAATTTAGTATTATGGAGATGAATAATTATATGATATAGTAATAATCACTTACAGTGGTTCTCGTTGAGCACTGATTCTAATACTTTGAGTATTAAGCAATAAATCTTTAACACCTGATAGATACTTTTATCGATACTTAGTCGGAAGTTCTGCGATGAAAGAGGACGAGGCCTCGCAGGACCTCGTATTTATATATTCTTACAGGAGTATTGCGGGGGTTACGCGCGGTAAAGACCTTGACACATTTCGGAATAAGACGTAGGATGATTTCCGGGGTTTTTACAAACGGTATGGCTATTAATAGTCATATTTTATGTCACGTACGCCAAATGCGTCGTAATTGGGCTTCTAGGGTTCTTATACATGTGATTTGGTAATGCTCAACTCTTCGATTGGATTTTGGGTGTTTGATAGGAAAGGGGTTAGAGTGGCTTGGACTCTGTGAATTGTAAAGAGGGGATTGAGATGTGGTCTCGATTTATAACGAAGGACTTGTTTGAATTCGTTTTTAAAGGGAATGATTCGTGCCTCGTAGGGCGAATAGGTGAAGAGGGTTTTGAAACGACCATCTCGCGATGGGGACCACTAAGGTGCATCTTCGAGGTGGAGGTTTGTGTTGGTCATCCCGTGCTGTTGACCGCTAAGGTGCAACATCAAGGTGATCAATGATTGAGGAGATGGGATAGGAGTTGAGTTTGATGGAGTGTTTTTAAGGTTTATGGAATAAGAAATGCGCGAAAAATCGTGGGACGTTACATAATAAATGTCAGAATTAGGTTGGAATGCCTCCGCGACGAGTAAAGGTACACGGCAGCGACAGCTCGACATATATATATATACATATAGGGTGTTTTTCATGTACTTGGCGTCGAGATGCTACCGCGTCTCTAGATATTGGCCGCGAAGCTTTGCACCACTTCAATGAACAATCCAATTGAACTAAATCATATAAAAAAAATTATACGTAAAGGTAAAGTATTATCAGTTTTCGACATCTCAGCGATAGAAAAGAAAGTGCTTCTTATGCATTTCGGATCAGCGGGAGAATATATTTGTTTTCTACCAAATTTATGGGAAACTCAATAATTTTCGAGATAATGTAAGTTAAAACTACGTAGTTACTACGTAGTTTCACTATATATTCCTGAATTGTGTATGTTTTATGTGGAATGCTGTGGTGGTTGGGTTGTGATAAAACTTGAACATAAATGAACTTTTAAAACGCATGATTGGTTTCGCCAGAACTCTGACAAAAAAATTGATTATATTACATTACCATTTTTGTTGTATTTCTAGTGACTTTTCATATTTTCTCAAGAGAGACTCATAATTTGAGAATGACTTCAAATCATTTCTCGTATCATTATATGTCACTGCTGACATCGTCAAATTACGTTGCAGGAGAAATCACACGATGAATTAAGAGAAACATTGAATAATGCAAAAAAATGAAGAATTGCGCATATCGAATATATCTGATGATGTAAGTGTTTATCATATACGCATGAATATTACGGAAAGTTTTATACTAAATTTTATTATTTCAGGTCACAAACGGGGTATCAAATCCAAGCGAATATATAAAATATGGCACTGATGATAAAGTAAGTTATCCTATGTACATTAATCACAGTACAACAAATTTTGACTTTTTTTCGGACTTGTAACATTCAATATCAGTTTCTTATAGGATTTCGAGTCCTGAAAACGAATCCGCAACCCGTTTGTCGCCATCACCCTCAGTTTTTGAGAAATTCGATTTTGGAAAAAACTGCAAATTTTCAACTTTGAACATTTTTTGTATCGAAACGGTAATAGTTATTCGGTTGCTCGTTGCGTCAAATTATTCTATGGTCCCTCCCGAATGCAACGATATAAGTTATTATTGCATTATGAACATTTAAATATGTTTAAACAACGATAAAAGGGAAAAGGACACCCGAAATGCACCAATTTTTACGGATATCTTTCAATTTATTTCCAAAACTAAGGGTCTGAGACGAAATTTGACCATCCCACGCGATGCAGCAGACATTTTTCCTTTGGAAAGCATCGACAGAAGTGGTAAGTCTCGTTTCGTTTTCAATATAGAAGCGAAATAGTTTGGCAAAACGCGCGAAGCCGACAGTGGTAGTCAACGGCGGCACACGAGCCACTGCCACTCAGCGTAACACAATCGCTTAATGCGCGTGACTACCTCTATCGGCTCGGCGCGTTTTGCCAAACTATTTCGCTTCTGTATTGAAAACGAAACGAGACTTACCACTTCTGTCGATGCTTTCCAAAGGAAAAATGTCTGCTCCATCGCGTGGGATGGTCAAATTTCGTCTCAGACCCTTAGTTTTGGAAATAAATTGAAAGATATCCGTAAAAATTGGTGCATTTCGGGTGTCCTTTTCCCTTTTATCGTTGTTTAAACATATTTAAATGTTCATAATGCAATAATAACTTATATCGTTGTATTCGGGAGGGTTCATAGAATAATTTGACGCAACGAACAATCGAATAACTATTACCGTTTCGACAATAAAAATGTTCAAAGTTGAAAATTTGCAGTTTTTTTCAAAATCAATTTTCTCAAAAACTGAGGGTGATGGCGACAAACGGGTTGCGGATTCGTTTTCAGGGCACGAAAACCTATAAGAAATGACTATTGAATGTTACAAGTCCAGATGGCTGTTGTACTGTGTTATTGTTCGGTTTATTTTAACCGCAAAACTCATTCTCATTATATTTTTTATTCAACAAAATATTTATGGGTTTAGGAGAACAAAAATGATTCGGAAAGAATTAAATCTGACAAGAGAAAAGCCAACAAAAAAGATATAAATGACGAAATTACTAATTGTGTTGAAGTGAGGAAAGAGTCATCAATGATGGCTGAATTGATAGCATTGAATTTAAAAGTCAAAGAATTAATAAATAAAAAATTCGAAAGGGACAAAGCCTTGCAAACGAAACAGAACAAAATCGATTCTCTTGTAAAAAAAAATCAGGAGCTTTAGCAAATGCTAAGTGAAGCAACTAAACTGAACATGGACCTTCAACGTCGCATAATAAACTTTTTCGAACAAAGTGAAGGGTGGTATATTTTGAAATGATACAGAAATGATGTGAAATTCTCTGATGTTTTCATGATTTGTATTTCACATCAGATATTTTTATTAATTACGGTTTAAAGCTTGATTTAACTCTAAAATTTTCAATTTTACTCTATAGATATTGAATCTGCGAAAAATCAAACCCAGCAGAATTTAATAGAAAATGTTCCCCCCGTGGGATTTCTGAGAAGAACTGATAATATGGTACGTATGATGCATATATGTGGAGAATGTGAGTTTCGTCGGTTTTTTATTTTTCTGCTCTTCAATTCATAGAGACGTAATCCTTGGTGGAAACATTGTATTGAATTACGTTGAAAAATATTGAAATCTGTTGAAATGAATATCGATCATGTGTTTATAATAAGAAATGTTGTATGTATTCTAGATTCATGTAGGTCAAGGTCTTTGGCTACCCAAAGGCACTTTTGACGCAGTTATATATAATGCAAAGAGGTCAAAACAGATTTTTGTAAGAAACATGGCATTGGCCTTGTTCGGCCCTGAGACTCTTAAAACCAGCAGTGTGGAAGGGAGATCAAATGCTAAAGTGAAGAACGGTATCGCCAAAACACCGCTCGATCCTTTGAAATTACGGGCCATAACAGGTAATTAAATGATTCTAAATTTTTTCCATTTTTTAATGAAAAAATCATTTGGTTTTCTCTTCAACTACCTTCAATAATAATTCACAAATTATTGATATATTTCAGATATATTCGAATATCATCTGCGGTCATTAAAATGTAGCCAAACCGAAGTGGACTTGTGGTTGCGTCGAATTGGTAGCATTATCAGTTAAAAAATCTCCGATTTAAATCGCCCACCTCGAACGGTGAAAAAAAATATCAATATTCCAGAGGAAACTGAGGATAATCAAAAGAACGATAGTGATGATAACTCTGGTCCACATGATTCAAATTTGGAAGAAGATGATTATTCGTCCTTTTGAAAAGTGACAAATCATTTTCAATTGTTAAATTTTGTTCTACATTTCCCGAATAGGGTAAATATTTATATTACTCCGGAATTTTAAGCTATGTCAGGGACCGCTTCCCACGGGCCACCAGTTAAGGTTTGGGCACACATATCAATTCCCTGACGACGCAGTGCCGAATGTGCCGGAGGTAAGGAGAAGAGATGCTCTATGCCTCTCTTCCTCTTACCACTGGCACGCCGGCACTGTGTTGTCACGGAACTGATGAGTGTGTTTACACGTTTAAGCGCTATAAGACGTGCCAAATACCGCATGCGTATAACGAGATGTTATATGTATTCACGTCAAAATACCTATTATTATAATGTTAATACTTGGAAAATACCAGTACTACCAAGAATCGCGTGCCTATAACGAAATACCATATACTGTACTCACGTCAAAAGGCGGTTTATGATAATTTAAATACATTACATGTGGTAAATAATGTTTTGTTTATTATAAAATTATAACCGTATATATGAGGATCTTTCAAAGGGTACATTTCCAGTTTTGACTCTGATGCAAATTTTGATGACATCACCTTAAGGGGTTATACTATACTGTGACGGCATGAAAAAGTAGGTAATCTTCTAATGCAAATTGTAGAGAAACTAATCATTCGATTCGGGTAGAGAGAGGAACGAGTATGCATGGAAAGGGTTTGGCTGGAAGAATGGGAAGGGGAAATGGGCCGTGAGGGGTACGAGAAGAATAATGGAGAAGGAAGACTGTAGGAAACAGGAAGAAGGGAGAAGGGGGAAAATAGGAAAACATATCCTAACCCTATCTTTATTTTCTATTCTTATCCTAGTTTCCGCTCTCGCTATATATCTCTCTCCGCTTTCTCGGCCCGTCGCTTTCCTTTCTCTTAGCCTACTCTTATTCTGCTCTTATCATACGTTTTCACCTCCTACTGTACTCTTTTCCGCTTCCCCTTGAACGCCTATTCCCGCCATCTTCTACTTTTATTTCCTATCTTTCACTCCAATCCACTGATGCCAGAATCGTCGGACGTGATGCCAAAATCTGATAAATACCATCTGAATTTCGCCCTGCATTTCCAGTTATGAACTGATTTCAATTTGAGGCTACTCGATACGAAAATTCGTGCTATTTCAGGTCCATTAATGTCGTGAAAACCCAGGTAACTACTGGTAGCAAATTAACTTGAAAAGACCTACAGATTCCATATTGATTTGGATCTGGATTTCCAGATAGAAGTAGCTTAAAAAATGAACGAAGTTACTAGTTACTTCATGTAAATCCGAGTAAAACCAATGCCAAATTGGGCTAGGAAATACAGATATATACCATCAAGATTTTTACATGCATATCCGGTTCGAAACTGGTAGAAAATATTTCATCTGGTTCAATCTGCAATTTACGGGAAGAAAACCGCATTAATCCGGATTTAAAAATTTTTAATGCGGTTCTAACTGGCACTTCCAGCAGGGATCCCTTACGATTAAATAATATTATAAAACGACAATTTTAGTCAACAGAAAAGTAAGATGTGTTTAACAAAAATGGAAAAGTGGCAATTCGAATTTGTAGCAAAACCATCCTCGGACGGAAAATCAAACATTCTCTGTATAACCTCAATAACTGTAATGGTCTCCGGTTGCGAGACGATTATCGGTGGAACGGAGAAGGGATTGTGATGCCGACTCAGTCGGTATGTCCGGGTTCGGCGAATGAGTAAAAATGCGTTTGTTTAACAGTAACAGTGTTTATTTGTCAAAGCCTCGGAGATTCTGTATGGCTTACATATGTCCCGTGCGGTGTGTATCGTGGCCGTTCACGGTTTTGGCGGGCTGTTCGGTGACTACGGTTATGTAGCGCGATGCTCGAGCGGTATCTCCTAGCGAACGCGTCGGTACACGGCGGCGACGATGTTTCGGCGAGCGGTTAGGAAATAGGATGCGGATTTGTTGAACGTTCTCCTCCGGATGGCCTTATGGGGCACGTCGGTAGAGGAGTCGTATAATATCGTATCAGAGTGCAATAGGGCTCTGGCCTAATGGGCGCGGAGGCACATCTCTGACGGAGGTAGGGCGCAAGATAAATCTCGGCCTATTTCGGAAGAGGCTGGTTATGGTACAGTAGTGACGATGGTCGACTACTGACACACCTCGTAGGAACTAAAAATGGGCTTCTTGTCGTACCGCAAGTAGCATAACGCTGCTAGCACAAGAGCTCCTGATTCCGCTCGCCTCGGCCTTTATATATGGCGGCCGTACATCTTCGCAAGCGAGCCAGAACGCGGGCCCCATGGCCACCTAGTGGCCGTGTCGTGTACTGGGCCTCGCGCTTTGTTATGATTTCGCTCGCTCGCGCGGATCGCGCGACGTGACTTCGTCACAAACAACATCTGAAGGTAAAACGTTTGAGATACCAACAGAATTACAACCAGTTTCTTTACATACAGAAGTATGTAAAACAAAAGTATTTCCAAAAGTTAAGAACGCAATAAAAAAAAGACATCAAAAAAGAAATGTATGGATTGATATGTCGGAAACTTTATTTAATACGTACATAGATGAAGCTGGGAATATGCAATTTTCTGATAATATTTTGGAAGAAGTTACAAAAACGGGTATGAGAGAGGCGGATGCAGATGAAACTCGAAAACAAATATTACAAAAAATAATCGAAAAAGACTCTACTAACCATCAAAATTTAAAGAAGATTTCAGAAAAATTCACTATTGAGAAATATACAAGCAAAAATGCAAATGCCAATCAATGGATTGATGCTTTTGAAGAGGAATGTGAACGATTTGGTATCACAAATGATAAGGCAAGGATTGAAATGCTCAGACATTTACTAGACAAGAATAGTTTGGATTGGTATAGTTCTATGATGTTAAAAATAACAATAAATGCAGACTGGTATACATGGAGACGTAAATTTTGTGAGACCTATGTCAACAACATGGAATCCAATCATATATGCACTATCATTCAAATATATTGAAGGTTCCTTGCTAGATTATGCTGTAAAAAAAGAAAGATTTTTGTTGGAAGTAAGAAAATCCATGGATAGAGGAACTTTAATTAATTTAATTGCAGCTGGCCTACCAAAAAATATATTGCATAGAATTGAAAGAGAGAGTTTGAGAAAAACTGAAGATCTGTTTAATGAACTAAATAAACATGAATACTTGACAAAAAGAAATAACTTTAAAAGAGAAAAAAATACGAGTTCTGATTACAAAGAAAAAATCAATTTGGAACAGCCATGCAAAATCTGAAAATAATTAAATAAGGGGAACCGTTTTCATCCTGAAGATACATGCTGGTTCAAAACAAAAGAAAATGAAAAAGAAAAAAAACACCAGATGTACACGTAAATAAATCTATACTGCAGGTCATGTTAGAAGGAACCTGCCGACCGACGAGTTTAGACCGGTTCTGCGCATGTTGGCGCTCATTGGCTATGCCACCACCGTCTTCCGGCTGCGCATCCGTGCTGCGCCGAAAGCATTGGCGAGGCGCTACTTTCGTGTATACCGCGTGTTTCGAATTATTGTCGGATTTGATTGTCACTTTTTTTGTCACTTAATATATATAGCACGAATTTAATAGAATACACGTTTTATTTGGTTACCCGGTATATGGAACGGTGCATGGAGAGAGGGAAGCTTGGGTGGTAAAGTGGGGGAACAGAGACCTCGTGACCAGTGATGCCAGAATCGTGGGACACGGGACGGGACGCTTACCCCCACTATGACCTACCGTCCTCTCCCACTATGCCCTACCGGCGTCCCCCACTTTCTTCCCACCGCACTGCACACAAGCATATTTTTACTCCTGTCCGTGTGAGCTGCCTGTCGAACTGCCGAGCACACGGACAGGGGTAGGGATATGCTTGTGTGCAGTGCGATGAGAAGAAAGTGGGAGACGACGGTAGGCCATAGTGGGAGAGGACGGTAGGTCATAGTGGGGGTAAGCGTCCCGTCCCGTGTCCCACGATTCTGGCATCACTGCTCGTGACAGTCGAAGAGCTCATTCTACATGCGCGAAATGGGTTACTTCTAACATGACCTGCAGTATATAATAGAGGCAGAATTACTTAGTGAGACCCAACAAAAAAACCCATAAGCACACCATTAATTAACGTCGAAATATTACTCAATGACACATTGAAAGTTTATGGAATATATGACTCTGGTTCAAACGTTTCTCTGATTAATTCAAAATTAGTGAAACTGAAGACGGAAGAGAAAATTTATAAAAGCACAGGACTGCGAACAATTAACCCACCGGCAGGCGCGCCTAAAAGTTTTATACGAGCGGGCGCGTTGTGTACTCCGTACACAGGGGTTTCTTTTGGCTGAAAAACCGTTTTACCGTGAGGTATTGTACCCAGCACTCCTATGTATTCTTTCAGCGGACATTTCTGCATAATGCTACGTACTTGTTAGGTTCAAATTCGGTTTAAAAGTGTCTCTTATTGAATGAAAACGAAAATATGTCGTGTATCCTACCGGCGAGCGCACCCGTGTACTCACAAGTTTCCCAGTTGTACACCTCCAATTGCTTTAGTTTTTGGATATGTTTTAGAGAACAGAAAAATAAGATATACGCGTTTTTTTATTTTGGCCTGTTTGCATCTTTAGGGGGTGCAACCACCCCTCAAATTTCGTAAAAATTTAAAAATCAGAACAATCGGAGACGAACTCCTGAAAACCTTTTAGTGGAAGTTTCACCCCCTAAAGACGCAAACAGGCCAAAATAAAACAACACGTATATCTTATTTTTCTGTTCTCTAAAACATATCCAAAAACCAGAACAATCGGAGACGAACACCACAATAACTTTTAGGGGTAGTTTCACCCCCTAAAGATGCAAACAGGCCCAAATAAAAAAACACGTATATCTTATTTTTCTGTTATCTAAAACATATCCAAAATCCAGAACAATCGGAGACGAACTCCTGAAAACCTTTTAGGGGTAGTTTCACCCCCTAAACATGGAAACAGGCCGAAATAAAAAAACACGTTGTGACGTCCCACAAAATTTCGCGCGCAGTTAAAATAACATTCACTCATAAACCACTATACAACTCCACTTAAATCTCCCCAAACCTCAATTCTTACCCCTTTTCCATGACCTCGATCGCCTTGGCGATGTACCTTAGCGGTCCCCATCTCAAGACGGTCAATCAGTGAATCTCCCCCACCTATTCGCCCAACGCGGCACAAACTCTTCCCTCCTATCGAATCTAAACAAGTCCCTCGCCCCTTATATCTCTTAAATCGAGACCACGTCTCAAACCCACTAAATGACCAAAGAAGTCAAATCCATTATCACCCCTTTCCTATCAAAACCACTGTCTCGTTTCTGCGGCACTTAATGATAGATTGCAGGTCGACACGGTCTATACTGATTTCCGTAAAGCCTTCGATACGGTTGACCACGGTATCCTGATTAGGAAGCTAGTACATTTTGGGATCAGCGGGTCGCTCCTGTCATGGATCCAGAGCTATTTAGAGGGCCGTGTACAAGTTGTCAGGGTCGGTGACCAGCTATCGACTCCGGTTAATGTGTGCTCAGGTGTCCCTCAGGGTTCGCATCTTGGTCCCCTTCTATTTCTGCTCTTCATCAATGACCTCAAAGATGCATTCCGGAATAGCAAATTTCTAATGTATGCGGATGATTTAAAGATATTCCGTCCTATACGGTGTGGTCTGGACGTAGTGATGTTGCAGGAGGACCTCGACAGGTTCGAGCGGTGGTGTGCTGCCAATAAGATGCAGCTTAATACTGCCAAATGTGTTGTTTTGAGGACACATAGAACTGCAACTCCCTTCCTATCGACGTATACTCTAAGTGATACTAGCCTAACAGTGGTGAGTGAGATAAGGGATCTCGGTGTTACTTTTGGTTCGGGGCTTGATTTCCGTGCTCACTATCGGAATATCGCATCTAAGGCAATGAAAACCTTGGGCTTTATTGCCCGATTTGCGAAGCACTTTAGGCAGATGAAGTCCTTGAAACTGCTTTATGTCGCGCTGGTTCGACCACATTTGGAGTATGCGTCGGTAATTTGGAGTCCAAGGCATATGGTACACGCGGGCTTGCTCGAGAGGGTTCAGCATAAGTTCTGCAGACTAGCTATGAGAGCTATTGGTAGACCCATGCGGTTTTTCGACCATGATTACGGTCCGGCCTTACAGAGGATGGGGCTCACCACGCTTAGTGACCGTCGTGTCTATTCGGACCTCTTGTTTTTCTACAAGCTTCTTCATGGTCAGACTAACTGCCATGAGTTGGTGTCATTGATATGCTTCCATGCCCCGCAACGGGCACTACGTCAGAGGCCCCTCTTCGAGTCGAGGGTTCCGGACTACAGGCATTTTACCGTTGACCCTTTAAACCGTGCTATGGATGAGGTAAACAGTTTCATTGGGGATATCGACATGTTCTCGATCACTCTTGACTCGTTCCGGAGGCAATTGTTTAGTCGATTCCCAGTTTAAATTTAAATTTAACCAAATCGATTTAATTTAATTTTTATTCTTACGGTATGCTGTACGCTGTCGCTAGTATAGTTGTTGTTGGCGTGCTAACTGCTTTGTTTTTATTAAGTTTTTGTAAAGTTTTATGGTTTTTGTTTTCTCTGTATGTCTTTTATTTGTAATTTTACTTTTTGTAATCTATTTAGGTATCGCACTTATCTGTTTATACGTTTTGTATTCTAAAGGGTTTCCCGTTGATAATAATAATAATAATAATAATAAAAACACCCAAAACCCATTCGAGGAGTTGAGCATTTCCAAATCACATGTATAAAAACCCCAGAAGGATAATCGCGAGGATTATTTGGCGTACGTGCCGAAAAGGCGAGTCCAAATATAGACCAACCTTTGGTCCTTACAAAAACCCCGGAAATGTTACTGCGACGCATATGCGTAAATATGTCAAGGTGCGTACTGCGCACCCCCCTTCAAGCCGAAAAGATTGTAATTTGTATAAAAACGAGGAACCGCGAGAGCTCGCTCTCGTTCTACGGAAATCTATCATCGTTCCTGTTCTACAGAAACATTCTAAGAAGCCTAAAGTTTTATTCAACCTTATAAAATATTATTCAAAGTGTTCAATTACGATAATATTCAAAGTGTTCTACGGCAACTACCGTAAGAATTTATATTACCATTTAAAATACTGCATATCATATCCATACATATTATTGTGTATTTCTATTCGTATTGCTTTCATATTATTTTGTATTTCTACGCGTATTGCGTTTGCCTATTATTTTGTATTGCTATTCTAATTGTTTTCATATTATATTGTCTCGTTACGCTTGTTGCTTTATTATATTGTATTATTAACGCTCATCTCAATCATATTTCATGTTCTTATCAATGCTTACTGCTTATATCATTCTATCTTAAACATATACTGTATGTCACGCTCATAATCACACTTTATATATTGATAACCATTTATATAAATGTTCTGTGCCAATGATTAATGTCTAAACGCATAATATGTTCAACAAAGCACTTTCACAAACAGTGCACATATATTTTTGCCTAAACTAATAAATCGCTTTGCTTAACTAACGTTTCGAGTCATGGTGTTAATCCTTCGGCTACGAAGATCCCGAAATCCAACCAGGCTGCCGGAACAGCTGATTAGGGGCAACGACCGCGGACAGCATCGCAGTGTTTACTAACTTACTTTCGTATAGGTTTCGCTTAACCGTATGACTAGCTGATTTTGCGGAATCATTACGAGTGTCTTTTACCTCGATGCAACGGTAAATCCGATTACTAAAGCCAAACCACAATAAGTGCTCTAACGGGTGTCTCACAAAAGGTACCAGTTATTAAACCTTCCCTGGTCGATCAGTGTGCTGGATTATAGATTCGCGCCTGACATTCCCTCAAAATCCTCAGTGTGCTGGATTATAGATTCACGCCTGACATTCCCTCAAAATCCTCAGTGTGCTGGATTATAGATTCACGCCTGACATTCCCTCAAAAGCCTCAGTGTGCTGGATTATAGATTCGCGCCTGACATTCCCTCAAAATTCTCAGTGTGCTGGATTATAGATTCGCGCCTGACATTCCCTTCAAAACCCTCAGTGTGCTGGATTTTGGATTCGCGCCTGACTCTTCCTTCAAAACCCTCAGAGTGTTGGATTATAGATTCGCGCCTGATTTTGTTCCCCATGTCATTGTCCCCAAAGATCTCCACCCGGGACGTGACAACGTATATCTTATTTTTCTGTTCTCTAAAACATATCCAAAAACCAGAACAATCGGAGACGAACTCCTGAAAACTTTTTAGGGGTAGTTTCACCCCCTAAAGATGCAAACAGGCAAAAATAAAAAAACACATATATCTTATTTTTCTGTTCTCTAAAACATATCCAAAACCAGAACAATCGGAGACGAACTCCTGAAAGCCTTTTAGGAGTAGTTTCACCCCCTAAAGATGCAAAATAAAAAAACACGTATATCTTATTTTTCTGTTCTCTAAAACATATCCAAAACCAAAGCAATTGGAGGTGTGTCACGTCCCGGGTGAAGGTCTTAGGGGACAATGACATAGGGGAATTATTGGGGGCCCAGGCGAGGATCTTGAATCCTGCACACTGAGGGTAGAGGGAATTTAGGCGAGGATCTTGAATCCTACACACTGAGGGTAGAGGGAATTTAGGCGAGGACCTTGAATCCTACACGCTGGGGTAGAGGGAATTTAGGAGAGGATCTTGAATCCTACACGCTGAGGGTAGAGGAAGGTTTAATGAACTGGGTTGTATCGGGGAGACACCCGTTAGAGCACTTGTTTTGGTTTGCCTTGATAATCGGATTTACCGTTGCATTATTGTAAAAGACACACGTCATAACTTCGCGAAATTCGACTAGTTATACGGTTAAGCGAGAGCTATACGAAAGTAAGTTAGTAAACCCCGTCATGCTTTCCGCGGTCGTTGCCCGTAATCAGCTGTTCCAGCAGCCTGTTTGGATTTAGGGATCTTCGTAGTCGAAGGATTGACACAATAGTTCGAAGCGTGATTTAAAGTAAAATTGTTTATTCACTTTGTAGCTTTTTGGTAATATGCCATGCACTGTTATTGTGCTGGTGGTTAGGTGTTATAATAACGGGTTGGCGATGAACATAACATTTATATAGCGTTTATGAGTTATAGGATATGAGTATGAACATGAAATACAATATATATATATATATATATATATAAGCTAGAATGATTTAAGCAATAAGCGTCAATAAGACAATATAATATGATCGCAATGAGCGTTAATAAGCTTTAAGAATATATTAAACAATAACAATATGAATAATTGATATGTATGATGGTTATATACAGTGGTATTAATGGTAATTTTAATCTCTTACAATGCTTGATGATTGAAGAAGGTTGATTTTAGTTTAAATGATACTTTGTTGAAGAGCGACCTTCCGGAGCTGGTAGTGCGGCGAAAGAGTGTATCCTTTCGGAGCTGGTATTGCGGCGAAAGAGTGTATCCTTTCGGAGCTGGTATTGCGGCGAAAGAGAGCTTCTGTCTCGGAGCCCTTGTATTTATATGATTTTACAAGGGGTTGGGGGGTGTACGCGCGGTATGGACTTTGCCCCGCTTATATAATATTTTACGGTATGAAGGGGGGTGCGCAGTATGCACCTTGGTCTAATTATAAACATGTGTCATGGTAACTTTTGGGGTTTTTGTAGGGACCAAAGGTTGGTCTATATTTAGACTCGCGGTTTTTCTTCTGGGGTTTTTATACACGTGATTTTGAAATGCTTAACTCCTCGAATGGATTTTGGGTGTTTTAATAGGAAAGGGACGTTGGTGGTTTTGACTGCTTTGGTCATTTAGAGGGTGTGAGACATGGACCCTAATGAATAAAGTGTAAGCAATTGCTTTTTCTTAATATTTTACTAGGAATTGTTTAAATTCAGGTGAATAAAAACACAACCATTTGCTTTATCTTGTAGGAATTCCTAAACTGCCAAGGAATTGCTTAAAGGAATTGCATTTCCTTAATTTTTTAAGGAATTGCTTACAATCGAATGAATAAAAGAAGCATTTGCTTATGCTAAATAAGCAATTCCTTGAGAATTTTTAAGACTGCTGTACCCCATGCTAACATTTGCTTAAGGGGGCAATTACTTTATCAGTATGCAAGTATTAAAGAGAAACCGTATGAATAAATGATACATGAAGCTTTTTAAACGATAATTAATTGCACCCGTTTTGAATTCATGTACGTATTATACAGGGTGTAACAAAAATGTTTCCGTTCCTTAAAAGGGGTGATTTGTGGAGTGATTGCAAACGATTGCGAGCCGCGGTTCTAATGTTTGTGACGTCCCGATAATTTTTCGCCGGTCCTAAATGGCATCCTCCATATAAATCCACTCAACTATTCTCGAAACCACATATGCTAAACCCCTTTTTCCAACCTCCGGGTTGTTTGGACGATGTACCTTAGCGGTCCCCATCTCCAGACGCCCAAATTTCGAATCCCCTTCCCCTCTTCGGCCTTAGAGGCGCGATCTTCCCCATTCAAATCTAATACAAACCCCTCGCCAAAGCTCGCTCATCTCGAGACCATGTACCCCTCCCCCCCCCCCCCCTCTTTCTACAAACGTACTCAAGCCTCCACCTTAAAACTCCAATCAAAATCCTCTAAATCCATCCAACGGGTGGAATACCCATCTCTAAAAACCCCGAAAGAACCGCCGAAATCCGCTATTCCACGCATACCTTACGCATGAGTCATTGGCACGCGTCGATTACATAACGCGTATGACTCATCACGCATACCACAGATTCCACGCATAACGTAAATTCCTCGCATACCAGACATTCCATTGATTTCGTATAAATACAAGCGCCACATGGACCGCGCCTCATCAGTCTGTTACAATCGTCCAGGCAGTTACTATCGACCATTCAGTACTAGATTCTTTCGCGACACCACGTGTCAGTATTATTAGTGAAGTGTAAAAGGATTTCACCTCTTCTATATCACTGTAAGCCTTTACCATTATTATTTTCATTATTCTAATTTTTCTTTTGCTCATGTGCAACGATATTGTTTAGTTCTTTATATTTTCATTGTTTCCTTTGATCGCTTTATTGCTTTATATTATTCGTTTCGATTTTGCTTATTGCTTTATATGTATATCGCTCAATTGTATTGCTTTCTCTCTAGCTTTCAATTGCTTTCTGGTTAATTATTCTATTGCCTGATTTCATTAATTATACTAAATCATTATTAGCGTTACTAAGTCGTCACATGTTTACTATATTCTTAATCACCGTTATATAAATGTTTGTCCCAATGCTCTATGTTCATGCATTATTGTAAATTATCATCAGAAGCACACTGCTATTTCACTCGCTTACCAATAAATAGTGGTTCTATTACTCAAAACGTTTAAAATCATAACCGGCCTTTCTACTACCGTTTTCCTTCGCAAATAACCTAACGGGTGTCACTCGGGTGAGCGCTTATTACCCAACCTCCCCTGGTCGATTAGGGCTGCGAAACAGGGTTTCGTGCTTAAAAACCTTCCTACGCATTAGGACTGCGAAACAGGGTTTCGTGCCTAAATTCCCTCCTATTTACCAGGACTGCGAAACAGGGTTTCGTGCCTAAATTCCCTCCTATTTACCAGGACTGCGAAACAGGGTTTCGTGCTTAAATTCCCTCCTATTTACCAGGACTGCGAAACAGGGTTTCGTGCCTAAATTCCCTCCTATTCACCAGGACTGCGAAACAGGGTTTCGTGCCTAAATTCCCTCCTATTTACCAGGACTGCGAAACAGGGTTTCGTGCCTAGATCCTTCCTATTCCGTAGAGCAACGAAAAGATTTTCGTGCCTAACCTTTGCAAACCGTTTGGGGCAGCGAAACAGGATTTCGTGCCTGAACCTTGCAATCGCTTAGAGCAGCGAAACAAAATTTCGGGCTTAAAATCCTCCTTACCTCTCGGAGCAGCGAAACAGGATTTCGCGTTCGACTCCCGTTACCCTTCCACAATGTCACTGTCCTAAAAACCCGCCACCCAGGACGTGACATGTTACTAATTTTTTTGACAACTTGTTTTTTGGTTACCGAAATACGGAAAAATTTTCCATGCTCTGTTACGGTTTGTAAAGCCATTTCTTTTTCTTTTTGTTGTTTGAGGTATTTGGGACTTATGAAACACTACTTTATGTTCTTTCAACTTTTGTATAACAATGAACTGCTTATCAGATTCCTCGCTGTCATTAATGCCACTACTGTTCGGCATGATTATGTTATAATTATATTATAATATACCTATTACCGGCAGTCACAGTTACCATTTACTTATACGGTCTAACAAAGCCAGTAATTCCTTATGATTTTTATTCATATGAAAATAAGAAATTCCTTTTTTGTTTAAGTAATTGCTTTTTAAGCAATTGATTTTCCTAATAAGGAATTGCTTGTAAGGAATCGCTTAGTTTTTATTCATCAGGCTCAATGTCTCGATTTAAGAGGTTTTTGGGGCGAGGGACTTGTTTAGATTCGATAGGAGGGAAGAGTTTGTGCCGCGTTGGGCGAATAAGGAAAGGGGATTTACTGGTTGACCGTCTTGAGATGGGGACCGCTAAGGTACATCGCCAAGGCGCCAGTGGTCAGTGGTAAAGGGGTAAGAGTTGAGGTTTGGGGAGATTTGAGTGGAAATGTAGAGTAGGAGTTGTTTTAACCGCGCGCGAAAAATCGTGGGACGTCACAGGTGTACAACTGGGAAACTTGTGAGTACACGGGTGCGCTCGCCGGTAGGATACGTGACATATTTTCGTTTTCATTCAATAAGAGGAATACGGATTCGTATAAATTCCCAAGATTTATTCGTGAATAATAATAATAATAATAATAATGCGTCTTTATTTATCACAAAGTTATATAACTTAAGGGATAAAAGGGCGAGGTTCAGCATACCTGCTGTTTTGCAACCTAACCCCAAAGTAAGAAATATTAGAAATTAAGTTAGCTAGATAAAACAAGGGAAGCTACACATAGTGGACAAGGATAAAAGAACGGGCAGCACATTTAAAAGCGGGAAAAGAAGACAAAGAACGAATTTCCATAGGAAGAGAATTATAGTAGAAGCAGGATAAGTAGGAGAAAGATGCCATAAATTTGACCGTCCGATGAGCAGGCACAGTCAGTTCATCACCATGCCTAGTAGATGGTGCAAAAACAGAATGCATAGAAGAGTTACTACGCAGAATTTCACACAGATAGATAGGCGTCTCCGATTCCAAGGACTTGTGAACAGTGCAGCACAGGTGGAGGATCCACCGCTGTCTGAAATTGAGCCAACCGGAGCGAAGGAAACACGGCGAAATATGGTCAAACTTGCGGACATTGTATGAATAACGAAGACACGAATTCTGAATACGTTGAACAATAGACGAAAGACGAGTTGTAAGACAAGGGCCATACACAACATCGGCATAATCAAACAGAGAAATAACAATAGACTGACATAGTGATAGCTTAGCGTGGGTAGAAAGAATACGACGAGAAGGATAGAGGAACCGCAGACGAGCAAAAGCAGAACGACACAAGACAGAAACATGCTGATCGAAACACCACTGAGGATCAAAGGTAACCCCAAGGATTTTGACTGAGGGTTGTATAGAAAGCGATGCAGAGCCCCAAGAAATATCAAAAGACGAAAGCTGTTGACGCAGAGCAGGATACAAATAACAAATGACGATTGTATTCGACGAAAAATCATTCGTTATTCGCGAATAAATCTGTACCGTTATTCTAACCAAATTTATTCGAATAAGGTTTTATTCGTTATTCGACCTGATTCAACGACGAATAAATGTGATACGCGACACCTATCGATGGAAGTCTGTACTGTGTACAGATTTCAACCATCCAACAACATACGTTTGGACGTGTGTGTCTGGACGTGTGCGTGTACGTCTGAACGCGTGTGTTGGACGGGTGCGTCTGAACGCCGAGGAAATCCCGCCTTAAAGAAGTATTCTCTTCTGGAGGCGTCGGCCTTCGGTTTTAAGCGATATTTGAGTAATGAATTATCAGATTATGTGATTGTGTATTACGTGTATCTTGGGCATTGCCAGGACACAACATACATAAGTCTCTAATTGCGGAAGTAACAAGGCACGTTATTTTTCAAGCAATGTGATATAATGTTATCTAATTTACTTACAACTTGGTATGAGAATAGAAAGAGAAAAAATATATGATAATATGTAACAAAAACAACATAATTTCAGTTTTTAATGTAAAATTTTGCTTACACCAATAAATAATCCATTTGGTACCAATGAACCCTTGTTGGAAATATTTTTGTAGGTCCCGTAATTCGTATGTATGTATTGATACATACAGGTTGTCGGAGGGAACAGTAATCAGTTACATTATTTCCTAACGTATTTGAGATACAAAAAATTGTTTATATGCAATTGCATATAGCAAACAGGGAATAACTATTCCATAAAACGTATTGTTCTCTCCCCGGAGAATATCAAAAGCATGGGCTACAGGTCTTGTAACTGCAACATGCTCTTGTATGTATAGATATTCTTGCTCGTTCAGTATGTGTTTCATTTCTAATGCTTTACATAAGTGATAATTTTTTTCTTTTATCTTTAATATCTGTGTAAGGGAATCATATAATGAATTCCAACGTGTTTCTCCTGGACGGCTTAATGTATGACCCAAGATATTCTTTATTATCTCTGCTGATTTGGGACGTGATGCAGAATTCCACAATTGAGATGACATTGAATGCACAATATATTTTGCTATGTGATTGTTTAAACTTTCTTGCGTGATTCTGGTTCGTTGGCGGTTGTCACGGTTGCTAGTTGATTTACTCTGAGTAGTACCAGTCAACATTTCCTGTGACGTCCTCGATTTTCTTGTTTGCAAATAATTTTCATATTCACATAAAACTTCAGCACCATGCCGTCTTTTCAAATGAGAGCAAAAATTCGATGTAGAATGTAATTGTCCTCTTACTTCTACACGCTTGGGCCTGCATTTATTGCATACAGCTACCACCGACATAGCGGATGACTTTTCCGGAAGGATACAGTAAAATGTGCCATCTAATATGGCACGATTCGAGACAGAAATAGAAGTAGAAGATGAAGAAGTACCAAGCAAAGAAAGAATAAAATCAGTTTGCATCGAGCCTCAGCGAAAAAACTCCTCTGTGAGTGTTGCGCGTCGCAAGGAGAACCCTTTGTACGCAAAGGAATGGTGGAGAACCTCTACAGTCTATTGCTTCGTTGCCAGCATGCGCGTTTGTATGCGTAATTGGTGCAAACCATAGGTAATGCCCATATAAGGAAATTTGCGCCAGTCCGAGCCAAAAATCGAAACAGCTGAAAAAATAAATGAAGACAAGGCGAGCTGGTCGCTGCAGGATCGCCGGGGTCCGGGTCATTCGAACTCTGTTTCAGCCATAGCGACAAGCAACAGTACGCGCAGTCTAGCAATCAATTTTACTTTTAATTTTTTTTTCAATCTTGAGTTCTGTGTTTTCTGTTTCGTTTGTTGTGTTCTCCCTTTTTGCTGAACCTTCTCCTATCTTTGTCTTTCTCATACTTTTGTTTTATACCTTTATTTCATATTTTCCATTTGATTTTCGTCCTATATCATCATTTAAATTTTTTCAATGGACGCTATATCCAATGAAATGGAAGATTCTTCCTTAACAGAAGAAACAATTAATTCTTTGCCTGGTAGTTCTACATCTACTACTTCTACTACATCTACTACTTCTATTTTTGTCTCGACTAGTGCCATATTAGATGGCACATTTTTCTGTATCCTTCCGGAAAAGTCATCCGCTATGTCGGTGGTGGCTGTATGCAATAAATGCAGGCCCAAGCATGTAGAAGTACGAGGACAATTACATTCTACATCGAATTTTTGCTCTCATTTGAAAAGACGGCATGGTGCTGAAGTTTTATGTGAATATGAAAATTATTTGCAAACAAGAAAATTGAGGATGTCACAGGAAATGTTGACTGGTACTACTCAGAGTAAATCAACTAGCAACCGTGACAACCACCAACGAACCAGAATCACGCAAGAAAGTTTAAACAGTCATATAGCAAGTTATATTGTGCATTCAATGTCATCTTTGCGATCAGTGGAGGACCCATATTTTAAAAAGTTACTGGAACATTTGAATATCGCAGGTATGTCTATTATTCATTGATAATTTAAAAGTGGGACATTCTTAATAACAAGTGCGTTTATTTCTATTTTTCTGATACATACCACAGATTATGGTATAAATGTGCCTAGTAGAAGGAGCCTCAGCCATGAAATAAGAAATATGTTTCTTACAAATATTATTGAGATACAAAATAATTTAAAAGAAGCAAAGTTTGTATGTACAACGGCTGATGTGTGGTCAGGGAGAAGAAGAAGTTTTCTAGGAGTGACAGCTCACTGGATTGAAGAAAATACTTTTAAAAGGAAGTCAATAACCCTGGCTTGCAAAAGATTTGCAGGTATTAATTTTGTAATTGTAGGGTGGGTTATTTAAATCGATTATTAATTAATTAATAAATTAATTAAATCGATAAATGAAAGGAAAATTTGTATTAACTTTTATTAAACGGGTCTTTTGAGAAGCCGAGGTATACGTATTGCTAAACTTAATAATAACAATAATTCTAGGGCGTCATATATATTCTTACATAAGAGCGCCAAGCACCCTAGAGCCGTCCCTGATAGGAACAAATGTTTCACTTTCACATAAACGTTTAATGATTCGAAGGATGACATTTCTATTTTTATGTTTTTTTTTCGATATGATTAGTTTTTTTTTTGTTGGCCAATGAATAGAGAACATATGATGGTCAAGTTCATTTTTTCGAATGACGTCATATATCCAGCTCATCGTTGCTTGTAAAAGTTATTAATCCTTAATTAAACCTTTAGGTACACATAGCCATGACAAAATTGCTGAATTGCTTCAGGAAATACACATGGAATATGACCTTAAATATCCAAAATTAACTACGACTGTGACCGATAATGGAAGTAACTTCGTGAAAGCTTTCCAAATTTTTGGAATACTCATATCTACCGAAGATAGTGATGAAAACGACAGTAACAGCAGTAGTGATGAAGAATTGGAGGAAATAAATTTGCATGAATTGGAGCAAGTAAATTTAAGTATTGTCAATGTGCCTGAGTCGCCCGATGAGTCGAATGTGCCCAATATGCCACGGATTTCTTTGCCTAAACACATACGATGTTTCGCACATACACTCTCGTTGTGCGTTACCACCGACGTAATGAAAACAATAAAAAAAACAGACAAGTTGGCTACAATACATAACCAAGTTTTATATAAATGTTCCCAATTGTGGAATTCTGCAACACGTCCCAAATCAGCAGAGATAATAAAGAATATCTTAGGTCATACATTAAGCCGTCCAAGAGAAACGCGTTGGAATTCATTATATGATTCCCTTACACAGATATTAAAGATAAAAGAAAAAAATTATCACTTATGTAAACATTGGGAATGAAACATATACTGAACGATGAAGAATATTTATACATTCAAGAGCATGTTGCAATTACAAGACCTGTAGCCCATGCTCTTGATATTCTCCAGGGAGAGAATAATACTTTTTATGGGATGGTTCTTCCATGTTTGGTATCATTGCAACATAAATTAAACGCTCTAAACGAAACCAAGTGGACATACTGTGAACCCCTTATAAAAACATTACAACATAGTATTGAAAATAGATTTTGCAATTATTTAGACTTTACGTGTGCAGAAGCCAAAGAAGCAACAATTGCCGCATTTTCCCATCCTTTTTTTAAAAACAAATGGTTAGCAAGTATCTCCAGAGATAAACATGAGCAACTATTATCAATTTTTAAAACAGCAATACTATCCGAAATACAAACCGAAACCGAACAAGCGAATACAGAACCAAATCAACAGCCAAATGAACAAAATAATTATCTAAGTTCTTTCTTTAATTTTGCTACATCTATTAATACAGTTATTGACCAAACAATTTTATCCAGCAATAATGTAGAATTGATTACTCTGCAATATTTCACACATTCTAACAACGACTATAGTATTTTAAATAATTTCCCACCGGTCAAAAATCTATTTCTACAATATAATACCTCATTACCTTCATCAGCACCGGTGGAACGATTATTTTCCTTTGCCACAATCATTAATTCAGGAAAAGCAAATCGACTAAGCGATGCATTATTTGAGCAGAGAGTGGTATTAAAAGCAAATTTGTTGAATAAAGATAGAATATAAAAACACATTTTATGAAAAGAGTGTATATTTTTTCCTAATCCTTCTAATATAATTTAATTATAAGTAACTTGTTTACAATTTAGTAATTAGCCAAAAAACATAACATAAGTTGCTCTATAACTAACTCTGAATATATGCATTGGGTATATGAGGCAGTCAGAGCAAGAACGGACTAACCCACATTTTTTTCGAAATTGAATTAGTAGCAATAACGTATTCCAATAGGCTCTACTAACCATATAAAATACGAAAAAAAAAATTTTTAATATGGGTTGGTCCGTTCATGCTCTGACTGCCTCATATGTCCTTATTACTGTCAGTATCCCTATAAATGCCACTTTATTTATTTTGCTTAATAAAACCGTAACGTATAAAGAATAGTGCACAACAATAATATTAATAATAATAAGAACAGTCCCAACTTAATAATAATATTATTGTTGAACACTATTCTTTATACGTTACATTTTTATTAAGCAAAATAAATAAAACGGCAGTAATAGGGACACTGACAGAAATATGGACACCTACCCTATGTGAATATTCGCATGACTATTTGTATGTAGGGGAGACCAGGGCAGGTTGTAACACGAGGTAAATTGTAACATAAGTAAAATCTTTTGAACGACAAATCTGGTAACCCACAGCATGCGAGAGCTGCTTCACGAAATTAGCACCGTCGGTTTTAGTGACACAAACGAGTATTATGTATTCATTTTGTGACTATAGCCCAGAATATTAGTATTTGGAGCACGTAAGGAAATGTTGTCTAAGCACTTTTATTTCAATTAACCGTCATTAGAAACCGTTTGAATTTTTGCTTCTTTATCGCAAACGAATCTGTAGGTACACATTGGTTTATTATAATGTGTACGCATTTTAGTAATTTGATGTTTAGTTTCTCGTTTGCTGAGTTAAAACTAAAAAAAAACACGTACTTTCACGCAATCAGTTCACCACATATGTAAGTAGTAAATCACGGAAATTATATCCAGATTGACGAAAACACTTTCGAGAAAAAACTGTGAAAACTTTTTTGTTACAATCTGCCCGGTCTCCCCTATTTAAAAGGTTCAATGAACGCTTATAATTTGAAGAGATGGATTTTTTCATTAGGTTAAATGGATTGACATGAGTAAATTTTATCTAAAATAAATCAAAACGCCACTCTATGTAGTGCTGCGGTCATATATCTTCCTGCAAAGTGCAAGCAATGATAGGAGTTACTTAACCTAAAACATTAGATCTCACGGGTGACAGTACGTGGTGTCACTATACATCGCCGAAATCGCGTGAACATTTTATTCGTCCGTTGATTCGACTGAATTTTTATTCGAATAAGAAATTATTCGAATAAATTATCAGCCGAATAAAAAAACATTCGTTATTGTCGACTAATTTCATTTTATTCGAATTTTGTATTCGACGATTATTCGAATAAAAATTTATTCGCACAAATTTATTCGAATAATTATTCGAATGAAAATTTAGCCGAATAATGCCCAACTCTGGTGCTGGGTACAATACATTACGGTAAAACGTTTTTTTCAGCCAAAAACTGAACTCCGTGTACTGGGTACACGCGCGCGCCTGCCGGCGGGTTAATGGTGTGAAAAAGACTAAAGGAATGATATGTATAAAAATTAAAATTTTTGAAATTGAAAAAGAGGTAAATGTATACATAATAGATGAAAGTAATTTTGATTACAAATTTTTAATTGGTCTGGATATAATAAAACAGTTGAGATTAATTCAAAATGAAAATTTGACAGTTACACAAGGTACATTGAATTTGCAAGAAAAAGAAAATAACAAAATGAAAGAAGAAGAGACTTTAGTAAATGAGAAAAATGATATAAACAAAAATCTAATAAATTTTAATAAGCATATAAATGAGACAAATTGTGATATAAAGATAGATGATCACTTATATACTCAAAAAAAAAAACGAAATAGATAAATTGATAAATAATTACAAATCAGTATTTGCAAAAGACAAATATGATATTGGTACAGTAAATGAATACGAAGCTCGTATAGATTTAACGACCGCTAGGTATTGCAGCAGAAGACCATACAAATGTAGTATTGAGGACAGAAAAGAAATAGAAGAACAAGTTTCAAAACTTTTGCAAAAGAATCTTATAAAAGAATCATACAGCCCTTTTGCAGCTCCGGTAACACTTGCATTTAAGAAAGATGAAAATAGAAAATCAAGGCTGTGCATAGATTTTACAGACTTAAACAAGATTGTGATACCACAAGCTCAACCTTTCCATTTAATTGAAGACTTAATGATAAAAACTAGAAACTGTGTATATTTTTCAACATTAGATATAAATTCAGCTTTCTGGTCCATTCCACTTTGAATAGAAGACAGAAAGAAAACTGGATTTGTAACACAAGATGGACATTATCAATGGACTTGTCTACCTTTTGGTCTAAAAAGCTCGCCAGCAATATTCCAACGGATACTAAGTAACATTTTAAGAAAATATAACCTAACAAATTTTGCTGAGAACTTTATAGATGATATACTCATATTTTCCAAAAGTTTCCTTGAACATATAAAGCATTTACGGAAAGTATTAGAAGCAATATTAAACAAGCGTTTTAGATTAAAATTTACAAAATGTACGTTTGCGGCAAAAGCAGTAAAATATTTGGGACACATAATATCAAACAATACGTTAAGTCCATTAAAAAAATGTAATATCAATTAAGAATTATCCTGCACCCAAAACAAAACAGAATGTTAGACAATTTCTGGGGAAAATTAATTTTTATCATAAAAGTATTTCAAATAGAGCAATGATACTGGACCCTCTTCACAATTTACTTAGAAAAAATCAACAATTCATCTGGTCAGAAGAATGCCAGAAATCATTTGATAATATAAAAAAACTATTATGTTCTCAACCAATTTTGGAAATATTTGATCACAGTCTTCCAATAAAAATTTACACAGATGCATCTTTACAAGGAACTGGAGCAGTTTTAAAACAGACTCAAGTAAATAGGGAAGAAAAACCAATAGCATACTTTTCAAAGAAATTAAATGAGTTCCAAAAACGAAAAAAAGCAATATACTTAGAGTGTTTAGCAATAAAAGAAGCCGTAAAATACTGGCATTTCGGCTGATTGGAAAGTCATTTGAGGTATACTGTGACCACAAACCATTGGAAAACTTGAATATAAAAGCCAGACCTGATGAAGAACTAGGAGACTTAACCTATTATCTGTCACAATACGACCTTAAAATAAAATATAATCCAGGGAAAGCTGATGCACTAAGTAGAAACCCAGTATTAGAATCAGGTACAAATAAAGAAAAGACACTAAAAGTTGTTAATCTAATAGATCTAAAAGATATTTTATTGGATCAAGAAAAAAATGAAGAAATATATTACAATAGAGAGAGATTAATTACAAAACAAAACGTATGCTACAAGAAAATGAACAAAAAAGAGAAGATAATTCTATCAGAACCATTCAGCATTTATAAAAAATGTACATAAAGAAATGTGCGATTTAGGAATAAACCAAATGCTTAAAAAGATTAGCCCATTTTATACTGCAAAGAACCTAACAAAAAACATTAAACAAATATGCAAAAATTGTTCAGTATGCATAAGAAATAAATCAAAAGGACAAGCTAAATTTGGATTCCTGTCTCATTTAGGTCCAGCCACAAAACCATTTGAAATAATTGCTTTGGACACAATTGGGGGTTTTGGAGGATCCCGATCGACAAAAAAATATTTACATCATCTGGTAGATCACTTCACAAGATATGCTTACATACTGACATCAAAAACTCAAGATGCAAATAATTTTATTAAATTAGTAAAAAGTACTTCAGAAATAGACAAGATTAGCACAATTCTTGCAGATCAATATCCAGGTATTAATTCAAAGGAATTCAAGAAATTTTTGGATAATAAAGGTATCACTTTGATTTTCACGGCGGTAGACTCACCTTTTTCAAATGGCCTAAATGAAAGACTAACAAGGGGAGGCCGCGACATCTGGGACACGGATTTTGACGAATCTTATATATGTTGTAGTGTAGGTGTAGTAGACCAATATATGTCTCACATGTTGGGTCCACTACCCCATAGTTTCCGAAATATTAATAAAAAAAGATATTTAAGCGTTTATGAACAGAAGCGATAGCGATGTTTATTGTAATGATGAATAGCGGCGCGTGTAAAGGCCAGGTCTCGCCCCGGAACGTTCACAGGTTCGATTCTCACTGGGATCATTTTTTTTTTAAATGTATTTTATATTTTTTTTATTTCTCAAAAGATAAAGTACAATTTTCACATTCTAATATATGACATTTATCGTAAAAATAAATGAAACAATAAAATTCACGACACCATGCACAGCTAATAAAAGATGTATGGCCACGGGTACATTTTTTAATTGTACAATTAGTTTCTAATGGACATTACATTTGATTTACAATTAATTTAAAAGAAAATACGTCGCCTACAGTGCTCGCTATAGCGAGCACGTTCTGCACCGATAAGAAGGTCCGTTGACAGACACGAGCCAGACTCGTCGTTTCATATAAACATAAGAAATGGTTGCAGCATTTCGTGCACGTTACTTCGTACCGTGTCAGTTCTATTTCATGCGTTGTCGGTTGATGTTCGTGAATATTCAATTTATCTTGTATACGTTCCGGATTATTATTTTATTATTTACTGCAAGTGCAAAACGTTACAATTAGTTACGTTTTTAATAACGTAAGTTAATACGTAGTTAATAGCGTAGTTAATACGTTTACAATTAGTGCGATGAGTGCAAGCATGTTTGCTTCAACAAGTTCGGACAATTCCGACTTGTTAAATATTTCGGACAGAAGTCTTGGCACAGGCAGCGAAGAAAACAAACAGGAATTGGCGAACGCAGTACACGAATTTACAAAAATATTGCAAAATGAAAATGTAATAACAAATGCAGTTACAACTGTCACGCAACGATCGACATTAATAGCACACGAACTCGTGAAAAGGTTTCATAACATGATAGAAGAAATGTCTTTTACTGATGAAGAAGAGTTGATGCAAGAAGGCGACATCATGATTACCGATGAATTTAAAAATGTAACAAGCGACGAATCAACTTCCCCAAGCAAATCAAGTGACGATAGTCTTTATGAACCGGAGGAAAAAAGCAGAAAGTATTCTGTAATACCACTTCATACCAAAATAGCAGTTACTACATTAGCACAATTACATCCAACTTGGAATTTGAATACATTACGAAAAAAGGGTTCACATTTATTGAAAAGGAAAGATCAATTAACAATTTGGAAAAAAGACGTAGAAAAAGGAGGGACCTTGAGAGACAAGCTTTCAATGATTGACAGATGGACATATGACAGATTTGAGGAAGCCAGAAACAATTTACATAATGTAACTACCAGAATGTTACAGCAGTGGGCATTAACAGCATCAATGCAATACGGTATGAATGCAATAAATTTTGTCGCGTCACGTACATGGACGAATGAATTTAAAAAAAAAACACAAAATTAGGCATCGCCATGTTACAAAATATGTTAGTGGTGTTGACACAGCATCATTGGAGAATACAACCAAGGCAGCAACCAAATTTCAAACACAAACTTGTGCAATAATAGAGCGTTTCGATCCCGATTATGTAATAAATACCGATCAAACAGGATGTGAATACAGGACACCAATCAAGCGAACGCTATCATATAAAGGCGAAAAATCAACCATTGTAGGAGTTCAAAATATAAATAAAATTACTCATTCCTATACAGCCCAATATTCTATAACATTGTCAGGAAAATTGCTTCCACAAGTATTTGTATGCCTACAAGAAACGGCCCCAACATTTGGTCCACGGGTACAAGTACAAGTGGATGCACTGGCTAAAAAATTTAAAAACGTGTTTGTCACGTGTACAAAATCAGGAAAACTTTGCATACCGACATACGAGTCATTTCTAGACAATATCATAAAAGGCTATGTGCAAAATAATAAATTTTTGTTAATATTAGATTCATGGGGAGGTCAAATTAACCCCATGCTATATGACGACAGATTCTATGACGATAAACATTTACCAACATGTACCTTGAAAGTAATACCCCCAAAGTGTACACCATTGTGTCAACCGTGTGACGTGTACTTTTTTAGGCAAGACAAAAATTTTATTTTGTACTTTTTTAACTTCTTACTTTTTCAAATAAATTGTAGGTATATATTTTTTTCGTTTTTTAGGCAGGTCAAAAATTTTATTTCCAAACTTCATAATGCAACAGATTTGTTGCGATTAAAGAGGGAGTTGACTAGCAGGGAAGATTGTATTAAAATACACGCAATTATTCATAACCAGCTATCAGCGCTAATTTATATTGACATGATACAGTACGCATGGTATGCTTGTAAACTGACACACACTAGAAACATTTTTCTAAATGTAAATCAGGGGCAATTTCCACCTGAAATTAGAACAAAAAAATGTACCTGTGGCCATACATCTTTTATTAGCTGTGCATGGTGTCGTGAATTTTATTGTTTCATTTGTTTTTACGATAAATGTCATATATTAGAATGTGAAAATTGTACTTTATCTTTTGAGAAATAAAAAAAAATATAAAATACATTTAAAAAAAAAAAAATTATCCCAGTGAGAATCGAACCTGTGAACGTTCCGAGGCAAGACCTGCCCTTTACACGCGCCGCTATTCATCATTACAATAAACTTCGCTATCGCTTCTGTTCGTAAACGCATAAATATCTTTTTTTATTAATATTTCGGAAACTATGGGGTAGTGGACCCAACATGTGAGACATATATTGGTCTACTACACCTACACTACAACATATATGAGATTCGTCAAAATCCGTGTCCCAGATGTCGCGGCCTCCCCTTGTAAATCAAACGCTTGTAAATTAAATCAGATGTACAATAAACGAAAAACAAAGAATAGAAGCTTGGACAACAATAGCACAAGACTGTGTAAAAAAGTATAACGAAACTGAACATACAGTCACTGGATTTGCACCAAAATATTTATTAGATGGCACAGATGTCACAGCATTACCAAATGAGCTAAAACAAAGTATTACCGAACGTGACTGGATACAAGATAGGAATACAGCTTTAAAAAACACCATAAAATCACATGAATATAATAAGAAACTATTCGATGAAAACAGATTATACTCTGAATTAAAAATAGGAGACATGTTATACGTTGGAAATGGTAATAAGTTAAACAGAAAAAAATCAGACGAATTGAGGATTGGACCTTACGAAGTCATAGAGAAATTATCAAAGTCATTATCTATTATCTTCTATCTATATAAATAAAAATGTAAATGTTCGTTTGTTCAAAATCTTAAACCTCCGAAACCACTGGACGGATTGTGATGCGGTTTGCACCATTTTGTAGAGCATTTCTCAAGGAAGGTTTATGTGTATGCGACATTAAGCTGTGGCAAATAGAAGCCGAGCAATGACGATTTTAGTGAAGCAAGGTTTTCGTGAATCGCAGCGCTCACAGACCAGCTAACGATGTGACTCGCATCCCCACCACTGTACGGGCAACCGTCACGCGCATCTCTTTCGCGCAGTGCGGTGCTCGCCACGCTATGTATAAGATCCACACTAGATTCTACATATTGCGCGTATGGACCCGTATCTCGCACCTAGAGGTTGATCGTGCTTTAAGAAATTAAGCATTAATGAGATTGGCGGGAGCAAACATACAGAAGCCTATCGGGGACTTTATTTTATACTATGTAGAGACAAACATGAATCACGCTAATAACTCGGGCGAAGCCGAGACGGGGCACGCTAGTACAGAATAAACACTGGACATAACAAGGCAGAATCAAATCTCTTCCACATAACAAAACTATTTCCTGCAGATGCAATCGAGTAAGAAGACATACAGCGAAATTAACGATAAAATATTTTGTATTCAATGAAAATTTTCTTCACTGAGGGGGGGGGGGGGGGAAGATATAATGAAAATGGATTTCTTTAAGTTGATTTTACCGCCTCCAATCGCCGGTAAGGCAGATTGTGTAAAGTGTGTAAAGAGGAACTGACCGTTAAAGAATAGACAGTAATTGTCGTTTCTCTATTTTCAGGTAGGGATTTTGTACATAGTGTAAATTAGCATGTAAATAACAAAATAAACTCTATTTTCAGAGCAACACGTGGTCTGTTCTTCATGGTAGATCCCTTACGATTAAATAATATTATAAATATGCTAATTTGTCGAGACTGGTGTTGAGAAATTTGTACGAATCGATGAATCGCAATTTAATACAATTTCGCGAGTCTGAATCAGCCGTATCTTCGACATTTTTTGTGAATGAAATGTACTTTTCTTTAGTTATGGGCAACACGTCAACGTGACCTTCGAAAGCGGTTGCTATTTCCTCGATAATGAAATGCGAATCGTAGCCGGATAAATTATGGAAAACTATGGGGATGTAAAACGCATTTTTATAATTTAAATTGCAGTCCGAATGTGCTAGGCCTCTAAACCGTCCGGAGAGATGACAGTGATCGCGAACTCGTACATCGCTAGCTTCGAATGGTTCTTCGCAAATATGACAATGTGATGCATCGCGAAATGTGGTCCACTGTTCGGTGGTTAAATCAAGCATGGGAACATTACTGGTCAAGATGGGTTTAGCGAAGTTTGCAAAATTGCTAAGATCGTTGATGAACCATGAAACACAATCCGCGTCGCGGCGACATCGATACACCGATAGCGATGTATCGTACGAACAATGCATATAATATGCTATGCTGTGCACTTTATGGTGCTGGTACGTGTGTAATTTATTACCACCTATTCGATTCAATCATTCGATTCGATCACCCACCCTCTGTTTTCTCGATGATACACTCCAGATCTGCGTACACCACGAAGGGGAGCTGCTCCTTCATGCTGTGGTTACTGAAGCTGAGGAGATTTTCGCCTTCGCTGGGCAGCAGGATGGCACAGTCGTTCAGCTGTCCACAGTCCACTGTATGGACCTCTAACTTCTCGGCACAGCTGAAGTAATGCATACAGCTGTAAAAACAATTTTTTTTATTTAATTTTTTATTTAATTTTTTTTTCACGACGCATTTCATAAGTTTCTATACGTACCGATCACAGATGAATTTCTTTCCATAGCGCCTACTCAGCTGCGTGCTCACTAGTCGGGACAAGTTCTTGATTAGAACAAAGTGCCCTACATCACCGTGCTCTTGATTCGGCGTGTATAGCAAGTTTACATGTCGATCCCTCTTTTGACTGGTGAGGTGCAGTGGAAAGACTGTTGGCCCTTTCTTCCTCTCCACCTTGAAGGTGTACACGTTGATGGAGATTTCATTCAGCCGTTCAAACTTTGCAATCTGTGCCAGAGACATTGGGAACTCAATGCCCTGGAGATTTAGCACAGATGCATAGTCGGGGTACGAACTTGGACGATGGGGATGTCTGTCCGCCGGATGGAGAGCGGCGATCACTGCCCACGCGAAACAGGCGTTGTCTGAGGATTGTACACTGATCGTTGCGTTTTTCAGCATTAATTCTCGCGGCAACTTGTAGTGACACCCGGCGCGCAGCGGATTATACTTGTTGACATTGACGATCAGGTTGAGAATTCTCGTCAATGCCCATCCGCTGTCGCGTTCCTGGAACACTTCCAGCGATGCCCCAGGGTGGGTTCGACGACGCATCGTTGGTACCACTCCTCCAGATCGGATGTGCGGAAGAGTTCGCAGTTCCGGGTATTGATGCTCTTGCAAGCATGTTTATCGCCCACCACAAATTCACCGTTGAACACAGTGTTCACTTGGAGGTTTCGATGTTTCTTCAAAGCGCCACGCACATGCTCCAATACAATGGTCCCCGCATCCTGAAGGAAGTTGCGCGGCTCGATGTAATTCGAATTTAGCACGGCACCAGTTAATACGCGGCTATCGAACGCAGTGTCTATTTCGCGCCACAAAAGTCCTGTGCTAGAATGTCCTGTACCTTCGCGCACGAAGCGGCCGCGCAACGAATGTTTCAGTCCTTCGAGCTGCGCGATTCGAGTAACCAACGATTGTCGAACGCCGATCGATAATCGGGGACGTATCACTCGGCTGTGTTCTTCCAACGATTTTATGCACTCGTTGCACCGTTCTTCCCACGCGAGGTACTCTTCCCGCGAAATTAATCGTGCAGATTGTTCCAACAATTGCCGTTCTACTTACGCGAATTCTTCCATGATCGTAAAAAATGGAATGTAAATGTAGTATGTTTTTTTTCCACGCAACACGTTGCAACGATTTGAGGCTTTGTACAGTTTGGAGCTCGCTTTTATACCCACACCACGATTTGCTCTTTCTGTCTAACTCTTTTGGCGTACCTCCTCCCCCAAAAAAATTGCATGCAAAAACGACGATTCGTTCCGACATGGTTCTATGCAGTTTCTGCCGATACAGCATAATTCTTTCTATGATTCACACGTATGACGAATTAGCGCGCAAAATCGTCCGACACAGTTTCTGCTGATACCGCATAATTCTAAGAATCCACGCTTCCACAGGTATTATATTATATTCGGCGCGTGTCGAGTCTTTTATCCTTGAGGGTGGGTTCAAGTTACATACAATCGCGTGATATGCTGCGATGTTAAGATTGAAAAACATTATGGAAAAATTGGTAGCTTTAGATTAAAATGCTGTGGTGGGGGAGGCAATTGCACCGCTATTTAAGCCGAGCTCTCGGACTCTATTCCATCAATCGCTCAGTAACCTCAGTGACTTTTGACGGAACAGGCGGTACTCTATAAAAAATATAGTGCACATCAAAATGTTCAAACACAGCTTAAACGATTCATCCTGCGCAGCCGGCAACGATGGCGGGTTTCCAAATAAATGCCAATAACAGCAGCAACAACAAGAACAACATCATCAACAATTCAATATGAGGTACGTACGCGTTCCTATACACTCTTCATTTACTTCATTCACTGTAAACGCAAACGACCGATGTATCAATTTCATGTACTTGTTTCTTACATTTCTGAATCCGTATCGTTAAAAACGATGAAACCATCAATCGTACGGATCCTGGGGCGTGATTATCCACTGACTGCAACAGCTTATAAACGTCTAACTATAGGAATTCGCATTGGTATGGATTTGTGTCACGTCGAGATCTCCATAGCCGACAATAAAGGCAGCGAGTTAAGCTTTTCAATGTCTACGTGGAAGCTCCTGCTACAAAACGAGGAAGACATACTCCAACGATTACGCAGCAACGCAACATCACCCCAAACTCACATTATAATTGATCATTTACGACTAGAGTTCACGCGTATGATGATCAACTTATTAAAATTACCGATAATCACGTTGTCATATACATGACTGAAGTCACGATGCGTAAACTATTCGCGTACAACCAGTGCATTGAACATATGTACACCTGGCTAACTGAAAACATGTACTCTGTAAGCAGTAAATATGCAACCTTCGTGGAAGTTTTACGTACCGCTTCCGCGCCAACAGATTATGTGAAATTAATTTCTGAAAGCGAACACTTCGAACAGCATTCATTGATCGATTGTGAATTGTTAGCATGTGCAATCAATCATATTGCGGATGATGCTCGTAGTAAAAAATGTTAAATTATATTCTTTTAATTTTATGATTTGTTACAATATATATCATAAACGTATATTATTTCTCAATTTTATTTACCCATCATCCTCCTTGCCACCTAATTTTAAGATTTGCTGACGCTGCATAATTCTTTCTATGATTTGAGCTGCCAAGTGACATCACCCTGCACGGCCGCTCCAGAGGAGTCGAATTTCGCGTAAACGCTTAATACTGTTTGACGAAGAACAAAAGTATCCTACTTTTGCAAAGCTAGACACTTCTCGATTTCATGACAGGAGGGGGTTTTAACATGCGAGAGCCAGGAGATGCAGCGAGACCAGTTGTCTCCAAAGCTTTGAAGATAGTCACTTGACAGTTTTTGTAACAATTTTTTCTGTCTTATATTTGGTGAAAAATGGGCCTATCGAGAATCGCCCCGGAGTGCGAACCCGAGGTATGTACATATAAATATTTTGTCATTTACCGCATTTAATTGTTTAGATTATGCCTATATTAAATCGTGGTGTTCTAGAATTCTAATTCTCCACCGCCCTCACCGATATGGTCGTCGGATTGGGGGTCGCCGTCGCCGTCGCCACCACAGTCGCCGCCGCCGTCACCTCCACAGGTGTGTAATACTTTGCATTGTTTTGTGCGTTTCATGTTTATTGTATCAGTGTTATATCGACGTTTGTGTCTGTGTTATAGGACCAAGTGCCAATGATCATAATGGCGCTCATGGCACGGGTCCTGGCAGGAGACGTCGAGGCTGCACCCCTAGCGGTGCACATGCGGCGATCAGGCCTAGTGATCGACTCCGCGATGCCGGTCAGATTGCGGCGGCCCTGGACGCCGTACCGCCAAATGGGGCCCCTGCGACGACCGCGGACACCATCACCACCGTCGCCACCATGGTTCGATATTAGCAGACCGCTGCCTAAAAGCAAACGATGCGGCTTAAAAAGGACAGACTGATTTTCTATTGTTTTATTTCTGAACGTCCTACAATGATTTCCTGGCTTTGTAGGAGCAATTAAAGCGAAAGGGCCTTTTTTGTTTCAAACTTGAATAACTCAGGCAAAAAAAACGTACCTTCGACCACCAATGAATACTGATTTTACACAGGAAAGTCGTCGCTTATTTTTTTTTTAGGAGAGTTGGAATAAAAGAAATGAATAATAGGCCATAAATAAACTTACTTGATTGTGAGACTGCGTCTCAGTGTCATCCATGTTATGTATAACTACATCTTGAACCTCGGGTGCAATTTGTTCGGGTTCGTCTCCTATCGCTTCCGCCTCGTTCAGGAGAGATGTTTCATTTTCAATATTTGATATGCTGGTACTTGGGGTGTTTTGGTATTTTGTGAATACTAATAAATCATAGTACCACAGTGTTGGCACATAAACATCCTCAGCCCCGTTCCCAGACCGTCAGACACTACATTATTGTATTTCTTCCGGAATGACCCACGGAGACGTTGAATTTTTTTGCTGACAAAATCCTTGTTTGCTTGGGGAAATATAGTTTTGCAATATGCAATTAGTCTTGCGTAACACTCCCTGCGTAGATTACGATTTTTTGTGTTCGTCGGTTTTAACTTTCCACAGAGGAGACATTGTTCTGTACAAAATAAGGAGCCCTGTCACTGTTTCATTACTCCACTTTGTGTCGTCCGTCATAATTTGCAGTAAGCACGCAGAAAATCACTAACGTAGCCGAACTATACGAAAACGGTATTGACACTTCGACTTTTCGTTTGATTCTGCCTTTTCTCCGTGTTTTCACTTAAAAGGTAAGCATTGATTCCTCCCTCCATAGGTCAAATTTCGAGTGGAGGTGGTTATGGCAAAATATAATTGGCCAAAGCGGGACAAAAGCGGGACAAAGCGGGACCCAATTCAGCCATTTCTGCAAGCCTGCTGTACAATTCTCTCAGTCAGTAGCGTGATACCTGTCGTTTTGGAAACACCACTTTATGTCTAATCGCGATAAATCACAGATATGGACAGCCGTTAAGGACCGAAAATTAGGATTTCTTGGAGGGGATAGGGTGAAGTGAACGGGCCATTCCCCTTGCCCCTGTGACATTTCAGCTTGTGGGTAGTCTCCTTTTTTCTCATCTCCCAATAGTATGTGTATCGAAATTTCGAATGCGCATACCAGTCCACACTTACCAGCCTATTTCACAAATGCGAATTAGTGAAAGAAAATGTGTATTATGTACTTACATATGTACATACAGTGGAGACAAAAGTATTCGGACACCCTTTAAAACAGAATAATAACATTAAATTTGGTCCAAACGACGTGATTTTTTTAGAGGCTAGAAGGATTAGTTTACTAAGTAGGTGGCGTGTTTCGTCCTTTTGAAAGAAAAACAATCTTTCCATTACAATCATTAATAATGATCAGAATTATATCATGTTTGTATAATTTTCATTGTAAAAACTCCAGCAATGCATTGGTGGTATTTTTATGGAGTTTTAATATTAATTATAGAAATTACCATTTCCATTACTGAGTGGCCTATTGCTGTCCTTGTCTTTATGACTCTAGGCTCTAGGACCCCTGAAGCGCGTGGTGCGAGAGCTTCGACCCGAGAACCTTTCATGGTCATAAAAAAAGGTCGACCTTTCCGCGATTTCCGGACTCCGTCAGTCCAAATGCCCAAATATCGTTGGCAACCGAATTTTAGTTTCACCGAACGGATAGGGGTTCTACACGGACACCGGCTGACATCCTTGACACGGACAAGTGTGCGCTGCTCCATTGTAAAGCACGCAAACGATATTTTTTAACACGGATCTGAACGGCCCAGACCTGACGGATACGGAGAGGCCATCGAATTTCACGGAACTGACAAGTGTGCGCTGCTCCATTCCAAAACAAGCAACCGATACCTTGTACGTCCACGGAACGGAGACCGAACGGAGACGGAACGGAAATGTGTGCGCAGACCTTAAGAAATGCCTACTCCTTTTATAATTTGTATTGGTTGTATAAAAGTAGTCCGATTTGCATGATATTTATGATAATTTTAATTGGGAGACCGCCAGAAATCCATTAGTGTTTCATTAGTGTTACTTTCATAGTGTTTCATTCTTAATACGCTGTAACGAATATTTTTCACCCTCGACTGTGGGTCGCCGACCTCGATTCGCTGCGGTCGGCCAAGGATTCATACCTGTTTCAGAAAAACTGTATACTTTATTCTTTATCCTATCGATATGGAAGTGATACCGATGGATTTCTCATGTTTTCCAAATGAAAATTATACTTAATTTCATGTAAATCGGACTATTTTTAATGAAGTTATGGAAATCAATTTATTATGAAGATTCCTTAATTACAATCCGATTTGTGTCGTTTTTGGACCATTTTCATCGGGAAAACATGAGGAAACGATTCACGTCACTTTCGCCAAGATCCGGCGAGAAATGTAGAATGTTCGAATCAACACGTCGTAGGGGGTAAGATTGTACGCCCCCCTGGGCTCGAGAGTCGAAGTCCTCGAAACCCATCATCGTTGCCTCTTGAGTCTTGGCTGCCAGGCTCAGTACGCGCTCCAGGATTTCTGCACTGGGGGAAATCCTGGAGCGCGCGCCGAGCCTTGGTTTCAAGTGCCGTTTTCCTTTTCTAACTACCTTTTCTGTCTCTTACGTAAACTCTTCTGGAGTCTAGGTTGGAGCGCGGGCAGGAGCGTGGTTTTATCTGGCGCGCGGGCAGGAGTGTGGTGCTTTCTGGCGCGCCACGCAAGAGCCTGGGTGAAAAATTTGACCTGCATCACGAGCCATCAAAAGATTACCCCTTTCTTCAAAACATCTTGCACATTACACCTCTTCATCATTTATCTTACATATAACATCACTTGCATACCTATACTCGAAGTCATGTAAGAAGGATTGTGGCGACCGACGAGTTTAGACTGGTTCTACGCATGTTGGCGGTCATTGGCTATGTCACCACCAATGGTCTTTCGGCTGCGCATGCGTGCTGCGCCGAAAGCATTGGTGTGGCGCCACTTTTGTATATACCGCGTGTTTCGACTTTTCGTCGGATTTGATTACTCTTTTTTACTGCAAATTTAATAGAATACACGTTTTATTTGGTTACTCGGTATATGAAAGAGAATCGGAACGGTGCATGGAGAGAGGGAAGCCTGGGTGGTAAAGTGGGGGAACAGAGACCTCGCGACAGTTGAAGAGCTCATTCTACATGCGCGAAAAAGATCCTTCTTACATGACTTCGAGTATATGTGTATTTATTGTCTATCAATATTAGTTTTTATATTCAAACAAGTAATTACATGGTAATTATTGCCGTCAATAGTAATAATTATGATCGTCACAACAGCCGGGGAAACATTTGGCCTTTTTTTAATGTACCCTTGTAAAATTTTACAGTTGTTATAACTGAGCCATAAACCATTTCCATAATTTATAGCACCTCCAGGTCAACCAAATGTAGCTCCGTAAAAACAGATGTTTCAGTGTACCCTATTGTAATAGCATTTATGATATCCTCTATAAGCCAGGTATATCGAGGTATATCATCGATCGTTTCGCAGATCCATGATATACATCGAACGGGTAGTACGCAATACACAACTGCGGCGGATCGTGAAAAAAACATATGGATGGAGTCGACGTAGAAATATGAGACCGAACTGGCTGTCTCCAAGTAGTGGCGGGTATAACCTTCTGGCGTGCACGAAGGAGCGTCGATCCGGCGTCTACGTATTTTTGCGTGCCGCGCGCCGGGAACGCACGCCGGGAACGCGCGCAGGAACGTCCGTGTAAATGACCCTAAAGATACCGCGTCAGATTGTCACGAGGGCGGTCGGGGTTCCAGTCCCCTCGCTCGCAACTTCTTCTCATACTCCTTTTTTTTTAAACAATTTGTCCCGTGAAAATATATTTTGTAGATATTACGTATCATATACGTTACGTATTACTATACACAAATTTTAAGGTTAATTAAAAATGCGTTTATAAAATAACATATTATTCTAATTTTCTCTTTCACCGGTGTTTTCATATCATATTCTTGTACTGCGAGAATATATTTCATTCCGAAACTTTCGACGCCTGCGAATGTCGAGCAGGTGAAGTGGGATAGCCGTTAAAAAAGCCGTATTTTCACGGAAAAAATTGTTTAAAAAAAAAGAAAAATTGAGTGGTACAGAGTTGCGGGGGAACTTGAACCCCAAAAGCTGCTCTGGTGACAATCTGACGCGCTACCGTTGTGTCCACGAAACTTTCTTAGGTGTAGGTTACTATATATATAATTGGTTTACTACGTACGTTAGAAACTTTAAATTATAATATCTCCAAAACGAAGGCCCATTCGACAAAAAGCCAAAATGGTATTTTCATACTACATGAGTATTTAACTGTATGTAAGATCCGGACCGAATAAATAATAAGGCCGATGTGGAAGCGTAACCACAGACGAGGTATGGAATAGACTACTCACCCAATGTATTTTTGTGTCATCGGTTTGGGGGGTCCTAGGACCCCCTTACCATTTTAGTGTCGCATGCAACGTTACCGGTGAAGTCTCGAAACAGATTGTAACGCTACGCGTGGTAGGAATTAGAATTCAGCACGGGTAAAACTAGGTTATTTTTTGAGAGCCGATGCCCGCGATTTATAAATGTTTCTGTTAGAGTAACGATTTAAAAATCGTAATATAAACATATTCCGTTCAACAGAAGAAAAAGGCGGATGAAAATAAAACGATATCACATTCGCTTTTTAACCTTGCTGTCCTATTCCGGTATATTTAAAGCAAAACAAATTTCATTCGCTTGCAATAACGTAATATGTAAAAAGAGTGCTTTAATGTTTTTTAAGAGCACGTGTTGCTGAACCCCACCCATTCATCATGTGTTTACGCATACATTAATGTTGGTCTATACGATACAATACAGACATATAATAATAACAATAATAATGTGACGTAGCGTCCCAGCAGGTGAGGAATCGAGCGCGCGGTAATCCGACCGGGAGTGAGTGAGACGCCAAATGCCCGGCCGACCGCGTCCGAACCACGCCGACCCGGGCCGAGGCACACCAGGCTCGCGACGAGTCAGCGCGATGACGATAACTCCCCACCGCGCCGCTAGATCGCGTCGATTTCTCGCTGCTAAGATATTCCGGACATCGGGACATAAGCCTCGCCGCGACGCAAAACCGGCAGTTCGAGTGGGGCTACGGATCCCCCTCCCTAACAGCGCATAGCTGGATGTTGCCCAGTGACCGCGTCAATAGGAAAACAAAGCCGGTAACCGCCGATCAAACGATCGCCACCCATTGTGCCATTACGGAGACGCCAGGATGATGCCCGGTCTCCAGGCCTGCCGCCCCGTTTACAGAGACGCCCGGATGTTGCCCGGTCTCTAGCCGCCGTATCGAGACGCTGGAAGTTGCCCGGTCTCAACGGCCCCCCCCCCCCCTTGCCCCGTTCACAGAGACGCCCGGATGTTGCCCGGTCTCTAGCCGCCGTATCGAGACGCTGGAAGTTGCCCGGTCTCTAGGCCTGCCGCTCCGTTGCAGAGACGCCCGGATGTTGCCCGGTCTCTAGCCGCCGTACCGAGACGCCTGGAAGTTGCCCGGTCTCTACCCGCCAGTACCGAGACGTCTGGAAGCTGTCCGGTCTCCAAAGCGCTTCGCGCCAACGTAGAATCACCGGGATACCGCCCGGTCTCTATCTAGTCCGTTCCGAGTAAGACCCGGATGTTGCCCGGTCTCTACCCGCCAGTACCGAGACGTCTGGAAGCTGTCCGGTCTCCAAAGCGCTTCGCGCCAACGTAGAATCACCGGGATACCGCCCGGTCTCTATCTAGTCCGTTCCGAGTAAGAGGTGCGAGGACTCTGTCCGACCTCCACGACTACGCCGTATCTAGCACCAGTCAATGGTATTAAGCTAAGCCAGCACATGTCCGCTTCGGCCGCCGTCTATTGGTATATGTTTATGAAATACAGGACGAGTAATAAAGGATTACGTTATTAAGAAATCGGTGTACACGAACCCTGTCTTACCGACTCTAGCTAATCACACCGATCCTTACCTCATGAGTGACTTACGTCACAATAATAATAATAATATCCTTCTACTGTACTATATCATTATTTAATAAGAACATATCGAACCCGTACACACCGATTTTGGTGCAATTTTGCAAGTCTGCGGAGTAACCAAAAATATTCGATACATATTTTTTGAAAAAATAATTCATTCTATTCCATAACTATTAGAAAAATTCATTTGTTTAAACTATGTACTAACTGACGTTAACTGACTAATATTAACTGATGTTCGGATATTTCAATAAGTTTATACAGTATATCCGATTTGTTCTTATATTATTTTTCACACGCTATTATTTTTATAGCTATTGAAAAAGCAAACAAATGTTTCATATGAAAGTTTTTGTATTTGATGGAGGAAACTGAATAGTATAGGGGGTGGGGGAGTATGGTATTTAGAATGCAAGAAGTAAATATATTTAAGGTTTGGAATACATAAAGTGCTCGATACGACCGTCCTATGCGAGCGACTGCAGGAGACAGTCAGTGATGGGCAAAATATTATATGAAATATAAATTTGTGTACGACATTTTTATTTCAAATAATTTTTTGCCCATCTGCTAAGGAGATTGTCTTCGTCCGCCGATCGTCTCGTTCTTTTGTCGATGTCGACGGGCTCGACGACGCGGTTTCGGCCACGTCCAACAATGCGTTTGCAGACCTCAGAATCTATTGTCCTGGTTTTCTTTTTTATGATTTTATCTTTAATGTAGTGTATGCATAGATTGGACTTAGGGGGTAACTAATCGGACGTGTATTTGATAGTAGCGGTGTTTTAATTTTTTTTTCTAGAATTGTTGTGTCTGAATGTTTTAACCCTTTAGCTCAGGGGTTTCGAACAGGCGGCTCGCGAGCCACAGTGGCTCTTTCTCCTCTTCGCCCGTTCAGGAGAGCCGTAGGAGAACGACCCCCTCTATACCTACTTCATTCTGATGTGTTTCTCGTCCGGGAACCGCACAAGCCCGTGGGCTCGTGGTGGGAGGGGATCGGTTCACTGACAATGAGCGTTGGTCTCGAGCTACTCCTGGAGAAAGATAAGTGGGGGAACTCACTGACCGGGCGCCCAAGACGTGTGGCTCGCGGAGTGGGGAAGTTCGACAGCCCTGCTTTAGCTACTCAACGCCACGCTTATACCGGCATCCGTTAATGCCATTTTTTTAAACGATGCGCCATTATTGTGGCTTTTACACGTGGGTGGCGAAAAATCTCTCCCTATAGGAGTATATCGCAGCGGTCAACCCTGTCGTAGCTAAAAATTCTGAAATTGAGATGGGTACGAGACCAGTCGACATTGTTTTCAAACCTCATTACAGTAATCTGGGGTGCGAGTTGTAAACCGACCATAAAAGCGGAGCGGGCGACTCGCTTACCCGGGCCGGGAAATTCCCAACAACTCTTTGCCACGTGAATTTGAAAGAGACCATCCTATAATTTTCAAAGCTTGGGGATCACTGCTGTCCACCGGCCGCTGGCACCTTTCCGAACGCCGGGACGGCGCATGATTGTAGTGCAGAGATGGGCAAAAAGTTATTTTAAATAAGAATTTGTGTGCGAAATTTTTATTTCAAATAATTTTTTGCCTATCTCTGTTGCAGTGGAATGCGTACCTGTTCGCGCGAGCGCGGGTTGCAAGATTAAATTATGATCCTGTACATTTCTTCTACTATTGTTAATTTTCTAAATTTTCCATCCTTATACCAATGGAATACAACAGATGCAAGGCATTTCATCCCAAACAACGAAATGATAGAGCAGTGAATCGATAATGATTATGTTAGAAATGTTTATCCCTCTTCTGTTTATTGCTGTTCGTGTTAATAAAATTAATAAATTGAGAAACAATTTTCAATCGATTTGATTGTTCGCAAAATACACCTCATCCAGCCCCTTCCAAAGACATGTAACTCGTAAATACCTCAGATGTATGTAGTAATCCGCTGCGTTTCAAGACCATTATACTCATTCATCTTTCTCCTTCAGCGTCGGATCTGTATTCGTACTCAGAATGTTAAAATTCAATGGCCACGACATTCTGGCCTTTTCACTGCACGCTGTGTTGAAATCGGTTGAACGGTAACGCGTACCTTTTTTTACGACCCTGATGGGTTCTTAGGTAAAAGCTCTCGAACGACACAGCTTGGGGAGTCAACGCTACAGTAGTGGCATAAAGACAAAGTCAGCAATAGGCCATTGTAATGGGTATGTCAATTTCTATCATAGAAGTATCACAAATGGAATACTAAGGTGTTTTGCTAACGAAAATGACACCAAATATGATATAATTCCGATTATTCTTACTGACTAATGGAAAGTACTTGGAGTAAAGTAATTGAGGAAAGTAATGAAGAGCACTTGAATTCTACGTGAGCTGACACGGAACTGATATGTGTGCCCAGATCTTAACGTAAGCGATCCTATGCTCGTGTACTTACATCGTAGATGTTTTTTATAATTTTTAAATCTATTCAATAGTTAATAAGAACAGACCCAATCAATTTGTAATGAAACGTAAGGATTTAGGGGCCTCGGGTCCCAAAAGCAACGAATATAAATTTTACTAAAACGTTTCAATTAATTATTTACAATGATTTTTACGTATCGTAGGATGGGCACCATCTATTTAGACACGCGCGAAGGGCAGAGATTTGCGGGAATGTCAGTAATAGCGCCATTTTTTAATATTTTTCGGCGTACAACACGTGAAAATATTAGTTGAATGTCCCACTACATGTAAAATACTAACAATTAATTTCGTCTTGCAATTTATAGCTTGTATAAGCTCTCAAGAAGTGCCATATTTTAGTGCCATATAGGGTCCTGATTCCCGAAATAGATTTTCAGAGAGAAATCCCACGTGAGTCGTTGACAAACCAAGCTAAAGCATAGCTTAGCAAAAGCCCGCCCTCTAAGTTAAATTCTCTCTTTAAACAAGTCACACGTATACAAGCACGCACACACCTTTCAGTATTTCAACACATTTCAGAGTAGTTCTTGAATTGGACGCTGTTCATGAACAGAGGTCGCTAAATTCAGTCCTCAAATTATGGGTCGGTAACGCAGTTTGGGCGGTGACACGAAGTCCCATAACGTGAGTAGTCTATTCCATACCTCGTCTGTGGCGTAACTAAAATGCAAGGGTAAAGAAGATTCCGCCGGACCGCGGCGGTGCGTGACCGGTGACACATTTTTTCGGTACTTACGAGGAGGGCTCGCTATATGACCGACGGGCACGTCAAAACACAAAGGCCTGTATTCATAGTCGCTACTTATTCTTAAGGGGGTAGACACGTCACGTGACACGGGCGATGCACCGCGCTGTAATACCGACAATCTAACCTCAAACATGGGTTTGGAATTTTTCCTTTTTCGTCCTTATATGAGCAGATTTTGGGCTGGGCGAGGACTCATTCGAAAGAGGAAGGTTCAATGCGGAACGCTGGGATCACCGTTTGAGTCACAAAACTCTTTTAATGACCTAAAAATACTTAAGGAGGTAAACACGCCAAGTGACATGGGTAATGCAGCGCGCTGCATACCGACACAATCTGGCCCGAAACATGGGTCTGGGAAATTACGTTGTTTGTCCTTATATGATCAGATTTCGGGCTCAGTGAGGTCTCATTCGAAAGAGGAAGGTTCAATGCAGCGCGCTATGGCCATCGTTTGAGTCACAAAACTCTTTTAGTGACCTAAAAATACTTGGATTCTTGCGGGTGTATTTTGTCGACTTTTGCTCTACTTTGATCACTCATATTATTAGATATCAACACAATCTCGTCGAACCATGAACATAGCGCGCTGCACTGAACCTTCATCTTTCGAATGCGACCTCGCCCAGCCCAAAATCTCCTCATATAAGGACAAACAACGTAATTTCCCAGACCTATGTTTCGGGCCAGATTGCGTCGGTATACAGCGCGCTGCATTACCCGTGTCTACCCCCTTAAGCACATGCTTAAGCATGCGGCATCCTCTCCTAACCTAGTAGCTAGTAAAGGATGCCGAATGCTTAAGCATTTGCTTAAGAATAAGTAACGACTATGAATACCGCCCAAAGTGGACGACCGGAGCTCATGCATGACACGGCGTCCGAACATTCTTTCTGATTTCCTTGCATGTAAGTGTGCTTCATTATTATTAATTAAGGTGTACGCATAATGAAACGAACATATTTTCAACGAATAGATTATTGTTTATTTCATTACATGTGTCAAATAATAGTCTGCGCAGATTTTTGCTAACCTATTTCTTTATTGAAATGTGTATCTTTTTGGGATCGAGTTCCTTGGAAGGAAATTCAACAATTCTTAGTAGCAGAAGCAAAAGAGAAAATATTATATTTGGTAAGTGACGTTTACATTTATTTATATATAATAATACGTATGATATTAGTTTAGTGTTTATTACACATTTTTCGTTTTTTATAGGTTGGAATATTAAAAAAAAAGAAAAGTAAAGTACACTCGCTGAGCTGCCGGGCGCTCCTCCGAGTATTTGATAATAATAATAATAATAAGCTTTACTTGCTGCATCGCATCTTATCTTATCTTTTATAACATCACTCGATAGGCTGCACTGCGCCACGTCTCGAGTATAACAACTTTCAATAAAGTTGGGCGTCCGCGATAGCATAACTATAAAAAATATCTATATAAATAAAAATGTAACTGTTCGTTTGTTCAAAATCTTAAACCTCCGAAACCACTGGACGGATTGTGATGCGGTTTGCACCATTTTGTAGAGCATTTCTCGAGGAAGGTTTATGTGTATGCGACATCAAGCTGTGGCAAATAGAAGCCGAGCAATGACGATTTTAGTGAAGCAAGGTTTTCGTGAATCGCAGCGCTCACAGACCAGCTAACGATGTGACTCGCATCCCCACCACTGTACGGGCAACCGTCACGCGCATCTCTTTCGCGCACTAGATTCTACATATTGCGCGTATGGACCTGTATCTCGCACCTAGAGCTTGATCGTGCTTTAAGAAATTAAGCATTAATGAGATTGGCGGGATCAAACATACAGAAGCCTATCGGGGACTTTATTTTATACTATGTAGAGGCAAACATGAATCACGCTAATAACTCGGGCGAAGCCGCGACGGGGCACGCTAGTAAAAAATAAAAATATAATTCGTCATGTCTATAATTAATAATAGTAGTATTAATGTCTTACCACTCACAAGGGAAGTTTGGCAACCCGTAAATTCAGAAAATTATGAAACTTGGTGTGCAAGTAGAGTAGTTCATCCGTAACGCAACCCTATTTTTCGTTGGTGCCATAATGCAATCTTTGGGGGTGCAATCACCCCGTGAAAAAAATTCAGAATTTTCTTTTCCGTGAAATATCTCGGGAAGGGTGAGAGATATCGAAAAAAAATTTAAACAAAAATTGCATCCTTTTTTATATCTACAAAACCGCGTAAAAATAATTTTCGAAAAAAACATATTTTTCAAGTTACCCCGACCACCAACCCTTAAAATCAAGTTTTTGTATTTTGTAAATATACGCTGAAATACCTCTGGATAATCTCTTTTCATACATATAAATAGTATATGCGGTATGTTTTTTTTGCAAACAAATACAACCTCTATTACCGAATTTTAAGCCCATTTTAGCAGTTGCCATTAATAAAATGGTTTCTTAAACCCATATTTTAATTATTAGTTATATAAAGTTTAGACAGCTTTCAATTATTTAAGCAAGGCAGTAGGTACCTAAAATTGTATCCAAGCAAAAACTCATCAATGAGCTAATCAATGACGTGCATGAATCATTATGATATCAGCACATTCGTACATGCATTACTTCAAGTGTAATCGTATTAGGTTATTTTGGAAATCACACGATAAATAAATAATGTACGAAGATTTACAATGACTTTGCAAAACATATATTTTATCATTAAAATGACGCAGAATCAAATTGATGCCGATAATCTTGCCGAACTTTCCGATTTGCCTAATGCATGTATACAGGGTGTCCCAAAAATGTCGGAGTTCCTTGGAAGGGGTAATTCAGGGGGTGATTTGAAACAACTTTTTCCTTAGCGAAAATATTGTCCGAGGCTTCGTTAAGGAGATATTAACAAAAAGCCCCGACCAATCAGAGCGCGCGCCATCCGCTCGAGCTTCCGCGGTAGCGTTGGCTACGCTGCAGGCGACTGCGCTTGTACTACGAACGTACGAAGAAGCAAGTCGGCATGCATCGAAGGAAACCGCGTTACACTTTTTTTTTTATAAAGCAGAATCTTAAATAAGAATTATTTGAAGTGAGAGGACAAGAAGTACGGAAATTTCGTTTTTAAATAAGGCATAAACGAAAAGGTAATGTAACAGAAAATGTACGACATGTGATCGTAATTCGTTATTGCGGTAAAAATCCGTAGTTTAATAACGGCCAACACAACTAAATTTAAAAAATAATATTAGGTGTATGAATAAATTCTTTCCGACTGGATTTACATAATCAGTACAAAATTTCTATCGCGGTGGTATTCGTAAGCTGCCAGAAAAATGGCAAAAAGTAATTAACAATAATGGAAATTATTTCGATGATTGAGTTGTTTTCATATTTTTTAAATCGAACTATTATTGTACCTTAAAATCGGAAAGAATTTATTTCTACATGTAATAATCATCAATAAATTAAATAAAACTCACCCATTCGGACATTCCTTTCCTTCCTTTTCGGAAACCTGTGTCACTGGGTCACTGTACCGATCCTGATTTATGGTAGGGTAGCGCCCAGTGCTCAGCTGATGGCAGGTATTCGCAGGACACCACGCGAAGGTAAAGGTCGCAACGTCAAGTGCGTCCGGGTTGATGTACCGAATATTCACTTCACTGCACTGATACTAACACTGATCATTTAATTTATTTTTCACGGAACGTGTTGTTCCTACGTTATAAAAATTGGTGGCCCCGAAAGGGGCCGATTGCTGTTAATTGAGCAGTTGCTCGATGTGGCCACCCTCAACGTTTATGCACGCCTCCGCACGTACAATCAGCTGCCTTTGGACGGCTTGCAATATTTCTGGCGTTATGTTCGCCACCGCAGCATGAATTCGCGCGACGATGTCTTCCTGTGAATTCACTGGCTGACGGTACACCTCATCCTAAAATGATCGTTGTACAACAAATACAAAACGTAAGTAAAAAAAGAATAGGTACCTATAAAAAAGTAAGAGCACTAATGAAATTACCTTCAGGTAGCCCCAGAAGAAAAAATCCAGCGGGGTCATATCCGGTGACCGTGGGGGCCACGCAACAGGACCGTCGCGGCCGATCCACCTGTCCTGGAAGGTTTCATTAAGGTAGTCGCGGGCAATTGTGGCGAAGTGAGGTCCAGCCCCGTCTTGCTGATAGACCATGTTGTGTCGGATCTCATTTGGAATATGGTCCATAAGACCCGGCAGAACATGCTCTAAAAAGGCTTTATACGCTGGGCCGTCCATCTTGTCTGGCAGCATGTACGGCCCAACGATAAATTCGCCACAAATGCCCGCCCATACATTAATAGACCAACGGACTTGTGCTGCGCGTGTCCGAAGTGCTAGCGGATTCTCGTCGCTCCACACATGCCGATTGCGGGAATTGAAGCAACCTTCCCTCTTGAAGATTGCTTCGTCCGTCCACAATATGTATTTGCAGAACAACGGATTCCGTTGCACTTCTCCCAACAGCCACACTGAATACTCAACCCGCTGGTCGGCGTCCCCGGGCTGCAAATGTTGCACCGGTACATAGTGGTACGGGTGCAACATGTTTTCCTTCAGGGTTCGGTGTACCGTCATTCTGCTGGCACTAGAAGAAAATGCAGAAACATCCATTATTAGATAACATTTGTTTTCCTTAATTAATAATTGCTGCAGTGATCTTGTGCTGTGACTAACTCTAGGCGGCGGCTCAAGGTGCGCACGCTGACGGTCGGGTCTTCGGCGATTGCATCCAGCACATTTTGTTGTACCGCAAGGTTCCGCGCGGCTCTGGGTCTACCCATGGCACTGCCTCGCGGCATCAACGATCCCGTCGAGTATAACCTGGACGCCAAACGCCAAACACGCGCTCGAATTTCAAAACAAAAGCACGCGTCGACGTATTCCGTGCGAGAGATGGTGGGCCTTGGGGAGGAGATACTGCTGTGAAGAGGGCCTCTTCAGGACAGTGGACCGTTTGGGAGGGCTACAGGACAGATTCGATACATTAGGGCCAATCGGACCTGTAGGCCCACCATCTCTCGCACGGAATACGTCGACGCGTGCTTTTGTTTTGAAATTCGAGCGCGTGCTTAGACACTTAAGATAAGCAAGCGACGTATTCCGTGCACCTTGGGGAGGAGACACTGCTGTGAAGAGGGCCTCTTCAGGACAGTGGCCGTTTGGGAGGGCTGCAGGGCAGATTGGTTAGTTTGGGACCAATCGGACCTCAAGGCCCACCATCTCTAGCACGGAATACGTCGACGCGTGCTTTTGTTTTGAAATTCGAGCGCGTGTTTATACTCGAGAGATAAGGGATCCGTCTTTAATTTGAAGGTAGGACGAAGCAGGCGGGACTACGCGCAGTCAGCGGACTACCTCTTTGTAATTTCTAGTTCTTCAAAATTAATCAGGCTGATCAGTCAGAGCATTTCGCCAGGGTCGCGGTTTATTGTCCGGCGAGTCGGCGGTAGAGAACGGTTTCCTACAGTTTCGGATAATTTATGACTTAATTGGTTCCGCCTCGTAGCAGTCGTGAACTCAGGGTGTCGGAAAGGGGAAACAGGAATGGTATGCATTTTCTTCTTTATAGTAACTCGAAGACTGTCTCTTCTCTTCGGACCCTTTCGAACCGATACACGTGGTGTCTGTTTTCTATCTCGAAGCAATGGGTACATTGGCAGTAGAAGGACGGAGCGCGGGCTTTTGTGAAAGTGTTCGTTGCACTTCTGCAAAACACGTGTTCCGAAAATGTGTTGGCTTCTTTTTACCTAAAGCCTCTTGCCCTGGTGGGAGTTAACTCATAATGGAACCAGAGAAGCTACTTGGGGGTAGCGGAAGTTGCTTGGAAAAAATCCTGTCAGTCAGCTAGCAATCGCGTCGCAGAAATGTACACGGCCCAAGAATACTTCAGGATAAATAAAGTGATCAGTGTTAGTAGCCGTGCAGTGAAGTGAATATTCGGTACGTTGACCTGGACGCACCTGACATTGCGACCCTTAACTTTGGGTAGTGGGAATGTAAGGATACCTGGGACCAGCTGTGCACGGAGCACGTCCATCGATGACCAGGATCGGTTTGGTGACCCTGTGACACAGATTTTCAAGCTGCAGGTGAATTTCCAACAAGGGTGAGTTTTAGTTACTAACACGATGATATCGGCGCACTGATTCGGTCACACACAACAAATAATCAATCAAAAGCTATTTTGCAATAAAAACAAGAATATTCAACGTTTCGGTCTTGCAAGTGCTCGATCGCCGTTGGGATGAAGTTAAAGAACACACAAACATTGATCGAATTGGTTTTCTTTCTGCCGTAAAATTTGTTCTGGAATCAAATGTTTTTCTTTTCAATGGTGTATACTATAGACAGATATTTGGTACTGCGATGGGATCGCCTATATCCCCAGTAATCGCTAACATTGTAATGGAAGAACTGGAAACGATTTCTCTCTCCAAGGTACCGTTCAAACTTATTTTCTACAAAAGGTATGTGGATGATATTATTACGTGTCTCAAACTTGATGATTTGCAAGTGTTATTGGATTCGTTCAACAGTTTTCACGCTAGATTGCAGTTCACTCATGAGGTTGAAATGGATTCTTGTCTCAGTTTTTTAGATACTACGGTCATTAGATCTAATAACAAAATTGTTACAAACTGGTATCAGAAACCGAGTTGGTCTGGTAGATACATCAATTTTTGTTCTGCTCATCCCATGAATCATAAGATCGGATTAATTAAGGGATTAATAGATCGAGCGATTTTGCTTGCTGATCCGGAATTTCGACCGGCCAACTTACTATTGGTTAAAAACACATTAAAACGGAATGGGTATCCTGTGGAAATGATTTCCTCAATTATTAAGGAACGGATTTTTGAAATTTACCATCCATTAGTGGTCGAAGAACGGAAAGCAAGAAAAAACAATAAAATGGGACCAATCAGCTGGAGAAATACGGTTGTTGTGCCGTTTGTTAATAATATTTCAATTGATGTCAAAAGAATTTTTCGTAAAGTTGGTATACACACGATTTTTAAATTACCTTTTTATACTAAAAGTCTTTTTCCCCCTATTAAGGACAAAATACCTCTTTTAAAAAAATCGAACATAGTTTATTCTATCCCGTGCTTGGGCTGCAACCAGGTTTACATCGGACAAACTTCCAGATTGCTTGAGAGACGTATATGCGAACACAAAAGAAATATTTTATTATCCCCTTCACAGCACACGGCATTGACTAAACATTCCATGGAGTTTGATCATTGTTTTGACTTTAACAATGCTAAAGTGGTTGATAATGAAACCAATTTGAATAGGAGAATTCTCTTAGAGACACTACATATGATTAAACAACCTAGCGTGAATCTTAGGTATGAAACACATAGGATACAAGATTATTACGCAACACTACTCAAGAAGTAATGGTTTTATGATGTGTTTCTCTAGGTAACTCCATAACATCTCTTTAATTACATATCTTACATATGTTATGTAATTTTTAACTTGACTTTGCTCGCTGACACCTGTGGTTGTAGTTAAAAATTCGCCACATGAGCAAAAGGTTTGTTTGGTTAATGCCTTGACAATTTTAAATTTGAATGTTGGGAGTTCGTATATATGTATTGGTCAACGGCTTCTTTTGCCACAGTTCGTCTCACCTTCTGGTGTCTATTGCTTTGTTCGCTGTTTACCTCAGTCATCTTCCAACCGACTCGCGTGTCGCTTACACAGATTTAAACTGCTGCGACGGTTCATTAGCAAGTGCAAATACAATATATATTCTTTCCTGAAGAAGGTCCAAATCAGGGACCGAAACGTTGAATATTCTTGTTTTTATTGCAAAATAGCTTTTGATTGATTATTTGTTGTGTGTGACCGCATCAGTGCGCCGATATCATCGTGTTAAATTGTGCGGTCGAAATTTGATATTTAATTTTAGTTACTAACGCCCCTTCACCTTTCGTTAATTTCCTGTTACATTACCTTTTCGTGGCTACGTTATTAACACAAGGAAATTTACGTATTCCTTATCCTCCCACTTCAAATAATTATTATTTTCGAATCTTCTAAAAAAAAACTGCGTATTCGTCTTTTTACGTTACACGTGATTTTCATCCATTTATCCTTTATTCATTATTCACTTTAAATGACGAACAAACCATGACAGCATGTTCGATTTTATTTGTTACGTCTTTTTCATTTGCCATTCTACGCAAGTTTCTTCGATGCATGCCGAGTTGCTTGCTCGTCGCAGTCGCAGCGCGGCTCGTAGCCACGCTACCGCGGGAACTCGGCCGTCAGACTCGCGCTGTGATTGGTCGGTGCTTTTTATTAATATCTCGTTAACGAAACATCGGAGAGCATTTTCGCAAAGGAAAAAGTTGTTTGAAATCACCCCCAGAATCACCCCCTTTAAGGAAACGCAACATTTTTGGGACACCCTGTATATATGTCATTAGTGGGATGGGTAAGTAAAATTGATTGACAATCATTTAAAATTCATATATATACATGCATTATGCAAATCGGAAAGTTCGGCAAGATTATCGGTATCAATTTGATTCTGCGTCATTTTAATGATAAAATATATGTTTTGCAAAGTCATTGTAAATCTTCGCACATTATTTATTTATCGTGTGATTTCGGAAGGACGGGGAAGGGGACTCCTGCTGTCCTGACGTGTGTTGAGTTTGCTCCGTATTATTTTCACATTTGATTGTTTCATTCTGAGTCCGCTTTGTTCGGTTTTATCTTCAGTTGTGAATCTTGTGCATATCTTTTCGTTACCGCAGTGTTGTGTGCTTGGTGCCCATAGTTTCTGAGTAATCTATCATTAATTCTCGGTATTCGGTTACCGCACACCTCGGCGTGTTCATCTTGTGGTTTCTTCCGTCTGTTTTGTTTGACTTTTTCTGCGACATCGTCATCGTTGATCACAACCTAGTGTGCGCCGTGTCAGGCTAATTAGTAACTAACGACATCTACTGAGGACTTTAATATACTACTGTCTGTGTGCTGTCGATATGGTCAGTTGTCGTGGTTGCTCAAAATTTTTGCCTAAGTCTGGCATCTGCACTGTCTGTAAAATGGACAATAATTTTGACAGGGCCGGTCCATTGAACCGTAATATCCAATCGCAGACTACACCCGCCTCTCCGTCCACAAGATCTGATACCTCACATGACATACGTGCTATACATGGGTGCATTCAAGATATTAATCTCAAATTAACGTCGCTGGATGATCTTGTGTCTCGCATTAATTCATTGCACTCTATGATGGCGGATGTGGCTGAGCGTGTTGACAGTCTAGCGGTAGACCAAGTGTCTTTGGACCGACGCTTGACTTCGTTGGAGCAGCGTTTTGCCGATAACGGAGCGCCTGCTGCGGCTATTTCTGTACCTCTTGGAGAAGTCACCCACCGATTTGAACGCATTGAGCGGTCTGCAAGAGACTTTGAAATCGTTATATCAGGTCTGCCTGATAATTTAAATACTGAGATTCTTCAATCAATTAAAAGTGTTGCAGATGCTATTGATGTATCCTTCTCGCCGTCGCATGTCGCCGCTGCGATTCGTCTCCGTCACACTAAAGCAAAATACAAGCCGCTCGTTATTCGGTTTACTTCTACCTTTATCCGGGACGAGTGGATTGCTAAAAAGAGGGCCAAGAAAGACCTTAACACGTTGCGTCCGGGTGACGTGTACGGTCACGTCATGGGACTCTTGGGCTCGGTCCCAATAAATGTGGAAGGTGAAGAAGAATTTTTGAGGTACCGAATTTTCCTTTTGCATACGCATTCAGTACGAACGTGTTCATCGGTGTGTGCATGTCGTTACAAATTTGCATTTTTTTTCACCATGGTGCAGCTGTTTCTTGAATTTAGGAGAAGGTCAACTATTTTTGGTGCCGGACGCAACGTGTTAAGGCTAAGGATATTGTTCCGTCGTGGCCGGACTCGCTTGTTTACATCAATGAGCGTTCGACTGCCAGCGAACGTAGTAGCCTTCTTGAGGCCAAGAAGGTTGCTAAGGACCTTAAGTACAAGTATGTATGGATGAAGCGTGGAATCATCTACTTGAGGAAGGATGATGGTGCCTCCAACTTGCGCTTTACTTCTGCTGCTGACTTCGTGGGACACTCATCCTCTCAACCTCCAACTCGGCTTGATTCATCAGCCCAAGCTCTTCGTCCTGTGGATGGGAACCAGTGACTTGACCTGAGCCCACTCCCTGGCTCTGGAGTTCCCTGTTCGCCTACATTGAGCAGGGTGGTTTCTTCGCATGGCAGCTTATATTCTTCTGCGTCTTCTGCCTCGGTGGCGTTATCTTCCCCCACTTCTGGGGATTCGCTTTCTTTGCCCTCTACATCGCTTTCTTGTAAATTACGTGCGAACTCCAAATCCTTGTCGGTCGCTCACTTAAATGTTCGGTCACTTATTAGCCATTTCTCGGACCTATCGGATTTAATCCGTTATTACAAGTTTGACATCTTTGCTATTACCGAAACCTGGCTACGTACGGAACATGACTCAGGCTCCCTCATACTGCCTGATTATTCTTTCTTTCGTGTTGACCGTCGTTCACGGCTTCTCTCTCGCGGTGGGGGAGTTGCTTTTTATGTTAAATCTAATATACGTTGTGTAAACATCTTTGATGTTATTACTGATAGCCTCTTGGATGTGGCTGGCGTTATTTTTAGTATTAAGCATGTACGCATTGCAGCTCTGGTTGTCTATCGGCCGCCTAACTGTCCTTTGTCCTGTTTAAATGATCTTGAGCTGTTCCTTGTTGAAGTTTCTTGCACGACTGCAAATATTATATGTATGGGTGACTTTAATATTGATTTTAATAATGTCTGCGACCCTGGTTTTCCACTTATTAGACGCTTTATGTCGTCGCTTTCTCTAAACCAATCTATTTCTGTGCCTACCCGAATCACTGCGTTATCTTCAACTCTGCTGGACTTAATCTTTGTAAGCAATGGCGTTGATATTGTATCTTCTGGGTCTCTGGATGTTAGCCATATTAGTGATCACTGTCTTGTCTTTACTGTACTTGATATTCCCAAATCTATGGGCCGTCAACGTTTCATTTTGCGACGTAATCTTAAGGAAATACCTGAAGAGCAATTCCGCTATGCTGCTGAGGGCATAGACTGGCATCTGATTGGAGACTTGGACTCTGTTGATTCCAAGTTTGCTGCATTTGAATCTCTCATTGTTTCCCTATATGATCAGTATGCGCCGATTAGATTAATTCGTGTCTCTAGGCCCTCGGCACCCTGGTTTACTCAGACTGTAAGAAAATTTATAAGACTTCGTGATCGGGCACTTACCAAATACAGAAGGACTGGGACAGCTGGTGCTTGGGATTATTATAAGCATCTTCGCAATGTGACTAAATCTGTCATCCGTGCTGAGAAGCGGTCGTTTTCAAAGTTTTCAGTCTCGTACCTCCTCCAGAAGATTCTGGGATTCCTTATCCCTGGCCGGATTCTACCGGTCGTCTAGGGTCTCGTCTGATATTGATTCCTTTCCTGATCCTACTTTAATTAATAACCACTTTCTTGACTCTCTTCCTGCTTGTACTGCCTCTCCCAACCTTATACGTAGTTATGCATCCTTGGTTGACGTTGATTCCTACTCTTCTACCTTTTCTTTTGAGCCTTTCACTTCTGAGGACCTCTTAGCTGTCTTTAAAACCATTAAACTTACATCCTCTAATCCCTATGATATATCTGGCAGTATGGTCCTTAATTGTCTTCCATACTGTGTTGACTCACTCCTACTTATTTTCAACTCTGCTATCTCTGCTGGTGTATTTCCTTGTGCCCTGAAACACTCCTTTGTTGTTCCTATTCCCAAAGTGTCTCATGCAACCTCTCTCAATTCCCTTCGTCCAATCTCTCTTACTCCCTTCTTATCCAAGTTACCTGAGAAACTCTGTTTCAATCAGCTTGAGAGGTTTTTCACCACCACTAATGCTCTTCCAGTCTTTCAGTCCGGTTTTCGGAGTGGTCATAGTACTACTACATCCTTGCTGCATTTGTCGGATACTGTATTGCGTGGCTTTGACTCTAGGCGTCTATCTGCCATCATTTCATTAGACTTTTCTAAGGCATTTGATACCATTGATCATGATCTGCTGATTGCTAAGCTTCGGCATACGGGTTTGTCCTCTAATGTCCTATCTTTTTTGGAGTCGTATCTTTCTTCTCGCACTCAGCAGGTCATGCTTAACCAGTTCATGCCTATGGTCTCATCTATTCGCGCTGTTAAACGTGGTGTACCTCAAGGCTCGGTACTTGGGCCACTGCTATTTTGTATTTCTGTTAGGGATTTGCCCTCCATCTGTCGCAACTGCCGTGTGTATATGTATGCTGATGATACTCAGCTTGTAAAGGATTTTGATATTGGAGGGGCTGAGTCTGCTAAACGCGAGATTGCTGCTGACTTGCAACGCCTTACATCTTGGGCTGACTCTCACGGTTTGCAGTTAAATCCCGCTAAATAAACAGCTTTCGTCTTTTGACATTTCTTGAGGCTCTGCATCTCTTTCTATACAACCCTCAGTCAAAATCCTTGGGGTTACCTTTGATCCTCAGTGGTGTTTCGATCAGCATGTTTCTGTCTTGTGTCGTTCTGCTTTTGCTCGTCTGTGGTTCCTCTATCCTTCTCGTCGTATTCTTTCTACCCACGCTAAGCTATCACTATGTCAGTCTATTGTTATTTCTCTGTTTGATTATGCCGATGTTGTGTATGGCCCTTGTCTTACAACTCGTCTTTCGTCTATTGTTCAACGTATTCAGAATTCGTGTCTTCGTTATTCCTATAATGCCCGCAAGTTTGACCATATTTCGCCGTGTTTCCTTCGCTCCGGTTGGCTCAATTTCAGACAGCGGTGGATCCTCCACCTGTGCTGCACTGTTCATAAGTCCTTGGAATCGGAGACGCCTATCTGAGTGAAATTCTACGTAGTAACTCTTCTATGCATTCTGTTTTTGCGCCATCTACTAGGCGTGGTGATGAACTGGCTGTGCCTGCTCATCGGACGGTCAAATTTATGGCATCTTTTTCCTACTTATCCTGCTTCTATTATAATTCTCTTCCTATGGAAATTCGTTCTTTGTCTTCTTTTCCCGCTGTTAAATGTGCTGCCCGTTCTTTTATCCTTGTCCACTATGTATAGCTCCCCTTGTTTTATCTAGCTAACTTTATTTCTAATATTTCTTGCTTTGGGGTTAGGTTGCAAAACAGCAGGTATGCTGAACCTCGCCCTTTTATCCCTTAAGTCATATAACTTTGTGATAAATAAAGACGTATTATTATTATTATTATTATTATTATTATTATTATTATTTCCAAAATAACCTAATACGATTACACTTGAAGTAATGCATGTACGAATGTGCTGATATCATAATGATTCATGCACGTCATTGATTAGCTCATTGATGAGTTTTTGCTTGGATACAATTTTAGGTACCTACTGCCTTGCTTAAATAATTGAAAGCTGTCTAAACTTTATATAACTAATAATTAAAATATGGGTTTAAGAAACCATTTTATTAATGGCAACCGCTAAAATGGGCTTAAAATTCGGTAATAGAGGTTGTATTTGTTTGCAAAAAAAATATACCGCATATACTATTTATATGTATGAAAAGAGATTATCCAGAGGTATTTCAGCGTATATTTACAAAATACAAAAACTTGATTTTAAGGGTTGGTGGTCGGGGTAACTTGAAAAATATGTTTTTTCGAAAATTATTTTTACGCGGTTTTGTAGATATAAAAAAAGGATGCAATTTTTGTTTAAACTTTTTTTCGATATCTCTCACCCTTCCCGAGATATTCCACGGAAAAGAAAATTCTGAATTTTTTTCAAGGGGTGATTGCACCCCCAAAGATTGCATTATGGCACCAACGAAAAATAGGGTTGCGTTACGGATGAACTACTCTACTTGCACACCAAGTTTCATAATTTTCTGAATTTACGGGTTGCCAAACTTCCCTTGTCAGTTGTAATAATATGCAAATTATCAGTAAAGGCGAATGGTCATCAGATGACCATATAGTATATTTTCATAAATTATTAGAAGCTAACTCGAATTATAAACCACGCGAGACGTGGAGAATTCAATTGTCTGGTACAATTCAACCAGTTCCTGAAAGGCAGGATCACATACAGATTTTGCACCAAACCAAGGACTTTAGAACCAATGCAGGGGAACACTGGGTTTGTAGCTTCTATAAACATGATGAAAGAAGAGTTTATATTTATGATTCTTTTAATTCCTCGAAATTGCATAGTCATCATAAAATTTTTCTGGAGATGTTATACCCTTTTTTGAACAAACATGACGGTGCAATAGACGAAGAATTTATTAAATTTCCACATGTATAAGCTCAACCTAACACTCGGGATTGCGGAGTTTTTGCGATTGCATTTGCTGTCTCGTTATTATTCAAAATATTACCAGACAAAGTAACGTACGCTCATGCGTTGATGCGTCAACATTTAATCCAAATGTTTCAAACAAATCGTATAGAACATTTTTCATGCACTCAAAATCCACAATACACACGTTGTGTGCACAAATATGAATCTGCAATTGGTAGAACAATTAATAAAAATCCTCTTGTGGAAATTGTCCTTCATTTAAAATTGGTCGAAGTGACATTTCTAATGAAACAGATAATAAAATATCCCCAGTTCAAAATGTAGTACTTAGTGACAAAGAAGTCACCATATATACAAAAAATGTAATTCAGACAGATCCATCATTGGTTTCGAAGTCAAAGATCAGCAATGTATACTAGGGTGGACCTTAGCTACTCTTGAGGAAAATTATTTTGCGAGATCTTTTGGTCCCGTACACCAGAAATATGACACTTGTTGGGAAAATGGTCTGGAAAAAATTTCCGCTCGATTGGACCACGGGAAAAGGACGCGCAACGAATTTGAAAATTTTGAACTTTTTAAACCTTGACATAAATATACATTAAGATACATCGTTGAATTTGTATTTTTTTATGTTTAAGAATACACACATAGCATATACGATTATTAAAAAAAAACGTCCGTGACCTTGAAAACTCGAAAGAGCGACCTTGAAAAAAAAATTTTCCCCATTATATTCGCCTCCTTATACAGGGTGTTACTCTACCTATAGTCAATACTTTGGGGGGGGGGGGGGGGGATTCTACAGGCATATATAAGTCGAAAATCAAGAGTGACGAAATTGCGGTAAATGCTTCGTTTATTAATAATCGATGGTTAAAAATTGACGTCTGGATCGCCTGAATCAGCCTGGATGACGGCAACTCGACGGACAGCGGGCCGCGCGAGACAGGCCAGCCAAGGGGTGCGCAGTGGCGACGGATGCGTGACGGATTTGCCATGTAGAGCGCATACTTATTTACCTACCTCGCCGAAACTGTGACATACGATACTTGCGGTAATTTATGAAAAGACGCAAACGTTGTTCGGCATTAAACCTGCCTACTCGTAAAAATCCACAAGGGCATATCAAAACCCGCCCAACGAGATTCTCAAGTAGAGAGGGTGAATGCCATTGCCTTTGAAAATATTGCCCTCAAAAATCACCCACACGGCCATCCAAAGCACCGCGATTGTTCACTTAATTACACACACGCACCACGATTAGTTTTCTCGCGAATGTCCATGTCTTCACGCACCGCGATTGTCCAGTCCGCGATCGTTCACTTAATTACACACACGCGCCACGATTAATTTTCTCGCGAGTGTACAAGTCTTCACGCACCACGATTAATTTTTTCGCGAGTGTACATGTCTTCGCGCACTGCGATTATCCCGTCCGCGATTGTTCACTTAATTACACACACGCACCACGATTAATTTTCTCGCGAGTGTACATGTCTTCACGCACCGCGATTGTTCACTTAATTACCCACACGCACCACGATTAGTTTTCTCGCGAATGTCCATGTCTTTACGCACCGCGATTGCAGTCTGTGCTCGCGTTGACAACAGTCGTCAAACTGAGGAGAGCTTGGCCAAATCCCTGCGCGAAGGACACGAACAACGTTACGAATAAACAACCTACATACAATGTATCGCTACACCTTCGCCGAGTGGCTCAAGTGATGATACACAGCTTATGCAATAAATTAAATTCTTTATTCTTCATGGAATCGATAGGTATGACAGTGACACCAATGGATTCTCTATGTTTTTCCATAAGGAATCGATCGACGCCACTTTCGCAAAGATCTGATGAGAAATGCAGAATAATTTCAGATTCGTCGCTTTCTAGTGCGCAACATTGTATGGCCCCCTGATCTCGAGCGTCGCGGTCGGAGGCCACGAAACTCAGCGCGGAACGGTCTCGTCGGGGGCATTGACTGGCCGTGCGAAACAGCTGTGATTCTCTAGCACAGGCACACGCGGGCCTCATGTAAAATTAGCTTCGTTAAAAGTAATCCGATTTACATTACATTTGGTATGATTTTCATCGGAAAAACATAGGGAATCCATTAGTGTCATACCTATCGATTCCATGAAGAATAAAGAATTTAATTTATCGCATAAGCTGTCTATCATTGCCCGAGCGACTCGGAGAAAGTGTAGCGATACATTGTATGCAGGTTGTTTATTCGTAACGTTGTTCGTGTCCTTCCCGCTAGGATTTGGCCAAGGTCTCCACAGTTTGACGACTGTCGTCAACGCGAGCACAGACTGCAATCGCGGTGCGTGAAGACATGGACATTTGCGAGAAAACTAATCGTGGTGCGTGTGTGTAATTAAGTGAACAATCGCGGTGCGTGAAGACATGTACACTCGCGAGAAAATTAATCGTGGTGCGTGTGTGTAATTAAGTGAACAATCGCGGACGGGACAATCGCAGTGCGCGAAAACATGTACACTCGCGAAAAAATTAATCATGGTGCGTGTGTGTAATTAAGTGAACAATCGCGGTGCGTGAAGACATGTACACTCGCGAGAAAATTAATCGTTGTGCGTGTGTGTAATTAAGTTAACAATCGCGGACGGGACAATCACGGTGCGTGAAGACATGGACATTCGCGAGAAAACTAATCGTGGTGCGTGTGTGTAATTAAGTGAACAATCGCGGTGCGTGAAGACATGTACACTCGCGAGAAAATTAATCGTGGTGCGTGTGTGTAATTAAGTGAACAATCGCGGACGGGACAATCGCGGTGCGTAAAGACATGGACATTCGCGAGAAAACTAATCGTGGTGCGTGTGTGTAATTAAGTGAACAATCGCGGTGCGTGAAGACATGTACACTCGCGAGAAAATTAATCGTGGTGCGTGTGTGTAATTAAGTGAACAATCGCGGACGGGACAATCGCGGTGCGTGATGACATGGACATTCGCGAGAAAACTAATCGTGGTGCGTGTGTGTAATTAAGTGAACAATCGCGGTGCTTTGGATGGCCGTGTGGGTGATTTTTGAGGGCAATATTTTCAAAGGCAATGGCATTCACCCTCTCTACTTAAGAATCCCGTTGGGTGGGTTTTGATATGCCCTTGTGGATTTTTACGAGTAGGCAGGTTTAATGCCGAACTCTACATGGCAAATCCGTCACGCTTCCGCCGCCACTGCACGCCCCTTGGCTGGCCTGCCTCGCGCGGCCCGCTGTCCATCGAGTTGCCGTCATTCAGGCTGATTCAGGCGATCCAGACGTCAATCTTTAACCATCGATAATTAATAAACGAAGCATTTACCGCAATTTCGTCACTCTTGATTTTCGACTTATATATGCCTGTAGAATCACCCCCCAAAATATTGACTATAGGTAGAGTAACACCCTGTATACTAGAACTTTTGTCTGAAGAGTTTTTTCATATATCCATAAACGATGAAGATATTAAATATTTTTTATTTTCATTATAACGCTCAATTATACAGAAGAAAAGCAGTTCTAAGACTGAAACTAAATTATTATATCTATTATGTAAATTACAAATAGACATGTCATTAAAGTATTACGTCCCAGATTTGCTTCGTGAGTAGGGCCCAGCAGAACCAGAAAATACAAATGTCGCGAATTCCAGTGGTTTTTCGCTAGTCAAGATAAATTCTTTTCGGAATAAATATATTTTTATACAATATATCGCCTTGGCCATCCATCGAGCGTGATGTAAAGCTACTGGAACTCGAAATATATAATTTGTTCTAGGAGTACCGCCTAAGAAAAGAACTGTAAGCTCCAAGAATTCTCTATAATCTTCTCGTGGTTGATTGATGTTTTTCAAGGTTTGCATTGCAAACTCCAGCACTTCAGTACTATTTATAATTGTAGATTGGTGGACGTACGCGTCTTCAATTCCTGCCACATAATTCGATTTATTGATCTGGGGCCAAGCCTGCTGAAATTGTTTAAAAAGTGGAATATTTGGACCCGATGATTCCTCTAACTCAGGCCTGCCCAATTGGGTGCATATACCTCCTAAATTTCTGGGACCCGGGCATCAGCCAGGCGCGGGATTGTTCCATTGCTACCCGTTGCGAGATTTGTGAGAGAACTGCAGGAGTGTGCGAGCCTGTTATGACGGCCGCACACTCATGCAATTCTCTCGCAGCCCATGCTGTGGTTAGCAACGTAACAGTCTCGCTGCCGGCTGTTGCCCGGGTCCCAGAAATTCAGGAGGTATTTGCACTCGATGGGGCAGGCCTGCTCTAACTTCATATCAAAAACACTCCTTAAAATAATTTCATATATGTGATGCCGACAAGGAAAATATAGCAAATCTTTTTCAAATTTTTGTTCGAGAAGGATACATGCGCCTTGGAAACGTCCCATGTTCGATGACGTGTGTGTCACGGCAAAATGCTTGCACTTTGCCACCTAAATCCCATTTCTGCACTAAATCGTATACCGCAGAAGCTGGTTTGTCTCCAGTACCCGATAGAATTGCAGGGATTCCAAGCAGCTGCTCAATACCTCTGCAAGTTATTAGTACAAGTAAACGATGAATTTTCTCATTGCCTATTAAAGCTGGCAACAGCTTTCCGTCCCAAAGTAGTTTAATAGAACCAAGCTCACAGTCTTTGAACGCTACACGATATTTATCGGCAAGTTGTGCTCGAAGATCCGTGCGATGACGCCGTTCAGACGTTCGATTGATAATTAAGTCGCCTAAGTAGGTCATGTTCAAGAGCTTGAGCTGTTGCTGTTATTATACAAACAGCATCACGATCGCTTACTTTGCACTTGTCAAGGGTTGCAACAAGTTTTGGCGTAATTATGTCAATGTGAGCACATCTCTTTTTAGGATTGCTTGGACCAGCTTCATCCACGGGAATATTAAATTCAATATTTTCACCCTCACTTGATAGGTGACCATCTTCTTCGCTGGATGATGCTACTTTGTTTCGTCTTGATTTAAACGATATATAGTGTCAATAAAGACCAATATATCTTATATTATATATCCAAGATAACGATCAATATTTTGAGTTTTAAAAATGAATTGCATAAAGAATATTTACCATGCACAGCTTCTACTTCACACTGCGTCTACCTTGATTTTTCTTGCTCCTTCCGAAACGTTTTTTTCTGTTCTTTCCGGTATAACATATGATCGCGTCCAATCTTAGAACCAGGACGTCCTTTTTTCGTTGATTTAATAGAAATAGTTTGTCTTCTTCTACTTTAATACTTTTTAACGCATCGGCGGGTGCAATATCAAAAAGGTTATCTAGCTTATCTACAAACTCCTTCTCCCGATTTTTTTTTGAGTTTCAGTACTGTGGTTGTAACTAATATGCAAAGTCGCCCATTCCTGATACAATGCATATAGCTTGTCAATGCAATGCTGTGGTCTTTTCGTTGGAATCCGCGCTTTCTCCCAAAATATTTCAACTTCCTTAAAAACTAAAGAAGCACTAGACTTAAGATTCAATTTCACATTCCGCATATTGTGAAATAGGACTTTTAAGACTTACCTGTTGGATGGCAATTTTGCACCGATAATTTGACTTTCTTCCTGATCGAGTAAATATATTTTTTTCCTTATACCTTCCTCTTCACTTTCACTTTCACTATGATATTTCACTGTTACCTCGCTGAACGCTCAGAACATAATGGCCCAACTATGAGTTTTCGGACCTTTTGTCGATGATAATAATAATAATAATAATAATAATAATGCCTGATTTCTGCCAACATAATTGATGATTACTCGGGAATAGCAAAAAAGTGCAACTTCTCCTTTTGCACATACATTCCTTAAACTATAGACTATTAAATAATGTAAGTTTCAAAGATTCCTCTCGATTCCGAAAAATGTTACATGCGATTAAAAACGACCATCTCGTATTTCAGTTATTTATAACTTTTTATGTATTTTAATAACATCGAATGAATGCACAATTTCATATTATAGATAAATATTTTCAATATCTGAAGTGTGAATTTATACAAATTATTGACCTTTTAGTTTCCGCGCGCTCAATACGTTTTGCTATCTTAAAAACACTATCCATGTTAATTTTTCAAAATTTGATGTCGTATTTATGTTCAAATAACGTAATTAAATCAAACAGGACTGTTAAAAAAACATAATATTTTTTTATCAACATTTCCCCCCTCCTACAGGGCTCGGTTTTAATTTAATAACAATTTTGACCTCGGAATCAGATTCTGCGACCCCAAAAACCCCTGGAATGACTATCTTCATAATAATAAATGTTGAAATGTGAGCGTAAGGATTTTTTTTCACGTTTTCGTCGATTCGGACCACTGTGCGCTCTCTATCAAATGCTTAAAATTCATGACATTCCGTTGGGCCATCGTGCTGAACACTTAGATGTGAAATGTTTCCCAGATTTATATCCTTATGGGGTGAATGGACAGCATGAATAAAGATTGGTACGTTTGACTGATCATGAATTCATTAAGTCCAAACTGCTGTCCAAGCATTCGCAATTTCGATTGAACATGCAATATATATTTCATTTATTACACGATACCAATATGCGGCAATTGAACGCTGGAATTTTTCACAAAATGAACGTCGTAAATCCACGTGAAAAATACACAGCTGCTGGTTTTCTAGAGCAACTCTCTAAAGATCAGCTACAAACGAACTTAAACACTATTTTTCCAGATTACGTAATACAGCACAGTATTGGCGAAAACCGAGAAACGATTTGAACTGTATGGTACACCATTATGGACCAGCTACATGGTTCCTCACGCTTAGGCCAAGTGAGTGGCTATGAACAGATTTAAGGGGGGAGACCACTGTCTCGGTCCGAAATGTAAGGGTGTTTTCGGGAATTTATTTCAACCAAACAACGCAAGTAAATCAATTTATTGCTTAGTATAGTTAATAGTGTACATATCGAAAGGTAAGAAAATTTTTTTTTCAAACAAATTCATAAATCCGTTTCCTGTATACTCTTCGTCAAAATTTGCGTTGCGGCAAAAACATGCTAGTCGCGTTGACAGGCCCCAGGCCATATGGTTAATCGGAATTAAAAAAAACAGTAATATTTAGAAACTAGAAGCCTGCCTCTATTACGTGACGATCAGAAAATGTCAAAATTGTAAAAAATAACAAAATGGCGGACCACTGAAAAAAAAGTCGCGTTTTCGGGGTACAAAATTGGACAAATGTTGTTAAAAAAAATAGAAGCAGGTCGAAAATTGAAAAAAGCTGATCGTCACGTAATAGCGACGGGTTTTCCGAACAATAAATGCCCTTACTCACGTCAATTGGACGTATAGTTTTCTCTGTAGACTGTCAACGCGGTTGAAAAATGTCATTCTGAGGAAAACGCGTTCAAAGTTCCGCGTGGCTCAGTGGCGCGTTTGACACCGCTTCACGAAAAACACCATATCTCCATCAATTTTGCGAATTTCTTCATAAAATTTGGAGAGAACATTCTTGAAACATACGTCTTTCAGAAAATGTAAAAAAAAAAAAATCTTTTTTTCCGAGTTATAATGGTCCGAAAATTAAGGGTGTTTTTGGGAATTTATTTCAACCAAACAATGCAAGCAAATCAATTTATTGCTTAGTATAGTTAATATGTACATAAAACAAAAAACAATTTTTTCAATCAAATTCAAATTCGTTTTCTCTATACTCTTCGTCAAAATTTGCACTGCGGCAAAAACATGCTTGTCGCGTTGACAGTGTTCAGGCCATATGGTTAATCGGAATTCAAAAAAACAGTAATATTTAGAAACTAGAAGCCTGCCTCTATTACGTGACGATCAAAAATAGTAAAAATTGTAAAAAATAACAAAATGGCGGACCACTGAAAAAAAATCATTTTTTCTTTGGTACAAAGTTAGGGAATTGTTGATAAAAAAAATAGAAGCAGGTCGAAAATTGAAAAAAACTGATCGTCAGGTAATAGAGGCGGGTTTTCCGAACAATAAATGCCCTTGCTCGTGTCAATTGGACGTATAGTTTTCCCTGTAGACTGTCAACGCGGTTGAAAAATGTCATTCTGAGGAAAACGCGTTCAAAGTTCCGCGTGGCTCAGTCGCGCGTTTGACACCGCTTCACGAAAAACACCATATCTCCGTCAATTTTGCGAATTTCTTCATAAAATTTGGAGAGAACATTCTTGAAACGTACGTCTTTCAGAAAATGTAAAAAGAAAAAATAAAAATTTTCAGATTTGAGACAGTGGTCTCCCCCCTTAATAGAATATCTTCGTGAAGTAAACGGCCCATCGGTGGCTAAAATGTCCCCGAACGAACTCATTGCTTCTGAACCCGTTTCAACTGCTCGATTTATAGATAATGCATTCCACGCTATGCTGGATTTCATTTGTTCGTCCAACAATCCGATTGGCAAGGTGACACATTACTTTTGGCGCAGAGAATATCAAAGCAGGGGATCACAACATTTTCATCTTTTAATTTGGATTGAAGATGCTCCTATAATCGATAAATCTTCGAAGGAAAATGTAGCACGATTCATTAGGAAATACGTCACTTGCAGATTGCCATCACCGCATGTGTCGCCAGAATTATATAGTTGTGTAATTGCACATCAAATGCCTAAATGCAATAGCTATTGTCTACGCAACAAAAAAGCTAAAAATTCCTTGCGTAAAGTATGTAGATTTTCTTGTCCACGTCCAGTTACAGATACTTTGATAATAAGGGATGTAGCTGTTTCTATAGGTGCTAGAAAACAATTGAAAGCAAAATGTAGACTCTATGATCTTCCACGTTCAACACAGGAAGTACGTATCAATGATTATAATGCTCCCGTTCTCAGGGTTTGGAGAGGTAACATGGATATACAATATATTGGAGAAAAGACAGAGTTGGTAACATGTTACTGTACTAAGTACGTGTCAAAGCCGGGAAAAGTTACGCTACGGACACTTTGACAGCAATAAATTCTACTAACAAGGGAAGATCCCGAACCCGGAAATTCAAAAAATTCTGAAACTTTGTGGATATGTAGGGGATTTCCTCCTGATTACAACGCAATTTTTTGTTGCTGCCCAAAATCACTCCAAGGGGGTGAAATTAAACCCTGAAGATTCGACCATTTTTCGATTTTGTGTTATAACTCGCGAACTGTAAGAGATAGAAAAAGAATCTCAAGACGAAAGTTACTTCTTTTAATTAGATCTATCAAATAGTAAAAGTTAAATCAATTGTTTAAACAATTAGAAAAAAAGTTATAAACAAAAATATTAATAATGTTTTTTAAAATTCGTTCTTTCGCGTGAAATCTGAATTGGTGGTTTAAATAATTATGAAACAGTGTCACGTCCCGGGTGGAGCTCTTTGGGGACAATGACGTGGGGAATAAAATCAGGCGCGAATCTATAATCCAACACTCTGAGGGTTTTGAAGGGAGAGTCAGGCACGAATCTAAAATCCAGCACACTGAGGATTTTGAGGGAATATCAGGCGCGAATCTGTAATCCAGCACACTGAGGATTTTAAGGGAATGTCAGGCGCGAATCTGTAATCCAGCACACTGAGGATTTTAAGGGAATGTCAGGCGCGAATCTGTAATCCAGCACACTGAGGATTTTAAGGGAATGTCAGGCGCGAATCTGTAATCCAGCACACTGAGGATTTCGAGGGAATATCAGGCGCGAATCTATAATCCTGCACACTGATCGTTTTGAAGGGAGAGTCAGGCGCGAATCTATAATCCTGCACACTGATCGTTTTGAAGGGAGAGTCAGGCGCGAATCTATAATCCTGCACACTGATCGTTTTGAGGGAATGTCAGGCGCGAATCTATAATCCTGCACACTGATCGACCAGGGAAGGTTTAATAACTTATACCTTTTGTGGAGACACCCGTTAGAGCACTTATTGTGGTTTGGCTTTGGTAATCGGATTTACCGCTGCATCGAGGTAAAAGACACTCGTAATGATTCCGCAAACTCAGCTATTCATACGGTTATACGAAACCTATACGAAAGTAAGTTAGTAAACACTGCAATGCTTTCCGCGGTCGTTGCCCGTAATCAGCTGTTCCGGCAGAGCCTGGTTGGATTTCGGGATCTTCGTAGCAGAAGGATTAACACAATGACTCGAAACGTTAGTTAAGCAAAGCGGTTTATTAGTTTAGGCGAAAATATAGGCACTGTTAGTGAAAGTGCTTTGTTAAACATAGAATGCGTTTAAACATTAATAATTGGCACAGAACATTTATATAAATGTCAATATATATATATATAGAGTGATTATGAGCGTGACATACAGTATATGTTTTACGATGGAATAATATAAGCAGTAAACGTTGCTAAGAACATGGAATATGGTCGCAATGAGCGTTAATAACACAATATAATATGAAAAGCACTTAAGCGTAACGAGACAAAATAATATGAATAGCAATAAGAATAGCAAGACAAAATAATATGAATAGCAATAAGAATAGTAATGCAATATAATATGAATAGCAATAAGAATAGCAAGACAAAATAATATGAATAGCAATAAGAATAGTAATGCAATATAATATGAATAGCAATAAGAATAGCAAGACAAAATAATATGAATAGCAATAAGAATAGTAATGCAAAATAATAGGAGAACGCAATAAGCGTAGAAATACAAAATACTATGAATAGCAATTAGAATAGCAATACAAAATAATATGTATGGAGATGATATGCAATAGTTTAAATGGTAATATAAATTCTTACGGTAGTTGCCGTAGAACACTGATTTTATATTTTAAGTGAAGACTTTAGATTTCTGTAGAATAAGCTTCATAGATTTCTGCAGAACGAGAGCGAGCTCTCGCGGTTCCTCGTATTTATACTAATTACAATCTTTTCGGCTTGAAGGGGGGTGCACAGTACGCACCTTGACATAGTTACGCATATGCGTCGCAGTAACATTTCCGGGGTTTTTGTAAGGACCAAAGGTTGGTCTATATTTGGACTCGCATTTTCGGCACGTACGCCAAATAATCCTCGCGATTATCCTTCTGGGGTTCTTATACATGTGATTTGGAAATGCTCAACTCCTCGAATGGGTTTTGGGTATTTTTATAGGAAAGGGGTGATAATGGATTTGACTTCTTTGGTCATTTAGTGGGCTTGAGACGTGGTCTCGATTTAAGAGATATAAGGGGCGAGGGACTTGTTTAGATTCGATAGGAGGGAAGAGTTTGTGCCGCGTTGGGCGAATATGTGAGGGAGATTCATTGATTGACCGTCTTGAGATGGGGACCGCTAAGGTACATCGCCAAGGCGGTCGAGGTCATGGAGAAGGGGTATTTTGGTGTTTGGGGAGATTTGAGAGGAGTTGTATAGTGGTTTATGAAGAAATGTTATTTTATCTGCGCGCGAAATTTTGTGGGACGTCACACCTCCCCCCTTATATGAAGAAATGCCTGCATTTCTTCCCTGTAAGGAGCGGGGTGGATTTGAAGTTACTTTTTCCTATCCTTTGCAGCGTTAAAGAAAAATAAACAGTATAATTTTTATAAAAAAATAAAATATAATGAGTATTGCCGTCGAAAAGAAGAAAATAAAGGAAAGAAAAGAAAAAAAAACTTGTTTGGCCAAAAGGGCCTATGGAAATAAAATAAAACAAGAACTTATATTTATAAAAAAATAAGTATGGGGTATGTACAGGGGACTATTTACAGGGGAAATGAATAGGGTTTAAGGGGGATAGGAATATGAGAGGTATTGGAAGGAGGGATCGTCCAGGATGAACGTAAGGTCGTAACCTCCCTGATAAAGGTCATTGAACCATTTTAAAAACTCCGGCGTCAGCTCTCTGTGGTCTGGGACCTTTGTGGCTGACCCGGTGTCCAAAATTTCCACGACTCCTGGATTAGGAGGGATGGTGGAAGGGCCTGGAATACTCGGGATTTGGGGAGGAGGAGGAGTGAGTACTTTTTGTGGGGAGCGATGTGGGGGTGGAGGCGTAACAGCCTCCATCAACGCTTCCCAGTCGATGGGCGATGGTGGGGGGGAGTCATCTATGGTTATTACTTCCACCTGGGGTTCGGCTTCCCGGATGATTAGGGTGGAGGTTATCTTCGGGAGGAGGGGTGACAAGCTCCTTCGTTCCCGTAAGGCCTCCCGGCGCATCCATTGTACATGCGCCAATTTCCTCTTGAGGCCTCCGCCTCTGGTCCTTGGAGCGTCGGGCTTCTGGGCCCTCTTGTGTGGCATTTTTTGAAAATTTTCCTAAGATAAAAAAAAATCTTAATACTTTTTTCTTATGAGGACGATCAACCGGGATTCTCGTGTATGCGACCAAGACGTGCTTTATTTGAATGTATGATTTTCGTCTTCCCCTTCCACGAGATCTTTAAGTTTTGAGAGGGAATTACTTCTAATATTGTGTGGGGACCAGAGTATTGGTCGCCAAATTTTCCCTTTTTTGGTTCTATTAAAGCAAAGACCGGGTCACCCGGTTTGAAGGTTTCTACGTTCAGATGTTGATCGTAATATTTTTTATAACGAATTTTGGATAAATTTAACTTTTCTGCTGCAGCAGTTTGCAGCTCCTGCATCCTTACGCTTAATTTCGAGAGGTATCGAGTATAAGTTTCGTTTTCGAAATCTTCGGGCACCCTTTTCCGACTGGGTACCCGGGCTATTTTCCCGAATACTAACTCGTGTGGAGTGTAACCAGTTCCCTCATGGACGCTGGTATTATAGGAAAACGCGGCCATGTCGGTCCATTCGTCCCAGTCGCTATATTTACTAATTACACATTTTTAAATATTCCGTTAGGACAAGGTGCGATCGCTCTAAAGAACCATTAGTCTGTGGGTGGAAAGCTGTGGTTCTAAATTGTTCAATTTTAAATTTTTGCGCGATAGTTTTCATGAATTTACCAGTGAAATTAGCTCCTTGGTCCGTGAGGACGGCTCTGGGAGCTCCGAACTGACAAATAAATTTCTTTATGAACGCATCTGCAATTTTTATAGACGTTGATTGTTTGATGGGTTCGCACACGAAGTATTTAGTTAATAAATCTTGCATTGTTAATATATAGGTGTTTCCTTGTCTAGTGGTAGGTAATGGTCCTACTATATCTAATGCAATTTTGTCAAAGGCGTGTCCAGGCGTGTCGGTAAGGATCATCGGTTGCTTGGTTTTGACACGAACTAGTATTTTCCGCTGACAATCTTCGCATTTTCGTATATAATCTTCCACTGCTTTCTTCATACCTTTCCAAAAATAATAGTGACGAATTCTATTATAAGTTTTAGTTACTCCTTTGTGTCCGGCTAATGCAGACGCGTGATTTTCCGTAATAATACTTTGTCTTTTTGATTCTTCGGGAATCTGGACTAGCTGTAAGCATATAGTGACACTGATGTCTTCTTCATTAATGGCTTCGAGAACGTCCATTATAATATCTTGCCAACTTAGCTGATCAATATTTGTCGTCTTGGCAATGCTGAAAGAATATATAATTAATTCGCGTACTACATCCTTAAGTGAAGAAAGGGCTTCGTTCCAATTTGTCGTGGTTAGGGGAATATTTTGCGTCTCCTTGACAACCAAACCTACGAAAATTTGTCCCTTTTTATATGATACATGAGCCCTGCCCAGAGTGAGTTCGTTTGCTGTCGTCAGTTCTCCTGCTTCCTGTAGTTGTCTAGCTCCTTCGTCGCAAGGTTTCCCATCGGCACTTAAAAAGAAGACTAACGTTTCTTTACGTAGGGACAATGGGTCGCGACTGACCGACGGTATTATAATGATTTCTCGGTCTGGATCAGCTTCGTAGGCTGTTTCCGGAGGATCGTTCGTCCCGATTATCGATGATTCAGAGTCTGACGTTGATTCGTGAGAAGCATTGGATGCCACATCGGAATCTGAGTCGTCTTGTTCAGGCGGTGTTGGCGATTCCGGAAGCGAAATAATCGAATATGGCTCATCTGCAGGTTCTTCTTCTGCTGCCTGTGTTTCCTTTTCTATAATATTTCGTGATTCTGGTAGATTTAGCGAGGGGAAATCCGGTGGCGCTATTATCGGCGTCGGGTCCTTGCGTACTTTTCGGCGTGGTTGTGTCCTTGTAGGCGCCGTTCTGTGGCGAATTTTACTTGTAGATTTTTGTGTGGAGGTGGACGCTTGGGAGCCCCGAGGCCTCCCTGGGCGTCGTTTAGGCGGGGGCAGATCTTCCCAGTCATCGTCGGCTTCCTCTCTTGGTCGTATGGGGCATCTTTCCACAGTAGGTGGATTACGGGATAAGGCATCGGCAAGTTTATTGCTTTTTCCCGGTTGATAACGAATTTCATAATTGTATTCAGCTAATTTTAAACGCCACCTAACGAGGCGTGACGTCGGGTCCTTTACCCTGTGTAACTGTTTAGGACTGTATATATTGTAAATATTAGATCTAAGTTGTACATTGTTTTAGCTCCTAAGATTAGATTATCGCGCGCTGAATTTCGGTAGCTGTCGCGAATCGACGTGACCAAATGGGTTAAGTGTCACCATCTCGGTGATTGCTTCCGAAACATAGTGGTCTCCCCACTCTTATTCTTGAGATCCGTTTCCGCGATCGCGGTCTTCTCGCGCTAGTCGGTTCCAAAATCTCGGAGAAAGAGCTCGCTTATAGCTCAGTACTGGTGTTTAGTGCTACTTCGATAAACTCTCGTGTTAATCGCTCTCCTTAAATTAATTCTCTGGTCAAGGTTAGTGCGATACCAGAACACGTTTATCAGAGTTAAAATCCTTCTTGTTATCTAAATCTAAGAAACAATACAAGCTGGAAGTTCCTTAAAGCTATATTAATCCTACTTAACTTTACTTATATCTACTTAATTAATCCAAATTCTTAATTACTACTTACTCACTACTTATACTTACGAGTAAAACTAGAATTCTTAATCTAAGTTTACTAGACATTACAGTTGTGCTTAAAACTCAATTGAAACATTTGGTCCTTCGAGCCGGATATTTTAACGCGGTGATTGAAAAATCACTCTTCTAAAACCAGTGAACAAAGGAATCCGTTACGTAACCGTTGTTACACGAGGCTTCGAACGTTCTCGACCTCGTTCGAATTCGTAAACAGTGCCGGTCACATAGTTTTTCTGCGACCGAACGTTCTGGAATCTGGAACACAATGGACACACTCATAACAGAACAGAAATACCTATACAGAAGGATTTCAAGGTTAATGGAGAATATGAAGAAGTCCGGCGCTAGCAAAATTACGAAAGGCGTAATTATTTCTCGACTGGAACTTTTGGAAAATTACTGGGCTACGTTTCTCCAAAACGACTCGAAATTATGCGCGAGTTTCAAGGAAGAGCACAAGGAACAAGCATATTTCAAGGACGATCAAATGAGCTTGTGCGAAGAAGCTTACCTACAGCAGAAAGCTAGTCTGCTGGATTATCGAGGTGATTCTTCTGATGAACTAGACGAAACAGTACACACTGGAACCGACTCCCAAGGCAGGACTTTGGAAAAAATTCCTATCCCTAAATTCTCGGGAGATTATCAAAACTGGCCAAGTTTTCGTGATTTGTTTTGCTCTCTGGTGATCAAAAACTCGAACCTCTCCGAAGTTGATAAACTACATTATCTTCAAACCAGTCTAACCGACGAAGCAGCGCGACTGATCCAAAACGTCACGTTAACGGCGTCTAACTTCAAGCGAGCGTGGGCAACAATCGTAGAGCAGTACGACGTCCCACGTCTCCTCATTCACGCTCATGTCACAAAGCTCCTGTCTTTGCCGGCTATGACGAAAGAGTCAGCGCAAGAACTAAAGGATTTGCTTCATGGGACCCGAAATGCAGTGGACGCGTTGGCAACGCTGAATCTGCCTGTCGAACATTGGAGCGCCTTCTTAGTTGTGCTCACGGCTGAACGTCTTGATCCTAACACGAGGATGGCCTGGGAGATGTCCATCGGAACGACGCCAAAGCATCCGACCTTCGAGCAGATGACCACATTCCTCAGTTCTCAAGTGAGAGCACTGGTGGCATCTGGAAGCACCACCGGTAGATCAGCTGGTCAACACCGTTCCGGAACATCGGGTCATCAAGGAGGTGACAAGAAATCGTCTGGAGCCTCCAGTGGAGCAGCGCGTCAGCCCAAGACGCACTGTGTAACGAAGAACGCCGGGACTCAGAAGTGTGCCCTGTGCTCAGGAGAGCACTTCATTCTCTACTGTCCTTCGTATAAAGCGCTGGGTCCTCGGGAGAGAAAGGCTAGGGTAATAGAAAAGAAATTATGTTTTAATTGCCTAGCGGCGCATTCTTCTCGCGAATGCAAATCAAACAAACGATGTCAACTCTGTCTGGGTAAGCACCATACCTCAATTCACGTTCCCTTGGAACCAAACTCTGCTCCTGTCACTAATTCGCAGGTAACGCAACCAACGGGAGTAACTAACCAGGGCGCTTCTTCGTCGCTGAACTCGACCACAACTACTCATTGCGCTCAGACTCAGATGGGCGCTACCATGCTTCTCGCTACGGCTTTGGTTCGTGTGGCTTCCGTGACGGGTGAAGGGATAACGGTCAGAGCGCTGATCGACCCGTGCTCCGAGGTATCCTTGATTGGTGAGAGTATCGCTCAATTACTAAGGCTTCCCAGGACACCAACAAATATTCCGGTAATAGGCGTAGCGAAGAACAAAACTTACTCTAGAGGTTCGGTTACTTTAACAGTCTCTCATCGCAAAAACAAAGCGGTGAATCTCGCGGTTCAAGCTCTGGTACTTCCACAGCTGTCTTCCTATCAGCCTAGCCCCGCTCAATTATTAACTTCTATGCCGCACTTAACTGATATTGAACTTGCTGACCCAGATTTTCTATCCTGCAGGAAAGTCGAATTACTCTTGGGGGCAGAAGTCTACTCACAAATTATACTTGAAGGGTTAATACATGGCCCTCCTCGCACGCCCGTAGCGCAAGCTACAACGCTAGGCTGGATTCTTACTGGCCCGATCGCCGATCGGGGAAATCTCTCTAACGCGAAAACCGCGGTAACACTCCAGTGCTCGACGGAGGCCGATATCTCGGAAATCTTGCAACGGTTCTGGGCAATTGAAGAGGTATCGACACCATTCACTTCGTTAAATGATGACGAAAAGGCGTGCGAGGAACACTTCGCGCAAACGCATTCTCGAGATGACAGTGGCAGGTATATCGTACGACTACCGTTCTCGCGTGCAAAATCTAGCCTCGGTCTATCTCGCGCGACTTCCGAGGTTCTCTTGAAAAAACTCGAAAGACGATTCCGGAATTCTCCCGAACTGGAAACGACGTACCGTCAATTCATGGATGAATATGAGTCGCTTGACCATATGAATCTAGCTACGGGGGATTCGCGTGATATTTCGAGCCACTATTATTTACCTCACCATGGGGTAATCCGAGCTTCGAGTACTACTACGAAACTTTGTGTAGTTTTTAACGCGTCTTCCAAAACGACCTCTGGTCTTTCGCTCAATGACCTTGTACACAAAGGTCCTAACTTGCTTCCGGAGATATTCGATATTTTATTACGATGGCGTCTTCACGCCGTAGTGTTCTCAGCGGACATAGAAAAAATGTACCGCCAGATACGCGTGCATGCGGACGATTGCGATTTCCAACGCATTCTTTGGCGGAGGAACGCGTCGGAGCCTGTGCAGGCGTATCGACTGCTCACTGTCACATACGGGATGGCGTGTGCGCCCTACTTGGCCATTCGTACTTTAAAACAATTGAGCGCGGACGAAGTTGATCGGTACCCTTCTGCCGCGCCGTGCTTGCTTAACGACGTTTACATGGACGACGTTATCTCAGGAGCTGATACCGTTTCAACGGCGCTTCACATTCAAAAGGAATTACTTTCTTTGCTCAAGGCGGGCGGTTTCAAACTCCGTAAATGGGCGTCGAACGCGCCCGAGCTTCTCAAAACGCTGCCTCTCGATTATGTAGCAATCACTCCGGAACTGTCTTGCAACTTCGAGGGCACCTTTTCTTTACTGGGTCTGAAGTGGCAAACCACTTCGGATTGTTTCTTGTTCTCCGCTGCGCCTAAAAAGCGAGACCATGCTCTTACAAAGCGCATTGTCTTCAGTGAAACCGCGAGTCTGTATGACCCGTTAGGATTTCTGGCTCCGGTAATAATCGCCGCGAAGATATTCGTGCAATCTCTTTGGCTCATAAGACTGGAATGGGATGACCAGCTTCCTTTAAATCTAACCGAAATCTGGGAGCGTTATTACGACGGATTGAGTGCTCTCTCCTCATTGAGGATACCTCGATGGCTTGCCGTGAGAACGGAATCCGGAATCTATGAATTACATGGCTTCGCCGACGCGTCGACCAAGGCGTACGCCGCCGTAATTTATCTCCGTTCCTTGTTCGAAAATGAGTCCCCTCGTATTAATCTAGTCGCGGCCAAAACACGAGTCGCTCCACTAAAACAAATATCCTTGCCACGGCTCGAATTGTGTGCCGCCACACTTCTTGCTAGATTGACAATACGCGTTGTACAAGCTCTAAGCTTGCCTCGGAGCAAGGTACATTTATGGTCAGATTCTACGATCGTTTTGAGCTGGCTACAGAAGCAGCCATCTCATTGGAAGACATTTATCGCTAACCGCGTTTCTGAAATTCAGACTACTTTACCTGATGCGAGGTGGCATCACATTCGAACAAAGGAGAATCCCGCTGATTGCGCATCGCGAGGAATTCAGGGGGACCTTCTAATAAACAATACGCTCTGGTGGCAGGGACCTTGCTTCTTGAAGCAATGTCAAATCGACGTTGAGCTTAGTCGAGTTGTCGAGTTCAGCACGACGGAAGAAACACGCACGAAATCGGTTCATACTGTGACAAAACTAGAAAATGAACCCCCCATATGGGAAATCATAATCAAATATTCCTCGTTTAAAAAACTCAAGCGCATCACTGCGTGGTGCATTCGCTTCACTTTGAAGCTTCAACGAAAGTCTTCACTCGAAATTCCAAGTGAATACCTAACCGTTTCAGAATTAGAGTTAGCCAGACTCACCTTAATCAGAGTTGTACAGCGCCAAGCTTTTGCTCTAGAGATCTCAAGGTTAGAAAATTCCGTTTCTATCTCCCGAGGTCCTCTTTCTCGTCTCGTTCCCTTCGTGGATGCCCAAGGCATCCTTCGTGTCGGCGGTCGCCTAAAACACTCCACGCTGGATTTCGACGAAAGGCATCCGATAATCCTACCGGAAAAAGGACATTTTACTATTTTAATTGTACGCGACCACCATGAGAAAGCGCTTCATGGCGGTACGCAACTTACCTTAAGTATGCTGCGACAAAATTACTGGATTCTTCGAGGACGCCGCGTAGTCCGCACATACATACACTCGTGTGTAACTTGCTGGCGATGGCGAGCCAAGGCGTCGCAACAACAAATGGGGAATTTACCCCCCTCCCGCGTGACTGCTGCGCGACCTTTCCTTAACTCGGGAGTCGACTATGCCGGTCCGTTCCTGACGAAAACGTCTCCGGGACGCGGTCACCGCACGCGAAAATCTTACGTCGCCGTCTTTATATGTCTATCTACGAGAGCACTACACTTAGAACTTGTATCGGATTATACTACGGCGGCTTTCTTAGCAGCGTTTCGACGACTTATATCCCGCCGCGGTCATTGTGCGTCCATGCGTAGCGACTGCGGAACGAACTTTGTAGGCGCCGACAAGGAGCTTCGGCAGTGGTTCTCCTCTGCAACCTCCGAACTGGGCGAATTGGCGCCCCTTCTAGCAGGCATGGGTACGACGTGGATCTTCAATCCGCCAGCCGCGCCTCACTTCGGCGGCATCTGGGAGGCCGCGGTGAAATCTATGAAATTTCACTTGCGGAGAGTCATCGGTGATACCCCTATGACGTTCGAGGAGATGTCTACATTGTTAACTCAAATTGAAGCCTGCCTCAATTCTAGGCCACTCTTTCCGTTGAGTGACGAGCCTGACGACTTTAATTTTTTAACCCCTGCGCACTTTCTTGTAGGCTCTCCTTTAACAGCTATTCCGGAACCGTCACTTGCTGCAGAGCCAAGTAATCGACTGACGCGCTGGCAATTGATTCAGCAGATGAGAGACCACTACTGGCGACGCTGGAGCGCAGAGTATCTGCAAACTCTGCAAGGCCGACACAAATGGGTGACAGGCCACCCAAACATGCAAGTAGGCGACCTCTGTCTCGTGCGTAACGAAGCGGCGCCTCCAACCCACTGGCCCATCGGACGGATTACTGCCGTTCATCCGGGGAAGGACGACCTCGTCCGAGTTGTCACTATCCGGACACCGTACACTACACTGCAACGGCCGATTGCTAAAATTAGCATTTTTCCTTCTGCGTCTAGCGACAGTGAACCGAGGCGCTCGATGCCATCACAAGCCTGACTTTTCTCTCGCAGCGCTTCCGAGCTATTGACATTCGTCTCGCACCCGCGACGAAGGCGGGCGGAATGTTTAGGACTGTATATATTGTAAATATTAGATCTAAGTTGTACATTGTTTTAGCTCCTAAGATTAGATTATCGCGCGCTGAATTTCGGTAGCTGTCGCGAGTCGACGTGACCAAATGGGTTAAGTGTCACCATCTCGGTGATTGCTTCCGAAACATAGTGGTCTCCCCACTCTTATTCTTGAGATCCGTTTCCGCGATCGCGGTCTTCTCGCGCTAGTCGGTTCCAAAATCTCGGAGAAAGAGCTCGCTTATAGCTCAGTACTGGTGTTTAGTGCTACTTCGATAAACTCTCGTGTTAATCGCTCTCCTTAAATTAATTCTCTGGTCAAGGTTAGTGCGATACCAGAACACGTTTATCAGAGTTAAAATCCTTCTTGTTATCTAAATCTAAGAAACAATACAAGCTGGAAGTTCCTTAAAGCTATATTAATCCTACTTAACTTTACTTATATCTACTTAATTAATCCAAATTCTTAATTACTACTTACTCACTACTTATACTTACGAGTAAAACTAGAATTCTTAATCTAAGTTTACTAGACATTACAGTTGTGCTTAAAACTCAATTGAAACAGTAACCAAACTAAAGGTTGGTGGTCGGTATATAAAATAAATTTCCTTCCATAAAGGTAAGGACGGAAGTATCTGACACAATAAACTATGGCTAGGAGTTCTTTTTCTATAGTTGCGTAATTGGTTTCAGCTTTGTTCAAAAGGCGGGACGCGTAAGCAATTGGTAGCTCCTTTTCGTCAATAGCCTGACTTAATATTCCTCCGATGGCGTATTCGGAGGCATCAGTAGTGACGTGGAATTCCAGGTCAAAATTCGGATATTGTAGGATAGGTTTCTTTAGTAATGCTGATCTTAAGTGGTCGAACGCATTCTGCTGGGGCGACCCCCAGTTGAAAGATACATCCTTTTTCAATAGGGAAGTCAAAGGGCGAGCTGTCTTAGAAAATTCGGGGATAAATCTTCTATAATAGCCAGTTAGACCGAGGAATTCCTTAATTCCTTTCGGTGTACGAGGTTCAGGGTAGTTTTGAATGGCTTGGATTTTGTTTTGGTCAGGTTTTACCCCTTCCTCGGTAATTACGTGTCCCAGGTAAGCGACTTCCTTACGTAGGAATTTACATTTTGTAGGTTGTAACTTTAAATTTGCTTCTCGTAAACGGTGAGCGAGTTTTTTAAATTTGATTAAGTGCTCTGTTAGAGAACTTGCGTAAAGGACGATATCGTCCAGATATACGAACATTTCCGTGCCTTGAAGTCCTGTAAGGGTATGGTCCATTAGGCGTTGGAAGGTAGCTGGAGCATTACAAAGTCCAAATGGCATCCTTTTAAATTCATAGTGTCCATATGGTGTTGAAAAAGCTGTCTTATGTGCATCCTCAGATTTCATGGGTATTTGGTGGAAACCCGAGGCTAGATCAAACACGGAAAAGTACTTAGCTCCTCCCAATTGGTCCAATATTTCATTAATATTAGGAATTGGATATGCGTCAGGAACTGTCTTTTTGTTTAAATCTCTAAAATCAATCACTACCCGCCACAGAAATTCCCCGTTGGGTCCTGGCTTTTTGGATACTATCCAGATGGGTGAATTGTAAGGTGACATTGATGGTTTTATTATTTCCTGATCTAATAATTTTTGTACTTGATTTTCAATTTCCTTCTTGTGTACTGGAGGGACACGATACTGTTTAGTATTGATAGGCATTGGGTCCGTCGTCCAGATTCCATGTTGGATAGCGTTCGTATGACCCAACTTCTCATCAGGTAGGTGGAAAAGGTCATGGTTCTTACTTATTATTCCTTGGACATGAAGTTTTTCCTCCGGATTCATATGTTCCGTAGAAATTAATTCGAGCACTTTTTCCATCCTTGTTGAGGGTTTTTCAGAATTTATTGATATTTCCTCACCCGACGCAATAGCGAGAGACTTTTGGGAAGTTAGGGGAAGGGTTGATTTGCCATTATGCAAAATTTTTGGTCGTCTTTGATTGGGTTCTGGAGTCACAATTTCAAATTCTTCCAATTCAACAGTAGGAATTGTGATTGTTGTGTCCTTTTCATTAGAATTTATTATTTGTAAATACGCTTTACCGTTCTGATTACTGACTAGAACGTTACCAGCATGAATCCCAGTGCCTAAATCTAACCGGGATAAATACCCTTCCTTTATGTCTGAATTCGATACGTTAACGTAGGAAACGGTTTTTGATCTAGCGGGTAGCACAATTTGAGCTCTATTTACAAACGGAATTGTTTTTCCGTTGAATTCTAACTGCTTCTTCGAATAATGTATGGAGGCATTTAGTTTTATGAAAAATTCAGTTCCTAGTATGCCGTGTGGTTTAATAGGAAAGTCATTTTCGACTACGTGGAACGTAACGTCGTTGCCCATTAAAGTTATTTTTATTGTCCCAAGTGTAGAGACAAAGTCCTTAGCGATGCCCCTCAGTTGTAATTGTGTGTTCTTATCTATGTCTTGAGTTTGTTTTACAGCGTAAAATTTCAATATATTCACTTCGGAACCAGTATCAATCATTAATTCTGGGGCCATTTCGAAGTCTGGGGACTGGATAATTACGGACGGGGCTTCGTCAACAGTGTTCACCCATGCGGTGGCGATCCTAGTTTTGACATTCCCTGTGCCTCCTGGTTTACTATTATTGGACGCGCTGCAGCTTGGCCCGTTCCACGATACGCCTCCATAGTTGACCGTAGGGGCAGGGCATTTCCCGAGTCTCGTTCTTGGAAGGTTCCAGGGCTTCTCTCATTACGATTGAATAAGCGTTTTCTACATTCGGAGATTAGGTGGCCAGGTTTTTTACAATATGCGCAGATACGCAGTTCCATAGGCCTTGGGGGAGGAGGTCGGTTTTTGTCCCAGTAGGGGAGTAAAGGGTTTGGGGCCTGATTACCATATCCCGCAATGGGATTTTGGGTATATCGTTCGGTTGGTTGAGAAACTAAATTTTGTTTATTTCTGCAGGACAGTGCGTCGTGTCCTTTCTTATTACAAACTTGACAAATTATTTTGGGAGTCTTTTGCTCGGAAAATCTCTGGCGGTCTTGATCAATTTTCTTATCCACGAGTACAGTTAGCTCGAAAGCTTCATCGAGCGTGTCAAAGTTATGTTGTAGTAATCTTGTTCGAATATGGGGAGGAAGTCCATCCACAAATGAGTCCAGTGTCAAACGGTCTAGATCCTCGGGATGATTCCGTGCAAAGTCGCGATAATATTCCCTATCCTCTTCTAAAATAGCGAATCTAAGATCCTTAACGCGCGAGATGTATTCCAATACGTGTTCGTTCGTTCCTTTGATAATATTAGCCAGTTCCCCTCTATAATGATCTGATGTTTTCGCGGGGGAAAAAGTTCGTTTGAGTTGTTTCATTAAATCATTTACGGAGTCGAAAGCCTTATCCTCAACGGCCAAGGAGGCGTGATCTTGTAGTTTATTGCGTAACAACCTCGCCAGCTGGGGCTCAGCTTGCGGGGGAACCACAGCTTTAGCCCTATTGCAGGCTCTCGCGAATTGCTCCACTGGTATATTATGTCCATTAAAATTAGGGACGGTTTCTATAGCGTCTTTTAATTTGATCTGGGGTGTTGGATCCTGGTCCGGAATATTGTTACGAGTCGATACCTTTGGAATTTTACTAGTATTTAACACCGGTTTTCTATCGAAACGTGAGGAACCCGGTGTAGCAAAATTATTCGCGAGTGGCGGGGGTGCAAGAAGTTTTTCTACTAGCCCTTGTATAACTTGTATCTGACCGGAAGGACCCTCCAACGTAAGACCGCCCGTTTCGGTTTCCACACTCAGTTGTGTAGTAGATCGTTTGCCGATACCGAATTTTTCGCATATCCCTTCAATTTTTGCTTGTTTTTCTTTTAGCAATCGCATCTGTTCTAATATTTCGGCAGTTGCGGTGTCTACTCGATCAGTAAATTGGTTCACGTCTTGGTCTATAACGCACGAGTCGTCGGTTTCTCCGTACACAGACATGTTTAATTCGTCTTTTTGTACTTTATTCTATAATTTTAGGGGTTTTCCTAAGATTAGGCTTCCGGCAGCCGTTATCTAACCTTCACGGCGTTCTCTACCCTGGTAAACGTTAATTTCGTTACGTCTCCTATTCGAACGATGATATTTTTTTGTGCACGCGGCACAATTACTTATGGGACGTGCTCTTAATAAGTGGTCTCTACAACGGGGGCACTCGGGGAATATATCGTTTTGCTGGTAACAATGTACTTGATATATCTCATCTACTTCTACCGGATTCGAATTAAAGCATTTTAGACAAATATCTTCGCCTTCCGTGGTCGTAACTACTCCTCCGGAGGTACAAACTAACGCGTTAGAATCTAACAAGATGCCTCTATATCTACGGCTTGGGTAATACAAATTGTCTATACTTGGGTGTTTATCACACATGCTAATCGGAAAATATTATTGGTGTTGAGTACTCGACAGGTCTTTGCCTGTCTGAAATAACAGACGTTCCACCTTGGGTTACTAAGGTTACGTCGCGCCGTTTAAAAATCTAGATCTTCTGGTTCATTAAATCCGTCGTAGGTTTCTTCAGAAAGGAGATAGAATTCTACGCATATGGGGCAACTATGCATGGGGCGTGTGTGGTATAGAAGATTGCCACACCATTCGCAAGGGGAAAGCGTAGAAGGCGTTAGATAATAATGAAGGAGCCGCTCCCTTTCTACTTTTTCTGGGTACAACCAGGAGCAGGGCAAGCAAATATCTTCCTTGTTGAAAGTTCTAGCTAAACGGCCTCTAAGACAAACTAAGCTCTGCATGCACGCAATGGTGCCTTGTAGCCTTTGACGTCGTTGACCTACTATGATCGTTTGTGAACGCGTGATGTACATAAGTAGTTTTAATGAAACTTTAGTACTTGAGAAATTATTATAAGTTTGATATTGTAAATCTATGGCTTTTATAAATTGCGGTTATCGAACCTTAGGTAACTTTTACCCGTAAGTAGGTAGCTTTCTGTGCATTCGATGCAGTCCCTTATGGGGCGTTTGGGGATTATTGGGTCTTTACAACGCGAGCAATAAACGGGAGTGTTATATGTGTAATAGTAATGCGTCCAATAGATCTCTACGGTGTCTTCGGGCGTTAAATGAGAACACCTTACGCACACCTCGCTTCCGTCTCGTGTGGTAGCGATTCCTCCAGAAACGCAGGTAAGAGCTTGCAAATAGGCAGTTAGGCTCTGTAGTCTGCGGCTTCGGTATGTTGGTTCACACCAATTTGGGTGCTCAATGCACATGCTAAATATAGGGACCTTGTGGGCACCGTATTAAAGAATATCTTTTTAACAACGGCTAACGAAGATCCCACCGCTGTCACCAATTTTTATGTCACGTCCCGGGTGGAGCTCTTTGGGGACAATGACATGGGGAATAAAATCAGGCGCGAATCTATAATCCAACACTCTGAGGGTTTTGAAGGGAGAGTCAGGCACGAATCTAAAATCCAGCACACTGAGGATTTTGAGGGAATATCAGGCGCGAATCTGTAATCCAGCACACTGAGGATTTTAAGGGAATGTCAGGCGCGAATCTGTAATCCAGCACACTGAGGATTTTAAGGGAATGTCAGGCGCGAATCTGTAATCCAGCACACTGAGGATTTTAAGGGAATGTCAGGCGCGAATCTGTAATCCAGCACACTGAGGATTTCGAGGGAATATCAGGCGCGAATCTATAATCCTGCACACTGATCGTTTTGAGGGGAGAGTCAGGCGCGAATCTATAATCCTGCACACTGATCGTTTTGAAGGGAGAGTCAGGCGCGAATCTATAATCCTGCACACTGATCGTTTTGAGGGAATGTCAGGCGCGAATCTATAATCCTGCACACTGATCGACCAGGGAAGGTTTAATAACTTATACCTTTTGTGGAGACACCCGTTAGAGCACTTATTGTGGTTTGGCTTTGGTAATCGGATTTACCGCTGCATCGAGGTAAAAGACACTCGTAATGATTCCGCAAACTCAGCTATTCATACGGTTATACGAAACCTATACGAAAGTAAGTTAGTAAACACTGCAATGCTTTCCGCGGTCGTTGCCCGTAATCAGCTGTTCCGGCAGAGCCTGGTTGGATTTCGGGATCTTCGTAGCAGAAGGATTAACACAATGACTCGAAACGTTAGTTAAGCAAAGCGGTTTATTAGTTTAGGCGAAAATATAGGCACTGTTAGTGAAAGTGCTTTGTTAAACATAGAATGCGTTTAAACATTAATAATTGGCACAGAACATTTATATAAATGTCAATATATATATATAGAGTGATTATGAGCGTGACATACAGTATATGTTTTACGATGGAATAATATAAGCAGTAAACGTTGCTAAGAACATGGAATATGGTCGCAATGAGCGTTAATAACACAATATAATATGAAAAGCACTTAAGCGTAACGAGACAAAATAATATGAATAGCAATAAGAATAGCAAGACAAAATAATATGAATAGCAATAAGAATAGTAATGCAATATAATATGAATAGCAATAAGAATAGCAAGACAAAATAATATGAATAGCAATAAGAATAGTAATGCAAAATAATAGGAGAACGCAATAAGCGTAGAAATACAAAATACTATGAATAGCAATTAGAATAGCAATACAAAATAATATGTATGGAGATGATATGCAATAGTTTAAATGGTAATATAAATTCTTACGGTAGTTGCCGTAGAACACTGATTTTATATTTTAAGTGAAGACTTTAGATTTCTGTAGAATAAGCTTCATAGATTTCTGCAGAACGAGAGCGAGCTCTCGCGGTTCCTCGTATTTATACTAATTACAATCTTTTCGGCTTGAAGGGGGGTGCGCAGTACGCACCTTGACATAGTTACGCATATGCGTCGCAGTAACATTTCCGGGGTTTTTGTAAGGACCAAAGGTTGGTCTATATTTGGACTCGCATTTTCGGCACGTACGCCAAATAATCCTCGCGATTATCCTTCTGGGGTTCTTATACATGTGATTTGGAAATGCTCAACTCCTCGAATGGGTTTTGGGTATTTTTATAGGAAAGGGGTGATAATGGATTTGACTTCTTTGGTCATTTAGTGGGCTTGAGACGTGGTCTCGATTTAAGAGATAGAAGGGGCGAGGGACTTGTTTAGATTCGATAGGAGGGAAGAGTTTGTGCCGCGTTGGGCGAATATGTGAGGGAGATTCATTGATTGACCGTCTTGAGATGGGGACAGCTAAGGTACATCGCCAAGGCGGTCGAGGTCATGCAGAAGGGGTATTTTGGTGTTTGGGAAGATTTGAGAGGAGTTGTATAGTGGTTTATGAAGAAATGTTATTTTATCTGCGCGCGAAATTTTGTGGGACGTCACAACAGCATAATCCAATTTTTTTTCAAACAATTTCAACTATTGTTGTATCGCAGAACTGTGCTCCTCGACAATCGAAAAACTTTTGGAACCCATTGTAACGTGCCCATTGTAGCTGCATAACGAGCAATGTGCCAGAAAGCACCACACTCCTGCCCGCGCGCCAGAAAGAACCACGCTCCTGCCCGCGCTCCAACCTAGACTCCAGAAGAGTTTACGTAAGAGACAGAAAAGGTAGTTAGAAAAGGAAAACGGCACCTGAAACCAAGGCTCGGCGCGCGCTCCAGGATTTCCGACAGTGCAGAAATCCTGGAGTGCGTGCCGAGCCTGGCAGCCGATCCTGGCAGCCAAGACTCAAGAGGCAACGATGATGGGTTTCGAGGACTTCGACTCTCGAGCCCAGGGGGGCGTACAATCTTACCCCCTACGACGTGTTGATTCGAAAATTATACATTTCTCGCCGGATCTTGGCGAAAGTGACGTGAATCGTTTCCTCATGTTTTCCCGATGAAAATGGTCCAAAAACGACACAAATCGGATTGTAATTAAGGAATCTTCATAATAAATTGATTTCCATAACTTCGTTAAAAATAGTCCGATTTACATGAAATTAAGTATAATTTTCATTTGGAAAACATGAGAAATCCATCGGTATCACTTCCATATCGATACGATAAAGAATAAAGTATACAGTTTTTCTGAAACAGGTATGAATCCTTGGCCAACCGCAGCGAATCGAGGTCGGCGACCCACAGTCGAGGGTGAAAAATATTCATTACAGCGTATTAAGAAATTCTTTATTCTTCATCGTATCGATATGAAAGTAACACTAATGGATTCCTGGCGTTCTCCCAATTAAAATTATCACAAATATCATGCAAATCGGACTACTTTTACACAAACAATACAAATTATAAAAGGAGTAGGCATTTCTTAAACAGCGAGTTACATTAAAAAATTCCCGCGCGGTCAGCGGTCTACCTTTTCTCTTCCTGTGTCTTGTCTCCGCGAGGCATATTGATTGTGGATAATGGTTTTTAATTGCAATATTGGTGGCATCTTTTTTGGTAAGCACACAACAATTTTTCCCGAATGGAAACCTCGATGTAAGAGGAACAAAGAGGAATGTTATATAACTATTAGTAAATAAGTGCGAACCCATTTACATGACATGAAATTATGCCTATAAATTTGTTTAATTTTTAATACAAAATAGAAAGTATGCAAAAATAGCGAGAAATGCCGAAGCTATGAATTTCTGTGAAATCACATGCACTGCACGCTCCTGTGATTGTGTATGAATAACAGGTAATGTACCAAAAAATAGTAGCCTATGTTTAAAGGGCTGTTAGTAGATGCTATCTGCTTTGAAATAGTTCTACGCATCTACAACTTGAATGAACGTGGAGCTTTCTTTATTAATCTCAAACAGTGACATGTTATTTAAAAGTATTTATGTCATAAATAAGCTTAGACTATACACATTCGAAATATATGATATACAAAATTATACATATGTACAGATTTTCTGAAAAAGATCGACATTGTGGTTTGAAAATTGGCACGATTCCCGTTCGAATATGAAAGGTCAACTTCAGATCAATTTTTTTTAATTAGCACGAATACGACATATTTGTTTGCATGGTTACATACTTTGTCCATTAGATATAAGAATAGAGTGATGGATACGCAAAAATGCAACTTTCATACTAAACTACGTATTTGCCACGTTTCTTTTTCTGTTTCTGCAGCTATTTTTAACTTTCACTTTTACTCCTTTATATGTACCTACCTCTTCCTGCCGTTTCTGCTTCCATCTACCTACTTAATTTTAAGGGTTCGCACAGGCCTGGTCAGAGTCAGGAACATTTGGCGACCAGGCCTTTGCGAACCGGGGGACAGTTTTCTTATCCCACGCTTTCTTTTCACCCTCTCTGTATGTTTATCTCTGTTTTTTTTTTCTTTTATTCGCTATCTCTAACTCTGTCTAGTCTTTCCTTTTTAACCGGCGAAAATTCACGGAGCTCTCAGACATCACGTACCGCGCACGCATGTTACTTTTCTTATATTTATTTTTAATAAATAATAAACATTTGGTTGGTTCCGATGGAAATGGTTTATGACTCAGTTATAACGACTGTAGAATTTTACAAGGGCACATTAAAAAATGTCCAAATGTTTCCCCGGCAATGCGATGGCAAATGAAATTGCAGTTAACACATTCACTGTTGTGACAATCATAATTATTACTATTGACGGCAATAATTACCATGTCATTGCTTGTTTGAATATAAAAAGTAATATTGATAGACAAGAAATACACATAGGTATGCAAGTGATGTTATATGTAAGATAAATGATGAAGAGGTGTAATATGCAAGATGTTTTGAAGAAAGGGGTAGTCTTCTGATTGCTCGTGATGCAGGTAAATTTTTTCATGCAAAAATAGTGGTTATATCCGGAGTTATACAACTTAAAATGGAGCGCCTTACAAAACTCACATACGCACTGATAGCATAAAATCAGCCGTTGTAGTTGTCTGAAATAGAAAATTTAAAAATTTGTGTAATCTGTATGAGTGTGGTAACCGCCCGACACCATTTGTCACGTCCATATCGATACGATAAGAGAGTGCGTTTAAGAATTTTATAATTTTCCTTTTATAATTTGTATTGTTTGTGTAAAAGTAGTCCGATTTGCATGATATTTGTGATAATTTTAATTGGGAGAACGCCAGGAATCCATTAGTGTTACTTTCATATCGATACGATGAAGAATAAAGAATTTCTTAATACGCTGTAATGAATATTTTTCACCCTCGACTGTGGGTCGCCGACCTCGATTCGCTGCGGTCGGCCAAGGATTCATACCTGTTTCAGAAAAACTGTATACTTTATTCTTTATCGTATCGATATGGAAGTGATACCGATGGATTTCTCATGTTTTCCAAATGAAAATTATACCTAATTTCATGTAAATCGGACTATTTTTAACGAAGTTATGGAAATCAATTTATTATGAAGATTCCTTAATTACAATCCGATTTGTGTCGTTTTTGGACCATTTTCATCGGGAAAACATGAGGAAACGATTCACGTCACTTTCGCCAAGATCTGGCGAGAAATGTATAATTTTTTAATCATCACGTCGTAGGGGGTAAGATTGTACGCCCCCCTGGGCTCGAGAGTCGAAGTCCTTGAAACCCATCATCGTTGCCTCTTGAGTCTTGGCTGCCAGGATCGGCTGCCAGGCTCGGCACGCGCTCCAGGATTCCTGCACTGTCGGAAATCCTGGAGCGCGCGCCGAGCCTTGGTTTCAAGTGCCGTTTTCCTTTTCTAACTACCTTCTCTGTCTCTTACGTAAACTCTTCTGGAGTCTAGGTTGGAGCGCGGGCAGGAGCGTGGTTCTTTCTGGCGCGCGGGCAGGAATGTGGTGCTTTCTGGCGCGCCACGTAAGAGCCTTGGTGAAAAATTTGACCTGCATCACGCGCCATCAAAAGACTACCCCTATCTTCAAAACATCTTGCACATTACACCTCTTCATCATTTATCTTGCATATAACATCACTTGCATACCTATGTGTATTTATTGTCTATCAATATTAGTTTTTATATTCAAACAAGCAATTACATGGTAATTATTGCCGTCAATAGTAATAATTATGATCGTCACAACAGCCGGGGAAACATTTGGCCTTTTTTTAATGAACCCTTGTAAAATTTTACAGTTGTTATAACTGAGCCATAAACCATTTCCATAATTTATAGCACCTCCAGGTCAACCAAATGTAGCTCCGTAAAAAAAGATGTTTCACTGTACCTTACAGTAATAGCATTTATGATATCCTCTATAAGCCAGGTATATCGAGGTATATCATCGATCGTTTCGCAGATCGATGATATACATCGAACAGGTAGTACGCAATACACCACTGCGGTGGATCGTGGAAAAAACATGTGGATGGAGTCGACGTAGAAATATGAGGCCGAACTCGTTGTCTCCAAGTAGTGGCGGGTATAACCTTCCGGCGTGCACGAAGGAGCGTCGCTCCGGCGTCTACGTATTTTTGCGTGCCGCGCGCCGGGAACGCACGCCGGGAACGCGCGCAGGAACGTCCGTGTAAAGGGCCCTAATGAAGACTGTAACGACATAAGAAACCACGAGCCAATCGAGCTCCTGCAAAGAAGATCTGTCCTACGTTAGCAAAAATTTATCTCGCGCACGCACGAGAAGAACCTAACAACCGACAAAACGAAACGCCAACTACACCTCGACTTTATATTTTACAGGATTACCGTCCTACAAACAACGATACTACTCATAGGAGGGACGACCCCCGACACTGACTTCGCTATAAAAGAATTTCAAGATCACCCAGGCATTTATTTCGAAAACATAGGCGAACTACAAATTTATCGCGATAGTTGGAAATTAATACTACACGTAGACATATCTTACATTTACCAACGCGAAACAAACCTCCAGGCAGTTCTATACGACATTCTTGCTCAGTGTAAAACACCTTCTACTGATAACTTACAAAAGTTCTGCAAAACGTTCGGCGCGAAAATCCAAAGCAAATTAGACCGCGTAGCCAAACTCCTTACCTACGTCCAACAAACCATAAGCTCCACTACAAACCAGCGTCGTGGACTAATAGACGGATTAGGTTACATAGGCAAATCATTATTCGGACTAATGGATTCTGAAGATAGAAAAAAAATAAACGACCAAATAGATTTCTTAAAAAAAACAAGACAGTAGATTGAAAAATACAATTAAAGGACAAATGCAAATCGTAAGAGCTAACGCCGAGCTTCTCAATGAAACTATAAATAACATACAAGAAAATGAAAAAAACCTTTTGAACGCGACTTGGAAAATCCAATACCTACTTCAACAGACAATCGACAGTAGTAAATTTCGAGAAACGATAGACGAAAACCTCGTACTAATCAATAGCGTCACAGAAACACTCCTACGCGACACTCAAGATCTATTAGAGTTCATAATGGATATAAAGAAAGGAATCTTAAATCCCCGACTGATACCACCAGCGCAAATCATAACCTACCTCACTTCCGCACTAGCTTATATACCGCAAGGACTAGACTTCCCCATAAGTATAAAATTAGAAAACATGCACGTTTTATATGAAATCCTTACACTCTCTGCATTTTCGGATACTAAATCAATTACTGTAATACTAGATATTCCACTACTAAATGCGAAAAAATTCAAGTTAATCAAGGTACACCCAGTACCCACTAGAATAAACGAATCGTTTTACGCGTACATAGAAACCCTCGACTCGTACGTAGTACTTGACACCTCGGTGCAAGATTACATACAGTTAAGCGAACAGGATTTATCGAAATGTAAAACTATAAACGATCTATATCTCTGCACATCTAACCACCCAATATTCAAAGCGATACCATACGGACCCTGCGAAGTACAGTTGTACACCAAATTAACAAAAAAACCGAACAATTGGGAATTTGCATGATTCTCAAAAAAAATATATTTGGGAGCTCCTATATAAGTTTTATTGTAATTATTTTTTTCATAATTTTTTATTGCTAGTTAAGCGAGAAAAAAAATATTTAAATATTGCAATATTTAAAATTACCGAAAACGATCCGGAAATTCCCGAGCGTGGCCGAAGAAGCCTGTGACGTCACATAGTAGTATTTTCACACGTTTAGCATTGAAAAATACATTTTCTTTCAAAAAATGAATAAAAAAACTACATATAAGGGGTGTTTCGTGCCTCAGTGTAAAAGCACAACGATTAAGACTCCGGATAAAGTGTTTTTTTTATGCCTCAAGATGTAAAACTACGAAAAATGTGGTTTACAAGTGCTAGACGTGCCGATGAACCAGGGAAGTCGAATTATTATTGTTGCCAGGATCATTTTGATTTAAAAAACGACATGGATATTTACGTGAGATATTCTCTCATGGGAGCTCCAAGAAAATTGAAGAGTGGTGTGATTCCTCACATATTTGATTGCCAACCAGGGAGGTTAAAGACGTCAGTGAATTTATCTCGGCCAACCTTTGTAAAATTAAATAGGAAAAGGACTGTCGCTGAAATGCTGTCTAATACAGACAGTGAAAAAGAAAATAGGTGTCAAAGTACACATAGTTCTAAGAAACAAGCAGTCGAGGACAACGCAACTTTGAATAATCCTGCAAAAAGAACATGTACCGATCTTGCTAACAGAGCAAGTACTTCCTATGAAGTATTTGTAAATAAAAGTTCCAGGAGTAAAGAAGAAAGCAACTCAGAGGAGAATATTCTTGAAGCCACAGCAAACTTTTCTTATACACAGAATTTATCATCAAGTTCTTCGGATATAAGTCATGCATACACGTATACAGTAACCACAAATACCGACACAAACTGTAAAAAAACTTCAGTTCTAGGTTTTGGGAAATCTTCAGACTGCCTATTACCTAAAAGTATTGGCAAGAAAACGGTTTTGCAAAAAAGTATTGGAGTGCAAGTATACCAAAAACTTGTAAAACCTCATGTTCGTTCCAAGGCCACTATGTGTGTTCCTTCTACATCCGATGCGTCATGTCAATGTAAAATAGAAGATAAAACAACTAATTCTGTTCCGTCTACTTCTTCAGTCTCTCATTCAACAAGTGATTATAAAATTTCATCCGGACCAAGTGAATATCAGCAGTCAACAAGTTGTAGCGAGGAAGAAAAAGAAAAAAAAAACAAATGAAAATCAACGTACTGAACATAACCAGATATTTTATAAGTATTGATCTTAAAAAATATATTGGGATTGGCACTGAATGGCTTTGGATTATTGATTTAATACATTCGTATATTAAGTGCAGTATTGATGACATCAAGCTAACTTTGATGAAAATAAAAACAGACGATTCATTTAGTCGGTTAGGAAATGAATTCGGTCTGTCAACATCGCAGGCTAGCAGAGTTTTCAATAAAACAGTGAATTTAATAAGTCAGTGTTTAAAAAAACTTGTGTACTGCCCATCTCCAGAACATATAAAAAAAACTTACCCATTGCTTTTCGTGCGTACTACAGTAACGTCTGTGCAATTATAGATGCTTCCGAAATAGAAATCGAAAAGCCGTCTAACTCAGTGCAACAAACTCTGACTTGGTCAGACTATAAAAAGTGCAATACTTTAAAGTATTTGATTGCTTGCACTCCTGATGGATTTATTCTGTTTGTACCTTCTGGGTATGGAGGCAGAATAAGTGATACAACATTATTCCAAGAAAGTAATATAATGGATATTTTACCAACAAAATGCGGTGTTATGGCAGACAGAGGATTTAAGTTAATACAGACAATTTTAAATAAAAAACAGTGTGAGTTACTTCGTCCACCATCTGTTTCAACTTCAAGTAAACCAACGAAAGAAGAAGTATTAAACACTAAAAGGATCGCAAGTTTAAGAATTCACGTTGAAAGGGTGATAAGAAGAGTTCGAGAATATAAAATTTTGGAACCTCATTCTTGTCTCGATTTGAATATTATGTCTTATATAGACGATATTGTAACAATAGTGGCAGGTTTAATAAATTTAGAGACACCAATTATAAAAACATAAAGTTTAGGTATATTTCTTTAAAATTTGAAAAACAACATACAAAAATATTGCGACACATTATTTTCTAAACGATTGTAGTAATATAGGGAAGATATTTTGCTTCCAAAAATTAAGAGCTCTTTCAATCATAGTATTTGTAAAATTTGCATCATAATCAAGCCATAAATATTTGAATTGTTTGTTACTTTCAAATTCTGGATCCGCAACAACAAACAATCCTTTACTTTCTCTTGCAGCCAGCATTTGTAAGTTTATCTGTCCTTTGCACTTTTTACTTATGTTAGATACCTAGCTTCGCGACTTTCTCTTCTTAGCACATCTGGTCATTGTCACTCCCCTCAAAGACCCTTAGTCCGTTTCGAGCGTTCGTAACTTAACGGAAAACAGCCGGAATAGGCCGTAGGCCCCAAGGCCCTTTTATTTTTTCAAACCGTTTCAACCGAACTTTCTCCAGACTACCACTTCCACCCTTACCAGTTCCATTTTCCCTCCCTCGCAATAGAATAACCAATAGGATTCTTTAACTTGTCGATGCTCATCCCTGAGTACGTCTTTAGCGTCAGAAAGCTTTGACTCTTGGTACTGTGAAGTCATACTCCAACATATTGTATAATAAAGACGTGTTTCGTTTTATACAAGTATTCGAATTTGTTCTACCCCGGGTTCACGACACAAATTTGGCGCAGTCGGTAGGACCTGTCAACGGTGAACGAATAGTAAAACTTTATTTAAAGTATTCTTCGCCTGTGGATTTTTATCCTTTGTGACGGAAAATAATCGTGTCAACAACGGATCCAGATACCCAATACAGCAGAGGAGGTCAACTATTGGCACGCCCAAGGACTCCTTCACTGATAGAGGTTTGTGCAGTACATTTTCGAATTTTGTTGTGTGGTAATTGCTTGAAGTACTCAATATCCCATCATTATGGCTCTCACAAATACACCCGATCAATCAACTATTCTCAATAATCCTACATCTATAGAATCTCAGAGTCTTACTAATCCAACTCCCTTAGAATTTGACATGAAATTCTTATGTGACTTAATTCCTAAAGAATTTACTGGCAATAGATATGAGCTTGGTCAATTCATCGCAAATTGCAATAATGCCGATGAACTCGCATCATTGAGACAAAAAATTCCTTTACTATATTTTATATTATCAAAAATATCGGGTCATGCAAAAGAACAGTTAGCATTTCACAAATTCAATAACTGGAGTGAATTAAAGGAAAGATTAAAAATTCTATATCAAGACAAAAAACATTATTGCCAAATTATGGAGGATTTAAATAATTGCAAACAAACATATTCAGAAAATATTAATAGCTTTCATCAAAGATTAGTTAAGTTATCCTCAAGAGCTTTAAGTGCAATTCAACAATATTCTAGCGACCCTTCTGAAATACCGGGAAAAAGGAAAGCTGTAGAGGAGGTAACTTTAAATAGGTTCGTCTATCATTCCACTCCCCAAATTTCACAAATGTTGCGCTGGAAGGATTTTGATAATTTAAATGCAGCATATTCTGCTGCTGTTTCTGAAGAACGCGCTTTAAATATGCACCATCAGAAAAGACGGCAAGCTTGTACTATTTGTGGAAAAATGAATCATGATACATCACAATGTAGGTTTAAATCATCCAGTGGCGAACGTAATAAAACTGTTAATATCGTGCAACCTTCAGTTCCAAATCAAAATCGTTATCAAAATAATCAACAACGGTATTCATATCCTAATGAAACAAATCAACAGTATTCTCAACCTCGATTTCCGAGTCAAGGGAACTCTAATTCGTCTGGTCAAACTAAATTTTGCAATTATTGTAAAAATCAAGGTCATTTAATATCCGAGTGTAGAAAAAAAGCATTCAACGAAAATCGACGGAAACAATCAGCTAATCAGCCAGGTAGTTCTAGCCAATCTGATAACAGAGCAATTCATTTAAACTGCCAGGAATCCCCTGTGACGAACACTGCACAGGAGGATCAGATTTCCAATCTTCAGGTGTTCGAGAATTAAATATGTCTATTTGTAAAAATACTCTAGATTTTGTTGAAGTATCATCCCTAGATTCTAAAGACATTAATGGCAATTTTAAGTTTTTAATAGACACTGGTGCAAATGTTTCTCTTATTAAAGCATGCAAATTGAGGCCGGAAACTAAATTTAATTCACAGGATAAAATTGTTTTGCATGGTCTTAGCCCAAATAATTCCGTAGAGACAGTGGGTAGTTGTTGTATTTCAGTAGTAATACTAGGCCGGTTCTAATTCACTTTCAAGGCCAAATGACGCCACAACCGGCGCGGGGGTGGGGGAAGTGAGGGCGCGCGGGGGAGCGGGGCGGAGGGAAACCTGGGCGCGGGGCCTGCGGGGTGAGGAAGACAGGTTGCGCGCGCACGCGCCGCGGAGTGGGGGAAGCCGCGACGATAGAGGGGGGATCAGTCCGGACCGAGCCGCCGCGGAGGCCTCTCCAGACCGGACCCACCGTCGGAAATTTTTCATAGGGAGGCATTGACCCCCGAAAACTTTTTCGAAACCCACACCCCTTCGAAAATTTTTTCAGACCTAACCCAGGGTGGGGGACTGTCCTAGAATTTTTTTCAAACCAATAATTTACCAGAAAATCTTAAAATTATGTGGCGAGGAAAGAAGATGGGTAAATGAAATGGAGAAATAATATGTTTCAAAATATTTTATTATTATTTATATATATATATATATATATATATATATATATATATATATATATATATATAGAATAATACAATTTAAATATAATAAAAGAAAAAAGAATATAAAATATGGAATATAAAAATTGATATAGAATAATACAATAAAAGAAAAAAAGAATAATACAATTTAAATATAATAAAAGAAAAAAGAATATAAAATATGGAATATAAAAATTGATATAGAATAATACAATAAAAGAAAAAAAGAATAATACAATTTAAATATAATAAAAGAAAAAAGAATATAAAATATGGAATATAAAAATTGAAAAAAGAAAAAATAATATAAAATATGAAAAAAAAAATATGAAAAAATATTAAATTAAAGAGGTGAGGGTGGCGATGGGGGGGATGGTGGTGATGGGGGCGATGGTATTACTACCATAGGCCGCTGTGCACGTCGCAGGCCCGGCATCTGATACGGCCGCAGCCGCACCGCTCCATAACCATTTTGATACCACCGCGGCATCCGTGCATGATGCAACAAGTCCTAGAACACATACGCAAACATTGATATAATATGGGTGCATTAAACATAATAAACATGAAACAAACAAAACATTACAAACATTGATATAATATTAACACATCAAACATAGTAAACATGAGATACACAAAACAATGCAAAGTATTACATACCAGTGGTGGCAGCGGTGGCGAAGGCGGCGAGGGCGGCGAGGGCGGCGCGGGCGGCGCGGGCGGCGAGGGCGGCGAGGGCGGCAGCGGTGGCAGCGGTGGCGAAGGCGGCGAGGGCGGCGAGGGCGGCGAGGGCGGCGAGGGTGGTGAGGGCGGCGGTGACCCCTCCCAATCACTTGACCAGACAGGGGATGGTGGCGGCGATGGCGAACGCTAGAAGATAGAAATCCACGATTTAATAATGACACGATCGTCTAATTTAAAAGCACTCGATTTCAACGGTTAAACCGGATAAAAAAAACATTAAAAAACATTGTTCAGTACATACCTCAGGGTCGCACTCCGGCGCAATACGGAATAATCCCATTATACCAAATTGTTACACAAAAAAGATTCAGACTGTTCACTGTCAAGTTTTGAATGCAACTGGTCTCGCTGCATCTCCTGGGTCTCGCATGTAAACTCCCATCTTGAAATCGAGAAGTGCGTAGCTTTGCAAAAGTAAGATGTTATTGTTCTCCACCTTTATTTTCGCTGACCATCCTCCTCCCCGTGTCCTTATCATCTTCTTCATTGACCATCCTCACCTTTTTCACACGCATCTTCTTCTTCGCTGACCATCCTCTCCTTATTCACACGCATCTTCTTTCTTCTTTGACACATCATTCGACTAGATTACACCACTTTAATCGCATATCCATCAGTTATTGAACGGGTGTTGGACGTGAATCGAACGACTTTGATCATGTACCGAACATGATTCGAACGGCTTGGAACGTACATCGAACGTGAATCGAACGGCTTGAAACGTACATCGAACATGAATCGAACGGCTTGATACGTACATCAAACGTGAATCGAACGTCTTCAGTCATGCATCGAACCATTTCTCAATAATTAGAACCATCGTCTTAATATAGCATACATCATATTTAGGAAGTTGGTTTAGGGAGGGTGAAGAAAATTATACGCATTAAAAAATGATTATATTTATTTATGAATTTCTCTCTGATGTTTAGTCCACCAGTTGAATATTTTAAATACATTTTGCAAGGCACAGTGCTTTGCGTGTCTGCTACATCGCAGAGTATCAACTTCATTTAGCTTATTTAGAGATTGTATATCCTCGTAGTCAATGTCCAGCGTCTCGATGACCACGTCCGCTCTCGTACTTTCATCGAGGAAATCCGCAAGCCATTCGCGTTTCTGCAGCCCTTTAACGTATACGACATGACACATGTCATCTTCTTCGTCGATCGCATCAGCTACAGCTTTCGTAATTAGCTGTTTAGCCATACTGTATGGAACTTCTCCATCGTCCCAGCGTAGCCCATGATGTTTCGCCGTCAACCACCGGATGCTTGATTTGTCAGATTTCGTAAGTAGATATTGTGGCATCGAACTCCGAAAAATATAATGCGAGAGAATTGTTCCCTTTCGCAGGACAGCCACTTCCTTCACGACAAATCTTCCATCTACGATGAACCCTTGCAGGTCAACAAATGTTGGTGCGGACATTATCGATACAATTTAGAGGCCCGCTCGCTTCCAAGACAGATGGGGGAATGCAGTCTTTCTCGTAAAGCATTCTCTTTCATTTCTTTTGGTACGAATTTAACACAGGAGAGGGCAGGCAATTTAATTCATTTTGCGCACCACGTTTGTCAGCGGATTGTATTCAACCACCCGATCGTGCAGAATCAGACAATAGGCCGTAGTATTTGCCGGTACGTTCTCTTTACACTCGAATTCTATGCGCACATCCACGGTGCCGCTTTTAACCGACTCATTTTGTCGCGAACAATCAATCACCACGAAGGGACCAAATTCCAAAAATTCGGCCACGGTGAATAATCCATCGCTACAGTTGTAATATGATTTACGGAATTGTGTGTACATGTGAAACAAGATGGCATGCTTATCCATGTCAAAGTCCACCTGCATGTCATCATATGGGTGAAAATCCGAGTTGAGAAAAGCTTTTACATTGGTTAATTTGCATTTGTCGAACATAGTAGCATCTTTGGACATATCATTCTTTCGATCAGTCTGTAGAGCAAGGATAATGACACGCGGCTTCTCCAATTGCGCAGATGCCTTCACGGCCCATGAGTGCTTGGTCGTGCTCTGTAAGAGAGGATACTCATACATATCCCACGATTGAAAACAAATGCTCAGGTTTCGTCCACTGTCCAAAGTACGTAGCAACGATAGCTTATTAACGTCGTTTAGCGTCACATGAGGCATCCGCCATTGTACTTTAACTAATTGAATTTCGGATCATCGGCGATCCAATTAGAACATTGTTATCGTTGCGCGATCGTATTAAAATCAATTCGTGACGCACATTAATAATAATGTGTTTGTAGTCCTCGCAAAATCCCAACCAATATTTCAGTGGGATACAAAAATTGAAATGATTTTTCACTTTTAGCCCATCGCGACGTTTCAAGCCCCATCCGGCATTCTCCATATTTATGTCTTCGCCAGATGTCAGCGATACATAGTTTTTCAACGTGCTAGTTATTCCAACGTTTCTGTTGCGATCAATTTCCACACCATTCAGCTCGTATCGAATTTCATCGAATAAGAACGCCATGCAATTATTTCCCAATGTCACCATTAATTTATCGTTTGGCTTATTTATCTTCAATTTTCCCTCCACGTAGAGGAAACTTTCGCACGGTAATGTGTATAAATCCTGCTGTTGTATGGGTATTCTTATCTCATCGCTGTAACCAAACGTTGTGTTGACATATGGGTTGTATGTGTGAGTCTCGAGCTTGACGATGCGATCATCAAACGTCGGCTTCCCTCCAATGCTTAGAATGTCAGCCATTTTTCAACTTAATTGCACACGGTGAATCCCAAGGATTTCAAAAATGCAATGTTTGCAGCAGTGAGTCTCTTCTTTTTAGCGTGATCAGAGCTGTTGTTGTTGTTGTTGTTGTTGCTATTGTTGTTGTTGTTGTAAACAATTTGGTTTGGAAGAAACGAGTTTCTGGAGTCGTTCAACACAAGCATCTCTTTCATTCACACCACACGTATTATCGTCGTCGCCGTCGTACATGCAATCTGATGGTAATCTCTTCACCTCGAAAATCGAGCAGCCGTCCGTCTTGATCCACAACCCGTATCGTTAGATCCGTAACGACCCGTGCGGTGATTGGAAGGTAAATGATCTGCGCGGGCGTTTCCGATATCTTATATCCTGGTGGGACTCTCGGAGAAAATTCATGTATCGTATGTACGCGCTTTCCATTGTTGTACGCACCAGCGGTAGCGCTGCATTCAACGCGAATAATGTTCACGTTCATGATATTAATCGGATCGTCTGATTCGTGCCACCGCCCTGGTTCCAACACCCGATTCGTCGAGAATCCTAGTAGCGATCCAATGTTATTGCGCTTCGTAAAGTCTATGGTGAACGAGCAGTACAGCTCGCTTTTCATGGTATTGTTGTTGGGACGCAACACTATAGGATACACATCACCATCGTTAGCATCGGTGCCGCCGACATTTTTAGGATACCGCTCAAGTAATCGCTGTCTCAAATACTTGGCAATGGCGTCTAGTTCGTAGGAGCCGTGGGGAATCGTAATGTATTCAGGAGTGGTGTGGATGCTGTTGCTGATGTCATAATTTGCGGTGAAGTAGAATTTATCGTTGCTCGAGTCGATGTTTGGTATTGTATGATAAGTTTCAAAGGTTGTTAGACCAAGCTCATAATCATCGTCGCTCAAATCTATGGGTGGAAAGTAGCTCACCGCGAGGGTGCTACTCTTGCCGGTTAGAGTGAACGTTAGCGACATATTCCAAGCTGTACGACTCGATTAGTACTGAATCAGAGTGGTGGGAAGTCAATCCTTAAATTTGGTGCCGATCGTTTGTAGAAAGCGTAGACATAGTTGTCCGCAATTGCTTTGATCGTACTTCTGATAAGCCGTTCGATTGTATTCGATTTTCACAGCATCTTTGTTCAGATATTGTACCAATTCCTTAGGCGGCCGAAGATTCCCGAAGCTATCGAAATATATAGCTCGACACCCTCTCTTCGCATACGCTACCCAATGAGTTCCCGACCCCTCGACATTGTCCAAATTTATGATACCGCTCTCGTTTCGACGTACTCCTCCAGCTGGTAGCGCGTTGCGCATAAAAACACCTCTAAAGAATGGAATATGCATACGTTTTGCCAACTCAGCCAATTGCACATCGGTAGTTACGCCCACAGGTATTTTTATTTTCTTTTCGACGTTTTTTTTTCGTTTCGATATTCCCTGTCCGCGCTTGTACGGTGTGAGATAAAGTCCGTGACCTTCCATGGAGCGATTATGACGCTGCATTTCCTGCAGCTGATGTTGCGCAGCCTTACTATCGTTTACCACCTTGGCTATCCCCGCCGCTCCACCAGCTAATGATCCGAGAACACCTAGCAGCGGGAGAAGTGGTAATATGCCACCCCGTTTTGCCACCGGAAGAATCCGCTTTTTCGATGCTCTCTTCGTAGTAGTAATTTTGCGGGATTTTGTTTTCACCCCCATTCCGATTTTCGTCTTGGCCTTCATAGCTGCCCAAACAGCTGTAGCAGCACCTCTTTCACCCAGAGTCGAGTCTCGCGCAACGATGCGTTTTCGCGCTTTGTCAGCGAGTACGTTATCTGCCGCGTGCCTTTCGTCGAGGTCGTTGCTACGCGAATATGCAATATCGTGTTCGCGACACGCGGCGTCCAACGGATTGATACCTTGATCCCCTCTAGCCAAGCGTTTTGCCAGATGAGTTCCTGGACCACAAAACTGATATCCAGGAATATGTAATTCGAAAGGTAGCGCGTTTATCGCCCGATTTAACAAACCACGACCTTTCTTCACTCTCGTTGGCGACATTCACCACAGTTTTTAATCAATGGTGCTGGACCGTCGATATGTGTTCGCTGCCAGGGGCGATTATAATGTTCCAAGCACCGACGACACTGCTGCACCTCAGAATCGGCTTTTATATGCTCAGGGAGCCTGTCCCACAACTGATCAATGTGTCTTTCAAACTCTCGGAGTAGAATAATCTTTGGTATATATTTCAACTGCTCAGAGGTTAGGTCTCGAATATCGCAATTATCCGACAGGATCAGAAGCATTTTGAATACTGAGGTGTTTTCGCTTCGGTGCTGACTTATAAATAGGAGGTGTCATCGCTCCGAAAAATCAGTTTTCACAGTTCACATCGAGGATGCGATTCGTGCGACAACCTGTAAGGATACGCGTGACAAATTTTGACGATAAATCGGAAATGATGTCACCGAAATCGAAGCGTAGACACGGTAGCATGCTACCAAACACTATCTCTAAACTTGCTACTTCTAAGCTAAACATGCTACTAAACACTAGCTGCCTCATTTGCGGTCCATCGAATTGTGGAAAAACCAACGTGTTGGTGAGCTTGTTGGAAAGCCCACACGGCGTCCGCTTCGAGAACGTGTACATGTATTCCAAGTCGCTGCAACAGCCGTGTGTACAACGATCACGTAAACACTGATATGTCATACGAGGATTTCTGCGCGTTGTGTCGTAATTGTTGGCAACGAGAGTATGGTTTCGTGGTAATAGACAAGGATAGCGCGATGTCCAATGGACGTTATAGAAAGGGATTTAACGAGTTTGCCATACCGTGAGATGGTCAATCGCTGTCAACACTTCGATGAGAAAGCAACGTCTGCGGTACAACGATGATGATTGATATCGATAGTCTGGAGGTTAAGGATCGCGAGAGGATAGCGAAGGAAATTGCAAAAACTAGTGCAGCCATTCGCAAGAAACACTTGGCTTTGAAGACTGGCAAGATGGAGGAAGATATCGCGTTGGAGAGATACTTTAAACCTATCGTCGAACCCTTGAAACATACAGGGTGTCCCAAAAATGTTGCGTTTCCTTAAAGGGGGTGATTCTGGGGGTGATTTCAAACAACTTTTTCCTTTGCGAAAATGCTCTCCGATGTTTCGTTAACGAGATATTAATAAAAAGCACCGACCAATCACAGCGCGAGTCTGACGGCCGAGTTCCCGCGGTAGCGTGGCTACGAGCCGCGCTGCGACTGCGACGAGCAAGCAACTCGGCATGCATCGAAGAAACTTGCGTAGAATGGCAAATGAAGAAGACGTAACAAATAAAATCGAACATGTTGTCATGGTTTGTTCGTCATTTAAAGTGAATAATGAATAAAGGATAAATGGATGAAAATCACGTGTAACGTAAAAAGACGAATACGCAGTTTTTTTTTAGAAGATTCGAAAATAATAATTATTTGAAGTGGGAGGATAAGGAATACGTAAATTTCCTTGTGTTAATAACGTAGCCACGAAAAGGTAATGTAACAGGAAATTAACGAAAGGTGATAGGCGTTAGTAACTAAAACTCACCATTGTTGGAAATTCACCTGCAGCTTGAAAATCTGTGTCACAGGGTCACCGAACCGATCCTGGTCATCGATGGACGTGCTCCGTGCACAGCTGGTCCCAGGTATCCTTACATTCCCACTACCCAAAGTTAAGGGTCGCAATGTCAGGTGCGTCCAGGTCAACGTACCGAATATTCACTTCACTGCACGGCTACTAACACTGATCACTTTATTTATCCTGAAGTATTCTTGGGCCGTGTACATTTCTGCGACGCGATTGCTAGCTGACTGACAGGATTTTTTCCAAGCAACTTCCGCTACCCCCAAGTAGCTTCTCTGGTTCCATTATGAGTTAACTCCCACCAGGGCAAGAGGCTTTAGGTAAAAAGAAGCCAACACATTTTCGGAACACGTGTTTTGCAGAAGTGCAACGAACACTTTCACAAAAGCCCGCGCTCCGTCCTTCTACTGCCAATGTACCCATTGCTTCGAGATAGAAAACAGACACCACGTGTGTCGGTTCGAAAGGGTCCGAAGAGAAGAGACAGTCTTCGAGTTACTATAAAGAAGAAAATGCATACCATTCCTGTTTCCCCTTTCCGACACCCTGAGTTCACGACTGCTACGAGGCGGAACCAATTAAGTCATAAATTATCCGAAACTGTAGGAAACCGTTCTCTACCGCCGACTCGCCGGACAATAAACCGCGACCCTGGCGAAATGCTCTGACTGATCAGCCTGATTAATTTTGAAGAACTAGAAATTACAAAGAGGTAGTCCGCTGACTGCGCGTAGTCCCGCCTGCTTCGTCCTACCTTCAAATTAAAGACGGATCCCTTATCTCTCGAGTATAAACACGCGCTCGAATTTCAAAACAAAAGCACGCGTCGACGTATTCCGTGCTAGAGATGGTGGGCCTTCAGATCCGATTGGTCCCAAACTAACCAATCTGCCCTGCAGCCCTCCCAAACGGCCACTGTCCTGAAGAGGCCCTCTTCACAGCAGTATCTCCTCCCCAAGGTCCACCATCGTTCGCACGGAATACGTCGACGCGTGCTTTTGTTTTGAAATTCGAGCGCGTGCTTAGACACTTAAGATAAGCAAGCGACGTATTCCGTGCGAGCGATGGTGAACCTTGGGGAGGAGATACTGCTGTGAAGAGGGCCTTGTTTGAAATCACCCCCAGAATCACCCCCTTTAAGGAAACGCAACATTTTTGGGACACCCTGTATAGTAGAAAATACCACAGAGGCAGACACATTATCGCCAGTGAGCATTGACGATGAAGAGAATGAAACATTAACGCCTAAAACAAAAATCCGTCCGAAATGGAGCACATCTGCGTTAAAGAGAAAAAGGAAATCGCGCGCGTCATCGGATTATTCACTCGTAACCTCCACACCAGTTCAATCGAAGCGGAAACGACAGAATACTACGTTAAACGAGCCTCCGGTCCCTATCACACCAATAAATACAATTCCTCCGGTACAATTGCTCTCAGCCATTGATGATGATTATGATGATGACGTTTTCGAAACTTCTCCCAATGAGTCATTTGTAACATCTATTAGACAACAACTTCGAACATCCGAGGGACAAGAAGCGCTTCGCAGTTATTTCGGTCCGCTGGGGCAAAAATATATAGATGTAATCCTAAGTGAGGATAAAGATAAGATCATAGACTATGTATACGGTGTATACTTTACCGATGATAATAAGATGATGCTTGCGAATAAGGTTTTCGATATCGACAAGCATGATGATATACTCATCGATGGTGTAAGATACAAGGGAACGCCCGGCCTTTACGAACTGATTTTCAAGAGAATTCCAGACGATGCTGTATACACCGAGGCCGATAAACAAAAATACAAAAGTATACTGCTTGCGACGAACACCCACAGACGCGATCATGGTGCTCGCAATCGCATATTGAGCAACAAGGGATACAAGTACAAACATATAATTGCACCGCTACTCCCCCGTTCGTCATCATCTAGAAAGGCAGGCAAAGGTCTAAGGACACCACGACTCATGACGGTAAACGATAACAAGATCGATTACGTGCACTGGGACGATCCCAACGAGCTGGTCGATAGACTTAGATTGCTCATTGCATCGCGCGCGGCAGGTCACACGGGTCTTGATAACGAAATCACATCCATCGAGGAAGAACTTCGCGAGGCGGGTCATATTGTATAAATTAAACCGCACGCTGATGACGCGCACTGTATGCATCGAGATGCCGATCAACAAATTTGGGGTGTCGCTCGAGAAGAGTGGAACAGCTGGAATGGACTACTACAAATGGAACGGTTTGCTTCGAAATTACATGCGAGATAACGCTCTTTGCATGACTGGTGTTGACTTTGATGCAAAATCATGCAAGATACGACGGGTAGCGCAACCCACAGCTGACACCGATGCAGTCAATAAACTGTATATGGAAAAGAGTATTAAACTTTTGAGAGAGCAACAGGAAGAATTAGAGAGGAAGCTGGTCGTGTTTCAGAGAGATATGCTGACGTTGCAAAACAGCGTTCAAAAGATATCGCAGGTGTCGAATTCTATCCCGCAGCAGCGCTGCGAAGGAGAATCGTGCGAGACGGTTGATCTTGCTCCCGCACCGGTGGGGAGCACATAATGCACGTACATGATAATTATCGCATCATTCGTGTCGAAGACACCTCTGTGATCAAACATGCCACCATTATCGACATCCAAGAGTAAAGAAAACCATGGTCGCAAGAAGCGACAACTCGTTGAGGAATTGCACGCTCCAGCTCGAAGACATTTCCCGCGGAGGCGCGTCATAGTGCACGGATACGACGATCTGTGGCAAGCTGACGTTGTAGAAATGCGTCCTTACTCGCGATTCAACCAAGGTCACCACTACATACTCACCGTCATCGATGTGCTGAGCAAGTATGCCTGGACGATGCCGTTGAAGACTAAAAGTGGCGCTGAGGTGACTAAAGCGTTTGCAAAGATATTTAGAGATCGATATCCGAAAAATTTGCAAACCGATCAAGGAAAAGAATTTTACAACGCTGATGTGCAGAAACTATTGGCAAAGCATGACATTAATCATTATTCGACGTATTCGGTGATGAAGGCTTCCGTCGTGGAACGTTTCAATCGAACTTTGAAGAACAGTATGTGGAAAATGTTTACGCTCAATGGAACCTACAGATGGATCGATGCGCTACCAAGTCTTCTCGCAGAGTATAACGCGCGAAAACATAGATCCATCAGGATGCGTCCTTGCGATGTTACCCCTGCGATCGCCGACAAGCTGCTAGCCACCGTGTACAACAACGTAAAGATCGCCGCTCCAGCGAGATTCAAGTTGGGCGAGTTTGTGCGCGTGAGCAAATTCAAAACCATCTTCGATAAAGGCTATACGCCGAATTGGACAACGGAGGTGTTTAAGATAGCCAAAGTACAAGCAACTGATCCCGCGACGTATCTGCTCGTCGATTCCTGTGGAAAACCTGTTGCCGGAGGATTCTACGAACATGAGCTGCAACGCGTCACCGATCCTGATGTGTATCTAGTGGAAAAATTCTTACGTAGGAAGGGGGATAAGGTGTACGTCAAGTGGTTGGGTTTTGATAAATCGCACAATTCTTGGATAAATAAAAATAATGTATTGTAAAAAAATAATAATAATACATGATTCAATAAATGCAATGATACATATACATGTGCAAATAATTTTTTTCCATACATGTGCGAAGAATATTATACAATAAATACAATAGTTTCTATTTCACAAGGGTATATTATAATGTCCCCAGGGCAGAGTGTCGGTCGAATCAGGTACGATATATCGCTTGTCATCGTGCGGACTTAGAGCGATTTTGGATTCCGAAATGGTGTACACTTTGTGCAATTTAGACCGTATGCACGATTGTCTGCGAACCATTTCGATCTCCCTTTCCAAGCACTGCGCGTAGTCGTCGAAAGTTATCGTTCTGGCTATAACGTTGGTCTTGACGCCTTTCGCTTTCTTCGTATCTTTTTTACCGTCTACGCGAAGTGCATACATTTTCGCTCTAAGACCTACGAATTCGGTCATTATCGCACCGTTATTTTCGTCCTTCATCAGTCCTGGAACCTTCTTATTTAAGCGCGGCATATTATATACATTGTCGATGGGATAATCGCTGGTGTCGAATCTGTCGATATTGTGCTTCATAGATTCATAGATATCGTCGCATCGAATATGATAAATGAGGCTGTCTGTGTCTGTGTATAGAATTTTACAATTTGTTCCATGCTTGGGCGACATGTACTCGTGGTGAAATTCGTACAAACAAATTTTTGATATGTCCAGAATACACATACCCACGTATATCGGTTTGTTGAATTTCACCTCGAGCTTTCGCAATTCAACAGCTATTAATTTTTCCGAAAAAACACTTCGGCTGTGGAAATTCGGTTTCGCGATCATTGCCTCCGCGCCATATCGCCCATCCCAATGCGTTAAGAGTTTTACATCCACATGATTTCGCACATTTTCCATAGTTTTACCAAATACCGCGTTGTTCATCAATTTGTACAAATTTTTTTCAAAGTCGTTTGTCGCGCTTGTTCTAAACCGTGTGTTGAGTTCGATGTAATCGCGGAGCCAGGGTGATTGAGCGAATTGAAGCACGCGGTGTATCTTTGTAATACGAAGACCGTGACGCATGCACTGCTGCAGGTTGCGATAATGAATAACGTAACGCTGCTTATCGTATATCGTCGCGAGTAACTTGTCTTGTTTGCTGCCGGGTGGTTTGGCACGCGTCGGACAGAACGGTAGATCGGCATGAATGTTGTGCAGACGTTGCGGATATTCCCGATCTACCTCGAGAATGTATCCCGTGGGCGAATCGACTGGGACTGAAGACACGTTAAAATTTGCGACATCTTCGACCCATTGAAATTTAGCGTATGGCAGAGGCTGACACATTGCCCATCCATACAAATTGTTCACGTCAAAGTATATCAAGTACGATGACTCTTCCAATGCGTCGTAAGATGTCATGTACTTGTTATTGGCATGTGCGTATCTTCCGGAACATTGACTTACACCTCCGCGTATACCGCGTTCGACAAACATGACCATATCAACGTCTGTGAGCAATTCGAACGTAATTTTGGTATGTTTTAGCATAGCATCCCATGTGAAACCAGGTAAAGTGTAATAATGCGCTGAATCTAGTCCGTAGCTCTTGATACAACTTTCGCGAAAATTTTCAAAAATATCTGCCAATAACAAGACATCTGTCTTCAAATACAAATCGCTGTATTCGCCCAAGGTTCTAATCTCAAAACGCTGCCAGACAGTCTCGGCGTGCGCGTAATCGCTCTCGGATACAGTCTCACCCGTTAACGAACTGTAGAATCATTCGCGCGGTGGCAAGCATGGGTCCTGCAGCTTGTTCGCGCAATCAAGGTATTCGTACGGAAAGACACCCTTTCGCCTCAATAAATTAAAATCCTCAGTGGATAATGTTTGAAATTGGGATCGTAAAATTTTTAATTGATCTGTGCTAAGAAAAGATGCTAATTTGTCGAGACTGGTGTTGAGAAATTTGTACGAATCGATGAATCGCAATTTAATACAATTTCGCGAGTCTGAATCAGCCGTATCTTGAACATTTTTTGTGAAAGAAATATACTTTTCTTTAGTTATGGGCAATACGTCAACATGACCTTCGAAAGCGGTTGCTATTTCCTCGATAATGACATGCGAATCGTAGCCTGATAAATTATGGAATACTATGGGGATGTAAAACGCATTTTTATAATTTAAATTGCACTCCGAATGTGCCGGACCTCTAAACCGTCCGGAGAGGTGACAGTGATCGCGAACTCGTACATCGCTAGCCTCGAATGGTTCTTCGCAAATATGACAATGTGAAGCATCGCGAAATGTGGTCCACTGTTTGGTGGTTAAATCCAGCATGGGAACATTACTAGTCAAAATGGGTTTAGCGAAGTTTGCAAAATTTTCCAATTCGTTGACGAACCATGAAACACAATCCGCGTCGCGGCGACATCGATACGTTGATAGCGATGTATCGTACGAGCAATGCATATAATATGCTATGCTGTGCACTTTATGGTGCTGATACTTGTGTAATTTATTATCACCCATTCGATTGTCCTCCGTTTTCTCAATGATACACTCTAAATCTGCATACACCACGAAGGGGAGCCGCTCCTTCATGCAGTGGTTGTTGAAGCTGAGGAGATTTTCGCCTTCGCTGGGCAGCAGGATGGCACAGTCGTTCATCTTGCCACAGTCCACTGTATGGACCTCCAACTTCGCGGTGGATCGGAAATAGTGCATGCATCTGTAATAAAACAAAAATATAAAAGTTTTTTATTTAATTTTTTTGTGACGCATTTCATAAGTTTCTATACATACCGATCGCAGATGAATTTCTTTTTTTCATGCTTGCTCAGCTGTGCGCTCACCAGTCGGGACAAGTTCTTGATCAGCACAAAGTGCCCTACATCACCGTGCTCTTGATTTGGTGTGTAGAGCAGATTGACGTGTCGATCCCTCTTTTGATTGGTGAGACGCAGTGGAAAGACTGTTGGCCCCTTCTTCTTCTCCATCTCAAAGCTGTAGACGTTGATTGAGATTTCATTCAGCCGTTCAAACTTTGCAATCTGTGCCAGAGACATTGGGAACTCAATGCCCTGGAGATTTAGCATAGAAGCATAGTGTGGGTATGAACTTGGACGATGATGGTTTCTTTCCGCAGGATGTAGCCCGGCGATCACTGCCCACGCGAAACTCGCATTATCCTCGGATTGCACACTGATCGTTGCCTTCTTCGACAACAATTCCCGCGGCAACTTGTGGTGGCACCCGGCGCGCAATGGATTATATTTGTTGACATTGACAGTCAGGTTGAGAATTCTTGTCAATGCCCATCCGCTGTCACGTTCCTGGAACTCTTCCAGCGATGCCAGGGTAGGTTCGACGACGCATCGCTGATACCACTCCTGCAGGTCGGATGTGCGGAAGAGTTCGCAGTTTCGGGTATTGATGCTCTTGCAAGTACGTTTATCGCCCGCCACAAATTCACCGTTGAACACCGTGTTCACTTTGAGGTTTCGATGTTTCCGCAAAACGCTCCGCACATGCTCCAACAGAATGGTTCCCGCATCTTGGAGGAAGTTGCGCGGCTCGATGTAATTCGAATTTAGCACGGCACCAGTTAATACGCGGGTATCGAACGCAGTGTCTATTTCGCGCCACAAAAGTCCTGTGTTCGAATGTCCTGCACCTTCGCGCACGAAACGTCTGCGCAACGAATGTTTCAGTCCTTCGAGTCGCGCGATTCGAGCAACCAACGATTGTCGAACACCAATCGATAATCGGGGACGTTTCACTCGGCTGCGTTCTTCCAACGATTCGATGCACTCGTTGCACCGTTCTTCCCACGCGAGGTACTCTTCCTGCGAAATCAATCGTGCAGATTGATCCAACAATTGGCGTTCTAGTTGCACGAATTCTCCCATGATCGTAAATGAAATATATATGTAACGTCCCTTCCACGCAACACGTTGCAACGATTTGAGGCTTTGTGCAGTTTAGAGCACGCTTTTATGACTGATACCATGATTTGGTATCTCTATCTAACTCTTTTGGCGTACCTCCTCCCCCCAAAAGATTGCATGCAAAAAGCCGAATCGTCCCAACATGGTTCTATGCAGTTTCTACTGATACAGCATAATTCTTTCTATGATTCACGCGTATGATGAATTAGCGCGCGACATCATCCGATGCAGTTTCTGCTGACACCGCATAATTCTAAGAATCGACGCTTCCACAGGTATTATATTACATTCGGCGCGTGTGGAGTCTTTTATCCTTGAGGGTGGGTTCAAGTTACATGCTACGTTAAGATTCAAAAACATTATGGAAGAATTGGTAGCTTTAGAATAAAATTATGTGGTGGGGGAAGCAATTTCACCTGTATTTAAGACGGCTCCCGAACGCTGTTCGATCAATCGCTCAGTAGTCTCAGTGACTTTCGACGGAACAAATAGTGCTTTGAAAACAAAAATGTGCAGTACCAGTGTCGAAGAAAACGCTAAACGCATGAATTATTACGTTCCGGCTGTGCAAGATGATGGCGTAGCTCAATGTGGGGATTTTACAGTTGTTTGGTAAGGCGTAATTTTTACATCTCAAAATTTGTATTCCTAATACAAGTTAGCAATTTCATAGCTTTGATTGTTCTCATAGCTCGCGACGAACATCGCGTATCATGGTCAGAAGATACGCATTAACATCCATGGGTAGTAAATACCTAGAAATTGGAATCCGCGTACGACCTAAGATCGATGTGGAATTTGTTCTCGGCGACAATCGTGGGATGTATCTCACGTTATCATGGGATACATGGTATGCGCTATGCGGCAATCGTACAACCATCGAAGAACGTGCACGATTACCTGAATCACCTTCGATGCAGATTGGTCAATTAACGGTGGATTTTTATGAGATCTATAATTCTCCGATTGTAAAGATGACACTACATGATAAGCCGCTGTATTTCAAACCGGAGACTGTAACATTTTTATTAAATCTTGAGCCGTGTATAGACTATGTATATACGCGGCTTTATCAAATTGTAGGAGATGTGCAGACGAAATTTAAAACATTTGTTAACGTGCTACAGCAGAGCGATGTTGCCTGTGAAAAATTAGATACGCGTCATGCTGCTAAAATCATACGTGAAAGCGAACATTACTGTGAGGATTATTATATAGATTGCGAACTGTTAGCATGTGCAATCAATGATATTCTAGCTGATGCTTGTAGGAAAACATGTTAAATTATATTCTTTTAATTTTTAAATAAATTTTCGAAACATATTATTTCTCCATTTCATTTACCCATCTTCTTTCCTCGCCACATAATTTTAAGATTCAGCGTTTCTGAAATGATATCATCCTACACGGCTGCTCCAGGGGAGTCAAGTTACACACGCTCGCGCGATACGCTGCGATGTTAAGATTGAAAATCATCTTTGAAAAACAATTTTTAGCTTTAAAATAAAATATGGTGGGGGAAGCGATTACACCCCTATTTAAGACGGCTCCCGAACGCTGTTCGATCAATCGCTCAGTAGTCTCAGTGACTTTCGACGGAACAAATAGTGCTTTGAAAACAAAAATGTGCAGTACCATTGATGAAATAGTCGCTAACTGTGAGCATTTTTTCGTTCCGATCGTGCGAGATGATGGCGTAGCTCCATGCGGTGAGAATATATATTATGACTGGTAAGGCGTAATTTTTACATCTCAAAATTTGTATTCCTAATACGAGCGAGCAATTTCATAGCTTTGATTGTTCTCTTAGTCCGCGCCAAGGATCGCGTATCATGGTTAGAAGATATGCATTAACATCAATGGGTAGTAAATACCTAGAAATTGGAATCGATGTAGGACCTATGGCCGATGTAGAAGTTCTTCTCGGTGACAATCATGGAAATCATCTCATATTACCATGGCATACATGGACTGTGCTATTCGCTATGCGTACAACCATCGAAGAACGTGCACAATTACCAGGATCAGAATCGATGCGGATTAGTGAATTAACGGTGGATTTTTGTCAGATCCTCGATTCACCGGTTGTAAAGATGTGTCAATGTGATACTACGCTGTATTTCACACCGGATACAGTAACATTTTTATTAAATCTTGAGCACTGTATAGACTATATGTATCCGCGGCTGTATCAAACTGCGGAAGATGCGAGGATAAAATTTAAAACTTTTGTCAACGTGCTACAGCAGAGCGATGTTGCCTGTGAAAAATTAGATACGCTTCATGCTGCTAAAATCATATGTGATAGTGAATATTACAATGATGATTATCTTGTAGATTGCGAACTTGTAGCATGTGCTATCAATGATATTCTAGCTGATGCTCGTAGGAAAAACAAATGTTAAATTATATTCTTTTAATTTTTAAATAAATTTTCGAAACATATTATTTCTCCATTTCATTTATCCATCTTCTTTCCTCGCCACATAATTTTAAGATTTTCTGGTAAATTATTGGTTTGAAAAAAAATTCTAGGACAGTCCCCCACCCTGGGTTAGGTCTGAAAAAATTTTCGAAGGGGTGTGGGTTTCGAAAAAGTTTTCGGGGGTCAATGCCTCCCTATGAAAAATTTCCGACGGTGGGTCCGGTCTGGAGAGGCCTCCGCGGCGGCTCGGTCCGGACTGATCCCCCCTCTATCGTCGTGGCTTCCCCCACTCCGCGGCGCGTGCGCGCGCAACCTGTCTTCCTCACCCCGCAGGCCCCGCGCCCAGGTTTCCCTCCGCCCCGCTCCCCCGCGCGCCCTCACTTCCCCCACCCCCGCGCCGGTTGTGGCGTCATTTGGCCTTGAAAGTGAATTAGAACCGGCCTAGTATTACTACTTATTTCATTAAAGATTCGTGAACGTACTATACTTGCAAAATTCTATATTCTTAATCAAGCTACAAACGTCCCTTTCGACGGCTTGATCGGAAAAGATATTTTGGAAAGAGAATCCGCTACGATAGATTACGAATCGCGAAGTATTACTTTTAAAACGATATCAACTACAATTCCATTAGTTTCTCAAAATTCTGATGATGCAAAGGTGCATTTAATTAATCTCAAGGCACGTACAGAGACATTAATAGAAATCGAGATAAAAAACCCTGAAATTCAAGAGGGCATCATACCAGAAGTGAAGTTGCGAAAAGGGTTATATTTATGTAAGGCTATCACTAAAGTCAATGAAAATAATAGAGCTTATGCCACTATTCTTAATACGCGAGTCATAGATCAACAAATAGAACCAATTTCTGTATGTTTGGAGCAGTTTCCGAAAAATTCTACAATTTTATCATTAAAATCTGGTACCCCCTCATCAAGTCGAGTAAAATTATTACAGGAAAGCCTTAGATTAGGACATTTAAATTCTGATGAACGGAAGTCAGTTTTAGATATTTGTACTCGGTATCAAGAGATATTTTATTTTCCCGATGATAAATTGTCAGCTACAAATGCCATTGAACATGAGATTCATGTCACTGATCCAACCCCCATATACACGAAATCGTATAGATATCCTGAAGTACATAAATCTGAAGTTCAGAAACAAATAGAAAAAATGTTAAAACAAGGTATAATTCAACCATCCATATCCCCGTGGTCGTCTCCTTTATGGATCGTCCCCAAGAAAATGGATGCCTCCGGTAAAAAAAAGTGGAGAATTGTAATTGATTTTAGACAGTTAAATAACGTTACAATAGGCGACGCTTATCCAATTCCTAATATAGACGAAATCTTAGATCAATTGGGACATTCGAAGTATTTCACGACTCTCGACCTAGCATCTGGTTTCCATCAGATACCGATGGGGGAACAGGACAAGCGAAAAACGGCTTTTACAACCCCTCTGGGTCATTACGAGTTTACTAGAATGCCGTTCGGACTTAAGAACGCGCCCGCGACCTTCCAACGGCTTATGAATACCGTACTGTCAGGCTTGCAGGGTCTCCAATGTTTCGTATACCTGGACGATATCGTCATTTATGCCTCTTCTATCGCAGAACACTCCGAAAAATTAAAAGCTATTTTTGAACGTCTTGCAGTAAATAATTTGAAGTTACAGCCTGATAAATGCGAATTCATGCGTCATGAAGTAGCATATTTAGGGCATGTTATATCTGAAAAAGGAGTACAACCCAATCCAGATAAAATTAATGCAATTGCTAAATACCCGTCTCTTAGAAATCAAAAAGATATCAAAGTCTTCCTGGGACTTATTGGATATTATCGCAAGTTTATACAGGATTTTGCAAAGCTAGCTAAGCCTTTAACAATTTTATTAAAAAAGGATACGCCTTTCGAGTGGGGCACCGAACAGCAAGAATCATTTGATAAATTTAAGCAAATACTAACTCATCGACCGATCCTTCAATATCCGGATTTTAATCGAGAATTTATCCTTACAACTGATGCCTCAAATTATGCAATAGGCTCTGTCTTAAGCCAAGGCTCTATTGGATCGGATCTCCCGATAGCATATGCTTCACGAACATTGAATGGAAGTGAACAAAATTATAATACTACTGAGAAGGAATTGCTTGCAATAGTTTGGAGTATAAACCATTTTAGACCTTATTTATACGGTAGGCCATTCACCGTCGTTACTGATCATAAACCTTTGACGTGGTTATTTAATTGTAAAGATCCGGGAAGTCGCTTAATACGCTGGCGATTGAAACTTGAAGAATACAATTATAAAATAATACATAAGGAGGGAAAGCTCAATTCTAACGCTGACGCTTTATCTCGTCCTCCAACAATATGTATAGTCCAAGACATTGATTCATTCGAAAATTTCATTCAATATCATTACAAAACTTTAGAAATTCCAATGGTAGAATCAATTCCATGTCATAGCTTAACTCATTTTCCAAATGTAATGTTCTATTCAAAAGATTTAGACGAAAATAATTTATATTCCGAGGCATTACGCACCAAGTATGAAATGTCTAATATCAAGGAACCTGATGAATTATACTCTTCTATTAAATTGAATAATAATTCTCAAGTAACTTACCTCTGTATATCCAAACCATTCCATTTTGATAAGTTGGATTACAAGAGCATATTCCATTCTTTACGAAATTTAAAAGATCATCTCGTAAAAGAAAACTATTCAGGTAATTTATATGTTCACGATGTAACCATCAATAACCAGAATATAAAGAAAGAAATGTTCTGTGAAATAATACAATATCTCTTCAAGGATACGAGTATCAAACCTATTGTTTTAGAACGAGAACGAATTACTCTAAAGACACCGGAAGAAATCTTAAAGATCTTACAAGAAAATCATGATTCAAAATTAGCAGGACATTCGGGATTTTTACGCACTTATAAAAGAATTAAAGAATTTTATAAATGGGAATCAATGAAAAATGATATAAAAAGTTATATTAAGAAGTGTCCTTCCTGTCAGGTTAATAAAACAAATTTTAAACCTTCAAAGGCACCAATGGAAATTACCACCACTTCAAATAAACCTTTTGAAAGACTTGCGATAGATATAGTCGGACCTTTGCCACAAACTTTAAATAATAATCGGTTTATATTAACGATGCAAGATGATCTAACAAAGTATTCATACGCTGTTCCTATACCAAATCACGTGTCACAAACTGTGGCTACTGAACTTTCCAGATTTATTACACTTTTTGGAATACCTAAAACAATTTTATCTGATCAGGGAACTGATTTCACGTCTCATTTAATCAAGGATTTAACAAAATTATTTAACACAAAACACATATTATCCTCACCTTATCATCCACAAACGAACGGTGCATTAGAAAGATCACATTTGACTTTAAAAGATTATTTAAAACATTATATCAATAACAGACAGTCCGATTGGGATGAATTTATTATGTTTGCTATGTTTGCTTATAACACCCATACTCATAAATCGACCGGGCATACTCCGTATGAAACCCTCTTTGGTCATAAACCATTTTTACCTAGTAGTATTACACAAGAACCAACATTGAACTATTCCTATGACGATTACATAGTTAATTTGAAGCAACGATTAAATTATTCTCAAAGAATAGCCAGAGATAATTCAATTACGTCAAAAGTAAAGTCCAAAATATACTATGATAATAAAATCAATCAATACAAGTACAGGGTAGATGATTTAGTTTATGTACAGAATAAACAGGTAACTCAAGGATTAAATAAAAAACTATCATCGAATTACATAGGTCCTTTTAAGATAACACAAATTTATGACAATAGTACAGTTCAAGTACAAAAGAACAAGAAGTTAGTAGTTTATCACACTAACATGCTGAAACCTTTTGTTTCAGGTGACAGCAGAGATGTATAACAATCGTAGTTTCCTTCTCAAATCACTTCTTATGTTATTAATACCAATATTTCAAGTACCCATTCCTAATCATGCTAACCGAAATAATAATCCCTATTATAAGATATTTCATTTAAATAATCACGCAGGTTTGTATTACAATCCATTGGGTGATGTTAGATTATCAAATTCTAAGTATTCCCTACTGATGTATCATGATCTCAATGTTTTTGACCAACGATATGATCAGCTAGCTCAATTCTACAGGGTGTCCCAGGGAAGAGTGGACAGCGGGATATCTCCTAAAGTATTGGTGATAAAAATATGAAAAAAATATGGGATTGCATGGTTCGAAGGGGCTGACTTATTAGCGCGGACGTATTTTTTTTCCGATTATTATTGTAAAAGATACGATGGTCAAGTTCGGTTTTGTAAATGGAACTATTTTTTCTGAAGAGCTGAGTTGATAGTGCGTTCCAAGACAAATTCAATGAGCATTAATGTATACACTTGATTTCCACTGGTTTTTGAGATATTGAGCTTGCAAATTCACTGATTTTCACTAGAGAAACCCCGCCGGAATAGCAAGGACAGTGGACAGTCTAGCTGAAGCCACGGGTTGCCTTGCCTGTTGAAACCGATACCTACCTGCTAAAGGTCTACGCCAGAAATGGCAGGCCCAAAGGCTGGACAATTCTTTTCCGCCAGAAATGCCACTTAGGTAGGTACATCTGCGGTATCGAGAAGCGCACCGTTACTTTTATTTCGCACTTGCTTCTACGCTCGGATGGCCGGTTCTTTTTGGAGGGATGCAAGCTCGATTGGTTAGGGTTAGGAGGTGTGAAAGTTGCTAGACTAAATTTCAACTATAGGGAGCAGATTGTATTAGAACCAATCGGATTTGCATCCCTCACAAACGGCTGCTCTCTTGAAGAGGCCCTCTTCACAGCAATACCTCCTCCCCAATGGCCACCTTCTCTCGCATGGAATACGTCAACGCATGCTTTTGTTTTAATATTGAAGCTCGTGTTTATACTCGAGAGGACCACGCGTCGACAGCGGGCTACCCCTTTTCTTCCTGTGTCTCTCCACGAGGAGTATCAACGGTGGATTGTAGGAGCGTAGATGTTGGGATGCTAGTTATTGAATTCAGGAGACGATAGAAACACTTTATTACAAAACACACATGTGCTATAATAAATGATCGAACTTGCGCCCCACTTCGCGCAGACCGATTACAGGGTGATTGGCTCGGTACGCCTAATCCGCCTCGCAACCGTGACAAGGTCAAGCCAAAAGGTATGAATCCTGGGTCCTTTTTCCGAAGGAAGCCATAAAATTCGATGGGCACTGCGGGGTGTTGTCGTCCCAGCCACGGGATGAAACGCAGAATTACCCTGTTTCTGTTTCAGAAATAAAATAATTCTTTATTCTTCATCGTATGGATATGGAAGTGTCGCCGATGAATTCCTTGTGGTTTTCCGATGAAAATCATGCCAAATGTCGCGTAAATCGGACTACTTTGACATAAGGAATACAAATAGCTTGTGTCAAAGTAGTCCGATTTGCATGATATTTCGTATGATTTTCATCAGAAAAACACAAGGAATCCATTGGCGTCACTTCCATATCCATGCGATAAAGAGTAAAGAATTATTTTATTTCTGAAGCAGAAACAGGGTAGTTCTGCATTTACGCCCCTCACCACGTGGGCAGGGACAACACCCCGCAGTGCCCATCGAATTTTATGGCTTTTTTCGGAAAAAGGTATGCATCCTCGGCCGACCGCGGCAAATCGGGGTCGGTGCCTCGTAGTCAAGGGGTGACATCTGTTTCAGAAATAAAATAATTCTTTATTCTTTATCGTATCGCAGGGGAAGTGACGCCGATGGATTCCTGACGTTCCATCGATTAAAATCATACCAAACATCATGCAAATCGGACTACTTTGACACAAGCTAGTTGTATTCCCTATGTAAAAGTAGTCCGATTTGCACGATATTTGGCATGATTTTCATCGGAAAACCACTAGGAATCCATCGGCGACACTTCCATACCCATACGATAAAGAATAAAGAATTATTTTATTTCTGAAGCAGAAACAGGGTAGTTCTGAAGCTACGCCCGACGAAGGATGCGGCCTGGTACCCCATAGAGCCTCACCTCATTTGTATGGCTTTTTTTCGGAAAAAGGTATGCATCCTTGGCCGAACGTAGCGAGTGGAGGTCGACCCCCGCAGTCGAGGGTGAAATTGTGAAATATTCATTTAAGCGGATTAAGAAATTCTTTATTTTTCATCGTATGGGTATGGAAGTGTCGCCGATGGATTCCTAGTGGTTTTCCGATGAAAATCATGCCAAATATCGTGCAAATCGGACTACTTTTACATAGGGAATACAACTACCTTATGTCAAAGTAGTCCGATTTGCATGATGTTTGGTATGATTTTAATCGACGGAACGCCAGGAATCCATCGGCGTCACTTCCCTTTCGATACGATAAAGAATAAAGGATTATTTCCTTTCTGAAACAGATGTCACCCCTCGACTACGATGCGCCGACCCCGATTTGCCGCGGTCGGCCGAGGATGCATACCTTTTTCCGAAAAAAGCCATAAAATTCGAAGGGCACTGCGGGGTGTTGTCCCTGCCCACGTGGTGAGGGGCGTAAATGCAGAACTACCCTGTTTCTGCTTCAGAAATAAAATAATTCTTTATTCTTTATCGTATGGGTATGGAAGTGTCGCCGATGGATTCCTAGTGGTTTTCCGATGAAAATCATGCCAAATATCGTGCAAATCGGACTACTTTTACATAGGGAATACAACTAGCTTGTGTCAAAGTAGTCCGATTTGCATGATGTTTGGTATGATTTTAATCGATGGAACGTCAGGAATCCATCGGCGTCACTTCCCCTGCGATACGATAAAGAATAAAGAATTATTTTATTTCTGAAACAGATGTCACCCCTTGACTACGAGGCACCGACCCCGATTTGCCGCGGTCGGCCGAGGATGCATACCTTTTTCCGAAAAAAGCCATAAAATTCGATGGGCACTGCGGGGTGTTGTCCCTGCCCACGTGGTGAGGGGCGTAAATGCAGAACTACCCTGTTTCTGCTTCAGAAATAAAATAATTCTTTACTCTTTATCGCATGGATATGGAAGTGACGCCAATGGATTCCTTGTGTTTTTCTGATGAAAATCATACGAAATATCATGCAAATCGGACTACTTTGACACAAGCTATTTGTATTCCTTATGTCAAAGTAGTCCGATTTACGCGACATTTGGCATGATTTTCATCGGAAAACCACAAGGAATTCATCGGCGACACTTCCATATCCATACGATGAAGAATAAAGAATTATTTTATTTCTGAAACAGAAACAGGGTAATTCTGCGTTTCATCCCGTGGCTGGGACGACAACACCCCGCAGTGCCCATCGAATTTTATGGCTTCCTTCGGAAAAAGGACCCAGGATTCATACCTTTTGGCTTGACCTTGTCACGGTTGCGAGGCGGATTAGGCGTACCGAGCCAATCACCCTGTAATCGGTCTGCGCGAAGTGGGGCGCAAGTTCGATCATTTATTATAGCACATGTGTGTTTTGTAATAAAGTGTTTCTATCGTCTCCTGAATTCAATAACTAGCATCCCAACATCTACGCTCCTACAATCCACCGTTGATACTCCTCGTGGAGAGACACAGGAAGAAAAGGGGTAGCCCGCTGTCGACGCGTGGTCCTCTCGAGTATAAACACGAGCTTCAATATTAAAACAAAAGCATGCGTTGACGTATTCCATGCGAGAGAAGGTGGCCATTGGGGAGGAGGTATTGCTGTGAAGAGGGCCTCTTCAAGAGAGCAGCCGTTTGTGAGGGATGCAAATCCGATTGGTTCTAATACAATCTGCTCCCTATAGTTGAAATTTAGTCTAGCAACTTTCACACCTCCTAACCCTAACCAATCGAGCTTGCATCCCTCCAAAAAGAACCGGCCATCCGAGCGTAGAAGCAAGTGCGAAATAAAAGTAACGGTGCGCTTCTCGATACCGCAGATGTACCTACCTAAGTGGCATTTCTGGCGGAAAAGAATTGTCCAGCCTTTGGGCCTGCCATTTCTGGCGTAGACCTTTAGCAGGTAGGTATCGGTTTCAACAGGCAAGGCAACCCGTGGCTTCAGCTAGACTGTCCACTGTCCTTGCTATTCCGGCGGGGTTTCTCTAGTGAAAATCAGTGAATTTGCAAGCTCAATATCTCAAAAACCAGTGGAAATCAAGTGTATACATTAATGCTCATTGAATTTGTCTTGGAACGCACTATCAACTCAGCTCTTCAGAAAAAATAGTTCCATTTACAAAACCGAACTTGACCATCGTATCTTTTACAATAATAATCGGAAAAAAAATACGTCCGCGCTAATAAGTCAGCCCCTTCGAACCATGCAATCCCATATTTTTTTCATATTTTTATCACCAATACTTTAGGAGATATCCCGCTGTCCACTCTTCCCTGGGACACCCTGTATATGGAATCTGCAAAAATGTGCGATGAATATTCTATTCATGAAATCAGTGTAACTTCATGCCGGAATTCTCTCCAAATAATAAAATCACGTATCGGAGTAATTAAAGATAAATTAGAAACCATAAATCATATGACTGGTAGTAAAGCATTTGCCGATAGTAAAGTCGTTAAAAGAGGTTTATTTGACGGTGCATCCTATATCTCGAAATGGTTATTTGGCACTCCAGACGCCGAAGACTCTAAGAACTATGAAGAAGCTATAGAATCATTAATTAACGGAAATAAAAACGTTAATCTATTAATGAAACAACAGATATCAGTTATAACTAATACTATTCAGGACTTTAATGCTTATATCAATAACCTCAAGCTTGATGAAAATACGCTCAATGAGAATATCAAATTACTCAATGATTTTTCTAACTCCACTGCCAATATTCTAAGCAATATTTATAGACAACATTTGATTTTGGAACAATTGAATTTGTTATCACAAGTTTCTACTGAATTAGATGAGTATTGTAATTTATTTATCTCTTCCATTTCTATGGCACGTCGTAACATATTACATCCACAAATAATAACTCCACAAAGTCTTTTTGATGAATTGAACAAGATTAATCTTCCAAATGGGCAAAATTGGCCAATAACATTGACTCTTTCAAATATCTATAGATATAACGAACTTTACAAAGTAAGCGTAATTATAAAAAATAAAAATTTAATTTTTACCATTGCCATCCCGTTGATTGAAAAATTGCCGTATAGTCTTTACGAATTGGTACCACTTCCCATTTCTCATAATCATTCCAACATTTACTCCTATATACAATCAGATTTCACCTATCTCCTCATAAGTACGAATCAGGCATATTACACACAGCTGCAAAATCTCGAGAATTGCGTGCAAATCGATGTCAAGGAATATGTTTGCCATATCAAACATGTGAGCAGAACAGTTGCGGATCCGACATGTGAAACAATTTTGTTCACATCCACCATCAAAACTTTACCAACATTATGCAAGACCCAGACCATCCAAGCCAATCTTGAAATTTGGCATTACATCTCGAATAATGAATGGATTTTTACCATCAGCCAACCTATGGAGTTAACATTGACATGTTCTAACACACATCTTGAGGATGTGGAACTGAAATTTACTGGAATCATCCGTCTGGAACCAGAGTGTAAAGGATACACTCAATCAATAATTTTGGAACCGACACAAGAAATCACCACGAATCGCAGCCACAAAATAAATATGTATGTATAATATTGCAGAAGACTCTTGCTGCTTCAGAAAACAAAGTAATCTAACCATCGATCCGGTAAGATTATCACCAATCAAGATTACGAATCTTAGGACTGGCGAATTCAAATATTTGAATCACAAATTGATGCAACTGGACAAGTTATTACAAGAACCAGCGAAATCATCGATCCCACAACGCAGTCCTTGTAACGAGGATGCAGTTGTCACAGATCTTGGAGGAAGAAGATCAATCCAGAGAGGAAGAGAGGGACTTTAATTTACGTTCAATCAACATCACTGGAGAACGCAGTCGAAGCAGTACGCCCACCCAGCCTAGTGATTCGCAGGGACGCAGGAGATCAGCGTCGTGTGCACCTTCAGTTAATATGGACTAATATAAAATTTTACGTTACCCTGACACGGAAATACTTTTATAGCTTGTAAGATATTTATAGTTTTATATTTATAAAAAGAAAACCAAAGCATTTAATCTTAATCATAGAGACATTTTAAACAAGTTTAACATTATTCATTGTTATAGATAACATTATTAATTTAGTCGATAATTTCACTTAGATATGTGATTATTTATTAGAATTTAATTATGCGTAGATACACATTAATACATAAAATTATATTAATCATAACGATAAATATTTAATTATTATAAGAAATTATTATTACACTACCATAGATTCTTATTAATGTTATATCGTAATCATTGTGTGAATTCTTTTATCGCGTAATGTTAACAAGCGATTTTTAATTATCCCGAACAATATTGTGACTAGTATTACTTCAAATTGTACGATCCATTATAATGTGGAATCTAATTAATTTATATTCTTTTAAAAATGATAAATTAATCTTAAGGAGGGAAATGTTAGATACCTAGCTTCGCGACTTTCTCTTCTTAGCACATCTGGTCATTGTCACTCCCCTCAAAGACCCTTAGTCCGTTTCGAGCGTTCGTAACTTAACGGAAAACAGGCGGAATAGGCCGTAGGCCCCAAGGCCCTTTTATTTTTTCAAACCGTTTCAACCGAACTTTCTCCAGACTACCACTTCCACCCTTACCAGTTCCATTTTCCCTCCCTCGCAATAGAATAACCAATAGGATTCTTTAACTTGTCGATGCTCATCCCTGAGTACGTCTTTAGCGTCAGAAAGCTTTGACTCTTGGTACTGTGAAGTCATACTCCAACATATTGTATAATAAAGACGTGTTTCGTTTTATACAAGTATTCGAATTTGTTCTACCCCGGGTTCACGACACTTATATTCCCATTGGGTAAATAATCAGCAACAGTTTTTTCAGAGCTAGGACATTTGATTTCTAAAATGAAGTCAGATCCAATACCATCTGGCGAAGCTCCAAGCACAGGTATTGACGGCTTCAGAATAATGCCACTTTTATTAATTTGTAATTTTAAAGTTTTCTGGATTTCCGCAATAACTGCATCTTCTAATTTTCTTCCGCGTTCCATATGTTTGTTGTCATACACTTTGGCAACTCCGATGATACGATGGACTAAATTACCATCTACTGTCTGGCACCGACTACTTTCATATATATTTGAAGCAGTAATTCTCCCAAATTTCAATTCATGCCATAACACATTATGACTCTGATCCCGAGTATTCCTTTCTCCTTCCTTACATAGATCCTCGCTCATATTTTCTTCTGTGTGCTGTAAAAAATCTTCAGCTGAATCTTTGTCATCAGGAAAACTGAACATCAACTGATGTATCGATAACAACTGAGCCTTTCGTTCTATCAAGTCGAAAGAATACCTCGTTAATTGGGAATCTAGTTGTTTTTCTTGCGCACGTTCAAGCACATTGTCTAAGAATGTGGAGCTGTCACATACACTTGTTACTTTGGCTTTCTTTGCCATCTCTACCGTTATAATAAACTTTTTGGATGTCCCTACTTGAGACAATTTTGATTTCTTCCAATAACATGCAACATGTTGGAGATGCGGATTCGTATCGTCTATTACACCACATTAAAAAGGCGATGCCATGTTTACAGCCACCTGAAAGTTAAAAAATTTCATTTATTTGTCAATAATTGATCGTTTATATAGTCAGAATACACTTTAAGACTCTGTATTTTCTTATATTTATTTTTTATTGTAACAATAACAATTTTTGTAAAAAACACTTTATAGAAACTTATTTATTATCTAACCTTCCGATGCTGCACAATCAAGACACTCCACATTTTGAATCTTTCCTTCTGTTTCATCAACAGTCAAGAATACAGTGTAATCCTTATTTCGCACACGATGTTCAGGACAAATCCTTCCTTTCACAACACATATGTTATCTGTTCGTTTAACGCACACATAACCTATAGCGGAGTCACCATAGTTTTCTCTCGAAGATCTATAAAAAAGGATTCATTTACAAATTAATAAAAATTAAAACAATCTCCAAACAGTTCGCTATTTTTCTTGTACTTACAATGTTGCTTTTACTCCTCGAACTTCGGGAAGATTGTAGCGTTCATTCGTTGCGATATATTCCCACGTCATAAAGATACTAATTTTCGGTAAATTAGTAGAGTCGGCTTTGCTAAACCCTGGCTCCAATGTATTTGGCATTTTAATATATTCAATATGAGGACTTCCGTTTCCGGTGTGTAAGCGACAGGTCGAGTGAGTGAGCGGTGTGTGGATAGAAAGAAGTTTTTGGGTGTTAGTAGGAAGTTCAGGGAGTGGAAAGTGGGAGCGGAGAGGGAACGGGAGCAGGGACGGTAGGGTGAGAAAGGGCGTGGAAAAGGAGCGTGAGGGAGAAGAAGAGAGCAGGCAGGAGGAGCGGAGTTTGGAGGTTAGGGCAGGAAGGGAAAGGATTGGGCGGGAAAGAGTAAGGCGATAAGTGAGAGAGAGCGACATCTGGAGGAGCGGTGAAGGAGTAAGAAGAGAGTAGGATAGTAGGCAAGGCAGGTCGGTGGATAAAGTAGGGAGCAATGGACAGGATGGAAGGTAATGATGGAGAAAAGGGACAAGGCAAGGGGAGCGGTCAGATGGTAGGGAAAAAGAAGGTAGAGGATAAAGGGGCAGAGGGGGGAAAAGAGGGAGGAGGAAGGATAGTAGAGAAGGTAGGCAGGGACAGAAGCGTTAGTGGAGGATATGAAATGGGGATAGCGGAGATGTGGAAGAGGAAGAGAGAGAAAGAGCTGGGTGGGTATGAACAAAGAGGCGAGGGGGAAGAGGCGTTTCAAAAGAGCAGGAGAGTACAGAGGTCGCCGGAGGAGAAAAGGGCCTCAGTGGAGGAGTTGATAAGGGAAATGAGGGATGAAGTAAGGAAGGATTTATGGGAAGTAAAGGAACAGGGGAGGGAGACGCGAGCGGAGATGGAAAAAATCACAGGGAAGATAGAAGAGTGGGAGGAGAGGTGGAGAAGGGAGAAAGAAGAGTTGGAAGAGAGAATGGAGGGGATGGAAATAAGGTTGGTGAAGATAGAGGAGGAGGAGGGAAGGTTGAGGGAGGTGGAAAAGAGAATAAAAGAAATGGAGAGCTGGAGGGTGAGGGAGGAGGAGAAGAGAGAAAAAGTAAAAGGGAAGGCAGGGTCAGAGGGGGAAAATGGAGGAACAGGAGAGGGGGAGTGGGAGGAAAGGGTGAAGGAAATGGAAAGGAAATGGGAGATGAAGGAAAGAGAAGGGAGAAAAAAGAATGTGATAATAAAAGGAGTAGGAAGGGAGGGGACGGCGTTGCAGAGGGCAAAAGAGGTAATAGCAGTAGTAGGAGTGCAAGGGGGGATAGTGGGAGCGAAGGAGCTGGGAGGAAGAAGGCAAGATAGGAAGGAGGTGATGTTGGAGGTGAGGATGGAGAGCGTGGAAGCCAAAAGGGAGGTGATGAGGAACAAATGGAAGATGAGAGGGAGGAAGGAGAGGATTGAGGATGATCTGACGTGGAAGGAAAGGAAGATGCAATGGTTACTGAAAGAGATAGGGGACGAGGAAGGAAAGGAAGGGAAGAGAGTGAGAATAAGCTACGGGAGGATAGAAATAGAAGGAAAAATGTGGTTCTGGGATGAGAGGATGGAGGTGCTAAGAGACTGGCGGGGGAGAGAGAAAGGAGAGCAGGATAGGGAAGTGGGGGTAGGGAATGCAGGGGGAGGGAGGAGGGAGAGGGAGGGAGCAGGGGGAAATAAGGAACAGGTAGGAGGGGGTTCAAAAAACTAATCAGGAAGGAAAAGGGAGAGGAGAGGAAGAACTGGAGGATAGCTTTCTGGAATGTAGCGGGGGTGAGGAACAAAGAGGAAGAGTTCTGGAAGGGGCTAGAAGAGTGGGAGGTGATAGTTTTGTTGGAAACTTGGGTAGAAGAGAAAGGGTGGAAATATGTAAAGCGCAGACTGCCGGCGGGATACAGATGGAGGGCACAATGGGCAAAGAGAAAGAACAAGAAAGGTAGGGCAATGGGGGGTATGTTGATAGGAGTGAGGGAGGAAATGTGGGGAAAAGAGGAGCAGGGACAGGGAGAGGAAGAAGGGTTAATGGTGGAAGAAGTGAAGGCGGGGGAGGAAAAATGGAAGATAGTGGCGGTATACATAAACGGGGATATGGAGAGGAAACTGGGAAAGATTAGAGGGTGGATGGAGGGGCAGGAGAACGGGGAGAGGGTAATAATAGAGGGGGATTTTAACGCGAGAACGGGAGAGCAGGGAGGAAGAATAGAGGGGGGAGAAGATGAGGAAGGAGCGGCGGGAAGAAAGTCGAAAGATCGGAAGATAAACGGAGAGGGGAGAAAGTTGGTGAGTCTGGTAGAAGAGACAGGGTGGGAAATTTTTAACGGGAATATAGAAGGGGATGAAGAAGGGGAATACACATATACAGGGGGAAGGGGGGAGACCGTGATTGACTACGTGCTAGGGGATGAGAGGACGAGAGGGGGGGTGGAAAAGATGGAAGTAGGTGACAAGGTGGAGTCGGACCATCACCCGTTGGTGGTAACGGTAAGAGACGGAGGAATGGGAGGGAAAAGAGGGAATGTAGGGAAAAAGAAGGCAGGAGGGGGAAGGTGGTCAGGAAGGATGAAGGAAGAATTTGAGAGAGGAATGGAGGGGGTGCGAATGGAAGGAGAGGGGTTACAGGAGGGGTTAAGTAAGGCGGTAGAAAGGATTAAGGAGGTGATGAGGAAAGGGGAGGAGTTAGGGGGAAAGGAAGAAGGAAGGAAGGGGGAAGGATGGTGGGACAGGGATTGTAGGGATATGAAAAGGCAGGTGAGAAGGGAGCTAAGGAAATGGAGAGGAGGGGTGGGGAGTAGGGAGGGCTACAGGGAGAGGAGGAAAAGAAAGTGGACTGGAGGTGGAAAGGAAAGAAGATAGAAGAGGTAAAGGAGTTTAGATATTTAGGTTATACTTTTAAGAGGAACGGAGGACAGGAGGCCCAGATTAGGGACAGGGTAAAAAAAGCGGGGGTGGTGATGCGGCAAGTGTGGGGAATAGGGAAAAGGAAATTCGGGAAAGACTGGGGTAAGAGGATGTGGCTCTTCGACAGGTTAGTGTGGACGGTGGTGGGGTATGGGGCGGAAGTGTGGGGTTGGAGGGAGAGGGAAGAGGTAGAGAGGATACAGGAGAGATATATTAGATGGTCGCTAGGGTTGGACTGGCAGACACCGGGGTACATGGTGAGGGAGGAAACGAAGAGGAATAAGCTGAGGACGTGGGCGGGAGGAAGGGCGTGGAGATATGAGGAGAAGCTGGGTAGGGGGGAAGGAGGGGAGTTGGCCAGGTTATGTCTCCGTGAAATAAAGGAAAGGGTGCATGAGGGGGGGCTAAGTTTGTCAGCATGGGAGAAGGAGAGGAAGGAATTTAGAAGGGAGAGAGGGGGAGGAGAAAGGGAAGGCGGATACGTGGAGGTGGAGGAAGAAGACGAAAGAAGACAAGAAGTAGAGAGAAGAGAAAGGATAAAGGAATCCAGATACAATGGATGGTATAGGGAGATAAGGACAAGAGGGGTACCAAAATACCTAACAGAAGGGTGGAGTGAGGATAGGCGCAGAAGGTTTGCGAGATTTAGGTTGGGGAATGAGATGAGGGGAGGGAGATACTGGGAGGGAGAGGAGGAGAGGAGGTGCAGGGTCTGCGGATGGGAAGTTGAGACATGGGAGCACGTGGTGGAGAGGTGCACACAGGAGGAAGGCATGAAGGGGAATTTAGGGGAAAAGATAAGGAGAATTCTGGGAGAAGGAGGTGAGGGTGAGGAGTGGATGAAGAGGTTGGAAGGAAGGAGGAGAGAAAGGGAAGGAAGGGGCGATGGGGTGGGATTGGAGGAGAGAACAGGAAGGGAAGGAGCGAAAGAGGGAATGGAGTGAAAGTGAGGAAACGGAAGTCGACGGCGAAGGGTGGAGGAGGAAGGAGGAGCGGACTTATATTGTAAATAGAGCGATAGGATAAGGATAGGATAAGGATAGAGTAAGATAGATTAAGCGGGCGTGCGAAGGAGAGAGGGGCGGAGGAAGGCGGGCGAGAGTAGAGTGAGAGGCGTGAGAGAGAAGGCGTAAAGTAAGGTAGTGCTAAGTTTAGATGTAAGCTTAGGATAAGTATATTGTAAGAAGAGAGAGAGAGAGGAGAAAATTGATATGTAACCCTAAGGGGAGTCATTAAAGTTATACACATACATATTCAATATGAATGATTAATAAAGTCGTTTAAAAACGATTCAAAACCGGTGTTATGAGGTGAAGTGAAGTAGAAGCACTCGGGTTCACTAATTACACTTTTAATACACTGCACATAGAAGAACTGCTCGCTTAGTATCACGTTCTGAAACTGACCGCTCTTGTTTCTGGGGTCCTATTATATGTACCCATTTTTGGTGGTGGGATACAGGGTGACGCGTCCATGGTGGCGCATCCACGGTGACGTGTCTGCCGTGACACAAATCTTGTACCCTTTTGTTAAGGTGTCGGAGTTATGAACGAGAGTAGTTAAGCTATGCCGATTCTGGACCAAATGGGGGCGAGGGGTGAGGCGGGGCGGGGGGTACCGCGCGATGGGCGAGGGGGAGGTGGGGAGGGGGTACCGCCGCGGTCTTCCGTGAGATGGGTGAGGGGGAGGCGGGGAGGGGGGGGGGTACGCAGTTCGTGGACGAGGGGGATGACGTCACAAGGGGGAGGGGGGATTTCAAAATTTTCAAAATGGCGTCGCGCGCGCAGGTCGAGTTTGTAGGCGAGGGGGATGACGTCACAGGGGAGGGGGATTTTCAAAAATTTCAAAATGGCTTCGCGCGCACAGTTCGAGTTCGTGGGCGAGGGGTGACGTCACAGGGGAGGGGAATTTTTCAAAATTTTCAAAATGGCGTCGCGCGCGCATGTCGAGTTCGTGAGCGAGGGGGCTGACGTCACAGGAGAGGGGACGAATTTTCAAAATTTCAAAATGGCGTCGCACGCATTTCGTATTGGCGCCATCTACTGTATGTTTAAGGTACTTTGGGCCCGCGTCGGTATTTGGGCCCGCCGTGGTAAATTTTCCAAGTTTTCCAGACATTTCGTATCGACGCCACCTGTTGGATGTTTAAGGTACTTTGGGCGCGCGTCGTCGCCGCGCAATCTCCGTACGCGTGCGGGGATCGGTGCGCAGGCGCGACCGCGACCGATTCGTGGAAATTTAAATCGCGTCTTCGATGATGATTTCTGAGAAAGAGGGTGTACCAATGATTTCTGAGAAAAGATAAGGGATCGACAGGATTGAACGCGTTTTGTGCATCTACGTGCACGCGCTTCCTGCAGTGTGTATATATTTGAATCGTGGGACCGTTACAGCCCACGTACAATGATGTATACATATAGCGATAATTATTATTATAAATCAATCATCGCGATAGCCCATGGAATAAACATTGCACCGCGCCATGCCGTGTATTTATATCTGAGCAGGATTGAACGCGTTTTGTGCGCCTACGTGCATGCTCTTCGTGCCGTGTGTTTATATTTGAATCGTGGGACCGATACCGCGCACGTACAATGATGTATACATATAGCGATAATTATTATAAATCAATCGTCGCGATAACCCATGGAATAAATACGTCGTTGCATTCGATGGGGATTTCTGAGAAAGGGGTGGTATATGATTTCTGAAAAATCATAGAGCGAACCGCGCCGTGTCGTATGTTTATATCTGAGCAGGATTGAACGCGTTTTGTGCGCCTACGTGCACGCTCTACGTGTCGTGTGTAATGTTCACATTACCGTGTACGTGTGCGTGAATCAGTATAAAATAACGTGGGTCAGTCCTACCGACATCATTACACCACGTACGCTCGAGTCCTAACAAGTATCGTTCGCGTCATTCATTAGCCGTCGATAATGTAGTTAAGATATCGACCGTAATTGTAGAAATAACACTAAGATGATAGCGGTATCATAATTGGTATCATAAACCGAGTTGGTCTGGTAGATATATTAACTTTTTTTCGGCTCACCCCATGCAACATAAAGTAGGATTAATAAAAGGATTAATTGATCGTGCCATTTTGCTCTCTGATCCTAAATTTCGACCAGCTAACTTACTCCTCATTAAAGACACGTTGAAACGTAATGGTTATCCCATTGAAATGGTCTCAACAATCATCCGAGACCGCATTTTTGAAATTTATCATCCGATGTTAATTAAAAAACGTAAAGAGGAGAAAGCGAAAAAGATTGGACCAATTAGTTGGAGAAATACGATAGTCATACCTTTTGTTAATAATATTTCTAATGACATTAAAAGAATTTTTAGAAAGACTGGGATACACACTATATTTAAACTTCCAGTTTATACTAAAAATTTGTTTCCGATAATTAAAGATAAAATACCTACGTTAAAGAACTCTAATGTCATCTACTCTATCCCTTGCTTGGGTTGCAATCAAGTTTATATTGGACAAACATCTAGACATTTAGAAAGACGGATTTATGAACATAAAAAAAATATTTTTCTATCTCCCCTCCAACACACTGCCTTAACGAAACACTCTTTTGAATTTGATCATAGATTTGATTTTGACAATGTTAAAATAATTGATAAAGAGACTAATTGGAGTCGCAGAATTCTGTTAGAGACTTTGCATATGATTAAACAACCTAGCGTAAATCTTAGGTACGAAACACCTAAAATACAAAATTATTACGCAACCTTATTGAAACAATAAGGTTTATGATGCAAATTCTCCTGATAGAGTTATCTATTTCTTTTTATATGATTTAAACATTAATACATAATAACATTATGTAATTATTTTTCATATACCTAAGAGTGTGGGCTTTTACCACATGAATTCAATCATTGGTATTTTGACTGTGTGTTTGTTGGGGTTTAAAATGTCATTTCCGTTGAGTTTTAAAATCTGTCCATAATATTCAACCGTTCTTACTTTTGGCTCCTGTTTTAGCTACAGTTTGTTTTCACCTTTAAATGTTCCTAAGATACATACTGTTTACTTCAGTCACGCTCCAACCGACTCGCGTGTTACACGTACTTTGATAACGTGTGACTTATAATAAGCGAAAGCAGTATTTGTTTGTATCTTCCTTGAAAATGGTCTAAACACAGACCGAAACGTCGGAAGTTATATATTAATAATTGCAAATTAGCTATTATAAAAAAAAATAACTTGTTTAACTGACCGAACTAGTGCGCCGCTATCATCTTAGTGTTATTTAGCCGTCGATGAAAATCATTCGTAGTGTATATCAAAATGTACAAACGCAGCTTAAACGATTCATCATGCGCATCCGACAACGATGGGGGCTTTCCAAATAAACACCAACAACATCACCAACAATCCAACATGAGGTATGTATACGTTACTATACACTTTACACATACTTCATTCACTTACTAAAACGCAAACGAACGAAGCATTAATTCCGTGTACATATTTCTTACAGTTCTGTATCCACAACGCAAAAAATGGTGAAAACACCAAAACCATCAGTCGTACGGATCCTGGGACGCGATTATCCACTGACCGCAACAGCTTATAAACGTCTAACTATTGGAATTCGTATTGGCATTGATTCGTGTCACGTCGAGATCACCATAGTCGACAACAAAGGCAACGAGTTGAGCTTTTCAATGTCTACGTGGAAGCTCATGCTACAAAACGAGGTGGACATCCTTCAACGATTACGCAGCAACGCAACAGCACCCCAAACTCAAATCGTAATTGATAATTTACGACTAGACTTCACGCGTATACATGATAATAAACTTATTAAAATTACTGATAATCGCATTGTCATATATATGACTGAAGTCACGATGCGTAAACTATTCGCGTACAACCAGTGCATTGAACATATGTACACCTGGCTAACAGAAAACATGTACTCTGTAAGCAGTAAATATGCAACCTTCGTAGACGTTCTGCGTACTGCTACGACACCAACGAATTATGTGAAATTAATTTCCGAAAGCGAGCACTTTGAAAAGCATTCATTGATTGATTGTGAATTGTTGGCGTTAGGATTACAATCAATGCTGCGTGATGTGAACCGCGTACCACTATAGTACGTGTATATATATGTTTAATAATAAATATACAACAATGTTAAATAAATATTTTTTTATTCAAAACAGTGTGTATTATTAATGTACATCCACGCATGCGTACTTAAATTATAAAATCAGTATTTACTTAGAAAAAATAACGTTCGTATGGGAGGGATATTCATATTCGTGGCTAGAGGAACCAGGCATAGTTGTCACGGATCTTATCACCGCCGCCGCCGTCGTGTTCACTATAGAAAACAAAAAAATGATTCTTACATGGATATTCGTTTCTTTGCATATGACGCGTAAAGTAGATGCAACGCGTGTGTAGTACTTACATTAGGCGACGCTACGTATATAATTCCATATTTTATAGACATTATCCAGCGCGCAAACACCCTCGTTCTTATGAAATGAACATCGAATGAAATCCGTCTTTCTTTTGTTCATATAAATTTACGAATATGTAATATATGTAATATATGTAATATATGTATATCATTGAATAATCAAAAATTATATTTTTTCCTCATATATTAAAAAAATAAATTGTACGTATATATGATGAAGAAGAAGAATAAATGTACAATGTATATATTTATATGTATTTATTTTTTATTTATTTCAGTAACATAGAGTACGTATACGATCGCGAATCATAGAATATCCTTGTCGCGTATCCACGAGTTCCGCGACGAATCGAATCCGAGCCACTTGACGTACACCTGGTTTCCCTTGCGTCGAATAATCTTCTCGACCAGATCGACGTCTGGATTCGCAACCGAATGCAGTTCGTACTCGTAGAAACCGCCGGAGGTCGACTCTCTTGCGGAATCACGCAGAATATACGTCACCGGGAACGTTCGTTGTACCGTTACGATTTCGAACACTTCGGTCGACCAGTTCGGAGTGTACCCCTTCTCGAAGAGTGTCTTGAACTTGCTCACGCGTACCTTGTCTCCGACTTTGAATTTCGCGCGTCGCTGAATACCTTCCGATGCGGCTGGTGGGAGTGGTTCGTTCGCGGCGAACGACAATTGCGTCGCGGGGGTTACGTCAACGGGTCGGGCGTTGATCGTTCGGTGCTTGCGATGATTGTACGTGTGTACTAGCGCGGATAGCAGATTGACCCAACGATATGACGCGTTCAAGGAGAATTGTTTCCACATAAGGTTTTTCAGCGTGCGATTGAACCGTTCAACGATCGATGCTTTCATCACGCTGTACGTGGAATAGTAGTTGATCCTGCGCATCTTCACGTATCGTTGAATCTCCGCGTTGTAGAATTCCTTTCCCATGTCGGTTTGTAAATTTCGCGGACATCTATCGCTTTACCGCAATACATTGGTGAACGCCGCGGTCACGTCGCGTCCACTTTTCGTTTTCACGGGTACGGCCCATGCATACTTGCTGAACGCGTCGATGATTGTTAGTATGTAGTGATATCCCCGATTTTGCTTCGCGTACGGACGCATCTCCACCAAATCAGCCTGCCATAAATCATCGTAGCCGCGAATCACAACGCCCCGCCGTGGGAAATTTCGTCTCGCGGGAGCATGTAATTCATTCACTAGTTGTATTCGCTCCTTGCTCATGTTTCGCGGGTGGGTCGGGGATGGTCGCGATGTTCCAAAGACGTCGTAGACCCTCGTTAGCTTTTCGCGGTTCCTTTCGTTTGTATAGATCCGTGGTTGTTATCGCAGTCGGTGACGTCGTCGTGAATGTTTCGATTATGTTTTTCAAGTGATCGAAGCGTCGTTCCATCGCGGTATTTAAATCATCCTCTAGCTGAGACAATTGCGCGTTAACGATATCCGACATCGTTCGTTGTACTCGCGTCTCGAGTTCAGATCTTTGATGCGCGCAGTCCAGTCGCGCGCTCGCGATAGCCGTTTCAATTTTTTGGGTAAAGCGTTCATCCACCGAGGATAATAATCTAGTCATTGTCATTCTCGCTTCGTCGCTGTTGTTGCTATTGTTGTTGTTGTTATTGTGTAACGAGGTACCAAACTTGTTCACCGACATAACGATGCGTATGCGCGAACATTACTGACGCGACGATTACCGGTTCGTTCAATTTAAGATATATATCTAGCCTCGCGAAGTTCCTCCTCGAGGGATGCGATTTCGTTATCGTGGCCCGTATGACCTGCCGCGCGCGATGCAATGAGTAATCTAAGTCTATCGATTAATTCGTTCGGATCGTCCCAGTACACGTAATCGATCGCGTTATCGGTTACCGTCATCGATTCGTCGATGGGTAATCCTCGACCTCGTCGCGTGCCCGCGCCGCCCGCGCTCCCCCTAACACGTCTGACGCCCGATGTCCGCACCCCGCCGATCATCGACGATATGATTTTCTTATACTTGTACCCCCTGTTACCCAGCGTGCGCTTGCTTGGCGAATGGTTTTGCTTATGCGCACTCGTCGACAACAAGATACGTCGGTACGAGCGAAAATCAGCCTCCGTGCACGCCTGCTCGTCGGGCTCTCGCATAAACATCAATTCGTACAAACCCCGAGTCCCCGGGTATCGCGTTCCGTTCACGCGAATGTCATCACCGTCCGCGTCGATGGTTAGCACAGAATCGCCGATCATTAGATCCTCGTGGGGTCCCAAGTATACGCCGTACACGTCGTCGATTAGTCTCTTGGTATCGGTGAATAACAGTCTCAGGTATTCTCGCGACAAGGGACCTTTCGCGTTCCGTACATACACTTCGATATCGTTGACGTGGTTGTGCAGCGAACCCAAATCATGAACCCTTGTTGACGACTCTTCATCCTGAATTTTTTCATTGTCTTCGTCATTGACATCATCAACAACATCGTCAACAATATCATCAACATTATTATCTTCATCGTTAACATCGTTATCGGTGTTACGGTCGTTGTCATTGATGTTGTCGGTGTCGTTGTCGTTGTCGTTGTCGTTGTCATCGTCGTCATAGTCGCTAGAATCTGGAAGATTATTCGGATGTTCCTTGATTGTCAACGGAGTAACGGGTCGAAGTCTCTTGGATGATTGCTGCTGATCGTATTCGTGTTTCCTTTTCTCTGATCGCGATCGAGGTGTTGGGCGTATTTTCAACGCGGTAGAGTTCTCGATCAATCGTTTCAGCGGCTCGACGATGGGACGCGTGCTCGCTTCCACAGCCGCTTCCGTAGCCATTTTACCAATTTTCAAGGCCATGCTCTTTTTACGTATAACGTCGCTGACTTTGGCGATTTCCACCTTTGCGTCCACGTCTTGACGTTTCGCACCTTTTCGATGTTTCGATCCTTTTTGATGTTTCGTGCCTTTTTGTCGATGACGTCGGCGATGTTTTTCGGAATGCTTCGCGTCGACGTTGCTCGAGGTTGTCTCTGGCGATTCGTTAGACATTTCGTGTTGCTCGATGAACGATTCGCGGTTTACTAATGTCAACGAGCTACGACGAACTCGTTAAATACTCTTCGATATCGACCTTCGTACATGGAACTATCCTTATCGATCACCACGAAATCGTATCGTCGACGCCAACATCTCGCACACAAGTCGTTGAACGACTCGAACGTCATGTCTGTGTTCACGTGATCGTTATACACGCGACGCAAGTTCGTACCGTCTTGTTTGAACAGCATGAGAAAATTCGCGTTGTCCCTGATCAAATGTTTAGGTATTCTAGCGTACGACTGACACAAATAAAAGCAATCCACGTTCGAGTGACGGCCCATGGAGAAGTATTCGCGTATCGCGTTCTGTTCGTCGCAAGCCACGTCATCGAATACGAAGATTGAATCGGGCCGAGCATCTCTAGGTGGAACGATTTCAGCGTTGTCCGAGTATGGAAAGTATTCGATTCCGTCGACGAGCGACAACACCTGTTCGAGATATCGATACTTTGGCTGATGCAACGATTTCGAGTACACGTACACGTTCTCGAAACGCAAACCGTTCGGACTCTCTAGCATACTTAGAAGCACGTTAGTTTTTCCACATCCGGACGGTCCGCAAATTACACCTCGCACGCTGTTCGGCAGCAACGGGCCGTGTCTGTTCGATCGACTCGAATGCCTATCATCCTCGAGCATTCTGTTCGCGGTCACGCGAATGACGTCCGACTGTTTCATGAATCGCATATTCGCGCGCGCACGTCTATGACAATGGACCACTATTTATATTCGTGGCACGCGTCGCGCAGGTCACTACCACAGTGATCGGTGGAGCGTGCGTATGCGTTTATTATTGTAGTAGCTATCGCGACTATTCTAACGTATATGGGTGCATCAGCGATTGTGACGTCTCACGGGCTAGACAATAATCAAAAGAGTAAGAAAAAGAATAAGAATAAGAAGAATCTGAAAAAGAATAGGAAGACTGGATCTGGTTTGGTTAACGATATCATAAACCGTCTGCCGTTCGAACTACACGTTCCGGGCTATCAGTTCTGCGGACCGGGAACGCGATTACTCAAGCGATTGGCTCGTGGCGACGAAGGTGTAAATCCCCTAGACGCAGCGTGCCGCAATCACGATATCGCGTACTCTCGTCGAAAGGATTTAGAGGGGAGACACGAGGCAGATCGTGCGTTAGCCGAACGAGCGCGAGAACGGGTGTTCGCAAACGACGCGACATTCGGCGAAAGAGCTGCAGCCACTGGTGTGTGGGCAACGATGAAGGCTAAGACTAAACTCGGCATGGGTATGAGAAGGACGAAACGGAAATATTCGCAACGGCGACGACAACGTCGTAATCTACGAGTGGCGAAACGTGGTGGCTTTCTTCCATTTCTTCCGTTAGTGTTACCCGCCTTATCGGCTATCGGAGCATTGGCCGGTGGAGCGGCTGGTATAACCAAAGCGGTCAACGATTCGAGGGCCTCTCGAAAACAGCTGGAAGAGACGTTGCGTCATCATCGGGCGATGGAGGGGCGAGGGATGCATCTGACACCGTACAAGCGAGGTGCGGGCTTGAACCCGAGACGGCGGCGCCAACGACGAGTGGAAACGAAAAAAAAAAAAAAAACATCGATCACGTAGGCGCGTGGCGACGGTGGCGACGATAATTCAACAATCTATGACGAACCTGCAATTAGAGCGCGAGTGCGCAAACATCCCATTCTTTCGAGGGGTGTTTATGCGCGATACGCTTCCTACGCGCGTACGAACCAACGAATGCGGTATCGCGAATCTGGACGAGAATCGAGGCGCCGGTACGCACTGGGTCGCGTATGCGAAACGCGGACCACGAGTACAATACTTTGATAGTTTTGGGAATCTGCGACCTCCCGCGGAATTGATCTACTATTTCGGACGCGGTACAACGATCACGTATAATCACGATCGTTTTCAACGTTTCGACGAGATGAATTGCGGTCACTTATGCATGCAATTTTTACAGCAAAAGTCTATGGAATTATGGTCTATGTACTAATAATTAATAATAATAATAATAACGGTGTGTACTAAGATTATATTACAATGTATTCATGCGCAATGACGATCCATATCTTCTGTAATAAAGACACACGATATCGATAAATTGCCGAGAATTCTTACGCGTGTGTCACTTACCCTCCCACAGTCTCGCGAGTGTAATCTATGATATGTCATTCACGCTTACGTTAACGGGACGGAGCAGCGTGCTCACGGTAAACTATTTTCCACCTATAGATTTGAGCGATGGTCAATACGAATTAGGACTCGCGGACTTGGAGACATTTCACACGATACCGAACATCGACTCGAGCAACGATAAATTCTATTTCATCGTGAACTATAACAGCGAAAACAGCACCCGCGCTTACGCTACTCATGATTACATAACGATACCTCACGGCTCCTATGAATTAGACGCCATCGCCGAGTACTTGAAACAGCAATTACTTGATCGATATCCTCGAAAACGCGGTAACAGTGAGAACGACGATGACAACAAGTACCCTCTAATGCTACGAGCTAACAACAACACCATGAAAAGTGAGCTGCACTGTTCGTTCTATGTGGACTTTACGAAATCGAACAATGTGGGCTCGTTGCTAGGATTTTCCCCGAATCGCGTCTTATTACCGAGAATCTGGCACGAGTCAGACGTACCGGTGAATATTATAAACGTTAACGTGATCAGAGTAACGTGCAACGTCACTATCGGCGCGTACAACAACGATAAACCAGTACACACGATCCACGAATTTTCACCTCGCGTGCCGCCGGGATATAAGATATCGGAAACTCCGCGACACGTCATTTACCTGCCGATCGTTGCGCGAGCAATACAAGATCTAACGTTGTGCATCGTCGATCAACACGATCGTCCTATAGATTTTCGTGGAGAAGAAATAGAATAGATAGCGTGTGCGGTCACGTGTATGCGTGTGTAGTATGTTAGTGTTAGATCATACGTTCGACTCATCAATCGCCGTTGCTACTCCTGACGTCTCTGTCTCGCGTCATCTGCGCGACCCTTTATCGACCGACGAAAGTATAAGAAGAATAAAGACGGGAGGTGCGATAAGAGGAGCACCGGTAAGAAGCATAAGAAAGCCGTTGACTCGTCGAAACGCACGGTTCCTACGATCGTTAGGTTACATCGTAACTTATTAGACGCGCAACCGCGATGACGAATATTTTGGACGTAACGAATACGCCAACCTTCGACAATCGTATTACGAAGATCGAGTTACACACGTATAATCCATACGCCAACACGACGTTTGACTATAGTGACGAGATAAGGATACCTATACAGCAGCAAGATCTGTACACGCTTCCATGCGAAAGTTTTCTATACATCGAAGGTCGCGGCACGTTGACAGCGCAGGACGCGAAAGGTCCGGCAACGTCCGCGACCGCTGTTCTCGATAATAATTGCGTCGCGTTCATGTTCGATGAGATTCGATATGAATTGAACGGTTTTGAGGTCGATCGTTGCAGAAATCCGGGAATCACCACCACGTTGAAAAATTTCGTTTCGTTGTCACCCGAGAGAAGCAGAGTGCTCGCGAATGCTGGTTGGAATTATGAAATCGATTACGAAAACGACACTTTTCATTCGGGCTCTTTCAATTTCTGCGTACCCCTGAACATGTTATTAGGATTTTGCGAGGATTACAAACGCATCGTGATGAACATGCGACATGAACTGATTCTTATACGCGCACGAGACGATTCGAACGCGATGCACTGCCCCTCCGCCACTGCGATTCCAAAACTTGAGATACGCAAGGTACAGTGGCGTATGCCTCACGTTGTTTTCGATGAAGTGAATAAACTATCGATGCTGCGTATCTTGGAAAGCGGTCGACCGATCGCGATGAGTTTCCGATCGTGGAGCCTGCACGAGTATCCGTTACTGCAAACGACGACGAAACATACGTGGACCGTGAAAACTACGTCGCAAATTGAGAAGCCTCGATACGTGTTTTTCGGTATGCAAACCAAGCGAAAGAATGATGCTGAAACCCCTGCGTGGATGTTCGACCGGAATGATCTCACGAACGTTCGACTCTACCTAAATTCCGAGATGTATCCGTACGACGATATGTAAATAGATTTTAATAAGTATAAATTCGCGGTCCTGTACGATATGAATACGAAATTTGCCCGATCGTACTACGGTCACGGGGAACCGTTACTGAGCGCGAACGAATTCTATAAATACGCGCCTATCGTGGTCATAGATTGTTCTAGGCAAAACGAGTCGTTGAAGAGTGGTACGGTGGACGTGCGAATAGATTTCGAATGCAAAGAAAATGTCCCTGCTAATACTTCAGCCTTCTGTTTATTCATACATGATTGTATAGTCGAATACAGCCCTTTATCCAACATGGTACGCAAACTAATATAGTGCGCGTGCGTGAACTATTACTACTACTACTACTAATAATACTACTACTACTGCGGATACTGCTGTTGTTTTAAAAACGCCGATGTCGAAGAGTTCAGTTACTGTTCTGACACCGTCGCAGACGGTACTACCTAAACGAATAATGTTCGCCATTGTCGATCTGCAAGGCTTCGATATCGAACGCGAGTTCGTCGCCAAAGAGATTGCGATTCGTGTAAACAGCATCAGGGATGAAACAACCACGATCAGCCATTGGATCTTCGAACCGCCATACTTCTGGGAACATCTGAATTCGCGGGAACACCGTCAAGCGTCCTGGCTCGCGAACCATCATCACGGGATTCCATGGTCTGACGGTCACGTTCCATACTCCAAACTACCAGGACTCCTAACCAGCGCACTCGCAAACACTGACTTTGTTCTCGTAAAAGGTGCGGAAAAGAAAACGTGGCTGCTGAAACTACTTCCTGACATATTCGTTATGGATATATGTGATTTATATAAACTGCCGACGCAAAAGATCAACAACACTAACAGCAACAACATCAACGCGCGAACTGTCGAAGATGACGGAGGCTACGACGTTGACGATGATTATTGCGGGATTATTCCTAACCTAAAGTCTATGTCTACCACGGATTTCATTCGATGTTCATTTCATAAGAACGGGGGTGTTTGCGCGCTGGATAATGTCTATAAAATATGGAATTATACAGGGTGTCCCAAAAATGTTGCGTTTCCTTAAAGGGGGTGATTCTGGGGGTGATTTCAAACAACTTTTTCCTTTGCGAAAATGCTCTCCGATGTTTCGTTAACGAGATATTAATAAAAAGCACCGACCAATCACAGCGCGAGTCTGACAGCCGAGTTCCCGCGGTAGCGTGGCTACGAGCCGCGCTGCGACTGCGACGAGCAAGCAACTCGGCATGCATCGAAGAAACTTGCGTAGAATGGCAAATGAAGAAGACGTAACAAATAAAATCGAACATGTTGTCATGGTTTGTTCGTCATTTAAAGTGAATAATGAATAAAGGATAAATGGATGAAAATCACGTGTAACGTAAAAAGACGAATACGCAGTTTTTTTTTAGAAGATTCGAAAATAATAATTATTTGAAGTGGGAGGATAAGGAATACGTAAATTTCCTTGTGTTAATAACGTAGCCACGAAAAGGTAATGTAACAGGAAATTAAAGAAAGGTGATAGGCGTTAGTAACTAAAACTCACCCTTGGTTGGAAATTCACCTGCAGCTTGAAAATCTGTGTCACAGGGTCACCGAACCGATCCTGGTCATCGATGGACGTGCTCCGTGCACAGCTGGTCCCAGGTATCCTTACATTCCCACTACCCAAAGTTAAGGGTCGCAATGTCAGGTGCGTCCAGGTCAACGTACCGAATATTCACTTCACTGCACGGCTACTAACACTGATCACTTTATTTATCCTGAAGTATTCTTGGGCCGTGTACATTTCTGCGACGCGATTGCTAGCTGACTGACAGGATTTTTTCCAAGCAACTTCCGCTACCCCCAAGTAGCTTCTCTGGTTCCATTATGAGTTAACTCCCACCAGGGCAAGAGGCTTTAGGTAAAAAGAAGCCAACACATTTTCGGAACACGTGTTTTGCAGAAGTGCAACGAACACTTTCACAAAAGCCCGCGCTCCGTCCTTCTACTGCCAATGTACCCATTGCTTCGAGATAGAAAACAGACACCACGTGTGTCGGTTCGAAAGGGTCCGAAGAGAAGAGACAGTCTTCGAGTTACTATAAAGAAGAAAATGCATACCATTCCTGTTTCCCCTTTCCGACACCCTGAGTTCACGACTGCTACGAGGCGGAACCAATTAAGTCATAAATTATCCGAAACTGTAGGAAACCGTTCTCTACCGCCGACTCGCCGGACAATAAACCGCGACCCTGGCGAAATGCTCTGACTGATCAGCCTGATTAATTTTGAAGAACTAGAAATTACAAAGAGGTAGTCCGCTGACTGCGCGTAGTCCCGCCTGCTTCGTCCTACCTTCAAATTAAAGACGGATCCCTTATCTCTCGAGTATAAACACGCGCTCGAATTTCAAAACAAAAGCACGCGTCGACGTATTCCGTGCTAGAGATGGTGGGCCTTGAGGTCCGATTGGTCCCAAACTAACCAATCTGCCCTGCAGCCCTCCCAAACGGCCACTGTCCTGAAGAGGCCCTCTTCACAGCAGTGTCTCCTCCCCAAGGTGCACGGAATACGTCGCTTGCTTATCTTAAGTGTCTAAGCACGCGCTCGAATTTCAAAACAAAAGCACGCGTCGACGTATTCCGTGCTAGAGATAGTGGGCCTTGAGGTCCGATTGGTCCCAAACTAACCAATCTGCCCTGCAGCCCTCCCAAACGGCCACTGTCCTGAAGAGGCCCACTTCACAGCAGTATCTCCTCCCCAAGGTCCACCATCGCTCGCACGGAATACGTCGACGCGTGCTTTTGTTTTGAAATTCGAGCGCGTGCTTAGACACTTAAGATAAGCAAGCGACGTATTCCGTGCACCTTGGGGAGGAGACACTGCTGTGAAGAGGGCCTCTTCAGGACAGTGGCCGTTTGGGAGGGCTGCAGGGCAGATTGGTTAGTTTGGGACCAATCGGACCTCAAGGCCCACCATCTCTAGCACGGAATACGTCGACGCGTGCTTTTGTTTTGAAATTCGAGCGCGTGTTTATACTCGAGAGATAAGGGATCCGTCTTTAATTTGAAGGTAGGACGAAGCAGGCGGGACTACGCGCAGTCAGCGGACTACCTCTTTGTAATTTCTAGTTCTTCAAAATTAATCAGGCTGATCAGTCAGAGCATTTCGCCAGGGTCGCGGTTTATTGTCCGGCGAGTCGGCGGTAGAGAACGGTTTCCTACAGTTTCGGATAATTTATGACTTAATTGGTTCCGCCTCGTAGCAGTCGTGAACTCAGGGTGTCGGAAAGGGGAAACAGGAATGGTATGCATTTTCTTCTTTATAGTAACTCGAAGACTGTCTCTTCTCTTCGGACCCTTTCGAACCGATACACGTGGTGTCTGTTTTCTATCTCGAAGCAATGGGTACATTGGCAGTAGAAGGACGGAGCGCGGGCTTTTGTGAAAGTGTTCGTTGCACTTCTGCAAAACACGTGTTCCGAAAATGTGTTGGCTTCTTTTTACCTAAAGCCTCTTGCCCTGGTGGGAGTTAACTCATAATGGAACCAGAGAAGCTACTTGGGGGTAGCGGAAGTTACTTGGAAAAAATCCTGTCAGTCAGCTAGCAATCGCGTCGCAGAAATGTACACGGCCCAAGAATACTTCAGGATAAATAAAGTGATCAGTGTTAGTAGCCGTGCAGTGAAGTGAATATTCGGTACGTTGACCTGGACGCACCTGACATTGCGACCCTTAACTTTGGGTAGTGGGAATGTAAGGATACCTGGGACCAGCTGTGCACGGAGCACGTCCATCGATGACCAGGATCGGTTCGGTGACCCTGTGACACAGATTTTCAAGCTGCAGGTGAATTTCCAACCAAGGGTGAGTTTTAGTTACTAACGCCTATCACCTTTCTTTAATTTCCTGTTACATTACCTTTTCGTGGCTACGTTATTAACACAAGGAAATTTACGTATTCCTTATCCTCCCACTTCAAATAATTATTATTTTCGAATCTTCTAAAAAAAAACTGCGTATTCGTCTTTTTACGTTACACGTGATTTTCATCCATTTATCCTTTATTCATTATTCACTTTAAATGACGAACAAACCATGACAACATGTTCGATTTTATTTGTTACGTCTTCTTCATTTGCCATTCTACGCAAGTTTCTTCGATGCATGCCGAGTTGCTTGCTCGTCGCAGTCGCAGCGCGGCTCGTAGCCACGCTACCGCGGGAACTCGGCCGTCAGACTCGCGCTGTGATTGGTCGGTGCTTTTTATTAATATCTCGTTAACGAAACATCGGAGAGCATTTTCGCAAAGGAAAAAGTTGTTTGAAATCACCCCCAGAATCACCCCCTTTAAGGAAACGCAACATTTTTGGGACACCCTGTATACGTAGCGTCGCCTAATGTAAGTACTACACACGCGTTGCATCTACTTTACGCGTCATATGCAAAGAAACGAATATCCATGTAAGAATCATTTTTTTGTTTTCTATAGTGAACACGACGGCGGCGGCGGTGATAAGATCCGTGACAACTATGCCTGGTTCCTCTAGCCACGAATATGAATATCCCTCCCATACAAACGTTATTTTTTCTAAGTAAATACTGATTTTATAATTTAAGTACGCATGCGTGGATGTACATTAATAATACACACTGTTTTGAATAAAAAAATATTTATTTAACATTGTTGTATATTTATTATTAAACATATATATACACGTACTATAGTGGTACGCGGTTCACATCACGCAGCATTGATTGTAATCCTAACGCCAACAATTCACAATCAATCAATGAATGCTTTTCAAAGTGCTCGCTTTCGGAAATTAATTTCACATAATTCGTTGGTGTCGTAGCAGTACGCAGAACGTCTACGAAGGTTGCATATTTACTGCTTACAGAGTACATGTTTTCTGTTAGCCAGGTGTACATATGTTCAATGCACTGGTTGTACGCGAATAGTTTACGCATCGTGACTTCAGTCATATATATGACAATGCGATTATCAGTAATTTTAATAAGTTTATTATCATGTATACGCGTGAAGTCTAGTCGTAAATTATCAATTACGATTTGAGTTTGGGGTGCTGTTGCGTTGCTGCGTAATCGTTGAAGGATGTCCACCTCGTTTTGTAGCATGAGCTTCCACGTAGACATTGAAAAGCTCAACTCGTTGCCTTTGTTGTCGACTATGGTGATCTCGACGTGACACGAATCAATGCCAATACGAATTCCAATAGTTAGACGTTTATAAGCTGTTGCGGTCAGTGGATAATCGCGTCCCAGGATCCGTACGACTGATGGTTTTGGCGTTTTCACCATTTTTTGCGTTGTGGATACAGAACTGTAAGAAATATGTACACGGAATTAATGCTTCGTTCGTTTGCGTTTTAGTAAGTGAATGAAGTATGTGTAAAGTGTATAGTAACGTATACATACCTCATGTTGGATTGTTGGTGATGTTGTTGGTGTTTATTTGGAAAGCCCCCATCGTTGTCGGATGCGCATGATGAATCGTTTAAGCTGCGTTTGTACATTTTGATATACACTACGAATGATTTTCATCGACGGCTAAAGAATGACGCGAACGATACTTGTTAGGACTCGAGCGTACGTGGTGTAATGATGTCCGTAGGACTGACCCACGTTATTTTATACTGATTCACGCACACGTACACGGTAATGTGAACATTACACACGACACGTAGAGCGTGCACGTAGGCGCACAAAACGCGTTCAATCCTGCTCAGATATAAATACACGGCATGGCGCGGTGCAATGTTTATTCCATGGGCTATCGCGATGATTGATTTATAATAATAATTATCGCTATATGTATACATCATTGTACGTGGGCTGTAACGGTCCCACGATTCAAATATATACACACTGCAGGAAGCGCGTGCACGTAGATGCACAAAACGCGTTCAATCCTGTCGATCCCTTATCTTTTCTCAGAAATCATTGGTACACCCTCTTTCTCAGAAATCATCATCGAAGACGCGATTTGAATTTCCACGAATCGGTCGCGGTCGCGCCTGCGCACCGATCCCCGCACGCGTACGGAGATTGCGCGGCGACGACGCGCGCCCAAAGTACCTTAAACATCCAATAGGTGGCGTCGATACGAAATGTCTGGAAAACTTGGAAAATTTACCACGGCGGGCCCAAATACCGACGCGGACCCAAAGTACCTTAAACATACAGTAGATGGCGCCAATACGAAATGCGTGCGACGCCATTTTGAAATTTTGAAAATTCATCCCCTCTCCTGTGACGTCAGCCCCCTCGCCCACGAACTCGACATGCGCGCGCGACGCCATTTTGAAAATTTTGAAAAATTCCCCTCCCCTGTGACGTCACCCCTCGCCCACGAACTCGAACTGTGCGCGCGAAGCCATTTTGAAATTTTTGAAAATCCCCCTCCCCTGTGACGTCATCCCCCTCGCCTACAAACTCGACCTGCGCGCGCGACGCCATTTTGAAAATTTTGAAATCCCCCCTCCCCCTTGTGATGTCATCCCCCTCGTCCACGAACTGCGTACCCCCCCTCCCCGCCTCCCCCTCAACCATCTCACGGAAGACCGCGGCGGTACCCCCTCCCCACCTCCACCTCGCCCATCGCGCGATACCCCCTGCCCCGCCTCATCCCTCGCCCCCATTTGGTCCAGAATCGGCATAGCTTAACTACTAACGAGCCCCAGTAATTCGTCATCGAGCAACTAATAGTAAATACATTTGTGTTTACTATTAGACGGCTGTTTTGATATACGTATTTTTAGGCAACTCATAACACCAGTTTCACGACGCAATCATAAACACATAGCAGCCATTTAAAACTACTACTATGTGACGTCACGAACCTTTACGACCAATCAAAATCGTTTCTTTGCAATACGGAACGTTTCAAACATTACCAATTTTTAATTTCATTTTTTAATAATTAACGATTTATAACAATTAAAAATTTTATTGTACATTTATTGCTTATGCTGTATATTCAGGTTATAAATAATAAATTATGCAATTCTTTTTAAATGCAAATTCCCTATTGTAAAATACGAATCATGACCTTGAACCATACAATCCTAATAGAATTACAACAACCAGGCGCATGGATTTATATCACACCAAAACCGATACAATTAGCAGCGACTTGCGACGATGAAGGCACAAACATGTATAGTATTAAGGACTCTGGTATAATAACGACAAGAAATAAATGTACTATCACTACGGCCGAATTTACGATAGAAACCGGAAAACAATACGGTATAGAAAAAACGTGGAACTACTTACCTAGTTACAATTTATCACTAGACGAAATCACACTGCCACAGACCACTGTAAACTCATATCGTAATACAAATTTCGAACTAAAAAGGATAATCAAACACCCAGAAGAATTGTATAAAGTTAGCAAAAAATTAGACGACTTACAAAGTGACCTAGAAAAACCCGAGATTATACCAACCGAGTATCACTACAGCTTCTTTACGCTATCCTCGATAACGGGATTCATAACAATTACACTATGTATCATTACACTCTACAAATGTATTGTATACTTCAAAGCGAGAACACCGCGACATTGTATAACGGACAACACAAGTCACGACAAAACCACGCAAAAACCCGAAGCGATAATTAAAATAATTAGTAAGGAAGGAACTTCTTCCACCAGTTCCCTTTGAAACATTATAACCATTGTATACAAATCGTTATATAATACAAATATTATAATCCATTATAGTCAAATGTAAACTAATAATGTTAAGACGTATCGTAAGAAAAAGCTATGGCTTTTCCTCCCCTAGGGGGAAAGGATGTTGTGCCCAGGCAACGCCCAAGCACACGTGTTAGATATATTATATTACGTTACAAAACGTTCGAGACGTTTCGGAGCTAAGGCAGCCGCTAACGACCGATTCTACAAGATCAGCAATATGCGAACGCATCGCGGCGGCCGGGCATAGTAACGCGTACCACGCCCAAGAAGGATATAAAACCAATGCGATTCCACAAACGAGGATTCTAGACTTGACGCTCGACCTGTTAACACGGCTAAAACTTTTGTAAACCTCAGTCTAGTTCTAATAAAGACTTAGTCTCTGAATTTAACCAAACTTGGTTCACCCAGTAGATTCTAATCTTTTGTTCACTCCCGAACCTACGATTATTGCCAAATCCCGTACCAGCCTTGCGAGCCATCACGCAGGGCACAACACATCAGTTTGTATAAATACCGGTGCCGCGTGGCCCACGCATCATTATCTTTAGTATCTTCAGTCAGTCAGTCAGTCAGTCACGATCATATTAGTATCTTCAATCAGTATTTACTTATCTTTAAATTCAGTGTTCATCAACCAGCGTCTGCATCACTGTAAGCGTTTCCATTTCTCTTGTTTTATATTATTGTTTATGCTTTTTGTTTATAACATTTAATTGCTACGTTATTTCTTTATATTAATTTCTGTGCTTAGACTTACGCTTATAGCTTTACACTTATATCGTTTAATTGTCTTTATATCGGTCACTCTTGCTTAGGCTCTAGCCTCATATTGTTATATTGATTATCTTTATCATATAATCACCTTATTGTTTAACTCCATTGCCTTGCATCTTTTGCTATTATTAATACCAATTTGCCTAACGTTAATTATCTATGATTTACCTTATATAAATGTGTATGTGCCTATGCTGAATGTCTAACGCATAATTATAAAGTGTTTATTGCTATCTGTTACGCGTCCCAATAAATAACGCTTTCGCTTTTACCTTTAACTGTGAATTCTCGCTATTTCGCCTCGAATACCTGGAACCATTACGCGCAACAACTACAGCTGATCGGTCTCCGCGAGCATCGGGAGTTCTTGCCCGTGTTTACTAACGTTCTTTCATATAGAGTCCCGTATGGCTATTCCCAAACCTATAGTAAAAATTTACGCCTCTTTTCATGCCATGCAGTTAGTAAGCCAATTATCGAGCCATAAATCAAAGCCAGTACTCTCACGTGCGTCACTCGGGTGTACGATCACCATACAGCCTTCCCTGGTCGACACAAGTTGCGAAGCATAGCCTTCATAGCGAAGCAGGTCTTCCTACGAAGCAGTCTTCGAGCTCTCCTACACCCCTCCCTCAAGTGCGAAGCATAGCCTTCATAGGGAAGCAGGTCTTCCTACGAAGCAAAGCCTTCGAACTCACCTACATTCCCCCTCAAGTGCGAACCATAGCCTTCATAAAGAAGCAGGTCATCTTACGAAGCAAGGTCCGCATGTAACCTCCCTATGCCCATATATGTTACGATCCAAGTCCCGACACCCAGGACGTGACACTTGGTACCATTTATTTTCAAGGTTTTCTTCGGGGCACCCTCCAGAATAATTCCAAATACAGTATTGTCTCCGTATATGCTCAGTTTGGTGTAAACGATAGGTGCTTGTCGCTATCCCCACCACTTCTGTCTCACTCTTGTCCGATGAAGGCGAAAGCGAGATAGAACGAGAGTGAGCGAGAGCCGCTGAAACAACGCGTTGATGCTTTGTCTCGCTCCGCCTTTCTGGCGCCGTGACACTCCGTCCTCTGCGTGCGCGACGGGCGTGCGCGATGGTCGCAAACACTCACGGAAGCGCGAGAACCGCATCGCAAAATCTTGACGCAGGCTGGCTCAAGTCTTTTTTGCGCCCTTGGCGAATTTTTTAAATTACGCCCTTCATTATAATACATTTATTAGAGATTATTTATGACTTTACTCTGCAAAATTAAGCAACTGCTAGAGCGTAAGGTTGACAAGAGGTGCAAAATGGTATTTTCATTGTTGGCATTGTTGAAAATAAATTTTTAAATGAAATAGTGTAATTGACCGAACTAGTGCGCCGCAATCACTCTCGTTTATTTATTTAATTGAAATACTACACATTGTACTACAACGGTTTTAAACTACGAGTAAACATTAAGAGTAAGGACATCAATGAACTCAAATAAATGTATTATAATAAAGGGCTCAATTGGTCAAGTTCGCCTATGGTGCAAAAAAGACTTGAGCCGTGCGTGGCTATCTGACCGCTGCACAGTGGGCCGGATTTTAAATTTGCCGCCTTTTGGGTCTGTTTTTTAAGATATCGGGATGAAAGTTGCGCTAAAAAACAGGAAAAAATTATTCCCATCTAATGATGTATAATTTAATTTTTTAAACAATTATTTATTTTTTTATTTTTTAATTTTGTTAACTTATTTTTTATAAAAAAAATTTTAATTCTGTTTATTTGGTTGTGACGTCCCACGATTTTTCGAGCGCAGTTATTTCAACTATTTTTATAAATCATTCTACAACTCCACCCGGGACGTGACATAAATTTGGTGACAGCGGTGGGATTTGCGTTTGCCGTTGATAGAAGGAGATTCTATGATACGGTGCCCACAAAGTCCCTATTTTTGAGTATGTGTATTAATTGTCCAAATCGGGGTGTATTAAACTATCGTAGCCGCAGATTACAAAGTTTGACTGCGTATATGCGGTGGATGATCTGCGTTTCTGGAAGCATAGCAACAACCACTGATGGTGACGATATTTGTTTAAGTTGCTCCCTACGAGATCGAACAGACACCGAAAGAGCTTATTTAATCCACTATTGCCAAACGCCCAACGTGTTCCCCAATTGCCCACGGTGCGGCACTCTTCCGAAAAGAGTTATAATGAATTCGACAACGTCTACCCGTGTAGACAAACTCCAGATTTATAAGTAATAATTAACATTTGTATGACGTAACATAATTTTAGCCACCTAAGGTGGGATCTTCGTCTACCGTCGAGAGACAAATTTCTTTGAGATGGTACCCACATGATCCCGACAATTAATATGTATATTACAAGGCCACTGCAGATCGCGGTAGCGTATAGAAGCTGCTAAGTAGAAACCACTACTACACATATGCAAACATTAATGTGTGTAAAACTGCGTTCAGCTACAACGAACCAAGTCAACGAAATTTGCTTGTGCTGCTCCTGGTTGGACCCAGCAAATACGGTGACAGTATCTGAAAATCATTACTGCCAAACGGCCTATACATTCCACAATTGCCCTCGGTGCAATCAAATCTTACTTTAAACATGTCTGTGTACGGTGAAGCCGACGACTCTCTCGTAATGGATCAAGTCGCGGGCCATTCCACTAACAGAATAGACACCGCGACCGCTGAATTAATGGATCGGGTACAATTATTGCGGGAAAAACAAGCTGATATTGAGAGCTTGTACGCGAGATATGTCTTAAACCTGCAATCCAATACGCGTTCGGGCGTAGCCAACGGTTCAGATGGCCCCGCGTTAGAAGATCTTTCTAGTCAAATTCACGCCATCCGCGAAATGATGGAAAAACTTCTTATGCCTCCGCCAACGGCAAACAATTTTGCTACATCAGGTTCCTCCCGTTTCGATAGGGAACCAGTATCAAATTATAATTATATTCCGGACCAGGATCCATCGCCCCAGATCACATTAAAAGACGCCGTAGAAACGGTCCCAGAGTTTAACGGTCACAACATGTCCGTTTTGCAATTCGCGAGAGCCTGCAATAGGGCTAAGGCTCTGATTCCCTCGCACGCCGAACCCCAGTTAGCGAGGTTGTTGAGAAATAAACTTCAAGATCATGCGTACTTGGCTGTTGAGGATCGGGTCTTCGATACCGTAAATGAATTAGTTAAACGACTTAAACGTACATTTTCCCCCGCTAAAACATCAGACCACTATCGTGGAGAACTCGCGAACGTTATCAAGGGATCCAACGAGCACATATTGGAATACATCTCACGCGTAAAGGACCTCCGATTCGCCATTCTAGAAGAAGATAGGGAATATTACCGCGACTTCGCGCGAAATCACCCGCAGAATCTGGATCGCCTAACTCTAGATTCTTTCGTCGATGGCCTTCCACCTCACATAAGGACGAGGCTACTTCAACACCAATTCGAAACGCTCAACGAAGCGTTCGATTTAGCTGTCATTACGGACAAAGAAATTAACAGGGACCGTCTCCGATTCCCCGATCAGAAGACGCCCAAACTAACGTGCCAGCTCTGCAACAAGACAGGTCATGACGCACGGTCCTGTTGAAGCAACCAAGGCCCGCCAACTCAACCTTCCGAGAGGAACTCTCTAAACCACGCCGCCGAATATGGGTCCCAAGCACCCAAACCCCAGGTCCCCTACTGGGACCAGTCTCGACCTCCACCTTCCAGGCCTACGGAGCTGCGAATCTGCGGGAACTGTAAGAAGCCCGGACATGTGACCTCGGAATGCAGAAAACGCACCTTCACTATCAAGGAAGATCCTAGAGCCTTGTGGGAAACGAAGTCGGGAATTACTCCTCCGAGCGCCGATGGATGCGAGCTGTGGAGCGAGCCAAGCAGAAGCGCACCCATTTACGACACACCCCAAAGACACACCCTTTAAATTAAAGATCAGGTTTTTGCAATAAATATCTTCTTTTATTAGTACCTAATATAAACAATCCATTAAAAAATATTTTTATATGCATTAACGAAAATGGCGACATTTTTCAAATTGGATTAGGGATATCTTCTAAACGCCGAAAAGTTCCACTTTGGGACCAATTACAATATTTTCAGCACACTTTCCTCTAAATAATCACGTATCGATCATTTGCCCCCTCCTCCCACTGCTCAAATTATTAGTGTTTAAAGTTAGTAACGTTCAGTCAGTCCGTAGGGTAAAGGTGGGTCGCGTTGTGTTGTTCATGAGCCCTTTAAGTGTTTCATACTTACCAAAGAAATGTACAATGAAATATAAACTAATGTATTTAACAAGAAAACCACAAACTAATAGTAAAAAATTAACTATGACTATCAAATTCAGATATAATGAAAAATGTTTGACAAGGGCTCTTCTTTATTTTAGGTTAAATTGAAAAATTGCATTTGCTTTTGTCTTTGTTACTTTTTTTTCGTTGTTTTCTGCGAATGAGATTATCTACCACAAAAAATCAGAACTTAGACCTACAAGCTGAGGAATTAATATTGCAAACATGAACATAACAACGCGACAATAGGGGCATATTGCAAATACATTAATAATAACATCTCTGTGATCATGTTTCCCTTCTGCTCAACTATCCCACCTTTACCCTACGGACTGACCGAACGTTGATAACTTAACCACTAATAATTTGAGCAGTGGGACGAGGGGGGAAATGATCGATACGTGATTATTTAGAGTAAAGTGCGCTGAAAATATTGCAATTGGTCCCAAAGTGGAATTTTTCGGCGTTTGGAAGATATCCCTAATCAAATTTGAAAAATGTCGCCATTTTCGTTAATGCATATAAAAATATTTTTTAATGGATTGTTTATATTAGTTACTAATAAAAGAAGATATTTATCGCAAAAATCTGGTCTATAATTTAAACAAACCGATTTGTTGCTACTTTCCTTCATTATTCGAATTTTCCGTATAACTTGGAAATGAAAAGTTTCCCAAAATTTTGCGTACACCACTGTAAAGGGCATTGAATAAGGTACCAAATAAACAGAATTAAAACTTTTTTTATCAAAAATAAGTTAACAAAATTAAAAAATAAATAAATAAATAATTGTTTAAAAAATTAAATTATACATCATTAGATAGGAATAATTTTTTCCTGTTTTTTAGCACAACTTTCATCCCGATATCTTAAAAAAAAGACCCAAAAGGTGGCAAATTTAAAATCCGGCCTACTGTGCGCTGCGCGAATGCGTCGAGCAGTTACGATTACATGGGAACGCTCGACGCGAGCGCACGCCCGCGCGCGTGCAAACCGATATATCTCGCTCCCCCCTTTGGCCAGAAAGAAGCGAGAAACGAAGACTCGGAATTAGGGACTGTTCACAGCGACACGCGCCGGTCCCGACCAGCGATCACATGCGGAGACAATACTGTAATTGAAAAAATCTCTGTAAACTTTGCGCTCGATGGAATAACGAGAAAGAGTGCTCCTGGGCTCTGAAACATTAAAATTATTATTTAACAGCTCGCGAAGTCGATTTTATATAACATCTTCTAAGTTATTGATTAAATAAAAAAATATGTCAAACAAAAGTTGTAGATCTGGACAAGGAGCATCTTTTTTGTTGTATTACTTTTCTCGTGCGACGAACAATTTTCAAAAGAAATCCGAAAACTAAAAAAAAAACTTTTTTTCCAAATTTTGAAAGTTTTGCTTGCTTCCTATTGCATGCTTCTAGAACACTTTTTATTTATAAAGGTGAACAAAAAAATGGAATTTTTATTTTCAAGGACTATTTTTTAAACATTTAAGAGGGGGGGGGGGGGCATATACCGAAATATGCAAGAGATAATTTTTTTTTTCTTATTTTCAGTGTTTGATATGTCATGAATGTTTCCTGAAATTGTGGGACCGAAATTCGCAAAAAAATTGAAAATAAAGAGTCTATATCTTTAACAGCTTGCGAAGTCGATTTGATATAATATCCTCCAAGTCAGCGCTGTTCAATGTCGGTCCCGCGGGAGATTGGGTTTCTCCCACTCTTGTCTGCATTGTCAGGGATACCGCGCGACGCTAAAGAGGCGACCATGACAGACCAGCGTGTCCGACGCCGAGCTAGCTTGGGCGCCCGATACGACATGTGATTAGTGACACGCGGCGTCGCAGCCAGCCAATGCTACTACTTCCCGGTATAAGTTGTCAGTCTTGGTGACATGTACTTTTCAAACAATTCTGAAACTAGAAATATCATAAACAATCCTGACACATAGGTACGAAAGTCAACGAATTAACCTGAAATGACTCATATCTAAGTGACAGACGGCTCACCGGACGCGGCACTAACACATAAATACGTCGTGTGTAGCGTTCGAGCCCCCCCCCCCCCCAACCGCGAAGACGCCAGCCCGGCATGGCAGCCTTCTTAGCGTCGCGCGGTCTCCTTGACGACGGAAGGCACGCTGAAAGGGATCTTGCGTATCACGGCTCTACCGCCGCCATTTTGTAAGAACAAAAAATACGATTTTTTCTGGCGAGAGTTGTATAATAACAGGCTTCATATTAATCTTCCTGTTTATTTCATTATCTCCCTAAAAAAAATGCCGAAAATGACTGCAATTTTGCTCTGTCCAAGGTGGCCTAACCCCTTAATTGTTTTGGGGAAACATCGACGAAAAAAACGGTCAAAGTTGAAATGTTAAATCTTTTGCGAACTCGCATTTTGTTAACTACAGTTATCAAAGGATTTGTGCCTCATTTTAATTAATAAATGTTAGAATTTTGGAAGAATATGGAATACAATTTGGCTCCCAGAAATTCGCAATGACAGTTGAGTTAATAGGGGCCTTTACACGGACGTTCCTGCGCGCGTTCCCGGCGTGCGTTCCCGGCGCGCGGCACGCAAAAATACGTAGACGCCGGAGCGACGCTCCTTCGTGCACGCCAGAGAGTTATACCCGCCACTACTTGGTGGAGACAGCGAGTTCGGCCTCAAATTTCTACGTCGACTCCATCCACATGTTTTTTCCACGATCCACCGCAGTGGTGTATTGCGTACTACCTGTTCGATGTATATCATCGATCTGCGAAACGATCGATGATATACCTCGATATACCTGGCTTATAGAGGATATCATAAATGCTATTACTGTAGGGTACACTGAAACATCTGTTTTTACGGAGCTACATTTGGTTGACCTGGAGGTGCTATAAATTATGGAAATGGTTTATGGCTCAGTTATAACAACTGTAAAATTTTACAAGGGTTCATTAAAAAAAGGCCAAATGTTTCCCCGGCTGTTGTGACGATCATAATTATTAATAACGACATAAGTAATTGCTTGTTTGAATATAAAAACTAATATTGATAGACAATAAATACACATAGGTATGCAAGTGATGTTATATGTAAGATAAATGATGAAGAGGTGTAATGTGCAAGATGTTTTGAAGATAGGGGTAGTCTTCTGATGGCGCGTGATGCAGGTAAAATTTTTCACCCAGGCTCTTGCGTGGCGCGCCAGAAAGCACCACACTCCTGCCCGCGCGCCAGAAAGAACCACGCTCCTGCCCGCGGTCCAACCTACACTCCAGAAGAGTTTACGTAAGAGACAGAAGAGGTAGTTAGAAAAGGACAAGACGGCACTTGAAACCAGGCTCGTCGCGCGCCTCAGGATTTCCGACAGTGCAGAAATCCTGAGGCGCGCGACGAGCCTGGCAGCCAAGACTCCAGAGGCAACGCCGTCGATAACCCGTGCCTCGATGGGTTTCAAGGACTTGGACCCTCGTGACCAGGGGGGGCCGTAAAATGTTTCCCCCTAAGTCGTGGCGATTCGAAAATTCTACATTTCGCACCGGATGTTGGCGAAAGTGACGTAGATTGTTTCCTTATGTTTTTCCAATGAAAATGGTCCAAAAACGACACAAATCGGATTGTAATTAAGGAATCTTCATAATAAATTGATTTCCATAACTTCGTTAAAAATAGTCCGATTTACATGAAATTAGGTATAATTTTCATTTGGAAAACATGAGAAATCCGTCGGTATCACTTCCATATCGATACGATGAAGAATAAAGTATACAGTTTTTCTGAAACAGGTATGAATCCTTGGCCGACCGCAGCGAATCGAGGTCGGCGACCCACAGTCGAGGGTGAAAAATATTCATTACAGCGTATTCAGAAATTCTTTATTCTTCATCGTATCGATATGAAAGTAACACTAATGGATTCCTGGCGTTCTCCCAATTAAAATCATCAAAAATATCATGCAAATCGGACTACTTTTACACAAACAATACAAATTATAAAAGGAGTAGGCATTTTTCATTCGTTTACAACTAGGCAATTGCTTGTTTCCGAAGGTTTCGTCGGGAAGCATTTGTCTGCCAGATGTCGGAAAGGGGCAATCGACATCGTCCCGTTTTTCAGGTATTTCGAATTTGTTCGCTCTGAGTTAAATTATTATATTGCTTATTGCCGGGTTCCACCGCTGACCCGCGGGCAATACGGTAATAAACTGCGACCATGTCGAGACTCTGGCCGATCCATCTGGCTAGTTTTGGTAAGCAGATGTGTAATTTTCACCCTCTACGTTGCGAAGAGGGAGAGGGGGTTCCTCCTACACCGTAATACTCCCATAGAGAAGGTCTCTCCTCTCCAAGGAAAATTTGACCAATCACCAAAGTTCTTTGCTCGTTATGGTCATCGTTCGGACCACTGAATCAGAGCAGCCTTCATAAAACAAAGTTTTCACAATTATTTTCATTACCGTACAGATCACAAAGTCTACATCGATCTAATCACGGATTTGGATAAGTTACACTATCGTCGGCCTCCTGGATGAGTCAGGTATCATTGGTGTCACTTCCATATCGATACGATGAGAGAGTGTGGTAGAAAAATGCCTACTCCTTTTATAATTTGTATTGTTTGTGTAAAAGTAGTCCGATTTGCATGATATTTTTGATGATTTTAATTGGGAGAACGCCAGGAATCCATTGGTGTTACTTTCATATCGATACGATGAAGAATAAAGAATTTCTGAATACGCTGTAATGAATATTTTTCACCCTCGACTGTGGGTCGCCGACCTCGATTCGCTGCAGTCGGCCAAGGATTCATACCTGTTTCAGAAAAACTGTATACTTTATTCTTCATCGTATCGATATGAAAGTAACACCAATGGATTTCTCATGTTTTCCAAATGAAAATTATGCCTAATTTCATGTAAATCGGACTATTTTTAACGAAGCAAACGAGTACTTTGGGTATCGAACTGCTTAAAACTCATGAGAAAAGATTGGTATCACGCCCATCACTAATCGATACGCCTCACGGAGAAAAGACACAGGAAGAAAAGAGGTCTGCTGACCGCACGTGGTTCCACCTGCGCCGTTCTGCCTTCAAATTAAAAATGGATTCCTTATCGCTCGAGTATAAACATGCGTTGGAATATCAAAACAAAATTAGCTACACGTATGCGCTGCGAGAGGATGTAAGCCGTAGGAGGGAGATTATTTTATGAACAGTCGTACCTGCAAGGAGTACCGTCTGTTTCAGTTAAGTTTACACCTCTTCATAATAATATCTCCTCCCCATGGCGGACATTTTCTTACACGCAATCGTCGCGCGTCCTTCTGCAGGCAGCACCCCGCGTGAACTTTCTGTTCCCAGGACCCTCCGCGAAGTATATTGGCCCTCGTCGCGAGTAATCGCGTGTAATTTTTTAGTACATAAATGCGTGTGTGAGATTGTATAGATTAAGAGTTTGTTTTACATCAGGTGTGTATGAAAATATACTAGCAGCCGCTTACTGATGAATGCGGCAGATTGATTGCAAGGTATTCGGTGTAACCACGTGTATTTCTACATACTTATAATAAAACTGAATTTAGTTTATCAATGTCAGAAAACAAGATATTCTAATTACCCCACCCCTACGCCTACATATTCATAATTTTTAAGCATGACTTAAAAATTATATATCTTGCGCCTGGCGAACACATACTCCTGGGACTCTTCATAATTCCGTCACCGATGGGCTTCAACCCACGACGTCTTTATTGCTGGGCTAAACCTTCAGAACCCCAGGACAATGGTCAAATAAGGAAATACCTCACGGAACTTGCACATCTGGCGGCCAAACGTAAACTAAAGACGTATTTACAACCCTTGATTTTTATTACCCGACCGCCGTTCGGGAAGATGAACGAAGGCGTTTTGCACTTCCGCCTCAGCTCAAATCAGCCCCTTTTGTCCCGCTTTGACCAATTATATTTTGCCGTAACCACCTCTACTCGAAATTTGACCTATGGAGGGAGGAAACAATGCTTACCTTTTAAGTGACAAGACGGAGAAAAGGCAGAATCAAACGAAAAGTCAAAGTGTCAATACCGTATTCGTATAGTTCGCCAACGTTTGTGATTTTCTGCGTGATTACTGCACATTATGACGGACGACACAAAGTGGAGTAATGAAGCAGTGACAGGGCTTCTTACTTTGTACCGAACATTGTCTCCTCTTTGGAAAATCAAAAGTGAAGAACATAAAAATCGCAATCTACGCAGGGAGTGCTACGCAAAACTAATTGCATATTGCAAAAATATATTTCCTGAAGCGAATAAGGATTTTGTTAGTAAAAAGATTCAAAGACTCCGTGGGTCATTCCGCAAAGAGTTTAATAAAGTAATGGCATCAAGACGGTCTGGGAACGGGGCCGATGACGTTTATGTGCCCTCACTGTGGTACTACGATCTGTTATTGTTCACAAAAGATCAGGACACCCCAAATACCAGCGTATCAAACCTTGAAAATGAGACATCTGTGATGAACGAGCCGGAAGCGATAGGAGAGGAACCGGAACAAATTGCACCCGAGGTTGAAGATACAGTTCTAAATAACATGGACGACACTGAGACACATTATCACAATCAAGTAAGTTTATTTAGGGCCTATTATTCATTTCTTTTATTCCCACAATCCTAAAAAAAAAATAAACGACGACTTTCCTGTGTAAATTCATTATTCATTCGTGGTCGTAGGTAGGTTTTTTTGCCTGAGTTATTCAAGTTTGAAACAAAAAAGGCCCTTTCCCTATAATTGCTCGTACAAAGGCAGGAAATCATCGTAGGACGTTCAGAAATAAAACAGTAGAAAATCAGTCTGTCCTCTTTAAGCCGCATTGTTTGCTTTTATGAAACATCCTTTTCAATGTTATAAACAATTTTATAGCAATTTTTTTTACATATAAATGAAACAAATAATATGTGATAGGTAACATTCATGTTTTTGGCTGCCGTCCGATAAATCACAGTGAATCTATGTGGCCCTTGGTCTTACTAAGTCTATGCATCCTTGGTGTACAGTGTACACAATTAATTATTATTAACATATATATTAATACTATTTAATACATTAAATTCCCTTGTACAACAACTAAGAGAAAGGTAAATAAAAATAAGGGCATATCGCTAACAGACGTTTGTTACACAAGTACATATTATAGTAATATAGACATGAAAGATAAAGGGGTCATGCCTACCTGTGAGGTCTGAACACACAATTATTTTGGTTTTGTTTTTTTTTTAAATTGAAGACTTTTTAAATAAACGTTTGCGTATTCGAAAGTATATATTTTAAAGTTCTTGTATTTTTTTTGCAATGCCATATATAAATAAATAATTGAATTATAGACGATCTCTCGCCATTTTTTTTTATTTAAGCACTTTATGGTCACCGTGACTGTAGGTTTGGCCTGGTTCATCAGAAACAAAAAGCTCGACCAAATTTAGTTAGTATATTAAATTATCCATTGCTTAATCGGTCATTATCCCGAAAAATTAATGTTCAATAAAATGTCGGTTGTTCATATTAAAAGGATCGACTTTCGCCATAGAATCGCTCTCATTTTTCATTATCTTACATCAGTTTTCATCTGTGAAATGAAATGTACGCAACGAAATTAAAGAAACCACGATTAAGCACTATATAATCTAATATACTAAATTAAATTTTGTCGAATTTTTTATTTCTTATTAACCGGGGCAGAGCTACAGTCACGGTCATTATAAAGTTTAAAAAAAAAATGCCGGGAGATAGTCTGTAATTCCATTATGTATTTATATATTATATTGCAAAAAACTACAAGAATGGTAAAATATAAACTTTCAAATACACAACCGTTTATTTAAAAAAGTCTTCAAGTTTAAAAAGAAAAAAAAATATAAAATTGTGTATTCAGACCTCACAGGTAGGCATGACCCCTTAATAAATCAAACACTTACGCTCTATACGTATCCAACATATCGTCCTGCCACGGAACACTCCCTTCTCCTACAAAATACTCTTTATAACGATCCCTATTTTGTTTGGCACTGTTATTAATATTCCCATGATTAAGGGGTTGCAGATTATCCATCTGTACTGCATCGTTTTGCCCATTCCCCCCCTGCATACTCCTGTTATTCGTCATATAGCCTGCACTCCGTCTCCGTAAAAAATTATGGAGAACACAAGTAGCTAATACCACATAGGGTATATTTTCCACTTTCATATTAATTGCTGTATGCAATACTCGAAATCGCGAAGAAAGTATACCGAATGTATTTTCAACTACGTTCCTAGCTCGCGACAATCTATAATTATAAATTCTTTTATCACGGTCTAGTTCCCTTTGCGCATAGGGCTTTAAAAAATTGTTAGTCAAAGCAAAGGCTTCATCGCCTAAAAAGGCGAAGTTTAAATTTTTTATTGTTTCATTATTATCCGGCAAATTCAACTGGCCGTTGTTTAAACGTCTCATAAACTCCGTGTGTTCGAGAACACCACCATCCGATATTCTTCCATTTTGGCCGACGTCAACAAAAATAAATTCATAATTAGAATCGACTAACGCCATTAGTACGATGCTGTAATAATTTTTATAATTATAATAAAAAGCCCCGGAATCCGGTGGTTGAACAATTCGTATGTGTTTTCCATCCATAGCACCTCCGCAGTTGATGAAATCCCATTTGTTATGAAATCCTTCTGCAATTTTCTTCCACTCGTCCTTGGTATTCGGGAACTATGACAAAACAAAATACAATAAAAAAATAAACGAAATTTCATTTCTTTGTTATTTCTTATTTTATTAAATTATTTGTTTTTTTTTATGAAGGACCAAGATGTGCAACACCCTGGAAGCAATAATAAGCGGCCGGCTGGCGAATTAAATCGCTGCACCAAAAAACAAAAAAATGATGACGTCATTGAGGTCCTGAAAAGTTGCGCTGAAACGATGAAAAAATCAACCACCACGAGGAAAGATATATCGGAGTATGAAGCTGCAGGCATAAAAGTTGCCAAACAACTGGAGAGGATGGACCCAGAACAGGCTATATATGCTGACAGCATTATCACAGCCGCATTAAGAAGAGGATTATTAAAATCTTTAAAACCGCAGACAGATTTATGCGATTATGAATGTAAACTGTATGGTATGCCGACGACGGAACAGACCAATCATAGTAATGACGGTGAACATTCTTCAAAAGTACAAGGACACCATAGTAGGAGTTTGTAGATTAGTTAGATGAGTTATACTTAGATAATAGCCTACGATTTTTTTATAAGATCATAAACAGAACAGCCGCTATCTTGCACGCCGTACAGCAATTATTTAAACGAATTATTTAAACATAAATTTTCATTTGAATTCGCAATCGTGGATTGGCCTTTCCCCCGACACCTACATATGTAATTGTATTAATAAAGTATTATTGTTAATCTACACGTATTATTAATTTGTAACCCTTACCTTTAAGAACTCTGTCCGTAGGGCATGATACAGTGCTTTACACGTTTCAGGAATTATTTTGCTTAATGAAGGAGCTGATATTCCTGTCGTAAATTTCAAGTCTTCATAGCAACGCCCAGTTGCCAAAAATCTCAATGTGGCGATAAGACGTTGCTCTGCGGTGATGCTCTGTCTCATAATGGTGTCCATTTTCTTGATTCGGTTTTGAACTAAACCGAGGAGCTCATCAAACGCTTTACAATCCATCCTCAAATAATTCTGATAATCCTCTGGATAATTTTCCCTCAGTTCTCGAAGAAGGGGCTGGTCATTGCAGTTTCCGCGGTATTTTTTCACCCAAACCTGGCGTTTTCTTCTTCTGCTTCTTGTTCGGTCTGCTTCTGTTAAATGGACAGCAACAGCAGCAACAACAACAACAGCAAAGTCCCGGTCACGATTATTGTTCACCGCAAACATGACAAAACTTCTTACACTCTTTTTTAAACCGCGTTCTTCACACAAGCTTAGCTGCCAACACGCCGATAAGAAATTTTCGGACGGAAAATTTTTGCCGTTTACCGAACTTAGTGGCTCTTACACTTCAAGTGGTGTAAGTATAATAAACCCACACCTCAATTTAGACAATCCAAGAATAACAGTTAACAATAACAATTAAAAATAACAATTAACAATTACAATTAACAGAAACAATTAACACTACCAAGTAACGGTAATAATTAACGGTAACAACTAAAAGTAACAAATAACAGAAATAATTAAAAGTAACAATTAACAGTAAAAATGGAAAAACTGTAAAAATGCGTGCGCGGTACGTGATGTCTGAGAGCCGGTTCGAGACCAAGTGTCCGCTCCGTGAATTTTCGCCGGTTAAAAAGGAAAGACTAGACAGAGTTAGAGATAGCGAATAAAAGAAAAAAAAAAAAACAGAGAAAACATAGAGAGGGTGAAAAGAAAGCGTGGGATAAGAAAGCTGTCCCCCGGTTCGCGAAGGCCTGGTCGCCAAATGTTCCTGACGCTAACCAGGCCTGTGCGAACCCTTAAAATTAAGTAGGTAGATGGAAGCAGAAACGGCAGGAAGAGGTAGGTACATATAAAGGAGTAAAAGTGAAAATTAGAAATAGCTGCGCAGAAACAGAAAAAATAAATATGGCAAATACGTATTTTAGTATGAAACTTGCATTTTTGCGTATCCATCATTCTATTCTGATAGCTAATGGACAAAGTATGTAACCATGCAGACAAATATGTCGTATTCGTGTTAATTAAAAAAAATTGATCTGAAGTTGACCTTTCGTATTCGAGCGGGAATCGTGCCAATTTTCAAACCACAATTTCGATCTTTTTTCAGAAAATCTGTAAATATGTATAATTTTGTATATCCTATATTTCGAATGTGTATAGTCTAAGCTTATTTATGATATAAATACTTTTAAATAACATGTCACTGTTTGAGATTAATAAAGAAAGCTCCACGTTCATTCAAGTTGTAGACGCGTAGCACTATTTCAAACCAGATAGCATCTGCTAACAGCCCTTTAAACATAGGCTACTATTTTTTGCTACTTTACCTGTTATTCATACACAATCACAGGAGCGTGCAGTGCATGTGATTTCGCAGACACTCATAGCATCGGCATTTCTCGCTATTTTTGCATACTTTCTATTTTGTATTAAAAATTAAACAAATTTATAGGCATAATTTCATGTCATGCAAATGGTTCGCACTTATTTACTAATAGTTATATAACATTGCACTTTGTTCCTCTGACATCGAGGTTTCCATTCGGGAAATATTGTTGTGCTTACCAAACAAGATGCCACCAATATTGCAATTAAAAACCATTATCCACAATCAATATGCCTCGCGGAGACAAAACACAGAAAGAAAAAAGGGAAGACCGCTGACCGCGCGGGAATTTTTTAATGTAACTCGCTGTTTAAGAAATGCCTACTCCTTTTATAATTTGTATTGTTTGTGTAAAAGTAGTCCGATTTGCATGATATTTTTGATGATTTTAATTGGGAGAACGCCAGGAATCCATTAGTGTTACTTTCATATCGATACGATGAAGAATAAAGAATTTCTGAATACGCTGTAATGAATATTTTTCACCCTCGACTGTGGGTCGCCGACCTCGATTCGCTGCGGTCGGCCTAGGATTCATACCTGTTTCAGAAAAACTGTATACTTTATTCTTCATCGTATCGATATGGAAGTGATACCGACGGATTTCTCATGTTTTCCAAATGAAAATTATACCTAATTTCATGTAAATCGGACTATTTTTAACGAAGTTATGGAAATCAATTTATTATGAAGATTCCTTAATTACAATCCGATTTGTGTCGTTTTTGGACCATTTTCATTGGAAAAACATAAGGAAACAATCTACGTCACTTTCGCCAACATCCGGTGCGAAATGTAGAATTTTCGAATCGCCACGACTTAGGGGGAAACATTTTACGGCCCCCCCTGGTCACGAGGGTCCAAGTCCTTGAAACCCATCGAGGCACGGGTTATCGACGGCGTTGCCTCTGGAGTCTTGGCTGCCAGGCTCGTCGCGCGCCTCAGGATTTCTGCACTGTCGGAAATCCTGAGGCGCGCGACGAGCCTGGTTTCAAGTGCCGTCTTGTCCTTTTCTAACTACCTCTTCTGTCTCTTACGTAAACTCTTCTGGAGTGTAGGTTGGACCGCGGGCAGGAGCGTGGTTCTTTCTGGCGCGCGGGCAGGAGTGTGGTGCTTTCTGGCGCGCCACGCAAGAGCCTGGGTGAAAAATTTTACCTGCATCACGCGCCATCAGAAGACTACCCCTATCTTCAAAACATCTTGCACATTACACCTCTTCATCATTTATCTTACATATAACATCACTTGCATACCTATGTGTATTTATTGTCTATCAATATTAGTTTTTATATTCAAACAAGCAATTACTTATGTCGTTATTAATAATTATGATCGTCACAACAGCCGGGGAAACATTTGGCCTTTTTTTAATGAACCCTTGTAAAATTTTACAGTTGTTATAACTGAGCCATAAACCATTTCCATAATTTATAGCACCTCCAGGTCAACCAAATGTAGCTCCGTAAAAACAGATGTTTCAGTGTACCCTACAGTAATAGCATTTATGATATCCTCTATAAGCCAGGTATATCGAGGTATATCATCGATCGTTTCGCAGATCGATGATATACATCGAACAGGTAGTACGCAATACACCACTGCGGTGGATCGTGGAAAAAACATGTGGATGGAGTCGACGTAGAAATTTGAGGCCGAACTCGCTGTCTCCACCAAGTAGTGGCGGGTATAACTCTCTGGCGTGCACGAAGGAGCGTCGCTCCGGCGTCTACGTATTTTTGCGTGCCGCGCGCCGGGAACGCACGCCGGGAACGCGCGCAGGAACGTCCGTGTAAAGGCCCCTAATAACTCTACGAACGCGCGACCGACGACGTGACCGGGCGGTGGGCTATCGGGCGGTTCATAGCACTCGGTCACCGGGGGCTCGGAAACCGGAGCTTCGTGACAGGTTGGCAAAATTCGGGTGAGATTTCGATACATCGAGATTCTCTTCAAATTCCGGACGAAAGTTTCGAATTCGCTTCGATTTTTATTCGAATTAGGATGTTCTGGAAAGTCTTAGACATCCTTTGAATATTGTAAAACTTGCAAGTACTTTTAAAACAAAAATATTAATTGCTGAGTAGAATTATATTCGATGTCTATTTGCGAAATAGGCGGCGGTTTTGAAATAATAACTCAGAACTTCCTCGTTCGAATAACACACGATGCAATTCGAAACGTTCGCTACTGAAAACCGCAGCAGCTGATTGATGTACGATGTTAGTATTCTGTCGTTTTTATACATAACCAGAAACAGTTCCTTGATGAGCTACCTACAAAATCAGCACATTTCTAGAATGGTCCCTTTCAAATTAAAGTCGCAAACAGTTATTAGGTAGTGCAGCGGAGGCTCCCGCCCCAGGTAAGCGAGCTGGGCGCTCCGCTTCTATGGCAAGTTTACCACTCGCACCCCAGATTACTGTAACGATGTTTGCAAACAATAGCTGGCCATACACGGAGAGGTTTCTCCGCGGTCTTCATCCATCGCGGACAAACCCGCGATCAAAGTCTGCGGCGGATCAAAACTGCAAATACCCACTAACATACAACGAAAGTTCACAGACAAATCACGTTGGATAAACCGGTCACAGATAAAACTGCGTGTTAATGGATGAAAACCGCTAGTTTATCCGCGGATTTCATCGAAACTGTGGACTTTCGTCTTGTTGAAAGTTTTCTCAGTTGTCATACAGACTTGAATGGGGTTGCACCAAAGGATATGTTTAAACGTCGTAATAAAATACGTAATTTGTGTTGTGCTATGATTGGTATGCACATAATTGCCCAAAATAATACACGTGGAAATCGCAAAAAGTGGATAAAGAATTATTTAATTCAAAAGGACCGTCTGAGCCATATACAATTATTAAAAGAATTAAGGGACAATGACCCTGATGATTTTAAAAATTATTTGCGAATGGACACAAAAACATATGATATTTTTTTTTTTCAATTTCGACCTGTCGGTTTTATCTGCAGACAAAAACTGCACGTTAATGTTGAACAACTGTTTTGTCACGCGGTTGAAGTTTGTCACGAGAACTGTGACGGTATAAATCGTTCATAGGCATGCACCACTAACATGCAGTTAAGTCCGCCGACTTGAAACACGATGGAGAAAACCGCCGGGAAATCTCTCCGTGTATGACCAGCTAATGTGTCGAGTGGTCCTGTACCCGTCTCAATTTCAATAATTTTAGCCACGACAGGATTGACCGCGGCGCTATACCCCTGCACGGAGAGATTTTTCGCCACCTGAGTGTAAAAGCTACAATAATGGCGTGTCGTTCCAAAAAATTACATAACCGGAAGCCGGTGTAGACGTGGCGTTACGTAGCTAAAAGATTAAAACCTTCAGACACAAAAATTGTAGAAAAAAATTCAAAGACCGCTACAAACAAAGGCAAATTCTCTCAGTTACTCCTTACGTCCGATCTACCCATATTTACGTTAAGGATAAGATCATAAAAAATATATCAAGGACATGAACAAAGCATTTCAACAAAAACGGTGGCTATGTGGCAATCGTGTGGCTCACATGTTAAAATTTTTCCCCAAAACAATTATGCAAGAATCAGTTCCCATTTCGACCCTCTATTCATGTTACTATTATTTGAAGACATTCGCGTTGGAACGACCCCCCACGATAGGTGACGCGACGCGTTCCGAACGTGGCCGAATACCGAGCGCGAACGGACCAGACAACGGGTATCTGCCCGCTACGAAGCCCCAGTGTGACTGAAGTTCGACTTTCAAATGGAGGCACACTTCTCGAAGTCATTTCTCGCACCGGCCCGGCGTTCAGAGCTGCCTGTGACCGCTGGTCAGCGGTAATGCCCGTGCTTCGAGAATTTTAAGATGATCTCTTTCAAAGTAACGTCGCAAAGAGCTAGGTATTGGGAATTTCTCGGCTGAGGTAAGCGAGCCGCGCGCTCCGCTTTTATGGCCGGTTTACCTCTCGTACCCCAGATTACTGTAACGAGGTTTGAAAACAATGTGTCGACTGGTCTCGTACCCGTCTCAATTTCAATAATTTTAGCTACGACAGGGTTGGCTTGATTTTTCGCCACCTGCGTGTGAAAGCTGCAATAGTAGCGTATCGTTTCAAAAGATGATATTAACGTAAAGCACCCCATAGGGGCGCACACCGGGCTCAAGAATATGGTTCCAAGTTGGAATACGTTATTGCTGCTACCTTAAATTTAATCGGGAGAATGAAAGGAATCCATTGTTGTCATTTTCATTTTGATACGATGAAAAATAAAGAAATTCCATTTCTGTATAATCGATAACACATCGCCGAGCAACCTCGCGCTGCAAATTAGACGGGTGAGCGATACAATGTGGCTCGGCTCGAGGAGCTGACGACTTCGAACAAAGGCGCTCGAGGCTCGCTCAGCTTTAAATAACTTTCGGATATAAATCTAAATGTAAGGGAAAACATTATTCGAAGCTTCGGACGAATTCCCCTCGAATGAAAACATTATTTACGGCGCTTCGAATAATAAATAACTCCGGGTTATTTATATTTAATTCATTTCGAACAATGCCAAAAATTTCTGCCTTTTACTCGAAACAAATTTTTTATTTAAAATAATTTTATGCCCATCTCTGGTTCCAACTACCACTACTACAGGGTGGGAAAGGTACCCTTCCATGCGGCCGCCCGGTCTGGTGAAAATGCGCAGGCTGGATGCGCGTGATTATTATGTGGTCCCCTCTTCGATGTGACAGAAAATGTAACCTATACGCTACATGACAATAAATGTTTATTGGCTACTTCGTTCTTTTACACTACATTTGTGAATTTTGTATGACTTAACATCCTTCTAAAATATTATTACGCCGCAACTGTATCTTTATGAAATCTGATATAGCATGTAGGTTATGTTTTTTGTCACTTTGTCGAGGAAGGGACCACATAATAATCTCGCGCGTCCAAACTGTCCATTTTCATGTACGATTCCAAAAGATGACATAAACAGAAGCCACTACAGGCGTGGCGTATTATAGCTAAAGGGTAAAAATATGCAGACACCAAAATTGTATAAAAAATTCAATGAATGCTAGAGAATCAACGACACATCCCATTAATGAGCCCCTACTTCCGATCTGTGCATGCACTACATTAAGGATAATATCGCAAAAAAGGAAACCAGAGCATTAGATTCTGAGGCTGTAGAACTATTTCTCAATTTGTGAAAGTAATGATACAGGGACAACTAGCCTATTGATTATCGCCGCCATAAAGTTTAAAAATAGCATTAAGGTGAATATCCCAATTTCTGCTCATTCAAGAGGTTACTCATCATAAAGAAGGTGTAAAAAATTTGTTTGTGATCAAAATTTGCAGAGTAATTGATTAATTCTTTAATAATAAATCAACCAATTCAAAAATTAATTATGAAAGATATTTCAAGATGTTTAACTATTAGTAATTTGTAATTAAATACAATGCTCTAAATGTCCGTATTTCTGCTCACGAAAAATACCGATGTACGCATTTCTACTCACCATTTGTACCAATTTCTGGTCACATAATATGTTGCCTTTTCACGTTAAAATAAGTTACATCTTTTATGAAAAGGTTTTATAACACAACAGTAAAGCATAAAATAATGATAAACAAAAAATAAAGTGCCTTCGAATAGAAATAGGAGTTACAGCATACATTGAATTGTGAGGTTATATTACTATAAGTGTTGCGAGTAGAAATGCGGACATGGCGGTAATTCACTTGACCCTAAACCTACTCACCTATTTTCTATTTATAAAAGTTAAAAATAGTAAAAAAATCGAAATCCAGAGCACAATACAGTATCTGTTTTTGTTATTAAATAAGAACTTTTACTGCAAAAACTAATTTCTGCCCAATTATCGAATACCAATAGTGACGCTGTTCCTTAGCACAACCAGCTAGAATACGATCGAAAAATCATGAGACTCTCGTTTTAAAAGTTTTTCGTCGCTTATGCTGTACTTGTTTAGCCCCAACCTCGTGCAACACGCGCGTAAATGTTCAAATAATTTAGAATTATTTTGTTGCAACTATAGTACAAACGTAACGCTAATAATAATAAGAAAATACGAAGTGAGCAGAAATGGAGACATGAGCAGAAATTGGGCCATTTACCTTATATAAAGTATTTAAATAAACAGTTTGCAAAAGCTTTTCGCAACAATTATGTTTAAATAATTGAAAAAGGAAAAACTAAGTAAACGTAAAATTTAGTCAGTTTTCCATCATTAGAAGGTGATAATTTGTCCCCATGTTATGGTGCAAATTGCATTCCAATATCATTTGTCCTTCAAAGCTATGCGAAAAATGCTAACCACTAACGCGTCAGCGTGTTCTAATACCGCTGCTGGATCATCGCATACATAGATAACGGAATCGGCGCGGCGGCACTCTTAAAATGGCTTCCGTTTTCTTACCCGTCTGCTACGTGAAATTTAATATTCTTTAGCGAAATCCAAAAGCACCCTCTACTGACACCTAAAAGACCGTACACTTTCGTCATTGGTTCATAGATGGCGGAAGTATCGGCGCATGGTTGTAGTGGAATGCGTCCGTGAGGCGGTGTTGCCATTTTACAAGTTCACGCGCGCGCAGGTTGCAGGATTAAACGATGACCCTGTACATACATACATACATCAAACAGAGGTTCGAAGCGAAGAATAAAATCGTTTAAAAAAAGAAATAGATTAAGGGGGCCGTCTCATTTTTGTTATTGTTCGTCTCACCGGGCCTTGAATGTGTGCGGACGGTCACACAAGCTAAGTTAAGCGTGTACGTATACGCGTGTAGTAAACAAACCGTTTCAACCGTCTTTCGTCCTGGAATCGACCAGAAGGAAGTTTTTGCGGGTACAGTTACCTTCAGTAAACATCTGTGCAGGGTGGTCTGGTGTGTTTGAACGCCAATAAGCACTGTACATTGAAATAATAATGAATTTATGAATCGAAAACTTACAGAATGAAGCTTCAAGGCTTCTCCGTTGGTGGCGCTAATGGTGTACTGTATCTACGTAGTACCAGCGTGACGTAGAAATTCATTATTATTTCAATATACAGTGCTTATTAGCGTTCAAACGCACCAGACCACCCTGCACAGATGTTTACTGAAGGTAACTGTACCCGCGAAAACTTCCTTCTAGCCGATTCCAGGACGAAAGACGGTTGAAACGGTTTGTTTACTACACGCGTATACGTACACGCTTAACTTACCTTGTGTGAGCGTCCGCACACATTCAAGGCCCGGCGAGACGGCCCTCTTAAGTGGCAAAAGTTTGGATCAAATTTTGTTTTTAAATAAACAATAAGAAAATATACTGTTTCTGTGTCACGTCCCGGGTTAAGGATTTAATGGGACAAATGACAAAGGGGTTTTTACATAAAATCCAGGCGCGAATCTATAGTTCAGCGCACCGGGAGGCGAGGAAATCAGGTATTTGACGACGTAATTCTGTACACCAGCCTTTTCGATTGTCAGGCGAGAAATGTGAAATTCTGCACGCTAATCGTCTCGAACGGCCGGGAGAATGTTAGATTCAGGGGATTGAAGATTTAGGGAAGGTCAGGCGAGCAATGTTCAATTCTGCACACTAACCATTTCGAACGTCAGGCGAGAAATGTGAAATTCTGCACACTAATCGTTTCGAACGGCAGGCGAGTAATGTTTAATTCTGCACACTGAGGATTTAGGGAAAGTCAGGCGAGCAATGTTCAATTCTGCACACTAACCATTTCGAACGTCAGGCGAGAAATGTGAAATTCTGCACACTAATCGTTTCGAACGGCAGGCGAGTAATGTTTAATTCTGCACACTGAGGATTCAAGGAGAGTCAGGCGAGCAATGTTCAATTCTGCACACTAACCATTTCGAACGTCAGGCGAGAAATGTGAAATTCTGCACACTAATCGTTTCGAAAGGCAGGCGAGTAATGTTTAATTCTGCACACTGAGGATTTAGGTAGAAGGCGGGAGAGAAATGCGAAATTCTACGCACTAACGGATTTGGGGACTGACAGGCGAGAAATGTTTAATTCTGCACACTAACCGTTTTTTGAACGTCAGGCGAGTAATGTTTAATTCTGCACACTAAGGATTTAGGGAAGGTTTAATGAACTGGTTTGTATTGGGGAGACACCCGTTAGAGCACTTGTTTTGGTTTGCTCAGGTAATCGGATTTACCGCTGCATTATTGTAAAAGACACATGTAATACTTCGCGAAATTCGACTAGTCATACGGTTAAGCGAAACCTATACGAAAGTAAGTTAGTAAACACCGTGACGCTTTCTGCGGTCGTTGCCCGTAATCAGCTGTTCCGGCAGCCTGTTTGGATTTAGGGATCTTCGTAGCCGAAGGATTGACACAATAATTCGTAACTGATTTAAAGTAAAACTGTTTATTCACTTTATAGCTTTTAATAATATGTAATGCACTATTGTGGTGCAGATCGTTACGGTTTATAATAATGGATTAGCGATGAACATAGCATGTATATAATGGTTATAAGTTATGAATATGAACATGAAATACAAGATATATATATATTAATAAGGTAGGATGATTTACCCAATAGGCGTTAATAAGCAATGCAAATAGCAATACACAATAATATAAGCGCAATAAGCGTTGCAATATGAAACAATATGAAACAATAAGAATGTGAATAATTGGTATAGATGATGGTGATATACCGTGGTATTAATAGTAATTATAATCTCTTACGATACTTGATGGTTGATGATGATTGAATTTAAGTTTTAAATAACACTTGGATCGACGAGACATTAAATGGTTTCGTGCAATGATAGCTTCCTTTCGAAGAAGGATATTCGTCGAAAGAGTGTCTTCTCGGTCCTTTTATTTTGGCGAAAGAGGACTTCTGTCTCCGGGCCCTTGTATTTATATGATTTTGCAAGGGGTTGTGGGGTGTACGCGCGGTATGGACTTTGCCCTGCTTATATAATATTTTACGGTATGAAGGGGGGTGCGCAGTATGCACCTTGGGCTAATTATAAACATGTGTCATGATAACTTTTGGGGTTTTTGCAGGGAGCAAAGGTTGATCTATATTGGGACTCGCAGTTTTTCTACTAGGGTTTTTATACATGTGATTTTGAATTGCTCAACTCCTCGAATGGATTTTGGGTGTTTTAATAGGAAAGGGACGTCGGTGGGTTTGACTGCTTTGGTCATTTAGAGGGTGTGAGACGTGGTCTCGATTTAAGATATTTGTGGGGCGAGGGACTTGTTTAGATTTGGTGTGAGAGACGGATTTGTGCCGCGTTGGGCGAATAAGGGAAGGAGATTTAATGATTGACCGTCTTGAGATGGGGACCGCTAAGGTACATCGCCAAGGCGGCCGAGGTCGTTGGTAAAGGGGTAAGAATTGAGGTTTGGGGAAGATTTGAGCGGATTTGTAGATAGATCTATAAATGAGTTGAAATAACCGCGCGCGAAAAATCTTGGGGCGTCACACTGTCATAAAAATTTTTCGTTATTATTTTAAAAACACCCTCCATTTTCCACAGACATACAAAATAATTTTACTTAATGATTAATACTTTTATTTTAAAAGTGCTTGCAAATTTTACAACATTCAAAGAAAAACTAAACATCTACGACGTTCCACAACTTCCCATTTCAAATAACAGTCGAAGCGATTCGAAACTTTCATCCGGAATTTGGAAAGAATTTCGAAACTCGAGAGTATCCAGATCTCGCCTGATCCTCCCCGAATATTCCCAACTCGTTCCAAAGTTCGGGTCCCCGAACCTCGAACTACAGAGACTTTCAAGGCCTGTCAAGACTTTGAAGAAATTTTTGTTTCGAATAACAGTCGAAACGATTCGAAACTTCTGTCCAGAATTCGAAGCGATTCGATTTGCTTGGCAACCATGACTAACGAGATTCGAAGCGATTCAAAACATTGTATCACACATTCGAAGCGATTCGATCGGTTTTAAGCCTATCACTATGCACTATGTTATAGAATATAGATGATATAGATGATTAGAACTTAATTGAAAATATATGAAACATACAAGGGCATTTATGTTTGTATTGCATTGTCTAGCTGGAAAATGTAGATAAAGATTTGATATTTATTTAGGGTAATCTAAAGAGTATATTATTATGGAAACATAGACTGAGTACAATATATTGCCTATTCGAAGTTAAGATTTAAATCTTGTTACATAATTTGGAGCAAGAAGTGAAAATATTGGGAAGATATACAACTACAGAAAAATGTAAAATAGAAACTGATCAAGTCAAAATCAATCTAACTTTAATTTCCTTGTACCTAGTACATGTGATGTCCCACTTGACACAGCCATCATCTAATTTTCTCATTTAGTTGTAACAATACGAAGAAATATCTTACTTATAATTTGAATGGTTTTAACAGATACATATCTTGCAAGAAGAATTTTTGTTTATATGCCATTTCTCCACGATATTTAATCTTTCTTTCTTGCATGTTGTACTTATCATTCATATGCATTCGAAGAGTATAATAATAGCCATAAAATGTCCTGAATATGTGAATTTAAATGTAACACGTTGAATGCCACGCGCTACTGGCGCTATTCGATTGTCACCCGGATACGGGTGACGTGGCAGTCAACGTGTTAAATATGAATTGATTAGTATTTTCTTTAAGCTTGTATGTTTCAATGAAAATGGAAATATAATTTGTCAATGTCAGCAAATATGTATATTATCACACTACAGATACCCTGATAACCATCTGCCGGCCGTCTGCAAGCAGATTGACGGCAGGGTCTGCCAGGAGAGCGCAGGATCTGCCGGTAGCTGCGGTGCAGTCTACGTCCGCATTCGACTACGGATCTGCCGGCAGACCCTGCCACGCAGACTCTGCCGGCAGATTCACGGCAGATCCGCAGCAGATCCTGCCGCCCGCCTGACACATCCAACAGCGCCATCTGTAGCCCACAATAGCCAAACAATTCCCTCTGCGTGACGTCACGTGGACATACGCACCAACACATGTGTACGGTGATTGCTGTAGTTGTATCCCTACTCCCACACAACAAGCAAGCAGATTCTACAGTTTATTAAATAATTAATTCTACTTATTTCAAAACGTATTTATTCTTTATTTAATAATATACAGGATTGGTGATTACAAATGTTACAAAATAATATAAATAGCGCATATAAATTCGAGGAAGAACACTCAATATTTACATTTATAAATTCACATGCAATACGTCCCGTAACCAGTGGTACCTATTAAGTGCGATATCAGAAAATTTTCTATATTTTCGATTTCTTTTTTCCTGTAGAATCACCATATTCCGTATTGTGTTAGCGCTGAAAACAAATAGAACATTAGTATAAAATTAAACGTAACGTATGAATAAACAGGATACATGCGATACTTACTTCAGCTCCATCTACGCACAACACACACCCTAGGCCAGCGAAGATCAGGTGGGCGGTCCGAGGACGCTAGCATCCATAGCGTTTTGTACGTGCTGCGTGGAAGAGGGTGCTCGAAGCCAATGAAGCGGTGGGCATGCCACGGATATTGAAACCTCTAGTAGTGTGTTCTTGCGCCCTAAAGGTGAAGTTCCACGGCTCGTGGCTCGGTTCCTGGCTTGGCTAGTCCAGATTCGGCGAGTCGGCTTGGCGACCGTGAGTCGACGAGCCACGCGCCCTGGAACTTCACCTTAAGGGTACGAGCCTACACGTACACTACTAGAGGTTTCCATGTCCGTGGCATGCCCGCCGCTTCATTGGCTTCGAGCACCCTCTTCCACGCAGCCCGTAGAAGACGCATGGATGCTAGCGTCCTCGGACCGCCCACCTGATCTTCGCTGCCCTTGGCGATCATACATGCTCCTGCGAACATTAACATTTATAATAAAACATGTGTTAAATTATTATTTACGAAACAAGACGTTAAATATTTGCACTTCGCGCATAACCATATTTTTCTGTCTTGCAGATAATGTGAATTTCGATTTTCGCGACGTAAATAATTGAAAATTATTCAATTCCATAATTGCGTTTGCTTTCTGGATACTTCGAGATGATTTGTCTGGATATTGATGCTTTAGGATCACATAGAATATTTTTCGAGCGTTTGTCTTCAAGCACGACGGATACCACCTTGAGCAAACGGTATGTAGATGTACCACGTGTAACAATTTGGCGGTACAGTGGGTTACGCTCGGATTGGCTGCGCCATAGTACCGAAACTCGTGATTGGTCAAGAATCTACGTCCAGTTTGCGTTCGTTTTCGTGGTCCGGGGTGGCAGTCACTGGCAGTGGCAGTCATTGCCGGCAAAATCGAAGAATATTCCAAGTCATTTCATCCATCAATATCCAGACAAATCATCCAGACGTATCCAGAAGGCAAACGTAATTATGGAATTAAATAATTTCCAATTATCTACGTCGCGGAAATCGAGAGTCACATTATCTGCAAGACAGAAAAATATGGTTATGCGCGAAGTGCAAATATTTAACGTCTTGTTTCGTAAATAATAATTTAACACATGTTTTATTATAAATGTTAATGTTCGCAGGAGCATGGATGATCGCCTAGGGTGTGTGCTGTGTGGAGATGGAGCTGAAGTAAGTATCGCATGTATCCTGTTTACTCAACGTTACGTTTAATTTTATACTAATGTTCTATTTGTTTTCAGCGCTAACACAATACGGAATATGGTGATTCTACAGAAAAAAGAAGTCTAAAATACAGGAAATTTGTATTGTATATAGATTTATAAATGTAAATATTGAATATTCTTCTTCAAATGTATATGCGTTCCCTATATTATTTTGTAACAATTGTAATCGCCAATCCTGTATTATTAAACACAGAATAAATACTTTTTGAAATAAGTAGAATTAATTATTTAATAAACTATAGAATCTGCTTGCTTGTTGTGTGGGAGTAGGGATACACCTACAGCAATCATCGTACACATGTGTTGGTGCGTATGTCCATGTGACGTCACGCAGAGGGAATTGTTTGGCTATTGTGGCCTACAGATGGCGCTGTTGGATGTGGCAGGCGAGTAGCAGGATCTGCCACGAATTTGCCGTGGATCTGCCGGCTGACCCTGCCACGCAGGCTCTGCCGGCAGATCCGTAGTCGAATGCGGACGTAGACTGCACCGCAGCTGCCGGCAGATCCTGCCGCCAGATCTAGTTATCAGGGTATCTAAAAAGTCTGCCCCTTATCAGTGCATCCATTAATGTTTCACAATTTATAAACCAAAGGAGTAGAATGAGATTTTCATTTAAAGTGCAAATTATGACCTGCATAAAGGAAGCAATTGGATGAACAATATCAGAAAACATGGAAGGTAAAATGACTAGCTACTATTATTATTACATCAAATATTACTGAAACACCAATTATCAATTATGATTTTTGAAAGATATCCCTTTAAATACTTGTTATGAAACATCAATGACATACAATTTCAAATTTTGGAGTTCTAGGTTACTTTATGGTCATACTGTTATGATAGATGATTGGAAAGAACAATTTTCCTACCCACATTCTCTCTTTCGAACCATTCAGAATTATATATAAATCATCTTTCTGTATGGTTACGACTAAAAAACATTAATTAGGTAGTTTTAGGTGCAAGAGACTGCCCAATGTAATGTATCTAGAGACGCGGTAGCGTCTCGACGCCAAGTACATGAAAAACACCCTATATATATACAGGGTGTAAACAGTATACGTAGCAATATTTTAGGGGGTGGTAGGGGAGGTCCAATGGAACATAAAAGTCCTATGACATAATGTCCGATCTGTCTCCATTTTACAGTAATAATGCCTCAAAGTTAACATGTCTATATGCTAAACTAATAGTCGCAAGATTCCATAATTTTGCACATACATTGGAGACCACCAGTAGAGTAAAATGGTCTGAATACATTTTGTTGTATCTCGTATAGTTTCGCTGTTATAAAGGTTTAAACATCGGAGATGTTTGTGGAAAAGATCGTCGCTACACGCACACAGATGAGCCGTAGCACAAAGACCGCCCGTTGTGAGCTGTTCAAGATGACCCAGTAAGCAAGTAACTACGGGCCCCTTACAGTAGCGGTCCCATTGAGGACCTGTTTGGAGTAGCGGAGGCACTTAGGGTCGTCAGCTAGAAAATAAGAAACAAGTGAACGAAAACTCTACACGTGTTCTTAGGCCAGGCGTGCAGTGGTGGCAATTTGTTGCATGACAGTTTTGATGCTCATGAAAAATGCATTGATTTACATGGAAGTAAATTCCTTTGACGACGTGACTGCAAAACGTGTTGTTTTTTTTCAGAAAGTGTGTAATGGTCTCCGGTTGCGAGACGATTATCGGTGGAACGGAGAAGGGATTGGTTGCCGACTCAGTCGGTGTGTCCGGGTTCGGCGAATGAGTAAAGTAGGTTTTAACAATAACAATGTTTATTAGTCAAAGTCTCTGAAATTATGTTTGTAATTTACATATCTCCCGTGCGGTGTGTTTCGTAGTCGTTTTCGGTTTTTGACGGGTCGTCCGGTAAATACGTTTATGTAGCGCGACGCTCCAGCGGTTTCTTTTAGCGACACGACGGTACACGGCGGCGACGACGTTTCGGCGAGCAGTTAGGAAAGTGGGATGCGGATTTGTTGAACGTTCTGCTCTAGATGGCCTTATGGGGCACGTCCGTTGAGAGTCGTAAAATATCGTATCAAAGTGCAATAGGGCTCTGGCCTAATGGGCGCGGAGACACCTCTTTGACGGAGGTAGGGCGCAAGATAAATCTCGGCCTATTTCGGAAGAGGCTGGTTATGGTACAGTGGTGACGATGGTCGACCACTGACACACCTCGTGGGAACTAAAAATGGGCTTCTTGTCGTACCGCTATTCGCATAACGCTGCAAGCACAAGAGCTCCTGATTCCACTCGCCGCGGCCTTTATATGCAGGAGCCGTGCATCTTCGCAAGCGAGGCAATACGCGGGCCCAGTGGCCACTTAGCGGCCTGGGTGCGTACTGCACCTCGCCCCTTTGTTTTGGTTCCGCGCGCTCACGTGGTCCTCGTGACGTGACTTCGTCACAAGTGATAAAACTGTTTCTTTTCTTTTAGTGTGACTAAACTGTCACGCAACAAGCTGCTGTCAATGCGTGGCTACTCTGACCTGAATGTGTAGTAAAGAAATACAAATTTCGCTACCTACATTTATTTACAAAAGATGCTCGAAATGGTTGCCGTTTGCATGCAGACACGCCTGACACCGACGTAACCAATTGTCGCGAACGCGGGCGAATATTCCAGGCTGCTCGCGTATAACGTTACCAGCATGAAATACTCTACCTTGCAATTCCTCTAAGGTTTCAAATTCGATGTCCGTGTATACTAATGACTTCATGTGGCCCCATACGTAAAAATCCATTGGATTTAAATCTGGGCTTCTTGGTGGCCACGCAACCGTACCATTCCGTGCAATTATTTGGTTCCATAGCTGGTATAGCTCTTCCCATATGGGCTGGGGCGCCGTCGTGAAGAAGCCACATATTTCTTCGGGTGGCCAGGCAAATATTTTCTAGCAGAAGTGGCAAATTCCGTCGAAGAAATCTAGCATATTTTGCGCTATCTAGACGCGCCGGCAAAATATGCGGTCCGGAATACGGCAACGCGTGCTTTTCTTTTGAAAATCGAAGGCGTGTTTATACTCGAGAGATAAGGGATCTGTCTTGCATTTGACGGTAGGGTGAAGCAGGCGGGACTACGCGCAGTCAGCGGACTACCCCTTCTATTCCTGTGTCTCTTCGAGAGGCGTATTGATGTTGGATAATACTCTTTAATTTCTAGTTCTCCAAAATTAATCAGGCTGGTAGAGAACGATTTACTACAGTTTTGGGTAATTTATGGCTTAACTGGTTCCGCCTCGTAGCAAACGTGAACTCAGGGCATCGGGAAACGGAAACAGGATTGGTATGCCTTTTCTCCTTTTGTAACAGTTCGAGGACTTTTCTGTTTCTCGTCTCTTCGGACCCTTTCGAACCGAAACACGTGGTGTCTGCTGTCTATCTCTAAGCAATGGGTACATTGGCAGTAAAAGAAGGGAGCGCGGGCTTTTGTGAAAGTGTAGGATGGTTTGTTCGTTGCACTTCTGCAACGCACATGTGCCTCGAAAATGTGTTTGCTTCTTTTTACCTAAAGCATCTTGTCCTGGAGTTAACTCATAATGGAACGAGAAAAACTACTTGGAGTAGAGGAACTTGCTTGGAAAAATCCTGTCAGTTTGCAATCGCGTCAGAGAAGTGTTTTCTACACAAGTGTATTACGCGTTGTTCCGAGCATAAACCTAGAACAACGGAGACGCAATTACTGCTGTACGAGCATTTGGGCAGCTATATCCGCGGCACCGGACGCCAAGTGAAAATTCATTTTCACCAATTTTTATAAGGTACGAACGCGTTCCATGAAAAATAAATTAAGTGATCAGTGTTAGTAAGAGTGCAGTGAAGTGAATATTCGTTATCTACATTAACCCAATCGCACTTGACGTTGCGACCCTTTTACTTTGGTTAGTGTCGCGTACCTGGGACCAGCTGTGCACTGGACGCATCCGTCGCTGACCAGCATCAGTTCAGTGACCTAGTGACGCAGGTTTTCAAGCTGCAGGTTAATTTCCGAAAGAGTGAGTTTTAGTTACTTTATTGGTGATTATTAGTTATTAAATTTAACGCAGGCTATGGCTTATTTCCGGCGATATTTATCTAAATTTCCGTACCTAAATTTTGTCTTCGGGGGTTTTAAACAGACTTATTCATCATCAGCAACAATGTTGGCCGTTATTAAACTACGGATTCTTATCACAATAACGAACTACGATCACGTTTTGTTTATTTCCTGTTACATTACTTTTTCATTTAAGCGATATTTGAAAACGAAATCTACGTATTTCTTGTCCTCTCACTTCAAATAATTATTATTTTCGTTTCTGTTTTAAAAAAAATGTGTATTCACTTTTTTACGTTTGACATGATTTGCCTCGATTTATCTTTTACTCGTAATTCACTTTAAATGACAATCAAACGATGACGAAAGGTATCGATTGCCGTCGTTTTCGCAGAGATCTGATGAGAAATGCGGAGCTGAAAGAGTTTGGTTCTTAATAGGTATTCAAACCCCTTCAAGGGTCGGAAGCCATAAACTTGCGGTGAAGCATCATGGTGTGTTGTCTTCGCTACGGGATATGATGCGGCATCTCCTTGAATCGAGTCGCTGGAGGATCACTCTTAAAAGTCTTTCCTTCCGAAAAACACACCACTTTGGGAATTACATGAAAGATCAGAAGTCAACACCCTGTTTCAATGTGTTGGTCTCACCAATATACGCGAGCTACTACCCGTTTCAAACGTATGGTGCAAACTTTAGGGCATTATTACTGTAAAATGGAGACAGATCGGACATTACGTCATAGGACTTTTATGTTCCATTGGACCTCCCCTACCACCCCTAAAATATTGCTACGTATACTGTTTACACCCTGTATATAAACGCAATACCAAGTTATAAACCGAATAGTTCTGACTCAAATTATTCATCCTAATTATCACTGGAAGAAGCTGGAGGCCGACACCAAGGGCGAACGTGAGCAGAGCGCATTAGCGCTCCACGGGCAGCGAACCCATCCGCATCTGGACTTCAAAATCCCTGCTACAACACGTAACACATGCTAAAAATATTAAACCATGTGTAACAACGTTAAAGTAGTAAACAAATACAGTATAAATAATTACATACATTAACCTCTCTAGAATCATTAGTAACTGATACCTCGTGTGACCTGCATGTTAGCATTGTAATTCAAACAAGAAAACTTTTATATACATATACTTCTTAATCAAAAACAGACGATACAATATAACACAAGAAACAAAATTCTAAATCGCTGTTTAAACTCTTTAAGTCAACTTTTTAATTGTTTAAAATTTGGTCATTTTCATGGCCACGGGTATGTCAGAGACAGAGTGGCACGGAAACTACCTACTGTGCCCCGATGGAAAGAAGATACTTGAGAAACTCTAGGGTCCGAATCAGGGCCCGAATAGTATATCCCTATTGGCTGTCGCGACAACGACGACGAATACAAAGTAAGCAAACGGGGCACAGGCAACGGGAGCCAATGCGAGCGAAGAACCTCTCTCACCCCCCTGACATTTCGAGTATCATCTTTCCATCGGAACACAGTACCAGTGCGGCGGACGAGAGTGGGGGGGGGGGGGGGGGGGAGCCTACCCAACGTCTGAACCAATCAACGCCAGGAGGAAAATTTACCGACGCCAGCGCCAAGCCAAGCCGAGTGGAGTGTAGCTGTTGCGCGTGTTACGTGTTGTAGCAGGGATTTTGAAGTCCAGATGCGGATGTATTCGCTGCCCGTGGAGCGCTAATGCGTTCTGCTCACGTTCGCTCTTGGTGTCGGCCTCCAGCTTCTTCCAGTGATAATTAGGATGAATAATTGGAGTCAGAATTATTCGGTTTATAACTTGGTATTTCAAAGTAGGACAAATTAAAGAATACGTCTAATCGACTTGGTCCTTGATCAACGAGTGAGTGTACAAGGATGTTGTTACGTTCGGAACGTAAGATTTTTCTTTCTGGTCAGGGCGTTCATCATACTCCTGCCCATTAATTAATAATATTTTTGATAGAACAAAAACCCCTTTCTTGGAGCGTCGTCGCCTCGACGCATTGCCGTCCCGCGATGCAGATAAAGGTGCCATTTCCAATGCGCGGCTCGCCGCGGCGGCGAGCGGCGCGGCGCCGCCTCAGCACGCCGCGAAGGGTATTTCCTATACCTAAGCGTCGCCGCCAAGGCCCTACGCGGCGCCGCGCTGGCTCTTTTCGAGCACTTGAAAAGGTCTATTGTCGTTTGAGGTCTCGAGGACCGTCGTCGACACCGAATTTTATGGCTTTCGACCCACCTCTTTTTGACCTGGTTTGAATACCATCAAGAAGTAATGAGAAATGTCCATGATTTTCGCATTTCTCATCAGATCTTTGCGAAAACGACGCCAATCGATTCCGTATGTTTCGGCGATGATACTAACACCAAGAACGACATAATTCGGAGCATAATGAAGGAAACTGGATGAAAACTTAATTTATATGATTTCTCGCTAGCTTCGTAAAAAATAGTCCGATATACATGAAATTTGGTACGATTTTCATCGGGAAAATATAAGGAATTCATGGGTGTCACTTCCATATCTATACGATAAAGAATAATGAAATATTTTATTTCTGAAACAGGCATGAATCCTTGGCCGACCCCAGCGAATCGAGGTCAGCGACCCACAGTTGAGGGTGAAATATTCATTTCAGCGTATTAAGAAATTCTCTATTGTTTATCGTATCGATAAGGGAGTGACAGCAATAGATCCCTTATGTTTTTCTGATGAAAATCATACCAAATGTCATGTAAATCGGACTACTTTTACAGAAGCAATACAAATCATAAAAAGAGTAGGCATTTTTTTACCTTATTGCTTGTATAAAAGTATGAAAAAAAAAATGAAATTACCGATCGTAAACAAGGAATGAATTCTCGCTTGGTTCTTAGCTCGATTTTGTCTCAACGCACAAATGACGTCAATCCCAAGAATAGAGAAAAAATTCATCATGCTATTTTTTCCAATCAAGATGCCGAATCGTATGGAGCTACGTTATAACAAAAGGTTTTTGTTTTTTTTTGCAAAGATGCCTATAACAGTATGTAGTACTAGATCTCAAGAAGTCGATGAAAAGTTTAAAACATCTTCGTGTGTATTGCAATGAGAATATTTTTTGAGCGTACAATCTTTTCTATAGGGGAGACCGGGGCCAGTTTATTAATTTTTTACATTTAAAATTTTTATAAATAGACCATTAGTATTTTGTTGACTTGCTGTATACCAAAAGTTTACAAATTTCATTAGGTATACAGGCTTAAATTTTAAAATCGTTTTAATTGATTCTAAGTTGTAGTTTTTATTGTATTCAGAGTAGTGAGACGAATAAGTCAACAAACCCCGGCTGCGGGGTTAGTTAAAAAATATATATTTATATATTTAACAAATTGTTTTATTTTTATTGGAATGATGCTGTCATTTTTTTTATATAACGTCAAACCTTCGTATGAGTTGTATATTAACAATCTTTTATGAACTTCCTTAATAATATTCGGCATTTTCAGTACGAAAAATGGGATGTTGCATTTTTTCCCTATTTCTTGGGATTCAGCTCCACTGTACGATATAGAATGCAGGTAATTACTTCATCATTAGCAAATATTTCCAAATACAAGGACAAATATATATTAATTATACAATAGAAAAGGCTTGGAAGTTCCCGGAAAGTAACTAAACAGACAATACTAATATTTCTTCAATGAGTTTGTTATGGAAAAAGAACTATATGGAACTAATTATTCGCTATTACTTTGCAGTATCGATAGGTACTACTCATTTTGGTCCCCAAAAAAATATTTTCCTTTTATATCACCGAAATTTAAACGACTCGATTTAAAATTCTGCACAAAAAAAACTTTGACACATGTTTACACATACAGCAGAAGTAGCTCTGCCATGATATTTTTACGTTTTTAAGACCTTATATTATTAGGTTACAAAAATATATAAAACCATCATTCCATAACTTTGAAATTCTGACTTGTTTCCTTATTTCTGGGGATTCTGGTCCATTGTGGCGATGGGCCGCGGGGCGGCCAGCCGCGCAGCACTGCTTCTGGAGCAGTGTAGCGACTGGCAGCCGCGGGCCGTCGAGCGGCTAGTAGATTCTGCCAAAATGGCGGAAAACAGACACTCGTCCCATTGTGTTGCTTCTCCAGTAGCCTAGGCTACTCCTGGAGCAGACTTGCATACACTATAGCAATCTGCCGCAGCCGCGCGCGGTCGAAGTCGCAGATAGGAGAACAGATGAATGCTTTCCCATTGTAGCAGTGTACCGCGGCGCGCCGCGGTCGCGCGCCGCCGTGGCGAGCCGCGCTTAGGAAATGCCACCTTAAGGCGGTGCTGACGCAGCGGCGTTCTCACCAGATAGTCGCGTTCGAAAGGACCAGTGGTTCTCCTGTTGTGCCGAATGCGTTCTGTGTAAGCGGCTGGGATGTATTTCAACAATGCCTTGCAGCATCGTGGGAGAACCCTCGTTGAGAGCACCTCTGACCGTCGCGTTAAACATTGTAACATAATCAGTAACGGCTACAGCAGGAATGCGCAGACTGGATCACTTCTTAGAAGATTGACGGAATTGTATACCCTACATCCGGTGCAGGGAGTCGCGCCTTCTCACGGTTTTGTCGCACGTTTCGGGGTACGTGTAAATTAATTAATTAATTCAAAGTTGTTTGGTTAAAATTAGATACATAACACAATTTCTGATAGTCCAAGGACTGTGGGATTCCCCTAGTCAGAAATTGTGCATATAAATTTATGAACATTCAGGGAAGGCCTCAGCATGTGTGAAATTGTAATGTGCGATGTCATGTTTTCCTGTACGTACGAATGTTCTGTAAGGATTGATCATATATTTGAATCGGGAATCAGGTGGATGGACGTGAGAACACACACACACACCGCCTCGTTAAGTAGACGGGCCGATGGTAGCGCGGCCGAGGGATAAAATGCAGCGTAAGCATTTTTGGTACGGACCCACTCTGGTCGCTGCCGAGAGCGTGAAGCTGCGACACTCTGTGACGATAAATCGTGAGGTGCGCGTCGCTGGGTTCGCAAGTGTCTTAGAGCTAGAGTTCTCCGGTCTATTGTGAAACCGCGTGAAAGACTCGACTTTGCGAAACAATTCATTTATTTAAACCTCGTAAAATAATTCATATACTAAACTTTACGAAACAATGCATTTATTATTACTCATATCGTTCTTTTAAAACCACTTTTATTCGGTCTTGTTTAAAATTCAATTCAGATTCACCCGTTCAGATAACCATGTGTGTGTGTGTGTGTGTGTGTGTGTGTGTGTATTTTCGCGTTTCATCTTTTTTTCTGATTTAGGTCTATCATCAAAGCACAGGATATCATTCCAAGCGAAAACACAAATTATATTTGTCAATTCAATATCAATTGTCTGGTGAGTTGCACCTTATATCTCTTATTTTATTACCTTTTAAGTAAACCTTATTACTTTGTTAATATTCATTCTGTTTGGGAATGGCATAAGTTCCCTACGCCGCCACACTCACTCTCACGGCAGCACCTACTGGGCAGCGGAACGAGCGGCTGATCGACGATCGATGACAATCGATCGATCGATACTCACCATCGAACACTCAGCCAATCACCGCTTGCCACGCGAATCCATCAACCAATCAGAGAACCGAGAAGAAGCGCGAGCGGAAGTCGGCCATGTTCACTCTCTCTTTTGTACATCGTTGATCGCAATGGTCGTGAAAACTCGTTTTGTAAAAGTTTACCAGTTTACTGTGCTCACGATTACACTCACATTAATTACAAAGCAAAACTCACACTCACGATTACACTCACCACTCACACTCGTTAATTGAACAATCACCAGTCCACCAATTAGTATAATTGTGTGGACGCCTCGTGGCAACGCCACACGGTTAAAATCACCTCAACGAGTCGTAGTAACTCACAAAGTTTAATATAAACACAGTTGCTCACAATCATTTTGCTCTCTCACAATCACTTTACTGTCTCACAATCACTTTGCTCTCTCACAATCACTTCTCTCACACTCATTCAACGTGCAATATTTACAACAAAATAAATACTCAGACAAAGTGCTTCCACTGCAACAAGTGTACACTCATTCCAATCAAACCTGTCTAAGAATCCTTTTATTCATTCATTTCAATCATAAACACATTCGTATACGATAATTTCTGACAATCAATGATTGTGGGATTCCCCTAGTCAAGAGTTATCCATGATTATCATTTTATAAAATGATAAATTGGATATTTCCATAATATGTCATGTTCTTTTGCTTTGTTTGTCATGTTCATTCACTAATAAACAATTATTGTTCATAAAATTCTACTCATTAATTACCTATCTGATTCCATTGAAAAGACCCGTATGAGACTAGAGCACCAACGATCCCAAAATCTACCCCTTATCCTTCTGATAAGGTATTTAGATAATTAAATAAAATAATTGACTGTTGCGAGTGCGGCGAGCTTCCTTGCCATTACCTACATAAATACGACAAATTTTGATAATCGAATGATTGTGGGATTCCCCTGATCAGAATTTGGCCGTCTAAACGCGCCGCTCGAACACTAAAGGCCGCGGCACGTAACAGATCTGGTGGCAGCGGTGGGATACTAGAAATTTTCTTGTAAAAATTCCTGGGTGCTCATATTCATTGAAATCGGATAGAATTTATGAAATTTCTTTATTTTACTAATTTATCAATGTGGTTGTGGTAACGCTGGTTCATTATATGATATTTATTGACTAGTTCTGTACATATATTTTATACAAATATTCAATCATGGCTCAAGATGCAAGCGCAATGATGACCTCCATGGCGGAGTGTCTGACTATTCAGAATAGCACGTTAAATATTCCTTACTTTGATGGGAAGGGCGTTCCTCTGAAAGATTTTGTACAGGATGTGCAAAATAGCGCAAGTTTAGTGTCTCCTGCATTAGAGGGATCATTTCTAAAATCGGTATTAGGGAAATTGAAAGGTCCAGCTCGCGATAGCACATATGGAAAAACATTTAATACGGTTAATGAACTAATTAAACACTTAAAGGGTAGATTTGCACCGGGTAAAAATTATCCTTATTATCAAAATCCGAAAAATTACTACCACAGTCGCTGATATGTTTTCTATAAATTAAACTTATTTCTAGAGTAACGCAGCTGATATTAACGTCGCAGTCAGCTGTTAAATACAATGGTGCGCCTCGTCTCAGGTAAAGCAACCGCGCGCGATTACAGTCAGCTGACCGTACCGCTACCACCCCATATTTCTTCAGTAAGGTAAAAAACAGGTCGACAGAAGAATTGCAGGAGAATTTTACTAACCCACTCTTGGCCAATGAAACTGTTTTTTATAATAATAACCTTCTCGTGGTTTCCATTGAGCAATGACATGTTTCAACAAATAATCACGATAAGGACAAGCTGGAACTTACAAATCTGATTATTATAAAAAACAGTTTCATTGGCCAAGAGTGGGTTAGTAAAAATCTCCTGCAATTCTTCTGTCGACCTGTTTTTTACCTTACTGAAGAAATATGGGGTGGTAGCGGTACGGTCAGCTGACTGTAATCGCGCGCGGTTGCTTTACCTGAGACGAGGCGCACCATTGTATTTAACAGCTGACGGCGACGTTAATATCAGCTGCGTTACTCTAGAAATAAGTTTAATTTACAGAAAACATATCAGCAACTGTGGTAGTAATTTTTCGGATTTTTATAATCGCGACCTCGAAGTCCCTCAATTCAGGGTGAATACGCGATGACGTATTCCGTGCGAGAGAAGGTAGGCTTGAAGTCCGATTGGTCCCGAACTAACCAATCGGGCCTGCTTATCTCTCGTGTCTAAACACGCGCTCGAATTTCAAAACAAAAGCACGCGTCGACGTATTCCGTGCGAGAGAAGGTGGGCCTTGGGGAGGAGATACTGCTGTGAAGAGGGCCTCTTCAGAACAGTGGCCGTTTGGGAGGGATGCAGGGCAGATTGGTTAGATTAGGGCCAATCGGACTTCAAGCCCACTGTCTCTCGCACGGAATACGTTGACGCGTGCTTTTGTTTTGAAATTCGAGCGCGTGTTTATACTCGAGAGATAAGGGATCCGTCTTTAATTGGAAGGTAGGACGAAGCAGGCCGGACTACGTGCAGTCAGCGAACTACATGCTCTTTTTCTTCCTGTGTCTCTTCGCAAGCCGTATTGATGTTAAATAATACTTTTTATTTGCTAGTTCCCAAAAATTAATCAGGCTGTTCGGCCAGAACATTTCGCTAGGGTCGCGGTAGACAACGGTTTCCTACAGTTTTGGGTAATTTATGGTTTAGTTGGTTCCGCCTCGTAGCAGACGTGAACTCAGGGTATCGGAAAAGAGAAACAGGAAACAGGATTTTCTTCTTTATAGCAACTCGAAGACTTTCTGTTTCTCTTCTCTTCGGACCCTTTCGAACCAAAACACGTGATGTCTACTGCCTATCTCGATGCAATGGGCACATTGGCAGTAAAAGGACGGAACGCGGACCTTTGTAAAAGAGCACGATAGCCCGTTCGTCGCACTTCTGCCCAGCACATGTGTTCCGAAAATGTGCTGGTTTCTTTCTACCTGTAGCCTCTTGGCCTGGTGGGGTTCAACTCATAATGGAACGAGAGAAACAATTTGGGGGTAGAAGAAGTCGCTTGGAAAAAATCTTGTCAGTCAGAAAGCAATCACGTCGCAGAAATGTTCACTGCTCGAGAGTATTACGCGATGTTCTGGGTGTACCCCCCGAACAACGGGGACGCAAGTGCTGCAGCGTGAGAATGTGCGCGGGAATACTCACGGCTCCGAACGCCAAGTAAAAATTCATTTCCATCAATTTTTATAACGTAGAAAGAACACGTTCTAATAATACATGAAGTGATCAGTGTTAGTAGGCGTACAGTGAAGTGACTTCGGTACATGTGCGGCCCGGACGCACTTGACGTTTCGACCCTTAACTTTGGATGGTGTCTTGTACCTGAAATCAGCTGTACACTCGGCGCGTCTGTCGATGACCAGGATCGGTTCAGTGACCTAATGACACAGGTTTTCAAGCTGCAGGTGAATTTCCAAACGGGTGAGTTTTAATTACATTATTGGCGACTAATATTTTTTAAATTTAACGCAGGCTATGGTTTATTTCCGGCGATAACTCTCCAAATTTCCGTACGCAAATATTTCTTCCCAGTTTTTAAACGGACTTATTCATTATCAACAACCAATGTTGGCCGTTATTGAACTACGGATTTTTGTCACAATAACGAACTACGATCACTTTTCACTTGTTCCCTGTTGCCTTACCTTTTCGTGTGTACGTTATTAGAAAAGGAAATTTACATGTTCTTTATCCTCTCACTCCAACTACAGTATTGTCTCCGTGTGTGCCCGCTGGTCGGGACCGGCGATGGGTACTCAGAAGGCGCAGATCCCTAATTCCGAGTGTGCGTTTCTCGCTTCTTTCTGGCCGAAGGAGTGAGCGAGATGGACCGGATTTCTTGCGCGCGGGCGTGCGAGCACTCAGAAGGCATCGTGACTGCCCAACGCATGCGCGCGACGGTCAGATAGCCAGGCACGGCACAAGTCTTTCTTGCGCCCTAGACAAACTTTTCAAATTACGCCCTATATTATAATACATTTATTTGAGATTATTAATAACCTTACTTTGAATTTTTATTCGTAGTTTAATTCACTTATAGTACAACTTGTAATATTTAATTCTAAAGTTTATTTTCAGCAATAGCAACAATTTGAAAAGTTGGCCTAGGGCGCAAAAAAAAACTTGAGCCGGGCCTGCGTCAAGTTTTTGCATTGCGGTCTCGTGCTTCCGTATGTGCCTGCGACCATCGCGCACGCCCGTCGCGCACGCAAAGGACGGAGTGTCACGGCGCCCGAAAGACGGAGGGAGACAAAACATAAACGCTGTCGTCTGTCTTGTACTGTCCTCGCTCGGTTTTAGTGGCTCTCGCTCGCTCTCGTTCCATCTCGCTCTCGCCTTCGCCGTACAAGAGTGAGACAGAAGTGGTGGGGATAGCGACAGGGCTATATCGGATACACCAAATCGGGTACATATGGAGACAATACTGTAATTAGTATTTTCGATTCTTCTAAAAAAAAACAACTGTGTATTCGTCCTTTTACGTTACATATGATTTTCATCCATTCATCCTTCATTCATTATTCACTTTAAATGGCAAACAAACCATGGCAAAAGGTTAGATTTTTTTGTTACGTCTTTTTCATTTGCCATTCTACGCAATTTCCTGCGATGCAAGCCGCCTTGCTTGTTCGTAGTCGCAGCGCGGCCCGGCGCGCGGCCACGCTAGCGCGGGAGCTCCAGCGGAAAGCTCGCGCTCTGATTGGTCGGGGTTTTTTCTTAATATCTCGAAAACGAAACCCCGGATCCCAAAACGGTTAAGGACTTTTCGATGTCTTTTTCCATCAGGATATTGCATGCTCCGGGATGTACATCAATTCTGGGACACCCTGTATAATACCATCTATAATTACATAAGTATAACGTTTTTGTTTCTTCTATTATTCTTCTAAATTCGACTTTATTAATTTTTTGACCACTCGCAATAACTGTTAAAATGATGCCGAAATTTAATATTAAATTATAATTAACCCCTGTTATACTTGCACTTGTTGCGGGATCATTAAAAAATCTACGGGCGGTGTTCCCGTCATTTGTTGTTCCATATCCGGGTTTAGGTATATCTATTAATAGCCCCATTCGTTGCTTAAATTGGTCTTGGATCTTTTTTTTAATTTCGGTGAAAAGTTTTTTATTATTCTCTCCCCTTACCTGCCACGTTTTAAAAGGCAATCTGTATGCAATATGGAGCAAATTTTCGAAACATCTAATCCATACATGCAGAGATGATAGTCCATACTGGTACATATTTTTTTGGGGAGTTTTATTGTAGGCAGCTTCTGTGTTCATTTGTTTTGGTGTGCAACCACATATACAGGGTGTCCCAAAAATGTTGCGTTTCCTTAAAGGGGGTGATTCTGGGGGTGATTTCAAACAACTTTTTCCTTTGCGAAAATGCTCTCCGATGTTTCGTTAACGAGATATTAATAAAAAGCACCGACCAATCACAGCGCGAGTCTGACGGCCGAGTTCCCGCGGTAGCGTGGCTACGAGCCGCGCTGCGACTGCGACGAGCAAGCAACTCGGCATGCATCGAAGAAACTTGCGTAGAATGGCAAATGAAAAAGACGTAACAAATAAAATCGAACATGTTGTCATGGTTTGTTCGTCATTTAAAGTGAATAATGAATAAAGGATAAATGGATGAAAATCACGTGTAACGTAAAAAGACGAATACGCAGTTTTTTTTTAGAAGATTCGAAAATAATAATTATTTGAAGTGGGAGGATAAGGAATACGTAAATTTCCTTGTGTTAATAACGTAGCCACGAAAAGGTAATGTAACAGGAAATTAACGAAAGGTGATAGGCGTTAGTAACTAAAACTCACCCTTGTTGGAAATTCACCTGCAGCTTGAAAATCTGTGTCACAGGGTCACCGAACCGATCCTGGTCATCGATGGACGTGCTCCGTGCACAGCTGGTCCCAGGTATCCTTACATTCCCACTACCCAAAGTTAAGGGTCGCAATGTCAGGTGCGTCCAGGTCAACGTACCGAATATTCACTTCACTGCACGGCTACTAACACTGATCACTTTATTTATCCTGAAGTATTCTTGGGCCGTGTACATTTCTGCGACGCGATTGCTAGCTGACTGACAGGATTTTTTCCAAGCAACTTCCGCTACCCCCAAGTAGCTTCTCTGGTTCCATTATGAGTTAACTCCCACCAGGGCAAGAGGCTTTAGGTAAAAAGAAGCCAACACATTTTCGGAACACGTGTTTTGCAGAAGTGCAACGAACACTTTCACAAAAGCCCGCGCTCCGTCCTTGTACTGCCAATGTACCCATTGCTTTGAGATAGAAAACAGACACCACGTGTATCGGTTCGAAAGGGTCCGAAGAGAAGAGACAGTCTTCGAGTTACTATAAAGAAGAAAATGCATACCATTCCTGTTTCCCCTTTCCGACACCCTGAGTTCACGACTGCTACGAGGCGGAACCAATTAAGTCATAAATTATCCGAAACTGTAGGAAACCGTTCTCTACCGCCGACTCGCCGGACAATAAACCGCGACCCTGGCGAAATGCTCTGACTGATCAGCCTGATTAATTTTGAAGAACTAGAAATTACAAAGAGGTAGTCCGCTGACTGCGCGTAGTCCCGCCTGCTTCGTCCTACCTTCAAATTAAAGACGGATCCCTTATCTCTCGAGTATAAACACGCGCTCGAATTTCAAAACAAAAGCACGCATCGACGTATTCCGTGCTAGAGATGGTGGGCCTTGAGGTCCGATTGGTCCCAAACTAACCAATCTGCCCTGCAGCCCTCCCAAACGGCCACTGTCCTGAAGAGGCCCTCTTCACAGCAGTATCTCCTCCCCAAGGTCCACCATCGCTCGCACGGAATACGTCGATGCGTGCTTTTGTTTTGAAATTCGAGCGCGTGTTTATACTCGAGAGATAAGGGATCCGTCTTTAATTTGAAGGTAGGACGAAGCAGGCGGGACTACGCGCAGTCAGCGGACTACCTCTTTGTAATTTCTAGTTCTTCAAAATTAATCAGGCTGATCAGTCAGAGCATTTCGCCAGGGTCGCGGTTTATTGTCCGGCGAGTCGGCGGTAGAGAACGGTTTCCTACAGTTTCGGATAATTTATGACTTAATTGGTTCCGCCTCGTAGCAGTCGTGAACTCAGGGTGTCGGAAAGGGGAAACAGGAATGGTATGCATTTTCTTCTTTATAGTAACTCGAAGACTGTCTCTTCTCTTCGGACCCTTTCGAACCGATACACGTGGTGTCTGTTTTCTATCTCGAAGCAATGGGTACATTGGCAGTAGAAGGACGGAGCGCGGGCTTTTGTGAAAGTGTTCGTTGCACTTCTGCAAAACACGTGTTCCGAAAATGTGTTGGCTTCTTTTTACCTAAAGCCTCTTGCCCTGGTGGGAGTTAACTCATAATGGAACCAGAGAAGCTACTTGGGGGTAGCGGAAGTTGCTTGGAAAAAATCCTGTCAGTCAGCTAGCAATCGCGTCGCAGAAATGTACACGGCCCAAGAATACTTCAGGATAAATAAAGTGATCAGTGTTAGTAGCCGTGCAGTGAAGTGAATATTCGGTACGTTGACCTGGACGCACCTGACATTGCGACCCTTAACTTTGGGTAGTGGGAATGTAAGGATACCTGGGACCAGCTGTGCACGGAGCACGTCCATCGATGACCAGGATCGGTTCGGTGACCCTGTGACACAGATTTTCAAGCTGCAGGTGAATTTCCAACAAGGGTGAGTTTTAGTTACTAACGCCTATCACCTTTCGTTAATTTCCTGTTACATTACCTTTTCGTGGCTACGTTATTAACACAAGGAAATTTACGTATTCCTTATCCTCCCACTTCAAATAATTATTATTTTCGAATCTTCTAAAAAAAAACTGCGTATTCGTCTTTTTACGTTACACGTGATTTTCATCCATTTATCCTTTATTCATTATTCACTTTAAATGACGAACAAACCATGACAACATGTTCGATTTTATTTGTTACGTCTTTTTCATTTGCCATTCTACGCAAGTTTCTTAGATGCATGCCGAGTTGCTTGCTCGTCGCAGTCGCAGCGCGGCTCGTAGCCACGCTACCGCGGGAACTCGGCCGTCAGACTCGCGCTGTGATTGGTCGGGGCTTTTTATTAATATCTCGTTAACGAAACATCGGAGAGCATTTTCGCAAAGGAAAAAGTTGTTTGAAATCACCCCCAGAATCACCCCCTTTAAGGAAACGCAACATTTTTGGGACACCCTGTATAACACACCTGAGATGACATTGTTCCCGATATTACATTGCATACGCTCCCGTCTATCATAGTAAATCGTACATCATGAGATACAATCACTGTCGTGTCGTTTCGACAAATATTAGTAACAGTCAATTCTTTTATTGAATTTGTTATATTACTCCTCTGTAACTAATTCTGGTGATTCTTTCGCGAAAACAAATTTAAGTGGTCGACACAATAATGTTGAGGACGGAGTTTGATTTTCCCAAACAATATTTTGGCTGTCATTATCGATCATATGAATAGGTACGATAGCTGATATAAACATGAACTCATCTGTTGTGGAGGGGTCAGTAAATCTCTGTTTATACTTGCTGTGACCGGAGCTTCCATCGAAGCCGCATTTTGTGAAAAGTGTTGCAGATTTGAAGCTTATATCCGATAGTGATTCTAGAATTGAGGAAACCCTTTTCACTAATTTTACAATCGTTTGGTAACAAAGATTCTTTAAATTTTTTTAAACTATAGTAACTAGGAAACGTTTCTGGGTATAATGCATTAACTTTATAGCGTAGAGTTTTGTATTGTTTTACTGACAGCTTCAAATCTAGACACAAAGCTAAAGCTTCAATCAGTGAGAATCCTTTATCATTAGAAACCTTCACATCTTTTGATATTTCCACAGCAAAAACTAAGTTCCTCAATTGATCTTGTTTCAATCAAGTCCTTAATTTTACGTCTCTTTGATTTATCGGAACATTCCGTAAAAGGCTTAATTGGCCTCCCCCCTCTTAATATTACTTCATCACTTGGTCCAGCCTGAATTTCATCAATATAATTCATTATGGAATGGTGTATTGTGATTTTGGTTGTAAGCCATGTTGCATATCGCTGGGAAAATCGATTGTACATTCTGTAACAACTTTCGTACTTGTTTTTTAGTTTCAAATGAACAAATGTTGCACTTTCATATATACATTCGTTGACCCAATCCGGTGTATCAATCAAATTGAAATTATCTTTAATTAATTTTGCAATGACAGTAATTTCATTTGGTCTCGAATTTTTCCACACGTCCAGGCACTGACCATAAGTGATGAAGTGATTCTGACCTAAAATAAAGATTAACTTGTTCAACGGGCCATTTTTCATTTCGAGATGTTACTTGATTACATTTAGTAATAAAATTATAGATAAAAAACTTGGTCAACTAACAAACAAACAATTTATTCAGGAAACAAGATAAATTTTTACATGATGAAGTAACTCATCTTCCCGGTTAAAAAAGTTAAGAGCACACGTAATAAATATTAACACATTCCCTATACAGTCACTGAATTAACTGAATTTTATTCAAGATTTTACTAATATATATGAGCTATTCCACGTCAAAACGGATAGAGGGAAAATTTAGTTTCACCGATTCTCTTCAAAATTACAGTATGTGTCGATAACCTTGCAAAAATAAAGTATACCGAATTATAGAGGCCTATGTCAAATAGTATTAGTAGATAGGCTATGCCGATTCTGGACCAAATGGGGGCGAGGGGTGAGGCGGGGCGGGGGGTACCGCGCGATGGGCGAGGGGGAGGCGGGGAGGGGGTACCGCCGCGGTCTCCCGTGAGATGGGTGAGGGGGAGGCGGGGAGGGGGGGTACGCAGTTCGTGGACGAGGGGGATGACGTCACAAGGGGGGGGGGGTTCAAAATTTTCAAAATGGCGTCGCGCGCGCAGATCGTGTTTGTAGGCGAGGGGGCTGACGTCACAGGAGAGGGGATGAATTTTCAAAATTTCAAAATGGCGTCGCACGCATTTCGTATTGGCGCCATCTACTGTATGTTTAAGGTACTTTGGGTCCGCGTCGGTATTTGGGCCCGCCGTGGTAAATTTTCCAAGTTTTCCAGACATTTCGTATCGACGCCACCTGTTGGATGTTTAAGGTACTTTGGGCGCGCGTCGCCGCCGCGCAATCTCCGTTCGCGTGCGGGGATCGGTGCGCAGGCGCGACCGCGACCGATTCGTGGAAATTCAAATCGCGTTTTCGATGATGATTTCTGCGAAAGAGGGTGTACCAATGATTTCTGAGAAAAGATAAGGGATCGACAGGATTGAACGCGTTTTGTGCATCTACGTGCACGCGCTTCCTGCAGTGTGTATATATTTGAATCGTGGGACCGTTACAGCCCACGTACAATGATGTATACATATAGCGATAATTATTATTATAAATCAATCATCGCGATAGCCCATGGAATAAACATTGCACCGCGCCATGCCGTGTATTTATATCTGAGCAGGATTGAACGCGTTTTGTGCGCCTACGTGCATGCTCTTCGTGCCGTGTGTTTATATTTGAATCGTGGGACCGATACCGCGCACGTACAATGATGTATACATATAGCGATAATTATTATAAATCAATCGTCGCGATAACCCATGGAATAAATACGTCGTTGCATTCGATGGGGATTTCTGAGAAAGGGGTGGTACATGATTTCTGAAAAATCATAGAGCGAACCGCGCCGTGCCGTATGTTTATATCTGAGCAGGATTGAACGCGTTTTGTGCGTCTACGTGCACGCTCTACGTGTCGCGTGTAATGTTCACATTACCGTGTACGTGTGCGTGAATCAGTATAAAATAACGTGGGTCAGTCCTACGGACATCATTACACCACGTACGCTCGAGTCCTAACAAGTATCGTTCGCGTCATTCTTTAGCAGTCGATGAAAATCATTCGTAGTGTATATCAAAATGTACAAACGCAGCTTAAACGATTCATCATGCGCATCCGACAACGATGGGGGCTTTCCAAATAAACACCAACAACATTACCAACAATCCAACATGAGGTATGTATACGTTACTATACACTTTACACATACTTCATTCACTTACTAAAACGCAAACGAACGAAGCATTAATTCCGTGTACATATTTCTTACAGTTCTGTATCCACAACGCCAAAAATGGTGAAAACACCAAAACCATCAGTCGTACGGATCCTGGGACGCGATTATCCACTGACCACAACAGCTTATAAACGTCTAACTATTGGAATTCGTATTAGCATTGATTCGTGTCACGTCGACCGCACGGACTGTATCGCGAGTTACGATCTTGATCCCGCGCATTATTTTACGCTACCGAGTTTCACGTGGGACGCAATGCTCAAGTACACCGGCGTACGATTAGAGCTTTTAACGGACGTGGACATGCTACTGTTCGTGGAGCGTGGCATACGCGGCGGTTTGAGTCAGTGCTCGCACAGGTACGCGCGTGCCAACAACAAGCACCTGCCTGCAGAGATGTACGACGAGTCGAAGGCGTCGACGTATCTGATGTACTTCGACGTCAACAACTTGTACGGATGGGCGATGTCACAGGCTATGCCGCATGGAGGTTTTCGATGGTTGGACGATGCGGCAGTGGCAGCGCTCGACGTGTCATCCCTGCCCGACGGCGAGGACTCCGAGGAATCTGAGGGATACCTGCTGGAGGTGGACATCGAATATTCGAAGGAGATCCACGATGCCCACGCTGACCTACCATTTTGCCCGGTGCGCGAGCACGCGCCGCACGGTAAACAAACCAAGCTACTTGCCACGCTCGACGATAAGGAGCGATACGTCATCCACTATCGCTACCTGAAACAGTGCATTCGACACGGTTTACGCGTGACGCGAGTTCATCGGGTGTTACGATTCGACCAGTCACATTGGCTGCGTAACTATATACAATTGAACACTAATTTAAGGACGCGCGCCGCAAGTGAATTTCAGAAGACTTTATTCAAGTTAATGAATAACGCGGTGTACGGGAAAACAATGGAGAATGTGCGGAATCGCGTAGACGTGCGACTGTTGACGCGGTGGGACGGTCGTTACGGTGCGGAAGCGCTGATCGCGAAACCGAACTTTCATAGTCGTACGATCTTCTCAGAACAACTCGTTGCGATCGAAATGCGTAAACTTAAAGTGAAGTTCGACAAACCGATATACGTGGGGATGAGTGTTTTGGACGTATCAAAAGAATGTTTGTACGAATTTCATTATTCGTATATGCGTGCGAGGTTCGGTGATCGGTGCAAGGTTCTGTACACCGACACCGATAGTTTAATGTATAGTGTTGAATGCGATGATGTATACGAAACGATGAAGTGTGACATCGCGCGGTTCGACACCAGTGATTACGCGGTGGACAATTCGTATGGCATGCCCCGCGTAAATAAAAAGGTGCCGGGTCTCATGAAGGATGAGAACAATGGCGCCTTGATGACTGAGTTCGTCGGACTGCGATCGAAGATGTACGCGACTAGAACATTTAACGCGACAGTGGGGTCTACGAGTGAGACGAAAAAAGTGAAGGGTGTGCGGAGACACGTAGTCGCGAATGAAATTCAATTTAACGATTACATTCGTTGTCTCCGCGATCTCACTGAGAAGTCGGTTCGACAGAATAATATACGCTCGAAGAAGCATGAAGTGTATTCCGTGAGCGAGGAAAAGAATGCACTCAGCCCGTTTGACGATAAGCGGTGCATTTTAGCCGGTGGAGTCGACACCCTTCCGTGGGGGCATTGTCGAATCCCCGAGCTCCAGACTCACGAATTACTCGGACATGCACCCGACGAGTCCCTTGTAAACCCCGCTGTATAGAGTGTTTGCATGATTGTATATTTGCATGATTGTATGTTTGCATGTTTGTATGTTTGCATATACATATGTATATATCTTACGTTGTAAGCCTTTCTTTTGTTCATATAAATTTACGAATATGTAATATATGTAATATATGTAATATATGTAATATATGTAATATATGTATATCATTGAATAATCAAAAGTTATATTTTTTCCTCATATATTAAAAAATAAATTGTACGTATATATGATGAAGAAGAAGAATAAATGTACAATGTATATATTTATATGTATTTATTTTTTTATTTATTTCAGTAACATAGAGTACGTATACGATCGCGAATCATAGAATATCCTTGTCGCGTATCCACGAGTTCCGCGACGAATCGAATCCGAGCCACTTGACGTACACCTGGTTTCCCTTGCGTCGAATAATCTTCTCGACCAGATAGACGTCTGGATTCGCGACCGAATGCAGTTCGTACTCGTAGAAACCGCCGGAGATCGACTCTCCCGCGGAATCACGCAGAATATACGTCACCGGGAACGTTCGTTGTACCGTTACGATTTCGAACACTTCGGTCGACCAGTTCGGAGTGTACCCCTTCTCGAAGAGTGTCTTGAACTTGCTCACGCGTACCTTGTCTCCGACTTTGAATTTTGCGCGTCGCCGAATACCTTCCGATGCGGCTGGTGGGAGTGGTTCGTTCGCGGCGAACGACAATTGCGTCGCGGGGGTTACGTCAACGGGTCGGGCGTTGATCGTTCGGTGCTTGCGATGATTGTACGTGTGTACTAGCGCGGATAGCAGATTGACCCAACGATATGACGCGTTCAAGGAGAATTGTTTCCACATAAGGTTTTTCAGCGTGCGATTGAACCGTTCAACGATCGATGCTTTCATCACGCTGTACGTGGAATAGTGGTTGATCCTGCGCATCTTCACGCATCGTTGAAACTCCGCGTTGTAGAATTCCTTTCCCATGTCGGTTTGTAAATTTCGCGGACATCTATCGCTTTGTCGCAATACATTCGTGAACGCCGCGGTCACGTCGCGTCCACTTTTCGTTTTCACGGGTACGGCCCATGCATACTTGCTGAACGCGTCGATGATCGTTAGTATGTAGTGATATCCCCGATTTTGCTTCGCGTACGGACGCATCTCCACCAAATCAGCCTGCCATAAATCATCGTAGCCGCGAATCACAACGCCCCGTCGTGGGAAATTTCGTCTCGCGGGAGCGTGTAATTCATTCACTAGTTGTATTCGCTCCTTGCTCATGTTTCGCGGGTGGGTCGGGGATGGTCGCGATGTTCCAAAGACGTCGTAGACCCTCGTTAGCTTTTCGCGGTTCCTTTCGTTTGTATAGATCCGTGGTTGTTATCGCAGTCGGTGACGTCGTCGTGAATGCTTCGATTATGGTTTTCAAGTGATCGAAGCGTCGTTCCATCGCGGTATTTAAATCATCCTCTAGCTGGGACAATTGCGCGTTAACGATATCCGACATCGTTCGTTGTACTCGCGTCTCGAGTTCAGATCTTTGATGCGCGCAGTCCAGTCGCGCGCTCGCGATAGCCGTTTCAATTTTTTGGGTAAAGCGTTCATCCACCGAGGATAATAATCTAGTCATTGTCATTCTCGCTTCGTCGCTGTTGTTGCTATTGTTGTTGTTATTGTTGTTGTTATTGTGTAACGAGGTACCAAACTTGTTCACCGACATAACGATGCGTATGCGCGAACGCTACTGACGCGACGATCACCGGTTGGTTCAATTTAAGATATATATCTAGCCTCGCGAAGTTCCTCCTCGAGGGATGCGATTTCGTTATCGTGGCCCGTATGACCTGCCGCGCGCGATGCAATGAGTAATCTAAGTCTATCGATCAATTCGTTCGGATCGTCCCAGTACACGTAATCGATCGCGTTATCGGTTACCGTCATCGATTCGTCGATGGGTAATCCTCGACCTCGTCGCGTGCCCGCGCCGCCCGCGCTCCCCCTGACACGTCTGACGCCCGATGTCCGCACCCCACCGATCATCGACGATATGATTTTCTTATACTTGTATCCCCTGTTACCCAGCGTGCGCTTGCTTGGCGAATGGTTTTGCTTATGCGCACTCGTCGACAACAAGATACGTCGGTACGAGCGAAAATCAGCCTCCGTGCACGCCTGCTCGTCGGGCTCTCGCATAAACATCAATTCGTACAAACCCCGAGTCCCCGGGTATCGCGTTCCGTTCACACGAATGTCGTCACCGTCCGCGTCGATGGTTAGCACGGAATCGCCGATCATTAGATCCTCGTGGGGTCCCAAGTATACGCCGTACACGTCGTCGATTAGTCTCTTGGTATCGGTGAATAACAGTCTCAGGTATTCTCGCGACAAGGGACCTTTCGCGTTCCGTACATACACTTCGATATCGTTGACGTGGTTGTGCAGCGAACCCAAATCATGAACCTTTGTTGACGACTCTTCATCCTGAATTTTTTCATTGTCTTCGTCATTGACATCATCAACAACATCGTCAACAACATCATCAACATTATTATCTTCATCGTTAACATCGTTATCGGTATTGCGGTCGTTGTCATTAATGTTGTCGGTGTCGTTGTCGTTGTCGTTGTCATCGTCGTCATAGTCGCTAGAATCTGGAAGATTATTCGGATGTTCCTTGATTGTCAACGGTGTAACGGGTCGAAGTCTCTTGGATGATTGCTGCTGATCGTATTCGTGTTTCCTTTTCACTGATCGCGATCGAGGTGTTGGGCGTATTTTCAACGCGGTAGAGTTCTCGATCAATCGTTTCAGCGGCTCGACGATGGGTCGCGTGCTCGCTTCCACAGCCGCTTCCGTAGCCATTTTACCAATTTTCAAGGCCATGCTCTTTTTACGTATAACGTCGCTGACTTTGGCGATTTCCACCTTTGCGTCAACGTCTTGACGTTTCGCACCTTTTCGATGTTTCGATCCTTTTTGATGTTTCGTGCCTTTTTGTCGATGACGTCGGCGATGTTTTTCGGAATGCTTCGCGTCGACGTTGCTCGAGGTTGTCTCTGGCGATTCGTTAGACATTTCGTGTTGCTCGATGAACGATTCGCGGTTTACTAATGTCAACGAGCTACGACGAACTCGTTAAATCCTCTTCGATATCGACCTTCGTACATGGAACTATCCTTATCGATCACCACGAAATCGTATCGTCGACGCCAACATCTCGCACACAAGTCGTTGAACGACTCGAACGTCATGTCTGTGTTCACGTGATCGTTATACACGCGACGCAAGTTCGTACCGTCTTGTTTGAACAGCATGAGAAAATTCGCGTTGTCCCTGATCAAATGTTTAGGTATTCTAGCGTACGACTGACACAAATAAAAGCAATCAACGTTCGAGTGACGACCCATGGAGAAGTATTCGCGTATAGCGTTCTGTTCGTCGCAAGCCACGTCATCGAATACGAAGATTGAATCGGGCCGAGCATCTCTAGGTGGAACGATTTCAGCGTTGTCCGAGTATGGAAAGTATTCGATTCCGTCGACGAGCGACAACACCTGTTCGAGATATCGATACTTTGGCTGATGCAACGATTTCGAGTACACGTACACGTTCTCGAAACGCAAACCGTTCGGACTCTCTAGCATACTTAGAAGCACGTTAGTTTTTCCACATCCGGAAGGTCCGCAAATTACACCTCGCACGCTGTTCGGCAGCAACGGGCCGTGTCTGTTCGATCGACTCGAATGCCTATCATCCTCGAGCATTCTGTTCGCGGTCACGCGAATGACGTCCGACTGTTTCACGAATCGCATATTCGCGCGCGCACGTCTATGACAATGGACCACTATTTATATTCGTGGCACGCGTCGCGCAGGTCACTACCACAGTGATCGGTGGAGCGTGCGTATGCGTTTATTATTGTAGTAGCTATCGCGACTATTCTAACGTATATGGGTGCATCAGCGATTGTGACGTCTCACGGGCTAGACAATAATCAAAAGAGTAAGAAAAAGAATAAGAATAAGAAGAATCTGAAAAAGAATAGGAAGACTGGATCTGGTTTGGTTAACGATATCATAAACCGTCTGCCGTTCGAACTACACGTTCCGGGCTATCAGTTCTGCGGACCGGGAACGCGATTACTCAAGCGATTGGCTCGTGGCGATGAAGGTGTAAATCCCCTAGACGCAGCGTGCCGCGATCACGATATCGCGTACTCTCGTCGAAAGGATTTAGAGGGGAGACACGAGGCAGATCGTGCGTTAGCCGAACGAGCGCGAGAACGGGTGTTCGCAAACGACGCGACATTCGGCGAAAGAGCTGCAGCCACTGGCGTGTGGGCAACGATGAAGGCTAAGACTAAACTCGGCATGGGTATGAGAAGGACGAAACGGAAAAATCCGCAACGGCGACGACAACGTCGTAATCAACGAGTGGCGAAACGTGGTGGCTTTCTTCCATTTCTTCCGTTGGTGTTACCCGCCTTATCGGCTATCGGAGCATTGGCCGGTGGAGCGGCTGGTATAACCAAAGCGGTCAACGATTCGAGGGCCTCTCGAAAACAGCTGGAAGAGACGTTGCGTCATCATCGGGCGATGGAGGGGCGAGGGATGCATCTGACACCGTACAAGCGAGGCGCGGGCTTGAACCCGAGACGGCGGCGCCAACGACGAGTGGAAACGAAAAAAAAAAAAAACATCGATCGCGTAGGCGCGTGGCGACGGTGGCGACGATAATTCAACAACCTATGACGAACCTGCAATTAGAGCGCGAGTGCGCAAACATCCCATTCTTTCGAGGGGTGTTTATGCGCGATACGCTTCCCACGCGCGTACGAACCAACGAATGCGGTATCGCGAATCTGGACGAGAATCGAGGCGCCGGTACGCACTGGGTCGCGTATGCGAAACGCGGACCACGAGTACAATACTTTGATAGTTTTGGGAATCTGCGACCTCCCGCGGAATTGATCTACTATTTCGGACGCGGTACAACGATCACGTATAATCACGATCGTTTTCAACGTTTCGACGAGATGAATTGCGGTCACTTATGCATGCAATTTTTACAGCAAAAGTCTATGGAATTATGGTCTATGTACTAATAATTAATAATAATAATATTAACGGTGTGTACTAAGATTATGTTACAATGTATTCATGCACAATGACGATCCATATCTTCTGTAATAAAGACACACGATATCGATAAATTGCCGAGAATTCTTACGCGTGCGTCACTTACCCTCCCACAGTCTCGCGAGTGTAATCTATGATATGTCGTTCACGCTTACGTTAACGGGACGGAGCAGCGTGCTCACGGTAAACTATTTTCCACCGATAGATTTGAGCGATGGTCAATACGAATTAGGACTCGCGGACTTGGAGACATTTCACACGATACCGAACATCGACTCGAGCAACGATAAATTCTATTTCATCGTGAACTATAACAGCGAAAACAGCACCCGCGCTGACGCTACTCATGATTACATAACGATACCTCACGGCTCCTATGAATTAGACGCTATCGCCGAGTACCTGAAACAACAATTACTTGATCGATATCCTCGAAAACGCGGTAACAGTGAGAACTACGATGACGACAAGTACCCTCTAATGCTACGAGCTAACAACAACACCATGAAAAGTGAACTGTACTGTTCGTTCTATGTGGACTTTACGAAACCGAACAATGTGGGCTCGTTGCTAGGATTTTCGCCGAATCGCGTCTTATTACCGAGAATCTGGCACGAGTCAGACGTACCGGTGAATATTATAAACGTTAACGTGATCAGAGTAACGTGCAACGTCACTATCGGCGCGTACAGCAACGATAAACCAGTACACACGATCCACGAATTTTCACCTCGCGTGCCGCCGGGATATAAGATATCGGAAACTCCGCGACACGTCATTTACCTGCCGATCGTTGCGCGAGCAATACAAGATCTAACGTTGTGCATCGTCGATCAACACGATCGTCCTATAGATTTTCGTGGAGAAGAAATAACGATTCGTTTGCACGTTCAACGACGTCAGCGCGATAGATAGCGTGTGCGGTCACGTGTATGCGTGTGTATTATGTTAGTGTTAGATCATACGTTCGACTCATCAATCGACGTTGCTACTCCTGAGGTCTCTGTCTCGCGTCATCTGCGCGATCCTTTATCGACCGACGAAGGTATAAGAAGAATAAAGACGGGAGGTGCGATAAGAGGAACACCGGTAAGAAGCATAAGAAAGCCGTTGACTCGTCGAAACGCACGGTTCCTACGATCGTTAGGTTACACCGTAACCTATTAGACGCGCAACCGCGATGACGAATATTTTGGACGTAACGAATACGCCAACCTTCGACAATCGTATTACGAAGATCGAGTTACACACGTATAATCCATACGCCAACACGACGTTTGACAATAGTGACGAGATAAGGATACCTATACAGCAGCAAGATCTGTACACGCTTCCATGCGAAAGTTTTCTATACATCGAAGGTCGCGGCACGTTGACAGCGCAGGACGCGAAAGGTCCGGCAACGTCCGCGACCGCTGTTCTCGATAATAATTGCGTCGCGTTCATGTTCGATGAGATTCGATACGAATTGAACGGTTTTGAGGTCGATCGTTGCAGAAATCCGGGAATCACCACCACGTTGAAAAATTTCGTTTCGTTGTCACCCGAGAGAAGCAGAGTGCTCGCGAATGCTGGTTGGAATTATGAAATCGATTACAAAAACGACACTTTTCATTCGGGCTCTTTCAATTTCTGCGTACCCCTGAAAATGTTATTAGGATTTTGCGAGGATTACAAACGCATCGTGATGAACATGCGACATGAACTGATTCTTATACGCGCACGAGACGATTCGAACGCGATGCACTGCCCCTCCGCCACTGCGATTCCAAAACTTGAGATACGCAAGGTACAGTGGCGTATGCCTCACGTTGTTTTGGATGAAGTGAATAAACTATCGATGCTGCGTATCTTGGAAAGCGGTCGACCGATCCCGATGAGTTTCCGATCGTGGAGCCTGCACGAGTATCCGTTACTGCAAACGACGACGAAACATACGTGGACCGTGAAAACTACGTCGCAAATTGAGAAGCCTCGATACGTGTTTTTCGGTATGCAAACCAATCGAAAGAATGATGCCGAAACCCCTGCGTGGATGTTCGACCGAAATGATCTCACGAACGTTCGACTCTACCTAAATTCCGAGATGTATCCGTACGACGATATGCAAATAGATTTTGATAAGTATAAATTCGCGGTCCTGTACGATATGTATACGAAATTTGCCCGATCGTACTATGGTCACGGAGAACCGTTACTGAGCGCGAACGAATTCTATAAATACGCGCCTATCGTGGTCATAGATTGTTCTAGGCAAAACGAGTCGTTGAAGAGTGGTACGGTGGACGTGCGAATAGATTTCGAATGCAAAGAAAATGTCCCTGCTAATACTTCCGCCGTCTGTTTATTCATACACGATTGTATAGTCGAATACAGCCCTTTATCCAACATGGTATGCAAACTAATATAGTGCGCGTGCGTGAACTATTACTACTACTACTAATAATACTACTACTACTGCGGATACTGCTACTGTTTTAAAAACGCCGATGTCGAAGAGTTCAGTTACTGTTCTGACACCGTCGCAGACGGTACTACCTAAACGAATAATGTTCGCCATTGTCGATCTGCAAGGCTTCGATATCGAACGCGAGTTCGTCGCCAAAGAGATTGCGATTCGTGTAAACAGCATCAGGGATGAAACAACTACGATCAGCCATTGGATCTTCGAACCACCATACTTCTGGGAACATCTGAATTCGCGGAAACACCATCAAGCGTCCTGGCTCGCGAACCATCATCACGGGATTCCATGGTCTGACGGTCACGTTCCATACTCCAAACTACCAGGACTCCTAACCAGCGCACTCGCAAACACTGACTTTGTTCTCGTAAAAGGTGCGGAAAAGAAAACGTGGCTGCTGAAACTACTTCCTGGCATATTCGTTATAGATATATGTGATTTATATAAACTGCCGACGCAAAAGATCAACAACACTAACAACAGCAACAGGAACAACAGCAGCAGCAACAACATCAACGCGCGAACTGTCGAAGATGACGGAGGCTACGACGTTGACGATGATTATTGCGGGATTATTCCTAACCTAAAGTCTATGTCTACCACGGATGTCATTCGATGTTCATTTCATAACAACTGCGGTGTTTGCGCGCTGGAAAATGTCTATAAAATATGGAATTATATACGTAGCGTCGCCTAATGTAAGTACTACACACACGTTGCATCTACTTTACGCGTCATATGCAAAGAAACGAATATCCTTGTAAGAATCATTTTTTTTTTGTTTTCTATAGTGAACACGACGGCGGCGGCGGTGATAAGATCGGTGACAACTATGCCTGCTTCCTCTAACCACGAATATGAATATCCCTCCCATACGAACGTTATTTTTTCTAAGTAAATACTGATTTTATAATTTAAGTACGCATGCGTGGATGTACATTAATAAAACACACTGTTTTGAATAAAAAATATTTATTTAAAATTGTTGTATATTTATTATTAAACATATATATACACGTACTATAGTGGTACGCGGTTCACATCACGCAGCATTGATTGTAATCCTAACGCCAACAATTCACAATCAATCAATGAATGCTTTTCAAAGTGCTCGCTTTCGGAAATTAATTTTACATAATTCGTTGGTGTCGTAGCAGTACGCAGAACGTCTACGAAGGTTGCATATTTACTGCTTACAGAGTACATGTTTTCTGTTAGCCAGGTGTACATATGTTCAATACACTGGTTGTACGCGAATAGTTTACGCATCGTGACTTCAGTCATATATATGACAACGCGATTATCAGTAATTTTAATAAGTTGATTATCATGTATACGCGTGAAGTCTAGTCGTAAATTATCAATTACGATTTGAGTTTGGGGTGCTGTTGCGTTGCTGCGTAATCGTTGAAGGATGTCCACCTCGTTTTGTAGCATGAGCTTCCACGTAGACATTGAAAAGCTCAACTCGTTGCCTTTGTTGTCGACTATGCTGATCTCGACGTGACACGAATCAATGCTAATACGAATTCCAATAGTTAGACGTTTATAAGCTGTTGTGGTCAGTGGATAATCGCGTCCCAGGATCCGTACGACTGATGGTTTTGGTGTTTTCACCATTTTTGGCGTTGTGGATACAGAACTGTAAGAAATATGTACACGGAATTAATGCTTCGTTCGTTTGCGTTTTAGTAAGTGAATGAAGTATGTGTAAAGTGTATAGTAACGTATACATACCTCATGTTGGATTGTTGGTAATGTTGTTGGTGTTTATTTGGAAAGCCCCCATCGTTGTCGGATGCGCATGATGAATCGTTTAAGCTGCGTTTGTACATTTTGATATACACTACGAATGATTTTCATCGACTGCTAAAGAATGACGCGAACGATACTTGTTAGGACTCGAGCGTACGTGGTGTAATGATGTCCGTAGGACTGACCCACGTTATTTTATACTGATTCACGCACACGTACACGGTAATGTGAACATTACACGCGACACGTAGAGCGTGCACGTAGACGCACAAAACGCGTTCAATCCTGCTCAGATATAAACATACGGCACGGCGCGGTTCGCTCTATGATTTTTCAGAAATCATGTACCACCCCTTTCTCAGAAATCCCCATCGAATGCAACGACGTATTTATTCCATGGGTTATCGCGACGATTGATTTATAATAATTATCGCTATATGTATACATCATTGTACGTGCGCGGTATCGGTCCCACGATTCAAATATAAACACACGGCACGAAGAGCATGCACGTAGGCGCACAAAACGCGTTCAATCCTGCTCAGATATAAATACACGGCATGGCGCGGTGCAATGTTTATTCCATGGGCTATCGCGATGATTGATTTATAATAATAATTATCGCTATATGTATATATCATTGTACGTGGGCTGTAACGGTCCCACGATTCAAATATATACACACTGCAGGAAGCGCGTGCACGTAGATGCACAAAACGCGTTCAATCCTGTCGATCCCTTATCTTTTCTCAGAAATCATTGGTACACCCTCTTTCGCAGAAATCATCATCGAAAACGCGATTTGAATTTCCACGAATCGGTCGCGGTCGCGCCTGCGCACCGATCCCCGCACGCGAACGGAGATTGCGCGGCGGCGACGCGCGCCCAAAGTACCTTAAACATCCAACAGGTGGCGTCGATACGAAATGTCTGGAAAACTTGGAAAATTTACCACGGCGGGCCCAAATACCGACGCGGACCCAAAGTACCTTAAACATACAGTAGATGGCGCCAATACGAAATGCGTGCGACGCCATTTTGAAATTTTGAAAATTCATCCCCTCTCCTGTGACGTCAGCCCCCTCGCCTACAAACACGATCTGCGCGCGCGACGCCATTTTGAAAATTTTGAACCCCCCCCCCCCCTTGTGACGTCATCCCCCTCGTCCACGAACTGCGTACCCCCCCTCCCCGCCTCCCCCTCACCCATCTCACGGGAGACCGCGGCGGTACCCCCTCCCCGCCTCCCCCTCGCCCATCGCGCGGTACCCCCCGCCCCGCCTCACCCCTCGCCCCCATTTGGTCCAGAATCGGCATAGCCTATCTACTAGTATTCGAAATATTTAATGTTAAAGTCTTAAAATTTGGAACAAAATCGGCTGCCGCGTCATCACTTCAACTGTAATATCTCGGTCATTTTTACAGATAATGTCTCCGTCATGGGCTCATTTTAAAGCTGAAGGAATGCTTTCTCAATCCGTATATAAAATATTCTATTTATTGTTAATAATCTTGACTGTAATGGATGTTAAAGTTTCAAATCCCGATTTGACGTCGTTCCCCCCCATGTTCCGGCTTGAAAAAAATACCATTCGATTCGTTGAGCCTTCAGCTAATAAATGCGTTTTTCAAAAAAGTGGAGAGATTTTGGGAACAGTTAACAAAAAAATCAAACTTACGATAGTGCACACCGCTTAGAACTGCATGGATCCCATGCTCAGTCCGCACGCACGCGCTTTCAAAACAATCGCCTAGAGTAGGAAAGTATTTATATACGATGCGACAAAACAAACTTTTCGTTCCGTGTTTTCGGTATTCTCGAGAAAAATAATAGGAATATCTGCTTACCATACAAAAGATTAGCAATAGTAGGTAGCTTTTAGTGATTCTTCCTTTTCTTTTTTTACATGTTGTCACTGAACAAAAAGTTTGTTTTGTCGCATCGTATATAAATACTTTCCTACGCTAAGCGATTGTTTTGAAAGCGCGTACGTACGGACTGGCCATGGGATCTGTGCAGTTCTATGCGGTGTGCACTATCGTAAATTTGATTTTTTTATTAACTGTTCCCAAAATCTCTCCACTTTTTTGAAAAACGCATTTATTAGATGAAGGCTCGACGAATCGAATGGTATTTTTTTCAAGCCGGAACATGGGGGGGGGACGTTAAATCGGGATTTGAAACTTTAACATCAATTACTGTGAAGATTATTAACAATAAATAAAATATTCTATATACGGGTTGAGAAAGCATTCCTTCAGCTTTAAAAGGAGCCCATGACGGAGACATTATCTGTAAAAATAACCCAGATATTACAGTTTAAGTGATGACGCGGCAGCCGATTTTGTTCCAAATTTTAAGACTTTAACATTAAATATTTCGAAAACTATTTGACATAGGCCTCTATAATTCGGTATACTTTATTTTTGCAAGGTTATCGACACATACTGTAATTTTGAAGAGAATCGGTGAAACTAAATTTTCCCTCTATCCGTTTTGACGTGGAATAGCTCGTATGTGAAATGAAATTAATATAATAGAAAAAAAACTTGTGTATGTATGTAAGAATACATTACCCCTTATCGGTTGTCGATTCATGTTCAGATTTTACTTTGCGTTCTCCGTGAAAACAGAAATTAGGAAGTATAAAATACTATAAAACTTTAATATGACTATACCAATATATATACACCCATACAGCACATTCCCATTGATGGAATGTTCAATGAAGGATCCTATGTCCGCCCTTTGGGAACATTCCACGGAACGTTCCGGGCATTCTCTGGCAATGCTCACGGAACGTTCCGGTCATTCTCTGGCAATGCTCACGGAACTTTCCGGTCATTCTCTGGCAATACTCACGGAGCGTTCCGAACAGTAAAGCCAAAAATAAAAATATCAATATAGTGTAGTATAATGTGTGCAGAATCGTACTAGTATAACGTCCGTGTGTTTTTAAAAAATATAAAATTAATAAAAAAAAAAAATCCTTTACACTCCAGTAAGACTCGAACCCACGACCTCGAGCACCGTCGACGAACACTTAACCGCTGCAGCTACAACCGTTGATTGAAAAGGTTGCTTACGTATTCGAACTTAAATACATATTGTGCATAACTTTAACTCAAATTATTAAAAAATGAAGGCTCGTTTTGACATTATTATTAGGGTAAACCAACCAGTGAATAACCGAATTGTTGAATGAGAAGCCCAGCAAATGACCGCATACTTTTATTAAGTATTTATTAATGTTTGTTTAACCCTTATGTCAATAACCAAAAGTACCTACGTTGTTCAATAACCAGGGTACCCGGGTACCCAACTCCTGTTTTTTAAAATAAACGCTTTCTATCGCGTCTTTTTGTGGTTTTTACGTTTCTAGTCGATAGTTGCTACCTAGATCCAAGTTTCCGAGGCCTCTGATAGCCAGAAAGACTCGGCTAGGTAATATAAATAGGCCTTGAATGGTATACCATAGGTAGCCACGCGCGTCTTGCTGACAAATTGGGTGGCCGGCAGACGCCAGTCTTCGTTGACACCTCGACAGGATCTTATTTGGTATAAAACACCTGAAATAAAGTCTTAGCATTCGAACTATTGTGTATTTTAATAAGGGACCATAGACACTCTCCTATTCCTTCAGTGATATTGGACAAAGTGTGCACGCAATTTTTGTGAAAACAAAATCAAATAGAAGTGCTATGGAGGAGTTATCGAAAGCAGAGTTTGAAAGGTGAGATAAATGATTGTGGGATGTTATTTTGGTCTTTTACAAAAGGATATCATTCATAGAATTGTTGGTAATATACAGGTGTTCCATTCCTAGAAACGCAGGAAAACCAAGAAATCTTGCATCGTATGCGATAAGCCAGTCTGTGATGCACTTACAAAATGTAAAAAATGCATAAATAAGTAAATAATTACGGCTTTTTTGCACATAAATATGTGGTTCTATTTACTAAATGATCTCTGCAAGGATATCTTATTGTAAATTGTTTCGTTCATTCGGAATTCGTTCATAAATCTTATGTTTCTATAGGTGGGTACCCGGGTACTCCGGTTATTGAGAACCAACATGTAAACTTTGACGGGATAATTCTCCGACTCCAAGACCAAAAAACAAAGTCTGAAAGCATATTCCTCTTTTAAAATGTTGAAATAACGAAGATCCAAACGATTGTTTCCAAATTTTCACGGGAACATAAAAATTTTTCATAAAACATGCCCAGGTGGGCACCCGGGTACCCGGTTATTGACATCTCCACAAAATTACCTTTTTTAAAAAAAAGGTACAAAAAAGAGCGCCAAGTATATAATCCCATTTAAAAACATTGTCGTAAATTAATATAAATTTATTAATGTGCTATATTTAACTTTACAAAAGTAACGATATACAACAGTTGCGCCAATTATCACACTGGCTATTTGCACAAAGAACAAAACGTATTCAATAATATTAAGCAGATATATTTTTATACAAATAAATATTTTAATACGAATAAATATTTTATTCAAAATACTTGGCGCTGCTCTCCAAATTGGTGTTGCTAAACTGAATAAATATGCATAAATTGCATTAAAATCTTTTTCTTTCTTTCTTGTCTCTGTGGTGTCTTGTCTTGTTTTATTTATTAACCAAGACAATTAACATTTTTTCGGTTGCGCAGCGCCAAGTATTTTGAATAAAATATTTATTCGTATTAAAATATTTATTTGTATAAAAATATATCTGCTTAATATTATTGAATACGTTTTGTTCTTTGTGCAAATAGCCAGTGTGATAATTGGCGCAACTGTTGTATATCGTTACTTTTGTAAAGTTAAATATAGCACATTAATAAATTTATATTAATTTACGACAATGTTTTTAAATGGGATTATATACTTGGCGCTCTTTTTTGTACCTTTTTTTTAAAAAAGGTAATTTTGTGGAGATTTCACACATTTTGTAGTAGTGTTTATTGATATCAATCACTTTACGACATTGTTTTTAAATGGGATTTTTTTTTATGGGATTATATACTTGGCGCTCTTTTTTGTACCTTTTTTCTAAAAAGGTAATTTTGTGGGGATTTCACACATTTTATACTGTTTATTATGACTGGATAATTTTTTCACCCCCTCGGGTGAATTATTAATATTAAGTGAAATATTATATTGCCATCCAAACTACGCACGCCTGCAAAGCTACCAGACAATTGGATTGGTGGAATTGGTTTAAATTTGAGTTTTCAGACATGAAGCAAACATACAGGAAGCAAACAGAGGATTGAAGCTGAATAAAATCGTTTAATTAATATAATACTATGTCACAATAAATTTTTTTCTCCAACGTAGATTATCTGTAAATATATAATATCCACATTTTAGTTACAACTTAACGTAGAACATATAGAAATAGAGTGGCCCTTTGTTATAGTAAATGTTAGAGTCTACAAAATGTGCCCGAAGGAAGTGAGAGCGCAGAATGTCTTGTTGGAGGAAATGTAAATACTAAGGGTAATTTATCGAAAATGAACAAAGAGATTCAGTATTTTTAACACACAATTTATTGGTGCTGGAATAAAATCAAATTAGTATGTTTATTGGTGAATTGAAATATTGTTCATGGGAAACTAATCAAATTAATGAATAGCGTAGGAACTACTGTGGATTTTAATAAAATATTATATTCATAATACTTCAGAGATTTCAAATCTTATGTGAAAATATGTTTCACAAAAGTTTGGAAAGTATCGAGGGAGATGCATATTCAGCGCACTTTCTTCACTAATGTGACGTACTCGACATTGCAAGCAGTACGCCATAATTTTCTTAACCCTTAACTGGTATACTGTTTTTTTCAAACGTAACTGGTATACTGGAGTCGTGGCAGACCCCAAATAAAAAAGGGCACAGAAACTTGTAAAGTCGACACTAGAAGAACCTCTATGAATATTTTGTTCTTAAGTAATATATAAAATAATAGAAACGTAGAAATTTAAAGTATTACTACAAAGTTAATTATAAATTCAGTTTACAAACTTAGACAACCAAAAGTTTCACAGCGAACTCTGCGTGCCGGGGGTAATGAGCGACCCCAGGATACCAGTTACGGGTTAAATATCAATGCTACGCTAATTTGAAAAATTTTGTCGATTTACCTTATTTGACAAATTTCAAGAAACTTGTGCGAAACAACCTCCAAGCCTGTGTATCCCCTTCATTTCTGTCCAAGCCAGTGCACCCCCTTCATTTCTGTCCAAGCCTGTGCGTCCCTTACATTTTTATCCAAGTCCTCTGCATCTTCTTCATTTCTAAATATAATATATATAAGCTTTACATAAAATCTCTAAATTGCTGGTATAAAAATATCTAGCAATTTAAATTCAATGCAATTTGTTAAAATCTATATTATTTTGTGCGAAAGAAGATGCTTCTCTGTCGAAGCTTCTCCGGCAACTTCCAAATCTGCGACTCTACATACTAAATCGATTTAAAAAATTTTGGCGACTTACCTTGTTAATTAAGACAATAATTCAGTCTCCTATTTGGTGTAAAAACTCGTGACATCTCAAAATTTCGTACAACTTACTCCATTTGACATTTAGCACTTGGTTGGTTATACTATAACTCCATTTGACATTTAGCACTTGGTTGGTTATAGTATATCTCTGTCTAGCTGTCACAACACAAAATATTTGGTTACACGATTGGCCGAACCCACATCCAATGAACGACGTGCCTGAGAGACATTTCCTCACCCCCTCTTGCCTAGAAGTGTAGGACGATGACGATGAAGATCTAGAGACGCGGTAGCGTCTCGACGCCAAGTACATGAAAAAAGAACACCCTATATGTCGATGTCGCTACCGTGTACCTTTACTCGACCCGGGGACACTCTAACCTACTTCTGAAATTTTATACATTAATATCTCATCACGCCTGCAATATTTTGTAAATTTAAAGGCATTTTTCTTATGTAAACCGCATATCGGCTTTCGAATAAGACCAATTTCAATCAAATCGGTCCACGCATGACAGAGATATCGTAATATCGTCTCATGGATCTGTCGAAATTGGTACGATTTTTCTTCTTCTGATTCTCCTAGAAATTTTTCGTCATCATCAAACAAACATTACGTATATATATCGTCAATATATATATATATACGCGTTACGCGCACACCTTCAGCCAACACATGTATCGTTCTTCGTTCGTCGTCCGCCATTGTACGTACATATATGTGGGATCAGGAACCCCCATACCATAAGAGGACACGGAGTAGCGACGATCAAGGGGGAGTCGGCGGTAGCCGAGGTGGCTAAGGCGTATCCCAGGAGCATTCAGTATCTCAGGAGCATTCAGTATCTCAGGAGCATTCAGTATCTCAGGAGCATTCAGTATCTCAGGAGCATTCGCACAGTGCGGACGTACTCTGAGCAGCGCTCCGTTATTAGTAAACAGACGGAAATTCCATACTAGCCACGTGCCAGAATCCTTATATCCAGTGCAGTTTATAGTTACACAGTGATGTGCTAAATCGCAATATTTTAATACTCTAATATTGTTTAACCAACAAAACATTATCGGTTATCTTAATAATACGGCCCCTTTGAAGGATCCGCGAAAAAAGGTAAAGGAATATTGCGAATAATAATAGTACCGACCAAACGGAGGCTTCGGCCTCCGTCGTCACCGAAAACGAGGATGCCAATCCTCTAGATGGAAAATTAAAACCACACCTCATAGAGGCCTTCTCCAAAAGCTCCGAGATGCCTAGAATGGAAGGCCCGAAAAATATTTCTCTAATACAAAGAGCAATAGAAGGGAAAGAAACGAGCATTCCACCAAAGCTATTAAAACGGATAGTGAAAGGTGGAACAGCAAACAGGTACAATCCGATGCCAAACTTAAACAAAAAAGAAAAAAGAGCCTCTAGCTCCGAGAATTCGACCATATTAACCCGATTAAGGGGTCTCCCTAGTGTGACGGTTCAAAAAAATCGATTTTTTTTTTTTGTTTTTTCTGAAAGTTCAACATCTTAAGAACATATTCCTAAAATATTATAGCTGAATTCGAAATTTTGGCAACGCTGTGAGCTATGAACAGTAGCGCGCGACCGATATGGCGCCATGTATACCCGCTACATTGGCGATGGCGACAGTAAAACGTATAAGGGCATTGTGGATTTGAATCCATATGACGTGCAGGTGAAAAAGTTAGAGTGTGTTTTACACGTTAAAAAAAGGATGGGTTCTCGTTTGAGAGCAGAAAAAAAGAAACATAAAGGAATAGGGGGAAAAGGTCCGGGAAAATTAACGGATAAGTTAATAAATGATTTAACAGCATATTATGGGTTAGCAATTACACGACACACGGATTCAGTGGAGGAAATGAAGAATGCGATTTGGGCAACGTATCACCATAAGTGCTCCACTGATACAGCGCCCGAACATGATTACTGCCCTACCGGAGCCGACAGCTGGTGTTCGTGGCGCCGCGCTGAAGCAAAAGGCGCCCTCGACAATTACACTCATGATCCACCCCTTACTGAATTCGTACAGCAGGTTATAAAGCCCATTTATACCAATTTATCCCAACACGAATTGATAGAGCGATGTCTAGGCGGAAACACACAGAACAATAACGAAAGTTTTAATCAGTTAATTTGGCATTTCGCCCCCAAACATATATACTCTGGGCCAAAAACAGTTGAAGTAGCAACATATTTAGCAACTGGCATATTTAACGATGGCTACCAGTCACTATTAAGAGTATTAAATACGATGGGAGTAACAATTGGCCCAGAAGCCAAAAGTTTTGCCGATACGCAAGACGTGAACAGAGTTTGCCTTGGAGAGAAAAGGCATCAGGAAGCATCAAAAGAAGCTCGAACTGCTCGAAGGAAAGCAAATGCAGCTTTACAAGAATTGTATGAAGAAGAGGAAGGTGTACTCTATGGGCCAGGCATCGGAGACTAATCGTAAGTATGATTTATTATTTGAAAAATGGTACTTGAATCTTTAAACGCGTTTTACTCGAAACTACATTTTTCGGCCCGGCGATCACGATATCTCCAAAACTACTCAACCAAACGACTTAAAACTTAACATATATATTGAGTGCGTGTTCTCTTAGGATGTGACCTAGAATGAAGTCATTATTTGCAAAATTCGAATTTTGCAGCTCAAAAAACTGACCACTTTTTTGCCGCGAAATGAAAACTTTTCTTTAAAGTGCCGCCATTTTTTTATTTGGTGATTTTCTATTTTCATTCTAGGTCAAGTCCTAGCTACATTCATATAGCTTAAGAAAATAACTGTGTTTTTTGTTTCAGATAACCATGGCAGCCGGAATCGTGATCGCCAGCAGCAGGCGTTTTTTTGCGAGCTTTTCATTATAACCCTTATAACATAAAATATAATTATCATTAATGCTTCAAAAAATTCAAGTAGATTGTCAAAATGTAACTGAATAAATACCCCAAAGTTAGAAACCGCAATATCAAGTACATTTCCTTCAAAAAAATTCCCAAATATAGCCTTATTTTCCAAGCGTCACACTAGGGAGACCCCTTAAGCAAAAAGAACATTCAACCGAATGATCCACCACTTTCGACCGAAATGGAATGTGAACAAGGAAGCCCAGCGAATGCCCAAAACCCTTCTTATGAAGAACTCCTGGATACAATAAAAAAACTAAACGAAACAATTAACATCCTAAAGAATCAGCTTAGTGATGCTAATACATATAACGAGCTATCAACTTACACCTCGAAGAATAGATTCGAAGCTATCGCAACGGACGAGTCACATACATACACCAGTCCCACCAACAAGAGGACTTGCACGCTAGAAGGAACCAACATTCCCAAACCTAAGAAGAAAGCAACAACACAGGACATCCCCGGCAGAAACAGCGAGGTAACAGGCCGGCTAAATCCTCTACCCAAAGACCAGGACAAGCCAAAGGCAATCAACAATCCGTCCCGCCAGCTGACAACCAAAAACAAGGCGCCCTACTCACACATACCTAAAGACAACCAGAACATAGAAGGCTCCCAACCTCACATGTCCAACAGCAATACGACCACTGCTATATCTCAAGGTAACAGCAAACAGCCTCCGATTATTATATACACAAACTCTACTAAACAAATTGTTGACCTACTAGCAGAAAAATTTAAAGACTTTCACATCAAACGCGTAAATACTAACAAACATGTACTACAAATTTCTTCACTCGAAAACTACAAACTAGCATTACAAATCTTAAAACTCAAAGAAATACAATTCTTTACCTACACCCCAAGATCAGAAAAAAATATAACAATACTACTGAAGAACCTAGAAAGCGATTTCAATACGGAAGAAATTCTAACTGAACTGAAAAGCAAAAACCTACCCAATGTACAATTCGTAGCAGTGAAGAAATTCGTAACCCGACGTTCTCTAGCAGAAAACCGAAAATTACCAATATACATAGTTCAATTATCGCCGAATAGTTTAGTCAATAACCTAAAAGAAATTAAGACACTAATGTATACGTCTATAAGTTGGGAAAAATTAGCAAAGAAAGACCGCATCCAATGTACTAGATGCCAAAGAATCGGCCACGGGGCGTCAAATTGCAATCTGAACTATCGCTGTGTTAAATGCGACACCCCACATAACCCGGGTGAGTGCCCGCAAAGTAACACCGATCCCAACAACAAGACATCCATTGATGACATAAAACCCTTTTGCGCGAACTGCAGAAACTTCGGACATCCCGCGTCATATAGAGGATGCCCTAAATTAAAAGAAATGAAGCAAAAAATAATTGAAAAAAACTTAGAATCTAAAATGGAAAAAGAAAAAAAAGTAAACCTAATCAATAAATTCGTGCAAAAGGGAGTTTCCTTTAGCTCAATTCTACTAAATAAAAAGCAACCCAACCCAGCTTCTCCTCTTAAGCCTAATGCTCCAGAAACTCATTGGAGCAATACCGCTACCCACCCGCACCAAAACCCATTACTAGAACAAATAAAAAAGACAATCGAATCCACTGTAAATATCCAAATGACACGATTAGCTAAACAAATTAATATAAATACAGTCAGAATAGATATGATAGCTGAAGCCCTCCAAATGAACTGTAATGCCTCAACTGAATAATAGTTCTAATCACCTCGTGAGCACCGTAGGGAAAATATCCCTTAGGAAATTGAAAATAATTGAATTAAATGTCAACTCGTTGATCAACCATGAAAGAAGAGCGAATCTAGCAGAGCTCCTAAAAACACATAACCCGGATGCGGTCCTTCTTTGCGAAACCAAATTAAATCACAACCACCATGTTAGCTTTAAGGACTACATATTCTTAAGAAATGATAGACAAAATGCTAAGCAAGCTGGGGGAACTGGCATACTCCTAAAAAACAACATAACCTTCAAGTCTGTCCAGCTAGGCTGGATCAATCCGGCAACTTTTGAAACGACAATAGTAAAAATAAAATTACAAAATAACACTAACTTATTTCTAATAGCGGCCTACGCCACCAGTAGCTGTAAAAAAGAATTCTTGGCAGAATTAAACCTAACTTTCAGAAAACTAGACCTCCAAAAAAGTAATAACTACTACTTACTAGCCGGCGACCTAAATGCCAAACACACAGCATGGAATAACCCGATAAACAACAAAAGAGGGGTAGCGCTTTTTAATTGGGTTAAACTCAACCAAATCAATTACCGTATTACCCTATATAATACAGCCATTCCATCCTTCCCTAAAAGCGAAGCCTTCTTAGACATATGCATCGCGGATAGTAGAATCAATTTCCTCAACACACCACTCCCAGACAGACTTGACTCTTTCAATCATGACAGTGACCACAGAGCTGTTGTAATGACCATTTCCTTTCACACGCTGAACCACATTGAATTAAATACAACTAACCCCCCTATTAAATACGACTTTAATAAAACTGATTGGGACAAACTTAAAAACTATCTGACAGATACAGACGAGACGGACATACCAGACAATAAAAACCTCACTACAAAAGAAATAGACACTGCTATAGAAAAACTTAATAGTAACATCCTTAATGCAATCGACTATGCTGTTCCACTTATTCCAACAAACCAAAACCCCACCGATAAATACATTACACATCAAATACTAAATCTCAGAAAACAAAAAAGCCGCCTAATCTCCAAACTTAATAACCTTACCAGAATAACAAACTACACACCTGCTAACGACTATATTATCACAGCACTCAAACATGTACTAAAATCAACGAGAGCAGAAATCAGAAAAGCCTTCAGCAATTCCATAAGTAATTACTGGAAAAAAAAAATCTCAAGATTAACTATACACAACCCAAAAAAATTATTCCCATCTGTCAACAGCATATTCCGTAGTAAGGATTATAACAAAATAGGTGTTTTAAAAATTGCAAATTCCAAAATTGAAATGATAAAGAAGGCAGACATAAACCCACAACACTTACAAACTGATGACAATAACAACCTAGTCATCACGAACACCAGCGACAAACTTAATATCCTAGGCACACACTTCGAAACAGTCCACACTCAAAACGCTCATCTAGGTAAACCACAATTAACAAACCTAATCGTTAATAAAACAAACATCTTCAAAACAGAAATGGAAAAAGACGTACAAGATAATCACTCCCTATGCATTTTTAACAATAATAACATAGCCACCAATCCTGATTCTAACAGTATTCCTGAAAACTTTTTCACCTGCACAGGCGAACTAACAAGAATCTTCAAAAAACTTAACAATAAAAAATCAGCTAGCTTTGATAATATTCCTAATATCGTCTTAAAAAACTTACCACCACTATATATCCGTCATTACACAATCATATTTAACAATTGTCTAAACCTTGCATATTTCCCACAAGTCTGGAAAACAGCCAAACTAATCGCAATAAAAAAGAAAGGGAAGGATGGAAGCGACCCTTCGAGCTACCGGCCTATAAGCCTGCTACCCAACATTAGTAAGGTGCTAGAAATCCTAATAAATAATTCAATTAACAGTCATTGCTCAGATAACAACATAATACCCGAAACTCAATTCGGCTTTCGTTTTAAACACTCCACCATTCATGCTGTGACTAAATTCATTTCCGATATATGCTGGGCCAGAAATGCTGGGGACTGCGTAGGCGCTATCCTAATAGACCTTGAAAAAGCCTTCGATACGGTCTGGCTGGACGGACTATTATTCAAACTTCTTGAAAAAAAATTCCCGAAGCACCTTGTAAAAATGATCTGGAACATGCTAACTAATAAAAGCTTCATAGCCACTGAAGGAACAAACAAATCTGCAAAAACCTTTAAAATAACAAACGGATTACAACAAGGGACAGTCAATTCACCCATATTGTTTAACATTTACACGAGCAACTTATTACAGATGTACGGCCTGAACACCGTTATAAATAAATTCGCAATAGCTTTTGCCGACGATATAGTAATATACGTCAAAGATAATAAACCATCAAGGATTAAAATCCTCTTACAGGACTTATTCGAAAAACTGCAAGATTATTTCCTTGCATGGAAATTAAAGATCAATATTAACAAGTGCGAGTCTATCTTATTCAGGCCATACATTTCTAAGATCTCCGACGCAAACAATGATGTCATAGTTCACTCCAAAAAATTCTCAATACATGACCGCATGGACACCAGTAAAAAAATTCCAAATAAAAACATCGTGCGTTATCTAGGAATTTACCTAGATTTTAAACTAAACTACAACCATCATGTAAATATCCAGATTGACAAAGCGCAAAAAGCCTATCTTCTAAACAAAAAACTATTTTACTCTAAAGTATTATCAAACGAGGTAAAAATCCTATTTTATAAACTTCTAATCAGACCCATACTAACATATGGATGCCCCATCTGGTTTAATATCAGCGCCAGCACAATGGAAAAAATAAGGATATTCGAACGAAAATGCTTAAGGGCCTGTACTAATATGTACAGAACCCCAGAATCCAACTTCATTAAACGATACAGTAACACTAAAATATATAATGAATCTAAAACAGTAAACCGAATAGACTTATTCACGCTAAAATTAATTAGAAACCATTGGGCGAATATTCACAAGATTGACTCAAACAGCCAAATCTACAGCGCAATTTACCCTAACCACAGCCGTCTTTAATACTAGCCGTGCTGAACATAAATCTGGCAACAGGGCGGTAGTCCGGCTTTGATATAAACATAACCCGGGCGATGTGGCTGTCCGCGAGTTTATAAATGCTTATTTGTGCCATTAATAATAATAAAATGTGATATAGTGCAATAAATATAGTGTAGTGCAATAGGATATGTAATGTAGTACAGGTTTATTACTTATTTTATTAATTACGTTGATTTTTCTTCCATTTGTGTGTAGCACAGTTGCTTAGTAGAAGTTAGAGTTTTGTCTTTTGCATTTTAGTTTTTTACAGTAAGATTTTCTAAATTAACAATGCCACGGCGTTGCTGTGTTCCCGGATGCAAGGGAAATTATGATAGCACTTTAAAATCAAACAATTATGTTTCCGTTTTTATATTTCCAAAGAATGAAGAATTGCGAAAAAAATGGGTAGCTGCTATTCCGCGAAAACATTGGACACCTACAAAGTACTCTGTTGTTTGTAGTCTTCATTTTGCTGATAATGATATTCTTAGATATGAACAAGTTGTATCTTCTAGTGGAATACTTGAGAATATTTTACTCAGGTGTCCAAAGCTTACAGAGAATGCAGTACCTTCTATTTTTCCCAATTTACCAACTTATCTTGCAAAGCCTGTACTGCCACAAAGAAAAGATCCTGAACAACGTAGAAAAGAAGTCATTCAAAATCATGAACGTTTAGTTCAAGAATTTCAAGACTTAGATTTAATTAAAAATTTTTCAGATTTAATAAATAAGTATAAAGAGAAACTTGAAATTTCAGAATGTTGGAATATTCAATTAGCGAATTCTAGAATTTATTTTTATAAACTTGATTATGACAATGATCTTTTAGTACTTAATATTCAAATTGTAATTAATGACAAAATGAAATTACAAGTTTTTCATAAAGGTAATGAAATTTCATTCAACGATTTGAAGTGGGTATTGCCTGTTGACATGAAATTATCTCGGTGGTCCCAACTTCAAAATTTATTGGCACGATATAAATTCGCGCTACTTGATGTACCTGATTGTAGAGGATAAAGGAAACACTGTAGAAAATGTATATTTTGATCATTTACAAAGAGGAGGCCTTTCTATTCCCACTGAGGAAGTAACAACCTTATTGATTCATATGTGTGCAATAATGGAAGCCATAATAAATGATAATAATTTGGAATCTCAATTTTTACGGTCTGAGAATCACAAAAATATTTTATGTAGATTAACATATCTTAGTATTAGATCAGATTCGGATTTCTTGCCATTTTCTGAAACGTGCATTTGTGGAAAAGAATACCACGATATTTTGTTTAAATTATTATCTGTTTTTTCAAATATTTTATTAAATGACTATGTAAAAAATATAAACAATAATCAGTTAGATATAAATAGAAATGTTGCTTCTAGTAAACGGAAATTGAAGACTTTTAGTTAGAGTAGTAACAAGTTAACTTATAAATGTGTATTTTCTTTAATATGTATGTATGTACATAGTTTGTTTTATTTGATTAGTACCCTATTTCAAGATTTAACATTCTAGTCGATTTATTTTAAAGATTATTTCTGTTTTCTTTCAGGTAGATTATATCATTGTAATTTTTTTTTTAGTTCTGATCACATTGGTGTTATTTTTGTTACGTTTTTATTTTATTTTATTATGTGGGATGATAGGGCTATTGGCGAACCACCCACTTTATGATTCAAACGGTAACGCGCCACGGTAATACCCCTGAGGTGGTGAGGAAATTTATCGAACCACAAAAAATTGTACTATTTATATATTATTTGGTATGTAATTATTAAAAAATTTCGTATATTCGCATCAATTTTTCTGAAAAAGCGTTAATCAACGTCTATCAACAAAGTCCACCGCAAGACTTGCCAGGCTCCGAAGATTCAAGAGTCGGACTCGGTCGGACTTCCGATCCTCACATGAGCAGTGTTGCCACGTTGTTCAACACGGCTAGTATTAAAGATGGCTGTGCCCTAACCCGTTATACTACCTCAAAACTATAAAAACGGGCTATATACCTCCCGAAGCTTTCCCGTTTCTAGATAGTCAAGGCTTAATCCAAAACGATAGAAATCACCCAATCATTTATCACTATAATAGGAAAAATTATAATAAAACGTTACCATACAACGCGCTCATCGACATATATAGCCCCGAAATGAGATTCGTCCAAACTCTCTCATTACAAGACCAGAACGATAACCACAGATCGTACTCTAAAAAATACTGGTGGTTAACTTAGTATAAATATTGTAAATATGTAAATATGTAAATATGTATTCACCAGCGCTCCGCAAACCATATAACTCATCTTGGCAGCCTTAAGCTACCAATCTCCTCACCTTCACACATCTCTCATCTATTAATATTGTATAAGGATTCGGTCTATGCGCCAACCGTCCTTCAACTAACAACCGTTATATCTTAAAAGCGAACGTCGGCTTCATCTAAATGTTACGGTAGCAATAAGTGCGTTCACATACAACAAAACCACTAACTTCAAAAGACTATGCGTGCTCTGTTATCAGAGCCTAGGGTCTAGCACAAGAGTTTTTCTCATTCTCTTCTATATCTAACTTTTAAGCAACGTTATGTTTATATAAAAAAAATTTTTTGTAACACTCTCTTAGAGCGCAATAAACGTTGTAATTTAAAAAAAAAAAAAAAAAAAGGTGGCTAAGGCGGCTGGCCAGCGCGCAAATCCAGAGATCGCGGGTTCGAGTCCCGCTTAGGCGACTTCCCTTTTTTCCGTGATCCTACATATATATATACTATTTTGAATTTTATAACCTAAGTGCTAAGTGTCAAATAAAGTAAGTTGTCCCAATTTGAAATGTCAGGAGTTTTTACACTACATAGGAGACTGAATTATTGTCTCAATTAATAAGGTAAGTCGCCAAAATTTTTTTAATAGATTTCTTATGTAGAGTCGCAGACTTGGAAGTTATCCGGAGAAGGTTCGACAGAGAAGCATCTGCTTTCGCATAATAATATATATTGCAACAAATTGCATTGCATTTAAATTGCCTGATATTTGTACTTGTATATACCAGCAATTTAGAGTTTTTATGTAAAGCTTATTTTATATTATAGAAATGAAGGGAACGCACAGGACTTCAATAAAAATGAAGGGGACGCACAGGCTTGGAAGTTGTTCGGAGAAGATTAAATAAATAGAAAGACAAAGCATCTTCCTTCGCACATGATTCTGGAAAGTCAAATAAGGTAAATCGACAAAATTATAAACATACTATATATTGTAACAAATTGCATTGCATTTAAATTGCCTGATATTTGTATTTTTTATATACCAGCAATTTAGAGTTTTTATGTAAAGCTTATTTTATATTATAGAAATGAAGGGGACGCACAGGCTTGGATAGTAGAATTGATGATGGGGACGCACAGGCTTGGATGAACAGAAATGAAGGGAATGCACAGGCGTGAAAGTTGTCCGGAGAAGATTAAAAGATAAATAGAAAGACAAAGCATCTTGCTTCGCACATGCTTTTGGAAAGTCAAATAAGGTAAATCGACAAAATTATAAACATACTAAACTAATTTTATTCCAAAACCAATAAATTGTGTGTTGAAAATATTGGACCTCTTCGTTCATCCTCGTTGAATTATTACCATAGCATTTAAATTTCCAGCAACAAGACTTTCTGCCATACGCTCTCATTTCCTTTGGACACATTTTATAATCTACACTTACTTTAACAAAATGCCACTATATTTCTATATAGTTGCTACGCTATTCATTATTAATTTTACTAGTTTTCCATTAACAATATTTCAATTCACCAATAAATATTATTTTTTATACTATACTAAACCAACACCAATAAAAATATTGAATCTCTTCATTCATTTTCGCTAAATTACCATTAACATTTCTTAAATTTCTGCCACAAGACTTTCTATCGCAGATCTTCCCAAGTAGGGGAAATCTGCTTCTGAAACACATGTTTCGGTTCTCCTTCCAACGCTGTGCCTGCGGATAAGGTGGGACGATTTCTACTGTCCTCTCTCTCTGCTTCCTAGCGGCGTTACTGTCTCCTCTGAGAGAGGGAGTGTTGGAGGGAGAACCGAAACATGTGTTTCAGAAGCAGATTTCCCCTACTTGGGAAGGCCTGGATTCTATCGTATGCTCTCATCTCCTTTGTACACATTATGTACCCAGTAAACAAACTGACTGCAGTCTGACGACAGATTGATGTCAGATTCGAGTATATTCTGACGTCAGATTCGGGTCCTACTATGTCCGCATTTGACTATGGTTTTGTGGTCAGAGCCTGAGCTCAGGATCTGATCGCAGATTGATGTCAGATTTCGATCAGATCTTGCTGCCGTGGCTGACCGCAGATTGAGAGCAGAAATCGACCCTACAGCAGATCCTGCGCAGCGCGATCTGACGGCAGATTGGTGTCAGATACAGAGCAGATTCTGACGTCAGATTCGGTGTCCTGATAACCAGGTCTGCCGGCAGATCCGGCGCAGTTTATGTCCGCATTCAACTACGGATCTGCCGGCAGAATCTGCTGCGGATCTGCCGTTCATCTGCCGGCCGATCCGCAGCAGATCCTGCTGCCCGTCCGACACATCCAATAGCGCCATCTGAAGGCAGGGTCTGCTGCGGATCTGCCGTCCATCTGCCGGCAGACCCTGCCTTGTCAGACCCTGCTGTCCATCTGCTGACAGACTGCAGGCAGGGTGGTTATCAGGGTGCCTATTATGTCCGCATTTGACTATGGTTCTGCGGTCAGAGCCTGACATCAGGATCTGACCGCAGATTGATGTCAGATTTCGATCAGATCTTGCTGACAAAAACCGCCCGCAAATTGGCAGCAGAAATCAAGCAGATCCTGATATCGGCCATAGTAGGCAATTTTATATAATAGTATAGATTTAAAAACAGTGCGAAAGTCTTTAGCGTAAATAATATATAGAACACGTTTATATGACCGACTTGAAAGATCTGATTCCTACCATATTTTATGGAAGAAAGAAAAGTTGGTAAACCATGTATTTAAACGGGTATTATAACATTTTTAATGTTTTACTTAGCAAGTTGTTAGTGAATTGAATGCCAGGTCGGCTCCAAATAATGATTTAAACTTTGAAAGACAGTTCTTCCAAATAAAAAAGAATTAATGGTAACTACTATTTATTCAGTCGTCTTAGGGCGGTATTATCATCAATCGTTTTTTAGTTTTTAGCATGCGGCATCTTCTACTAGTCTAGTAGATTAATAAAGGATGCCGGATGCTTAAGACGATCTTCGTCTTCAGCAACGACTGATAATACCGCCCTTACAGACGGGTATACCAAATATATACTCCGCAGTGGAATGCCGGCAAATACGAGTCGTACTCGAGAGCCCTGAATGATCAAGCCCTCGGCCACTTATTCCCGCCACGGTGCTATTTCGCAAGCGAGTAACGCTCGCCCAATCGCGCCCTGGCGGGGTCGTGTCGTGAACTATGTCAGCAGAATCTGCTGTATTTCTGCTGCCTATCTGACGTCAGATCGCGGAGCGCAGGGTCTGCTCGATTTCTGCCATTAAATTGTATCAGCAGATTCTCTGCAGTGTCTGCCGCCAAACAGCTCGCAGACTGTGTACACAGAATCTGCTGCATTTCTGCTGTCTATCTGACGTCAGATCGCGGTGCGCAGGGTCTGTTCGATTTGTGCCATTAAATTGTACCAGCAGATTCTCTGCAGTGTCTGCCGCCAAACAGCTCGCAGACTGTGTACACAGAATCTGCTGCATTTCTGCTGTCTATCTGACGTCAGATCGCGGTGCGCAGGGTCTGTTCGATTTCTGCCATTAAATTGAATCAGCAGACCCTGTCGCCAATCTGCTCTAAGGTTAAGGCAGCACAATCTGTCGGCTTTCTGCTGTCAGTCTGCTTTCATCATCGAATATAACAAATACTGTATCAAATCTGTAGTCTTTCTGCCACAAACATTTGTACTCAGGCGTTGAGCAAAATCTGCAAATACGGACGTGGCTATCTGGGTAGTCTCTATCTACACTTACTATAGCAAAAGGCCACTATTTCTATATAATTTCTATAAAAGTAAGTTCTACGTTAAGTTGTATATACCCATAAAAAACTTCAAAGAAGTAAAAAAATACGCCAAGTACATGAAAAATCAAATAAATCACAAAAAATAGAAGACAATAATAATCACAAAAAGTAGAATCTAGAATTTATCCTTAATTCTGTCGCGTGATAATTCGTAATTTATAATATTAAAAATTATCTAAAGTCAGTCCCTACGCAAATTATCTTTGTAAAAAGAAGTGAGATCCCCATAAAAAACTTCAAAAAAGTAAAAAAATACGCCAAGTACATGAAAAATCAAATAAATCACAAAAAATAGAAGACAATAATAATCACAAAAAAAAATAGAAAAAGTATACAATACAAAAAAAGATGTGAAATCAAAATGAGCTGCCAGTACATAAAGGTGCTTTCCAACTGCGCTTAAGATGACACAACTACATACACACAGCTGAAATGCTGTGTTCATACATTCCATTACAATGTATTACATAATATTAAGCAGATATATTTTTATACAAATAAATATTTTAATACGAATAAATATTTTATTCAAAATACTTGGCGCTGCGCCCCGAATTGGTGTTGCTAAACTCAATAAATATGTATAAATTGCATTAATCCTTTTCTTTCTTTCTTGTACGTGCGTGCGTGCGTGTGTGTGCGTGCGTGCGTGTGCATATGCTACGTATGATATTAGAATTAAATATATGTAGAATAAATCTGGCTGCGTTTCTAATATGTGTATGTATATGTATTTTATATTGTAATGGAGTTGTTGTAAATTATTAATTAATACTAAGGCAATTAATATTTTTTCGGTTGCGCAGCGCCAAGTATTTTGAATAAAATATTTATTCGTATTAAAATATTTATTTGTATAAAAATATATCTGCTTAATATTATGTAATACATTGTAATGGAATGTATGAACACAGCATTTCAGCTGTGTGTATGTAGTTGTGTCATCTTAAGCGCAGTTGGAAAGCACCTTTATGTACTGGCAGCTCATTTTGATTTCACATCTTTTTTTGTATTGTATACTTTTTCTATTTTTTTTTGTGATTATTATTGTCTTCTATTTTTTGTGATTTATTTGATTTTTCATGTACTTGGCGTATTTTTTTACTTTTTTGAAGTTTTTTATGGGGATTTCATTTTACGAACATGAAAATCGGCAAATTGCCACTTTACAACGAAATATCTCAGCTCATAATACACGTAGGAACAAAACGAAGACACTTTTCTTATGTAAATCATACCCAGGCTATCCATTAAGACCATTCAAAATCGAATCGGATCAGCCGTTATTGAGATTCGGAAATCTCAGGGTTCAGAATAGCGAGTCGTGGCGTAATAGAGACACGGCAGTGCTCGCGCTGCGCATATATTAATATATATATATATATATATATATATATATATATATACTTGGCGCGAGACACTACCGTGTCTCTTGATAAGGGTTAATACGCATAACTAAAAATATGGAATATTAAAAGTGCAACTGCACTCCATTTATAAACATATAGTATTTTTTAAATTTATAATTTACATTTCTTTGCCTAATGGGCATTCACTGGTATGCGGTCAATTACTGGTTGATTTACTCTATTATTATTATTATTATTATTATTATTATTATTATAAACGGGAATATTCCCATAGTTTACATAAAGCATACAACAATTGACCTTACATCGTCTACACAAAGCGTGACCTAATATACCCAGATAGCACACCTCGTCTTAGAGACGTCTGGTTCATGTCCATGTTAGGTCTGAAAGTCTGAACGGCCAAAGTCGTAACATGGCTGTTGTGAAGCGGTCTGTCCGGTGTTTCTGAAGCGCCCTCTAGACGTCTGTCAATGGTCTGATAGACGTCGTAGCAGGCGTATAGTAAACGTCTTAAAGACGTTTGCTACAGACGCCTGTATGAGGTCTGTAGCAGGTGTATGTAAGACGTCTGTAGCGTGTGTCTTTAACATGTCTGTACCAGGCGCTGTTAAGACATCTTAGAACAGACATTTCTGAGACGTGTCCGTTACATAGTAGTCGAAGTATTGTTCTATTTTTACAATATATTTATTTGCGTAGGGTATATTAATCACCCAGTATAATTCATATTTTTACAGACACAGGTATATAATGAAACGACAATTAGAAAAATGTGTCTTAATTTCTAGATGTTGTAAAAAGTATTTTATTTTTAATGTTACCATGTATATATTTTTTTGCATTTATGCGCATCCTTGTTCATTTTTGCAGATTAGTTTATATACAGCAGCCATATAAATATTAATTTAGTTGTATACAAAAAACAAATTTAATTATAGTTATTTTTTTAAATAAATATTAAACAACCATTTACAACATAAATATTAAATTAAAATTTAAAAAATTATTTTAATAATTCAGTGTAAAGGAACTGTATCTTAAATTACATATGTGTACAGATATATATATATATGTGGCTGAGCTGTCAATTTTCAGTGACTTCTTAATTTTTACTTTTAAGTTTTAACTTGCAATGAATTGGACGACCCAACGAAACTGTTTTACCGACCCATAAATTGAAGGTGACTGATCTTAGCGCCCTCTTCTCACACCAGCGTTCAAACCAAGAACTACTCTCGAATGATGTATACGTATGTGCGTATATAGCTATGAGCTACACTGCCCTCTTTAGTTAAAATGTCCTATCTAGCATTTTGAAACAACCGAGAAAACTGAAGTTGTATCATTTACTTTGTACCGCCCTTATTTCCCTTGATTAAAGCATGTTGTTGTAGGTAATGTATTATTAACGTCCCTGATAACCATCTGACGCCAATCTGACATCAGATTGGTAGCAGAGTCTGGCATGAGAGCGCAGAATCTGACGTCAGATCCGTAGTCGTCTGTGTCCGCATTTGGCTGCGTTCTGAGGTACAGAATCTGATGTCAGATTCTGATGTCAGATCGGCAGCAGATGGACAGCAGATTCTGCCGTCTGCTAGGCACAGCCAACAGCGCCATCTGTGGGCCAGAATTTTCAAACAATTCCCTACCCGTGACGTCACATGCCCGTCCCTACCCTTACATAACCATCAAGCGGATTCTACAGTATATTAAATAATTCATTCTAGTTATTTAAAAAAGTATTTATTTGTTAATAATATACAGGATCGGAGATTACAATTGTTACAAAATAAGTTGCACATATAAATAGGAAGAGCGACTTTCCACATTTAAATTTACAAATCCACGTCCCGTAACCACTGGTACCTAGTAGGGGCGATATCAGAAAATTTCATTCCATATTTTGGACTTCTTTTTTGTGGAAAAGCATCATATTTCCTGTTGTGTTAGCGCTGAAAACAAACACAAAATTAGTATAAAATTAAACGTAACGTATGAATAAACAGGATTCATGCGATACTTACATCAGCTCCATCTCCGCACAGTACACATTCTAGGCGATCATGCATGCTCCTGCGAACATTAACATTTATAAGAAAACATGTGTTAAATTATTATCTACTAAACAAGTCGCTAAACATTCGCACTTCGTGCATAACCATACTTTTCTATCTTGCAGATGATGTGAATATCGATTTCCGCGACGTAGATAATTGGAAATTATTCAATTTCATGATTACCTTTTCCTTCTGGATAAGTCGAGATGATTTGTCTGGATATTGATGCATAGAATCGCGTGGAATATTATTTGATTTTGCTGTCACTGATTGCCACTACCAGTGACTGCCATCTCAGACGTCGAAAAGGAACGCAAACTGGTCGTAGAGTCTTGACCAATCACGAGTTTCGGCACTATGGCGCAGCCAATCCGAGCGTAGCCCATTATACCACATTTAGTTATCCTCTACCGTGGTACATCTACCTACTTACATACCCTTTGTTCAAACTGGTATCCGTTCTGCTTGAAGACGTACGTTCGAAGAATATTCCAAGTAATTTCAAACATCAATATCCAGACAAATCATCTCGACTTATCCAGAAGGCAAAGGTAATCATGAAATTGAATAATTTCCAATTATCTACGTCGCGGAAATCGACATTCACATCATCTGCAAGACAGAAAAGTATGGTTATGCGCGAAGTGCGAATGTTTAGCGACTTGTTTAGTAGATAATAATTTAACACATGTTTTCTTTTAAATGTTAATGTTCGCAGGAGCATGCATGATCGCCTAGGATGTGTACTGTGCGGAGATGGAGCTGATGTAAGTATCGCATGTATCCTGTTTATTCATACGTTACGTTTAATTTTATACTAATTTTGTGTTTGTTTTCAGCGCTAACACAACAGGAAATATGATGCTTTTCCACAAAAAAGGAGTCCAAAATATGGAATGAAATTTTCTGATATCGCCCCTACTAGGTACCAGTGGTTACGGGACGTGGATTTGTAAATTTAAATGTGGAAAGTCGCTCTTCCTATTTATATGTGCAACTTATTTTGTAACAATTGTAATCTCCGATCCTGTATATTATTAACAAATAAATACTTTTTTAAATAACTAGAATGAATTATTTAATATACTGTAGAATCCGCTTGATGGTTATGTAAGGGTAGGGACGGGCATGTGACGTCACGGGTAGGGAATTGTTTGAAAATTCTGGCCCACAGATGGCGCTGTTGGCTGTGCCTAGCAGACGGCAGAATCTGCTGTCCATCTGCTGCCGATCTGACATCAGAATCTGACATCAGATTCTGTACCTCAGAACGCAGCCAAATGCGGACACAGACGACTACGGATCTGACGTCAGATTCTGCTGCCAGTTCTGGTTATCAGGGGTACCAATTAATTAATTGTTTTAGGTAGGATATTTTAACCATTTGGAAAGAAGTTCATGAAGCATGTAGAAGTCTTCTAACTTTACTTAAAAGGTAACAGACGAGTGGAACTTCAAATATTTCAACATATCTCAAAAAATGAAAAAATGCTAGATAGGACAGTTTAACTAAGTAGGGCAGTACAAGCAGATAAAAGTGAAGATAATTTCTCGGCATATATACAACTTACTTAAATCTACAAACGGGATTTTTAAATTTTCATTACGGGCTTAGATAAAAAAGTTGAAAAAGCAACTTTCGTTATTATTTTCTTCCCTATTCCGAACAATTACAACTTTTGTGGGAACCGACGGAACACGTCACCTAAATAGTAAACTAATCCTTCCAGTCCTAATACTTTTTATAAAGAGAATAGAAAGATGCATCGATAGGGGTATAAAACATATGCAGTTCCATTAAAAAAAATGAGGTGATTTTGAACTTTTATTGAATAATAAGTTTTTTATTAATTTTTACTTTTGCAAATTCTTGTCAACTGAATACTGACTCACTTTTGTTGGAAATTTTTTTCATCAGTTTCGCAGAAATACCTGAAAACTGTTGCGGTCGTTTTACATATATATGGATTTGGGAGACAAATATCATAGCTTCGTATACATTTCAAACTTTTCTTGTATTTGGAAAAATGTTAATAAAAAAATTAAATAACAATCTAAATAAAACTAAAATGGAAAAATTTGTTTACAAGGGATAAATTCGTTGAGAGAAATTTATTCGATGAGAATTTATCCAACGAATAAAGATACTTTTTTTTATGCGAAGAGCGTTTCATCCGTAGTATTTACAAGCATAGGTAAGTAGTAGAGTGGCGTCAAGTGCCCTGCCCAGTGGCGAATGATGAAGGACGAGGATCGTTGTTATCTCCTAATACGCATTCAAAATGAGAATTTCAAATTCGGTCAGCCAATGTTGAATAAATTTTGGTACGATGCGTCGCTTTCGCGAATTCTGATCAAAATGTGATTTGATGTTGTCCACATGCGTGATTTTTTTTACTGTTTTGGTGTCTACTTGTGTACACGGCAGTAGGTAAAATTAATAATTCAGATGTGTACATTAGAAACAATACTCTTCACTTCCAATACTACACCTCTACATATATCTACCTATAGGTAGATATATGTAATTTAATTGTAATGGAATATTTAACAAATCTTACCTGCAAATGATCAAAAATGCACTAAAAACTAAAAAAGAATTTAAATATAATCGTGGGGCAGGATATTTCATCGCTTTCCATCGCCATTTCGACGCTTGCTTCTGTATGAAATTGATTCATTTCATGTTGTAAAATATCCTGCACCACGATTTTATTTAAATTCTTGTTTAGTGTTTGGTGCATTTTTGATCAAATTAAATTAAATAGTTCCGTTTAAAATATTTTGTATATACTTCATTTTAATTATTATTTACTTTTTGGTGTCTCTGGTTTTGATTTGTGGTTATAGGCTAGTTTCAAGTCGTTTGGAGTTATGGTTATGCGTGTTTATCGAAGGGTGCGCAATTTTTTCACCTCCTCGGGGATTAATTTTTTCTTCAAAATTTTGTATTGTCATCAAAACTACATACGCCTGCAAAGTTTCAAGTCTATTCGATAGTTGGAAGTGGGTTAAAATTGCGTTTCTAGATTTGAACCAACCAAACAAAGAAACAAACAGACAGCGGATTGAAGCTGAATAAAATCGTTTAACCTATCGAACAATTGCTGCCTATTGTTATCGTTGCTCTTTGCAAACTTTCTGTTTCTCTGATGTACAGAGTGTAAAGAGATTATATTGTCGCGAGCAAGAAGGGACGAATTTGCACCCCTGAATCGATGACTATTCATTAAGAAACCTTACCGCAAAGTTGATTATGACAAAGGAGATAATGTTTAAATATTAAAGAAAAAAACACATAATGTAGCAAAGGAACCGCTGTTTGATCCGGAAATGATGTTAAAACTTTTACATATTGTACATATTACGTTTAACGAGTCGATTTACGAGTATTTGCTGTAAGAACTATGTTTTCTCAAACGCCGAGAATTTGGGTAGGTAATACAATGTATGTATGTATATCTACTTATCGTTAACATTGACCAGTCCCCCAGAAAAAAAAAACTGAGCAATGACTGTTTCGTGCCATCCTCTCGAGAATGCTATTGCGAGTTCTGCCAGATGTAAGTACCTACCTATTCCAACATCTGAACGTTAGTAAGCAACAGATGTCGGCGGGTTAGAACCACGGTTACTTTCCCTGCCTATCTTTCGTTGCTTTAAAAATTTCTTTAGAGTTTTGTGAAAGAGGAAGGACACCCAAAATTTCTAATTGCACAATATTATTGACCGTCTGTGAATCATATTAGAAGGGTGCACAATAAAATTGAAAAGTTGCGCAATAATATTGAAAGGATGTACAATATATTACATGGTTAAAGAAGATCATCGCCCCCTAGACGCTAAATATATTGTAATATTCATATTGCACAATAATATTGAACGTCTGTGGATCATATTGGAAGATTGCACAATATATTGCGTGAATCAAAACGGTTTTGATATTTTTTGTGCAATATTTAATATGGAGGAAGAAGTAACGTGATATAGATCTATTACGGGGTCTCCCTAGTGTGACGCCTGGAAAATAGGGCAATATTTGGGAATTTTTTTAAGGGAATGTACTTGATATTGCCGTTTCAAACTTTGGAGTATTTATTAAGTTATCTTTGGGCAATGTACTGAAATTTTTTGAAGGATTAGTGATAATTATATTTTACGTTTGAAGGATTACAATGAGGAGCTCGCAAAAAAAAAACACCTACTGCTGGTGATCACGATTCCGGCTGTCATGGACATCTGAAACAAAAAACTCAGTTATTTTTTTAATCTATATGAACGTAGCTAGGGCTTGAACTAGAATGAAAATAGGAAATCACAAAATACAAAAATGGCAGCACTTTAAAGAAAAGGTTTCATTTCGCGGCAAAAAAGTGGTCAGTTTTTTGAGCTGCAAAATTCGAATATTGCATATAATGACTTTATTCTAGTTCAGGTTCTAACAGAACACGCAGTGAATATATATGTTAAGTTTCAAGTCGTTTGGTTGAGTAACTTTTAAGTTATCGTGATCGCCGCGCCAAAAATTGTCGTTTCGAGTAAAACGCGTTTAAACATTCAAATACCATTTATCAAATAATAAATCATACTTACAATTAGTCTGCGATGCACTGAATCACACTAGGTATAACACTTGGAGGGGCCTCTTTAGCACAGAAGGGGACGGTACAGGTAGCTCTGGAGGTAATAGTTTTTCAATTCAAAAAGGTTGAGGGCTCCGATTCATACCTGCACGCCCGGTCGCGCGCTACCTTTCATAGCTCACAGCATTGCCAAAGTTTCGAAGTCAGTTATAATACTTTAGGAATATGTTTTTAAGATGTTGAATTTTCAGAAAAGGCAAAAAATATCGATTTTTTCAAACCGTCACACTAGGGAGACCCCTTAATTAAGATCGTAGCGTAGCTGGTTAAGTGGTTGCCTTCTCCGACATATATTTTATACTCTATTTCAATATACAAGGTGTCGGCGGGAATAGTATACAGCTGGATATTTTCTAACGTATTGGAGATAAAGAAATTGTTTATATCCAATTGCATGGTTCGAGGGGGCAGTTCCGTCTTTAATTTGAAGAGAGGACGACGCAGGCGGAACCACGCACAGGCAGCGGACTACCCCTTGTCTTCCGATGTCTCTCCTCGATGCGTATCGATGGTGGACTTGGTGGGTAATACGTCTTAATTGCTATATTGATAGCATCTTTCGCACGTGCGTCGGGACAAAAGCGGGCTCAGAGCCAGGCGAAAATTCATTCGTCCTTTACGATCGATAATTTATTATTTTTCCAACAACGTTTCGATAACACCTGTTAGCCAAATTTTTAAAGGCCAATAAAAAACGTAGTGAGATTGTTCAGTCTGAATTAGGACGTCTGTCCACGAAGCGTCGCGTCATAGACGCGTACGCGTAGAGACCAATTGTACGCCTGGTATCTTGACAAATGCAGATCAACGATCGACAGATGCGCCGCACAGTGGCGAATATGACCGAAAACCTGGCCAAAAGTCATATTTCCAATTGTAGGGTAAATTGTTGAAATATTTTATTGTAATATGACTCTGAGATAATAAACATGTATTTTTTTAACGTTAAATATTTAATTTGTTGTCTTGATTAAAATTGTAATTCTTAAAAATATTAAAAATTTTGTGATTTATATATATAATATGTCAAATAATTACAGCATCATTACTATAACATTTATATGTGTGTATTTGTAATTTAATGTTATAATGTTATGTCTTGTATAACGGGCAATATGTATAATATACATGTATATATTTTCCTTGTAGTGGGAAAACCAAAGTTCCTTAAAATGCTAGTCAATGTAGTCATTTGACAACATGGTCGCGGATACCTGTATACCTACGTACCGACTTTTTCCGACCATAAGGACACATTCGCATCTCCGTTACTCGCGAGGGTGCATACGCTGGCGATTCCTTGAATTCCATTTTCTGACCTTACCTGGGAGCAGCGTAGTTAATATTCCAACGAGTGGAAATGCCCTATATCGTGGTGCGATACATCGACAATCTATTGTAAATTATGCCACAGAATTCTAGAATCTCTCACAGTTGTGTGTATTATTACAAAGCCGATAGACGAATCAGCCGGATCGTAAGCACATTGCGCGTTGAATAAGCATGTAAATCAAAGGGGAGAACTACATGTATGCGCACATAACGGATTGGAAAATAAAAAATTATCACTAGAATGGTATATTAACTGAAAGGGATCCCTTCTAAAATATTAAAACAAATAGTAACACTCGCGGATATGTAAAGACAGAACTGAGCGGAAACTAGTATACTCGTGCCAATGTGTACATAAACGCTGATATTTGCCAAAATGACAAAAAAGGTGCAAAATTCTGCAACGGCGCCTCATTATGCATACCTTCAGTTTCAAATTGTAAAAAAGAACGGTGCGGCATCTCCTGGCATTATTAACTTTTTACTTAACAATATACAAAAAATGTATATGTTGTCAGTACTCATTTATAACAGCTTCCAGAGAGTCCGCATTTAAAACAAAAATAGTGCATGTGATACTACATCGTAATATATAGTACTTACTCTGATAAGTATACTGGATAATCCGAAAATAAATTTTAAAGTAGCGCGTTAAATTTCGATCCTCAACTTTGAACTGATATATCTTCACAAGAACTGCAGTTCGAAGAGGTTGTGGAATGCCTACTAAGAAGTGAGAAATACTCGACTCCCGCATTTCTCATCACATCTTTGCAAAAACGACGCCAAATGATTCCTTATAATTCGGAAAATACTGAAGGAGATTCCATGAGAAATTAATTTCCATAACCTAAAGCTAATTTCGTTAAAAATAGTCCGAGTTACATGGGTATGATTTTCATCGGAAAAACATAAGGCATCATTTTCATATCGATACGATAAAGAACAAATAATTATTTTTTTCTGAAACAGGTATGGGTAAATGTTTACATTAGAGAAGGATTCTCAATGATTGCAATGACCTTGACATATCCCAGTCAGCCACATCCGTATTTGCAGATTTTGCTCAACGCCTGAGTACAAATGTTTGTGGCAGAAAGACTACAGATTTGATACAGGATTTGTTATATTCGATGATGAAAGCAGACTGACAGCAGAAAGCCGACAGATTGTGCTGCCTTAACCTTAGAGCAGATTGGCGACAGGGTCTGCTGATTCAATTTAATGGCAGAAATCGAACAGACCCTGCGCACCGCGATCTGACGTCAGATAGACAGCAGAAATGCAGCAGATTCTGTGTACACAGTCTGCGAGCTGTTTGGCGGCAGACACTGCAGAGAATCTGCTGGTACAATTTAATGGCACAAATCGAACAGACCCTGCGCTCCGCGATCTGACGTCAGATAGGCAGCAGAAATACAACAGATTCTGCTTACATAGCCTGCGAGCAGTTTGGCGGCAGAAAGTAAGGAAAGTCTGCTGATACAATTTAATGGCAGGAATCGAGCAGACCCTGCGCTCCGCGATCTGACGTCAGATAGGCAGCAGAAATACAGCAGATTCTGCTGACATAGTTCACGACACGACCCCGCCAGGGCGCGATTGGGCGAGCGTTTCTCGCTTGCGAAATAGCACCGTGGCGGGAATAAGTGGCCGAGGGCTTGATCATTCAGGGCTCTCGAGTACGACTCGTATTTGCCGGCATTCCACTGCGGAGTATATATTTGGTATACCCGTCTGTAAGGGCGGTATTATCAGTCGTTGCTGAAGACGAAGATCGTCTTAAGCATCCGGCATCCTTTATTAATCTACTAGACTAGTAGAAGATGCCGCATGCTAAAAACTAAAAAACGATTGATGATAATACCGCCCTAAGACGACTGAATAAATAGTAGTTACCATTAATTCTTTTTTATTTGGAAGAACTGTCTTTCAAAGTTTAAATCATTATTTTGAGCCGACCTGGCATTCAATTCACTAACAACTTGCTAAGTAAACCATTAAAAATGTTATAATACCCGTTTAAATACATGGTTTACCAACTGTTCTTTCTTCCATAAAATATGGTAGGAATCAGATCTTTCAAGTCGGTCTTATAAACGTGTTCTATATATTATTTACGCTAAAGACTTTCGCACTGTTTTTAAATCTATACTATTATATAAAATTGCCTACTATGGCCGACATCAGGATCTGCTTGATTTCTGCCGCCAATTTGCGGGCGGTTTTTGTCAGCAAGATCTGATCGAAATCTGACATCAATCTGCGGTCAGATCCTGATGTCAGGCTCTGACCGCAGAACCATAGTCAAATGCGGACATAATAGGCACCGAATCTGACGTCAGAATCTGCTCTGTATCTGACACCAATCTGCCGTCAGATCGCGCTGCGCAGGATCTGCTGTAGGGTCGATTTCTGCTCTCAATCTGCGGTCAGCCACGGCAGCAAGATCTGATCGAAATCTGACATCAATCTGCGATCAGATCCTGATGTCAGGCTCTGACCACAAAACCATAGTCAAATGCGGACATAGTAGGACCCGAATCTGACGTCAGAATATACTCGAATCTGACATCAATCTGTCGTCAAACTGCAGTCAGTTTGTTTACTGGGATGTAGTCAAGGCTTTGATTTGCGAGATAAAAAACTTTACACTAAAACTGGCGAGTGTTTCACAGCCGACAGTATTAGTATTGATTGGGGCTAGATAAGGGTGAGGGTGCGTAAAGCAAGGATTCACTTTCCCGTCACCCACATTACCACTAGAATTGAGAGTTTAACACATACATCGGTTCGCTAGCATGCTTTACACGCGCCCCCCGCCCTAATCTATCCTCGAGGGTCATTCCACGTGAACTCAGACACTTTTCGGAGTAACATTTCGGACTTTGGTGCAACTTGGATATGTTGTAGTCTTTAGGGATAGAGGAAGTGCAGCATATTTGAAATACTGTTGGTAATTTGGAATACCGAAGTATCTAATAAACTACTAACGCTCTTTAATTTGTAACACCGTAAATTATAGGGGCTAATGACCTTCTCACTAATGACATTTGTTGACCAACCGCCATTTTTACTTTTTCGACTTAATCTGCAGAGGAAGAAAACGTCAATCTGCAAAACTTTTTCAGCGCGTATTCAATCGTTCCAATCATGGTTAAAATATGCCGAAACTTTAGAGTTAAACACTTAATCTACTCATTTGCATATTCCTTCTATGGCTCCGTGCCAGTTTTGCGATAATTTCAAGAATACAAAGTGTGACATGAAATTTTAGGTTCCAATGCCATGTTGCTAATTCGGAATACCGAAGGTGAAGGTAACTTGGAATAGGTATTCCAAAGCTTAGCGATGCTTTCGTTTCACGCGTAATGGCTACCACCGCGTGAATGCGCTGGATATGACACGGGAAATTATATCTGTGATTACTGCAAGTAAATTTTAAGATTTTGAATTTATATTTACATAAAATTGTTCTTTCATTGTGATTTCTTTGCGATATTGTGATATATTGTCATAAAATAAACTAATTTTATAATCTACGTGTTTTGTTTAAGTTTATAAAGAGAAGATAAATTGGAATACCGGTATTCCGAATTACCTGCGTCTTAACGAAATCGATACTTCTTATCATTTTTCATTCAAACTAAAGTTTTAGTAACTTCTTCTTTTTTATTATTACTGAGACTATGAAATATGAAAGTTTATTAGTTTCCCTATGATATTATGCAGTTTTATTTGTTCCCATCCTCTGTCGTAATTTTGTATTCATCTTAAACAAACTGGTATTCCAAATATACTGCACTTCCCCTATATAAACATATATCGAAGGATTTTTGAAAATTTCAAAAATTGTTGAAGTTACAGCTCTTTGAAATATAGTGTTTATTTTTTTTCAAGAAATGGTAACTATTCAACTAACAAACCGATAAAAATGATCGTTTGGATACTTACAGTGGAGATATAAGATTACATAATAAAAATTATTTCACTGAAAAAATACAAATTTTTGACCATTTACTTTGCAATTCTTGTAGACAAATGCAATTTTATAATTGAAGGAATCTTTGTAAAAATTTGAAGAAAGTAGGACGATATGGTCCTGTTTGTCCTCTTTACGGACACATTTTAAAAATCGTGGAGACTTTAAAATTGACCAAATGAAAATTAATTGAATGTAACGCTGTGTCAAATCACACCGGCTTGACTGGCCGAGCCGAGTTATAATTTATTGAAAAAAAGTTAGCACTTCCATTCAAACAGCTGTAAAATCGACAGTTTCCAAAATTTTAAAAAATCCTTCGAGATATGTTTATACATCTCTAAAGACTACATCATATTCCAAATTGAGCCACATCCGAAATGTTACTCCAAAATGTGTCCGATTTCGCGTGGAATGTCCAACTATGAATCCAGTCCGAGGGGACTCGTTGGAAAATGCATCGATTTCGGCCGTCGCGACCTTGGAGCCCGGAGGGCGTTCTCTGTTCTATTTCCCACAGTTGTTTGCAGGTAATAGGTTCTCTGCTGGAGCATATGTAGTTGGTGCTCGTGTGTAATAGGGCGTGTGGATTCTGTACGCTGGCGCGTGTGATTGTCGCTGCCTTGTCCGCGGGTTCTCCGTGATGGGGACTCGCGGGTCGCGATGGCGTGGAGGGTACGCGTTTACCTTACACGTGTTTAGTCCCTTGGTGCCAGGTCTCCTAATTTCCTTGGTTTATTGAGGTTATTTCCCGAGCGGAGCTGAGCTCCGAGGCCCGGTTGAATCTATTGTTCCCTGTTTCGCTGTTTAGCGTTATATTGGGATACGACGCCTCGAGCTGTTTTTATGGAGGTTTTTCGTTTCGCGGGTACTGCACGTGTGCTTCAGGTTGTCGTGACCGTTACTCGTGGACGTTAGTCCATTGTGTTCGCGCGATTTGGGAAAGTCCCTTGTTCCCCTTTTTAGTTAAGATTGCTGGCCGAGTTGGTTAATTTATTCGGACGAAAAACAGCAGCGGAGGCCGCCCGTGGCCGTCCCAAGTTGACGGCGCGGGCCTTGCCTACCTGCCCCCCCCCCCCCCCGCTTCGCTTCTTAAAGCGGTCTGTAGACGTTCAATGTACAGGGTGATCCTGGAGCCACTGGACTCAAAGCGCCCGATTAAAATCATACCAAATGTCATGCAAATCGGACTACTTTTACACAGCAATACAAATCACGAAAAGAACAGGCATTTCCTTACCGCACTCTCTTATCATAGTGAACAGGGAAAGGGTTAAATGGGATGGTTCTGTTTTGTTTATTTTGCGAAATAAGTTGCGAAATAGAAATGCCTGTTCTTTTCGTGATTTGTATTGCTGTGTAAAAGAAGTCCGATTTCCATGACATTTGGTATTAATACGCTGTAATGAATATTTCACCCTCGACTGCGGGGTGCCAATCTCGATTCGCTGCGGTCGGCCGTGGATTTATACTAGAGCTGTTCAGGTACTCGGAACAAACGAGCCGGGATATACTCGGTTCGAATAACCGATCCGAGCCGAGCGCTCGAAAAAAGCGAGCGGCTCGAATGAATCGGGCGGCTCGATTAAAAAGCGAGCGGCTCGATCAAAAATCGAGCTCATTTGACACTCGTCAGGAACGTCAGGTTATAAATTTGGAGTAGATTGCACAATGAAGGTAGCGATTGACGAACGAAACAATTGTTTTCAGCCGTCGCTTTAATCGAGCGCTCGGCTCGGTTCGGAAACCGAGTCCCGGCTCGACTCGAATTTCGAGCTACTCGAATATTCGAGAACTCGAACAGCTCTAATTTATACCTGTTTCAGAAAAACTGCATTCTTTATTCTACATCGTATCGATATGGAAGTGACACCGATGGATTCCTTATGTTTTTCCGATGAAGATCGTACCAAATTTCATGCAAATCGGACTATTTTTAACGAAGACAGCTTCAAATGGTATAATTCGATTTTTCATGAAATTTCCTTCATTATGCTCCGAATTACGTCGTTCTTGGTGTGAGTTTCATCGGCGAAACATAAGGAGTCGATTGGTGTCGTTTTCGCATAGATCTGATGACAAATTGCGGAAATCCCGAACATTTCTCAAGTTCTTAATTTATTCCAACCCCTTCGAGAGTCGAAAGCCCTAAAATTCGGTGAGGCATTGCGGGACGATTAGCCTGTGGAATTTTTCAGAGCGAAACGAAAATTCATTCGTTCTTTACGATTGGTAATTTCATATTTACCTTCCCAAAAACGTTTCGACATATACCTACTCAATCTACTGTCTTCGAAGAGGACCGAGGTCCTCAAGCGACGCTGAAAACGCGCAGAAAAAAGGGACGCGAAAAATCACCGGAAACAGAAAACTAACCGCTTCCACGCGCAAAAAGGACTGACCTGCGCGAGACTGTTTGCCAGATGTGTAGCTTGGCTATATATAGCCCGACCTACCCAGAACCTACCCAGAAGAATTGCAGGGAAATTCTTGCAGGTACTCTTACAAACACATTCTATTTATTTTTAAAAAAAAATATTAGTACTTTTTAAATAAATTCGATAACAGCCAAACGATGAAAAGTATCTCCTTGTTTCATGGGTGGTCGACATCGAATCACATTTTGGTGAAAGTTGTTGAAGGCGAGACGCAACTTCAAAAACGTTGTTTGTAATTATAGCAATCCCGTTCTTATTCTCATTTATAATATTTATTCGTACCTAAATGACAACGGTCCTCGTCGCTCGTCGCTCGTCCCTCATCATTCCATCAGTGAGCACATATCGACGCGCGTTACGAAAAGTAACGTGCATTGATATGTAGGTAGTACTTGACGCGTCACACTGATTCGAAAGACGAAGGAACGCAGTGCAGAGTGAAGTTATTCGCCTTGGAATGAAACTTGAAATAAACGGTACGTCGCGTCGCTACGGATGAGAAACGCTCTTCGATTAAAGACAATTTCTTCATTCTCATCGAATGAATTCATTTAATTGCTTATCTTTTAATCGTTATTCGAAAGAACTGTGTGGCGACGAAGGGTCAAGGGAAGAAGTTGTTTATTACTTCTATATGTGCGGGCGGCAGGAATCCGCGAGGGGTACCGAGGGGTCTCACTTGCTGAAATTTTACAATCCTGTAATACGAGGGGTAAAAGAGAATATTAATTTGATCGTTTTATGATTGTACATACCTGTACATACGGCCCATTTTATATAGGCAGTGTTACAACTGGGAAGGGGCTCCCTCGTCAGACGAGGGCCCCGATTTGTCTAATGACAGACAGATCCTTCAGCTTCGCTGTTTCAACAAACATACATACATACACGTACCGATAACACACGACAAAAGTATTCGTCACTTTCCAATAACTAGTTCATAGGTATTCGTAATTATTATTCGAAGGTTACTCGAATAAAACTTTATTCGGATAACGCCCGCTTGTTATACGTTAGAGAAATCTATACATATACATATGAAAGCGTCGCCACATTTAAGGGCGAGGTCGAGGTCGGATGATGCCATGCTATCTTGCCTTCAAGAATTTTATGTCAGGGACTTAAGTTCTGCGCACACATATCAGTTCCAGCGTGCCAGTGGTAAGAAGAAGAGACCTCCTACGCCCCTCTTCTTCTTACCACTGGCACACAGGAACACTACTGACCCGGAACTGATATGTGTGCGCAGAACTTTAATCCCTGTCATAAAATCCTTGAAGGCAAGATAGCATGGGATTATCCGACCTCGACCTCACCCTTAAATTTGCGCAGACCTTTAGCCTGCGTGCGGTATTGATAGACGGTATTAGGCCCGGTCCAGATCTGAACCGAACGCCACTTAAGTAGTTAGATGGAGCAAGACAAGTAAATCACTCGTCTTACTTCATCTAACGACTCAAGTGGCGTTCGGTTCAGATCTGGACCGGGCCTTACGCGAGACCACAGATCTGGTGACGGGTGATAGCTGATGACCGCGTTGGGTCTCCTACATAGCTTTCGGAAGTCGAACGATTGATTGTAGAGATCTCGTCGTAAAACGTGTATTGAAGGTACACGTGTAGAGGAAGTGCAGTATATTTGAAATACCAGTTTCTTTCACACGAATAAAAAATTACGGCAGAGGATAGGAACAAATAAAACTGCATAATATCATAGGTAAACTAATAAACTTTCATATTTTATAGGTCGCACAAGGAACACTAGGTAAGTGTCCCCCTCCGATTTTTTTCCAGGGACTTAATACCGGTATAACGCTCATACCGGTGTTTCGCCATTACAGCAATACCGATACCGATAACATACCGAAACAGATAAATACCGGTACCGATATCGTACCGAAATAGATAAATACCGAAATCGTTATTGTACCGAAAAATAAAAATACCGAAACCGATATCGTACCGAAAACAATCGGTTACCGGTAACCGAAATAAATACCGGTATTTTTTCGGTATTCTTTTCGGTAACATTTCTATAGACATATATAGACGGAGCGTGTCTGAGGGGTCGATGTGAGGTTCGCGGTAAGGGGAGTGATACAGGCAAATCGGGTATCGCAGTGGCTATGCATGCCGAACAGAATACCGGAAAAATACCGGTATTTATTTCGGTTACCGGTAACCGATTGTTTTCGGTATTTTTATTTTTCGGTACAATATCGATTTCGGTATTTATCTGTTTCGGTACGATATCGATACCGGTATAGCTGTAATGGCGGAATACCGGTATGAGCGTTATACCGGTATTATGTCTCAGACGAAGATACTACCGAAAAATACCGGTATAATACCGGTATTTTACATATCGGTAGGAGTCCCTGTTTTTTTCTCGTTCAGATATGTTGTAGTACTAAAAAAACTAAGAGACACGTGTTTTTTCATTTCTGCGGATATTCGGTTTAAAGGGGTAAAATCCACCGACAAAGATTTAAAACTGAAAGTCGACCGCGCGGAGTTTTAAATCTTTGTCGGTGGATTTTACCCCTTTAAACCGAATATCCGCAGAAATGAAAAAACACGTGTCTCTTAGTTTTTTTTTTGTACTACAACATATCTGAACGAGAAAAAATCGGAGGGGGACACTTACCTAGTGTTCCTTGTCAGTAATAATAAAAAAACAAAAGTAACTGAAACTTTGGTTTGAATGAAAAATGACAAGCAGTATCGATTTGGTTAAGGTGCAGGTAATTTGGAATACCGGTATTCCAATGTACCTTCACTTTATAAACTTAAACGAAACACGTAGATAATAAAATTAGTTTATTCTATGACGCAATCAGGCTAAGAAATCATAATGAAGGAACAATTTTATGTAAATATAAATTCAAAATCTTAACATTTACTTGCAGTAATCACAGATATAATTTCCTGTGTCATTGTAACAGACGAAACCGACGCGGCGGTAGTCATTACGCGTGAAATAAAAGCATCACTAAGGTTTGGAATATTCCAAATTACCTTCACCTTAGGTATTCCGAATCAGCAAGATGGCATTGAAACTAAAATTTCATGTCACACTTTGTATTCTCGAAATTATCACAAAACTGGCACTGAACCACAGAAGGAACATGCAAATGAGTAGATTAAGGGGGTATTCTGGTCTGACGAGGCGTTTTCGTCCCGTTATTATAATAAAGAACCCATAAATTTGATTATTATGTAGGTTATTATTACATGCTTATTGATATTTGAGAAGTATCCTTACAAATTTTGTGAATAGAAAAAAATTAAAATCAAACTCAGTTGACTACTTTAAAGTAATGTTGGAAAAAAAACATGGGGTCACGGTGACCATGATTGGTGTTCTTTGTAGTGAGCAAAAACAAAAAATGTAAAAAGTTATTCTTTGTTTGTATGCCTTTGGCTATCGTCCCTACCAGAATATTTAGTAGTGTTTGAACTATCAACACAAATTTTTGGAATGCATTATATTAAAATTTGTACAAGTTACACGCCAAAGCGCAGGTCATGTCACCAAACATCGGCCCCATCGGGCACACGAATTACGGCCGTTCTAGTCATCTGAAACGAAAGTACTAAAGATTTTTTTAATCTATGTGAGTGTAGTTATCGCCCGAAGCAGATGTAACCAAGTCCGGACATTGTTACCGACATCGCAGCTGTTTAAAAATTTATATTTGATTAAAACAAGGTGTGGGGGAGGTTGTATTAAAACTATTGATATAATTCTGCTTCAGACTATAGGTACACATTCACTTTGAATGTGCGTCAAATTTTAGCTCAATCGGTCAAGTAGTTTTTGAGAAAAATGTGCGGCCGATCTAGAAAAATTGTTTCGAGAAAAACGCGTTTAATGTTTTTCGTGCACTTACGATCTATACGACTGAAGTTACGGTAGATAACGACTATTTTCTGTAACTTATCCCTAATCTGGTATACCAGTACCGTACAGGAAACCTTCCTCAGCTTAAAAAAAAAAATCATTTTGGGCAGCTCTCTTTTCTCTGGTGGGAGTCATAGCCTCTTTAGATACAAGGATCGAGGGAACGATTACGTGCCACGCTGCGGTCTTAAACCCCTATAACTCTGGTAGTTCTACGAATTCCACGTTAATATTGTGGGGACATATTTTCGAAATCCCAAACTATTAGAAAATAAAAAAAGATCGAATTTTTTGGTGTAATAACCGCTTAACCCGCATCCGATTCGGTACACAAGACCACACCATACATCTATAACCCGAGTAATTCGGTTAATTAGTTGCAACCATGTTTCCAAATAGTAATGACTAGTTTTTTAACCTGTCTTCGCCAGGCATTACTATCCTATGTGTATGATAGGACGCCTAAGGTAACCAATATTACGTATATGTACAATGCGGTAGCGGATTCTACATTGTACATAATACCTCTTTAGTCCACAGGTACAACCCATTATCGAATTTTCCAAGGTTTTGATTTTTTACGGCATCTTTGGGTTCCGAAGAAACTTCATGCTGAATCTAAATCTTGTAGGTCATCGGGAAGTACGAAAAAAAGCCTCTAGACAGATTTTGCTAACAAACGAACATCCACCTTAAGCGTCTTATTATATAGGGTTGTAATAAATTTCATTTCAATATCAGACACTCCTTGGTAGGGTGATGCGTGCTGGTGACAATAATAAATATGCGAGGACAAGGATTAACTTGGCCGCGTCGAAGTCGTAAGCATCTGCCGACGGGTGTGGGTTTACAGCCCCGTTATTCGGTTCATCGGTGGTACACTTACCGCGCGGACAAGACCGATTGTCGACCAGATGACGGGAACATTGCCTATTGTCTAATGCTATATAGAAAATATTTAACAAGGGAAGCTATAAAGCGAAACGCGTACATGGCAGTAGAAGATATTAAAAGATAGAGTTCCGTTATGGGTGGACAATATGGAACAAAGAAAACTTCTTTCCAAGGGTATTTGAGTACAATACTAGTATAAACTACTTGAGATTAATGCCTTAACGTTCGCCGAGTCGTCCGCATATCGGCTGCTATAATGTTTTATTACTTTATGTAAGCAACGGGAAACATCCCCGGACAGATCATGAGTTTTGGGAAAAATCTACGCCGTTCCTAACAACCCCCTAAAATTAATCAATCCTGCGGGCATTATGTACTCGTATATTTTAAACATTTTGTTTTCATTTGATATGAATATTGCCTGTAGATTCACATATCGCTGACTTGCCGCACAAAAATGTTCGTAGAACGAAAATATTGTCACCATGGACTGTGTGATCCTTTATCTTCCAGATAATTACGATGTCCCTTTCGACCCACCTCTCCCCTACCTGCATAGGGAAAACCCACTGTACCTGGGGTTTTTGACCAATATTTATAGCGAAACAATGATACCGATCACAGTGTAGTCCCAAGATAATTATCCACGAGTCGTCGCCATCATTACCCTAATTTTGGTTTTACTTCAGCAGCGTTGGGAATCAGCACCGTGCCCACAACGCCCGACGTTCGAAAGCAATGCGACTATGTACCTACTAAAAGGCACGGATAGGAGAATATGTAGCCTTTATTCGGTTACAATATGTGCTTATAAATACCTTTTACAAAACTATCCATATAATGAAAAAATCTTTTTATTGCAGAAAGAAACAACTCTGTGGGGCCCTTATCGCAGATATTACCAACCAACTTATGAAGATACTGTATTGTTCAAACCCCCACACACATGTGTAAAGCGGTCTGTAGACATTCAATATTATTGCGCAATATTCAATATTGCACAATATTATTGACCGTCTGCGGATCATATTGAAAGGTTGCGCAATAAAATTGAAAGGTTGCGCAATAATATTAAAAGTTTGTACAATATATTGTGTGAATCGCGTGGAGGAAAAAGTGACTTGAGATAGATCTATTAATTAAGATCGTAGCGTAGCTGATTGAGTGGTTGCCTTCTCTGACATATATATATTTTATATTCTATTTCATTATACAAGGTGTCGGCGGGAATAGCAAACAGCAGGATATTTCCTATTGTATTGGAGATAAAAAGAATTGTTTACATGCAATTGCATGGTTTAAGGGGGCAAAATTGGCGCAGACGAATTTTTCCTTCGATTATTATTTTAAGAGATACGATGGTCAAGTCCGGTTTTTTAAATGGAACTATTTTTTTAGAGATCACTTGATAGTGCGTTTCCAGACAAATTCAATAACCTATAATGTATACACCTTATTTCAACTGGTTTTCCAGATATTGCGTTACCAAATTTACTGATTTTCACTGGAAGAAAACCCGCTCAAATAGGAAGCATCGGGGATGGTCTACATGGTTAGGAATGAAATAAATATATCGAACTATCTATCTAGTAGATTGAATTTCATCTTTCATTCCTAACCATGTGTAGTCTTGAAGGTCATAGTATACCATATGGTTGAATTTGTCTTGACAGTCGCTTTAATATTGGATAATCAAATATATAGCAAGTTCCATTTAAAAAACTGAGGGTCACCTTCGTTTCAAGGAAAATATTGCGAACACCAAAAATTGAGTTACCGTATTATGTGATGTAAAAAAAAACAGTAAAAGTTTTCCTTCTCCAGTTTTTTACAAATACTTACCATATTCGAGAACACTGTATAAGAATAGCAGATATAGCCGCTTCGTCGCTGTGAGTACCGCAGGGCTCACAAGGGAAGTTTCGCAACCCGGAAATTCAGAAAATTATGAAACTCGGTGTGCATGTAGAGTAGTTCATCCGTAACGCAACCCCATTTTTTGTTAGTGCCATAATGCAATTATTAAAGGGGGAAATCACCCCTTGAAAAAAATGCAGAATTTTCTTTTCCGCGGAATATCTTGGGAAGGGCGGGAGATATCGAAAAGAAGTTTAAACAAAAATTGTATCCTTTTTTTATATCTACAAAACCACGTAAAAATAATTTTCGAAAAAAACATATTTTTCAAGTTACCCCCACCACCAACTCTTAAAATTAAGATTTTGTATTTTTGAAATATACGCAGAAATATCTCTGGATAATCTCTTTTCATACATATAAATAGTATATGTGTTATATTGTTTTTGCAACAAATAAAACCTCTATTATCGAATTCGAAGTCCATTTTAGCAGTTGCCGTTAATAACATGGTTTCTTAAACACATATTTAAATTAATAGTTATATAAAGTTTAGACAGCTTTCAATTATTTAAGCAAGGCAGTAGGTACTTAAAATTGTATCCAAGGTAAAACTCATTAAAACTAATCAATGACGTGCATGAATCATTATGATATCAGCACATTCGTACATGCATTACTTCAAGTGTAATCGTATTAGGCTATTTCGGAAACCACACGATAAATAAATAATGTGCGAAGATTTACAACGACTTTGCAAAACATATATTTTATCATTAAAATGACATAGAATCGCATTGATGCCGATAACCTTGTTGAACTTTCCGATTTGCATAATGCATATATATATATATATATATATATATATATATATATGTATGAATTTTAAATGATTGTCAATTTGATCAATTTTACTTACCTATCCCACTAATGACATATATATTACAGTTAAATATTATAATATTACATTAAAGTTATTTATATTAATTTTAATTATAACATTATAGCAGTTTTCATTAATGAAGTGGCCGCATAGAGTAATATTTAAACATTCGCAGTCTCTTTTTGTACATGCTGTATTGTTTGATTATACATTGGAAGAATTATACTAATAGAAAACGATAGATACATTGAAAATTACGGTTTGTAATTGGTAAAATAATGATATTCTTCATAGAAATGATTGAAACAAAAATATCACAAATACTCCTCACAAATACTACATTTGGGTATAAGCTTTTCATTCCTGAAGTAACAGAAATCTACAGGATTATGAAATTCGCTGGGATGCGTTTCTAGATATCCGCTTTGAAACCAAGCATATTGATAAAGGTTTTTGGATATAGGCGAAGAAAACTGGTTGTGGGTTAGGGACTGCAATTTAATTATTTCATTACGTAAGTGCAAGTTGACATCTCTCTCTTGGAGAATCACATTATCCGAAAATGTCCGCACGAAATTTTTCCAAACTTGGAATCCAAACACATCTAAAGGCTGAACGATGCCCGTCGTTTTTTTGTGGAATCATTGAAAAAGTTACTTCCTTGTCTTGTGGAATCAACTGCTGTAACTCATTTGGGCAGTGTCCCGTCCACGAGTCGAGTAGGAGCATGCTTCTACGGCCAGTATTCGGTAGATACACTTCGCTGAACCAAGTTTTAAAATGTTCAGACGTGAATTTTCCTGACTTTGAACTTTGAAGCTCCGATGTAAATATTAACCGGACGGAATAGAGTTCTTTGTATTATCGGATCAAGTGTTCCTGCAGATTCCTTCAAAACTATGTATAGTGGTGAAAGAAGATATCCGCTTGCTGATATAATAGGCATTATGGTGTAGCTATGTTTTGGTGAAGATACCGATTGAATCGTCGCTTCTACCGTTTTCAATCCTAATTTCGTCAATGTTCGCCCAGAATGTATTTCAAGGTTGAAGCCACTCTCGTCTGAATTATAAATTTCTTCAACTCCGACAGCTGGGATGTTAGACTTTACGCGAGAAATAAACGATTCTGCGATATTTTTTATATTGTCAATATCTTCAAACGTAAATTGCGTCCTGAATGTTGTTATCTTGCGGGACACAATTCTATGCGCAGTCTTAAAGTTCTAAATCCACCATTTATTTGCCACAAATTGGGGTAGGTCCACCTGGGTTTTTGCCTCCAAGGCTCATAATCTTAAATTCATGTCATGATCTTCTGTCACAAGCTTCTTCAAACTTTTGCAGTACATATTCCGCAATAAATGCAAATTTATCTACATTTGTTCCACCTATCTCTACACTCGCCTCCCACCTGTATAGCTGCTGCAAAGATTTAACCACGCGATAATTTTTTTGTACACTGGTAAGCGATCGACGTGCCTTTTTTCCACTTTTCCAAAACGTTACTGCTTTTCTCTTATAACTTAAGTCAACTTTTCCACCTTCATCATCAGCAGTTCATTCTGCAGGTTCAAAACTGTCTTCTTCTTCTTCTTCTGCAGGCATAATGTACTCTACTCTACAACTCGTGCATCATGTGGTTCGGATGGATCAGCAAAATCGAGCACATAATCATGCTCAATTAATGGTAGGGAATGTATGTTTTGAAATTTTTTTATAATGTCACGAATTTCATTGTGCACTTCCATTTCTACCGAGTTCATAGGTGTCTGCGTTATACTCGCAATTTTAAACGTATTGGCTAAAATGTTTAATACGTTAGCAACATGGATATAGAAGCGAAATAGTTTCACAAAACGCGCGGTGCCGGCAATGGTAGTCACGCGCGTTAAGCGATTGTGTTGCGCTGAGCGGCAGTGGATCGCACGCCGCCGTTGAGTACCACTGTCGGCATCGCGCGGTTTGCCAAACTATTTCGCTTCTGTATTGAAAACAAAACGTGACTTACCACTTCTGTTCATGTTTTCCAAGGAAACGCGTCTGCTGCATCGCGTGGGATGGTCAGATTTTCTCTCAGACCCTTAGTTTTGGAAATAAATTCAAAGATATCTGCAAAAATTGGTGAATTTCGGGTGTCTTTTTCCCTATCATCGTTGTTTAAATACATTCAAATGTTCATAATGCAATAATAACTTATATCGTTGCATTCGAGAAGGTTCATAGAATAATTTGACGCAACGAGCAACCGAATAACTATTACCGTTTCGATACAAAAAATGTTCAAAGTTGAAAATTTGCAGTTTTTTCCAAAATCGAATTTCTCAAAAACTGAGGGTGATGGCGACAAACGGTTTGCGGATTTGTTTTCAGCGTACGAAATTCTATAAGACACGGCTATTGAATGTTACAAGTCCAGATGGCCACTTTTCGAAAATGATCAGCTTTTTACATTGGAATAGTTTTAGTTAGTTTTTTTCTTGTAATGAAAAATATAACCACTTATAATCTATTGCCAAATTAAAATTTTTGTTACCATTTTCGTATTTTACTAAATTACAAAAAATGTTAGCATTTGTAAGTAAATTCAAGCATACCACGTAATTCTGGACAGATTCAATTTCACAAGATTCAATTAATCATATCCGACCGCATCCGACCCTTTGAAAAATTGATATATTTTTGCACAAACGTAGGTGCAATTCGGGAGAAATATACTATTTTGCTTCAATTTTTTATTTGCAATAATAATTGTGCAAATTGAATGTTTTTAATTTTAAATTACACTAATTGAGTAATGTTAAAATAAAATAATAATGAGTAATATATGTTGAAAGTGAAGCACGCAGAGGTGTGCAACGTGCAAAATTATGAATGAAACGCTAGATAAATAAGAATGAATCATGCATGTAATCAGAGAGTGATTGGAATCGAATTTTGGGGAAACAAATAAAAAGGAAGTAAGCAAGTTCTAATAATGATTTTTTTTGTGAAAACAGACACATTAGAATAGTGGAAATAGAGACATAATAATATTTTTTTCGCGCTTGAAGCATATTGAGCCCACTTTGCGGCGGTTGATATGGGGGCCTCAAGTCGGGGACGGACCACTCCCCACCCTTCTTTGCCACAGGCGTGTCCACGGGGGTTGAGGCCACGGAGTGGGGATGACGAGGGTGCCTTCTTCCTAACCACAGCAAACTCTGTTACGCAGTGATGCCAGAATCGTGGGACGCGGGACCAAACGCTTACCCCACTACGACCTACCAGCGTCCCCCACTTTCTTCGCACCACACTGCACACAAGCATATTTTTACTCCTGTCCGTGTGAGTTGCCTGTTGGGCTGCCGAGCACACGAACAAGGGTAGGGATATGCTTGTGTGCTGTGCGATGGGAAGAAAGTGGGGGACGACGGTAGGTCATAGTGGGGGTAAGCGTTCAGTCCCGCGTCCCACGATTCTGGCATCACTGCTGTTACGGCAGTTACCGTCGATCCGCCGTTCACGTACGAACAAGCGATTTGAAGCGTCCTTTTATTTGGTATTTCCAAGTATTACTTTGGTGTATTTTTTTGGTGCATCAGTGTTTTCTACTACTCACAGGTAAGTTCCGTATTTATATATTTCTAAAACTACTCTTTTTCTTTTAAAGTACAGTCTTTACATATTTTTACTTCTTCCCCGTCGTAATAATGTCTGACAGATTTCCATTGAACAAATATTACATGCGTGCTAAAAGAACATTGGATAACTCCCTTCAGGAAGACGCCACGATATCACCAGCCACTAATTTCCAAATGTTACTTGATTTATTTCAAACTAATGATTTTGCTTCACCTGGCACTGGTACTCTTCATTTAGATTCACGTTCTACAGGTTCATTTAACGCTCCGGCTATTGATATCCATCCTTCGCCTGGCAGTAGCTCCCAACTTTCTTTTAATACTTCCGCAAATAATGTTAATTTTCATTTAGATTCATGTTCTGCAAGCTCATTTACCGATCCGGCTATTGATATCCATTCTCCGTCTGGCAGTAGCTCCGAAGTTACTTTGAATTTTTCTGAAAATAATGCTAATTGTCAATCGCGTGTAGAAGAAAATCCTGCCAATAGTGATAATTTCTCTTCTCCTCTAGCCCAGTGGGCTTTGCAACATAACGTTCCTCATAGTACGCTTAACCATTTGCTTTCAATTTTGAAGGAATCGTATTCCCTTGATTTGCCAACTGACGCCAGAACGCTTTTAAAAACAGAAAGAACAATCGTGACAAAATGTGTTGAGCCAGGACACTATTATCATTTCGGATTAAAAAATAGTATTTTACAACTGACAAAATCTTTCGGCGTATCTAACATTCTAAATAACACAATTTATATTAATATTAACGTCGACGGTCTGCACATTTCTAAGAGTTCCGGTAGCCAGGTGTATCCCATCTTATGCAGTATTGCAGGATTTAAAGACATAGCTATGATCGGCATATACCATGGGTATGAGAAACCCACTGATGCCAATTCTTTTCTCAAAGATTTTGTAGACGAAACCATAGACCTCACTAACAACAGACTCGCTATTAATGGACAATTATTTATAATTAAAATAAAATCATTTATTTGTGATGCCCCTGCCAAATCTTTCATTAAGTATACTAAAGGTCATACTGGTTATTATTCTTGCACTAAATGCCATATCAGAGGCAGTAGCGTAGCTAACACAACTTGCTTTCCAGATTCTGATCAAATTCCTTTAAGAACCCATATTGATTTTATATTACAAATTGCAAAAAAACACCACAATGGCACATCTATTATAGAGAAAATTCCCGGCATCGACATGATCAACTCCTTTCCTTTAGATTACATGCACTTGATCTGTCTTGGTGTAGTCAAAAAAGTACTGCTGAAGCTGTGGTGTCGTGGCAAAACCTGTACGAAACTATCACAACCCACAATATCCAGGATATCTTCCAAATTAATAGCTTTGTACCATAGCATCCCAATAGAATTTAATAGAAAACCTCGAAGTCTGGATGATTTAAAAAGATGGAAGGCAACAGAATTTCGTCAATTGTTATTCTATACGGGACCTGTAGTTTTATTCCACACCTTACCTAACGATAAATATAGAAACTTTCTTCATTTACACGTAGCATCCGTTATTTTATCACATTCAAGACACTCTGTCTACCTTGATCGCGCAGCTACCCTATTGCAAAAATTTGTTTCGAAATTTATAGACTTATATGGCCAGCAATACGTGTCCCACAATATACAGAATCTTCTACACATCACACAAGATGTGAAAAATCATGGCCCACTTGACGACTTCAGTTGCTTTCCATTCGAGAACTTTTTACAGGGCATTTCGAACTGCGTGAGGAAGGGTAACCAGCCATTAGAGCAGATTGTCAAACGCCATTCCGAGAAAATTAATTCTTTACCAGAAAAATTGCACCGTAACGTAGATTACCCATTTTTTAAAACTCCGCATTTTAAAGGTCCATTAATGGACACTGTTCGCGACTCTCAACAATTCAAAAGTATTGTATTTCGAGATTATATTTTAAAAATTGAAAAACCTAATAACTGCTGCTGTCTTAACGACGGCAGCATTATTATTATATACAACCTAGTTTTATCAGATAATACACATAAAATAATTGGTAAACCATTTTTGACCCTAACAGATTTTTATACAGATCCATTCAAATCATCCGATTTAGGAATATTCGTTGCAGCTAATTTAGGGCCACTGCAAATTTTTAATGTCACAGACATATGTTATAAATGTGTCAAATTAGAAACGGAAGACAAAATTATTATATTTCCCTTATTATATACGACCCTTCCGAAACCATAACAAAATGCTCTTTCAATTTTTATATTTTCCAACCTATAGCCATACAAATCATCCAGGTTTCGAGGTTTTTCCAGCTTCATATATTTATACTTCTTAACGTAGGAATACTACTGACCTGTACTTCTGTAAATAAAGTTTTAAGGACATACTTCTTTATTCTCTCAACATAGGCGTTAACATGTCCTTAAAAATTCATTTCCTCAACTCACATTTGGATTTCTTCCCACCAAATCTTGGCGTTGTAAGCGACGAACATGGCGAGAGATTTCATCAACAGAGCAAAACTATTGAGAAACGCTACCAAGGATTCTGGGATGAGTCAATGATGGGAGACTACAATTGGTTCCTTGTAAGAGAAACAGATCTCAATGCGGGCAAGAGAAATAGCAAGAGCCAGAAATGTGTTTAAAAAATAATATAAAATGAAATAAAGTACATTTACATTTGTTTTCATTGAAGACCAATACGTAATTCGGCAAAAAACGTGAAGAAATTTAAAAATAGGGGAAAAGTTGAAAATAAGCACTCCCACTCTATCGCCAATAACTTCCTTATTTGTGCATGGATTTTGCTCAAATTAGGCTTATTTTCTTCGTAAAGGTGCGCACTCTACGTAAAAATAAGAAACTGGACGTCACAGGATAATTTCTATGTCTTCCAGGCTATGTAGTGAATTTTTTATTTCAATTTCGGCCCCAAAAAATTACATTTTTCTTAAGTTTCGCTCGACTCCGCCTAAACTATTGGTCCGATTGGAAAACATTGTAGGAACGAATTGAATGCAATTTAATTGACTTTAATTTAAAAGTTGTCGCGATCAAATCGGTCAACTCTGACGCGAGATTTGGCCAGAAACGTCGGGTCGTCTCCTTAAAAAATTATCAAAATTTTCATCGGCCGATATCTCAAAAATGTATCCATAGGATTTTTTTATGTCGATTTTTGAGTTTAGGGGACCACCTTTCATAAGAATTTCATAGTGGAGTCTGGATCAAAAATGATGATTTTTGTATTGTAAACTAGTGTTATCAATCTAGAAAATCATGGAGCATGGTTGGAACGTCGTCCACTTTTATAACGATGGAATCGTCAAGGCGGTGCCGCTGACATGGTTAGAGGCAGGGAAATGCTCGTGGCCACCATATCATGAGAAGCGTATCGTCACTGCCATTCGGAAATGCGAGATACCCGCAGCGTCATGGAGGCAGTTTTCGGTCAAGGCGATTACAAATCTCAGTTTTGGTACATTGAAATTTGCACAATAACTACTATTTATTATATTACCTTGATAACCAGATCTGGGGCGCAGAGCCTGACGTCAGATCCGTAGTCATCCACGACCTTAATAATGTGTGCCTGCAGATGATTATGACACAGCTGTGGCCGAGGCAATACAGTTGCAGAAAAAGAGCAATTTATTGTCTGAAGAAGAAAAAAAACAAGGACAAAAGAGGAAGCTTTCGGGCAGCAAGGAGGCAAAAATACCGACACCCAAAATGAGGAAGACCAATTCCTTATTAGGTGGGTAAATACAAAGGGAAATTATACTGTATAAAAATTATAATATCTAGAGATATTTACATAATTCTGTTTGTTATTGCAATGAAGCGATTAACTTTCATTTTCTAATTCTGTACATTTTCTGTAATGAAATAGTAAAACGCATCGATATGTTTTGTTGATCTACTGATGACTACTCGACTTTTACTTATTCGTTTGACATAGATCTGACACGCAGGTCATGGGTCTAATAAGTGCTTTGTAAGCATTTGTACGCTCACATTCGTTTCTGCAAAGTTATGGTTGCACATTTACTTTCAACGCTAATACATCTCGAGTACCAATTTAATTTAAAGTAGGTTTCCACACGTTTCCGATTTAATTTTGGTCAATGCTGCAGTTAGTATTTAAATACTATCTCTTTGACAAAAATAATTCTTATCTTCTGATACTATTGCTGGGACCCCCACGCCCGGAAGAACATCACGCGGTAGCACCACGCACGGGAGAACATCCCGCGGGAGCCCCACGCCCGAGAGAACATCGCGCAGGACCATCACGCATGGCACTACATCGCGCGGGAGCACCACGCACGGGAGAACATCCCGCGGGAGCCCCACGCCCGAGAGAACATCGCGCAGGAGCATCACGCACGGCACTACATCGCGCGGGAGCACCACGCACGGGAGAACATCCCGCGGGAGCCCCACGCCCGAGAGAACATCGCGCAGGAGCACCACGCACGGCACTATATCGCGCGGGAGCACCACGCGCGAGAGCACCATGCGCGGGAGGACATCGCGCGGAACTACATCGCGCGGGAGAACATCCCGCGGGAGTCCCACGCCCGAGAGAACATCGCGCAGGAGCACCACGCACGGCACTACATCGCGCGAGAGCACCACGCGCGGGAGCAACACGCATGGCACTACATCGCACGGGAGCAACACGCACGGCACTACATCGCGCGTGAGCCCCACGCACGGCACTACATCGCGCGTGAGCCCTACGCACGGCACTACATCGCACGGTGTGCAAAGCTCATGTTTAATTTGTCCATTAATTAGTATTTAAATATTATCTCTTTGACAGAATTGATTCTCATTTTCAGATACTATTTCTGGAAGCCCCACGCACAGGAGTATCTCGCGCGAGAGAATCTTGCACGGCACTACACCGTGCGGGAGCCCCACGCACGGCACTACAATGCACGGTGAGCAAAGCTCATGTTTAATGTGTCCATCAGTTAGTATTTAAATAATATCTCTTTGACAGAATTGATTCTCATTTTCAGATACTATTTCTGGAAGTCCCACGCACAGGAGTATCTCCTACAGGAGCATCTCGCACGGCATCGTCTCGCACGGGAGCAACTCTCACGGGGGCATTATTGGTAAGATAATATGTTATATGTATTTGAATAAAAATACTTTAGGTGGAAATTCTTTTTTATCATTGAAATGTAATAATTAATTTCCAGAAAACACAAATTGTTGCGTACATTGTAATGTCCTTACGGGCACCATAAAAATACTTGCAACACAAATGCACCTTTTCCGGACGATGCAGGTGGATAATTTAAAACTTTTAACGAAAATAAAAAAACATATTGAAGGGAATGGAGCCGAAGAAACTAGAGTCTCGTTGTTTACAAAGTATAATTTGGACTTTCCAATCAAAAGTGAAGATGAGTGGACGGTTCTGGAGAATGGATTACAAAATCGGGAGGATTTTAAAGATGCAGTAAGTAAAATGTTTATATATGTCGTGTTTAAACTTATTTTCGTAAAAAATTATGGTGGGGATAGGTCATTGTATTTTGCAGAAAATATCTAAAGTTGCAAGCTGTTTTTAAAATTCGTTTTCGGTATTTCTTCGATATGAAATTATATTTACTTTGTTAATGCTAAGTAACTCTTAAATTTTAGGTCAATGAATTGGCCTCTTACGGAGGCACGAACATTTACAACTGTGTGAAGAGAATGTTAACCCCCCTAATCGCCGACGAGTTGGCCATAAAATTCAGTTGGCTGGGGCGAAAGGGCAAACGGCCATTTAACTCTGCCTTGGTGGCGAAATTGATAATAGGTATGTAAATATCATTTTCATTTTACTGTTGCTAATATTTATTATTCTCTAACTTAAATATAATGTTTCATCAAAATTCTTGTTTAAGATGCTGCCGAAAAGGGCAATGCCACAAAGAACAGGATTATACAAATATTAAAAGTCTGTACCTTCCCATCCTTTATGCCATTTGCTATCTTGCTCAGCTAAATACTTGGCGTTCCTCTGTGACTGTTCACTTTCGAGTATTTATATTACGTTTATTTTTTATTCTTATTGTGTCTTGTCATTTGTTATATCTAGGAGTAGGAACACCTCGCACAGCATCATTCGGCACGACATCACCTCGCACGGCATCACCTCGCACAGCATCACTATCCGCACGGAGAACCACAAACTGGGGCACTTAAACCAGCCTTCGATGGAAAACTTTCCCGTGGGTTTCCTGTTTTTATACTACTTGATATCTTGTTTTGCTAAATAGCAAGTGTTCCTCTAGGAACGCTCACATTCGAGTAGTTATATTACATTTACACTTTATTCTTAGTTTGTTTTTCCATTAGTTTATGTAGAAGCACTTCGCACGGCATCATCCGCCATCGCATCCTCTCCTACAGGAGATTCTCGAGCGGCATCAGCCCTGAAGGCATCACTTCGCACTAGAGCACCCCAACCGGGAGAACGCTGCAGGGACCACCTTGCAGAGCATCATCCTTGAAGGCATCACATCGCACCAGAGCACTTCGACTGGGAGAACGCTGCAGGGACCACCTTGCAGAGCATCATCCTTGAAGGCATCTCATCGCAACGGAGCACTTCGACCGGGAGAATGCTGCAGGGACCACCTTGCAGAGCATCATCCTTGAAGGCATCACATCGCACCAGAGCACTTCGACCGGGAGAACGCTGCAGGGACCACCTTGCAGAGCATCATCCTTGAAGGCATCTCATCGCACCGGAGCACCTCGACCGGGAGAATGCTGCAGGGACCACCTTGCAGAGCATCATCCTTGAAGGCATCACATCACACCAGAGCACTTCGACCGGGAGAACGCTGCAGGGACCACCTTGCAGAGCATCATCCTTGAAGGCATCACTTCGCACCACAGCACCTCGACCGGGAGAACGTTGCAGGAGAGCAGCTCGCACGGAGAACCACGAATTGGGGCACTTAAACCAGCCTTCGATGGAAAACTTTCCCGTGGGCAGAGTTGGGCATTAGTCGAATAAATTTTTATTCGAATAAATTTTGATTCGACTAAATTTTTATTCGAACGATCTCGAATAAAAATTTCGAATAAAGTGTAGTTATTCGAGAATAACGAATAAATTATTATTCGACTAAATTTTTATTCGAGTGATCTCGAATAAAAATTTCGAATAATAATTTATTCGAAAATATAGAATAAATTCTTAGTCGAATAAATTTGTATTCGTTATTCGTTATTCGTTATTCGAAGGACCTCCGTGGCGACTAGGCGACACGAATAAGCGTGGGTCAGAACCCGAGCCGCTCCGTCTGGGGTCCCGAGGCCTTCGGCCTCTGGTCGGGCCGAGAGGGGATTATGAGACAAGGGGAACGCTTTCCGAATGTACCTACCACCCCTACCGGGGGCTACTCGATATTCCCGTACCATATATCTTCAATTTTAACCAATTTCACAGGGTTATAAATTCCGTTCCGTATATTTCACAATAGAGGTTGAAGATCTTGTAATAACGTATAACATTACAAAACTGATGCACTAAACACCATTAAATATATAAACAAACGGATGACAAGTACAAATAACAAATCGAATATGAAACTGCGATGTATACAAAGTGAATGAGCTTGATAAGTGAATAATTACAAAATTTGACAAATCTAATTGAGGGCTACATCTCTTTGATTTACGGTCTTATGGAATGCTAATTGAACTGTTACCCCATTTTCGTATTTATGTTATTTTGGAAAAGTGGAAGGGATGTATACTGGGTGGAATAAAGCTTTGTTAAAGTTAATTGATTGCTCCTTTACGAAAGGTAGGAGGAGAAGGTGAAGAACCCCCAAAGGTTGTCAACCCGGTTTCACTCAGCGATGTATGCATGCGATACGCGTATGATGGATACCGATTTTCATTGTTCTTTTGAGAATCGTCGTGTGAACGGTCCCATAATGATCAATGTAACATCGGTATCCATCATACACGTATCGCGATACATGAAGCGCCGTGTCAAACCGGGGTAACGGTTGTCGATGAGGTGAGAGTTCGGATGGCTGCCTGCATTCCGGTCGTAAGCCATAAAGTCATAAATTTGGTATATGTACCTGGAAACCATGCTGACAGAATATGAAAGGGAAAGTGAGTTTGAAAACAGCTAAATGAAATGTACTTTTCACAAGATATTCTCTGTCCCTAGCAGGTCAAAGTTTTTCGGTCACAGGCTTACGCCACGCATCCCGCACATGCACCCACACACACACTTTGGGGTTACAGTATGTACTCCCTTCTTCGTCGCAAGCCGCGTGATTGCTGTAAACGTAATTGGTTATGATAGTACTCCGAAGTCGCAAAGAGGCGCAAGTTCAACTTTTGCATATATGAGGCAATCAGAGCAACAACGGACTAACCCACATTGGAAAAAAAATTTTTTTCCTACTTCGTATAAACTAAGAGCCTAGTAGAGCCTATTGGAATACATTATTACTACTACTAACTCAGTTTTGAAAAACTGTGGGTTAGTCCGTTGTTGCTCTGATTGCTTCATATGTTCCTTATACTTTAGGCTATCGAATAATATAAGTTTCAAGGATACGATAATTAACACCGTCACATAAGTTCTTATACTTTCGTTACTTATCTTTTTTTATATATTTCAATAACATCGAATGAATGCATCATTTCATCTTATGAATAAATGAGAATATTTTCAATACCTGAAATGTGAATTTATACATATTATTGGCCTCCTAATTTCCGTGCGTAATTTTTTAAAATTTTATGCAGGAGTTAACTTCGAAATCAAATTCTGCGACCCCAAACAGCCCGCGACTAACCATCTTCATAATGATACACGGTGAAATGTGATCGTAAGTATTTTTCTATCGTGTTCTCACCGAATCGTACCACTGTACGCCCCTGTGCCTTCGTGGCACTCTGCTAATCCCAAATCCATGGCCATTTTCAAACATACATAGTTTATGACACTACCTACAATACTAAAGGGCTATTAAAGAGACGGCTGGTTTGCACGTTTTCTTGGGGACGAACAGTCTTTAGGTATAGTTGTAAATACTGTGAAGCATTTTTGGCTTGCATAGTACCGGAAAAAGTCAGTCTGCATCGATCCTTTGGCAAAGAACCGTCGTGTGATTTTCGAAGTGTGTTGTGCGAACGATTTTGTGATTTCAATCTGGTGTTTTATACCTTTTGTATCCCTCCTGTCTCTTCTGTGTTTCTTCTTCCCAGTTTTTTTAAATTTTCGTTGACCAATATGTCTAATAACGATTCAGTAATACCAGTATCCGTTCCTTCTACTTCTAACAATTCGAGAAATAGTGCCATTTTAGACGGGACATTTTTTAAAATTGATCCAATAAAGTCATGCAATAATAACATAGTGGGTGTATGTGTTAAGTGCGAACCCAAGCGCGTTGAAGTGAAAGGGCGAAGAGACTCCACATCAAATTTCCGGTCTCATTTAAAAAGACGGCACGGTCAGCTTATATTAGACGAATATAACCAGCACCTAGCAGAAAAGAAAGCTCAAAGAACAGAAGTGACAGCAAACAATACGCACACGACAAGGAGTTCCAAAAACAACGAAATCATTCAAGATGGTTTCAATAAGCACTTGACAAACTATATTGTCCATTCAATGGCACCTCTGCGGACGGTCAATGACCCGCATTTTATCAAAATGCTTGAGTACCTGAAAATTGCAAGTAAGTATTCTATTACGAAAATTATTTTCAAGTAAATATATAGTAATTTTTTCCAATTGGGTAGTCTTCGCTGATTTCGATGTCCTTGAAATATGTCGTGAAGGTTAACACTTGGAACAACTTTCCCCTATCACCTATACATATAGCCGTCGCTCGGCTATAGTTTTCAAGATATTCGCAAAAAACTGTGACCGGTAGTTGTTAGGGATGAGATTAGTTGAATGGTCTCCCTCTAAGTGGTGTGGGGGGGGGGGGGGCGCAATGATTGAATGATTTGAGATAAAAAATGTGTCAAACTTTGACTTGTAAAGTACCGTGTAAAACTACCGACCAGTTACTTGCGGAAATGTTGAAAACTAAAGCTGACAATGAGTGACGGTTATATGTATAGGGAAAAGTTATTCCAAATATTAACCTTCACAACATATTTCAAGGACATCGAAATCGGCGAGGACTATTCCTGTGGAAAAATTACCAAATAAATCAATACATAAATAAATAAAAAAAGTAGGCAAAAAATAATTATTTATATTTATATAATGTTAATACATTGCAGATTACAGCGTAAGCGTTATGAGCAGAAGACACTTAAGCCGCCATATAAAACATTTATTTATTGATAATGTAGCTGAAATTAAAAATAAGCTGAATGATGTACAATTCGTATGTACCACAGCTGATATTTGGTCAGCAAAACGAAGGAGCTTTTTAGGAGTAACTGCTCATTGGATTGCTCCAGATTCATACCAAAGAATGTCCGCAGCCTTAGCCTGTAGAAAATTTGGAGGTAACGGTTGTATACTTCGGTAATAATGTACAGGGTGTATACAAAGTAATGGTCACTTGTTTTAGGGAGGAATGTAGCAATAGTACATATTTAACGAACCGTTACTTTATATGGTTGTAATTCCGAATGGCCTCAGTGGCCGATCGACACGAAATATGACGGGAGAGGTGGGGAGGTTGTGTGGACCCTAATATAAAATTGTTGCTTCGGAAATTTATTAGTTTCCGAGATATTACTAAAAAACTTTTAGTATTTCTGTGGACTTCCTCGGACACAACTCATTCAACTTTCCAACTTGTTTCGGATTTTAGTATTGGTTTGGTATAGATTATTGTGGGCCCCGCGCACTGCGGGGGGTGCGCGCCTGCTTACGGGCGTGTAGAGCATGGTAGAAAACGAAGCTGAGTTTGGACATTTGAACCAGAAACCCGCGGAAGCGGTCGATCCTATTATACAGGATGGATACCATTACTCTACTGATATTCAATACTGTAAGGGGTAATTCCACAGGCCAAAATAAAACGAAAATATGGAATATAATTTTGTAACACCGCGCTTGGTTTTAGATTTAGAATCCACACGTCGTCATCACCCCTACCCTCAAACCTCGTGTCGATCGACCACCGGGGCTATTCGAAAGAATATCCCCTTATATACACCACGTACATTATGTTACAAACGAGATAATTATTAAAAATCTTGTATTCATATTTAGGTACACATAGCTACGATGCAATAGCAGAATTATTACAACAAATTCACTTGGAGTATAATCTGAGCTATCCAAAGCTGACTGGAACAGTTACGGACAATGCGAGTAATTTCGTAAAAGCTTTTAAAATTTTTGGGGTAGAAGCCTCACATGGCAAGAACAATGACAGCAACAACGACAGCAACAATGACAGCAACAATAATAGCAACAATGACGAGCACAAGGACGACAACGACAATGACGAGGACGAAGACAGCAACACTGACGAGGAATTGGAGGAACAATTATCGATTACAAACAATACAGACCAAGACATCTCAATATTCGAATGTTTACCTAGACATATCCGCTGCTTTGCGCACACTCTGTCTCTTTGTATGACAACAGACGTAAAGCGAGTGATGAGCAATATTGGTGAATTACAAAATATGCACAAACAAACCATGCATAAATGTAATTTACTGTGGAGTGCTGCATCGCGCCCAAAATCTGGCGAAATTGTACAAAAGATTTTAGACCACACACTAACCAGACCTGGAGACACAAGGTGGAATTCCCTACATGACTCCCTAGCACAAATACTTAAAACAAAGGAGAAAAATTATTTGCTTCACAAAAGTTTAGGGATGAAACATATAATCTCAGACCAAGAGTGGAACGTTTATTTTCATTTCCAACGATGATAAATTCCCCTAAGGCGAATAGATTATCGGACAAGTTGTTTGAAGAACGAGTTGTACTTAAAGCAAATTTGTTAAGTACAAATAAATAATTAGTAACTAAATTTTTTTGATGACGGAAGTGGTGTATTAAATTTTTTTGATGACGGAAGTGGTGTATTATACCGTAAAAAAAACTGCTTTATTTCAGGGTGTGTAACATTGTAACTTCACGACGATCGTTGGAAAAATACCTTTACATATCAATTATATCATTTTAGATATCTGTTTCATTTTGAGACGAACACTGTTCTCTGACTGTGCTATAGTTCCACTGACGTTCGACGTTGAAAAATTACCAAAATCAGAAAAGTTGTCACTATATTTTGATTGTTTTACTGCTGTGGGCTCGCATATGTTTTCTAATTGCAACTGCTTTGTGGAACAGATTTTTCAATCGTAATTAATATTGTGTATCAAAACAACTAAACAATCGATTTTTAAATCTTGGGTATGACATAACAGCAATTGCACTGTTCTCTGCAATGGATGAAGATAAATTAAGAAAATCGCAACTGTGTTTCGAATGTGATAATTTAGCTGCTCAATTCTAGCCATCAATCATGCATGCTCGATGCATCGACGACGTGTTTGGCAATGCCGAGGAAGCTGAAGAACTCATTCAACCAACTCAACTAGTGGAAAGGCCTGTGCGACGCGGGCAGCGTTTTTGGTTCACATTTCTCAAAAGAACAAATCTGTACGATGCTAGCGGTGTATCGCCTCTCAAGTGGAATTCAACATCTCATCGGAGCTTGGAGCTGTATCAAATTCACCTTAGGATGACTCAATCAACCAAGATCCAGGTTGTATTCTCACAACTAAATTTACATCAGTATAGATCAACCATGAACACGAGCCTGAATCTGAAAAATTAGTGCTCTAAGTTCTATTCACTTAGAGAGTACACAATAATTTATAAGAACTCACAAAGGTAAGAAAACTGGAATCTGCACGTGACACGTCGTTATCTACACATTGTGCGCACAGGAGTGATCGCAAGACGGACGCGGTGATACAACCTGCGTCACCTTCCCAGCGGATCTAGCACCGACTTGACAACTCTTCTCACTTTCCCAGAAGTAGCACAAATCGTGATCCATTTAGCATTCATCAATAGCCACCACTCCTGCGAAAGGAATTTGCAATAGTCGTGGTTACATAAATTCAACCGGGACGATCAGCGACCATCCCATCTCAATCCTCACGGGCTCAGCATCAGAGAAGGCATCACAAATTTACAACACTCAAATTCTAGGTGGTCAACGCCCACATCGACTCACTAAAAGGAATTACTCATCTTCTCTGATGTATCTCAACATGCCATGGCAGCGGCAATCTACATTACCGTGTTCTCACCGTCCACAGATCTCAAGGTGACGTCACTCACGTGTTCCAAGGGAAGGCAACACATCTCAAGAAACTTTACATTTCCGAGACTCGTACGTGGGTGCGAGTCATGTTCAAGCAACACTCTCTCAACATTGCTACTACTCTTGGGTGGACGGATTATCAATTTACAATCATGGATCACTTCTCAAACTCACACTGGAAGGCCTCACAATCAAGAACTCTCCTAACACGTGCAACGGAAGACTTCCAAGCACATTGACTCAAGTTGATTGCACATCACCAAACTCAACCACATCACAGCTTGAACATCATTCGCTATGGTGCACGGAACATCATAGCCGACTCAACCTAGGACCTTCTCAACCCACACAACATGACTCATGATGTCGCAACAATGCGTCTCATCTCATCACAGGCAGAATTTACAACTCTGTCTCATTATCATTGCATTTCTGTCATAGTCTAGGCAAACAACGTCTCGTATCAAGAGAACACATCATGTGCCATCGTCTGGTGCCCAGGCATCTCTTGCTTCATGTCATCTTGAAGCGGGTGCATACTCAATGCATTCACACTCACAGGAGACTAGACCAAGACTCTCTGACTCAATCTACATCCAACGTTCAGATATCATTTAGATCTCATTTCCAAAAGGGCAATTTTCAATAAACCCATTCACATATTCTCAGTTTGTTTCAGAATCATCTCAGGGTTGATAAGTTGCATCTCACGAACATTCATCTCACCGCCGCAATGTGACTTGAATCAAGGCAATAATCCAGCGGATGAAAGCCATACTATCAACTTGCATCCAGAATAAATGCAATGCCCTCGTTCCAAATCATCTCAGCATTAATCAAGACTCACAAGACAACTCATGGCCTTCGTCGACGACCAAGGAACGATCAACATTAAAGGCAGACTCAACTCTAATTTGTCGACGCCACGAGTGCACCGTGGCGCCAAGTCTCACCTGCAGTGACCGACGGCCACTAGCAAAGCCTCATTCATCCTAGCAGGAACACTCGTCAATCGTACCACGCCTTCCACGTCTGTCTGGTCTGATACAGGACCACTTTCTCAAGCGATCTCATGGTAGAACTCAGCCTTGTCTTATTTCCATCGGACTAACACACTTGATCATCGGACGACGAACTCCAGTGAGAAGTCAACATCATTGTTGTATGGTGTGTGCTCGACAAAGGGGGATCCGTGTCCATCAATTGATGGGCCAACTACCTCTTTCGAGAGCCACACTTTCACAGCATTCACCATCACTAACATCAACGGTCACAACGTAACTAGCTGATTGTCCACGCATGGCTCGCTCCTCATCAATCGCTGCGTCTACATACATTAATACAATCTTGTGGATCCACCCTTTAATGAGAAACTACTCATCTTAACGACGCCTCGTTATTAATACAATGCCGAAGCGAGCTCATGTGCAATGCATTTACATACAACTCAGATACATTGCATCATTCATTGAAAATCCAGACGTGGAAGTAGTGAGGTTCAACATCATCAACACTTGAATCAGCTGTGGAGCTCGCTCCACGTACACCATGGACCAGGGCGCAACTCAATCAGCTAGAAGTTATGACAACTGGCTGTTCTCATCATTCAACACCTCTCCGCAACTACTATTCAACTCAGTTCACCTAGCACGATTCCTCCAGTGACGTCAGAATCAACTCACTGACACTCATCACCCACTTCTGATGGGAGGGATGAATCAACTTAGCCAGCATCAGCTGTAACAACGTTAATCATGCCAATCGCAAGGTTGGTGGCTTGCTTGTTTCAGGTATCATCATCATCTTCAGTCCAGCTGATGATGGCGGGCAGAATGTTTGGGAATGGTATAGTTCCCAACACCGCCACACTCACTCTCACGGCAGCACCTCGCGGCCTACGATCCAGCGACGCTGATCGATGGGCGAGTCGACACTCAGCGTTGATCGATCGATACTCACTATCGATCGCTCAGCCAATCACCGCTTACCACGCGAATCTATCAGCCAATTAGAGGGCAGCGACGCTGCTCTCGGAGAATCGGGAAGAAGCGTTAGCGGAAGTCCGCCATAATATCTTACTCGCTCGTGTGAAAACTTTGGCAAGCGAAGCCTCTTGTACGCGCCGCGTATCTTTTGCGTCCATTGTGCAACCAGTATACACATTCTGTACTCAATTCAATCACCTTAAAACACACTCATTCTTTGAACACTCACACTCACAATCTAAACACTCAGTCCCCAATTAATATAATTGCAGTGGACGCCACGTGGTGAACCACCTCGTGGTCCTAATCACACTTTTAAACTCACTCATAAATTCAATCGACACCGGATTTAATACAAATCGCGTGTGCACTTCACTCATGTTCACTTAGTTCATTCACTCACCACTCAAACTCATTTAAACACTCACCAGTCCACCAATTAATATAATTGTGTGGACGCCTCGTGGCAACGCCACGCGGTTGAATCAATTCTTTAATCTTTAACACAAACTTATTGCTTCTCTGTTCAATACAAACTAGTTGCATTCACTCACACTCCTTTCACTCACACTCGTTTCACTCACACTCATTCAAAAGGTGCATTATTTTTAATAAATCAAGACAAAGTGCTTCCACTGCAACACGTGTAAATTCTTTCAACCAAAACCTGTCTAAGAATCCATTTTTTACTCATTTCAAATTCAAACAAACATGTTGTCATGGTTTGTTCGTCATTTAAAGTGAATAATGAATAAAGGATAAATGGATGAAAATCACGTGTAACGTAAAAAGACGAATACGCAGTTTTTTTTTAGAAGATTCGAAAATAATAATGATTTGAAGTGAGAGGATAAGGAATACGTAAATTTCCTTGTGTTAATAACGTAGCCACGAAAAGGTAATGTAACAGGAAATTAACGAAAGGTGATAGGCGTTAGTAACTAAAACTCACCCTTGTTGGAAATTCACCTGCAGCTTGAAAATCTGTGTCACAGGGTCACCGAACCGATCCTGGTCATCGATGGACGTGCTCCGTGCACAGCTGGTCCCAGGTATCCTTACATTCCCACTACCCAAAGTTAAGGGTCGCAATGTCAGGTGCGTCCAGGTCAACGTACCGAATATTCACTTCACTGCACGGCTACTAACACTGATCACTTTATTTATCCTGAAGTATTCTTGGGCCGTGTACATTTCTGCGACGCGATTGCTAGCTGACTGACAGGATTTTTTCCAAGCAACTTCCGCTACCCCCAAGTAGCTTCTCTGGTTCCATTATGAGTTAACTCCCACCAGGGCAAGAGGCTTTAGGTAAAAAGAAGCCAACACATTTTCGGAACACGTGTTTTGCAGAAGTGCAACGAACACTTTCACAAAAGCCCGCGCTCCGTCCTTCTACTGCCAATGTACCCATTGCTTCGAGATAGAAAACAGACACCACGTGTATCGGTTTGAAAGGGTCCGAAGAGAAGAGACACTACGCGCAGTCAGCGGACTACCTCTTCTCTTCCTGTGTCTTTCCGCGAGGCGTATTGATGTTGGATAATACTCTGTAATTTCTAGTTCTTCAAAATTAATCAGGCTGATCAGTCAGAGCATTTCGCCAGGGTCGCGGTTTATTGTCCGGCGAGTCGGCGGTAGAGAACGGTTTCCTACAGTTTCGGATAATTTATGACTTAATTGGTTCCGCCTCGTAGCAGTCGTGAACTCAGGGTGTCGGAAAGGGGAAACAGGAATGGTATGCATTTTCTTCTTTATAGTAACTCGAAGACTGTCTCTTCTCTTCGGACCCTTTCAAACCGATACACGTGGTGTCTGTTTTCTATCTCGAAGCAATGGGTACATTGGCAGTAGAAGGACGGAGCGCGGGCTTTTGTGAAAGTGTTCGTTGCACTTCTGCAAAACACGTGTTCCGAAAATGTGTTGGCTTCTTTTTACCTAAAGCCTCTTGCCCTGGTGGGAGTTAACTCATAATGGAACCAGAGAAGCTACTTGGGGGTAGCGGAAGTTGCTTGGAAAAAATCCTGTCAGTCAGCTAGCAATCGCGTCGCAGAAATGTACACAGCCCAAGAATACTTCAGGATAAATAAAGTGATCAGTGTTAGTAGCCGTGCAGTGAAGTGAATATTCGGTACGTTGACCTGGACGCACCTGACATTGCGACCCTTAACTTTGGGTAGTGGGAATGTAAGGATACCTGGGACCAGCTGTGCACGGAGCACGTCCATCAATGACCAGGATCGGTTCGGTGACCCTGTGACACAGATTTTCAAGCTGCAGGTGAATTTTCAACAAGGGTGAGTTTTAGTTACTGATTGGTGATAATTCATTTTTAAATTTAACGCAAGCGATGGCTTGTTTCCGGCGATAATTCTCTAAATTCCCGTACGATAACATTTATTCGGGCTTTTTAAACAAATTTATTCGTTACCACCAACAGTGCTGGCCGTTATTAAATTACGGATTTTTATCACAATACCGAACGACTATCACCTTTCGTTAATTTCCTGTTACATTACCTTTTCGTGGCTACGTTATTAACACAAGGAAATTTACGTATTCCTTATCCTCTCACTTCAAATAATTATTATTTTCGAATCTTCTAAAAAAAAAACTGCGTATTCGTCTTTTTACGTTACACGTGATTTTCATCCATTTATCCTTTATTCATTATTCACTTTAAATGACGAACAAACCATGACAACATGTTCGATTTTATTTGTTACGTCTTTTTCATTTGCCATTCTACGCAAGTTTCTTCGATGCATGCCGAGTTGCTTGCTCGTCGCAGTCGCAGCGCGGCTCGTAGCCACGCTACCGCGGGAACTCGGCCGTCAGACTCGCGCTGTGATTGGTCGGTGCTTTTTATTAATATCTCGTTAACGAAACATCGGAGAGCATTTTCGCAAAGGAAAAAGTTGTTTGAAATCGCCCCCAGAATCACCCCCTTTAAGGAAACGCAACATTTTTGGGACACCCTGTATATAAGTCGAAAATCAAGAGTGACGAAATTGCGGTAAATGCTTCGTTTATTAATTATCGATGGTTAAAGATTGACGTCTGGATCGCCTGAATCAGCCTGAATGACGGCAACTCGACGGACAGCGAGCCGCGCGAGGCAGGCCAGCCAAGGGGCGTGCAGTGGCGGCGGATGCGTGACGGGTTTGCCATGTAGAGCGCATACTTACTTACCTAGGCACTCGAAATTATGTGGTCTCGCCGAAACTGTGACATACGATACTTGCGATAATTTATGAAAAGACGCAAACGTTGTTCGGCATTAAACTTGCCTACTCGTAAAAATCCACAAGGGCATATCAAAACCCGCCCAACGGAATTCTCAAGTAGAGAGGGTGAATGCCATTGCCTTTGAAAATATTGCCCTCAAAAATCACCCACACGGCCATCCAAAGCATCGCGATTGCAGTCTGTGCTCGCGTTGACGACAGTCGTCAAACTGAGGAGACCTTGGCCAAATCCCTGCGCGAAGGACACGAACAACGTTACGAACAAACAACCTACATACAATGTATCGCTACACTTTCTCCGAGTCGCTCGGGCGATGATAGACAGCTTATGCGATAAATTAAATTCTTTATTCTTCATGGAATCGATAGGAATGGCAGTGACACCAATGGATTCCCTATGTTTTTTCGATGAAAATCATACCAAATGTAATGTAAATCGGATTACTTTTAACGAAGCTAATTTTACATGAGGCCCGCGTGTGCCTGTGCTAGAGAATCACAGCTGTTTCGCACGACCAGTCAATGCCCCCGACGAGACCGTTCCGCGCTGAGTTTCGTGGCCTCCGACCGCGACGCTCGAGATCAGGGGGCCATACAATGTTGCGCACTAGAAAGCGACGAATCTGAAATTATTCTGCATTTCTCATCAGATCTTTGCGAAAGTGGCGTCGATCGATTCCTTATGGAAAACATAGAGAATCCATTGGTGTCACTGCCATACCTATCGATTCCATGAAGAATAAAGAATTTAATTTATCGCATAAGCTGTGTATCATCGCTTGAGCCACTCGGCGAAGGTGTAGCGATACATTGTATGTAGGTTGTTTATTCGTAACGTTGTTCGTGTCCTTCGCGCAGGGATTTGGCCAAGGTCTCCTCAGTTTGACGACTGTCGTCAACGCGAGCACAGACTACAATCGCGGTGCGTGAAGACATGGACATTCGCGAGAAAACTAATCGTGGTGCGTGTGTGTAATTAAGTGAACAATCGCGGACGGGACAATCGCGGTGCTTTGGATGGCCGTGTGGGTGATTTTTGAGGGCAATATTTTCAAAGGCAATGGCATTCACCCTCTCTACTTGAGAATCCCGTTGGGCGGGTTTTGATATGCCCTTGTGGATTTTTACGAGTAGGCAGGTTTAATGCCGAACAACGTTTGCGTCTTTTCATAAATTATCGCAAGTAACGTATGTCACAGTTTCGGCGAGGTAGGTAAGTAAGTATGCGCTCTACATGGAAAATCCGTCACGCATCCGCCGCCACTGCACGCCCCTTGCCTGGCCTGCCTCGCGCGGCCCGCTGTCGGTCGAGTTGCCGTCATTCAGGCTGATTCAGGCCATCCAGACGTTAATCTTTAACCATCTATAATTAATAAACGAAGCGTTTACCGCAATTTCGTCACTCTTGATTTTCGACTTATATATGCCTGTAGAATCACCCCCCCCCCCCCCAAAGTATTGACTATATGTAGAGTAACACCCTGTATACAGATAATAATGATGTCTGCCATAGGAAGATTTGTGCACAGTGTTATGACAGCCTCCCGTAGATGCATAGAGCATTATATGAGGAGGGTTTCAATCATATATCTACACTTCGAACTCATTATACATATTTCATATATTATCGAATATGTTTGACGGAGATATATACGCGTCACGCCGCAGACAAATATAGTGAATGCATAGAGGAGTATTATAATTTATCCCAAAATGAGTGGTACACCGTAAGAAACGGGTGTGCCGTCAATGTCGTCACCCGCCGGTGACTATATTTTTTTTAATAAATTTTATTTTTCATTTTATATTCAGGTTCCCTGTTTACTTTCCTTCATTTTCGACATCCCTATCGAACGAGAATCGTACCACTCGGGACGTGCATCGAACGTGAATGGTACCAGTCGGAACGTGAATCGAACATCTTTCATACCACTTTGAACGTGTATCGAACGCCTGCCGTACCACTCTGTACGTGTATTCGACGTCTATCGTACCACTTTCAATGTCTATTGTACCACTGTGAACATGTATGGTACCACTTGTACATAATAATTATAACTATCGTCTTAATATAGCGTTCATCAAACGCAGGAGGTTGGTTTGGAGAGGATGAAGAAAATTATACGCAGTAAAAATTGATTATATTTATTTATGAATTTCTCTCTGGCGTTTAGTCCACCAGTTGAATATTTTAAATACATTTTGCAAGGCACAGTGCTTTGCGTGTCTGCCACATCGCAGAGTATCAACTACATTTAGCTTATTTAGAGATTGTATATCCTCATAGTCAATGTCCAGCGTCTCGATGATCACATCCGCTCTCGTACTTTCATCGAGGAAATCCGCAAGCCATTCGCGTTTCTGCAGCCCTTTAACGGACACGACATGGCACGTGTCATCTTGTTCATCAATCGCATCAGCTACAGCTTTCGTAATTAGCTGTTTAGCCATACTGTATGGAACTTCTCCATCGTTCCAGCATAGCCCATGATGTTTCACCGTCAACCACCGAATGCTTGATTTGTCAGATTTCGTAAGAAGATATTGTGGCATCGAACTCCGAAAAATATATTGTGAGAGAATTGTTCCCTTTCGCAGGACAGCCACTTCCTTCACGACAAATCTTCCATCGACGATGAACCCTTGCAGGCAGCGCTGGCCAGCTCAGGGGCCCCTCACGCGCCTGCTTCCCCTTCCAATCTTTCTCTCGCATAGCGTGCCTTCCGTCGTCAAGGACACCGCGCGACGCTACGAAGGCTGCCATGATGGGCTAGCCGGGCTAGCGTCTTCGCGGTAAAGGGGGGCTCGAGCGCTACACACGACGTACTTATGTGTTAGTGACGCGTCCGGCGAGCCGCCTGTCGCTTGGATATGGGTCATTTCAGGTTAATTCGTTGACTTTCGTACCTATATGTCACGCTTGCTTATGATATTTTTAGTTTCAGAATTGTTTGAAAAGTACAGGTCACCAAAACTGACAACTTATACCGGTTTTTCGCGGGCTGCTTCCACAGATCAATTTTTTGTCTTCGAACCTATCAAATGCATAGACTTTGATCTTTTTTATTTTAATCGCAATGGGCAATCCTCCTGATTAAATTGGTTTGGTACTTCGAAAGTAATTTTCATTATTAAAATAGAAAACCTTGTGAACTGCAATTTCTCGTTAATTGGACGTATTGTTGTTTTATGACTGGTGATGTCCCGATAATTTTTCGCCAGTCCTAAATAGCATCCTCCATACAAATCCACTCGACTACACAACTATTCTCGAAACCACAAATGCTAAACCCCTTTTTCCAACCTCCGGGTTGTTTGGACGATGTACGTTAGCGGTCCCCATCTCCAGACGCCCAAATTTCGAATCCCCTTCCCCTCTTCGGTCTTCGAGGCGCGAACTCTTCCCCATTCAAATCTCATACAAGTCCCTCGCCAAAGCTCGCTGATCTCGAGACCATGTACCCCCCCCCCCCCCCTTTTCCTACAAACGTACTCAAGCCTCCACCTTAAAACCCCAATCAAAAATCCTCTAAATCCATCCAACGGGTGGAATACCCATTTCTAAAGCCCCGAAAGAACCGCCGAAATCCGCAATTCCACGCATACCTTGCGCGTGAGTCATCGGCACGCGTCGATTACATAACACATATTTTAAAGATGACTCATCACGCATACCACAAATTCCTCGCATACCAAACATTCCATTGTTTTGTATAAATACAAGCGCCACATGGACCGCGTATCAGTTAGTTACGATCTATCAGTCAGTTACAATCGATCAGTTAGTTACGATCAACCAGTCAGTTAGTCCGGCAACATCCGCGACACACCGCACCAGTATTTCTTTTATAAAGTTAAAAGCTCGTGAAGTGTTACAAGGATTTCTCCTCTTCTATATCTCTGTAAGCCTTTATTATTCACTATTCTATTTCCTTCTGCTCATATGCAACGATATTATTTAGTTCTTTATATTGCTTTGTATCATTGCGCTTATTACTTTACATTATTTGGTTTTGATTCTGCTTATTGCTTTATATGTACATCGTTAACTGCATTGCTTTCTATCTTGCTTTATACTATTTCAATTGCTTATGCTTATCGCTTAATTATATCATTGCTTGATTTTATTACTTATACTAAAACATTATTAGCGTTACTAATTCTTCTCATGTTTATATTATATTATTAATCACCATTCTATAAATGTTTGTGCCAATGCTCAATGTCCATGCATTATTGTAAACTGCTATACCGTCAGAAGCGCATTACTTATCCACACGCTAACCAATAAATAGTGGTTCTGTTAATCGAAACGTTTAAATTCTTGCTACATCGGTAAAATCTGTTACTACAGATATGTGAAATTTCACAATAAGTACCTCATCATAAGGGCTCTTACCGCACAATTAATAAACTTAAATAAATAAAACGTTCGACTAAAAAATAATAGGAAGAAAACACAAAACTATTGTAGCTTTTTGTCAAAAGGAAAAACTATTCGTTGAAATTAAAATAAAAAAAGGAATGAAATCATTATATTTAATAGTGTTGAAAATAAAAATTAATGTGTGGACGCAGTTTTCCTAGAAACCGGTAGGAGTTGTCAACTTTGAGGGTCAGTGTATTTCGAACAATTCTGAAACAAGAAAAATAATTATTTAAAAATGTAATAAAATTAATTATAAAGATAAATGAAGACTAGAAGTTCACTTGTTCGGATGAATGTAAACGTTAGCTCATCCGAAAAGCTCATAGGATTTTGCAAAATGATATTCACCATAACATAGTTGTCTGACTTATTTTAACTCTAATCAATAAAATACCAATATAGGTACTGCAGTATAAATACTATTTTTATAAAAAGACTTGTTATTAAAATTGATGTGTGACGAAACTATGAATTTTTTGGGTAACCCAATACAGTAGAACTTTGATTAACTGAAAGATCAATTATCGATACATCGATCAAAAAAAATAAAAAAAATTAATTATCGATTAAACAAATAAAAAAGAATAATTATTCACACATCGATTAAAAAGGAACAAAAATATAAATATTATCGACACATCGATTAAAAAAGAAAAAAATGTTCAAAGAAAAAAATAGTTCAAAGCAAACGAAACAAAATAAGAAAATGAACGATCTTCCTTTATGCAAAAACAGAATTCGATAATCCGATGGTCGTACTGGACCTGGCACCAAGATTAGTTACGATAAATAATCGAAGTTCTACTATCATTAGAAACTATGGATCACTCCTTTTTCGTGTCAATGAGATCAAAAACTTCAAAAAAGTAAAAAAATACGCCAAGTACATGAAAATCGCAAAAAATAGAGGATAATAATAATTACAAAATTAAAAAAAGATGTGAAATCAAAATGAGCTGCCAGTACATAAAGATGCTTTCCAACTGCACTTTAGATGACACAACTACATATGCACAGCTAAAATTCCATTACTCATAATGGCTATTTATACAAAGAAAAAATGTATTAAATAATAATATGCAGATATATTTTTATACAAATAAATATTTTAATACGAATAAATAATTGATTCAAAATACTTGGCGCTGCTCTCCGAATTGGTGTTGCTAAACTCAATAAATATGTAATAAATTGCATTAATCCTTTTCTTTCTTTCTTGTCTGTGTATGTGTGCGCGCGCGCGTGTGTGCAGTGATGCCAGAACCGTGGGTTTGCGCCCACGGACCCTACCACCACTCCACGACCAAGCGTACCCCCTCCTAGCGCCTCTAGCGCACCACACAAGCATACCTGTCCCTCCATCTGTGTGCTGTGCGCGCTGCCTGGCTGGTGCTCTCCGGCGAGAATTCGTTTAACCGATACCGAAGCGCTTGGGTCGCAAGCAAAAAGTCAGGAGTTCAAATCCCGGTGTGGATATTCTACTTTTTTTCTTTATTTATTCCCTAATTTCTCTTCCTATATTCTCAGAAGACTAAAGACTTGAAAACTGTTAATTTACAAAACATTTTCGAAGCCTGATTTGTTGCTAAAGATGCGATCCCCTTCTGGTTTGATCACATCTTTAGCAACAAATCAAGCTTCGAAAATGTTTTGTAAATTAACAGTTTTCAAGTCTTTAGTCTTCTGAGAATATAGGAAGAGAAATTAGGGAATAAATAAAGAAAAAAAGTAGAATATCCACACCGGGATTTGAACTCCTGACTTTTTGCTTGCGACCCAAGCGCTTCGATATCGGTTAAACGAATTCTCGCCGGAGAGCACCAGCCAGGCAGCGCGCACAGCACACAGATGGAGGGACAGGTATGCTTGTGGGGTGCGCTAGAGGCGCTAGGAGGGGGTACGCTTGGTCGTGGAGTGGTGGTAGGGTCCGTGGGCGCAAACCCACGGTTCTGGCATCACTGCGTGTGTGTGCGTGTACATATGCTACGCATGGTATTAGAATTAAATATATGTAGAATAAATCTGACTGCGTTTCTAATATGTGTATGTATATGTATTTTATATTGTAATGGAGGTGTTGTAAATTATTAATACTAAGGAAATTAACATTTTTTCTGTTGCGCAGCGCCAAGTATTTTGAATCAAATATTTATTCGTATTAAAATATTTATTTGTATAAAAATATATCTGCATATTATTATTTAATACATTTTTTCTTTGTATAAATAGGCATTATGAGTAATGGAATTTTAGCTGTGCATATGTAGTTGTGTCATCTAAAGTGCAGTTGGAAAGCATCTTTATGTACTGACAGCTCATTTTGATTTCACATCTTTTTTTAATTTTGTAATTATTATTATCCTCTATTTTTTGTGATTTTCATGTACTTGGCGTATTTTTTTACTTTTTTGAAGTTTTTGATGGGGATCTCACTTCTTTTTATAAAGATTATTATTATCATCTATTTTTTGTGATTTGTATATTTTCTTATTTTTTTGTGATTTATTATTATTATCTTCTATTTTTGTGATTTATATGATTTATATGATTTCATGTACTTGGCGTATTTTTTTACTTTTTTGAAGTTTATAATAGGGTGAAGCTACCAGTAGTCGACCATGCATCAGTAGTCGACCACTTTCAGAAAAACATGAAAAAATAAGGTTTTTAGAAGTGACAATCTTTTGAACAGAGTGTAGCTAGAGTGCAGTTATGAGTGCAGTTGGGGAACTGCATTTTGTTCAAAAGATCGTGACTTCTAAAAGCCTTATTTTTCATGTTTTTCTGAAAGCGGTCGACTACTGATACATGGTCGAGTACTGGTGGCTTCACCCTATATATATATTTTTTTTTTATTAAATGTGGATATATATTAAAATTAAATATATAAATCCACATTTTTAAGTTACAACTTAACGTGAAACTTATATAGTACATAGAAATAGAGTGATCCTGTGCTATGGTAAGTGTAGAGACTACAAAATATCCGAAGGAGGTGAGAGCATATGGCAAAAAGTCTTGTTGCAGGAAATTTAAATGGTAATGAACGAACGGAAAAGGAACGAAGAGATCCAATATTTTTAACGCACAATTTATGGGTATTGGAATAAAATTAATTTAGTATGTTTATTGGAAAACTGAAATCTTGTTAATGGAAAACTAATAAAATTAATGAATAGCGTGGCAACTACTATGGATTTTAAAGTATTACGAATGTCTTTCACAAAAGATTGAATTGAAAAGTATCAAAGGCGATGTGTCGTCGGCGTACTTTGTTCACTAATGTGACTTGCTCCACATTGCTAAATTTAAACTAAATTTTGTTCATTTACCTTATTTGAGAAATTTCCAGAAGCTTGTGCGAAAGAAGATGCTTTTCTGTCTATCTAAAATAAAATAATAACTGTCTCTGGACAACCTCCAAGCCTGTGCGTCCCCTTCATTTCTATCCAAGCCTCTGCATCCCCTTCATTTTTATCCAAGCCTCTGCGTCCCTTTCATTTCTATCCAAGCCTGTGCGTCCCCTTCATTTCTATAAGCTTTACATAAAAACTCTATATTATATATATTATATATATTACATATATATCTGACAATTTAAATGCAATTTGTTACAATATAATTATTTTGTACATGCATGATACAAGTTTTCAGAAACATATGCGAAAGAAGGTGCTTCTCTGTCGAATCGAACCTTCTGTGGACAACTTCCAAGTCTGCGACTCTACATAAAATTTTCAGAAACGTATGCAAAAGAACATGCTTCTTTGTCGAATCAAACCTTCTACGGACAACTTCCAAGTCTGCGACTCTACATAAAAACTCTGAAAGAAGATGCTTTTCTGTCGAATTGAACCTTCTCTGGACAACTTCTAAGTCTGCAACTTTACATAAAGAGTCTATATTATTATTATTTATTTTTTAGTCCCTGCATGGTACAAATTTTCAGAAACTTATGCGAAAGAAAATGCTTCTCTGTCGAATTGAACCTTGTCGGGACAACTTCCAAGTCTGCGACTCTACATAAAAAGTCTATATTATTATTATTTTGTCTATGCATGGTATAAATTTTAAAAAACTTATGCGAAAGAAGATGCTTCTCTGTCGAATCGAATATTTTCCGGGCAACTTCCAAGTCTGCGACTCTACATAAAAAGTTTAAAAGAAGATGCTTCTCTGTCGAATCGAACCTTCTCCGGACAACTTCCAAGTTTGTGCCTCTAAATGAAAAGTCTATACTACATTATTATTATTTTGTCCATGCATGGTACGAATTTTCAGAAACGTATGCAAAAGAACATGCTTCTTTGTCGAATCGAACCTTCTACGGACAACTTCCAAGTCTGCAACTCTACATAAAAACTCTCAAAGAAGATGCTTCTCTGTCGAATCGAACCTCCTCCTGACAACTTCCACGTCTGCGACTCTATATAAAAAGTCTATATTATTATTACTTTTTCCATGCATGGTACAAATTTTAAAAAACTTATGTGAAAGAAGATGCTTCTCTGTCGAATTGAACCTTCTCTGGACAACTTTCAAGTCTGCGACTCTACATAAAAAGTTTAAAAGAAGATGCTTCTCTGTCGAATCGAACCTTCTCCGGACAACTTCCAAGTCTGTGCCTCTAAATAAAAAGTCTATACTACATTATTATTATTTTGTCCATGCATGGTACAAATTTTAAGAAACTTATGCGAAAGAAGATGCTCCTCTGTCGAATCGAACTTTCTCCTATTAAAAAATTTTGGCAACTTACCTTGTTAATTGAGACAATAATTCAGTGTCCTAATGTGGTGTAAAAACTCGTGATATTTCAAATTTCGATTTGGACTACTTACCTTATTTAATACTTCGCTGGTTATGAGTGACTAACGCTTGACAGGTTATAATTTGGCGACTTACCTTGTTAGTTGAGACAATAATTCTGTCTCCTATTTAGCGTAAAAAAACTCGTGACATTTCTAATTCGGATATTTAGCGTAAAAAAAAAACTCGTGACATTTCTAATTCGGATAGCTTACTTTATTTGACACTTAGCACTTTAGGTTATGCATGTATGTCAATGACGGACGACGATCCCTGCCGAATGATCCCGAGAGTCTACGAACGACGAACGAAACATGTGTTAGTCCCTCTTTTGGGTGAAGGTGTGCGTATAATGCGTATACGTATTATGTTGACGAAAATTTTCTTGACGACGGAGAAGAAAACGGAAAAAACGGACCGATTCTGACAGATCCATGAGACGATATTACGATATCTCTGACATGCGTGGACCGATTTGATTGATTTTCGTCTTATTCGAAAGCTGATATGCGGTTTACATAAGAAAAATGCCTTTAAATTTAGAAAATATTGCAGGCGTGAAGAGATATTAATGAAATAAAATGTCAGGTTAGGTTGGAATAGCCGCGCGTAGCGTAAAGGTACACGGCAGCGACAGTCGGCATATTCATGTACTTGGCGTCGAGACGCTACCGCGTCTCTAGATATTGTACATCCACATCTATTTCCGAAATAGCAACACGTAACGCGCTTGAAAGAGAAATATCGGTAAGGGAATTTCGAGCATCTGTTTTAATATTTGACATTGTGGAAAAAGCAGTTTCACATACGTAAGTAGATCCGAACATGGAACAAATTTTTAGGCCAAAATTATGTAACATCGGATACTTTTGAATAGGCAACAACTTAAAAAAATCTTCGTCTGTCTCCTTCCTTGAATTAAAAAACGGATCAGTTTGTAACGTGCACAATTCCCTTTGTAACGTTACATCCTGATCCGTTACCTCTGCTGTCCAGGGACTTGCAAACAAATGTATACTTTTACTTAAATGATCAAAATCACTAAATCGCGTATTAAATTCATGCATGATTTGAAGAACATCTTTGCGAAAAACGGAAAATTTAATATTGGGATGTTCTCCCCGAATTTTTAAACAATAAGGAAAATGAGACAGCGTTTCTTCCTGAAGTTGTGCTGCAAATACTTCCAATAGTTTTCGGAAACTACTTATATTTCCGAACAAGTGAACAATGTTTCGTTTTTTGCCCTGCAAACTTAAATTTAAGTGTTGCAGGTGTGAAGCTATATCTGTTAAGGGGTCATGCTCAGTCAGGAGGCCGAAAAAAGGGCGATCTTTGTGAATTTTTTACTCGAAAGCTATAACACATTTCTCAAAAATTCTTTTTTCCTTTTAAAGATTGCATCTAGTACTGTGTATCGTAATTTTTTTATTTAAAAATATTTATTAATAACAAAGTTATTGTCCATCTCTCAAAGGTCCTCTAAAAAAAAGGCTTCTGCGGTGACCACTGCTGTTCGAAAGTCGATCATCTAAATTAAAAAATTCCAAAGAATTTACTTATTATATTATATTATCTTGTCTTTGAACGAAGGATTTTTCGAAATATTGATTTGGGAAAAAATGGCGGATGTTTAAAGTAAAAGTTTCAATTTTCATCATAAATCGTGCCTGATTTTCGTCAATTAAAAGAAAATTAAGCATTGGAAAAAAAATCCTTCGTTCAAAGACTAGTTCATTGTTCCTATAGTAAGCTTGTAAAATTTGAAGTACATCGGTTGAATGGTTTTTGAAATATCTTGGTCACCGATTTTGAAAATGCTGTTTCGAGAAAAACGCGTTTGAAGTTTCAAGTCAAGTTTATACTTATATAAAATGGTTCACTTCGAACGCCTATATCTCGGCCAATTTTATTCGGATTACCTTAAAATTTTTACAGAATAGTTCTAAGATGTTGTACTTAAAGAAAATACAAAAATTGAAAAATCGATTTTTTGAAAGTTGTGACTGAGCATGACCCCTTAAGAACGCCAATGCAGACAGAAATTCGGAGCTCTGCAACTCTTGTCGTATATGTGGCAAAACCGATGGTACTTCCTTGTGAACAAAATCTACTAATAATTTCCGGAGCGCGAAAAAACGTTGCAGGCATTTCGCAGCACTTAGCCAACGAACTTCTGTATATACCCTGATAGCCATCTGCCGTCCGTCTGCAAGCAGATTGACGGCAGGGTCTGCCGGGAGAGCGCAGGATCTGCCGGCAGCTGCGGTGCAGTCTACGTCCGCATTCGGCTACGGATCTGCCGGCAGAGTCTGCGTGGCAGGGTCTGCCGGCAGATCCACGGCAGATCCGCGGCAGATCCTGCCGCCCGCCTGACACATCCAACAGCGCCATCTGTAGGCCACAATTATGAAACAACGCCCTATCCGTGACGTCACATGGACCTACGCACCAACACAAATGTACCGTTATTGCTGTAGGTGTATTCCTAACCTTTTTCTAGTACGCGCGGAGAATTGACAGGAATCGGTGAAATGGAGCAATGGATTTTGTAAATAATAATAATTTTGTTTTTAAAGGTATGTTTTTTTTATTAAACTTTAAATATTTACTCTGTAAGCAGTGGTGATTCTACATGCAAAAATAAGTCAATTTTAGACTATTTTTGCATGTAGAATCACCATATTCCCGCTTATGTTGGTTCTGAAAACAAGTACAATATGAATTTAGAATTAAAAGGATGAACGTGGGGAGGTATATTTTATTTCTGATTATACTGAAGTAAAAATGGTATGTTATGTACGTTTTAAATTAGTGGCGCTGAAAAGTGCCGATTGTTGTTCGTTGAGAACGTCGAGAGGTAGTTCCCGTTAAACTCAGGTAAATAAGCACTGAAAAGTACTGTTTGTTGTCTTCGCCAGTAAAAGGAGACACACCTCTCCTTTTAATAGGCATATCTCTGAAAAAAAAATAACTGTAGTTAAGTAGTGTTTTCTCGTGACAGTAAATTATGACTTTTACTGTCACGTGAAAACAGATCTTCATCGGTCGTCTGTTTCTTCTTCCTCTTCTTCATTCCAGAAACTGCGTGGCCTCCTATGACCCTGGGATGATGAGGGCTGCGTTCGTGTACCACGCTTCCTGCTGCGAACCCTCTCCTTAGCCGCCTTCAGCTCTGCTTGCATCCGCAATTGAAAGTCGGATCGCGTGGGCTTCTCGAACTTGATGTTGCGACACACACCGTCTGAAAAAGAAATGTATGCAAAGTACGTCAGCATCAATGGAACATACAGTAATAGTAACAATAATTCTACGTAAAAAGATGAAAAGCGCTTATTGCTTCGTACCAAAAATCGCCATCGCGATACGGGTGTCGAAGAGTGATCTGTGTCCTTCGCGGCCAAACCAAGTGAAGGACGATGTTAAGTCGTCCGGCAGTGCTTCCCTGAAGCAGCACTTGATTGCTCCCTTCAAATCGAATCCGCCCATGTAGACGAAATACGATACCTAAACAAAGCGAGTACAGATTGATGTAAGTATATATTATATACAAAAGTAAATAAAAGAATAATTTCGTTTTCACTTACGACTTTAGAATAGGTGTCGTCATCGATGTCCTCAAAGCAGTCCACCTCCTGGACTGAGGACAAGGGGAGGACTGCTGGCTTAACGGGCCGGCCAGTATTATGGGTGGTCTGGACAGATTTCTGAATACTCATCAACAGAGTATTCATTCTTCTGCAAACAGAACGGATGGAGACGTAAAGTATTAATAAATACGATACACGCGATACTTACATTAGCTCTGCGTCGATCCGATTCCGCCCAGCGAGATCTTCCATGCTTCTGTGAACATTAACATTTATAAGAAAATATTCTTACAGTGATATTTTTATAGCAAAAAAAGAAACATGTATATTTACCTATTATCAGGGGGTTGGGTCGGCGCTGTATTATGCTGCAACGGCTCACTGTGGATCACAGTGGCGCGTGCAGACGATGTCCCAGAATCTGTGGTTTCTTCGAAGACGGGAACATTGGCGGCATACGTATCCTGAAACATATTATCCTGGTTAACAGTAGGAACATTGTTTGAGGTTGTTGGACCGTCTTCCTGCAAGATCCTGGACAGATCCTGGATGTCCTGGTCGATGGTTGGTAGCTGCGCGATTAACGTCCTTCGGTGCTTCGGAGTTTCCTCCTCCGAAGAAGTGGTTTGGTATCGTCTGGGTCTCACGATCACACGTTTCTCCTGCCTCTTCATGCCAGCCTGTAAGGAAAAAAAGTACATATTACGATACGTAGCAAAGGCGTGTGTGTTAGATATTTCTTCCATTTTACATGCAATATTTTATCCACCAACAATTGTCACCTTTTCCAGATTATATTTGTATGTATCTTAATTGTACTAAACCTCAAGACGAACCTATGTAACATACTACTCAATAATTCGAGTGTAACGCGACAAAGGCTTCAACAGTAGAAAACGTGAAAAAATGACCCATGCAGAAACATTCGAACCAAACGATAAAATAACCCTTCACCAGAGATTAACAAGGATACGTGTACATATGGTTGTATTTATGAAGAGCAATACAAAAGAAGAGAATATAAATATTATAGCACGTCACTCACCAGAAAATAGTCGTAACTTACCAAAATGAAGAGACGAAGCTAGAAAGTGAACTTTTTTTTTTTTTTTTTTTTTTTTACATGGTGGAAATCCCTAACGGATACCTCACCCCCCGTGGGAGGGGTAAGATTATGTGGGGCTTGCACCCACTAAAACCACCATGGTGACCCACCAAGGGAGAAGGACTGACAGCGAGATACTTCTAACGAAAATAAATATTGACGAATTTGAATACTACGATTTCTCGCTGTGTGTAATAACGGCAACGACATAACTACGGGTTTCTAAGGGGATTGGGTCGCCGTTATTGCCAATGGGCGTACTACCGTAAAAAGGAATTCTATAACATTTAGCGCGAACCTGATTGGGGGAGATGTTTAGAATTTCAGGGCTCAATCTGGCGCATTTATATACACCAAGAACGGAAGACTTTATGCCGATATCATAAAAATCATCGACCTCTAGAAATTTTTTAATACCTAAATGATATGAGTTATCGGAGTCCATGCTAATATTGAAAATTAAGCAGATCGAGCCGTCGACTGAGATGCAACAATTATCGCGTACATTGATGCCCAGAGATATGTTATTGAACTCTATCTTGTGATACTGCGAACAATTGGGGTCGTTACTAAGTGGTCTAGATACGTGAGTAGAAAAATCGACATTATAATGAATGTTTGTGCCATGACATTGTATCTCTCCCATTCTATTAGAAAATTGTTGGAGAGGAAGACTTGGCTTTCGCAGATACTTTTTAAAAATGGACATGTTGTTTTCATATGGAAAAGCAGAACATGAATCTAAATTACCAAGACATCTGACATCGTTGGTTAGGTGAAGAAGACCATGGACGTTATAACTATTAAAAGTTGGGCCATAAAGTTGTTCGTTACGAAGAACAAATTTCTCCAGAGATGACTCTGCGAATCTCAAGTGTAGGCTCGATGGAGATTCTGAAACTAAAATCCGTATGGCTGCATGTAAGAATAAGAAATGCTTGTATACGGTTCTCTCCAGTACACCATTCAGTATAACTGGCCCTGTATACAGCAGGAACTGACGAAATTCGGTCGCTTTATATTTAGAGCATAGTTCAATAGCTCTGAGACGTCTGGCAAAGTCTGAGGGGCAATATCTGTTAAGACTCTTCAGTCTCGTAGACAGTATAGAAATGTCTCTGCGGCGCAATTTTGAGAAAGGGGAATATTCTCCATGTACCCACGCAGACAACAGTTTCTTTACTACGCCCAAACATACAAGATGCATGTACTCGAATGGAACTTGCGAAACCATTCCTATCTGTAACAATGACAATGGGCTTGTACCTAGCTTGTGATGTTTCTGTGACGTTTCTTGTGATGTTTCTAACTGCCTAATGTAATCCTCATCGGTTCGAGGAGAATGATGTATCCCATTGAAAGCGTAATGCCTACCGTTCAGGGTACCAGAAACTGCACATTTGGAACAGGGATGGAAAGACATATGCCCACGATGATTTAATACAAATGCTCGAGCTGGGGCATCGGCTATGAAACATCTCAGTCTTATGGGCAACTTAGTGGAATGAAAATTTATTCCTCCGTTGGACATGATGGCCTCGACGTCTGCAGTAAATTTCTCAAAGAAAATATTGAGGTCGTGTGGTTTTTGGGGACCTTTATAGATGCCTACCACTATCGGCTTTATCCGAGGAATATTTGAAATCCTACATTGGACAGGCCAGATATGAATGGAACTTGATTTGTCCAAACTACATCCATCGGTATGAAAATCTAAATCTAACTGTGTAACAAATGATAACGACAAATTGTTCGGGAGACTTTTAACAATTTCTGCTTCCAGATCGAAATGAATGTATTCTCCTGGTGGCACGACAAATGTGACAGCAGGATTACGTGGCGTAGATACAAGCGTTCTAACATCCTGAGGCAACTGGGAGAAACAGGAATGTGTTCGAAGGAGAGATAATATATTATTTCCTTGAACGTGTGTCAAATTGTTGTCTACGAAACAAGACGCTAACCGTTGGCGAAAAGATGGCTCGGAGGAAGTAGCACAGGACAATGAAACGGTATCGCGGAGATTAGAAACGCGTGACGTGGAAGTAGAAGGACCAGCGTTTTCTACATTTATATCGAGCCTATCACTGAAACTATCGGGGATTAAATTACCAGGAGCGGACGAACTGCAACCTGCAGATGTTCCAGCAGCATCTTGCACGGTAGAAGAATTATTCACTACTCTACTGACCGTATTCAATCTGGAACGGTATCGCACGCGTAAGTTCTTTCGCACCTCGCCCATAACCCTCCTTTTCTGTCTCGCCGATAATGCGTTTCCGGGTTTCCGCGACGTAGACAATTTTAAATTATTCAATTCCATAACTACTTACGCCTTCTGGATGTCTCGGATTCGCTTGAATATAAGAAATATATCGCTCAGAATTCCTTGGTACTGCTGTCGATGACTGCCACCTCGGAATGAACGAGAATTCGAAACAAACGTGAAGTAGGAAGTAGAGTCCCGACCAATCACGAATGTCGGCAATACGGCGCAGCCAATCCGTGGCGTCGTCCACAGTACCGCCAAAATGTACGACCAATCCGAGCGATCCCTTGGTACCTCATACCCAGTGGTACCCTTTGTTCGACGTGGTACCCTTTGTGCTTGAAAAGGATCGCTCGGATTGGTCGTACATTTTGGCGGTACTGTGGACGACGCCACGGATTGGCTGCGCCGTATTGCCGACATTCGTGATTGGTCGGGACTCTACTTCCTACTTCACGTTTGTTTCGAATTCTCGTTCATTCCGAGGTGGCAGTCATCGACAGCAGTACCAAGGAATTCTGAGCGATATATTTCTTATATTCAAGCGAATCCGAGACATCCAGAAGGCGTAAGTAGTTATGGAATTGAATAATTTAAAATTGTCTACGTCGCGGAAACCCGGAAACGCATTATCGGCGAGACAGAAAAGGAGGGTTATGGGCGAGGTGCGAAAGAACTTACGCGTGCGATACCGTTCCAGATTGAATACGGTCAGTAGAGTAGTGAATAATTCTTCTACCGTGCAAGATGCTGCTGGAACATCTGCAGGTTGCAGTTCGTCCGCTCCTGGTAATTTAATCCCCGATAGTTTCAGTGATAGGCTCGATATAAATGTAGAAAACGCTGGTCCTTCTACTTCCACGTCACGCGTTTCTAATCTCCGCGATACCGTTTCATTGTCCTGTGCTACTTCCTCCGAGCCATCTTTTCGCCAACGGTTAGCGTCTTGTTTCGTAGACAACAATTTGACACACGTTCAAGGAAATAATATATTATCTCTCCTTCGAACACATTCCTGTTTCTCCCAGTTGCCTCAGGATGTTAGAACGCTTGTATCTGCGCCACGTAATCCTGCTGTCACATTTGTCGTGCCACCAGGAGAATACATTCATTTCGATCTGGAAGCAGAAATTGTTAAAAGTCTCCCGAACAATTTGTCGTTATCATTTGTTACACAGTTAGATTTAGATTTTCATACCGATGGATGTAGTTTGGACAAATCAAGTTCCATTCATATCTGGCCTGTCCAATGTAGGATTTCAAATATTCCTCGGATAAAGCCGATAGTGGTAGGCATCTATAAAGGTCCCCAAAAACCACACGACCTCAATATTTTCTTTGAGAAATTTACTGCAGACGTCGAGGCCATCATGTCCAACGGAGGAATAAATTTTCATTCCACTAAGTTGCCCATAAGACTGAGATGTTTCATAGCCGATGCCCCAGCTCGAGCATTTGTATTAAATCATCGTGGGCATATGTCTTTCCATCCCTGTTCCAAATGTGCAGTTTCTGGTACCCTGAACGGTAGGCATTACGCTTTCAATGGGATACATCATTCTCCTCGAACCGATGAGGATTACATTAGGCAGTTAGAAACATCACAAGAAACGTCACAGAAACATCACAAGCTAGGTACAAGCCCATTGTCATTGTTACAGATAGGAATGGTTTCGCAAGTTCCATTCGAGTACATGCATCTTGTATGTTTGGGCGTAGTAAAGAAACTGTTGTCTGCGTGGGTACATGGAGAATATTCCCCTTTCTCAAAATTGCGCCGCAGAGACATTTCTATACTGTCTACGAGACTGAAGAGTCTTAACAGATATTGCCCCTCAGACTTTGCCAGACGTCTCAGAGCTATTGAACTATGCTCTAAATATAAAGCGACCGAATTTCGTCAGTTCCTGCTGTATACAGGGCCAGTTATACTGAATGGTGTACTGGAGAGAACCGTATACAAGCATTTCTTATTCTTACATGCAGCCATACGGATTTTAGTTTCAGAATCTCCATCGAGCCTACACTTGAGATTCGCAGAGTCATCTCTGGAGAAATTTGTTCTTCGTAACGAACAACTTTATGGCCCAACTTTTAATAGTTATAACGTCCATGGTCTTCTTCACCTAACCAACGATGTCAGATGTCTTGGTAATTTAGATTCATGTTCTGCTTTTCCATATGAAAACAACATGTCCATTTTTAAAAAGTATCTGCGAAAGCCAAGTCTTCCTCTCCAACAATTTTCTAATAGAATGGGAGAGATACAATGTCATGGCACAAACATTCATTATAATGTCGATTTTTCTACTCACGTATCTAGACCACTTAGTAACGACCCCAATTGTTCGCAGTATCACAAGATAGAGTTCAATAACATATCTCTGGGCATCAATGTACGCGATAATTGTTGCATCTCAGTCGACGGCTCGATCTGCTTAATTTTCAATATTAGCATGGACTCCGATAACTCACATCATTTAGGTATTAAAAAATTTCTAGAGGTCGATGATTTTTATGATATCGGCATAAAGTCTTCCGTTCTTGGTGTATATAAATGCGCCAGATTGAGCCCTGAAATTCTAAACATCTCCCCCAATCAGGTTCGCGCTAAATGTTATAGAATTCCTTTTTACGGTAGTACGCCCATTGGCAATAACGGCGACCCAATCCCCTTAGAAACCCGTAGTTATGTCGTTGCCGTTATTACACACAGCGAGAAATCGTAGTATTCAAATTCGTCAATATTTATTTTCGTTAGAAGTATCTCGCTGTCAGTCCTTCTCCCTTGGTGGGTCACCATGGTGGTTTTAGTGGGTGCAAGCCCCACATAATCTTACCCCTCCCACGGGGGGTGAGGTATCCGTTAGGGATTTCCACCATGTAAAAAAAAAAAAAAAAAAAAAAAAAGTTCACTTTCTAGCTTCGTCTCTTCATTTTGGTAAGTTACGACTATTTTCTGGTGAGTGACGTGCTATAATATTTATATTCTCTTCTTTTGTATTGCTCTTCATAAATACAACCATATGTACACGTATCCTTGTTAATCTCTGGTGAAGGGTTATTTTATCGTTTGGTTCGAATGTTTCTGCATGGGTCATTTTTTCACGTTTTCTACTGTTGAAGCCTTTGTCGCGTTACACTCGAATTATTGAGTAGTATGTTACATAGGTTCGTCTTGAGGTTTAGTACAATTAAGATACATACAAATATAATCTGGAAAAGGTGACAATTGTTGGTGGATAAAATATTGCATGTAAAATGGAAGAAATATCTAACACACACGCCTTTGCTACGTATCGTAATATGTACTTTTTTTCCTTACAGGCTGGCATGAAGAGGCAGGAGAAACGTGTGATCGTGAGACCCAGACGATACCAAACCACTTCTTCGGAGGAGGAAACTCCGAAGCACCGAAGGACGTTAATCGCGCAGCTACCAACCATCGACCAGGACATCCAGGATCTGTCCAGGATCTTGCAGGAAGACGGTCCAACAACCTCAAACAATGTTCCTACTGTTAACCAGGATAATATGTTTCAGGATACGTATGCCGCCAATGTTCCCGTCTTCGAAGAAACCACAGATTCTGGGACATCGTCTGCACGCGCCACTGTGATCCACAGTGAGCCGTTGCAGCATAATACAGCGCCGACCCAACCCCCTGATAATAGGTAAATATACATGTTTCTTTTTTTGCTATAAAAATATCACTGTAAGAATATTTTCTTATAAATGTTAATGTTCACAGAAGCATGGAAGATCTCGCTGGGCGGAATCGGATCGACGCAGAGCTAATGTAAGTATCGCGTGTATCGTATTTATTAATACTTTACGTCTCCATCCGTTCTGTTTGCAGAAGAATGAATACTCTGTTGATGAGTATTCAGAAATCTGTCCAGACCACCCATAATACTGGCCGGCCCGTTAAGCCAGCAGTCCTCCCCTTGTCCTCAGTCCAGGAGGTGGACTGCTTTGAGGACATCGATGACGACACCTATTCTAAAGTCGTAAGTGAAAACGAAATTATTCTTTTATTTACTTTTGTATATAATATATAATTACATCAATCTGTACTCGCTTTGTTTAGGTATCGTATTTCGTCTACATGGGCGGATTCGATTTGAAGGGAGCAATCAAGTGCTGCTTCAGGGAAGCACTGCCGGACGACTTAACATCGTCCTTCACTTGGTTTGGCCGCGAAGGACACAGATCACTCTTCGACACCCGTATCGCGATGGCGATTTTTGGTACGAAGCAATAAGCGCTTTTCATCTTTTTACGTAGAATTATTGTTACTATTACTGTATGTTCCATTGATGCTGACGTACTTTGCATACATTTCTTTTTCAGACGGTGTGTGTCGCAACATCAAGTTCGAGAAGCCCACGCGATCCGACTTTCAATTGCGGATGCAAGCAGAGCTGAAGGCGGCTAAGGAGAGGGTTCGCAGCAGGAAGCGTGGTACACGAACGCAGCCCTCATCATCCCAGGGTCATAGGAGGCCACGCAGTTTCTGGAATGAAGAAGAGGAAGAAGAAACAGACGACCGATGAAGATCTGTTTTCACGTGACAGTAAAAGTCATAATTTACTGTCACGAGAAAACACTACTTAACTACAGTTATTTTTTTTTCAGAGATATGCCTATTAAAAGGAGAGGTGTGTCTCCTTTTACTGGCGAAGACAACAAACAGTACTTTTCAGTGCTTATTTACCTGAGTTTAACGGGAACTACCTCTCGACGTTCTCAACGAACAACAATCGGCACTTTTCAGCGCCACTAATTTAAAACGTACATAACATACCATTTTTACTTCAGTATAATCAGAAATAAAATATACCTCCCCACGTTCATCCTTTTAATTCTAAATTCATATTGTACTTGTTTTCAGAACCAACATAAGCGGGAATATGGTGATTCTACATGCAAAAATAGTCTAAAATTGACTTATTTTTGCATGTAGAATCACCACTGCTTACAGAGTAAATATTTAAAGTTTAATAAAAAAAACATACCTTTAAAAACAAAATTATTATTATTTACAAAATCCATTGCTCCATTTCACCGATTCCTGTCAATTCTCCGCGCGTACTAGAAAAAGGTTAGGAATACACCTACAGCAATAACGGTACATTTGTGTTGGTGCGTAGGTCCATGTGACGTCACGGATAGGGCGTTGTTTCATAATTGTGGCCTACAGATGGCGCTGTTGGATGTGTCAGGCGGGCGGCAGGATCTGCCACGCAGACTCTGCCGGCAGATCCGTAGCCGAATGCGGACGTAGACTGCACCGCAGCTGCCGGCAGATCCTGCCGCCAGATCTGGTTATCAGGATAAAAGTAAATCGTCAAAATCTGCATTATGTTCTTTCAGAAATGCTTGCAGCTTACGGTGAGTAAGCGAGCGGTTTCCTCCTCTAACAAGATTTGTAACTTTAGTTACAAGCTTCATTGTTTTTGAAAGTCATAAAATTTTGGCGCATAATACCTCCTGATGTATTTTGCCATGAAACGTATAACAATTTATAGAATTTTGTTTCAGGAGTCCAAATAATCCATTTACTGTCCCAGTCATAGACGGTGCTCCATCGGTTACTATACACGTGCATCTGTCAAAAGTTGTAAATTTGGATACTTCCGCGCGGAAAGCGGTAAATATATCCACCCCCTTCGTGGTGTTATGCAATGGTACGAGTCCAAGCAACTCTTCATTAATAGAAAAGTCACTTTGCACCGTACGAATAAAAATTGTCAGATGGCTAATGTCGGTTATATCCGTACTTTCATCCAAACACAGTGAAAATTAAACACAGTTTTGGATCAAAGTACGTAATTTCTCTACTAAAAAATGTTCAATATCTACAATCCGTCTGGAGACAGTTTGACGGGACAGAGGAACGGTTTGAAATTGTTTGGCCAAAACATCATTCTTAAAAGCGTGTGCCATGGCAATTGCACACTCTTTTATGAATAAAACATCACTAAAACTTTTTTTCGCGCGCCCAATTTGTAAAGTAACTGCGTATGATGCGGCAAGGTTTTGCCTATTGCTATCATCAGACGCTGAGGTACTTGCTGTAGCAGGATTAGGCTCGCTTACAGTTTCTCTTTTTTTCCGATATTCCGTAAATAACGCACGTCTTTCATGTGGTGAAATGTTCTCATATTTTCCCTTATGCAAGGATGTATAATGCCGCGAAAGATAATACGGATTAAATGCACAATGCAATATTTTACCGCAGATGATACATTCTGCGGTCTTTTCCGAAGTTCGAATCAATAAAAATTTTATTTCTTTCTCTGCATCAGAGCAGAAATAATCTACAATTGACGTGGTTACTTTCGGCATCGTACTTAAAATTACGATTCAACTTACTACTGGAAATGATTGAAGGAAAAGGAATAAGGAGACCTGAAATATGCAATAGAAGAATAAGCAGAAATAGAATATTGAAAGTTAAAGTTGAAGTTGAAATTAGAGAGAAGAGAAAAATATAAAAAATTAAATGCAGTGCTTGCGTGACACAATATTTCAGGACTCCGCGAAATCGCGCTTGTCTCGAGGTTTTTAACTGAATGAGATTGTTTTGTGTCATGTTGATCTCCTCAGACGTTAAACAAAAGACGAATAATTCGAAATTCGCGGGAAGTAGTAGCATTGGCTGGCTGCGACGGCGCGTGTTACTAATACACATGTCGTAAGGGGAATCCGAGCTCACTCGGCGGCGGCCACGCTGGTCTGTCATGGTCGCCTCTTTAGCGTCGCGCGGTATCCCTGACAACACGTACGAGAGTGGGGAAACCCCAATCTCCCGCGGGAGCGACCTTGAACAGCGCTGCTTGCAGGTCAACAAATGTTGGCGCGGACATTATCGATACAATTTAGAGACCCGCTCGCTTCCAAGACAGATGGGGGAATGCAATCTTTCTCGTAAAGCATCTCGATTTGCACGATGAAATTTTCTTTTGGTACGAATTTGACACAGGAGAGGGCCGGCAAATTAACTAATTTTGCGCACCACGTTTGTCAGCGGATTGTATTCAACCACCCGATCATGCAGAATCAGACAGTAGGCTGTAGTATTTGCCGGTACGTTCTCTTTACACTGGAATTCTATGCGCACGTCCACGGTGCCGTTTTTAACCGACTCATTTTATCGCGAGCAATCAATCACCACGAAGGGACCAAATTCTAAAAATTCGGCCACGGTGAATAATCCATCGTTGCAGTTGTAATATGATTTACGGAATTGCGTGTACATGTGAAACAAGATGGCATGTTTATCCATGTCAAAGTCCACCTGCATGTCGTCATATGGGTGAAAATCCGAGTTGAGAAAAGCTTTTACATTGGTTAATTTGCATTTGTCGAACATAGTAGCATCTTTGGACATATCATTCTTTCGATCAGTCTGTAGAGCAAGGATAATCACACGCGGCTTCTCCAATTGCGCAGATGCCTTCACGGCCCATGAGTGCTTGGTAGTGCTCTGTAACAGAGGATACTCGTACATATCCCACGATTGAAAACAAATGCTCAGGTTTCGTCCACCGTCTAAAGTATGTAGCAACGATAGCTTATTAACATCGTTCAGCGTCACATGAGGCATCCGCCATTGTACTTTAACTAATTGAATTTGTGGTTCCAACATCGACGATCCAATTAGAACATTGTTATCGTTGCGCGATCGTATTAAAATCAATTCGTGACGCGCAGTAATAATAATGCGTTTGTAGTCCTCGCAAAATTCCAGCCAATATTTCAGTGGGATACAAAAATTGAAATGATTTTTCACTTTTAACACATCGCGTCGTTTCAAGCCCCATCCGGCATTCTCCATATTTTTGTCTTCGCCAGATGTCAGCGATACATAGTTTTTAAGCGTGCTAGTTATTCCGACGTTTCTGTTGCGGTCAATCTCTGCGCCATTCAGCTCGTATCGAATCTCATCGAATAAGAACGCCATGCAATTATTTCCCAATGTCACCGTTAATGCATCGTTTGGTTTATTTGTCTTCAATTTTCCCTCCACGTAGAGGAAACTTTCACACGACAATGTGTATAAATCCTGCTGTTGAATGGGTATTCTTATCTCATCGCTGTACCCAAACGTTGTGTTGACATATGGGTTGTATGTGTGAGTCTCGCGCAACGATGCGTTTTCGCACTTTGTCAGCGAGTACGTTATCTGCCGCGTGCCTTTCGTCGAGGTTGTTGCTACGCGAATACGCAATATCGTGTTCGCGACACGCGGCGTCCAACGGATTGATACCTTGATCCCCTCTAGCCAATCGTTTTGCCAGATGAGTTCCAGGGCCACAAAACTGATATCCCGGAATATGTAATTCGATAGGTAGCGCGTTTATCGCCCGATTTAACAAACCAAGACCTTTCTTCACTCTCGTCGGCGACATTCGTTGCAGTTTTTAATCAATGGTGCTGGACCGTCGATATGCGTTCGCTGCCAAGGTCGATTATAATGTTCCAAGCACCGACGACACGGCTGAACCTCAGAATCGGCTTTTATATGCTCGGGGACCATGTCCCACAACTGATCAATGTGTCTTTCAAACTCTCGGAGTAGAATAATCTTTGGTATATATTTCAACTGCTCAGAGGTTAGGTCTCGAATATCGCAATTATCCGACAGGATCAGAAGCATTATGAATACTGAGGTGTTTTCGCTTCGGCGCGGACCTATAAATAGGACGTGTCATCGCTTCGAAAATCAGTTTTCACAGTTCACATCGAGGATGCGATTCGTGCGACAACCTGTAAGGATACGCGTAACAAATTTTGACGATAAATCGGAAATGATGTCACCGATTTCGAAGCGTAGACACGGTAGTATGCTACCCAACACTATCCGCTGTGTTATTTGCGGCACATCGAATTGTGGAAAAACCAACGTGCTGGTGAGCTTGTTGGAAAGCCCACACGGCTTCCGCTTCGAGAACGTGTACGTGTATTCCAAGTCGCTGCAACAGCCGAAATATCAATATTTGGAGAATTTATTGACTCCGATAGATGAATTTGGCTACTTTACGTTTTCGAATAACAGTGACGTCATCCCGCCGAGCGAATCGCTTCCGAATTCTATTTTTATCTTTGATGACGTGGCATGTGACAAGCAAAATACGATACGAGAGTACTTTGCAATGGAGCGTCACTCGAACGTTGACTGCTTCTATCTCTGTCAGACGTATGCAAAGATTCCTAAACATCTTATACGCGACAATGCGAATCTGTTGATTCTGGTTAATAGATAAAGATAGCGCGATGTCCAATGGACGTTATAGAAAGGGATTTAACGAGTTTGCCATACCGTGAGATGGTCAATCGCTGTCAACACTTCGATGAGAAAGCAACGTCTGCGGTACTACGATGATGATTGATATCGATAGTCTGGAGGTTAAGGATCGCGAGAGGATAGCGAAGGAAATTGCAAAAACTATTGCAGCCATTCGCAAGAAACACTTGGCTTTGAAGACTGGCAAGTTGGAGGAAGATATCGCGTTGGAGAGATACTTTAAACCTATCGTCGAACCCTTGAAACATATAGTGGAAAATACCACAGAGGCAGACACATTATCACCAGTGAGCATTGACGTTGAAGAGAATGAAACATTAACGCCTAAAACAAAAATCCGTCCGAAATGGAACACATCGGCGTTGAAGAGAAAGAGGAAATCGCGCGCGTCATCGGATTATTCACTCGTAACCTCCACACCAGTTCAATCGAAGCGGAAACGACAGAATACTACGTTAAACGAGTCTCCGGTCCCTATCACGCCAATAAATACAATTCCTCCTGTGCAATTGCTCTCAGCCATTGATGATGATGGCGATTATGATGATGACGTTTTCGAAACTTTTCCCAATGAGTCATTTGTGACATCTATTAGACAACAACTTCAAACATCCGAGGGACAAGAAGCGCTTCGCAGTTATTTCGGTCCGCTGGGGCAAAAATACATAGATGTAATCCTAAGTAGGGATAAACATAAGACCATAGACTATGTATATGGTGTATACTTTACCGATAATAATAAGATGATGCTTGGGAATAAGGCTTTCGATATGGACAAGGATGATAATATACTCATCGATGGTGTAAGATACATGGGAACGCCCGGCCTTTACGAACTGATTTTCAAGAAAATTCCAAATGATGCTATATACACCGAGGCCGATAAACAAAAATACAAAAGTATACTGCTTGCGACGAACGCTCACAGACACAAACATGGTGATCGCAATCGCATATTGAGCAACAGGGGATACAAGTACAAATATGTAATTGCGCCGCTAGTCCCCAGTTCATCAGCTAGAAGGGCAGGGAAAGGTCTAAGGACACCACGACTCATGACGGTAAACGATAACAAGATCGATTACGTGCACTGGGACGATCCCAACGAGTTGGTCGATAGACTTAGATTGCTCATTGCATCGCGCGCGGCAGGTCACACGGGTCTCGATAAAGAAATCGCATCCATTGAGGAGGAACTTCGCGAGGCGGGCCACATTGCATAAGTTAAACCGCACGCCGATGACGCGCACTGTGTGCATCGAGATGCCGATGAATGAGAAGAGTGGAACAGCTGGAATGGACTACTACAAATGGAACGGTTTGTTTCGAAATTACATGCGAGATAACGCTCTTTGCATGACCGGTGTTGACTTTGCTGCAAAATCATGCAAAATACGACGAGTAGCGCAACCCACGACTGACACCGATGCTGTCAATAAACTGTATATGGAAAAGAGCATTATACATTTGAGAGAGCAACAGGAAGAGTTAGAGAGGAAGCTTGTCATGGTTCAGAGAGATATGCTGACGTTGCAAAACAGCGTTCAAAAGATATCGCAGGCGTCGAATTCTATCCCGCAGCAACGCTGCGAAGGAGAATCGTGCGAGACGGTTGAGCTTGCCCCCGCTCCGATTGGGAGGATATAATGCGCGTACACGATAATTATCGCATCATTCGTGTCGAAGACACCTCTGCGATCAAGCATGCCACCATTATCAACATCCAAGATTAAAGAAAACCATGGTCGCAAGAAGCGACAACTCGTTGAGGAATTGCACGCTCCAGCTCGAAGACATTTCCCGCGGAGGCGCGTTATAGTGCATGGATACGCCGATCTGTGGCAAGCTGACGTTGTAGAAATGCGTCCTTATTCACGACTCAAGGTCACCACTACATACTCACCGTCATCGATGTGCTGAGCAAGTATGCCTGGGCGATGCCGTTGAAGACTACAAGTGGCGCTGAGGTGACTAAAGCGTTTGCAAAGATATTTAGAGATCGATATCCGAAAAATTTGCAAACCGATCAAGGAAGAGAATTTTACAACGCTGATGTGCAGAAACTATTGGAAAAGCATGACATTAATCATTATTCGACGTATTCGGTGATGAAGGCCTCCGTCGTGGAACGTTTCAATCGAACTTTGAAGAACAATATGTGGAAAATGTTTACGCTCAATGGAACCTACAGATGGATCGATTTGCTACCAAGTCTTCTCGCAGAGTATAACGCGCGAAAACATAGAACCATCAAAATGCGTCCTTGCGATGTTACCCCTGCGATCGCCGACAAGCTGCTAGCCACCGTGTACAACAACGAAAAGATCGCCGCTCCAGCGAGATTCAAGTTGGGTGAGTTTTTGCGCGTGAGCAAATTCAAAACCATCTTCGATAAAGGCTATACGCCGAATTGGACAACGGAGGTGTTTAAGATAGTTTAAGATAAAGTACAGACAACTGATCCCGCGACGTATCTACTCGTCGATTCCTGTGGAAAACCAGTTGCCGGATGATTTTACGAACATGAGCTGCAACGCGTCACCGATCCTGATGTGTATCTAGTGGAAAAAGTATTACGTAGGAAGGGGGATAAGGTGTACGTCAAGTGGTTGGGGTTTGATAAATCGCACAATTCTTGGATAAATAAAAATAATGTATTATAAAAAATAATAATACATGATTCAATAAATACAATGATACATATACATGTGCGAACAATTTTTTTATACAATAATTCCACCATTTATATATATTACACATTAAATACAGTGGACGCTCGATAATGAGCCGCAGTCGGGGCTCTAGAGGCGGGGTTTTCTCAGAAGCGGCATATTAACGAGAGCCAATGTAACGCGCGCTCTCCCCATAACTCTCCTGTTTTCGTTTCCATGATGGCTGCCCCCCGCCAGAATACTCTTAAGGTGCGTCACACTGATGTGAGAAAAAGAAAAAACACATTCACGTATATGTATTGCTTGCGAACTCCAGTGTGGAGGCACCATTAAGGGTTAGCATTCATTGGCTCGCTGAGCGTGAGAGAAAGGGAGGTGCACACACGCGTGCGAGTAATGCGTGTGAGCTGGGGCGTTCCCAACGGCACTTTAAACAGCGGCATATTATCCAGCGTCCACTGTACAATAGTTTCTATTTCACAAGGGTATATTATAATGTCCCCAGGGCAGAGTGTCGGTCGAATCGGGTACGATATACCGTTTGTTGGCGTGCGGACTTAGAGCGATTTTGGATTCAGAAATGTGTACACTTTGTGCAATTTAGACTGTATACACGATTGTCTGCGAACCATTTCGATCCCCCTTTCCAAGCACTGCGCGTAGTCGTCGAAAGTTATCGTTCTGGCTATGACGTTGGTCTTGACGCCTTTCGCTTTCTTCGTATCTTTTTTACCATCTACGCGAAGTGCATACATTTTCGCTCTAAGACCTACGAATTCAGTCATTATCGCACCGTTATTTTTATCCTTCATCAGCCCTGGAACCTTCTTATTTAAGCGCGGCATATTATATACATTGTCGATGGGATAATCGCTGGTGTCGAATCTGTCGATATTGTGCTTCATAGATTCATAGATATCGTCGCATCGAATGTGATAAATGAGGCTGTCTGTGTCTGTGTATAGAATTTTACAATTTGTTCCGTGCTTGGGAGACATGTACTCGTGGTGAAATTCATACAAACAAATTTTTGATATGTCCAGAATGCACATACCCACGTATATCGGTTTGTTGAATTTCACCTCGAGCTTTCGCAATTCAACAGCTATTAAATTTTCCGAAATAACACTTCTGCTGTGGAAATTCGGTTTCGCGAATATTGCCTCCGCGCCATATCGCCCATCCCAATGAGTCAACAGTTTTACATCCACATGATTTCGTACATTTTCCATAGTTTTACCAAATACTGCGTTGTTCATCAATTTGTACAAATTTTTTTCAAAGTCGTTTGTCGCGCTTGTTCTAAACCGTGTGTTGAGTTCGATGTAATCGCGGAGCCAGGGGGATTGAGCGAATTGAAACACGCGGTGTATCTTTGTAATACGAAGACCGTGACGCATGCACTGCTGTAGGTTGCGATAATGAATAACGTAACGCTGTTTATCGTATACCGTCGCGAGTAACTTGTCCTGTCTGCTGCCAGGTGGTTTGGCACGCGTCGGACAGAACGGTAGATCCCCACACAGCACACAATGTCCCGAGGACGTCTGTTTTAGGTCCGTTCTAGGTCTGTAGGTCCTGAATGTCCCGATTGGTAACAAAACGTCCCCGCGACGTCTGTATGACGTGTATGGGACGATTTTGGGATGATTTTGGGACGATTTTGGGACGTCGTGTAACTACAGTGGCGCCATCTGTACAAAGTCCTAAATACGTCTGTGGGATGCGCTTGGGACGAGCTTGGGACGTGTTTGGGACGGGCTTGGGACGTATTTGGGACGGGCTTGGGACGTTTTAAAACGTCGAGTGCTACCTGCTATATAGGCGCCATCTAGAGAACGTCGTCTATACTATCAGGTGCATTTCAGTCTCAAAGGGTATTTCAGCGAAAGTGTATTACAGACTTCTCATTTGAAGACTGGACGTAGCGCCCTCTGCTTATGGATAGCGTCTAATTCAAGAACTACTCTAAAATGGATTGAAATGTTGAAAGATTTGTTTAGAGCGAGAGTTTGAAACAGGCGGCAGGTGTAGAGGTGTGCGAATTTCTTTCCGAAAATCTATGCGAGGAGTGAGGAGTCATATGGACCCGAATATGGTACATCCTGAGGGTTTGTATATATATCTAGGGTCTAAATTAGGCTAAATGCATTGGGACGGTGTTGAAGACGATTATCGATTAAAATAAAATGAAATTTGATAAAAATGTATTTCCATTTATTTCATTACAGTACACTACAAATTATATCATCCACTGCATTACACTATGTGTGTTTACAAATATTGAAAAACTACAATACTACAATATTATTATTCTATTTGTTATAAATTATAAATTAAATTATTATATTTCTATAATCAAATTGCTCGTACGTGCATGATCGGTTTGTATAATAGTTATATTGTGTATTCGCCGTTTTGAAAAATTGGAATTTTCGAAATAACAAGAAAAAAACGGTTTTTCAAACGTTTTTATGAGCTTATAATGAAAATTTAAAAAATGTCCTTTCTAAATTCAAGTAAGATATACGCATACTGAAAATTTCATCTAAATCGGTTAACGTTGCTCTGAGCTACAAACGCTTAAAAATCGCAGAATGAGGTCGAAATCGCTGGTATTGAAATTTTGTCATGTTATCAAGGGGTCATATTCTGCTTAGCGTGCCGATAAATTCAGCGATTTTCAGGAATTTATTGCGAAGACAGGAATTAGGGGAGAGTCGTGCAGTACCGACCGCTCTAAGTTTTTTTGTTATATCTTGGGGTAGAGTCGATGAAAATCAAAAATTCAAAAACGTATTTGTAGTGTAGATAGAACTTAGTAAGAGGAGGGAAACTATTTTTGTGAAGTTTAATAATAAGAATTGATAATTCGCAAAAGTAAAAAAGTTGTAATTTCTAGGAAACGAAAAATTGTCGTCCAGTACCGACCAACTATTAAATTAGTAGATTTTTAGGTCTAAATGATTAACAATGTTAATAAAGACATTTAACTAGTACAATACAAGATTCTTTTCAAATTTTATTTGTACAAACTCGCAAGTCAGATAATTAATACATATTCTCCTGATCTGTGTATTCGACGTGTGCCCAACCGTCACATACGGTACGTTGCACCCAATCCTTATAAAATGATTCCTTGCAAACAGAGATAGGCAAAACTTTTATCTAAATAAAATTTCGAATAATGAATAAAAAAATTAACTTTATTCTTCAAATAAATTCTCATCGAATAAAAAAATTAACTTTGTTCGTCGAATAATCTAAAGTTAAAGTAACTTTTATTTGATCCTTATTTACATAATTTTTTATTTAGTTAATGCCCAACTTCGCTTGCAAATAACACACTGGATAACTTCTTCATTAAATCTTAGCTTCCTGTTTGTTAGGTTATGATACCTATCCTTATTTACTTTATTTTTCTATGGGAAAAGATAGTAGGAAGGCTATATGAACATCTTATAAACTAATCTGAGTTGCTAATAGATTGAATGCACAGATAAGAAAATTTTGTTCTCTACTGGTCGACAGAGTCTGTTGGTCGGTACTGCACGACAGTTGGATGGTCGGTACTGTACGACAAACACGGGGCAACATTTTAGATCATGGTATATTATGTAGAAAAAATATTGCAAAATCAGGACGTTTTATTAAACTTAATGGACTAGAGATAGTATACATAATAGAACAAAATCATTTACTTACACGAGAAACAAAATATTAGCTTTAAACAATAACTTTTAACCCACTCAATATCAACGTATGCGTTTAATGCCGTAGAACATCGAGAGCAATGGAGTAAACAATATGGTCCCGAAATAGGTTATAGAGAATTGTGATTTCCATTGGTTAATTCAAATAAAGTGTTAATATCTGATTGAAGAAGCGAGAACTAGCTTTGGTCGGTACTGTAAGCTGGTCGGTACTGCACGACTCTCCCCTATAGTAATCGGATAAAACTTTTTCTATTCATGAAACTACGCTTCTACAGCAAATAAAAAATATAAAAGTAATACAATTATTGCTTTTAAAATGGTTTTGAAGGTGATTTTGATGACATGTTTAAAAATTCATGCCTCGCTCGTGCAGGTGATTTCAGCAGTTGGACTTATCTGAAACCAAAAAAAACAAACAGATTCTTGATCAATACGACTGTCACTATGGCCCGAACTAGAATAAATGATTTATCCATAAAATTAACAAAATGGCGGGTAATATACAAGAATAAATGTATTTCGGCTGTGTTTTATGTGCTATTTTCGATTTTAAAAGTAGGTTAGACTCAACAGAAATACTTAGTTGTAGACCCGGCCAGAGGCATAGGTGTGCAGAATAAGCAGTTCAATTTATAAAGCAATCGGTTCGATAGATTTTGAGACTTTACTTGCACCATATGAAAAAATGACGTTCCGAAAAAAACGCGTTCAAAGTTTTCGTCTGTGGGGGTCGAGCCTCTGCGCTCCGTACAAAATGCCTATGTAGAAGCTAAAATAATTGGAATTTTTCAACGAAAATTTAACAGTACATTCTTGAGGATATGTACTTTTGAAAAATATTTTAAAAAATCGATTTTTTCAAACCGTCTAACCAGAATGACCCCTTAACACCCATCGTCGTGGTTAGTATAGTATACAGGGTGATTGGGACGAAACGCCTGATTCGCCTCGCAACCGTGACGAGTTAACCCAAACCCCCGTGGTGTCTCTCCGAAGGCTTTCGACCCTCGGACGGGGTTGGAGTACCTATTAGGAAGTGAGAAATCTTCGAATTCCTCATTTCTCATCAGATCTGTGCGAAAGTGACGCCAATGAATTCCTGGCGTTCCGCCGATTAAAATCATACCAAACATCATGCAAATCGGACTACTTTGACACAAGCTATTTGTGTTCCTTATGTAAAATAGCTTGTGTCAAAGTAGTCCGATTTGTATGATGTTTGGTATGATTTTAATCGACGGAGCGCCAGGAATTCATTGGCGTCACTTTCGCATAGATCTGATGAGAAATGAGGAATTCGAAGATTTCTCACTTCCTAATAGGTACTCCAACCCCGTCCGAGGGTCGAAAGCCTTCGGAGAGACACCACGGGGGTTTGGGTTAACTCGTCACGTTTGCGAGGCGAATCAGGCGTTTCGTCCCAATCACCCTGTATATAGCTAATGTTAAACGTGTTCTGTGGCTTGGAAAATACTTATAGCAGTTATTGGCATTTTCTTATTTCCGCTACGCAATCTGGTGGCAAAAATTAAAGCACTCAAATCGGGTTAGCTGTCACATGTAATTGGCAATATTGTGAATTTCGACTGCTTGATGATCGATTTTGTAATATTTAACAGACTATTTAATGACAAAAACATTATTGCACTATTTCAATACTTGTGTGAGACCAGTCCTGTGACACGATTGACCCGATTGCAGAGCTTACAACCGTAGATAGCGCTCTCACAGAATTTACCAATACACATATGCGCTTTACCATGGATATACTTTGTTGATCGCAGCAGAATGTTGCTCCAGCTTTGATGTCTGGGGAATGCAAGGACACCCCTATCAATGTTGCGCTTCTTCCAGGCTCGTGAACGATGCTTTACTGCGGGATGTTTACCGCACTTCATTGGGAGAGGCGGCCAGGATCCGCATTCATCGACAGTCAGGCCGCACTGCTACTTTTTTTTTTTTTTTTTTTTTTTTTTTTTACGTGGGGAAAATGCATTACGCACACCCGGCGAGATGTTGTGTGCCGGGTAGTGTGGGACTCCTTGCAGTCGGTCCCGCAAGTTTACCCACTAAAAACCACCACGACCCCCCTCAATCATCTAAATTCAAAATTTTGGAAAGGTATAAACATTGAATCAACAAGAAAACCTCGAAATCTGAATGTTGTTGTCATCATAAAGACATAATTTACATATAACAGAAACATTGGACAAGTATTTTATTTGCATGTCGGAAGAGTGGAGTGAAGTAGGGGGAAAATTGTAACGTTATCTGAAGTTTCTAATTTCACACATTTATACGCTATTTCTGCTACATTGAAAATTTCACGAGGACCTAAGTTATTGTTTGTCGTTTGGAAAATTTCTAATTCGGAAGAGTTACACGGATCGTCATAAAAATCTACCAATTGTAAATATTTTCTGCCAATTATTTTGTGCTCGCTTTCGGATACGATGATGTTTTCTAAAATAATAATGCTGCCATCATTGAGACGGCAGCAATTGTTGGGGTGCCGGATCTGTAAAATAAAATTACTGAATCTAATACGTTTAAATCGCTTTGTATTATTAATACCTTCTATAAATGGACCACGAAAATGTTCCTTTTGGAAAATCGGATATACAGACGGATTATGTACTGTTTCTCTACTAAAATGAAACTTTTCTATTTGTCGTTTCACGATTTGTTGTAGTGGTTTCTCACTCTTCCTAATACATTTTTTAATACTTTGCAAAAAGTTTTCAAACGGAAAGCAACTAAAATCATCAAGAGGTCCGTGATTTTTTACATCATCTACCAAGTGTAACAGATTGTGAACGTTGTGTGAGACGTGTTTTGCTCCATATAATGATTCGAAGGTTTCAACAAAATACTGTAATAATTCTACTGCATAATCGAGATGAATAAAATATTTTCTGTGCGAAATATTATGTTTTATAGCCCAGTCTGCTAATGAATTGGATAAATTGGGACTATCGGTGGTCTCAGAATTTCCGAATGTGGCGAAATTTTCAATTTCTTCCACATTCTCACGGAATTTTACATCACTCTGGGTGATATTAACAGAAGGTTGGAAATTACTGGCAGGTGAAATGGCATTTGTTGTGGTACTGAAATCGGAAGATGATTGCGAAATTGAATGTGAACAACCAGGTGGGCATGAATATGAAAAAGGTATATCTGATGATGTTGTGGCTCGGATTTCCTGAAGGGAACTACCTATAGATCTCTTGGCACGCATATAAAACTTTTTCGGTAATTTTATTTTGCCAGTCATTATTGCGGTAAAGAAGGAGATAGATGGAACTGACTGTATAATTTAATACCGTAATGGAATAGAATGGATATAGAACTTACGTGTAATAAAACCGGCACTTGTATAACTTGGAATGTTGAAGAAACACAACACTTTGTACAAGTAAAAGTAGGTCGTTTAAAATGTCACCCTTCGCCTTCGACGGTTCAGCAGTAACTATCGTGTCGCGTGCAGTGATACCAGAATCGTGAGTTTTCGCCCACGGGCGCTACCCCCACTCCACGACCAAAAGTACCCCCTCCTAGCGCCTGTACCGGACCAATCAAGCATACCCGTCCCTCCATCCGTGTGCCGTAGGCGTTGCCTGGCCGGCGCGGCGATCTCCGGCGAGAATTCGTTTTCTCGACATCGAATAAAATTATATAAAAAAAAATTTTATGTTAAACGATTTTAGTAAAAATGCACTAAAAACTAAAAACTAATTCTTTACTTGTACTGCAATTTCGATGGTGTTTTTCACTTTAATAAAATCGAGGATCAGGATATGTCATAACAGAATATGAATCAATTTAATACAGAATCGAGCGTCGAAATGAATTTGTGGTGACATATCCTACTCCACGATTTTATTTCAAGTAAAAAAACTCCATCGAAATTGCAGCATAAGAAAAGAATTATTTTTTAGTTTTTAGTGCATTTTTAATAAAAGGGTCATTCCACGCGAACTCAGACACTTTTCGGAATAACATTTCGGATTTTGGTGCAACTTGGATATGTTGTAGTCTTTAGGGATATATAAACATATCTGGAAGGATTTTTGAAAATTTCAAAAATTGTTGAAGTTACAGCTCTTTGAAATATAGTGTTTATATAGATAAAAATGACCTTTTGGGTGCTTACAGTGGAGATATAACATTACCTAATAAAAATTATTTCACTGAAAAAATACAAATTTTTGACCATTTATTTTGCAATTTTTGTAAACAAATGCAATTTTATAATTGAAGGCAACATTTTAAAAATTTGAAAAAATAGGAGGATATGGCCCTATTTGTCCTCTTTATGGACGTGTTTGGAAATCGATGGACACTTTAAAATTGGCCAAATGAAAATTAATTGAATGTAACACTGCGTCAAATCACACTGGCTCGACTGGCCGAGCCGTGCGGTACTCGCAGCGGCCAAGCGGCTATATCTGCTATTCTTATACAGTGCTCTCTAATCTGGTAAATATTTGTAAAAAGCTGAAGAAGGAAAACTTTTACTGTTTTTTATACACAACATAATACGATGTTTTAATTTATGGTGTTCGCAATACTTTTCTTGAAACGAGGGTGACCTTCAGTTTTTTAAATGGAATGCTATATGTTTGATTATCTAATATGAAAGCGACTCTCAAGACAAATTCAACCACATGGTATACTTTGATCTTCAAGGCTACACAAAATTAGGAGTGAAAGAAGAAATTCAATCTACTAGATCTAGATAGTTCGATATATTTATTTCATTCCTAGCCTGAATGATTTCCGTTTCAGGTAAATGAGCCTTACCACTTTAGAAGCTCGCTTTGCAGTAGCATTACCTATCACTGGCACTAGAAGTTGCCATAGCTACACGCCAATATCAGACAAAAAATTTTATGCAAAACTTGCTCGTATGATGAAGCTCAGCACAATGAAATAGTTTACTTTATTTATAATTTTATTTATGATTTTTATTATTGTAAAAATCCTTTTTTAACCGGGAACAAAAATATTCAGAAAGGCCAATCCTTCTAGGTTAAAATAACGTGAGGATCAACTAAATCCGACAAATAGTTTCCGAGCTAAAAATTCATAAGGATAACCCATTTTCACGAAAATAGGCAAAAATAGCCAAATTCAACTGTACTAATTGAAACTCTCCGTACTCAAACTCCGTCAGACTCCACTTGTCTGTTCGCTATCGCGTTCGTACAAAGACTACTTGCGGCTAATGCGACACACCTCGTAAACGTATTCCTCGCTCTATCTCTCTCTATCCGTCCGTCTCATACTCTTTCTCTCTCTCTCTAAAGGTAGAGTTAAGCATGTGCAACAGCGCGCATTGCACGCCGAACACTCAAAATTTCCTACGGTACGAGGTCCTACGTTGCGCGCCGAACCATAAAAATCGACCCTTGTAATGGTGTTCTGCAACGCGTATTGCACATGTTTAACTGTTCCTTTAGATGCAGTGAGTTCAGGGCATCCGCCGGTCAAATCGCGCGAAAACATAGGTAACTTTGGGGTCATTCAACATGTTGTAGTCCTCATGAAAATAGGGGGGGTTTAATTTACCATTTTGTCGATTTCGAGTTTGTTTAAAAATGATACGGCGTTGTGTGGCACACGATTTTCAGGCGCTGTGCGCCATATTAGGGCACAGTTAAACATGTGCAATGCGCGTTGCAGAACACCATTACAAGGGTCGATTTTTATGGTTCGGTGCGCAACGTAGGACCTCGTATCGTAGGAAATTTTGAGTGTTTGGCGCGCAATGCGCGCTGTTGCACATGTTTAACTCTACCTTAAGCAAGGAGTGACACCCGCAACAGCCAAACCTGAAGGTCATATTCAAAAAGAAGGTCTGCCGATTCGATTGAGTTTCGTGCCAACTTGCTTGGACAAACTGTATGGGGTTTGGAAAATTCCTAATTCGGAAGACTTACACGGATTGTCATAAAAATCTAGCAATTGTAAAAATTTTCTGCCAATTACTTTGTGCTCGTTTTCGGATATGATAATGTTTTCTACAATAATAATACTGCCATCACTGAGATGGCAGTAATTGTTAGGGTGCCGGATCTGTGAAATAAGATTACTGAAACTAAGGGCCGCTGGCCAGCGCTCAACGAATATGATGATCCGCGGGTTTGAAGCCCGTTTCCGAGGCTCCCTCTTTTCCGTGATCCTACAGTAAGAAAATTTAAATACTTATCGTCAGGTATATTTTTTAATAAAACTACTGGTCCTGTGTACAATATAAATTGACGGAATTCAGTGGTTTCCACCGTTTTAAAATATCCAAGCTTCGAGGTTTTCTCATAAATTCTCTTGGCATACTGGTAGAAATGTTTATTAATGACAGTGATATTTTGAATTGCGATTTTATTGATATTTTGGTACTGGGTTTGCCACAACATCACAGAGTAATTTTTTTACTACGCCCAGAAAATAAGGTGCATGTGGTCTAGCGGAAACAAATGAATCATCTCGATGCCAGGAATTTTTTCTATAATTAAAGTTCCAGTATGGTGGTGTTTGTCAGTTTTGAATCTAAAATCAACATCTGTCCTTAAACAGAGATTTTTTGTGTCAAGATGGCACGTTCTCTTGTCAATATTCTTACCTACAATGTGGCATTTAGTGCAAGAGGAATAGCCAACATGGCCTTTGGTATATTTAAGAAAGGACTTGGCAGGTGCGTCGCATATAAATGATTTTATTTTTAACTGATAAAAATGACCGTTAATAGAAATTCCGTTGTTAATTAAATCTATGGCTTCTTTGGTAAAATCTTTTAGAAAAACGTTGGCCTCATTAGGCTTTTCATACCCATGATTTGTGCCAATCATACCTACTTTATTCTATCCTGCAATGCAGCCTAAAATGGGGCAAACTTGACTCTTGGAACTTTTACTAATTGTAAGCGGTAAACCGTCCACATTTGGTGTTAATAATAATTGTGTCGTCTTCGATGCGGAATAAATCTACAGACTGAACGAGTTTTAAAATTGATGGATTCTAAACGAAAATGATAATAAATGGTTGGGAAGAGAATAGCGTAACGGAAGAGAATGGATGTAGAACTCACGTGTAATACAACCGGCACTTGTATAACTTTGAATACACTACCTATACATATTCAACTCGCTGCGCGTAGCGAACAGCAACCTCAGGTATACATTGTCGTAAAGGATGTAAAATTTTATTACACGTTAGGCCTAATGGAACTAGTTGTTTCCGAAAAACTAGCGGGGCTGATCGTTGCAACGGGTACGAGACCCGTCGATATTGTTTTCAAACCTCATTACAGTAATCCGGGGTGCGAGTGGTAAGCCGACCGCAGTAGCGGAGCGGGCGGCTCGCTTACCTGAAACGGAAATCACCGATTCTGTAACTGTTCATTGTGACGTGAATTTTAAAGAATCCATCGTAGAAAGGAGATTATTTTGCAAATAGCATTTCAAGGAATTAATTCTGTTCATGTATAGTGTATATAAGTCCGAAAGATTTCCACCACCGGGAGAGTCCGGCCAGTGCTGATATTTTAAGATTGACGCAAGATAGGGCACTTTGTGTCATTGATACAAAAGAAATAAATATTTGAAATTATCGCACACTATGATTTATATATATACCATAAATTGCTTGGGCTTTGCTTTAATGTGCATAAAAGGACAAAAATGTGAAAAACAACGATGGTACAATTTCTTTTCCAAAAAGTGGTCCGAATCTCCCGAACTTACAATACCTATTCAACAATAGTAAGTGTTTTAAGTTTGCCTTGTTAGGTAAAAAATTAATAGTGATATTCACCTTGCTCTCATTTGTACGATAATTTTTTTTCTTTTAAAATCCGCATGCTACATTGTAGATATTTTATTAATGAACACTAGAATCATGGTCTTTCTCATGTTAGATAAACCTGGGATCGTAAAATTGTTAGCCCGTTAAAAGAAACGCGTTTCGGGTATTGAGAGAAAGGAAGTGGCAGAAATCTTACGAGACAAAGACGTAATTAATATTGAATGTACGCAGCTCACGCCGAGGGTGAACGAACGATCTGCGTGAAAAAGGAGCAAGTACGGCAAAATACATGTCATTGAATTTGTCTCATTTCATGTGGTGGCAATTACGACGAAAATACGCGTCTCGTCGTTTGAAATTCTTTTTCCAACCGAAGGTCCCGTTTAATAACGTCGGTGAAAAAAATTCAAGACTCGTACAATTCAGCGAAGGTCCTTAAGAAATAAACGCGGCAAGTTATTATACTTTGCTATGGTCGGTACGAAACGTTTTATTATTTTATTGGTAGTGGCATATATCCGCATAGGCCCTACGCCGTAGGGGCGAAAGGCCGTTTTACCTGTACCTGCAGCTAAATCCGCGCGGAAATGGTGACGCGGATAGGAACAAGACAATTAGCACACGGATGCTCGGTGTAGCATCTCCCTACACCCCTCTCTCCCTCTCTCTCTCTCTCTCTCTCTCTCTCTCTCTCTCTCTTTCTCTTTCTCTCTCTCTCTTTGCCTAAGTAGTTCAACCTTTAGGATGTCGGCGATCGTACCTGCGGCTTGGCAGGTACGTCGAAATAAAATCAATATATCGAAAAAATCCTACGTATGTCATCACGTATGTCAAAAACATAAGGAATCGATTCACACCACTTTCGCCAAGATCCGATGAGAAATGTAGAATTTTTTATTTGTCACTTCCTAGGGGGCAACATTGTACGGCCCCCCGTGGTCTCGAGGGTCGAAGTCCTCGAAACCCATCGTTGTTGCCTCTGGAGTCTTGGCTGCCAGGATCGGCTTTCAGGTTCGGAACGCGCTCCAGGATTTCTGCACTGTCGGAAATCCTGGGCTCGCGCGCCGACCCTTAGTTTCAAGTGCCGTTTTCCTTTTCTAACTACCTTTTCTCTCTCTTACGTATAAACTCTTCTGGAATCTAGGTTGGAGCGCGGGCAGGAGCGTGGTGCTTTCTGGCGCGCGGGCAGGAGTGTGGTGCTTTCTGGCGCGCCACGCAAGAGCGTGGGTGAAAAATTTGACCTGCATCACGCGCCATCAAAAGACTACCCCTTTCTTCAAAACATCTTGCACGTTACACCTCTTCATCATTTATCTTATACATATAACATCACTTGCATATCTATGTGTATTTATTGTCTATTAATATTAGTTTTTACATTCAAACAAGCAATGACATGGTAATTATTGCCTTCAATAGTAACAATTATGATCGTCACAACAGCCGGGGAAACATTTGGCCTTTTTTTAACCCTTCGGTGGGCGCGCTCTCCAGACTTGTGTGACGTCCCACAAAATTTCGCTCACAGATAAAATAATATTTCTTCATAAACCATTATACAACTCCTCTCAAATCTCCCCAAACACCAAATTACCCCTTCTCCATGACCTCGACCGCCTTGGCGATGTACCTTAGCGGTCCCCATCTCAAGACGGTCAATCAGTAAATCTCCCCAAACTTCAATTCTTACCCCTTCTCCATGACCTCGACCGCCTTGGCGATGTACCTTAGCGGTCCCCATCTTAAGACGGTCAATCAATGAAACTCCTCCACCTATTCGCCCAACGCGGCACAAACTCTTCCCTCCTATCAAATCTAAACAAGTCCCTCGCCTCTTATATCTCTTAAATCGAGACCCCGTCTCATATCCTTTAAATGACCAAAGCAGTCAACGCCACTATCACCCCTTTCCTATCAAAACACCCAAAATCCACTCGAGGAGTTGAGCAGTACGAAACTACGTGTAGAAAAACCCCTAAAGGATAATCGCGAGGATTATTTGGCGTACGTGCCGAAAATGCGAGTCCAAATATAGACCAACCTTTGGTCCTTACAAAAACCCCGGAAATGTTACTGCGACGCATATGCGTAACTATGTCAAGGTGCGTACTGCGCACCCCCCTTCAAGCCGAAAAGATTGTAATTAGTATAAATACGAGGAACCGCGAGAGCTCGTCCTCTTCTACGGAAACATCTCCAGGAAGCTTCAGTTTTATTAAAACTATAAAAGTATTATTCAAAGTATTTTACAAAGTGTTCTACAACGACTAACGTAAGCCACTATAATTATCTTTATTACCACGGGATATCATCTCCATTTATATTATTTTGTATTGCTACGCGTATTGCGTTTACCTATTATTCGTATTGCTATTCTAATTACTTTTCATATTATATTATACAACGACGCTTATTCCGTTCACATATTATTTGTATTGCTATTCTAATTGCTTTCATACTATATTGTCTTGTTACGCTTGTTGCTTTTTTCATATTGTATTATTAACGCTCATCGCGATCATATTCCATGTTCTTATCAACGCTTACTGCTTATATCATACTATCTTAAAACATATATTGTATGTCATGCTCATAATCACATTTTATATATTGATAACCATTTATATAAATGTTCTGTGCCAATGCTTAATGTCTAACGCATTCAATGTTCAACAAATCACTTTCATAAACAGTGCATATATTCTTGCCTAAACTAATAAACCGCATTGTTTTAAATCACGTTTCGAGTTAATGTATTAATCCTTCGGCTACGAAGATCCCTAAATCAAAACAGGCTGCCGCAACAGCTGATCGCGAGCCGCGAACGCGAAGAGTATATTACAGTGTTTACAAACGTACTTTTACATAGCTCGCGTATAACCGTATGACTAGCTGATTTTGCTGAATCATTACGAGTGTCTTTTACCTCGATGCAACGGTAAATCCGATTACCAAAACCAAATCATAACAAGTGCTCTAACGGGTGTCCCCACGGAAAGTACCACAATAAACCTTCCCTGGTCGATTAGCGTGTAGGATTTCAGATCCTCGCCTGAAAAGCCATCTCTGATTAGAGTGTAGGATTCAAGATCCTCGCCTGATTTCCTTCTACCCTCAGCGTGCAGGATTCAAGATCCTCGCCTGAGATCCTTTCTACCCTCAGCGTGCAGGATTCAAGATCCTCGCCTGATTTCCTTCTACCCTCAGCGTGCAGGATTCAAGATCCTCGCCTGAGATCCTTTCTACCCTCAGCGTGCAGGATTCAAGATCCTCGCCTGATTTCCTTCTGCCCACAGCGTGTAGGATTCAAGATCCTCGCCTGAACCCCTTTTACCCTCAGCGTGTAGGATTCAAGATCCTCGCCTGAGATCCTTCTTACCCTCAGTGTGCAGGATTCAAAATCCTCGCCTGAGTATCATTTTAAACCCCATGTCATTGTCCCTAAAGACCTCCACCCGGGACGTGACACTTGCATGAGTGGGCGCGTTGCGGCATTTACACCGCAATCGGAGTTCTCGTTGTTTTACTTCTAAATTTAGACAATTTTATGTCTCACAGAAGAAAATCGAAATTACATTAGTTGCTTAATCATATTTTATTCAATGAACATCAAATATTAATGGCGATGGAGATAATAAACAGATAATTAGTCCACATCCATCTGCTTCACCTGAAAACCTTTGAGGGGATGTTTCACCCCCTAAACATGCAAACAGGCCAAAATAAAAAACACCTATATCTTATTTTTCTGTCCTCTAAAACATATCCAAAAACCAGAACAATCGGAGACGAACACCTGAAAACATTTGAGGGGTAGTTTCACCCCCTAAATATGCAAACAGGCCAAAATAAAAAAACACCTATATCTTATTTTTCTGTCCTTTAAGACATATCCAAAAATCAAAGCAATCAGAGGTGGACACCTGGAAAACTTGTGAGTACACGGGCGCTCGTCGGCAGGATACGCGGTATACTTTCGTTTTCATTCAATTAGAGACACTTCCAAACTGACGTGCACGAAGGAGCGTCGCTTCGGCGTCTACGTACTTTTGCGTGCCGCGCACGGAACGCACGCCGGGAACGCGTGCAGGAACATCCGTGTAAAGGGCCCTAATGGGTCGACGTGCAATGAATGACCGCGGGCCGTAAGAAACGTATGGACAGTATTTTGGCTGTGTACTTGCGCGCGTTGCAAATGTTTAACCCCGCTTCGTCATCGATCAGCTATTTCACCGGTAACCTATTTAGATTCACACAATTAACTTTTGATACCGAAAATCACTGGCGGCCGCAATTCAACTTCTGTACGAACACACTTTATTCTCAAAGATACACTTTTCAGTCGGCTTGGTCTGATCGCTAACCGTTTTCTGCCGTTACGTACATCGGCTCTCTCTCTCTCTCTCTCTCTCTCTCTCTCTCTCTCTCGCTCCTAATGCGCTAGTGATCCTCTAGGGAGTGATCGGACAAATGTGTATTGTCGCTAATTGGTTGCTGCCATGTGTAGCAAAAGCAGAAGTTACCAGAGAAAGAAACTGTAAAAAAAGAGACAGAAATACGAATAGACAGAGATAGATATACAATCAGCTTGGAAAGCAGACGATTTAATGAATGTTTACTTTATATTATTTCCGGTTTTGCCACAAATGGCTGCGGTTATACCGATCACCCCCCAGAGGATCACTACTCACGTGCCACTGATGCAAACCCGCGAAATTCGTACTACAAGTATGTAGAGCTGTTCAAGTACCCGGAAAAAGCACGCCGAGCTTGGCTCGGCTAGAACCAAATACTTTAATTTTTTCAAGCAGCGGAAAGAAAGAAGCAGATCGAAAACTATTTGTCCGATTTGTTTGACACTCGCTACACATATTCTTACTGGTATTATCTAAAATGTAGCATATCATTTCATTTTATGCGATAACCCATTTGTATATAATAAATGTTTTAAGTTTGCCTTGTTAGGTAAAAATTAATAGCGATATTCACCCTGCTCTCATTTGTACAATAAATTCTTTTCTTCTCAAATCCGTATCCTAATTATCTTGTTCCTTTCCGCGTCATCTTTTCCGCGCGGATTTAGCTGCAGGTACAGGTAAAATGGCCTTTCGCCCCTATGGCGTAGGACCTACGCGGATATGCTACTACCAATAAAATAATAAAACGTTTCGCACCGTCCGTAGCAAAGTATAATAACTTGCCGCTTTTATTTCTTAAGGACCTCCGCTGAATTGCCGAAGTTATTAAACAGGACCTTCCGTTGGAAAAAAATTTCAAACAACGAGACGCGTATTTTCGTCATAATTTCCACCACATGAAATGAGACAAATTCAATGACATGTATTTTGCCGTACTTGCTCCTTTTTCCTCGCAGATCGTTCGTTCACCCTCGGCGTGAGCTGCTTACGTTCAATATTAACCCTTTCGCTACGGCGTACATTTCCGCGAAAGTGCTTTTAACTCATTTTTTTATTACATATTTTTTTGTTTAAACTGTTGGAAATGCCGACTGAAGTCGGTGCTAGGAATGACGGCTCGTTTTGTGCCGCCGCACAGTGGGCCAAACGGCCGATCTAGCTGGACAAAATTCGAAATGATGGATTTTGTCATGTCTATCTGTTGTTATAGTTCAGTTTGCATGAAATATTAATAATAATTTATTTTTTATAAAAATTTGCCTTTTTTAATATAAATCATATTTTAACGAATAAAGTAAAAGAGTAAAATAAGAATTCGCATGGGAAATATAAACTTTTAAACACACATCTGTAGACATAATAAATTATTAAAAATTAAATCATTTTCCAAATATTCTTTTATTAAAAGAAATCATGATATGTGCAATGACTATGCATAAGTTAAAAAAAAGACTCGAATAACTTACAAAAGATCAAGGGTTTTTAAATTTCATGATGACAGATACGTGACACACCCAGTATAATAAAGAAATAATGGATATATAAAAAGTTCTGGTACATCAAAATATAGCTTCAGGAACCTTAGGGATACCTGGATATAAGGTAGGCTCCTTACAAATACTTTACCTGAGTTAATCCGTCCCAAGGCCTTCAGTATCTGATTAGGATGTATCGAAATTTCGAATTATAGTACATAGGCAATAATGATCTATCCTTCAAATTAACACACAATTATAAGAGACGCAAGACGTAAAGAATACAATACGTAGTAGAGGTTTGAGTATAATATACATGTGTGATAGGAAATATAGTGCTTCTGACATATCCGGCGATCGAAGCGAAAGGGTTAATTACGTCTTTGTCTCGTAATATTTCTGCCACTTTCTTTCTTACAATACCCGAAAGGCGTTTCTTTTCACGGGCTAACAATTGTACGGTCCCAGGTTTATCTAGCATGAGAAAGACCATGATTCTAGTGTTCATTAATAAAATATCTACAATGTAGCATACGGATTTGAGAAGAAAATTTATTGTACAAATGAGAGCAAGGTGAATATCACTATTAATTTTTTACCTAACGGGACAAACTTAAAATATTTATTATATACAAATGGGTTATCGCATAAAATAAAATGATATGCTACATTTTAGATAATACCATTAAGAATATGTGTACCAAGTTTCAAATTAATTGGACAAATAGTTTCCGATCTGCTCAAAGTTCATTTGGCCCGCTCGCTTCTTTCCAAGCCGCACAGTGGTCTCGAATTAAAAATTTGGTGACATTTGTCTATAACTTTTGAACTATAAAAGATATCGAAATGAAATTTGCGCCAAAAATAGGAAAAAATTATCCCCTTCTAATGACGCATAACTTAATGCTTTTTACATTTATTTATTTATTCTTTTTTCAATTTTTTTACGTTAATTGTTATAAAAAAAATTTAATAGCTGTTTAATTGGTACTTTATTTAATACTCTTTACAGTGGTTCAAGTCGCATATTGATAAAACTTTTCGTTTCCCATTTATAAGGAAATTCAAATAGTAAAGGAAAGTATTGAAAATCGCTTGTTTTTAAATTAAAGAGCAGTCTTGTGCGATAAAATGGCATCTTTTATTAGTAATTAATGTAAATAATCCATTAAAAAAATAATGCTGAATGCAGCATGGTAAATTTTCGAGATTCTTTACTTTAAGAGAGGATATCTTTAAAATCCCAAAAAGTCCCACATTCTACCGAATTGAAATATTTTCAGCAAATCTTCCTCTATGTAATCACGTAAGAATCATTTCCAACTTCGTCCAACTTTTCAAATTATTACAGTTTAAAGCCGTCAGTGTTACGTCGCGTCGCGTCGCGTTTTACGTATCACGTCCGCATCGTCTCAAATTCGTTAGGAAGTATGGCGTTTTTCCGAAGAAACTGTTTACACCATAGATAGGGGAAGCCTGGGCAAAGCGGATGTGTTAAGGTTTAGTGAGAAAAATAACACAGTTACAATTAAGATGAGAAATATTTTTTATATTAATAATCATTTAAAATTAATCAGCTTTCTGATACAATAACGAAAAAATTGGTAACTAAAACATTTAAAGCATTTTAAAATGAAAAACGTAAATAAGTCAATCAATCCGCTTTGCCCTACCCCCCTGGGCATAGCGGATGAGGGGGTCGAGCAAAGTGAATGTTATTAAATAACGCAAAGTCAATCTTGGCATTCGTCACAGAAGTAAGTGCCAGATCCTTCATATACAGTGCAGCATTCATGGCCCCATCTGGTACATTGGCTGCACTGGATCCAGTCTTCGGATGGGGGGTCGGAGTATGGCTCAAAACACACATATATCACAATAATATTTATCAATATCAATATCAATAATAAAAATTTATCAATAATATATGACAATAATAAAACAATAATAATATGAGCGAGATTAGCAGGGCAGAGGATTGACGATCCGCTTTACCCCCATCCGCTTTGCCCAAAGAACCCACTTGGTGGAAACTTGTAATGTTTGATAAAAGTATGAACAACAAATTAAAAATGTTAATTTCTAATAGAATCTTAAGAACACAGAGTTCTTATAAAAAATATTTACTGTGGTAAATACCGATAACTATTAATAATCAAGCCACGTACCTACCTGAGCGAAATGTGTAAGAAAACGCACAATTTTCGTTTTTTCTTCACAAACGACGCACCACAGCAATTACATACTTTATTGCATTGTCATGGCGTCTACAACCGGTCGCTTTCTAGATCAGGAAAAACTCGTGGGACCATCTTTGATAGCAAAGCAAAAAAAAAAAACTATCCGCTTTGCCCAGGGCATTCGCTTTGCCCGGGCTTCCCCTACTTGATCTGTTTATACTATGGTATAGATAATCCTTCCAATAAGATTTCGACTTTCAGTCCGCATTCAGTTGCATAGAACCATTCTATTTGCTGAAAATATTTCAATTTGGTAGAATATGGGACTTTTTGGGACTTTAAAGATATCCTCTCTTAAAATAAAGAATCTCGAAAATTTACCATGCTGCATTCAACATTATTTTTTTAATGGATTATTTACATTAATTACTAATAAACGATGCCATTTTATCGCACAAGACTGCTCTTTAATTTAAAAACAAGCGGTTTTCACTACTTTCCTCTACTATTTGAATTTCTTTATAACTTGGAAACGAAAAGTGTTATCAACATGCAACTTGAACCACTGTAAAGAGTATTAAATAAAGTACCAATTAAACAGCTATTAAATTTTTTTATAACAATTAACTTAAAAAAATTGAAAAAAGAATAAATAAATAAATGTAAAAAGCATTAAGTAATGCACCATTAGAAGGGGATAATTTTTTCCTATTTTTTGGCGCAAATTTCATTTCGATATCTTTTATAGTTCAAAAGTTATAGACAAATGTCACCAAATTTTTAATTCGAGACCACTGTGAGCCGCCCGGTTCTTTCGGGTCGCTTGAAAAAAAATCAAGTACTTGGTTCTATCCGAGTCGCTCGGTTCTTTCTGGTACCTGGCTCGGCTTGGAAACCGAGCTCCGGATTGTTTCGGATTTCGAGCTACCCGAACATTCAAATACTCGAACAGCTCTAACTTCAAGTCTATATTTCTTACATCGCGATAGAAATGAGCATTTCGATCGTTCGTGCTACACCTCATCCCTCTCCCCCGCACCTACCGCAATAACCTTTAATTTGTTTTAAAATATGCAACAAATCTTTAGTCGTACAATGAGAAACATCATGATGCAAAAGCCCACAGTCCTAGCCAAAAAGACGATTTGGGGTTATTTGTTTGATCCGGCAATTCCTCTCATTGTCAGTGCTACATATCATAAACGTAGGGTCCGACTAGTGCAACGGCGTGCCGTGCACGTGTCGGATTTACGAGTTTCTCGGTTTTTCGAGCAGTTTGATGTTTTGAGCACTGGCCATGACGTAAAATTAATCTTATAGTCCGCACGCTGACCAAAAAAAGATGTTCTTATGTTAGATCGAAGAATGTTTTCCCGGCAATGGGGTAGGAAACGAAATAACTCTGAACAAGTACCAGTACGCCTCGCGGTGAGACACAGGGACAAAAGGGGTAGTCCTCTGCCTGCGCGTGGTCCCGCCCGCGTCCCCCCCCCCCCCCTCTACGACTCCCTTATCTCTCGAGTATAAACACGCGCTCGAATTTTAAAACCAAAGCACGCGTTGACGTATTCCGTGCGAGAGAAGGTGAACCTTGGGTAGCCGTTTGGGACGAATACAAGCCCGATTGGTTAGGGAGCAGCTTATATTAGGACCAAGCGACGCCGAAAACGCGCAGAAAAAACGTGCGCGAAAAATCACCGGAAACAAGAAACTAACCATATCCACGCGCTAAAACTACTTACCTGTAGGAGTCTGGTTGCCAGATGTGTAGCTTGGCTATAGCCCGACTCACCCAGGACCTCGGGGGAAAAACCCGACAGTATGCCGAAAATCATAAAGTCCCTTTACCTGAGAACGGAGGCACGATAGCGTCGAAAGTCGAAATCTCTGAAAAACGGCACGGTGTCAACTGCCCCTTATCGACATATCTGGTAGACAAATGTTTCCCAACGAACGCTTCGAGAACAAGCGATTACCTAGACGTAAAAAACGAAGAAATTTCTCTTAAAAAATACAAAATTTCCAGCTGTAAATCGCCTGCACCACCAGGACTGTTTAGCTTACGCACCCCCTTTCGAAGCCAGATCCGTAAGGCCCCACCGTAAAATTTATTAATCGCACGCGTTATTTATTAATCAGCGTGAAAATTGTTGAAAATCTTCCTTGTACATTAAGGAAAAACTTTGTCACTGTAAGTTATATGTACCTCAAAATTGCCTCCGTACATTTTAACGGCGAACGTTGAAAAACATGGGTTATTTCCAGTATTACTTTTTTATTAAATATTAGTACTTTTTTTAACATAAGGGTTTTGTGCATACATTTCACGACTTCGCTAGAGTTACCTGCAGTTATGTTTTAAGTCTCATAACCATCCCTTAATATTTACTCAAGTTATCGCAGTTTATGCTTAAAGATATAATGATTTTGGACGGTGAAAAATTTTTTGTTTAAAATTTTTACCTCGAATAGTAATCATTGGATAAACAAACTGTAAATAGAAAAAAGGTGTGTCGTGAAGAGCTTTACAACAATATATTTTTTAAAATTCAGTTTAATAACATTTAATTTTCCAATCTTTCTTAGCGTTTGGACAATAGTTCATCCCATTTTCCAGCGCTAGTCCCCTTATTGCATGTAACCCTCCGATTAACAATTACTTTCGCGATACAGTCCAGTGTGTTTGGACGGTAAATGAGGTGTGATATTCCCTGGACAGTTTAAATTTTTGCCCACCACAAAAAAAACGGGTTTTCAGCCCACTGTGCACCACACGCAAAGATTCCTAGACCTGACCTGTGATTTTTCCAATGTTAGCGGGCTCGCGCCGCCGACGACCCTCACGATTTTCTGTCTCTGCTTATTGTCACCCCCCTGTGACTCAGGCCGTTGCCAACACGTGCAACGCAGATTTGCGGAAAAGACGGTCGATCACTGCGAGGTGAAAGTTTTACGACTCAACCCCCTGAAACACAAACTCCCTTTAATTTCACGTGAACAACGTCATATTCGATTTTGAACAGAATCCCAGACATCGAATTAAAAAAGTGATCAATTTGGCGCGGCATTAGGCACTCTAAAGGCCGCCATACACGCTCATTCTTGCCCGTTCGATTTACAGACTACCATACACTCAAAAGTTGTAATGCAACACGGAGCGCGTGTGTCAATTGTCTGGTATGAACGCAATCACCGCGAGGTTGATTTATCATGGGTTTTGATTTGCCGCAAATCAAAATTAACGGGAAGTGTGGACCACAGGCCGACAGATTTAAAATTATTGACACGTGTAATTTGCTGAGAGAATTTATCGAATCGTACAAAGAAAATCAATGCATTTGGAAAATTAATTCTAAAGATTGTTTGGATAAAAATTAAAAAAAAATGTTTATAATATCTTAATAAATAAATTAAAGGAATTAGATCAGGATACGAATAAAGATGCAGTAGTAATTCTGCTCTTTTCAGTAACGGCACTCTCTTCTTTGACCACTACTGTACTCGAGATCATTGCTTCTTTTTATTAGTGTTTTTTCCGCGTTTAAACGGCCGATTTTTAAGCCGATATCGTTATCTCTTTTCTAGGCGACGACGAAAGATACGACATTGATGCCTCGTATACCTACACTTTTATTCATATTTTGGCTGTTTAAAATCATGCAGGATGATGTAAAATCTTTACAACTTTCAGAATTATAAGCGTTGTCATCCGAACACATCCTTATTGACTTGTCCCAAGGCTAGCGACTTTTCCATTGGGAGAAAAAAGTAAATCAAACGTTTTTTTTAATTCTTACAAGTGTCGCTTTCGCCCTTACCACGACCATAAATTTGAAAAAAAAAATCTACAAAATGGAAGTCGGTTAAAGATAAAATACGTTTTCTCATGCAGTTTTTTTTAACTTTTAGGTGGCTCCAAAAAAATCGATGTTCAGAAAATATTGACCTGATTTTTGTAGTGGCGATAACGAAACTCATAAGGGTTAAAAAAACCTTTGGTTGAATATTTTCTGTTTTTCTCCTTTAAAGAGCTTTTCTGGCAAGTCTTCAGAGGTATATCTGTCGGCAGGATGAGGGTTGTGCCGCGTAGTGGGGGCTGGTGAGGATTCCTTGTAGCATACAGGTACTAAGGGAACTGCAGCAGTTATCGCAGAACCATCCACGGGGACGCACGCTATTATTCGCTACTTTTCATACATTTTTCACATATTTTTTCATTTTATTGTTAGTCTATAGTTTATTCCTAGTTTATTTCTTATTCTATTACATATTTAGTTGTAGTATTTTTATATTAGTATTATAGTGTATTTTATCGTGTTTTTCTTGTATTTCTAGTTTATTTTTATCGTGTTTTATCGTATTTTTAGTGTATTTTATCGTGTTTTTCTTGTATTTCTAGCTTATTTTTATCGTGTTTTATCGTATTTTTGATAGTATTTTTATTGTTTTCTTTTTTTAGTAGTTACGTATTTAAAGTTAGTGTGTTTAGTGTGTTTCTTTGGCGTTTGGTTTGGAATACATACATATATTCTGCAGGTAAGTTCTATATCCCTATATTTCTGAAACCAGTGTTGCATTTTGCTTTTTTCTACATTACAGTCAGCTTATTTCTATATTTTTGATTACTTTAATAATGACTGGCAAATTGAAATTGAATAAGTACTATATGCGCGCCAACAGATCACTTAATCTGATTCTCTTTACGAAGCCATCACGACATCGTTAGATTCTAGTTCTTCACATTTAACATCTGCAATCCATTTTGTTAGCATCCCACTAGTGAAGTTTAATCTGGAATTAGTTCACAATCATTTTCACATTCAACACCTTGTCTTTATCTTCTCATTACCAATACACTTATATGTTTCACCTGGCACAAGTTCGCAATCTTCTTCCAGTATCACCGCAAGTAATGTAGAATTTTCTCCAAATTTAGAAGATATTCAGAATTTTGCCTCCTTCGAAAATTCACAGACTTCTGAAGAATATTCAACTGAATTGAGTAGTCCTAATTCTGCTTCTTCATTGGCAGAGTGGGTTGTATCACATCAAATTTCACATCGAACAATAAATGATGTACTCCACATTTTAAAAAGATCAGTTTCCAGCACTTTACATTCCAGAACCCAGAGCCCTTTTAAAAACAGCCACAAATGTAGAATTAAACGTATCAAAACAGATAATTATCACCATTCTGGATTAAAAAATAGCAGTTTAAAACTCATTAAATCTATAGGTGTATCCCCGTATAAATCTTAAAAATTAGGAAATTCTCTTTCAGAAGAATGCAATTTGGGTCCTTCTCTACTTTGTAATGTCGCAGAAATAGCATATAAATGTGTGAACTTAGAATATACTCATTCAATGTTTGTACTGTCTTTACAATGTCTTTATGACGATATTAATGATTCAGGTTTTGATTTTTTCTGTTCTCAATTTCGCTATACCTTTCAAGCTAAGAATACACGCTAGCAAATTTCTAAACATGTTTTGTTTCACGAATACTTGGCTATACAGAATTAGAAATGGCACATACGGGCTGGGTCATCGTTGAATTCATTGCCGATGAATCGGTGTCTGAAGTACCCTCGGATTGGGTGGTAGGAGGAGGAGTTTGTTATTGGCCACCGTACAAACCCAGCCGCATGACAGTGGCAATCAAAAATTGCGAGCTGCGTGATGATTCGTGGGAGAAGCTCGCCGTATCGGTCTTTCCCGGTGGAATCTATTGTACGTTGAAGTTATTGTTATATTTACTTATTAATTATAGTACTAATTAATGACTAATTATTATACCCATTAATTATTAATGTGTTCATTCAGATGATTATGCCACGGCGAGGGCAAAGGCACGAAAAGCTGAAGAAACCAGCGATCTTCAGTCAGACATGGAGGTAACAAAGCGGAAGATCATACCAAAAAGGTATTCCAGCAGTGAGGACTCTGGGCTTGACCAGACGCCGCGGATGTCCCAGACTCCTCGGATGATTCAAGAGTCAACGTCGCTGTTACCTCCACCTCCAAAAATGAGGAAACCAGTCATACGATCAGGTGTGTAAATATGTTACATAAAAATTACGATTACCTAATACAGTTCTTCTAATTTCCTTTACGCTACTTGGTGCTCAGTTTCATCATATTATTTCTGTTGACGTTATCTTCTGTCCGAGGCGTTTTGTGTCAAAAACCGTGTTGCTTCACAGATTCCCTTGTTAAAAATGCCTTTTCTTCCATAATACTTTATGTACAAATTCCATCTTGCAGCGATGTGGTTGCCAGCATCTGCCCTTGTGGATTAGAAACAATACATTTTTCACATTTTTCGTACGCTTTATTTGCAGTAGATGCGTTTTGGATCTGTCCACAATTCTGCTTCCTTACCTTGAGAATTATTATGTTCGTTTTCGTACTAGGCCGTTCCTTCGACTCAACCCCACAGGTTCTCGCTTTATGAATACGCCTGCATAGCAAGGTCTAAAGATTTCCAACTGCCTTAGAGAGGTTCTATTTCGTACGCGATCCCTACAATGCTTGGGGGTTATGTTTGCACGTTGTTACGAAGTAGAGAAGGCACTCGTGCTTTCTCAGTAACTTTAGAGTTGGTTATGAATAGACTTTTATTTACAAGAATGAAAACCGTGCCTAAGGTAACGAACGCGTACAATGAATATAACTCGGTTGTCCGTTCTGGAGTGACTGGCGTCGGGTCGAGGTCCAAGGGTTTTATACCCTTTGAGGGCACGATGCTTTCCTCTGTTTGTTGGCGGGAAAATCTGGCGGGAAAGTCTGGCGGGAAAGTCTGGCGGGAGGATTTGGCGGGAAGATCCACTTTGGAGATCTAGCGCTAAGATCTATTGCGAAGGTCCGGAGAGATCTGGCGCTAAGATCTATCGGGAAAGGGTGTAGCGAGTGGACCTTTGTCACAGGTAGGGGTGAGCCTTGTCTATCGGCGCCAGCCTGGCGCATAGCGTAACAACGTCTTTGTACTTGAAACTATATATGTAATTCCGAATGCTACTGTAATTCTTCTTGGGTGCCGAATTTAATGTGTAGACAGTTTCAAAACAAATCCGATGTAATTTTTGCACATGCTAGCACTAGAAAATGTACGAGAAGTCACGACTGTCGAGGGCGCGAGATATAAAATATATATATGTTTAATGTTGGCAGCAGAATTCTTTAATAAAAATAATTTTGGTTTTTAGACGAAACAGCATCAGCACCCATCCGATCCCCCAGCACCAGCTATGGAAATCAGGAGGGGAGTTTTTCTTCAATGAACATTGAAATTGGTAAGTCAATATATGTGTATAAAGATAATTCTATTCTATCCGGAGATAGTTGGAAAGTTACAATAAAAAAATACAAGATGTAATAAATAATTTTCAGAAAACATAGATGCAGACCCCAGTGGGAGTACGAGTATCATCGAAGCTCTCGCTAAAATAAATGCGAAATTATCGACGCTGACCAACCAGATGAATGTTCAGCGAACGATAATGCTGGATGTCATGCAGCGCATGACAGCCTTAGAAAACCAAAAACAGCCTCCACCACCACCACCAGTGGCGGATCAATCCTTTTTAAGTAAATTTTCTTATTTACAATTCCCCCTAGCATCGATTGAAAAATTAAAGGAATTGGAGGAGATTTTAAAGGATGCGAAAAATTTCCAAGACGCCGTAAGTAAAATACCATGTTTAGTTATAAAATATATTTTCGTTATTTCTGTGATACAATATTATACTTAATTCGTTAATGTTTGATAATTTTTTAATTATAGCTGAACGATTTTGCAAGTTTCGGGGGATCCAACGCGTACGATTTCATCAAACGGGTCTTAACATCCATTTTAAAAAACGAGGTGACAATCAAATACAGTTGGCTCGGGAGGAAGAGCAAGGAGGCCTTCGCCCACTTAACGTTAGCATCAGCAGTTATATGTAATTATCACCTAAATTTCACCATAGTTAATGTTGATTAATATAAAATTCAATGTAATGTCTTATGGAAATTCTTGTTTAAGACGCCGCAGAGAAAGCCAAGGTGACTGACAGTAAAAAAAAATGTGAAAGTAGTATCCAATCGTGGTTAAAAAGGGCATCGGAGAGACAGTTGGCTGCGGAAAAAAAAATTACCCCAGGTGCGTTCAGGGAGTAGTGAAGTACAGTCAAAGAGAAGGTTTGGGGTGCGTTTCAATTTACCGCAGTGAGTGCATGAAATTGGTGGCATCGTACGATTCCCTAAAATTTCTCTCACTTTCCACCAATACGATGCCACTTCCGGTGCAGCGAGCGTGCATTAAGCGCAGAAATTTGAGAGGTGAAGCCTTAAAGCATATAAACATAGAGGAAGCATGCAATAGGCAAAAATGTAGATGGCGATAGAAAGAGAGAGATATACAGGAGGGACACCCCCTCTCTTTCTAACAGAGAATAAACGCTGGCGCTAGAAAGAGAGGGGGTGTCCCTCATGTATATCTTTCTCTTTCTATCGCCGTCTACATTTTTGCCTATTGCATGCTTCTTCCCATGTTTATATGCTCTAAGGGTGAAGCAGTCACTGTGCAGCGCGCATACGTGTTTGTTTCTACAATCTTTGATTATTTGAATTTCTCTATTTCCAATCATTTTCATTTTCGCTTTCATCACTATTATTTAATAGTATTGAGGTTATTATAAACAACGTTTCTTTCTCCATAGTAGAATTTTTAAATTTCAAGAACGCATGAACCGCAGAAACGAAACGGAACGATATGAATGCGCGCAACGACTACGCTGTGATCTCTGCACTCACTGCGTGAATTAGAACGCACCCACAATAAGAGGCGTCACTCAACAAGGACAGAAATAAACTAGGGAAATCACTAGACAACCAATTGAAATGCCCATTCGGCAATGATCGGTAAACTTCGATAATCTTCGGCAATAATCAGCCAACTGCGGTAAGGTACATTTAGTCGATTTGAATATCCGGCTTCAAAAGACAACCAATTTAAATGTCAAGGTTAAGTAAGGACTTTAAAGCAGTGATGCCAGAATCGTGGGTTTTGTCCCACGGCCGCTACCACCACTCCACGACCAAGCGTACCCCCTCTTAGCGTCCGTACCGCACCACACAAGCATACCCGTCTCTCCATCCGTGTGCCGTACGCGCTGCCTGGCCACCGCTCGCCGGCGAGAATTCGTTTTCCCGACATCGAAGCGCTTGGCGCGCAAGCGAAAAATCAACACTTCAAATCCCGGTGCGGATATTACTTTTTTTTTTTAATTATTCCCTAATTTCTCTTTCTATATTCTCAGCAGACTAAAGGCTTAAAAACTATTAATTTACTAAGCATTTTCGAAGCTTGATTTGCTGCTAAAGTGCGATCCTCTTTTGGCTTGTATCGCATCACTCCAAGCGTACCCTACCTTCTGTCAGTGTGCCGTACGCGCTGCCTGGCCGGCGCTCTCCGTCGAGAATTCATTTCATCGAGGTTTGAACCTCAATGCGAAGATTGTATTTTTTTCATTAATTATTTTCTAACTTCTCTTTCTATATTCTCAGTAGAATAAAAACTTGACAACTGTTCATTTACAAAGCATTTTCGCAGCAGGCTAATGTACGATGTTGATCTTCTGCCTTTTGTATACATAAACAGAAATAATTCCTTGATATGCTACTTACAAAATAAGCACCGTTCTAGGATGGACTTGTGACGTCCCGACCCCACCACGCGACTTAGTGTCAACGAGCGTCACCAGAGGTCTCCAATTAATCCTTCTCGCTAGTCCTAACTCTCAATATCATTCGTATATATACAAGTTCCAAAATCATATCCTCTGTGTCCCCGTGCGTGTCTAGGGCAGGGGTCGTCAGCTGTAGCCCTACTGATGAGTCTGGCTGACGATCCCAAGACGAAACACACCTCTTCTTTTCCTCCTCGATCCCAAAAAGCCAATCCACCTGCCCCGTACAGTTTACTCCATTGCGGCGTAACCCGGCCGGCCTTAGGGCGCGACGGTACGTTGGAGGCGACGCACAGTGGGCCGGATTTTAAATTTGCCGCCTTTTGGGTTTTTTTTTTAAGATATCGGGATGAAAGTGGCGCTAAAAAACAGGAAAAAATTATTCCTATCTAATGATATATAATTTAATTTTTTAAACAATTATTTATTTATTTATTTTTTAATTTTGTTAACTTATTTTTGATAAAAAAATTTTTAATTCTGTTTATTTGGTACCTTATTTAATGCCCTTTACAGTGGTGTACGCAAAATTTTGGGAAACTTTTCGTTTCCAAGTTATACGGAAAATTCGAATAATGAAGGAAAGTAGCAACAAATCGGTTTGTTTAAATTATAGACCTGGTTTTTGCGATAAATATATTCTTTTATTAGTAACTAATATAAACAATCCATTAAAAAATATTTTTATATGCATTAACAAAAATGGCGACATTTTTAAAGTTTGATTAGGGATATCTTCCAAACGCCGAAAAGTTCCACTTTGGGACCAATTGCAATATTTTCAGCGCACTTTACTCTAAATAATCACGTATCGATCATTTCCCCCCTCGTCCCACTGCTCATATTATTAGTGTTTAAAGTTATCAACGTTCGGTCAGTCCGTAGGGTAAAGGTGGGATAGTTGAGCAGAAGGGAAACATGATCACAGAGATGTTATTATTAATGTATTTGCAATATGCCCCTATTGTCGCGTTGTTATGTTCATGTTTGCAATATTAATTCCTCAGCCTGTAGGTCTAAATTCTGATTTTTTGTGGTAGATAATCTCATTCGCAGAAAACAACGAAAGGAAAGTAACAAAAACAAAAGCAAATGCAATTTTTCAAGAAATAAAGAAGAGCCCTTGTCAAACATTTTTCATTATATCTGAATTTGATAGTCATAGTTAATTTTTTACTATTAGTTTGTGGTTTTCTTGTTAAATACATTAGTTTATATTTCATTGTACATCTCTTTGGTAAGTATGAAACACTTAAAGGGCTCATGAACAACACAACGCGACCCACCTTTACCCTACGGACTAACTGAACGTTAATAACTTTAAACACTAATAATTTGAGCAGTGGGACGAGGGGGGAAATGATCGATACGTGATTATTTAGAGGAAAGTGTGCTGAAAATATTGCAATTAGTCCCAAAGTGGAACTTTTCGGCGTTTGGAAGATATCCCTAATCAAATTTGAAAAATGTCGCCATTTTCGTTAATGCATATAAAAATATTTTTTAATGGATTGTTTATATAAGTTACTAATAAAAGAAGATATTTATCGCAAAAACCTGGTCTTTAATTTAAACAAACCGATTTGTTGCTACTTTCCTTCATTATTCGAATTTTCCGTATAACTTGGAAACGAAAAGTTTCCCAAAATTTTGCGTACACCACTGTAAAGGGCATGAAATAAGGTACCAAATAAACAAAATTAAAATTTTTTTTATCAAAAATAAGTTGACAAAATTAAAAAATAAATAAATAAATAATTGTTTAAAAAATTAAATTATACATCATTAGATAGGAATAATTTTTTCCTGTTTTTTAGCGCAACTTTCATCCCGATATCTTAAAAAAAAGACCCAAAAGGCGGCAAATTTAAAATCCGGCCCACTGTGCGACGGGGCAAGAACTCCTTTCTCGTCATCGTCCTAACCCCTTTACCACCCAGGACGTGACAACTCCTTAAAATTCACGTCACAATGAAGAGTTACAAAATCGGGGATTTCCGTTTCAGGTAAGCGAACCGCCCGCTCCGCTATTACGGTCGGCTTACCCCTCGCACTCCAGATTACTGTAATGAAGTTTGAAAATAATATCGACTGGTCTCGTACCCGTCGCAATTATGTCATTTATACCTAGAGAAGAGTTTTATTAACCCACTCTTGGCCAACGACACTCTTTTCGTGTTAATCAGGTTTATACGTATCTGCTTAGTTGCTTGTTGATTATTTACGAAAATTGTGTCATTGCTCGATGGAAACCACGAGAAGGTGGTGGGCTTCTTCCATCAGGAGAGGATAGGTCGAGATGGATAAAATGGATAGGATCGGTAAAGGTTCGGGAAGGAGAGATACGCGTAGAAGCTGTGATAGCACCACTACAATACTATTGTAACTGTTTCGTAAATTATGCATGTACACGCTGAGGTAGGTGATACTGTACAAGAAAGAGGTCGGTAAAATGTAATCAGGGGACTAGCGCTCGAAAATGGGAAACGTATTGTTCAAACGCTAAGAAAAATTGGTAAATTCAATTTCGCATTTCCTCAATATTTATTTCAAATGTCCTGAATATTTATGTCGCATTTCCTCAATATTTATTTAAAATGTCCTGAATATTTATGTCGCATTTCCTCAATATTTATTTCAAATGTCCTGAATATTTATGTCGCATTTCCTCAATATTTATTTCAAATGTCCTGAATATTTATGTCGCATTTCCTCAATATTTATTTCAAATGTCCTGAATATTTATGTCGCATTTCCTCAATATTTATTTCAAATGTCCTGAATATTTATGTCGCATTTCCTCAATATTTATTTCAAATGTCCTGAATATTTATGTCGCATTTCCTCAATATTTATTTCAAATGTCCTGAACATTTACTTTATATTTTTCAAATATTAATTTAACATTGTCTGAATATTTATTTCACATTTCTAGAATATTTGTTTTACATTTTGTAAATATTTATTTTATATTCCACGAATATTTAGTTCATATTTTCTAAAACTTTATTTAACCAATATTTTGTGCTACTTCCAAAATGCGTGGAGCGTGAGTTGTTTAAATTGTTGGGGATTGGACAAATTTTTATATAAATGCTCTCCCGACATCAGAGCGAGATGCCTATCGTCGACGGTCATGGTGCGACTCGTCTCATTTCTGGCGTTTAGGGCTGTGCGCACCACGCAGATAGAATTTACAAGTTCGCCACCCAATTTATTACGCTTCTTCGTTTTCGTATCGGGCAAAATTGAGAAAAGCCTTTCGGCCTCGGCGTTAGAATGGGGTAAACATCTGATTACACCCAGCAAATCTGTGAGGGATGGAAAAACTGGGCCATTATGGGGATCTTGTACTCTGCAGATATTCATCCACATTTCGTCAAAACTCATTTTGCTCCAGCTATCTCTTTGCTTTCGAGAAATGCCCAAATACAAAAATTCCCATTCTCCTCGCAAGGCTTCGGCATTGAAATTGCCGAGCCTACGAGCGACAGCTAAAACATCTTGAAACGTTTCCTGTCTGTCGCAATTGAATAGGGCAGTGTCCGATTTGAAAATCATCATCTGTTTCAGTAAAATATCGTCGTGCGGAAGACGATCCTTAATTTCATTGCTTACGGTAATATAAAATCGTAAGCAATTTTCGCGGAAGGAGGAAACTTCAACTTCTGTCATTCCCTTGCTTGTCCCATCTTCTAAGAATTCCTCACACTGAGGGCCTAGATCAACTTGAGACAGGGGAAGTTGATTTTGTTTAAAAGACAAATCTATTAATTTGATATAATTAAAATGTTGTACTAGAAGGGGTTTTAAAAATTTGTTAACGAAAAACCTAAGCAAGTTACTGGAACGAGGTTGTAATTCTTGAATCATTGTTCTCCGTCCTTGAAATTCAGCATTAAACTTGTTTAATGCATTCAGGACATATTCAAGAAAGTGGAAATACCCTTTAATGTCATGCCTGTTAAGCAATGACAAAAAATTTTGAGCAGCTTGTGACTTTTTGGTTAGCGCGTCTTCGGTAAAATATCTCTGCAAATCCTCCCAGATATGCAGAAATCTAGTAACGCACTGGTGCCTCGCGAGCCAGCGAGTGTCCGATAATTTTAAGACTTTTAAAGGAGAGTTATAATAACTCTCCTGAAATTGTCTGAATATTGTTGTACGTTTAGGGCTATTATTTACGAACTTTGATACGCCCCGAAGCAGTTCATTACATTCTTTTGGAATCGTAACGCAGGCAGCACTTGCCGCCAACGCTACAGAATGACAAACGCACGGTAGCGTAAGTAAGATGGGATTTTTTTCAAGAAGCCTTGTCTTAAAAGAAGAATTTCTACCCGTCATGACTGCATCATTGTCACAACTAAGACCAGTGATGTTAGTTAACGGAATTTGCATTTTCAGCAATTGATTTTCAAAAGATTTGAAAATCTTTTCCGCTGAACAATCGCTGGCATCCAAATGGATGAGTTGCAACAGTTCTGCTCTAATGTACAACTGAGTTGGCTCGACATATCGAACCATCAATGACAGCCACTTATCATTGGTTGAATCAGAAGTTTCATCTTCATAAATTGAAAATTTACAATGGCGAACATTGTCAATGATACGTTCTGTTTCATGCACGCACAAAACATTCGTAATGATTTGACTGCATTTGGTGCGGCCAACTTTCATTCCTTGCAAAACTTGAGGATCCTTGCCTATATCCTGCATGAGTGCAAGCAGATCAGGTGCCATTGACAGAGGAATATTCTTTTCGGCGAAGAAAGCTGCGAATTTAATCTCCGCGGTTTTTATTTTATCGTCGAGGGAAGGTGCACTATTTTCACCTGAGACATTATCCCCAACATTTTCATGCTGTAGCATTTTCTCAATGTTTCTGACATGCGTTTGTCTGGACGAGTGCTTGCGTATTTCTGAAAGCCCACAATCGAAGATTTTGTTGCAGGCTTTGCAGAAGCATTTTGACTCGTCCGAAGGAACGTTTTGTAACCACACCTTTAACGAAGCGTCAACATTATACCAATGATCTTGGAACCTTTTCTTGTATCTCTTGGCGGGTACACAATCCATCACGAAAACAGTTACAATTCCGTATCACAGCACTACTAACACAGGACACTTCTCAACTTATCTCAATGCGCAATGAATTCGAATTTCACACAAAAGCTCGCGAGTTGACAAAACGATTGTCTACTTCACTGAAAACTGCTGATGTCTGTTCGCTTCGAATGTTCTATTGCGACTAGCCTGGTCAGAAACTTTTCCCTCTTTAAATACAATCTGGTTCACTGATTGGCAAGCTACACTTTAGAGTGAGAAAGGGTGTCGCGGTTTATTTCCCTAAAAGTAATAAAACAATATTCATCATGGCATCCTAATCCCCAGCGCGCGGCCACGTCGCGCTCGTTCGGCAAAGCCTGGTTTATGGCCGAACGAGTTTGGGAAAACCCCCATAATGCTCCAATTTTTCTGGTACAGCATTTTAATTATATCAAGTTAATACCCAGATAGCCACGTCCGTATTTGCAGATTTTGCTCAACGCCTGAGTACAAATGTTTGTGGCAGAAAGACTACAGATTTGATACAGTATTTGTTATATTCGATGATGAAAGCAGACTGACAGCAGAAAGCCGACAGATTGTGCTGCCTTAACCTGAGAGCAGATTGGCGGCAGGGTCTGCTGATACAATTTAATGGCAGGAATCGAGCAGACCCTGCGCAGCGCGATCTGATGGCAGATAGGCAGCAGAAATCGAGCAAATTCTGTTGACATAGCCTGCGGGCAGTTTGACGGCAGATACTGCGGCGAATCTGCTAATCCAATTTAATGTCAGAAATCGAGCAGACCCTGCGCAGCGCGATCTGACGGCAGATTGGTGTCAGATACAGAGCAGATTCTGTTGACATAGCCTGCGGGCAGTTTGACGGCAGATACTGCGGCGAATCTGCTAATCCAATTTAATGTCAGAAATCGCGCAGACCCTGCGCAACGCGATCTGACGGCAGATTGGTGTCAGATACAGAGCAGATTCTGATATCAGGATCTGACAGCAGAATAGCGGTAGAAAGTAAGGAAAGTCTGCTGATACAATTTAATGGCAGGAATCGAGCAGATCTTGCGCTCCGCGATCTGACGTCAGATAGGCAGCAGAAACACAGCAGATTCTGCTGACATAGTTCACGACACGACCCCGCCAGGGCGCGATTGGGCGAGCGTTTCTCGCTTGCGAAATAGCACCGTGGCGGGAATAAGTGGCCGAGGGCTTGATCATTCAGGGCTCTCGAGTACGACTCGTATTTGCCGGCATTCCACTGCGGAGTATATATTTGGTATACCCGTCTGTAAGGGCGGTATTATCAAGTCGTTGCTGAAGACGATCTTCGTCTTAAGCATCCGGCATCCTTTATTAATCTACTAGACTAGTAGAAGATGCCGCATGCTAAAAACTAAAAAACGATTGATGATAATACCGCCCTAAGACGACTGAATAAATAGTAGTTATCATTAATTCTTTTTTATTTGGAAGAACAACTGTCTTTCAAAGTTTAAATCATTATTTTGAGCCGACCTGACATTCAATTCACTAACAACTTGCTAAGTAAAACATTAAAAATGTTATAATACCCGTTTAAATACATAGTTTACCAACTTTTCTTTCTTCCATAAAATATGGTAGGAATCAGATCTTTCAAGTCGGTCTTATAAACGTGTTCTATATATTATTTACGCTAAAGACTTTCGCACTGTTTTTAAATCTATACTATTATATAAAATTGCCTACTATGGCCGACATCAGGATCTGCTTGATTTCTGCCGCCAATTTGCGGGCGGTTTTTGTCAGCAAGATCTGATCGAAATCTGACATCAATCTGCGGTCAGATCCTGATGTCAGGCTCTGACCGCAGAACCATAGTCAAATGCGGACATAGTAGGCACCGAATCTGACGTCAGAATCTGCTCTGTATCTGACACCAATCTGCCGTCAGATCGCGCTGCGCAGGATCTGCTCGATTTCTGCTCTCAATCTGCGGTCAGCCACGGCAGCAAGATCTGATCGAAATCTGACATCAATCTGCGATCAGATCCTGATGTCAGGCTGTGACCACAAAACCATAGTCAAATGCGGACATAGTAGGACCCGAATCTGACGTCAGAATATACTCGAATCTGACATCAATCTGCCGTCAGACTGCAGTCAGTTTGTTTACTGGGTAGATTTGTCTTTTAAACAAAATCAACTTCCCCTGGCTCAAGTTGATCTAGGCCCTCAGTGCGAGGAATTCCTAGAAGATGCGACAAGCAAGGGAATGACAGAAGTTGAAGTTTCCTCCTTCCGCGAAAATTGCTTACGATTTTATATTACCGTAAGCAATGAAATTAAGGATCGTCTTCCGCAAGACGATATTTTACTTAAACAGTTGACGATTTTCAAATCGGACATTACCCTAATCCATTGCGACAGACAGGAAACGTTTCAAGATGTTTTAGCTGTCGCTCGTAGGCTCGGCAATTTCAATGCCGAAGCCTTGCGAGGAGAATGGGAATTTTTGTATTTGGGTATTTCTCGAAAGCAAAGAGATAGCTGGAGCAAAATGAGTTTTGACGAAATGTGGATGAATATCTGCACAGTACAAGATCCCCATAATGGCCCAGTTTTTCCATCCCCCACACATTTGCTGGGTGTAATCAGATGTTTACCCCGTTCCAACGCCGAGGCCGAAAGGCTTTCCTCAATTTTGCCCGATACGAAAACGAAGAAGCGTAATAAACTGGGTGGCGAACTTGTAAATTCTATCTGTTTGGTGCGCACAGCCCTAAACGCCAGAAATGAGACGAGTCGTACCATAACCGTCGACAATAGGCATCTCGCTCTTATGTCGGGAGATCATTTGTATAAAAATTTGTCCAATCACCAACAATTTAAGCAACTCACCCTCCACGCATTTTGGAATATATAGCTCCGACAGCTTCATCGTCATATTTTACCGACCTCTTTCTTGTACAGTATCACCTACCTCAGCGTGTACATGCATAATTTACGAAACAGTTACAATAGTATTGTAGTGGTGCTATCACAGCTTCTACGCGTATCTCACCTTCCCGAACCTTTACCGATCCTATCCATTTTATCCATCTCGACCTATCCTCTCCTGATGGAAGAAGCCCACTACCTTCTTGTGGTTTCCATCGAGCAATGACACAATTTTCGTAAATAATCAACAAGCAACTAAGCAGATACGTATAAACCTGATTAACACGAAAAGAGTGTCGTTGGCCAAGAGTGGGTTAATAAAACTCTTCTCTAGGTATAAATGACATAATTGCGACGGGTACGAGACCAGTCGATATTATTTTCAAACTTCATTACAGTAATCTGGAGTGCGAGGGGTAAGCCGACCGTAATAGCGGAGCGGGCGGTTCGCTTACCTGGAACGGAAATCCCCGATTTTGTAACTCTTCATTGTGACGTGAATTTTAAGGAGTCCATCCTAGAACGGTGCTTATTTTGTAAGTTGTAACGTTCCGCTACGAACCGCCCTACATTTTTTCTATACTTCTTATAATAATTATTAATTTCATCATTTATTCTACTTCTTATGTTAACTAGCACTAAGTATATTGTAAATATTCGCGAACGACTTCCATACCGCAACGAATCTAGTAACGCGCAACGCCTGCGCATACCAGCGTATTCAAACAAGCAGACTCAGTGCCGCGCGTAAGGACGCATGCGCACACCGTACGGCTAACCGGACGCCGAATAAACTAAGCGTAGTCCGCGAGTGGCGCGAACCGGATGCTAATTATCATTGGCGCGTAATATTCGCACAGCCAGCGATTGGCGGGCTGAGAACGCCGAACTGGTATAAATACCGGGTCGCCGGCAGCAGTAATTAGACTTGGTTCTGCCACCGAACCTACACGACTGAGGTCGCTTTAACTAGCCCCTCAGTCTCGCTAGAAGTATTCTTTAAACTTCCTTATCCTTCCGAGGTCGCTTTCGCTAGCCCCTCAACCTCCTGTCCGAGGTCGCTTTAACTAGCCCCTCACACCGTTCCGAGGTCGCTTTAACTAGCCCCTCAATCCTTCGAGGTCGCTTTCGCTAGCCCCTCAAAATCCTTCGAGGCCGCTTTCGCTAGCCCCTCAAACATCCTTCACGTGTCACTTTTCACTAACCCCTTCTAACTCTAAAGCGTGGGCCAGCTAATAGGCACCAGAAGAAATCCTTCCACTATATCATCGACCTAGCGTCGCAATCAAACTCACTAACTCGACCAAGCGTCACTCTCTGTATCTCGGACTTAGGTCGTAACCAAATCGAATTCACATACTAAATCGACCAAGCGTCACTCTCTGTATCATCGACTTAGCGTCTTAATCAAATTCAATTACTAAATCGACAAATAGTCAATCTCTAATTACCGACCTAGGGTTAAGTCCTAACTATTAAGCGAACAATATGTCGTTACGTATCTTATATTAATTAATTATAATTATTCATACGACTTCGTGTCGCAACTTATTTTTGAATAAACCTTGTTATTATTTACTAAAAGAAGGACTCTTGGATCGTGAAATTCATTTCTTAATCGCACGTCACCCGAACCTATCCCACAAATTCACGGGTAACCGCTCTATTCGTGGATAACCTGTAAGGAACGGCAACGTCTCGTTCGAGAACGTTACAAAGTAGCATATCAAGGAATTATTTCTGTTTATGTATACAAAAGGCAGAAGATCAACATCGTACATTAGCCTGCTGCGAAAATGCTTTGTAAATGAACAGTTTTCAAGTTTTTATTCTACTGAGAATATAGAAAGAGAAGTTAGAAAATAATTAATGAAAAAAATACAATCTTCGCATTGAGGTTCAAACCTCGATGAAATGAATTCTCGACGGAGAGCGCCGGCCAGGCAGCGCGTACGGCACACTGACAGAAGGTAGGGTACGCTTGGAGTGATGCGATACAAGCCAAAAGAGGATCGCACTTTAGCAGCAAATCAAGCTTCGAAAATGCTTAGTAAATTAATAGTTTTTAAGCCTTTAGTCTGCTGAGAATATAGAAAGAGAAATTAGGGAATAATTAAAAAAAAAAAAGTAATATCCGCACCGGGATTTGAAGTGTTGATTTTTCGCTTGCGCGCCAAGCGCTTCGATGTCGGGAAAACGAATTCTCGCCGGCGAGCGGTGGCCAGGCAGCGCGTACGGCACACGGATGGAGAGACGGGTATGCTTGTGTGGTGCGGTACGGACGCTAAGAGGGGGTACGCTTGGTCGTGGAGTGGTGGTAGCGGCCGTGGGACAAAACCCACGATTCTGGCATCACTGCTTTAAAGGTTCCGCCCGGAGTAACGCCTCTTATTACATTTCCTCTTTGGTGCAGTTAAGGTAGTTTCTAACCAACTATGCTAATCAAATTAGAGTTGGATAATAAACGATAAATATATATTGGAATCATACTATGGAAATGATAATAATCATTTTTAACATCATGTATATATATTTTAAAAAGTTCAATGTTAATATAAATTTTACAGAGTTGACTAACTGGCTACTGAAGGCACCCCTCCATACCGACCACACTGACGATCGCAGTCGAAAAGAGAAGGAAAGAAGCAGGAATACTACGAAAATGGAACATTAAATTGATTAGCGTATAACCACACGACGAATGATATATTTTATAAAGCATGACATGTAATAATAACAATGATAAAAAATATATATATACGTGTTTAATTGTGAACCTCCTCCTTCTTTGAAGTCCGTTAATAAAAACAACTGTAGTCAAATTTTAAATAAATAAATATAGTAAATAGAAATGAATTTTTATTAATTTTGATTTCATTTTGATAACCCTTTGTTTGATTAAATTTATATTATAATCAATCGGTATCTATAACGATCTTAAATGCGCCCTACTTACGGTTATTAAAGAGCTGCATTTGACCTAATTTATCGATAAATAGGTCTTAATTACGTCTTTCGAACACCTGTCCAGTCCTAATCCATGCGCTTAAAAGACGTACCCGGGACCACTTTTTTGTAATATTCGTCGTTCAGGGGACGTATATAAGCCGTTCGTGGGAAATTCGGGACGTCCCGAACAACTGGGGCGGACGTCCCTGGGACGTTTTTAGGACGGCTGTGTGCTGTGTGCGACACGTACCCGGGACTAATTTTTTGGTAACATTTGTCCTTCAGAGGACCTATATAAGCCGTACGTGGGATATTCAGGACGTCCCCGGGACGCGCGGTACGTCTGGGACGGACTTCCCTGGGACGTTTTGAGGACGGTTGTGTGCTGTGTGGGTCGGTATGAATGTTGTGCAGACGTTGCGGAAATTCCAGATCTACCTCGAGAATGTACCCCGTGGGCGAATCGACACCGATTGAATACACGTTAAAATTTGCGACATCTTCGACCTATTGAAATTTACCGTATGGCAGAGGCTGACACATTGCCCATCCATACAAATTGTTCACGTCAAAGTACAAACTTCAAAAAAGTAAAAAAATACGCCAAGTACATGAAAATCGCAAAAAATAGAGGATAATAATAATTACAAAATTAAAAAAAGATGTGAAATCAAAATGAGCTGCCAGTACATAAAGATGCTTTCCAACTGCACTTTAGATGACACAACTACATATGCACAGCTAAAATTCCATTACTCATAATGGCTATTTATACAAAGAAAAAATGTATTAAATAATAATATGCAGATATATTTTTATACAAATAAATATTTTAATACGAATAAATATTTGATTCAAAATACTTGGCGCTGCTCTCCGAATTGGTGTTGCTAAACTCAATAAATATGTAATAAATTGCATTAATCCTTTTCTTTCTTTCTTGTATGTGTATGTGTGCGCGCGCGCGCGTGTGTGCGTGTGCATATGCTACGCATGGTATTAGAATTAAATATATGTAGAATAAATCTGACTGCGTTTCTAATATGTGTATGTATATGTATTTTATATTGTAATGGAGGTGTTGTAAATTATTAATACTAAGGAAATTAACATTTTTTCTGTTGCGCAGCGCCAAGTATTTTGAATCAAATATTTATTCGTATTAAAATATTTATTTGTATAAAAATATATCTGCATATTATTATTTAATACATTTTTTCTTTGTATAAATAGGCATTATGAGTAATGGAATTTTAGCTGTGCATATGTAGTTGTGTCATCTAAAGTGCAGTTGGAAAGCATCTTTATGTACTGACAGCTCATTTTGATTTCACACCTTTTTTTAATTTTGTAATTATTATTATCCTCTATTTTTTGTGATTTTCATGTACTTGGCGTATTTTTTTACTTTTTTGAAGTTTTTGATGGGGATCTCACTTCTTTTTACAAAGATTATTATTATCATCTATTTTTTGTGATTTGTATATTTTCTTATTTTTTTGTGATTTATTATTATTATCTTCTATTTTTGTGATTTATATGATTTATATGATTTCATGTACTTGGCGTATTTTTTTACTTTTTTGAAGTTTATAATAGGGTGAAGCTACCAGTAGTCGACCATGCATCAGTAGTCGACCACTTTCAGAAAAACATGAAAAAATAAGGTTTTTAGAAGTGACAATCTTTTGAACAGAGTGTAGCTAGAGTGCAGTTATGAGTGCAGTTGGGGAACTGCATTTTGTTCAAAAGATCGTGACTTCTAAAAGCCTTATTTTTCATGTTTTTCTGAAAGCGGTCGACTACTGATACATGGTCGAGTACTGGTGGCTTCACCCTATATATATATTTTTTTTTTATTAAATGTGGATATATATTAAAATTAAATATATAAATCCACATTTTTAAGTTACAACTTAACGTGAAACTTATATAGTACATAGAAATAGAGTGATCCTGTGCTATGGTAAGTGTAGAGACTACAAAATATCCGAAGGAGGTGAGAGCATATGGCAAAAAGTCTTGTTGCAGGAAATTTAAATGGTAATGAACGAACGGAAAAGGAACGAAGAGATCCAATATTTTTAACGCACAATTTATGGGTATTGGAATAAAATTAATTTAGTATGTTTATTGGAAAACTGAAATCTTGTTAATGGAAAACTAATAAAATTAATGAATAGCGTGGCAACTACTATGGATTTTAAAGTATTACGAATGTCTTTCACAAAAGATTGAATTGAAAAGTATCAAAGGCGATGTGTCGTCGGCGTACTTTGTTCACTAATGTGACTTGCTCCACATTGCTAAATTTAAACTAAATTTTGTTCATTTACCTTATTTGAGAAATTTCCAGAAGCTTGTGCGAAAGAAGATGCTTTTCTGTCTATCTAAAATAAAATAATAACTGTCTCTGGACAACCTCCAAGCCTGTGCGTCCCCTTCATTTCTATCCAAGCCTCTGCATCCCCTTCATTTTTATCCAAGCCTCTGCGTCCCTTTCATTTCTATCCAAGCCTGTGCGTCCCCTTCATTTCTATAAGCTTTACATAAAAACTCTATATTATATATATTATATATATTACATATATATCTGACAATTTAAATGCAATTTGTTACAATATAATTATTTTGTACATGCATGATACAAGTTTTCAGAAACATATGCGAAAGAAGGTGCTTCTCTGTCGAATCGAACCTTCTGTGGACAACTTCCAAGTCTGCGACTCTACATAAAATTTTCAGAAACGTATGCAAAAGAACATGCTTCTTTGTCGAATCAAACCTTCTACGGACAACTTCCAAGTCTGCGACTCTACATAAAAACTCTGAAAGAAGATGCTTTTCTGTCGAATTGAACCTTCTCTGGACAACTTCTAAGTCTGCAACTTTACATAAAGAGTCTATATTATTATTATTTATTTTTTAGTCCCTGCATGGTACAAATTTTCAGAAACTTATGCGAAAGAAAATGCTTCTCTGTCGAATTGAACCTTGTCGGGACAACTTCCAAGTCTGCGACTCTACATAAAAAGTCTATATTATTATTATTTTGTCTATGCATGGTATAAATTTTAAAAAACTTATGCGAAAGAAGATGCTTCTCTGTCGAATCGAATATTTTCCGGGCAACTTCCAAGTCTGCGACTCTACATAAAAAGTTTAAAAGAAGATGCTTCTCTGTCGAATCGAACCTTCTCCGGACAACTTCCAAGTTTGTGCCTCTAAATGAAAAGTCTATACTACATTATTATTATTTTGTCCATGCATGGTACGAATTTTCAGAAACGTATGCAAAAGAACATGCTTCTTTGTCGAATCGAACCTTCTACGGACAACTTCCAAGTCTGCAACTCTACATAAAAACTCTCAAAGAAGATGCTTCTCTGTCGAATCGAACCTCCTCCTGACAACTTCCACGTCTGCGACTCTATATAAAAAGTCTATATTATTATTACTTTTTCCATGCATGGTACAAATTTTAAAAAACTTATGTGAAAGAAGATGCTTCTCTGTCGAATTGAACCTTCTCTGGACAACTTTCAAGTCTGCGACTCTACATAAAAAGTTTAAAAGAAGATGCTTCTCTGTCGAATCGAACCTTCTCCGGACAACTTCCAAGTCTGTGCCTCTAAATAAAAAGTCTATACTACATTATTATTATTTTGTCCATGCATGGTACAAATTTTAAGAAACTTATGCGAAAGAAGATGCTCCTCTGTCGAATCGAACTTTCTCCTATTAAAAAATTTTGGCAACTTACCTTGTTAATTGAGACAATAATTCAGTGTCCTAATGTGGTGTAAAAACTCGTGATATTTCAAATTTCGATTTGGACTACTTACCTTATTTAATACTTCGCTGGTTATGAGTGACTAACGCTTGACAGGTTATAATTTGGCGACTTACCTTGTTAGTTGAGACAATAATTCTGTCTCCTATTTAGCGTAAAAAAACTCGTGACATTTCTAATTCGGATATTTAGCGTAAAAAAAAAACTCGTGACATTTCTAATTCGGATAGCTTACTTTATTTGACACTTATATATATTATATTTGGTTGGATTTCGCTTGCGCTGATACCACGGAGTTCTTCCTTCCTTCCTTGATTCCTATAGTCTATGCTTGAAGTCTAAGGCTGTGTTCCGATTCACGCATTAGGCTGTGGTTACAGTGGACGCGTTTTCGCGCGAACTGAGCATCGCGCGAACCGCGCGGTGTCGCGCGACGTCGTCGCGAAATTTCGCGCGAAAATTTGTTTTTCAGAAACACATGGCTGTAATAAATAGATATTTTTACTCGTATATGACGATAGCCAAAATGGATACATCGTTTTTTAGAGGTGCTTTTCGATTATCCGGACGCCACTGCCATCCCTAAATTAATGGGTGAAGAATTGAAAAAACTGGAACTAAATGAAAAAAAATTATTCATTTTTCGTTTGGTTTAGGTTTAGATTAAACAATCATTGTTGAACAAACCAAGTAATTTTTCTGAATATTTTAGAATGTCCCCAGACACATTCTATTATATTTTAAGCAGTGTAGAAACATAGGTATATTTTTAAAGTGTCAAATTTTCGTAACTGCATTTCGTCAGAAGAAAGACACATACTTTATTTCCTTTTTAATTTATGTTTGTATTTTAAAAATACAAAGTATTTTATTTTGTATTTTAAGCAGTATTAAGTAAGTGTTGCTGAAATACATTAAAGAATTAAATGAAAAATGAAATAAGAATGAAACAATAAAATAACATTATTTATTATTTTTGTCTCTTTTTTATTATTTACTATTTTTTATTATTCAAAATATTTGTTTGACAGCTGCATCAGATCTGTATATAGTGCAAGGTTAGACATTGTATATGTGTATGTAGTGTGACGTCGTAGATATTGTAGATGTATTGCTGTACAGAGATTGTCGCCGGACTTCGCGCGACCAGAAACAAATTGATTTGATATTGCCAGCGAAAATCGCCTATCGTCGCTAGGCATTTGAAATCAATTTCGGATCGGGTATAGATAACTATGGACGTCGACAAATTAATCAATGCGGTATTCCTACGAAAGCCCTTGTGGGATCAATCCTCAAAAAATTACAAAAACCGATATACAGGCGACAAATTGTGGGATGAAGTGGCGAAAGAATTAAATGTACCAAGTAAGTAAAATAATAAGATTATTTCATATAGCGCGGGTACATATATAAACTGTATTGTAAAGAAACAGTTTCTGTGTGACTTCCAGCTGAAGTGGCTAAAAAAAAGTGGAAGGGCCTCCGTGATACGTACCAACGGGAATGCAACAAAATAAAGTCAAAAATCCGTTCTGGCGCTCCTGGAGGGGAAAAAAATTCTTCAAAGTGGGCATATTTCAAAAGCCTAGATTTTTTAAAACATCTGACCACACCACGACTCTCCACTGGGAATATTCCCGCACCACCCACCTCTCCAGAAATAATAATAATTCCCCAGGCAGACGAGACAGATGATTCAAATTTAAATTTATACAGTGATATTGAAGATGCGACTGAAGATGAATGTTTTCCACACACACACGCAGACACATCACAAAGGTCACATTTACACATTGACATCGACAATCACGCAGAGGATGAATCTTTACCACATAAGCACGCTCACACATCACAATCGACCACACACCACAAAACTACAACACTACGGCCATCCAAACGAAAACGTTCACATAACACAATTCAGGACAAATTATTACGTTTGGAAGAAGAGAAGCTAAATTTAATGAAGGACAAACAACAGGACAGTAACTACCAGGATACGCGGGAATGTTCAAACTTACTTACAAATAGCTATGTAGTTAGATGGATTACGGTTAATTAAATCCGACACTTTTGAACGGTGGTCGAAGCACGCTTCCTAATTACATCGGTTACTTCGTCCTAAGGATCGGGGACCGACTCCTAACGAAATTTGATGGCTTTATTGCTGGATTTTCTCAACCCGAGTTTTTCTATTCTTCTTGAACAGCGATAATTATTGAAAGCGAAGACTATATTTTATGAGTTTTACAGGACGAACTGCTGCTTACCCAGCGTTATTTGGTAAACAGATGTGTAATGGAAAAATGAAGTTATTTATTATCCGCGTCCGGGGTAAACTCAAGTACTTTGAAGGCTATTGAATAGAACCGCAGGCTCTCGTACGTTTTCTGGATTAGAGTATAGCTGTAAAGTTAGCATTATAAGAGCACGCTCGAAAAACTTAGCAGTAAAAGCCTTTAAGAAATAGAAATGCGCGCTACGTATTTGCTTCCTTCCTCATCTGTCGTTTCGACCCTGCCTAAAACCTTCTAGGGATGTGTTGTTCGCTTCGAAATTGAGTCTGTTACGTTGGTTGCAATTCATACAGCGAGTGCAGAGATGGCAGTACCAATTTCGTAGAATTCCCTAGAATCCTCCAACTTCTAGCTCATAATGCGTGCAGCAAGTGCAGAAAATAAAAGCATGGGCAGTCAATGCGCATATTACGCGCATGCGTATTTGTCGCTTTACGTGTGCTTCTGTATTCTGGTTTTTTATATGAACTGCTAGTTTGAAGTGTCTAATTAGTTTTTATTCTTATAACCGAGAAAGTATAAATTTACGTTGTAACAAAGTTGGAAGCAATAACATAAAAATGTCCATTTGACTGGAATTACAGAATTAACGTGGGGTAATTCTGGCCATGATTTTTCTTTATAAAAGAAGTGGGAAAACTGTAAAATTAATAAAAAAATATTATTTTTATGTTTTAAAATTAATTACTATATACATGAATCACAAATGTATTCTTCAGGGGTATTCCATCCTGAACATTCTTCATATTATTATATGCCCATAAAATTTAATTTTTTCATTTTGAGTTTTTATGTGGAAGCGTGTAAAGTAATATTCCTGGCTTCATTCTGCCTTATTCGTAATTCTTTTATGTCAGTTGCATTTAAGCCAGAAAAAAGTGATGTTAAAAGCTGGCTACGATTACCCCTCAATTTTGGCCGGTCTTACCTCACAACACATGTTGAAATAATATAGTAATACACTACATTGAATTTTCATATCAATGAAAACAATAATATTTTGGAAGGATGTTAAATTATAAAAAGTTGACAAATATAGCGCAAAAGAACGAAATATCCAATAAGCATTTATTGTCATGTAGCATATATGTAGGTTATATTTTCTGTCACTTCGAGTAGCGGACCACATAATTTAATGTAACGTAAAGAGACAAATACGCATGCGCGCATGAACTGCACGCTTCATGCGCTAGAGGTGGGAGAATTCTAGGGAATCGTATGCGCCACCAACGCAACCAATGCACGCATAGAATGAAACGGAACGGTTTTCTCTGCGGTCTATGCGCATAATGCGTGAATCGGAACACAGCCTATAATAAGAGTCTGGACACGAGTGACAGTCCGCCATGTTTGATCGAAATCCCACGAGAGAGAAAGAGATATACACCATTTCACCCTTGACTACTCTTAACAACTCTTACGTTTATGGCGGAAATGAATTGCGCATTTAAATAAGTATAATAAAAAAATATATATCAAATCGAACACACGATTTAGTTTTTTACTTTATATCTTCATTATCTGGGTATAATGGACAGATTTAAAAATCAGCGGGAATAGATGAAAAATGACGGGCCAATCAAAAACCCCGATGCACATTTTCAGATTAATAGATAGTAAAATACCGCCATAAACGTAAGAGTTGTTAAGAGTGAAATGACGTATATCTCTTTCTCTCTCGTGTGATTTCGATCAAACATGGCGGACCAATCAAAAAGTGGCCTTCTCGTGTCCAGACTCTTATTATAGTGTCTCTAATCCAAGTACTGTTGCGACTCCCGTCTAGCGGCGTGTAGTTTAAGCTTTAGATGCGCGAAGTTCAAATCGGATCACACTAATGTAATAGGAAAGGGAGATTAGGTGAAGTTCGCACAAGGCCGAGGGGTTTGAAAATAGTTAAATATTCTTTTAATAAGGGAACCTCAAGATTATAAACTAATCGATACTAGTCGATACTAATCGATACCCACTTGGATACGGGTGTTTGAATAAATGAACTTCTCCTTCCTCCTTTCTCCTAGGTGTGCGATTCCAGCGCAACGTTGTTAAACGCTTGATTTCGTAAAAGTTGATAACCGAAAGGAATCGGATCAACGAATAAGAATTTAGCTAGTTAAATAGTAAATTTGCGATTGGCTCTCGGTAACCAAGCCATTTTGAAATTAACAAAAAGCAAAAGCGAAGGGTTTTTCGGAAGCGTCACTCGAACCCCAAAAGCTGTAACGAGCAGTCGCATAGAAAAGGAGTTCTTTAGAAATCGAGATTGTGTTACAAACCTTTATTTCATTCATTAAAGTTACAAGTTTTGAGTTCCTTTTGTTCTTTTATTGTATTATCCTTTTATTTATTATCCGTTCTAATTACATTTATTTCTCGAACAATCCTCGTCCTAGGAGCAGAGTGCCTTAGCACTCCACGGGCATCGACACCTCGCCAAATTCCCTACGAGGGATCCAGGAGAACCAGCCGGCCACGCAACAATTTGGTGACAGCGGTGGGATACTTCAAATTCGCCGGCTCGTGGACGCAGGATTCAAAGAGCAGCCATCGGCCAATTCGTGCAGTCCCTCTTTCCTGGGTTTTTGGACGGTTTCCCCCGGAACACGGGTGAATACCAGAGGGAAGTGACTTCGGACGACCGTACCAGTTTTTCCTGAAGCCACATGCACTCGACCAAAGGACCTTCGCCGAGATCAACCAGGACAATGGGGCGACATCGAACACTCGTCTGTAATTGCGTGAGAGATCGAAGTTTATTTAAATTATCCAATTTACGGTTCAATTGTTAAATTAGGGTGTTGTAATTTATCGTTACGTTGAGTTAGTTATTACTTGATAAGATAGAGTTCCGTACTTACACTACGAAAATGTTGCGTAAAAGCAGAAAGTTATTGAAACGTAAACCGAGACGACAACCACGTTAGGGTTGCTTATGAACGTTAGGGTTTCGAAGTCGAGGATGTATTTGCTGAAATGATGCAAATAGAGCGTCCTATTACGTTCTCACAATCTCAAACACGAAGTATTTTGCCCTGCCCAGCCACGGTTGTTGCTGCTAATTTATAAATTCCCGGTGATGAGTCACAGTTGCGCGAACTAAACTTTTGCCGACGCGATTGGATAATTAATTTGTCCGAACTAAATAGTGAGTCGCTTTGTTCGAGTGTAGTTTCTAAATAAAAATCGTCGGAATTAGTAAATCTTGTTTCCTAAATCTTACGACTGGTTAAAGTCCGACTTAACTTAACTACCGTGCAAGGTAAGGCCTGACGATCGGAAGAGTCTTCATTTCCTCATTCGGGGTAGGATCGAGGGATACGCCAATTTACTCTTGTTAAATCGTCGAGAATCTGAAACATTAGAAGAAATTGATTAGTTTTCTAAAAAAAAATCGCGCAATCATTTAATGTACGTAGTTTGAATGCCGAATTAATGACTCTGCGTCAAGACAGAAACGAACCGGTTGAGGTTTTTGGAGCCCGAGTTAACGAAACCTTAAATGGAGGTTTAGAAACTGCCAGGGACACTTATAACCTTGGACAAGTAGTGGGTGTTAATGATTTGTAAAAAAAATACGGCAATAATTTCCTTCATTAAGGGCTTATAGAACGAAACCGCGCGATTCTATCTGAATAGATCAAAGGACGCTAACAATTTACTCGATCTCGAAACTGTTGCCAGAAAGATAGTTAAACTTAGAATTGGTTGATTATTCAAGGCCCCTCCATCTTCAAAATCTTTTGAAATCCATAAATCACACATCTAACTGTACTAAGACAGACTATACTGACACCCCTCCCTCTAAGCGTCTGCAAAGGGTAGTCGTAGGCGCCAACGACGCATCACTTGCAGATTCTGAAAAGGAAAAGGGTATAGACTATGACAGATTATGGGAAAGTAATGAGAAGTTAATAGCTACTATTTTTCTCACCCATGCAACAATTTTTGATGGTCCACCTGAGGTCTCTATTGAAACTGAACATTCAGACGATAGTTCAATTGACAGCGACGCTTACTTTACTGCAGACGAAGAGATGTCACCGACAGAAATATCTAAAAGAGGCGAAGTCCCAACTAAAAATGTAGTGGTTGGAGGATCGTTCTTGAGAGGTCGTGTGGATGAGCTTCGACCCGGCTGTCTGTTGGACATCGGATAGGCTGATTTTAAAGGCACCCCGCCACAGAACCCGCTAGGGGCAGCCCACGTACCTCAGGGTGAGCAGGATACGTCTGACCTGGGACATCGGATAGGCTTTAAGCACCCCGCCCAGGTCCACGGCCTGGCACCCGCGGCTTGTGTCTGGTTAGGGGCTGAGACGCCAAATTTAGAGGCTGAAAGATGCCGGCTTTTATTTGAGACCAAGTTCGTTGATGATGAGACACGATCCTCCGTTGAAATGACCTCAGGAAACAGTGACCTAGTTGAACAAAGTAATAGTAGTTTTAATGACAAAGACTACTTCATTAAGGGGGTAGACACGGGTAATGCAGCGCGCTGTATACCGACACAATCTGGCCCAAAACATGGGTTTAGTAGGATACGTTGTTTGTCATTATATGAGCGAATTTTGGGCTGGGCGAGGTCTTATTCGAAAGAGGAAGGTTCAGTACAACACGCCCTACCCATGGTTCGACGAGATTTTGTTGATATGTAATAATATGAGCGACCAAAGTAGAGAAAAAGTGGACAAAATACACTCGTAGATTCCAAGTATTTTTAGGTCACTATAAGAGTTTTGTGACTCAAACGATGTGTAGAGCGTGTTACATCGAACCTTCCTCTTTCGAATGAGACCTCGCCCAGCCCAAAATTCGCTCATATAATGACAAACAACGTATCCTCGTGAATGCATTCCCAAATCAGAGTTACGCCATATTGACGATAATATAGAGCAAGTCACGTAACAAATTTAGTTGAGCTAGTGCACACGAGATGGCGCCTACTCGGGAGGACTGCCAACGTGGAATCATAGCAAATTGAAGTGTCAGCTGGATACACGAGCCACAGTAAAAGCGTGATGCTGTCAATGCATGCATTTTCGGACGATTCTAGGTTAGGTTATATGCATTTGAGGCATACATTGACTAGAAACTGCTGGGAACGAATACATTTACTAAAGCTTTTACCGTAACACATACATCACATGAAATCGTTGTCGTACTTATTTAATAATTGAGACAGTTAGGGCAACAACGGAATAACCTGCAAATAAATTTTTCCTATTGTACATTGATGGCTTAGCGCACACATATTGTATGTCCAATTTTAACGTTTTTGAGAAAAAAGGTTTAAACGTTCAATGGTACTTTATAATTAAATAAATACTTGTTGCATTATTGTACTATCATATATATGTAATGTAGGTATCAGTGAAAATATGTAATTAGTAGTATAAGTTAGAATCTGCAAAATTATAATAATAAGTTGATAATAATACTTGAAAGATGGACATGCTACATGTAACCAAGTACAGAGGAGGACATACTATACTGAATGATATTTATAAAAATTATAAGGATTTAAGATCCTCGCCTGAACCCTTTCTACCCTCAGCGTGCAGGATTCAAGATCCTCGCCTGAGTTCCTTCTACCCTCAGCGTGCAGGATTCAAGATCCTCGCCTGAGTGCCTTCCTACCCTCAGCGTGCAGGATTCAAGATCCTCGCCTGAGCTCCATTTTAACCCCCATGTCATTGTCCCCAAAGACCTCCAGCCGGGACGTGACAATATTTATTTTTAAAGTAACAGGAATAGAAAAGTAATTATTCGTTTTCATTTTCGCAGTTATCATTTTCGTAGTTTTCATTTTTGTCAATGTCCATGCGGATTGGAATTACATGATGTTGTGATTTTGCAAATGGTATGCTATTGATAAATGCCTTGTAGTATTGAGGAATAATTCCTTTGGAAGATACAGAAAATCTTTTTTCTTTGCGATAGATATAAAAAGACTTTTTTAAAAAATATTATTTATTGTCACATTTTCCAAGAATATTTTCGTCCTCTGGCATGGACATACAATAAACAAAAATATTATTTATGATAAATTTGTAGAAAAGATAAAAATGTGATTTTTATACAGCATAAAGAAACAGTCAAGCACTATTTGTTGCATATAAAAACTCAAATTTCAGAAAAAGTGGACATACAATATGTGTGCACTAAGCCATCGATATGATTAGTAAAGCCTATTGGAATACGTTATTGCTAGCTAACTAAATTCCGAAAAAAATGTGGTTATTCCGGTGTTGCTATAACTGCCTCAATTATATGGCAAAATACCAGAGATGGGCATTACGTAACACATCTCTGGCATTTACAAACTAAAAATTGATCAAATCAAACTTTATATGTAATATTCTATTAGTATAACAATCAATTTACACGTATCTACCAAATAAAATGTAAGAAAAATTAATTTTACTCTCAACTTTTTAACCCTAGTTCGACTGACGAGGCACCCGGGTGACTATTTGAACTTTACCGCCGAAAAAAAGATTGTTTTTCTTTTTTCTGAGCTTCTTTACCGCCGAAAAAAGAAGTATTTCTTTTTTCTGAGCTTCTATGACATCTCAAACGAATGATTTCCGAGTAGAAAAAACATGCGTAAATGGTTTTTAATTTTTTTCTTCGTCTTACTTTTACTTGTTGAAATGCTTTATTCTCATTTCGGCTAACGCAGTCACCCGGGTGACTTTTAGAACATGTATAGAAAAGAAGAATGTACGTAAAAAAATTTTATTGATAATTAGTTATATAAAAATTACAAGGGCAAAAGAGACGCACGCAGTAGATTGCGGCAAGACGACGATCGACGTTGCCACGTTCCGAAAAGTGGCCGGGCGACGCGTCACTCGTCGCAGAAGTAATCGCGAGTCGCCAGTGCGAACATATTCTTTACTTACTGTTATTTAATAAACCTATCCACTACTCCTGGCAAAGTGATTCTCCTTCCTCCTACACGTGTTCTGAGCAATGCCACTTGTAATTATTAACATTGCTTACATACGTTATTCGTGCAGATGTACATATAAAATTAGTCTCCCGGGTGACTGCGTTAGCCTGAATGAGTTCTAAAATTCGTCAGTCGAACTAGGGTTAAAGAAAACAAGAGCAACGTTTCAGGTTATCTAAAAATGTGCAATCTGCATTCGCCAGAAACGTTTTCATGTTTACTGTAAACATTATTTACAGCGGTAAACGCATCAGTGGCTTGCATATCGGAGCCATTTAGAGAACTGAACCGTTTTGAGACCCAAAATTATCGACTATCGATTTTTGTTATACGTCTGAAAATGATTTGACGTATACGTCACAGTGGGCGCTAAACAATTAAATAACCCGAGCCAATTTTTATTTGAAGCGCTATGATTGAATTAATTTAACCATGGGGAATTCAATTGTTGGCCATGAATCATTTTCTTGTATTTATTCGTACTTCCTCGAGTAAATATATGATTCTTGACTAAAGTACGAATAAAAACGAGAAAATCATTCATGGCCGACGGAGGCAAAGCCTTCGAATAAAAAAATTATTGACTACATATATAATATACACTTATTTATTAGTAAAAAAATTAATTAAAATGTAAAACATATTTTCCTCCACTTCCTTCTCTTCCTCCTCTTCCTCCTCTGCCTCCTCTTCCTCCTCTTCCTCGTCTTCCTCCTCTGCCTCCTCTTCCTCCTCTTCCTCGTCTTCCTCCTCTGCCTCCACTGCCTCCTCTGCCTCCTGTTTCTCCTTCATAACGCAGCCGCCTGACCTGCCTTCTCATCTCAGTGTACTGTAATATGAAAAATAAACATAAATCTTATGTCCATTAGTGCAATAATGTCTACACGTTTTCATACTTTCATGAGAATGTAAGAAATGTTTGCGTGAGATCGCCTACGTATCTACATACCTGTCTCCTATACTGAATGGCCATTTCCATCCAATTCATCTCCTCTTCCCTACGCGGACTCCGTCGGGAGGAGGGCCGCGAGGACGGGCGCGGCGTGGCCGCTCTCCGTGAGGACGGAGTCCTCTCTCTTCGCGGACTCCTTCGGGAGGACGGCCGCGGGGACGGGCGCGGCGTGGCCGCTCTCCGCGAGGACGGAGTCCTTTCTCTTCGCGGACTCCGTCGTCGAGAGTCGACTGGAGACGGACTCCGTCCCCGCAACGGAGTTCGTTCCCTCTCTCCCTCCAGGTTCTTTTCTCCTGCATTGCTTGCCATCTAAAAGCGAATCGAAGAAACAGTGAAACTATTGAAATAGATTTGAAAGTGCAGTAGAAGAATAAACGTTTATCAATTTGGTACATTCGGGTACAATATAGGCTTTCTTTAGCCAAGATTTAGCGCAGGAGGGAAATCTTCATGTTTCTAAATGCTTGAATTTCCAATTTCGAAAGCGTTGAAATTCAAACATTTCCAAAATTTGTAATTATGAGGTTATCAAGTTTCAAAATATCTGTAATTGAAGGCTCGGATACAATCAGGGGACTAGCGCTCGAAAATGCGAAAAAGTATTGTCCTAACGTTAAAAAAATTTGGAAAATTAAATTTTGGTAAACCGGATTTTAAAAAATATGGTGTTGTAAAGCTCGTCACGGCACACATTTTTTCTCTTTTCAGTTTCTTCATCGAATCATTAGTATTCGAGATAAACATTATAAACCAAACAAATTTCTTCGACCAAAGTCTATATCTTTTTAATATAAATTGCGATAACTTGAGTAAATATTAACGGATCGTTATGAGACTTGAAACATAAAACTCTGAAAATTATAACAAAGCCATAAAATATACGCACAAAACCCTTATATTAAGAAATGTAATAATAATTAATTAAAAAGTAATACTGGATATAACCCATGTTTTTCAACGTTCGTCGTTAAAAAGTATCGAGGCAATTTTTACGTGCATGTAACTTGCAGCGCCAAAGTTTTTCCTTAATATACAAACAAGATTTTCACCAATTTTCACACTGAATAAAAAATAATTGTAGAAGATATGGCACTGTATATAAATCCCGCGCGGCACCAACAGTCAACGCGAGTGCTAAAACTGCTAAGTAGAGCATTATGCGCGGCTGCTGACCGTTGGTGGCCCGCGAGATTTATATATATCGTCATATTTTCTACTTATTTTCTATTTATTAATTAGTGCGAGAATTGGTGAAAATCTTCTTTATATATTAAAGAAACACTTTGCCGCTGCAAGTTACATGTACCTCAAAATTGCCTTGATACTTTTTAACGGTGAACGTTGAAAAACATGGGGTATGTCCAGTATTCATTTCTAATGAAATATTATTACTTTTTTTTAACATAAGGATTTTGTGCATACATTTTATAGCTTTGCTACAGTTTTCCGAGTTTTATGTTTCAAGTCTCATAACGATCCGTTAATATTTATTCAAGTTATCGCAATTTATGTTTAAAAAAATATTGACTTTGGTGGAAGAAAATTTGTTTGGTTTATAATTTTCACCTCGAATTCTAAGTAATGATTCGATAAAGAAACTGTAAAAAGAAAAATGTGTGTCGTAACGAGCTCTACAACACTATATTTTTTAAAATTCAGGTTAAAAACATTTAATTTTCCAATCTTTCTTAGCGTTTGGACAATACTCTTTCGCATTTTCGAGCGCTAGTCTCCTTATTGCATCCGAGCCTTCAATTTTAAAATTTCCGATTTTTCCACTTCTGATGTTTAGAAACAGTCTAATTTTCATCACTTGTTTTCAGTTTCAACTAAAGGAAGCCTAAATTCCACCCGAATGTATATACCTTTTCTAGACATTTCGCGGGTAAATTATAACATAACTTTGTTATTCTACGCGAGAATGAATACACGAATCTCTGAGCGTGAAGCTGCGTATCGACATTGCGACGATGCCGCGCGAGGCACGGTTCGCGGAATGGAGAGTCTGGAGACTACCTCGATCATGATCACTTTGCGAGGCAGGCTATTTCGACAGTCTCGCGCTCCATCCAGCATGATATTTGCGTCGCCCGAGCTAGCGATTTTTGATCTGGAGGCCGCGAGGCACCTGTGAGCACGTCAAAAAATCGACGGCTGATGCCTCGTAAAATGATCATGGTCGAGGTAGTCTCCAGACTCTCCACTCCGCGAATGATGTGCCATGCGAGGCAGTCCCGCAATGGCGATACGCAGCTTGAGAAACACGCGGACACTCAAACAATCACACTTCACACGATAGATTTTGCACAAAAAGTTACAACAATACTATGACGGTAATCGGAAACTTTACCCGGAATATGTCTAAATACAGTATTGGGTTGGAAGTAAAATGTAGATGTATGTCAGTTATTATGAAAGTGGCGTCGTGCCAAATTTAAAAAAAAAAATTGAACTTTACGTTTAGCATGTATCACGTTGATATAATACGTAAAGAAATAAGTGAAATGTAACAAACGAAAAATTTGGACTTGGACCACTTTCATAATAACCGGCACATGTAGTGAAAAAGACAGGGATAGTAAGCGCGAAAGTACTTACGGTCTTTACTGCTCGACAGTCGTTTTTTTTCTGACGATCGAGCCTTTGCTACCCTCGAGGGTGGGTCAGGGCCCAAACTGCCTTTCTCACTCGCCCAAGATTTTGTATTTCACTCGCACCAAGGCCCGAGCGGGGCGTCACCGGCCCGCGTAAAAGTTGGAATGCGCAAAGGTTTGAAAACGTGGCGCGTGTCCGCGCATACTTGTGGGGTGTTCCTTCATCGCCGTCAGGCAAATGGTGAAGGATAATGGTAGAACGAAATATGAATTCTTCGCTAATGAAATCAGTGATACGTCAACAGTATATGCACAGGATAATAAAAAATTCTTTCCTGTGCACATTTCTGTGCACCAAACAGTATTCCCGAAAGTACATATTCTACGTAAATGTATGAGCATACCACCAAACCTAATGAGAAAGAGAGGAACAGGACGCGTATATTCGTCCCTTTCCCACTATCTTCTGTTTAGCCTCTCAGCATCTGTAAACAATGCATCGACGACGCTAGCTGATCAGTTTCTTGTCGTTTGCACTACAGTGAAGACGCAGAAAGCAATCGGGCTTTTATTTGATGCGCGGATATCGATATATGGAATATTCATAATTTGTGAATTGTTCCATTTCCGCGTGGTTCCTTACTGTAGTGTTGATAAGTGTATGTGATCTAGCGATGGCGATACAGGTATCGATACATCGAAATATCGATATTTTTCAATCCAAATATCGATATTTTGTATCGATACCTAATGTAGCGATATATTGCAATATCGATACATAACCACAAATATCGAATTTCGATACATTTGTGGCGGTTTCGCCGCAGCGCCACCAGAGCGCACAACCGGTGCCCCAGCAACTGGCGCATTCTCGCGAGAGGCGAAAGCAGCTCTTGAATGCTCTTGAATGGCTATTGGCTCTTGAAGCAGGCGTGTGCACGTGCGGTAACTGCGAAATTTTTATTAAAAGGTCACTATCACATATTTATTTATTTTTGTAATTATGAACTATTTATCAGTTTTCCTGTCGCACGCGCATGGTTTATTTTGATTTAAACAGATTTTACTTGCACGTTTCAGCATTGGTGTTGGTAACATAATTTTTCCAAATTCATTGGTGTCGTAGCTGTTGTCACATCACACAACAGTATGCATACAAATTTCCTATGATCCTTTTATCCAAACATAAACATTTTTGGCCGGTATTCATAGTCGCTACTTATTCTTAAGCAAATGCTTAAGCATGCGGTATCCTCTACTAACCTAATAGCTAGTTAAGGATGCCGAATGCTTAAGCATTTGCTTAAGAATAAGTAGCGACTATGAATACCAGCTATTCTCCTCATAATTTTCAGTATTCATAGTAGAATAGTAATTGTAGAGTCTTCCTAAAATATTTAATCTGTTGTCTATCTTATTTAATTGTCTATTTTAGTGCCCCCAAAAAGCAATGTTTGGAAATACTTCATAAAAACATCTACGGGAGGTAGATGTATAATTTGCCAGCAAGTGGTGAAGAGTTGTAGCAATACCACGAATTTAAGATTTCACCTTAAGCGTATACATCCCAAACTTGAAATGGTGACGGCTCATACTACCACAGATAAGTCTACGCCGACACTAAAGCGGAGGCATGAAGATGAAGATGAAGAGGAAGATGGTGGCTTGGAATATTTTGACGAGGCAGTTCCATCTCCAATTTTATCCACAGAATCTGTAACTTCTAAACCCTCAACATCATCCGCTGCACTAAGTGAAATATCAAAAAAGCAACTCAAATTAGATGCGACTTTCAACAAACAAAGGTCATTTCAAGACGGTGGATTAAAAGCTGCTGAAATAACCAACAAACTGTTATTTATGGTTGCAAAGGATAGCATGCCATATCAGATTGTTGAGAAAGAGGGATTTAAAACTTTTGTAAAAACTATTGCTCCCTTATACAAATTACCTTGTAGAAACACTGTAACAAACATGATACAGGAAAAGTACATGGTGATGTCAAATAAGATTAAATGTCAGCTCTCAAACGTAGAGTATTTATCTATTACTACCGATATTTGGACGGACTCATTAAATACGAAGAGCTATCTGGGAGTAACATGTCATTTTATACTAAATGATGAATATAAATCCATTGCAATTGGTGTAAAAGAATTGAATGAAAGACATACCTCCGAGTACCTTCAAATGCAGCTATTGGAATTAATAAACGATTGGAAGATCAATAAAGATAGTATAGCAATAGTTGTCTCCGATAGTGCAGCTAATATAAAAAAAGCTATCAGAGATGCTTTTGGTGTGGATAAGCATTTAGCATGCTTTGCACACAGCTTAAATTTGGTACCTGCAAACGTGATGATTGAATCTGTCGACACTGACGATACTGACGATACTGACGATACTAATGATACTGACAATAGTATTAATTCTATATGCAAGAAAGTAAAAAAAATAGTAAAACACTTCAAGAAATCTGTGGTTATTGCTGATAAATTACGATCGCTTACAGATCTAAAGCTTATTCAATCAATACCAACAAGGTGGAATTCTACATATGCTATGCTTGAGAGATTTATAGAATTATCAGAAAAAGTAGGTTTAATATTGTTACAGTTTCCTACAGCTCCAGAGATGCTAACTTCGTTAGAATTACAGAGTATTAAAGAATTTGTTGAACTTTTGAAGTCATTTCAAGATGCTACAAATATTGTATCCGGAGAATCTTACCTAACAGGCAGTAAGATCATTCCGATAGTAAATACTCTTAGAAAAAATTTACAAGTCACAAATCCAATAACTGATAATGGTCTTAAATTGAAGAAACTGTTATTAGAACAGTTCAATCAAAGATTTGACTGCGTAGAAAAAGTATCAAATCTTGCAATAGCCACTATTTTGGATCCAAGATTTAAGCGACTTCACTTTTCGGATAAAATAGCCTGCTCACATGCAATTAACAAGATAGTAAGAGCTGTAAATAATATAGTTTCAAATACTAGTTACACAGACCAAACAGAAACTTCCACGAATACAGTAGTTCCAAAAACTGATTTTTGGTCATACCATGACAATTTAGTAATAAATTCTATCCAAACGAAGGAAGTAATAAACCAAAACGAAATGCCGGAAGAACTAAAATATTATTTAAATCAACCTCCGATACCAATGAAAGATTGTCCACTGAAATTTTGGAATAAATTTAATAATTCAAATTTAAGCAAGTTGGCTAAAAGGTACTTAACAATATGTGCCACATCCGTTTCATCCGAACGGTTATTTTCTAAAGCTGGTAGAATTTTAAATGAAGACAGAAATCGTTTAACTGGACAGCATTTGCAGCAATTGCTATTTTTAGGATCATTAACAATCGATGATTGGAATTTTGAATAAAACTATTTTTTTTAATTGTTGTATTGTTTATGGACACCTTGTAATTTAAAAAAATTATTTACTTTTATTGTTTGATTTTATTCGAACTGCAGATACCCAAATAGCATACAGACGTCTAAACCTTAGAGCATATGTAGAACATATTATGTTCTAAGGTCTAAACATGCCTAAAAGACGTCCTAAAGCTATGTGGGCAATGGCACAGCCGTCTCTACTACGGCTGTGGCAATGGAATAAAAGTATCGATATTGACGATATCGATACTTCGTTTTCGATATTTCATCTGTATCGATAATTTGTCCTTCGATATGTATCGATACGAAATATCGATACAGTTGGCCTGTATCGCCATCCCTAATGTGATCATTCACGTTCATCGTTGCCATGGAATCAAAGAAGGAAGCCGCAGATGCAAAAAATAAACGCTATTTGGGGGATGGTACAAAAAGGAAGCAGCCTAAGTTATTTGCAAAGCGTTTGTCGAAAAATAGAAAGCGTCGAGAAATGTAAGTTACGTGTTACGGTACAGATTTGTATGAAGTCACAGTTTGAGATGTAGTAGTAGCACGGTATTTTATTGTGTATAATACAGTATTATTCATATTCTTCAAATATGTATATCAACAGCTATCTTTGACGCTTTACGTACACATATTCTATGCTATGCACATATTCTATGCTTGCCCCACTCATTCTATTCCAATTCGTATGTTCATCAGTATGTAAATAATTAATAACCCGATTTATACCGTGTTTGGACTCATTTTCATGTGAAAAACATCAGCAGCGCGTTCCTGCAACTTTCATGCCGATGAGACGAAACGTAGAAATTTTAAACTTCGTTATATATTTTACACAAATTGTGTACGTTTTATTAGCATACAACTTTCAAACTATACGCGTTTCGTTAGATATGCTTCATTTATAATACAGTTGCGACTATTTCAATGGTTGTACGTAGTTTCGAATGGATAAAATATACACTTTGGATTTTATTTATGTGATGTAGAAGATAATGTTTAAAATTAGCAAAGAGTCATCGATGATTCGCGATTCGATGTGCAGCATATGTAGTTACTTGTTGAATACGAAATACACAGTACTTTTTCTTCTGTCGAATTTTGTCCGCAATATATACGTCCATGTGTACCTTCAACGAAATTTTTTCATTGAAAAGCGCAGTCTTCGAAACATTCTCCAGGCCTCACTGGCAACCTTTGTCCCAGCCCGGGCCATGTTTACGACATCTCAAGTACCCTGCAGTTGTGGATACTATTACGCGAAAAGAGAATTCTATTCCGTAGAAAGACATTTTCACACAGTACATTTTCTCGTGCACGTTACACGATGTAATATCTGTTTCGACCAAAAATTGTCGACATTGTATCATGTTTGGTCTCATCACAATCAGGAAAATGTTATGAATATTTGAAAGAAATGTTTATGCAGAAAAAATTAAAATTAAAAAAGTTGAGCCATTATTGGTATTGAAAAATTGTGGTAATGGTATAGATAGAGGGCAACCTCACGGATTTTAAGGACCTTGAAATATGTTGTCAAGGACGTCATTCTGAACAACTTTTTCTTCTAAACTTTTTGGCGGTCGACCTTAGTTTCCAAGATAATTGCAAAAATCTTTGGTAATTATTTAGAAGTTTTCCATCCTCACCGATTTCAATGATTTTTGGATATGTTATCAAGATCAAGATTTTGAACAACTTTTTCCTGTACATGTTACCGTCGCACGGCAGTAGTTTCCGAGATATTCGCACAGAACATCGCCGAACGCTGTGCTGCTACGAACGAGTACGTATAGGTAGAATACAATGTCGACCTTTCGGTTGATTTATTCCGACGCAACGGACACAGCGATCAACTTGAGGTGGTTGGACATCTGGGGGATGTGTTTATCCCGCAAAGCGCCCCGAGGTAGATAGGCTCATGGTAATGTGATTGAAAATATTACATTTTTTTTTAAAAAAATTACTTTCTTTTTTCAATCACATTCCCACGTGCTATCCACCTCGCGAAGCGCCCCGAGGTGTCTAGAGACAAATATAAACACATCCCCCAGATGACCAACCATCTCAAGTTGATCGCTGTGTCCGTTGCGTCGGAATAAATGAATAGAAGTTTGTCGCAAATATCTCGGAAACCAAAGTCGACCGCCAAAAAGTTTAGAGGAAAAAGTTGTTCAGAATGACGTCCTTGACAACATATTTCAAGGTCCTCAAAATCCGTGAGGTTGCCCTCTATCTATACCATTACCACAATTTTTCAATACCAAAATTGTTGCGTATCTCCAGGGTTGCCAGCAACATTATGCAGGACCGATTATTTAGCGGAGAGGAACACCTACAGGATTGGTGGTAACGCGTACGTGATGACGATCGGTGACGCACACACCAGGGGTGTGCGGGTACCCGACTTTTCGGGCTCGGGACGGGCCGGAAATTTTCGGGCGAGATCGGGCGGGATCCCGATACTTTCGTATTGCTCGAGTTCCCGACAGTCTCGGGATCCCGAGACTCTATTCGGGCTACAAGCATAGCCCCTTCCGTCTCGGTCCCCTCGTAATAGCTAGCTTTCGAGCCGATCGCGTCCGAGTTTTGCCGAGCCGACCTGAAATCAAATTTCCCGCTCACGGCGGTCTTGCTTGTAGCCCGTAACGAGTCTCGGGATCCCGAAAACTTCGGGACCTCGAGTAATACGAAAGTATCGAGACCCCGCCCGATCTCGCCCGAAATTCTCCGACCCGTCCCGAGGACCGGGAACCCGAGCCTCGGGACGATCCGCACACCCCTAGCACACACTACTACCACTCCTGTAGGTGTTCCCCCTCCGCTAAATAACGCTGTGTCTCTGCATTAGCAGATCGAGGCGCTGGCTTTATTTCTCGGCTGCTACGACCCCCGTTCTATCCTTCTCTTTTACGACCCATTCACAGCGACAAAGTAACCGTGAGCAGCGGAGAATGCTGTTCGCTGAATACCTATACCTATATTGTACAAATTCAATTTCAAACCGAGGGACGCCTTTTATTACTTACCAACTACTCCAATAAGTGAAAATTGTTTAATATACATATTCCTGTTTGGTATCAGTTCCATCGGACATATTGGTACAAACTTTTTTTTTATGAATGAGGTACTGGAAGCGATGTCAAGGTCAAGTTAGTTTTTTGCAATAGAACGGTATTTTTTTTATGGAGGTGTCACGGGATGGTATTTCGATTTTTTGCTATGGATCTATTAGGGGATTTTGCCCGGGTAATATGTAATCGGTATCCACACCGATGTGTAGGGTTGGCTTTATCTAAAATAAACAAACGTAACCGAGATGTTGATCACATTCAATGATCAATGAAGAATAACGTCTACGTCCCCGTAGAACTTTCGGTCCTGATTCCTGACAATATCGATCGTGAAATTTTCCATGCATTTCTGAGTACCATAAACATCTATCCGGACGTAAGAAAACAATTATATTTTTTCTGACTCAAGCCAAAATCCAACTGACCCCAAGGGCCTTACAGGAAAAAATTTAGCCCATCTGGGTTTACAGGCAGGCAGCCCTTGCCGCAAAACCGAAAACAACGCTTCGCGCCCCCATCGATTCGCCTTGTGTGAGGGTAACGAAAGTCGAGGTCAGTCCCACGCTTTCGAAAAGCTGTCTAAAGAGACAGGGTGATGCGCTGGAAAGCGTGCTCGTTGACGAGAACCAGACGGATCTCCAACACCGGCGCGGTCAAGTAGGGTTTACTTCGCGAAAGGCAAACGACACGTGTTTCTCGGACCCTTCGTTTCACCGTTATTTTACAACGTTCCATAAAACGAAATACCACCCTGCAGCCCCTCGTTGAATTGTAGGAGGTACAACGTTAAAAATAGGATAATAATTTGGATTGCCGGCCTATGCTTTCTGCGTCGTATTGTCTGACTGTGCAAAAGGGCAAAATGCTTGTTTGGAAATATTTTTATTCCTTCAGGTTATAATTTATTAGAAATATGGTCCTGTGTGTCTTACACAATGTTGTACCATTTCAATTATATTATTACCAACTCTCTCCCTCTCTCTCTCTCTCTCTACAGTATTATAGACTTTCTAGGAGGGACATTCCACGCGAATTACAAAATTTTCAAGATCGTGGAAATTGACTTTTATCCATTAAATTATAACTGTTGGAGAAGGAGACAGGTCGGCATGAGCTTTTGAGTGTTTACGCTGGGGAAGTAAGAATACCTAATAAAAATGATGCCACTTAAAATAAAAATTTAAACCATTTATTCTGCAATTGTTTTAAACAAATGCAATTTTATACTTGAAAAAATGAGGATACAGCCCTACTTGTGCTCTTTATGATCACGTTTTCAGAAAGTCAGAGACTTTAAAATTAGTCGCATGAAAATTAATTGAATGTGACGCTGCGCCGCCCAGCACCGGCTCGACAGACTAATTGTAAGCCGTGCGTGCTACAATATACAACTATCTATTTCTTTCATTCCTAACCTTGCATGGCCTTGAACGTCATAGTACACCATATGGTTGAATTTGTCTTGAGATTTATACACTTTCATATCGGGTAATGAAATACGTAGCATTCCATTTAAAAAAGTGAAGGTCACCTTTGGCTCACGGAAAATATCGCGAACACCAAAAGATGACATACGGGACATTCCACGCGAAGTCGGACACTTTTTGGAGTAACATTTCGGATATGGCTCAAATTTGAATATGTTGTAATCTTTAGGGATGCATAAACATGTGTAGAAGGATTTTTGAAAATTTTGCAAAATATAGATTTTACAGCTGTTTGAAGGTAGGTGCTAACTTTTTTCAATAAATTATAACTATGGAAGTAGTAAACGGATGGAGATGAGCTTTACGGGGATTTGTAGAGAAGACATTGAAGTTTTAAGAAGAATTTATTTCAATTTTTTGAAGAAAGAATTTGAACCATTTCTGTGCAATTATTATAAACAAATGCATTTTCTTAAAATGGGGCGCGATTTTAAAAATCAGAATATAGCCCTATCCTTCCCCTTCATGGTCTATTTGTCAAAACTATGGACATTTTAAAATTGGCCCTGTAAAAATTGCCGAAAGTTGACGCTACGTCAAATCACACCGGCTCGACTAGCTGAACCATGCGGTACTCGAAGCGGCCAAGCGGCTATATCTGTTATTCTTATACAGTATTCTCGAATATGGTAAGTGTTTGTAAAAAACTGAAGAAGGAAAACTTTTAGTGTTTTTTATACACAACATAGTACGGTAACTCAATTTTTGGTGTTCGCAATATTTTCCTTGAAACGAAGGTGATCCTCAATTTTTTAAATGGAATACTATATATTTGATTATCCAATATGAAAGCGACTGTCAAGACAAATTCAGCCATATGGTATACTATGACCTTCAAGGCTATACATGGTTAGGATTGAAATAAATATATCGAACTATCTATCTAGTAGATTGAATTTCATCTTTCATTCCTAACCATGTGTAGTCTTGAAGGTCATAGTATATCAGATGGTTGAATCTGTCTTGACAGTCGCTTTCATATTGGATAATCAAACATATAGTATTTCATTTAAAAAATTGAGGATCACCTTCGTTTCAAGGAAAATATTGCGAACACCAAAAATTGAGTTACCGTACTATGTTGTGTATAAAATACACTAAAATACACTTACCATATTCGAGAATACTGTATAAGAATAACGGATATATAGCCGCTTGGCCGCTTCGAGTACCGCACGGCTCAGCTAGTCGAGCCGGTGTGATTTGACGTAGCGTCAACTTTCGGCAATTTTTACAGGGCCAATTTTAAAATGTCCATAGTTTTGACAAATAGACCATGAAGGGGAAGGATAGGGCTATATTCTGATTTTTAAAATCGCGCCCCATTTTAAGAAAATGCATTTGTTTATAATAATTGCACAGAAATGGTTCAAATTCTTTTTTCAAAAAATTGAAATAAATTCTTCTTAAAACTTCAATGTCTTCTCTACAAATCCCCGTAAAGCTCATCTCCATCCGTTTACTACTTCCATAGTTATAATTTATTGAAAAAAGTTAGCACCTACCTTCAAACAGCTGTAAAATCTATATTTTTCAAAATTTTCAAAAATCCTTCTACACATGTTTATGCATCCATAAAGACTACAACATATTCAAATTTGAGCCACATCCGAAATGTTACTCCAAAAAGTGTCCGACTTCGCGTGGAATGTCCCATACCTTATTATGTTGGATATCAAAAATATTAAACGTTTTCCTCTTTCAGTTTTTGTCAAATACTTACCCTTCGTGAGAACCCTATATAACAATTTCACATAGACACTTGGCCGCTACTACTACCGCGCGGCTTACAAGGAAATATATCGGACCCGAATATTCTGATTTTAATGAAACTCCGTACGATTGTAGAGCATGTCGGAGTATGTAAGAAACGATTATTTTCTGCGGAAAAACATTCTGAGGGTGTGAAATCAGCCCCCAAATTTCCAGCGATTTTTCGTTTTTCGAGTATAACTTTGGACGTACAAAAATTTCTTTTGCAGCGCGTTATACGGCATCAAACACTAAACATTTTGTCCATTTACGGTTTTCTTCTACCTCGCACCGTTACGAAGTTATACTCGAAAAACGAAAAATCGCTGGAAATTTGGGGGCTGATTTCACACCCTCAGAGTGTTTTTCCGCAGAAAAAAAATGTTTCTTACATACTCCGACATGTTTTACAATCGTACGGAGTTTCAATAAAATCAGAATTTTCGGGTTCGATATGTTTCCTTGTTAGCTAGTCCAGCTGGTATTAGGCGATGCAACGTCACATTCAATTAATTTTCATGCGACCAATTTTAAAGTGTCTGCAAAGAGCACAAGTAGGGCTGAATCCTCAATTTTTTTTTCAAATTTTGAAATAGCGCCCTGCTGGTATAAAATTGCATTTGTTTAAAACAATCGCAGAATAAATGGTCTAAAAATTTTTTTCTAAGTGACATCATTTTTATTAGGTACTCTTACTTCCCCAGTGTAAGCACCCAAAAGCTCATTCTTACATTTCTCTTAGTTCAACAGTTATAATTTAATGAAAAAAAAAAAGTAAATTTCCACGATCTTGAAAATTTTGAAAAATCCTTTGAAATACGTTTATGTATCACTAAAGACCACAATATATGCCAGTTTCACAAAACTCCCAAATGGTACTCCGAAAAGTGTCCGATTTCGCGTTGAATGACCCAGAATTGAAATGCGAAAAGTATTCTTTTCACAAGCGGTCAAGTGCACGCGTGCCTGTATACACACACACAGCCGCGTATCGCAGCGCAGCATGCTGCTTGCGGCTGCCTTCGCTTGCGAGTAGCGGAGACGGTTGTACAGATGTGTGCGTGTGAAAAGCAAACGGGCCAAAAATGCATGTCCTTCTGTTTGCGTAGCGAGGGAATCGCGTTGTCTAATGCCGCGTTTACACCAAGACGAACACGAACAAAAACATTGTTCGCCAACGTTTTCATCTCATCTTGCCGTGTCCACACCGCCGCAAACATGAACAAAACTCAGTGTACGAATCGTATGTGAACGTTTTGTTCTATTTACGGCGGCGTGGACACGGCAAGAACCGACGAAAACGTACGCGAACAATGTTTTTGTTCGTGTTCGCCTTGTAAACGCGGCATGAGAGGAACAATTGTATCACGCTACGTCCCTCTTCGTATCGCGAAGATAAATTAGAATGATATTCACAGTAATGCAATAATAATAATATTTTTATAAATAAAGCATCCTAACATTTGTGATGTTTCCCTAATGATAAATGACACCAAACACGATATAATTTGAATAATACATATTTAGCGGTAATACGCGTCGGCCGCAGAGAAGGACAGCGAATGAAAAGACTGGGACAATTGGCAGTCCTTTCTTCCACTCGCTCTCTTTTGCTACGTTCCGAGACTTTCGCTTACATCGAGACTTTACTGTACTATATCTTCTTTTACTATGCCTGCTTTTCTTTTCTATTGTATGTTTTTCTTATTTCTATGTACTTATGTATCACGTGTTACTGATTATTGACTTTTTACGTGTAGACAACGATTAAAAATAGCAGCGTGCCTCGCGGTAAATCAGAGCACCGTGGCGGAAGCAGGTACGCGTGCAGGTACCTCGTACGACGAAACACTTCCCAGCACATCTGCTGCGTATGATTTTCCTACGAACATAATACAGGAAGAAGACGTAGGAAATTTTCAAGACTTCCCAATTATCGAAGGAATTGTAGAAGAAGTGGATTTCGATACGGACACGGAAGATATTTTAGAAGAAATTCATTTCAATGCGGACAAAGAGGAAATTGTAGAAGAAGTGCATTTCGAGTCGAACGAAGAAGAAATTGCACAAGAAATAGATTTCGACATAGACAGGGATGAGATACATTCCGTAAGAGACATTAGCGAAGAAACGAATCAAGATGTTGGAAATGATGCTGATTACTGGGTGGTGGAGAAAGCAAAACCAGAACAGCCGGAAAATCCAATTTCAGAAGGAATAGACTTCGTTGATTTTCCGCATGTTTTCGAACAAATAAAAAATCTTGGAAAACATTCGAGTATTGGCTGTGGCATCGAACATTTTGAAATAGTTAAATGTCGGCGGTATGGATTAGAAAATGCGTATTATGTAGAGTGCAAAATGTGCAAATACACAGAGCGCATATCCTGTCTTCGGGAGAGTGATGCCACTATGGATATCAACCACGCCGCTGTCGCCGCAACAATGACGACGGGCGGCGGATATAATCAACTGGAGGACATACTGACTGCCGTGAACGTGTCCTGCATGACGAAAAGGATATACGAGAAGTGTCAGATTAAAATAATCGATGCCTTCGAAGTGGCCGCACAACGTGAAATGGAAGATGCTGGAAATGAGGAAAAAGCATTAGCTATACAAAGAGGCCACGTACATGCAGAATCCAATCTACCGTTTATCCCAGTTGTCGCGGATGGCAGCTGGATGAAAAGGTCCTACCGTGGAGGAGATTACAATTCTCTTTCTGGCGTAGGAGTCATCGTGGGATACCACACGCAGAAAGTGCTATACATCAACGTGAAGAATAAATTCTGCATGACTTGCCAAATAGCAGGTACGAGGAAGGAAGAACCGCGCGAGCATCGTTGCTTCAAGAACTGGGGTCGTTATCAGAGTTCAACTGGCATGGAGAGTGTTGCTATTGTCGAAGGCTTCAATTGCAGCATAGATATGCACGGTCTAATATACCATATATTAGTTGCCGATGGCGATAGCAGTGTATACAAGAAGATATTGGACAGTAATCCATATGGAAAGTATATGGTGACGGTACAAAAAATCGAATGCACCAATCACCTATTACGCAATTTCAGTAAAAGAATAAACGACATCGGAACAAAAGGCCGCAATAAAGATCTAAGAGCTGTCGTACAGAGTAATGCTCTTCGCCTGCGTACTGGTATAAAAAAAGCTGCGGAATACCGGTTGCGAGAAGAAATACCACTCGAGGAACGAATTCAAAATTTGAAGCAAGACTTGACAAATGTACCGAGTCACGTTTTCGGTGAACACAAGGAATGTCAGAAGTTAGCATACTTCTGTAATAAATACTCTGATCCCAACAGAGAAGACTACGTTCCACGACTGAGAAATGCTGGTATTTATCAAAGTATCGAAGAAGCGATGCAGCAACTTTTCGTTAAAGCTGACAGTTTGCTGCAGGGTCTAAATAACAATGCTGTTGAAAGTTTTAACAACATCATTGCTAAATTCATCGGAGGCAAAAGGATAAACTTTGGACGAGGGGGCTCGTATCAGGGTAGAGTCTCCGCCGCAGTCGTTCAATATAACACGAAAGAGGCGTTCAGCAAATTGAGTACGGCAATGGATAAAGAGCCGCCAACCATGGTAACAAAGCTGGAAGGACGTCGGAAGCGCGCAGCAGAAAAAGCAAGGGAGTATAAAAAAGAAGCGAAAGCATCCTCCTTTCGAAATAAAAAACAATCGTGCGACCAGGATTACGGCCCCAACGCGGCAAAACCAGATATGGAAGAGACAGTATACTCTTCCGAGTGTAAACGGCACGCGGATATACTCCTTCAATGGCAAACGAGGCGAGCCGATATCGAAGTGGAAACTCGCGATCAGGCGAATAGCGACAAGTGGATTGGTTATAGGAAGAAATTATTAACTGCATCCAATTTCGGCAAGGTATGCCGATTACGAAAGACTACACCACGGGCAAATACTGTGAAGAGTATAATGTACCCGCAACTCCACAATGCACATTCTCTCCAATACGGAAAGGAAAATGAGGCAAACGCCTTGAGACAAATGCGAGAAGAATTAGGAATGCGTATTCTACCGTGTGGCCTCTTCATCGATGACACTGTGCCTCACTTAGGTGCAACTCCTGACGGCCTCGTGGACCATGATAAAATCGTCGAAGTAAAGTGTCCTGAATCGGCCAAGGATTTATCACCTGCTGAAGCAATAAAGCAACTTGATAATATAAGGCGTATTTTCAAGGGTGATGAAATGAATAAAAATCATCATTACTATTATCAAGTGCAAGGACAATTGCACATAACGAAAAGGCAACGGGCCTATTTTTGTTTATGGACGCCGAAAGGAATGAAGATTACAACAGTATCGAGAGATGATCTATTCTGGGCAACAGAGATGGAGGAAAAACTGAAGAAGTTCTATGAGGACTGCATGTTGCCAGAAATTATAGATAGTAGATACAATCGACAACAGCCGATTAGAGAACCTCCTACATAAAAACAGGAGGAGTAGGTACGAGTACACAAGAAAGTACACAAAACGATGGATGAAAACATTCCAATAGCACCGGCGAGTGCATCCAGCGCATATGAAGAGCTGTCGAATAAGCAAATCCAATTCAAAGTGACAATTGCACCGGCGAGTGCATCCAGCGCATATGAAGAGCTGTCGAATGAACAATTGCAATCAAAAGTCACTATTGCACCGGCGAGTGCATCCAGCGCATATGAAGAGCTGTCGAATGAACAATTGCAATCAAAAGTCACTATTGCACCGGCGAGTGCATCCAGCGCACATGAAGAGCTGTCGAATAAACAAATCCAATTCAAAGTGACAATTGCACCGGCGAGTGCATCCAGCGCATATGAAGAGCTGTCGAATGAACAATTGCAATCAAAAGTCACTATTGCACCGGCGAGTGCATCCAGCGCACATGAAGAGCTGTCGAATGAACAATTGCAATCAAAAGTCACTATTGCACCGGCGAGTGCATCCAGCGCACATGAAGAGCTGTCGAATAAACAAATCCAATTCAAAGTGACAATTGCACCGGCGAGTGCATCCAGCGCATATGAAGAGCTGTCGAATGAACAATTGCAATCAAAAGTGACTATTGCACCGGCGAGTGCATCCAGCGCATATGAAGAGCTGTCGAATAAGCAAATCCAATTCAAAGTGACAATTGCACCGGCGAGTGCATCCAGCGCATATGAAGAGCTGTCGAATGAACAATTGCAATCAAAAGTCACTATTGCACCGGCGAGTGCATCCAGCGCATATGAAGAGCTGTCGAATGAACAATTGCAATCAAAAGTGACTATTGCACCGGCGAGTGCATCCAGCGCATATGAAGAGCTGTCGAATAAGCAAATCCAATTCAAAGTGACAATTGCACCGGCGAGTGCATCCAGCGCATATGAAGAGCTGTCGAATGAACAATTGCAATCAAAAGTCACTATTGCACCGGCGAGTGCATCCAGCGCATATGAAGAGCTGTCGAATGAACAATTGCAATCAAAAGTCACTATTGCACCGGCGAGTGCATCCAGCGCATATGAAGAGCTGTCGAATGAACAATTGCAATCAAAAGTCACTATTGCACCGGCGAGTGCATCCAGCGCACATGAAGAGCTGTCGAATAAACAAATCCAATTCAAAGTGACTATTGCACCGGCGAGTGCATCCAGCGCATATGAAGAGCTGTCGAATAAGCAAATCCAATTCAAAGTGACAATTGCACCGGCGAGTGCATCCAGCGCATATGAAGAGCTGTCGAATAAGTCATGTTTCAAAATGTAAGTAAGAAAGTATGTAGAAGATACATACGGAGAGTGAATAGGACCGTCTATGACGGGGGTGGTGGTGGGCCTTTTCACACTCTCCTAATAATAAATTCCTATAGCTGTTCTTTCATATCAAGTGGAAGTGACATCTATAAAAGCGTAAGTATGACACATACTTTTCTTATGCAAATAATTAGATTAATTGGAAATCATCATGAATGTTTCTCTCATATATGAATACGAATTTGTTCTAGATATTTCCATCAATCAGTATCAACGTTGAAAATCATGCTCTATGAAGCGAGGAAAGGAAGGCAGTCTTCTCCACAAGCATAAAGATAAGTAAATAACATACATACATTTACATTTTGATTGTATTCAGATTACAACTCGTTCTAACTTTTTATCACAGGTTCTATGACAACTAATTGGAATCAAAAGGGGTCAGTGCCATTCCAAGAAAATATTTATGAGAAATAGGACACAATAATAATGGTTTCTTCGGTAAGTGTAAGTATCAGTCTTTACATTCAAGTGGTATAAACACAAAAACTAATTTTTATTGAATTCATTTTTTTCCAGATCAAAACAGAATGTACATATATACACTGGGCTGAGGAACATCGTTGCAACTACCAGAAATACAGGGTGTAAGAGGTACCCCTTCCATGCTGCCGACCGGGCTAGTGACAATGTGCAGGAGCGAATTTTCTGTCAGCTGGAGGTGCAGATTTTCTGTCCTCGAAGTGACAGAAAATATAACCTATATGCTATACCCGATTTTCTAAAGATACTGTTGCGGCGTAATAATAATGGTTCGGAAGGATGATGAAAAGTTCACAAATGTAGCGAAATAGAAGGAAATAGCCGCTAAACATTTATTGTCGTATAGCATATACATAGGTTATATTTTCTGTCACTTCGAGGAGGGACCACATAATAATCACGTGTTGGATTCAACGTCAAACACAATTTTATATATGTTTGTTCATAACTGCTTTCTGCATAGGATGTGTATTTCATGTTCTGTTTCAGTGTTTTGCTAATTAAAAAATATCTATCCTAACAAACTTCATTTTCTGGGGACATGCCCTCATCTATTTTTCCTTTTCACTTATAATTCCTTACTGCCAACGTAAAATATTGTAACATAAGCACGTTTCAAGTAAATGTACAATGAATTTTCTACGTTTGCAGTGCCAGCAGACTTTCTGTTTAAATTTTTACAAGTTCAACACAACAGCTAACAATTTCTTTCCACATTCAAAATAAAATACGGAAATATCAAACAGCTCCCTCTCGCGTGCACAGGCAGCCGCGTATCTATAGGTATTACCATTTCTGTGCAGAAAAAATCTGCTGTAATACCGACCGACCAAATCGATCAGGTCACGTGACGTGTCTACCCCCTTAATGCCACTCATTCATCGGTCTTTTCTTATTAATGTTATTTACTCTGGAGATTACCTCTATCTGTACAAGGATAATTTTATTCATTTTTGTTCCCTCCTTCTCCTCGATTATGAAATCCTCTCAAGCCATTAAAGATTTGTTATTCTATAATGATTTTTTCATTCGGATAGATTAAATAATATAACACAATGTCAGAGGAACAATGGACTTTCTCAACATAACATCTCTTACCTTCATCTTTTGTAGAGTCACGTCTAGCAGAATCAGTAAGTCAGAACCATCTTAAATTTTCGGTAATTTCCTTCAAACACCTTATAAATACTTTGGTCATCGAAGCAGTCAGTATCTCTGAATATGATAATAATATCGAGCCTGTTAGTTGGGATTTCATTGAATGTATTCTAAAACAAGAATTAAATGGGTTAGAATAAGCAATTAAGGTCCCTACCAATCAAGTTATAGCTGCACTTACAATAGGCTCTAATTCCTCCATAAAGAATTTTATGAATTCACCATCGGTAGTCATCAAGTATTCGTATATTCTTCCACGTGAATTTGTATCTGGTGCAAAAGGCTATATTCCCCCGGAGTTCATTAAACAATTCTATGAATGTTTGTTAATCATTTGGATGACTTATTTTAAAAAAATAAGCACAACCCAGGCTGTAGCAGTGGCAAATCTGGAAAGAATAAAGCAGAAAAGCAAATTAGATTTCGACAGAAGGGTCAATTCTTATAAATTCTTAGTAGATGATAATATATATGTATTGAAAGAACCAATAACATCTAACTCGATTCTAGCTGGTTAGCACTTTACAAAATTGTTAGAATATTTGATAATTTGAATGCAGGAATAGGCATAAGAGTTAATAAATTCAAAGTAGTTTATGTGAATTAATTAAAATTAGCCTGCATAAGATTAGACACTTTATGGATACTTACCTTTATCGTGGTACCGTTGTTATATTCCTTTATTGTTGGAATGTGCTACATTACCTTGGCATAAGTTAAGATCAACTTTATTCCATTTGTTTGTGAATTCGATGCCGCGTTAGTTTATAATTAAAATTTCATGTATTACCCAGAATCAATCTGGAGACATCGTGTCTAGTAGACAAAATTGTAACAAATAGTAACACAGTGAACATTCTGTAGCGTCTTTCGAATCGCATTCTTCGCGGGAACCCGGGTGGACCGAGTAGCTCGGCTACCGTGGGGGAGGCGAGGAGGGGAGGCTCAGGAATCTTCACTGTAAGAAGTTTATTTATAGTTTCAATTAAGAATTAAAATTAAATTTGATAAATGTATTATTGAAAAAGCTGTTTCCATTGGAAAACATCTTTTGTATAAGGAGGGAAGTGTTGCGACTCCCGTCTAGCGGCGTGTAGTTTAAGCTTTAGATGCGCGAAGTTCAAATCGGATCACACTAATGTAATAGGAAAGGGAGATTAGGTGAAGTTCGCACAAGGCCGAGGGGTTTGAAAATAGTTAAATATTCTTTTAATAAGGGAACCTCAAGATTATAAACTAATCGATACTAGTCGATACTAATCGATACCCACTTGGATACGGGTGTTTGAATAAATGAACTTCTCCTTCCTCCTTTCTCCTAGGTGTGCGATTCCAGCGCAACGTTGTTAAACGCTTGATTTCGTAAAAGTTGATAACCGAAAGGAATCGGATCAACGAATAAGAATTTAGCTAGTTAAATAGTAAATTTGCGATTGGCTCTCGGTAACCAAGCCATTTTGAAATTAACAAAAAGCAAAAGCGAAGGGTTTTTCGGAAGCGTCACTCGAACCCCAAAAGCTGTAACGAGCAGTCGCATAGAAAAGGAGTTCTTTAGAAATCGAGATTGTGTTACAAACCTTTATTTCATTCATTAAAGTTACAAGTTTTGAGTTCCTTTTGTTCTTTTATTGTATTATCCTTTTATTTATTATCCGTTCTAATTACATTTATTTCTCGAACAATCCTCGTCCTAGGAGCAGAGTGCCTTAGCACTCCACGGGCATCGACACCTCGCCGAATTCCCTACGAGGGATCCAGGAGAACCAGCCGGCCACGCAACAGTACTAACCGCGCCCAATACCGCTTTAACTTCAGTGATCGGACGAGAACTTGTGTTTTTTCTGATACGAAATGATCGTTGGAAAAATTTGGCTCTTATTAATACTTATTTTTAAACAATCTTCATACTATTATATTCTAAGAACTTATTATATAACGTTTAAGTCGAAAAGAGTCGTTGTTCTGTGGCATAAGTACCTGTTTAAACTACAATTTTACATTTTCTGTGTACTTTACTGACGTGGTAGTAGAATTGGACACAGTTTAAATGTATTCTACCCTGATAACCATCTGACGCCAATCTGACATCAGATTGGTAGCAGAGTCTGGCATGAGAGCGCAGAATCTGACGTCAGATCCGTAGTCGTCTGTGTCCGCATTTGGCTGCGTTCTGAGGTACAGAATCTGATGTCAGATTCTGATGTCAGATCGGCAGCAGATGGACAGCAGATTCTGCCGTCTGCTTGGCACAGCTAACAGCGCCATCTGAGGGTCAGGATTAGCAAACTAACGTGTGGTAAGAAAAAATATACCAACAAATACGAAAGAGTTGTAACACAGACGAGGTATGGAATAGACTACTCACCTTATGGGACTTCGTGTCACCGCCCAAACTGCGTTACCGACCCATAATTTGAGGACTGAATTTAGCGACCTCTGTTCATGAACAGCGTCCAATTCAAGAACTACTCTGAAATGTGTTGAAATACTGAAAGGTGTGTGCGTGCTTGTATACGTGTGACTTGTTTAAAGAGAGAATTTGGGCGGTATTCTCAGTCGTTGCTTATTCTTAAGCCAATGCTTAAGCATTCGGCATCCTTTACTAGCTAGTAGGTTAGTAGAGGATGCCGCATGCTTAAGCATTTGCTTAAGAATAAGTAGCGACTGAGAATACCGCCCTTTAACGTAGAGGGCGGGCTTTTGCTAAGCTATGCTTTAGCTTGGTTTGTCAACGACTCACGTCGGATTTCTCTCTGAAAATCTATTTCGGGAATCAGGACTATCTATACCAGGCTAGTTCAGGTGGGCGGTCCGAGGACGCTAGCTTCCATAGCGTCTTCTACGTGCTGCGTGGAAGAGGGTGCTCGAAGCCAATGAAGCGGCGGGCATGCCACGGACAGGGAAAACTCTAGTAGTATGCTCTTGGGTCCTAAAGGTGAAGTTCCACGGCTGGTGGCTCGGTTCGTCGCTTGGCTCGTCTAGGTTCGGTGAGTCGGGTTGGTGAGCGCGAGTCGACGAGCCACGCGCCGTGGAACTTCACCTTAAGGGTACGAGCCTACACGCACACTACTAGAGGTTTCCATATCCGTGGCATGCCCGCCGCTTCATTGGCTTCGAGCACCCTCTTCCACGCAGCACGTAGAAGACGCTATGGAAGCTAGCGTCCTCGGACCGCCCACCTGAACTAGCCTGATCTACAGGGTGTCCCAAAAATGTTGCGTTTCCTTAAAGGGGGTGATTCTGGGGGTGATTTCAAACAACTTTTTCCTTTGCGAAAATGCTCTCCGATGTTTCGTTAACGAGATATTAATAAAAAGCACCGACCAATCACAGCGCGAGTCTGACGGCCGAGTTCCCGCGGTAGCGTGGCTACGAGCCGCGCTGCGACTGCGACGAGCAAGCAACTCGGCATGCATTGAAGAAACTTGCGTAGAATGGCAAATGAAAAAGACGTAACAAATAAAATCGAACATGTTGTCATGGTTTGTTCGTCATTTAAAGTGAATAATGAATAAAGGATAAATGGATGAAAATCACGTGTAACGTAAAAAGACGAATACGCAGTTTTTTTTTAGAAGATTCGAAAATAATAATTATTTGAAGTGGGAGGATAAGGAATACGTAAATTTCCTTGTGTTAATAACGTAGCCACGAAAAGGTAATGTAACAGGAAATTAACGAAAGGTGATAGGCGTTAGTAACTAAAACTCACCCTTGTTGGAAATTCACCTGCAGCTTGAAAATCTGTGTCACAGGGTCACCGAACCGATCCTGGTCATCGATGGACGTGCTCCGTGCACAGCTGGTCCCAGGTATCCTTACATTCCCACTACCCAAAGTTAAGGGTCGCAATGTCAGGTGCGTCCAGGTCAACGTACCGAATATTCACTTCACTGCACGGCTACTAACACTGATCACTTTATTTATCCTGAAGTATTCTTGGGCCGTGTACATTTCTGCGACGCGATTGCTAGCTGACTGACAGGATTTTTTCCAAGCAACTTCCGCTACCCCCAAGTAGCTTCTCTGGTTCCATTATGAGTTAACTCCCACCAGGGCAAGAGGCTTTAGGTAAAAAGAAGCCAACACATTTTCGGAACACGTGTTTTGCAGAAGTGCAACGAACACTTTCACAAAAGCCCGCGCTCCGTCCTTCTACTGCCAATGTACCCATTGCTTCGAGATAGAAAACAGACACCACGTGTATCGGTTCGAAAGGGTCCGAAGAGAAGAGACAGTCTTCGAGTTACTATAAAGAAGAAAATGCACACCATTCCTGTTTCCCCTTTCCGACACCCTGAGTTCACGACTGCTACGAGGCGGAACCAATTAAGTCATAAATTATCCGAAACTGTAGGAAACCGTTCTCTACCGCCGACTCGCCGGACAATAAACCGCGACCCTGGCGAAATGCTCTGACTGATCAGCCTGATTCATTTTGAAGAACTAGAAATTACAAAGAGGTAGTCCGCTGACTGCGCGTAGTCCCGCCTGCTTCGTCCTACCTTCAAATTAAAGACGGATCCCTTATCTCTCGAGTATAAACACGCGCTCGAATTTCAAAACAAAAGCACGCGTCGACGTATTCCGTGCTTGTTTCCGCCACGGGCAGATTTAAATTGCCGGCGTTAGGGCAGCTCGTTCGAGGAGAGGATTGATTGCGAGACACAGTCGGGTAGACGAAACACGGCGTATATTTGCTGTTCGTTGGTGATTTCACCGACGTCACGACACAAAGTACAATCAAAAAACGTGGACTAGGCACTGACTGATGCACACAACGTATATAACGAAGATACACGCAGAGGCGCGTGGGCGCAATTCGACGATGGGTCGATGGACGTATCCACGCAATACAAAAATGGGCGCAATGGGCGCTAATCGTGAGAACAAAGCAGATTCGTCTTGTCACGACGGTGTTGTTCTCGGAACTAACGGTCGCCGGACGAGCGTTCCGCGAAGATCATCAGCGGTCAAAAACGTTACACAGGTGCCGCGGCCGGCTCATCAGCTGTTGTGATGAGTCGGCGGGCACCCGTTCAAAACACGCGGCGCGACGCGTTGCTAACGGCCGCAACATTCCGCCCGCCTCGGACCCGCGACGCGGGGCCGAATCCCGAAGACCGGCGTTCGCCCAGCGCCGCCCGCCGTGACACGATGTGATTCGCGGGGGTGACTCGGAGTGGCAGCGTACAAAGTCGAGGCTCGTTACAGGTGTCCTCTTCACGCCGAGACGGGATCGTCGTCTTCTGCGGACGCGCACGGGAGGAGAACGACGCGAGTTATGGGTCGCAATACGTCGCCGTGGGCCGTGTGGATTGACACCACTCGCACCCGGCCGTCGGGACCAGGGTGGACTTGCGAGACGCGGCCAAGCCGCCACTGAGCCGGCGGCGTGTCGTCCCCCTTGAGAACGACTACGTCCCCGACACAGAGATCGCGTTGTGGGCTGGTCCACCTACGCCGGGGCTGGAGGGAATTCAAGTAGTCCGACTGCCATCGCCTCCAGAAGTGGTCGCGCATCCGCTGCACGAGCTGCCAGCGGTCTCGGAGCGACGCAGGACCGCTCGACGAGGCCATCGGGGGGAGCGCCAGAGGAGGCGCCCCGGTCAGGAAGTGGCCTGGGGTGAGCGCAAAGTCGTCATCTTCGGCTGGAGAAGGGACGAGGGGCCGCGAGTTCAGACACGCCTCGACCATGCAGAGGACAGTGGTCATCTCCTCGTAGGAGAGCGTATGGTCCTGGACAACGCGCTGGAGATGATGCTTGGCGCTCTTCACGCCTGCTTCCCATAAACCGCCGAAGTGCGGAGCCGCGGGGGGGATAAACGACCACTTTATTTCCTCAGCACCGGTGAACGACGTGACCTCGGGTGATTCGATCGCGCTGCGAATTGCTGCCCCGAGCTCGCGAGCAGCCCCCCTGAAGTTAGTGCCGTTGTCGCTGTGCATGTGACTGGGGCGCCCGCGACGGGACACAAACCGCTGAAACGCGGCGAGGAAGCCGGCGGAGGTGTAGTCGGTCACGAGCTCCAGATGCACGGCCCTCGTCGACAAGCAAACGAACAACGCCACGTATGCCTTGTGTGCTTTGTACCCGCGGCCCTTCCCTGGTCGCGTCATCACCGGTCCCGCGTAATCAACGCCTGTCTGATCGAAGGGACGGGACGGCGATACCCGCGCAGCGGGGAGGTCGGCCATGATCTGCACCCCAGTGGTAGCTCGATACCGAACACAGACAGTGCAGCGGTGCACTGCCGCGCGGACCTGGTCTCGGGCGCGCAGCACCCAGAAATTATTTCTCAGGACGCCGAGGGTGAGCTGGGGCCCCCCGTGCAGCGCCCTGAGGTGCGCGTGCTGAATGATTAAGGTCGCGATGTGGTGCCCCGGAAGAACGATCGGGTGCCGCGCGTCATAAGGGAGCAACGCATGGCGCAACCTCCCACCCACGCGGACCAGGCCGTCCTCGTCCACGAAGGGTGCCAGCTGACGCAGAGGGCTGGACCTTCGGACGGGTTTCCCTTGTGTGATCGCGGTGATATCCTCGGCGAAGACCGTCCCCTGGAGCCAACGGAGCCACCACGTTCGCGCCTCCCGCAGCTCCGGTACTCGCGAGCCCTCGTAGTTACCGGCCCCCCGACCCCACCGACGCACTGCACGTAGAACGCGTGCCGTAATGCGGAGAAGCCGCGGCCAGGAGGAGATGGAGTACGGAAGCGGATCCAACGGACTGGGCGGCGGCGCGGTAGCAACATGGGCCATCGTTTCTCGCGTTTCTTCCTCCGTTGGCCGCGGGTCGTTCGCACCCGGAGACGCCGGCCACTCCGCGGGTGTTCTCGGCAACCACTCAGGCCCCTTCCACCAGAGCGCGTGCTGCAGCAAATCCCGAGGATGCATGCCCCGAGAGGCGCAATCGGCCGGGTTGTCTTGCGTAGGGACATGCCTCCACGTTGCTGTCGGAATCAGGGACTGAATTTCAGCCACCCGATTCGCGACGAATACTGGCCAGTGAGAAGGGTGCCTTTGCAGCCAAGCGAGTACCACTTGAGAGTCCGTCCAGCCGTGCAGCGCGGTGGGAGGCCAGGGGGCCTCGGACGCGACCCGTTGCAATAAACGCGCTACTAATACGGTTGCGCAAAGCTCCAAACGCGGAATGCTCACTGTCCTGACCGGAGCTACCTTTGTCTTGGCGACTAGCAGGGTGACTTGGGCCTCTCCCGCATCCCGCCGAACGATCCTGGCGTACACGACCGCCGCGTAGGCCCTCGATGACGCGTCGGCGAACCCATGCAGCTCGCAGTGAATGGTGGCGGTATCCAGGCCGCACCACCGGGGGATGCGCGCCGACTCCAGGAGGGGGAGAGCAGCGACATGATCCCGCCAGTCCTCCAGCATCTCCGACGGAAGTGGAGCATCCCAGTCCGCTCCCCGCAGCCACAGGTCCTGTAAAATAATTTTGGCCACCACCACCGCGGGCGACACCCAGCCGAGCGGGTCGTACAGCCGCGCCGCCACCGACAGAACGGTACGCTTTGTTGTCGCGGGGGCGGAAGGGGGCTCGATCTTATACCGAAAGGCGTCCTCTTGCGGAGCCCAATGTATTCCCAGGACCGGATGCGACTCCGGCCCTTCTGATGCGGAGGGCACCGGCGACGCGGTCAGGGCCGGCGGCTCCTCATCGGGGGTCAAAGAAGGGTGGTTGGCCGCCCACTTCCGCAATACGAACCCACCGCGAGCTAGCAAAGCGCATAGTTCGTCGCGCACCGCGAGCGCCGACGCGATCTCGTCTGAACCAAACAGCACGTCATCGACGTAGAAGTTGTTCTCAAGAACGCGCCGCCCGCTCGGATACTCCCCCCCTTCGTCGATGGCAAGCTGCTGCAGAACCCGCATGGCTAGGTAGGGCGCCGAGGCGGTGCCGTACGTTACCGTCTGGAGCTGAAATGTGGACGGTGGGTCCTCGGGGCGACGGTGCCACAGCACGCATTGCAAATCCACGTCGCTCGGGTGTACGCGAATTTGGCGGTACATCTTCTCGATGTCGGCCTTCAGGGCGAACCGGGGGAGTCGCCATTGGAGGAGCACGTTCAAAATATCGCGTTGTAACTTGGGCCCGACCAGCATATGGTCGTTCAAGGACGTGCCGTTCGAGGTTGGACTCGACGCGTTGAATACGACCCGCAGCTTCCCGTCGGTGCTGCGCACGACCGCGTGATGGGGAAGGTACACGCGCGTCGCAGGCGCGTCGCGTTGGGGTGAGGCCCCGACTTCCTCCATATGGCCCAGCGTCTCGTACTCCCCCATGAACCGGCGGTACGCCGCCTCCAGCGCTAAGTCTCCCGACAGACGCCTGTCGAGCGCGCGGAGCATCGCGGAGGCGCGAGGTAACGACGCGCCGACATCGGGAGGATGACCGCCCTTGAAAGGGAGACGCACGACGTACCGACCGTCTGTCCGCCGCGAGTGTGTGTGTCGGAAGTGCTGTTCGCACGCCTCGTCTTCCGGCGAGCGCACCGCGGGCGCTCGCGCTTCCTCCAGTTCCCAGAACTTCTGCAATAGGTCGTGCAGTCGCTCGTCGCTCGTGGGCGCGCGGGTGGACACGTGATGCACGGCACTCGAGACGGACGTGCGGCCGGTCGGACCCGAGACAATCCATCCAAAGAGAGTCTCTTGGGCGATAAGCGCGGGGGTCTTTCCGCGACGCAATCCGGGGCGCAGTAGGGCGCCGAAATAGTCGGCCCCGATGATCAATTCGACGGGTCGACGGGTGGACGGCTCCGGATCGGCGAAGTCGAGGTCAGTGAACTGCTCCCTCAATGTCGTCGATGACGTCCAATCAGGCAGGTACGATGAGACCCTGGGCACGACCTTGGCTTTGATCGTAAGCGCCGTGTGCTCATCCTGCAATGGGGCTAGGGCGAGCTGCACTTGGGCCCGCGATATTCCCAGCTTTCCGTCCAGGGCTCCCGTGAGGTAGGTTCGTACCGGCTGCCTGGGCAAGCGGAGGGACTGGGCTGCCGACTCCGAAACCAGCGACGTCTGCGCCCCCTGATCCAGCAGCGCACGAATAAACATCATGCGCCCACCCGCCGACTTCGCACGAACAATTGCGGTGGCCAGCAACACCGTCTCGCTGCTCGGGCACCCGTGATTCGCGCATGCATTGTGCACCGACGCTGCCGGCGGTCCAGCAACAGCTCCCGTGGACGGAGGCGGGGCGCCGCCCGCCATAGGCACCGCCGGGACGACACCCGCGGAAGGATACGCAGCGCTAGTGACGTCGTCGTCGCCGATTGTGTGCAGCATCGAGTGGTGTCGCCGACCACAACGCGAGCAGGAGGCGGTGACGGGGCACGACAGAGCCATATGGCCGGGCGCGAGACAATTGAAGCAAAGTCGCTTGGTCGTGGCTGAATCGCGTCGCTGTTCGGGTTGCATGGCCCGAAAGACCGGGCAGCGATACGCGGCGTGTCGCGCCCGGCACACAGGACAAAACGCCGGATTCGCGGATCGAGGGGGATCGCTGTTCTCGCTCGTCGGGGACGTTGTCGCGTTCGTGGCGCACACCCGAGCGTTCGACGGTTGCGTCGATTTGGATGCCTTAGGCACTGCTCCTTGGGCGAGCGCCTTGGCTTCCTCGGCGGCCTGAGTGGCCTCCCGTGAGCGAATACGCGACTCGAGAAACCGATCCAACTTGTCATAGGTGGGGAGGTCGGTACTCGCGCCGAGCGAGAGCTCCCACTCCTCCAGTACTTCCGAATCTAATTTTAGCGTGAGCTCCGCGATGACGATGTCGTCCCAGTGCGTGGTGGGGCAGCCTAGGTTCGCGAGCAGCGCAAGTGATCGGTTGCTCGTGTCGCGCAGGCGCGTGAGTTCGTCCGCAGAATTTGACATCATCGGCGGCAACGATATCAACGTACGGAGGTGGGCCATAACAAGCGCGCGTTTGTTATCGTACCGCCGGGACAAGGTCGCCCAGGCGGTTGCAAAATTTGAATTTGTGACGGTGTACGGATCCACGAGCTTCGCCGCGGGGCCCTCCACCGCCGTCTTAAGATATTGCAACCGCTCGACATCATCCAGAGTCTCGTCTTTTATTACGAGCGACGTGAAGAGGTCGCGAAAGGCTTGCCACTCCGAGTACTCACCCTTGAACTGCGGCAAGGTGAGGCGTGGAAGCTTGGCGCGGCTCTTCCTCTCCTGACGCACTTGGTCGGCTGGTTCCTTGGCAGAGGTTGCAGGGGGGCGAAATGACCCGACGACTTCCAGCAAAAAGTCCAAGGTTTCCAAAGTGGTGTGTTTTTCGGAAGGAAAGACTCTTAAGAGTGATCCTCCAGCGACTCGACTCAAGGAGATGCCGCATCATATCCCGTGGCGAAGACAACACACCATGATGCTTCACCGCAAGTTTATGGCTTCCGACCCTTGAAGGGGTTTGAATACCTATTAAGAACTAAACTCTTTCAGCTCCGCATTTCTCATCAGATCTCTGCGAAAACGACGGCAATCGATACCTTTCGTCATCGTTTGGTTGTCATTTAAAGTGAATTACGAGTAAAAGATAAATCGAGGCAAATCATGTCAAACGTAAAAAAGTGAATACACATTTTTTTTAAAACAGAATCGAAAATAATAATTATTTGAAGTGAGAGGACAAGAAATACGTAGATTTCGTTTTCAAATATCGCTTAAATGAAAAAGTAATGTAACAGGAAATAAACAAAACGTGATCATAGTTCGTTATTGTGATAAGAATCCGTAGTTTAATAACAGCCAACACTGTTGCTGATGATGAATAAGTCTGTTTAAAACCCCCGAAGACAAAATTTAGGTACGGAAATTTAGATAAATATCGCCGGAAATAAGCTATAGCTTGCGTTAAATTTGATAACTAATAATCACCAATAAAGTAACTAAAACTCACTCTTTCGGAAATTCACCTGCAGCTTGAAAACCTGCGTCACTAGGTCACTGAACTGATGCTGGTCAGCGACGGATGCGTCCAGTGCACAGCTGGTCCCAGGTACGCGACACTAACCAAAGTTAAAGGGTCGCAACGTCAATTGCGATTGGGTTAATGTAGATAACGAATATTCACTTCACTGCACTCTTACTAACACTGATCACTTAATTTATTTTTCATGGAACGCGTTCGTACCTTATAAAAATTGGTGAAAATGAATTTTCACTTGGCGTCCGGTGCTGCGGATATAGCTGCCCAAATGCTCGTACAGCAGTAATTGCGTCTCCGTTGTTCTAGGTTTATGCTCGGAACAACGCGTAATACACTTGTGTAGAAAACACTTCTCTGACGCGATTGCAAACTGACAGGATTTTTCCAAGCAAGTTCCTCTACTCCAAGTAGTTTTTCTCGTTCCATTATGAGTTAACTCCCACCAGGGCAAGATGCTTTAGGTAAAAAGAAGCAAGCACATTTTCAAGGCACATGTGCGTTGCAGAAGTGCAACGAACGAACCATCCTACACTTTCACAAAAGCCCGCGCTCCCTTCTTTTACTGCCAATGTACCCATTGCTTAGAGATAGACAGCAGACACCACGTGTTTCGGTTCGAAAGGGTCCGAAGAGACGAGAAACAGAAAAGTCCTCGAATTGTTACAAAAGGAGAAAAGGCATACCAATCCTGTTTCCGTTTCCCGATGCCCTGAGTTCACGTTTGCTACGAGGCGGAACCAGTTAAGCCATAAATTACCCAAAACTGTAGTAAATCGTTCTCTACCAGCCTGATTAATTTTGGAGAACTAGAAATTAAAGAGTATTATCCAACATCAATACGCCTCGCGAAGAGACACAGGAAAAGAAGGGGTAGTCCGCTGACTGCGCGTAGTCCCGCCTGCTCACCCTACCGTCAAATGCAAGACAGATTCCTTATCTCTCGAGTATAAACACGCGTTCGATTTTCAAAAGAAAAGCACGCGTTGCCGTATTCCGGACCGCATATTTTGCCGGCGCGTCTAGATAGCGCAAAATATGCTAGATTTCTTCGACGGGATTTGCCACTTCTGTTAGAAGATATTTGCCTGGCCACCCGAAGAAATATGTGGCTTCTTCACGACGAAGTCATTAGTATTGTTGCGAGCACCCTATGGATGGAATCCATGGCCCGCTGGTGCTCGCAACAGAAGACAAAAGGTGACAGCGAGAAGAAGGCGATCTGATTGATCGCCTGTCAAGCTGTCACTTGAGATCCGGAAGCCATTGTGTGCAGACGCATCGAAACTAATATCACAGCCTATTAGAAATTATATCCGTTACTGTTGTTCCTGTTCTTGTGCTTATTCATGTTCTTTTGTGCTTGTACATTAAATTTACATTATGTTGAACGGAAAACGTAACAGTATACACGGACATCGAATTTGAAACCTTAGAGGAATTGCAAGGTAGAGTATTTCATGCTGGTAACGTTATACGCGAGCAGCCTGGAATATTCGCCCGCGTTCGCGACAATTGGTTACGTCGGTGTCAGGCGTGTCTGGATGCAAACGGCAACTATTTCGAGCATCTTTTGTAAATAAATGTAGGTAGCGAAATTTGTATTTCTTTACTACACATTCAGGTCAGAGTAGCCACGCATTGACAGCAGCTTGTTGCGTGACAGTTTAGTCACACTAAAAGAAAAGAAACAGTTTTATCACTTTCTGAAAAAAAAACAACACGTTTTGCAGTCACTTCGTCAAAGGAATTTACTTCCATGTAAATCAATGCATTTTTCGTGAGCATCAAAACTGTCATGCAACAAATTGCCACCACTGCACGTCTGGCCTAATAACACGTGTAGAGTTTTCGTTCACTTGTTTCTTATTTTCTAGCTGACGACCCTAAGTGCCTCCGCTACTCCAAACAGATCCTCAATGGGACCGCTACTGTAAGGGGCCCGTAGTTACTTGCTTACTGGGTCATCTTGAACAGCTCACAACGGGCGGTCTTTGTGCTACGGCTCATCTGTGTCGTGTAGCGACGATCTTTTCCACAAACATCTCCGATGTTTAAACCTTTATAACAGCGAAACTATACGAGATACAACAAAATGTATTCAGACCATTTTACTCTACTGGTGGTCTCCAATGTATGTGCAAAATTATGGAATCTTGCGACTATTAGTGTAGCATATAGACATGTTAACTTTGAGGCATTATTAGTGTAAAATGGAGACAGATCGGACATTATGTCATAGGACTTTTATGTTCCATTGGACCTCCCCTACCACCCCCTAAAATATTGCTACGTATACTGTTTACACCCTGTATGTGCTCCCCATCGGTCGGAGGAAATTCTGGACAATTCTGGTCTCGCACGATTCTCCTTCGCAGCGTTGCTGCGGGATAGAATTCGACGCCTGCGATATCTTTTGAACGCTGTTTTGTAACATCAGCATAACTCTCTGAAACATGACCAGCTTCCTCTCTAATTCTTCCTGTTGCTCTCTCAAAAGTTTAATGCTCTTTTCCATATACAGTTTATTGGCAGCATCGGTGTCAGCCGTGGGTTGCGCTACCCGTCATATTTTGCGTGATTTTGCATCAAAGTCAACACCGCACATGCAAAGAGCGTTATCTCGCATGTAATTTCGAAGCAAACCGTTCCATTCGTAGTAGTCCATTCCAGCTGTTCCACTCTTCTCGAGCGACACCCCAAATTTGTTGATCGGCATCTCGATGCATACCGTGCGCGTCATCGGCGTGTGGTTTAATTTATACAATGTGGCCCGCCTCGCGAAGTTCCTCCTCGATGGATGCGATTTTGTTATCGAGACCCGTGTGACCTGCCGCGCGCGATGCAATGAGCAATTTAAGTCTATCGACCAGCTCGTTGGGATCGTCCCAGTGCACGTAATGGATCTTGCTATCGATTACCGTCATGAGTCGTGATGTCCTTAGACCTTTCCCTGCCCTTCTAGCCGATGAAGTGGGGAGTAACGGCGCAATTACATATTTGTACTTGTATCCCCTGTTGCTCAATATGCGATTGTGATCACCATGTTTGTGTCTGTCAGCGTTCGTCGCAAGCAGTATACTTTTGTATTTTTGATTATCGGGCTCAGTATATACAGCATCGTCTGGATTGCTCTTGAAAATCAATTCGTAAAAGCCGGGCGTTCCCTTGTATCTTACACCATCGATGTGTATATTATCATCCTTGTCCATATCGAAAACCTTATTCCCAAGCATCATCTTATTATTGGTAAAGTATACAGGGTGTTACTCTACCTATAGTCAATACTTTTGGGGGTGATTCTACAGGCATATATAAGTTGAAAATCAAGAGTGACGAAATTGCGGTAATTGCTTCGTTTATTAATTATCGATGGTTAAAGATTGGCGTCTGGATCGCCTGAATCAGCCTGAATGACGGCAACACGACAGACAGCGGGCCGCGCGAGGCAGGTCAGCCAAGGGGCGTGCAGTGGCGGCGGATGCGTGACGGATTCGCCATGTAGAGCGCATACTTACTTACCTACCTCGCCGAAACTGTGACATACGATACTTGCGATAATTTATGAAAAGGCGCAAACGTTGTTCGGCATTAAACCTGCCTACTCGTAAAAATCCACAAGGGCATATCAAAACCCGCCCAACGGGATTCTCAAGTAGAGAGGATGAATGCCATTGCCTTTGAAAATATTGTCCTCAAAAATCACCCACACGGCCATCCAAAGCACCGCAATTGTCCCGTCCGTGATTGTTCACTTAATTACACACACGCACCACGATTAGTTTTCTCGCGAATGTCCATGTCTTCACGCACCGCGATTGCAGTCTGTGCTCGCGTTGACGACAGTCGTCAAACTGAGGAGACCTTGGCCAAATCCCTGCGCGAAGGTCACGAACAACGTTACGAATAAACAACCTACATACAATATATCGCTACACCTTCGCCAAGTGGCTCAAGCGATGATACACAGCTTATGCGATAAATTAAATTCTTTATTCTTCATGGAATCGATAGGTATGGCAGTGACACCAATGGATTCCCTATGTTTTTCCGATGAAAATCATACCAAATGTAATGTGGGGTTTTAATAAAGTATGTGATAACTCAGCATATATATATGTATATTAGTAGAACAGTTTATTAATAAGGATATGTGATAATGTAAGTAAATGTAGTCAATCGGCAAATCTTCCGGCAATGCGCACAACACCAAACGCTCTCCACCAAGTCTCCACTCGCTCTAACCTTTCACACCGCTGACCCAACGGTCCCCAACCCCTCCTTCATCCCCGCGCCAGGTTCCTCGGAAAACCCCCCCAGTGCGTAGTGTACTTGACTTCGAGGGACGCTGACGCCATGCATCCCATCAATATCTCCTCACACTATGCCTATCGCTCGACTGCCCCGATAATCTCCGAGACAGCACAGTAAACGAAAAGGCACCAACAGTCCTGGCACTCATTAGCTAGCCTATAGTATACAGAAATGTCCATCCACTCCACAGTAATGTAAATCGGATTACTTTTAACGAAGCTAATTTTACATGAGGCCCGCGTGTGCCTGTGCTAGAGAATCACAGCTGTTTCGCACGTCATCAATGATAAAAATAGAATTCGGAAGCGATTCGCTCGGTTGGATGACGTCACTGTTATTCGAAAACGTAAAGTAGCCAATTTCATCTATCTCCAAATATTGATATTTCGGCTGTTGCAGCGACTTCGAATACACGTACACGTTCTCGAAGCGGACGCCGTGTGGGCTTTCCAACAAGCTCACCAACACGTTGGTTTTTCCACAATTCGATGGACCGCAAATAACACAGCGGATAGTGTTTGGTAGCATGCTACCGTGTCTACGCTTCGAATTCGGTGACATCATTTCCGATTTATCGTCAAAATTTGTCACGCGTATCCTTACAGGTTGTCGCACGAATCGCATCCTCGATGTGAACTGTGAAAACTGATTTTCGAAGCGATGACGCGTCCTATTTATAGGTCCGCGCCGAAGAGAAAACACCTCAGTATTCAAAATGCTTCTGATCCTGTCGGATAATTGCGATATTCGAGACCTAACCTCTGAGCAGTTGAAATATATACCAAAGATTATTCTACTCAGAGAGTTTGAAAGACACATTGATTAGTTGTGGGACAGGCTCCCCGAGCATATAAAAGCCGATTCTGAGGTTCAGCAGTATCGTCGGTGCTTGGAACATTGTAATCGCCCTTGGCAGCGAACGCATATCGACGGTCCAGCACCATTGATTAAAAACTGCAACGAATGTCGCCGACGAGAGTGAAGAAAGGTCGTAGTTTGTTAAATCGGGCGATAAACGCGCTACCTTTCGAATTACATATTCCGGGATATCAGTTTTGTGGTCCAGGAACTCATCTGACAAAAGGATTGGCTAGAGGGGATCAAGGTATCAATCCGTTGGATGCCGCGTGTCGCGAACACGATATTGCGTATTCGCGTAGCAACGACCTCGACGAAAGGCACGTGGCAGATAACGTACTCGCTGACAAAGCGCGAAAACGCATCGTTGCGCGAGACTCGATTCTGGGTGAAAGAGGTGCTGCGACAGCTGTTTGGGCATCTATGAAAGCCAAGACGAAAATCGGAATGGAGGTGAAAACAAAAACCCGCAAAACTACTACGAAGAGAGCATCGAAAAAAAAGCGGATTCTTCCGGTGGCAAAACGGGGTGGTCGCGGACTTTATCTCGCACCGTACAAGCGCGGACAGGGTATATCGAAACGAAAAAAAAACGTCGAAAAGATAATAAAAATGCCTGTGGGCATAACTACTGATGTGCAATTGGCTGAGTTGGCAAAACGTATGCATATTCCATTCTTTAGAGGTGTTTTTATACGCAACGTGCTACCAGCAGGAGGAGTACGTCGAAACGAGAGCGGTATCGTAAATTTGGATAATGTCGAGGGGTCGGGAACTCATTGGGTAGCGTATGCGAAGAGAGGGTGTCGAGCTATATATTGCGACAGCTTTGGGAATCTTCTGCCGCCTAAGGAATTGGTGGTGATCAATATCTGGACAAAGATGCTGTGAAAATCGAATACAATCGAACGGCTTATCAGAAGTACGATCAAAGCAATTGCGGGCAACTATGTCTACGCTTTCTACAAACGATCGGCACCAAATTTAAGGATTGACTTCACACCACTCTGATTCAGTACTAATCGAGTCGCACAGCTTGGAATATGTCGCTAACATTCACTCTAACCGGCAACAGTAGCACCCTCGCGGTGAGCTACTTTCCACCCATAGATTTGAGCGACGATGATTACGAGCTTGGTCTAACAACCTTTGAAACTTATCCTACAATACCGAACATCGACTCGAGCAACGATAAATTCTACTTCACCGCAAATTATGACATCAGCAACAGCATCTACACCACTCCTGAATACATTACGATTCCCCACGGCTCCTACGAACTAGACGCCATTGCCAAGTATTTGAGGGAGCGATTACTCGAGCGGTATCCTCAAAATCTCGACGGCACCGATGCTGACGATGGCGATGTGTATCCTATAGTGTTGCGTCCCAACAACAATACCATGAAAAGCGAGCTGTACTGCTCGTTCACCGTAGATTTTACGAAGTGCAATAACATTGGATCGTTACTGGGATTCTCGACGAATCGGGAGTTGGAACCAGGGCGGTGGCAGGAATCAGACGATCCGATTAATATCATGAACGTGAACATTATTCGAGTTGAATGTAGCGCTACCGCTGGCGCGTACAACAATGGAAAGCGCGTACATACGATACATGAATTTTCTCCGAGAGTCCCACCAGGATATAAAATATCGGAAACGCCCGCGCAGATCATTTACCTTCCAATCACCGCACGGGTCGTTACGGATCTAACGATACGGGTTGTGGATCAAGACGGACGGCTGCTCGATTTTCGAGGTGAAGAGATTACCATCAGATTGCACGTACGACGGCGACGACGATAATACGTGTGGTGCGAACGAAAGAGATGCTTGTGTTGAACGACTCCAGAAACTCGTTTCTTCCAAACCAAATTGTTTACAACAACAACAACAACAGCTCTGATCACGCTAAAAAGAAGAGACTCACTGCTGCGAACATTGCATTTTTGAAATCCTTGGGAATCATTGTGCGCAGTTAAGTTGAAAAAATGCTGACATTCTAAGCATTGGGGGGAAGCCGACGTTTGATGATCGCATCGTCAAGCTCGAGACTCACACATACAACCCATACGTCAACACAACGTTTGGATACAGCGATGAGATAAGAATACCCATACAACAGCAGGATTTATACACATTGTCGTGTGAAATTTTCCTTACGTGGAGGGAAAATTGAAGATAAATAAGCCAAACGATGCATTAACGGTGACATTGGGAAATAATTGCATGGCGTTCTTATTCGATGAGATCCGATACGAGTTGAATGGTGTGGAAATTGATCGCAACAGAAACGTCGGAATAACTAGCACGCTGAAAAACTATGTATCGCTGACATCTCGCGAAGACAAAAATATGGAGAATGCCGGATGGGGCTTGAAACGACGCGATGGGCTAAAAGTGAAAAATCATTTCAATTTTTGTATCCCACTGAAATATTGGCTAGGATTTTGCGAGGACTACAAACGCATTATTATTAATGCGCATCACGAATTGATTTTAATACGATCGCACAACGATAACAATGTTCTAATTGGATCGCCGATGTTGGAACCAGAAATTCAATTAGTTAAAGTACAATGGCGGATGCCTCATGTGACGCTGAACGACGTTAATAAGCTATCGTTGCTACTTACATTGGACAGTGGACGAAACCTGAGCATTTGTTTTCAATCGTGGGATATGTACGAGTATCCTTTCTTACAGAGCACTACCAAGCACTCATGGGCGGTGAAGGCATCTGCACAGTTGGAGAAGCCGCGTGTCATTATCCTTGCTCTGCAGACTGATCGAAAGAATGATATGTCCAAAGATGCTACTATGTTCGACAAATGCAAATTAACCAATGTAAAAGCTTTACTCTACTCGGATTTTCACCCATATGATAACATGCAGGTGGACTTTGATATGGATAAGCATGCCATCTTGTTTCACATGTACACGCAATTCCGTAAATCATATTACAACTGTAACGATGGATTATTCACCGTGGCTGAATTTTTAGAATTTGGTCCCTTCGTGGTGATTGATTGCTCGCGACAAAATGAGCCGGTTAAAAGCGGCACCGTGGATGTGCGCATAGAATTCGAGTGTAAAGTGAACGTACCGGCAAATACTACGGCCTATTGTCTGATTCTGCACGATCGGGTGGTTGAATACAATCCGCTGACAAACGTGGTGCGTAAAATTAATTAAATTGCCTGCCCTCTCCTGTGTCAAATTCGTACCAAAAAGAAAATTTCATCGTGAAAATCGAGATGCTTTACGAGAAAGACTGCATTCCCCCATCTGTCTTGGAAGCAAGCGGGCCTCTAAATTGTATCGGTAATGTCCGCGCTAACATTTGTTGACCTGCAAGGGTTCATCGTCGATGGAAGATTTGTCGTGAAGGAAGTGGCTGTCCTGCGAAAGGGAACAATTCTCTCGCATTATATTTTTCGGAGTTCGATGCCACAATATCTTCTTACGAAATCTGACAAATCAAGCATCCGGTGGTTGACGGCGAAACATGATGTGCTACGCTGGGACGATGGAGAAGTTCCATACAGTATGGCTAAACAGCTAATTACGAAAGCTGTAGCGATCGACGAAGAAGATGACACGTGTCATATCGTGTACGTTAAAGGGCTGCAGAAACGCGAATGGCTAGCGGATTTCCTCGATGAAACTACGAGAGCGGATGTGATCATCGAGACGTTGGACATTGACTACGAGGATATACAATCTCTAAATAAGCTAAATGTAGTTGATACTCTGCGATGTGACAGACAGGCAAAGCACTGTGCCTTGCAAAATGTATTTAAAATATTCAACTGGTGGACTAAACGCCAGAGAGAAATTCATAAATAAATATAATCAATTTTTAATTTGTAACAATATATATATATATCATAAACGTATATTATTTCTCAACTTTATTTACCCGTCCTCCTCCTCGCCACATAATTTTAAGATTCGACGTTTCGGAATTCTCCAGATGTCATATAATTCTGTTTCGTTCGAGCGTTCTTCGCGCCATCAAATGACATCACCCTGCACGGCTGCTCCGAAGGACTCATATTACGCATGCTATCGCGTGATGCGCGGCGACGTTAAATCGGAACGCTTTGAAATACTGTTAGCTTTAGAATGCATGTGATTCTATCCCCTATGTCAGGGGTGCACAAGGGAGCTGTTTTAGCGCCTAGCTGCGAGCAACCCCTTTGTCCCATTGCTAAGGTTAAAATCGGTGAGGAGAACTGCAGTAGTGTACGTGCATGCTCGTAGGCTCGTAACGTAAGTATATATGGCTGGGTTCAAGTCATACCAAATGCACGTACACTACTGCAGTTGTCCTCACCGATTCTAACCTTAGCAACGGGACAAACGGGTTGCTCGCAGCTAGGCGCTAAAACAGCTCCCTTGTGCACCCCTGCCCTATGTAGTGGTGTCTCTTTCTCTCCTAGAATTTAGCTTTAAAAGTAATGCTCCGTCTCTTTCCCTCGAAGACGCGGTGTCGAAAAACGTCGACATTGCCCGAAACAATTTCTGATAAATTATTGGTTTGGAAAAAAAATTTCTAGGACAGTCCCCACCCTGGGTTAGGTCTGAAAAAATTTTCGGGTGGGCCAAGTTCTGAAAGAGATTTTTTTCGGGGGTCAATCCCTCCCTCTGAAAAATTTCCGACGGTGGGCCAGGTCTGGAGAGGCCTCCGCGGCGGCTCGGCCCGGACTGATCCCCTCCATCATCGCGGCTTCCCCCCACTTCGCGGCGCGTGCGCGCGCAACCTGTCTTCCTCTCCTCGCAGGCCCCGCGCCCAGGTTTCCCTCCGCCGCGCTCCCCTCAGCACACCCGAGTTGGAAAGCCCCTTGTATTACTACTATACGGGGACTTCCGTTTCCGGTGTGTAAGCGACAGGTCGAGTGAGTGAGCGGAGTGTGGATAGAAAGAAGTTTTTGGATGTTAGTAGGAAGTTCAGGGAGTGGAAAGTGGGAGCGGAGAGGGAAGGGGAGCAGGGAAGGTAGGGTGAGAAAGGGCGTGGAAAAGGAGCGTGAGGGAGAAGAAGAGAGCAGGCAGGAGGAGCGGAGTTTGGAGGTTAGGGCAGGAAGGGAAAGGATTGGGCGGGAAAGAGTAAGGCGGTAAGTGAGAGAGAGCGACATCTGGAGGAGTGGTGAAGGAGTAAGGAGAGAGTAGGATAGTAGGCAAGGCAGGTCGGTGGATAAAGTAGGGAGCAATGGACAGGATGGAAGGTAATGATGGAGAAAAGGGACAAGGCAAGGGGAGCGGTCAGATGGTAGGGAAAAAGAAGGTAGAGGATAAAGGGACAGAGGGGGGAAAAGAGGGAGGAGGAAGGATAGTAGAGAAGGTAGGCAGGGACAGAAGCGTTAGTGGAGGATATGAAATGGGGATAGCGGAGATGTGGAAGAGGGAGAGAGAGAAAGAGCTGGGAGGGTATGAACAAAGAGGCGAGGGGGAAGAGGCGTTTCAAAAGAGCAGGAGAGTACAGAGGTCGCCGGAGGAGAAAAGGGCCTCAGTGGAGGAGTTGATAAGGGAAATGAGGGATGAAGTAAGGAAGGATTTGTGGGAAGTAAAGGAATAGGGGAGGGAGACGCGAGCGGAGATGGGAAAAATCAGAGGGAAGATAGAAGAGTGGGAGGAGAGGTGGAGAAGGGAGAAAGAAGAGTTGGAAGAGAGAATGGAGGGGATGGAAATAAGGTTGGTGAAGATAGAGGAGGAGGAGGGAAGGTTGAGGGAGGTGGAAAAGAGAATAAAGAAATGGAGAGCTGGAGGGTGAGGGAGGAGGAGAACAGAGAATAAGTAAGAGGGAAGGCAGGGTCAGAGGGGGAAAATGGAGGAACAGGAGAGGGGGAGTGGGAGGAAAGGGTGAAGGAAATGGAAAGGAAATGGGAGATGAAGGAAAGAGAAGGGAGAAAAAAGAATGTGATAATAAAAGGAGTAGGAAGGGAGGGGACGGCGTTGCAGAGGGCAAAAGAGGTAATAGCAGTAGTAGGAGTGCAAGGGGGGATAGTGGGAGCGAAGGAGCTGGGAGGAAGAAGGCAAGATAGGAAGGAGGTGATGTTGGAGGTGAGGATGGAGAGCGTGGAAGCCAAAAGGGAGGTGATGAGGAACAAATGGAAGATGAGAGGGAGGAAGGAGAGGATTGAGGATGATCTGACGTGGAAGGAAAGGAAGATGCAATGGTTACTGAAAGAGATAGGGGACGAGGAAGGAAAGGAAGGGAAGAGAGTGAGAATAAGCTACGGGAGGATAGAAATAGAAGGAAAAATGTGGTTCTGGGATGAGAGGATGGAGGTGCTAAGAGACTGGCGGGGGAGAGAGAAAGGAGAGCAGGATAGGGAAGTGGGGGTAGGGAATGCAGGGGGAGGGAGGAGGGAGAGGGAGGGAGCAGGGAAAATAAGGAACAGGTAGGAGGGGGTTCAAAAAACTAATCAGGAAGGAAAAGGGAGAGGAGAGGAAGAACTGGAGGATAGCTTTCTGGAATGTAGCGGGGGTGAGGAACAAAGAGGAAGAGTTCTGGAAGGGGCTAGAAGAGTGGGAGGTGATAGTTTTGTTGGAAACTTGGGTAGAAGAGAAAGGGTGGAAATATGTAAAGCGCAGACTGCCGGCGGGATACAGATGGAGGGCACAATGGGCAAAGAGAAAGAACAAGAAAGGTAGGGCAATGGGGGGTATGTTGATAGGAGTGAGGGAGGAAATGTGGGGAAAAGAGGAGCAGGGACAGGGAGAGGAAGAAGGGTTAATGGTGGAAGAAGTGAAGGCGGGGGAGGAAAAATGGAAGATAGTGGCGGTATACATAAACGGGGATATGGAGAGGAAACTGGGAAAGATTAGAGGGTGGATAGAGGGGCAGGAGAACGGGGAGAGGGTAATAATAGGGGGGGATTTTAACGCGAGAACGGGAGAGCAGGGAGGAAGAATAGAGGGGGGAGAAGATGAGGAAGGAGCGGCGGGAAGAAAGTCGAAAGATCGGAAGATAAACGGAGAGGGGAGAAAGTTGGTGAGTCTGGTAGAAGAGACAGGGTGGGAAATTTTTAACGGAAATATAGAAGGGGATGAAGAAGGGGAATACACATATACAGGGGGAAGGGGGGAGACCGTGATTGACTACGTGCTAGGGGATGAGAGGACGAGAGGGGGGGTGGAAAAGATGGAAGTAGGTGACAAGGTGGAGTCGGACCATCACCCGTTGGTGGTAACGGTCAGAGACGGAGGAATGGGAGGGAAAAGAGGGAAGGTAGGGAAAAAGAAGGCAGGAGGGGGAAGGTGGTCAGGAAGGATGAAGGAAGAATTTGAGAGAGGAATGGAGGGGGTGCGAATGGAAGGAGAGGGGTTACAGGAGGGGTTAAGTAAGGCGGTAGAAAGGATTAAGGAGGTGATGAGGAAAGGGGAGGAGTTAGGGGGAAAGGAAGAGGGAAGGAAGGGGGAAGGATGGTGGGACAGGGATTGTAGGGATATGAAAAGGCAGGTGAGAAGGGAGCTAAGGAAATGGAGAGGAGGGGTGGGGAGTAGGGAGGGCTACAGGGAGAGGAGAAAAGTGTATAAGGAACTGTGCGAGAGGAAAAAGGAGGGGGAAAGGGAGAGGTTGGTGAGGGAAGTAACAGAGGCAAATACGGAAAACAAGGTATGGGAAATAGTAAACAGGGGGAGGAAAAGAGGGGGAGGGGTGGATGAAAGGATAAAGAAGGAGGAGTGGAGGGAGTATTTCATGAGTCTGTTAGGAGGAGTGGAGGGTAAGGTAAGGATGGGAGGGGAGGGGGGTAGGAGAAAAGGAGAGGAGGAGGGGTTAAGTAAGGAAGAGGTAAGGAGAGTAATAAGGAAGTTGAAGGATGGGAAGGCGTGCGGGGGGGATGGAATCCCTAACGAAGCGTGGAGATACGGAGGAGAGAAGGGGGTAGACTTAGCGTGGGAAATATGCGGAAGAGTATGGGAGGGGGAAGGCTGGCCGGAAGAATGGAAGGAGGGAATCATTATACCGGTGGGAAAGAAAGGGGGTGGTACAAGAGTGGGGGACTATAGGGGGGTGACGTTGATGCCGACACTCTACAAGGTGTACGCAGCGATTCTGGGGAGGAGGCTAGAGCAGGAGGTGGAAGGCAAGGGCATGATGCCTGAGATACAAGCCGGGTTTAGAAGGGGTAGAGGGACGGTGGAACATATTTACACTCTGAACTACATAATAGGGAGACAGATACAAGGGAGTTCAGGTAAGTTGGTGGCGCTTTTCGTGGACCTGAGGGCAGCTTTCGATTCCGTAGATAGAAGAGTGCTATGGGAGGCAATGGAGAAGAGAGGAGTGAGGGAGGGTCTGAGGGATAGAGTGAGGGAAATCTATAAAGAGACAGTGAGCAGGGTGAAGGTGGGAGGGGAGGTAGGGGAGGCATTCTGGACGGGGAAGGGTTTGAGACAGGGATGCCCTCTGAGCCCGATGCTATTCAACCTGTTGATTGCAGATGTGGATGAGGTGCTTAGGAGAGGTAAATGGGGAGGGGTGAAAGTGGGAGAAAGGAGGATATGTGCACTGGCTTACGCGGACGACCTGGTTCTAATGGCAGAGAAGGAGGAGGAAATGGAGAGTATGGTCAGGAGACTGGAGGGATACTTGGAGGGAAAGAGACTGGAGGTAAATGTCGGAAAAACAAAAGTAGTAAGATTTAGGAAAGGGGGGGGGGGGAGGGAAAAGAAAGTGGACTGGAGGTGGAAAGGAAAGAAGATAGAAGAGGTAAAGGAGTTTAGATATTTAGGTTATACTTTTAAGAGGAACGGAGGACAGGAGGCCCAGATTAGGGACAGGGTAAAAAAAGCGGGGGTGGTGATGCGACAAGTGTGGGGAATAGGGAAAAGGAAATTCGGGAAAGACTGGGGTAAGAGGATGTGGCTCTTCGACAGGTTAGTGTGGACGGTGGTGGGGTATGGGGCGGAAGTGTGGGGTTGGAGGGAGAGGGGAGAGGTAGAGAGGATACAGGAGAGATATATTAGATGGTCGCTAGGGTTGGACTGGCAGACACCGGGGTACATGGTGAGGGAGGAAACGAAGAGGAATAAGCTGAGGACGTGGGCGGGAGGAAGGGCGTGGAGATATGAGGAGAAGCTGGGTAGGGGGGAAGGAGGGGAGTTGGCCAGGTTATGTCTCCGTGAAATAAAGGAAAGGGTGCATGAGGGGGGGCTAAGTTTGTCAGCATGGGAGAAGGAGAGGAAGGAATTTAGAAGGGAGAGAGGGGGAGGAGAAAGGGAAGGCGGATACGGGGAGGTGGAGGAAGAAGACGAAAGAAGACAAGAAGTAGAGAGAAGAGAAAGGATAAAGGAATCCAGATACAATGGATGGTATAGGGAGATAAGGACAAGAGGGGTACCAAAATACCTAACAGAAGGGTGGAGTGAGGATAGGCGCAGAAGGATTGCGAGATTTAGGTTGGGGAATGAGATGAGGGGAGGGAGATACTGGGAGGGAGAGGAGGAGAGGAGGTGCAGGGTCTGCGGATGGGAAGTTGAAACATGGGAGCACGTGGTGGAGAGGTGCACACAGGAGGAAGGCATGAAGGGGAATTTAGGGGAAAAGATAAGGAGAATTCTGGGAGAAGGAGGTGAGGGCGAGGAGTGGATGAAGAGGTTGGAAGGAAGGAGGAGAGAAAGGGAAGGAAGGGGCGATGGGGTGGGATTGGAGGAGAGAACAGGAAGGGAAGGAGCGAAAGAGGGAATGGAGTGAAAGTGAGGAAACGGAAGTCGACGGCGAAGGGTGGAGGAGGAAGGAGGAGCGGACTTATATTGTAAGTAGAGCGATAGGATAAGGATAGGATAAGGATAGAGTAAGATAGGTTAAGCGGGCGTGCGAAGGAGAGAGGGGCGGAGGAAGGCGGGCGAGAGTAGAGTGAGAGGCGTGAGAGAGAAGGCGTAAAGTAAGGTAGTGCTAAGTTTAGATGTAAGCTTAGGATAAGTATATTGTAAGAAGAGAGAGAGAGGAGAAAAATTGATATGTAACCCTAAGGGGAGTCATTAAAGTTATACATACTACTATACGGGATCTCAGCTTAATCTAATAAAGCAAAAATGTATAAGCTCTGAGATGATAATAAATAGCAATATCGTTTATAAAATCACGGGTGTCGGTTCAGGGGATGTACTTACCCGCGGAGAAGTTATTATTAAAGTCCATCACGTCGACGTGAGATTCCAAACCGTTGATGACGACCTTCCTATTCCTGGGACGGGAATATTAGGAATGCCGTTCTTGTAAAATCAAAATGCGATAATGAAGTTTGGAAATGACGAGCCTAATAGCCTTCGGATCGCTGATGGGGAATTCTTCCTTCTTTCGTCCTCCTCCTTTAGTTTACCTTCTCGTACTAGAACCCTTATTGCTCTGCCTGTCAAAGATTCTGGAATTAAAGAAGGTTACGTTAGGAGATTGACCACTGACCCGGGCGTTTATATAGGAGAAGCGTTAGTTATTCAACGAAACGGGCCTGCCAAATTATATGCAATTAATACTACTCCACACCATGTTACTGTGACTATACCACCTGTCGAGTTAGAGGCATTCACGGAGCGTCCACCTTCACCGCGTCCGTCTCGCACAGGAAATCCTAACGTGGATCAGTCAAGGGCCGATTCGAGTAGTTTAGTCCAGATAGCTAAATTATTGGAATTAAATGGTTTAAATGAGGACGAACAAGCTAGTATTCTGGAAATTGTTAAAGAATCCCCTTACCAGGTTTACCTTCCATCCGATAAATTGAATTCCACAAATACAATCCAGCATTCGATTGAAACTGTAAATGAAATCCCCATTAACACAAAACAGTCTAGGTTTCCTGCTATTCATAAGGAGGAAATCAAGAAACAAGTCACTGCATTGCTGGAAAATAATATCATTCAACAGTCAACTTGTCCTTATAACTCACCTGTTTGGGTGGTCCCCAAAAAATCAGACTCCACTGGTGAGCCACGTTGGCGCATGGTCATAGATTACCGCCTGTTGAATGAAAAAACAGTTAGCGATGCCTACCCACTTCCTAATATAACACAGATATTGAACCAACTCGGAGCAGCGAAATATTTTAGTACTCTCGATTTGGTTTCGGGTTTCCATCAAATCCCTATGGACCCCAAATCTAAGCAAAAAACCGCTTTCTCGACACTCCACGGTCATTAGGAATTTAACAAAATGCCTTTCGGCCTAAAAAATGCCCCGGCCACCTTCCAGCGATGCATGGACTTAGTCCTATCGGGTCTACAGGGAGTCGAGCTGTTTCTGTATATGGACGACATTGTCCTATATGCCGATTCAATAGAAAAACATTCTCAAAAGTTAAGGAGATTACTAGCCCGGTTACAAAATGCAGGGTTAACATTACAGCCTGAGAAATGCCGATTCTTACGACGCGAAATTACTTACTTAGGTCATAGCATTTCTAGTGATGGAGTGAAACCACCCATACAGCACACGCCATTGCAGGAAGGTTCCGGTGCAGCACCGGAACCTTCCTGCTACATTGATGGAATGTTCCATGAAGGATCCTGTCCGCCCTTTGGGAACATTCCACGGAACGTTCCGGGCATTCTCTGGCAATGCTCACGGAACGTTCCGGTCATTCTCTGGCAATGCTCACGGAACGTTCCGGTCATTCTCTGGCAATACTCACGGAGCGTTCCGAACAGTAAAGCCAAAAATAAAAATATCAATATAGTGTAGTATAATGTGTGCAGAATCGAAGTAGTATAACGTCCATGTGTTTTTAAAAAATATAAAATTAATAAAAAATATAAAAAATTCCTTTACACAAGACTCGAACCCACGACCTCGAGCACCGTACACGAACACTTTACCGCTGCAGCTACAACCGTTGATTGAAAAGATTGCTTACGTATTCGAACTTAAATACATATTGTGCATAACTTTAACTCAAATTATTAAAAAATGAAGGCTCGTTTTGACATTATTATTAGGGTAAACCAACCAGTGAATAACCGAATTGTTGAATGAGAATATTAAAAGTACAACTGCACTTCATTTATAAACATATAGTATTTTTTAAATTGATAATTTACATTTCTTTGCCTAATGGTCATTCACTGGTATGCGGCCAATTACTGGTTGGTTTACTCTATTATTATTATTATTATTATTATTATTATTATTATTAGTATTATTGTTATTATTATAAACGGGAATATTCCCATAGTTTACATAAAGCATACAACAATTAACCTTACATCGTTTACACAAAACGTGACCTAATATACAGGAGAAACTTTGAACTTCCTACTCTGAATAATATAGTGTGTGTGAATGTAAAAAATATGTAACTGATTTATTTAACAAATCAATGGTGTGTATAAATGTTTCTCCTTTTTCCATAAGGATTTTGTAAAAAAAATATGTACATATACAGTAATCTGCACCTACAATAATTATTATTGATAGCAATTAGGGAAAAGTCGATACAAGAATCATTTCTGGAACCTTTATTGTAAAATGTCCGAAAACTTGCGTGAACATTGCCAGAGAATGACCGGAACGCTCCGTGAGCATTGCCAGAGAATGACCGGAACGCTCCGTGAGCATTGCCAGAGAATGACCGGAACGTTCCGTGACCATTGCCAGAGAATGGCCGGAAGGTTCCGTGACCATTGCCAGAGAATGACCGGAATGTTCCAGGAAGGTTCCTATGTCCGCACCGAGGGAACATTCCACGGCAACCCCCATGGAACCTTCCTGCAAGCTTCGGGCAACGGAGTGTGCTGTATGGGCAGACCCCGGGAACATCAAAGCCGTGAAATCCTTTCCCATCCCTAAAACAAAAAAGAATATAAAACAATTTTTGGGCCTGGTCGGCTATTACAGACGATTTATTCCTGATATGGCGAAAAACGCCAAACCTTTAACGCGATTATTGAAAGCGGATGTCCCCTTTATTTGGGACAGCAATGTTCAATCTGCTTTCGAAAATCAACGCGATACAATTTGTTCCGAACCATTATTACAATTTCCGGATTTCAAACGACCTTTCCTTGTAACTACCCATACAGCACACTCTGTTACCCGAAGGTAGCAGGAAGGTTCCATGGGGGTTGCCGTGGAATGTTCCCTCGGTGAGGACATAGGAACCTTCCTGGAACATTCCAGCCATGTTGCGGTGGAACATTCCACATGGAATCTTCCTGGCAGCTTCATGGAACGTTCCGGTCATTCTGTGGGAATGCTCGGGGAACGTTCCGGTCATTCTCTGGGAATGCTCACGGAACGTTCCAGTCATTCTCTGGGAATGCTCACGGAGCCTTCAGGAGATTCTCTGGGAATACTCACGGAGCCTTCAGGACATTCTCTGGGAATGCTCACGGAGCCTTCAGGACATTCTCTGGGAATGCTGACGGAGCCTTCAGGACATTCTCTGGGAATGCTCACGGAGCCTTCAGGACATTCTCTGGGAATGCTCACGGAATTGTTCGCAGATTTTACAACAAAGGTTCCAGAATTGATTCTTGTATCGACTTTTCCCTAATTGCTATCAATAATAATTATTGTAGGTCCAGATTACTGTATATGTACATATTTTTTTACAAAAAAATCAGCATACTGTAAATCTTTTTTAGTGGTCGTTGATTGAACATTTGGATCATAATGTAGCAAGATTGTTTTTAACCGACTTTAAAAAGGAGGAGGTTATGTATTCGACCCGTACGTATGTTTTTTTTTATGTTTGTCCCCTCATAACTCCTCAGCATATGGACCGATTTTGATAATCTTTTTTTTATTCGAAAGAGGATGGTGCCCCATTGGCCCCATCCTACGCGGAATCAATATTGGCCCAATATTTTGCCAGTTGTGGTTAATAATAAAGACTATTGTCACTTAATTATTATTAGTTTATGCACGTATGCGCATATCTCCTCAGCATGTTGTGTCAATATATATACACAACTAAAATGTTAAAAATAAAAAAATTTAAACAAATTAAAACTGACTTAAAAAAAAATATAAATAAAAAGTAAAAAATAATTTTTTCCCTTACTCAATCTACGACTCTCATATTTTTTAAGTCGGCGCCAGATTTACACAGTGCAAATGATGAGGCACCGACTTAAAAATTTTTTAAATTTTTTCACATTTCAAAATTTTTAACGCGACTACGTGGTTTTGAAGAGGACAACCTCGAAATTCGTCACAATTAAGATTGTTATTTAAAGCTTTCTTGTTATTCAACTAATTTTTGGTGGGATTATGTGTTGAGGTGCGTATTGGAAGTGTACCAAATTTTATTTTGATAAAAACAACGAAGAAGAAACAAAAATAAAATTGAATTCGACGAAGGCGGCTTGTAATATTTGTTACAATTAATTAAAATATATATGTGTGTGAAATAGTTTCGATGTAACATAAATAAAGATTTTATAACTATTAAAGGGTATAGCCGGTTAAGATGGTCAAATGTGGCCCTGAACCGAAGCGCTTGCGGTGAGCATAAGAACCATTTCGCAAAATCTTGACGCAGACCCGACTCAAGTCTTTTTTGCGCCCTAGGCGAACTTGTCAAATTCCGCCCTTTATTATAATACATTTATTACAGATTATTTATGAGTTTACTCTGTAAACTTAGGCAACTGCTAGGGCGTAAGGTTGACAAGAGGTGCAAAATAATATTTTCATTGCTGCTATTGTTGAAAATAAACTTTAAAATAAAATATTACAAATTGTACTGCAACTGTTTTAAACTACAAATAACAATTCAGAGTAAGGTCATCAATAAACTCAAATAAATGCATTACAATAAAGGGCTCAATTGGATAAGTTCTGCGAGGACGCAAAAAATACTCGTGCCGTGCCTGGCTATCTGACCGTCGCGCGCATGCGTCGAGCAGTCTGAAGGCACAACGCCGGTGCCGACCAGCGAGCCCTCAGGGAGACGATACTGTATATGTATTTTTTCGATTTCTAGTAGAGGTCCTTATTTCACGTGTATTTACATACACGTGTACACGTGTAGTAAACGTATCCGAACTTGAATCCGTGTAATTTTTAATACACGGATACCCGTGTAGTTCTGTTCACGGATATCCGTGTATATAGTTCTGTTCACGGGCAACGTGAACGTTGCCATGCCGACGTGACAACAAAGTATGTATTTCTATTTAGTTGTATTTTACGAGGCGGTATTTGGCGACCATACATCCGTGTACTTATAATCCATGTACACGTGTATTAAGAACACGGATTTTTAATTCCTTAATACACGTTACACGTGTCCCGTGTAAGTACACGTGTATTTAGACACACGTGAAAAGCCACGACCTCTAATTTCTAGCTATATGACAATGAGCAATATTTATATATAAATGTTTTAAAACATATTAAAAATATTTTAATACTTGACAAGTCTTGTTAGGTAAGTATCCTGCCAATTACAGCATTATTTAGCTTATGAATTTTGGAAACAAGAGAGAGTTGTATGATCTACAATAAGAGGCGAAATAATTACAAAACAACACACGATTGTTGCTGCAATCCATCCACCATTGTTAAAGATAAGAGATTAGAAAACCAATTTAATATAAGATTAATTTAGTTTAGGAAATGTTACAACAATACTGTAATATTGACGGCATACTTGACCAGAGAAACGGTGGCATCAAAATCTTTTCAAGTCATTTTTATGTATATTTCAAGTATTAAAATATTTGTAATATGTTTTTAAAACATTTGTATATAAATATTGATCATTGCCATATAGCTAGAAATCGAGAAAATACATAATTAATGTGAAAAAAATATAAACCTATCGGGGGGGGAGGGGGGGGGGGGTGATTTAAAGTTCCGAGGCTCGAATCTACGTTCCAAAAGTTCATAACGATTCAACAGTCGGACACTTTACCGCTGCGCCATTGACGCCATTGAAAACATAATAGACATTTTAGACTGTAACGGTACAGCATGTTTAGTTCGTTTGACTCCTACGCCGTTTTGCTGCATGTAAAGACATTGAAGATTGCATGAAAGGCTTATTCCATAAAGTATATACTTAAGTTCGACCTATTAGTTACTCTGACACGGAAAAAACGGCGAAAAAATCGGTTTTTAATTTTTTTAATTGCGGCGCACGAATTTGAAAAATCTGGAAAAAATTCACGATAATAGTAACAATGACACGAACTTACAGTAAAAATATAATTATAGTACTAAGACTGCTTCGATACACAACCGGCAATTTTCACAATTTTTTGCCGTTTTTATTTTTCACAGCTTGGTTTTTCAATTTAAAAATGTGAAACGATTCCGTAACATGTGCACCGATAACAGATACGCCTCTGAATTTTTTCAAAATTTTTCATCTGCTGGTATAGAACCTGCAAAATTCGGGAAAAACCTGATTTTCTATTTTTACTCTTTACTACCCCCTGGGTCGAGATACAAAGTTGAAACTTCGCATAAATCGTTCTTTCTTTATAACCTTTGGAATAGCTGTTCGTGATTTGAATTCAGTTTAGGGGCACATTTGACCATCTTAACCGGCTATAGCCTTTTATAGGATTTAAAATATTCTCAAAAAATTGATTTACAAATATAGTTAGACAAACAAGTTTCATTAATTATTCAGTGACAACAACATCACAAATATACGTCCTAACTGAATTAAATGAAAAAATGAGGAAGAAATATATGATTTCAGTCAGAAAATGTTTTGTACCGCGTTTCCACCCGATTTGCCCCACTGTGCGGCGACGGCGGCCACGGACACCAGGCCCGCTCATAAACAGGGCCGGTGGGAGGATGGTTGGCGCCTTCATGCAAGAAAATGTTTGGCGCCCCAAAACTTTTTGCCCCTGCTTTCTATTTAATATGTTTTGCCTTTACGGAGTACAAAAGAAAAATTACAATAACATTTTATTTATGTGGGAGCCTTTATTATTAAGCGTACGGTATAGTTTCTTACCGCCCTCTTCGGATGGGGCCCTTATGCGGCACATAACTTCCATAATGGGTTCCGTCGGCCCTGACAAATTAGTCTAGGTCCCTTGCGGACTTTTCGCAAACGACGATGACGACGAAGGGACTTTCCTAACCGAGGAAAGTCAGTCTTCGAATTACCTCCACTCGTTGCGGAGCTCGCGACGCAAAAGTGTAAACTTGTTTTAAAAAACTGTGTGACAAATGGACGATATGTCAAATGTAAGTATTAAAATTGTATACTATTAAACAGGGTGATTCTCCCGCATCGCTGAGTTTCGTTGATTTACACGCACAAAAATATGTTTGCGTACATTATTCGGTTAAAAGCAACACGTGATACTTTTTAAATATTATTTTCTCTGCAATTATAGACATTTGAAAGATCGAATATTGTACGCACATATTTTTAGCATAGATAATCATCATTATACCTATTATAAGCAGTTTGAAGAAAAGCGGGATCAAATAAAATGTTCATAAAAAATGGAATATTTCATAGAAACTGTATAGTTTGGTGGCAATTCATGTCGAAATTTTATCGAATAACTATTACCGTTTCGACACGAAAGATGTTCAATGTTGAAAATTTGCAGTTTTTTTTCAAAATCGATTTTCTCAAAAAATAAGGATGATGGCGAAAAAACGCTTTGCGGATTCGTTTTCAGGGCACTAAAACCTATAACAAACGGCCTTTCAATGTTACAAGTCCGAAAAAAGTCAAAATTTGTTGTACTGTGTAATTTTTTCTCCATGACCTAAGTTCATTTAAGCTAAAGTAAATGCAATCAGTTTCACGAAAATCGGTCAAGTAGTTACGGATAAATTCGCGGACAAATATAATATATACATAGTCAAAATTAGGTCAGTAGGTTGAGATAAGTAAATAAAGATTAACTAACAAAATGCCAACCCATTAAAACAATGTTACATGCATATACAGGGTGTCCCAAAAATGTTGCGTTTCCTTAAAGGGGGTGATTCTGGGGGTGATTTCAAACAACTTTTTCCTTTGCGAAAATGCTCTCCGATGTTTCGTTAACGAGATATTAATAAAAAGCACCGACCAATCACAGCGCGAGTCTGACGGCCGAGTTCCCGCGGTAGCGTGGCTACGAGCCGCGCTGCGACTGCGACGAGCAAGCAACTCGGCATGCATCGAAGAAACTTGCGTAGAATGGCAAATGAAGAAGACGTAACAAATAAAATCGAACATGTTGTCATGGTTTGTTCGTCATTTAAAGTGAATAATGAATAAAGGATAAATGGATGAAAATCACGTGTAACGTAAAAAGACGAATACGCAGTTTTTTTTTAGAAGATTCGAAAATAATAATTATTTGAAGTGGGAGGATAAGGAATACGTAAATTTCCTTGTGTTAATAACGTAGCCACGAAAAGGTAGTGTAACAGGAAATTAACGAAAGGTGATAGGCGTTAGTAACTAAAACTCACCCTTGTTGGAAATTCACCTGCAGCTTGAAAATCTGTGTCACAGGGTCACCGAACCGATCCTGGTCATCGATGGACGTGCTCCGTGCACAGCTGGTCCCAGGTATCCTTACATTCCCACTACCCAAAGTTAAGGGTCGCAATGTCAGGTGCGTCCAGGTCAACGTACCGAATATTCACTTCACTGCACGGCTACTAACACTGATCACTTTATTTATCCTGAAGTATTCTTGGGCCGTGTACATTTTTGCGACGCGATTGCTAGCTGACTGACAGGATTTTTTCCAAGCAACTTCCGCTACCCCCAAGTAGCTTCTCTGGTTCCATTATGAGTTAACTCCCACCAGGGCAAGAGGCTTTAGGTAAAAAGAAGCCAACACATTTTCGGAACACGTGTTTTGCAGAAGTGCAACGAACACTTTCACAAAAGCCCGCGCTCCGTCCTTCTACTGCCAATGTACCCATTGCTTCGAGATAGAAAACAGACACCACGTGTATCGGTTCGAAAGGGTCCGAAGGGAAGAGACAGTCTTCGAGTTACTATAAAGAAGAAAATGCATACCATTCCTGTTTCCCCTTTCCGACACCCTGAGTTCACGACTGCTACGAGGCGGAACCAATTAAGTCATAAATTATCCGAAACTGTAGGAAACCGTTCTCTACCGCCGACTCGCCGGACAATAAACCGCGACCCTGGCGAAATGCTCTGACTGATCAGCCTGATTAATTTTGAAGAACTAGAAATTACAAAGAGGTAGTCCGCTGACTGCGCGTAGTCCCGCCTGCTTCGTCCTACCTTCAAATTAAAGACGGATCCCTTATCTCTCGAGTATAAACACGCGCTCGAATTTCAAAACAAAAGCACGCGTCGACGTATTCCGTGCTAGAGATAGTGGGCCTTGAGGTCCGATTGGTCCCAAACTAACCAATCTGCCCTGCAGCCCTCCCAAACGGCCACTGTCCTGAAGAGGCCCTCTTCACAGCAGTATCTCCTCCCCAAGGTCCACCATCGCTCGCACGGAATACGTCGACGCGTGCTTTTGTTTTGAAATTCGAGCGCGTGCTTAGACACTTAAGATAAGCAAGCGACGTATTCCGTGCGAGCGATGGTGAACCTTGGGGAGGAGATACTGCTGTGAAGAGGGCCTCTTCAGGACAGTGGCCGTTTGGGAGGGCTGCAGGGCAGATTGGTTAGTTTGGGACCAATCGGACCTCAAGGCCCACCATCTCTAGCACGGAATACGTCGACGCGTGCTTTTGTTTTGAAATTCGAGCGCGTGTTTATACTCGAGAGATAAGGGATCCGTCTTTAATTTGAAGGTAGGACGAAGCAGGCGGGACTACGCGCAGTCAGCGGACTACCTCTTTGTAATTTCTAGTTCTTCAAAATTAATCAGGCTGATCAGTCAGAGCATTTCGCCAGGGTCGCGGTTTATTGTCCGGCGAGTCGGCGGTAGAGAACGGTTTCCTACAGTTTCGGATAATTTATGACTTAATTGGTTCCGCCTCGTAGCAGTCGTGAACTCAGGGTGTCGGAAAGGGGAAACAGGAATGGTATGCATTTTCTTCTTTATAGTAACTCGAAGACTGTCTCTTCTCTTCGGACCCTTTCGAACCGATACACGTGGTGTCTGTTTTCTATCTCGAAGCAATGGGTACATTGGCAGTAGAAGGACGGAGCGCGGGCTTTTGTGAAAGTGTTCGTTGCACTTCTGCAAAACACGTGTTCCGAAAATGTGTTGGCTTCTTTTTACCTAAAGCCTCTTGCCCTGGTGGGAGTTAACTCATAATGGAACCAGAGAAGCTACTTGGGGGTAGCGGAAGTTGCTTGGAAAAAATCCTGTCAGTCAGCTAGCAATCGCGTCGCAGAAATGTACACGGCCCAAGAATACTTCAGGATAAATAAAGTGATCAGTGTTAGTAGCCGTGCAGTGAAGTGAATATTCGGTACGTTGACCTGGACGCACCTGACATTGCGACCCTTAACTTTGGGTAGTGGGAATGTAAGGATACCTGGGACCAGCTGTGCACGGAGCACGTCCATCGATGACCAGGATCGGTTCGGTGACCCTGTGACACAGATTTTCAAGCTGCAGGTGAATTTCCAACAAGGGTGAGTTTTAGTTACTAACGCCTATCACCTTTCGTTAATTTCCTGTTACACTACCTTTTCGTGGCTACGTTATTAACACAAGGAAATTTACGTATTCCTTATCCTCCCACTTCAAATAATTATTATTTTCGAATCTTCTAAAAAAAAACTGCGTATTCGTCTTTTTACGTTACACGTGATTTTCATCCATTTATCCTTTATTCATTATTCACTTTAAATGACGAACAAACCATGACAACATGTTCGATTTTATTTGTTACGTCTTCTTCATTTGCCATTCTACGCAAGTTTCTTCGATGCATGCCGAGTTGCTTGCTCGTCGCAGTCGCAGCGCGGCTCGTAGCCACGCTACCGCGGGAACTCGGCCGTCAGACTCGCGCTGTGATTGGTCGGTGCTTTTTATTAATATCTCGTTAACGAAACATCGGAGAGCATTTTCGCAAAGGAAAAAGTTGTTTGAAATCACCCCCAGAATCACCCCCTTTAAGGAAACGCAACATTTTTGGGACACCCTGTATATACATCGAACGTAGACCCTCTTCCTTTTTGAAATCGGCCAGAAATAGGGTTACGTTACGGATGAACTATCTGTATTCGCATACCAAGTTTTATAATTTTTTGAATTTCCGGGTTGCCGAACGTTCCTTGTTATAGCGAGGCGCGGCTTATTGACGGCATCGCCTTTGAGGACTCCAGCGAGAGAATCACCCTGTATGTTCATATAATCTTAGTATTTTCAATAAAATAATACATTCATTATTTCATTTGCAGCTACAGAATGCGCTTGTGAATGAGGGGAAGAGTAGCGGGACCGACGAAAGGGTACAGAAGAAGGAAGAGGAGAAAAAGCAGGAAGGAGAAGTGGCAGGAAAATTAAAAGAAGTGGAAAAAAAAATGAAAAAAGTATGTAATTATACGCAATACTAAATACTATATTCTTGTTCGTAATAATGTACCTCTGTCGAAGACGAATTGAACAATGTGCTATACGATAATATTTGATTTCACGTGAGATCTAAGGTTTATCAATATTTCCCGATTTTCAATGCAACAAAGTATACAATTTGTCTCACAAAGAGCTTCAATATTAGGAATAAAATAATATAGCATTGCATTTAATGAAATTACTGGACCGTATGTTATTCCGTTTCTGCCCGAATATTTTTGGGATTTACTATATGTACGGGTAGAAGTAGAAAATGTAATTTTTATGGTACTGTTTCAGATGCATAAAACCATGAAGCGCCTCGCGTACCATTGCCATGCGGAAACAGGCAGAGGAGGTGCCTGGCGTTGTGGCGCCAGAAGCCAAGACGGATGGGGACAAGGAGGAAGAGGCCGAGGTGTATGGGGACAAGGAGGAAGAGGCCGGGGTGGCTATGAAGAAGGTGGAAGAGGCCGGGAGGGGTGGGTCCGAGAAGGAAGAGGCCGGGGTGGTTGGGTCCGAGAAGGAAGAGGCCGGGGTGGTTGGGGCCAAGGAGGAAGAGGCCGGGGTGGTTGGGGCCAAGGAGGAAGAGGCCGGGGGGGGTGGGGCCAAGAAGGAAGAGGCCGGGGGGGTTGGGGCCAAGGAGGAAGTGGCCGAGGTGGAAATTTTTATATGATTCAAAAATTTTTTGGAAATTAGAAGAATAAAAAAAATTGTGTGTTTATAAATGTATACCATGAGTTTTATTTATGGAAAAGTACCTTTACAAACAATTTTTGTCACCGTAAACATGAAATATACAAACTTCCTTGTTATATGGGCCCTTCAGGTCCATCCCGTGCTCGCTGTCCTCGCGTCGCTTTCTTTCGAATAGACGATTCAGCGGAATCGCCTCGCGCTTAGCGGTCACGTTGCGCTGAGCCCGTAGCAACAGCCGTAGGGACAACGACCGCACTCGGCCCGGGCCCCGAATATTTCTAAATTATCGAAGCAATCGACAACTTTGGACGGGGCATTTTCACCCATTCGTGGGTATTTTTCGAGGTTCGGCCCGCAACCGAAAGACGCGGAATAGAGAGTCGCTTGGTTCAGAGACACCGTGAGCGAGCGAGCGTAACGATAGACGACAACCGTGCCGTGCGATATCTTAGAACAACTGCGAGCAACAGCTGAGACGGAGCGTCGTCTCGAGGTATGTTAATCTGATCTTATTTTCGTTAAAAATATATTTTACATTATTGTTTCTCCTTTAAATCCCGTGTATTCACTTATTCAACCCGTTCACTCCCTATCCTTCCATGGTAAGTATAGTCAAGGCGTGCTTTAACACCTTGACAGAGTAAAGAACCCCGTGAATCACCCTAACCGCTCAGGGCGATTCCCAAAAGTCCCTTCAGGACGTAACATCGTTTTTCATCTTGTTAAACTTGCGCCGGTGTGGATCGACTCGCGTGATTCTACGTTCCGCGAGTACAAGTGCCATTGCAGGCACATGTGACCACTGACAGAATCAGTGGTACCGCACTTCACAATGCGGTGCGACACATGACCGATAAAGTCTATCATTTCCTTTGTCACTTTTTTGGTATACTTATGCTTGCGTGGATCGACTCGCGTGATTCTACGTTCCGCGAGTACAAGTGCCATTGCAGGCACATGTGACCACTGACAGAATCAGTGGTACCGCACTTTACAATGCGGTGCGACACATGACCGATAAAGTCTATCATTTCCTTTGTCACTTTTTTGGTATACTTATGCTTGCGTGGATCGACTCGCGTGATTCCACGTTCCGCGAGTACAAGTGCCATTGCAGGCACATGTGACCACTGACAGAATCAGTGGTACCGCACTTTACAGCGTGGTGAGACGACGAGAATAGCCCCTCTCTTCAAATTTAGTCATGCTTATGTCGCAAGGGCATAACGTAATCCTGGGTTTCGTTTCTTTTTATAGTCCACATTTTACATTTTATTTGTGAAACCGGCCAATAACATAATTGCGTCCCTTCGGAAACAATAAAAATTTTTAAAACTGAAGATGGACAGGGTTTCTCAAACAGATTATCGGCAGCTACTTTCCGTTTGTGACCTATTACATTGTACACCTGTTCCGTCCGTATTTGCACTATATTTACAATGCGAATGATTGTTCCATCCTTCAGCATGAAACAATTATTTCTATTGTCATCGCAATGTATATAATACCCATCACTTTCCAATTTTTTGTACTGCGTCACAGTTCTGTTTGAGAAAATGGGCAACAGTGGTCCATTACGATGGGAACCTTTACAAATATATTTTCCCAGTATTGCTGATGATTTTAGAACCGATCCCCGCTGCAGTTCTCCATAACGTCTTGCCAATTGCTGCAATGGTTTATCCGATTTTCTTATTAATTTCTTCAAACTACCTAAAAAGTTTTCAAAAGGAAATGCGCTAAAATTATCCAACACTCCAAATTTTCGAACGTCATTGCACAAATGAAGTAAGTTGTGGACATTGTGAGAAATATATTGTTTCCCATACAATACCTCGAAATGTTCAACAAAGTATTCTAATAATTCCTCAGCATATTTAATATTCTCTTCATTATTAATTAGCATAGGGCTAACTAACACACTGACAGCCACGTGCAGTGTTAAAAAATGTTCGTATATATTTTTCGCTAGTACACGCTTGAGTACAATAGGACCCGTGTACAGTAGAAATTGCCGAAATTCCGTAGCTTTCCAGTAATTTATGTCCGTCAAAGTTCTCGGTTTTCGCGAAAACTCACGCGGTACAGAAATTCCAGCCAATAGTAAATGTTCCGATATCGTGTTCTTAGCTTGTCCACCAATCCTTACGTTTAACGGTCCCTTAATCCACAATAGCAAGAGCTTCTTCATAACTCCCAGACAAATTAAGTGCATATAGTCTAGGGGCACATTTGATACTAACCCAATATTTGGCACTTTTAACAAACCACTTGTACCTTTATGGTAATCTTCGTCGGTTTGCCGTAAAAAATCTTCGTCTGTTCTCGCTGTATCAGGCACTTCGCTATAAGGGAAACACGTAGTTCTGTTAACTGATTTCCCAACAATTGTACATTTCGAGCAGCTCGAAAAGCCTGTATGGCCTTTTGTATATAATACAAACGATTTCGCTGGAGCATCACAGATAATTTTTGTTAACCTAATAGAAAATTTATTATTATCATAAATAAACCCATTGTTTATGAAATATGTTATTTCATCAATGAATTTGTCCAACAGCTCGTTGGATGACTCTGGTTTCTTATACCCATAATAGATTCCAACAATCTGTATTCGTTTGAAAATTGTATCCGATACTAATATGGGCCAGAAACTGTTGGAGGAGGACCTTGACAACGGCAAGCCATCAATATTTAAAGACAGATCTATATATTGTACACTAATATTTGCCTCAACGTACATTTGAGCATAACATTTTAGCATCTGTTCTACACCAAGATGTAAGTAATCTCCCCCTTGTATTTTGGTGCAGTTACTTGTACGGGGAGTGTGTAACAATGTCCTGGCATCTTTCGGTAGTAAGCATTTGGGCACGTACGATAAAAAAATGGTCAACAGTTCGTTGATGGCTTTATGCGTAATATTATTTCGTAGTGCCCAGTTGGACAAATCCTGTCTTAATGTCGCAGGGTTCTCCGGTTCATTGCAATCAACAATATCATTCGCTGATTCATCATCGGATGTGTCATAATCCAGTATGCAATGATAGTATTCATTATTATCATCAAATAATGAATGAGTTTCTTCTTCTTCATCATTTTCACAAATATCATTGTTGTTTATATTCATGATATTGTCATTGTCAGTGCACGGTACTTCGTCGCAAGACTCGTACACTTCCTGCGAACTATTTAGTTGACAATTTTTATATTCTAAGCACCGTGAAGAGGTAGGATGCTCATCAAATGCCAATTCCGCATCAGATTGATTTCTTTGGCTTTCAATATCCTTCAAATATTGCTGGACTCTCCTCCTTTTATGTCTAGCAGAACATAGACTATAGTCTTTCCTAATATGTTTGTTGTCCGCCATAATAACCTGAACATATGTCATATACAAATGAGAAGTTAATTATAACAATTTGTTAAAAACTATATGGGTGTACTACTGTATAACCCAACCAACGGAATGAACCGAAATGTTGAGGGGTTGCGCGGGAGGGTGAGAGAACCTCTAATATAAAATTTCACCTGCGGGTATTTGTTACTTTATGAGATATTAATAAAAAACCTACGCAAAATACATTGAAATTTACCTAATACAGACGTTATTAACACAACCATCTTCTCGTCGCCGTCGATTGTATCGCAGTCGACGATAGGTGTAATGCATAGGGATACGGTAACATAAACTGGACGCAAGCGAAGTGAATAAATAAATGTATGTTAATCAAAAAGTGTCGATCATTTCCAAAATCTGTCAGCTTTACTTTTCAGTTAGGTTTTGCGTACGAACTCATACATTATTGCTGTTGACTTATTCCGAGACAACGCATTCGACTTTCCAATAGGGGTGTGCGGATCGTCCCGAGGCTCGGGTTCCCGGACCTCGGGACGGGTCGGAAAAGTTTCGGGCAGGATCGGGCGGATCTCGATACTATCGTATTGCTCGAGATCCCGAGGTTCTCGGGATCTCGAGACACGTTTCGGGCTACAAGCATGACCGCCGTGAGCGGGCAATTTGATTTCAGGTCGGCTCGGCAAAACTCGGACGCGATCGGGTCGAAAGCCAGCTATTGGCGGCTATGCTTGTAGCCCGAATCGAATCTCGAGATCCCGAGACTGTCGGGATCTCGAGCAATACGAAAGTATCAGGATCGCGCCCGATCTCGCCCGAAAGTTTCCGGCCCGTCCCGAGACCGAAAAGTCGGGTATCCGCACACCCCTGCTTTCCAATGTCTCTCGGGTGTTAGTATTTTCATTGCAGGATCACAAAAAAAGTTTAAAAAACGACCTACACTATTTTCTTCGTTATTCCCATAAATTGCAATTTTTTCCAAAACGACAAAACATGTCACGTAGCAAACTAATCCTTCTAGCTTAAAAAAAGAATCAAGTCGTTTGGATTGAATTTAAAAAAGTTATGCAATTTTAAAAAGTGTCAGAATATTTTTAAAAGTCACTGTAGGTAGATTTCAATGTATTTTGCCGAGTTTTTTAGTAATATCTCAGAAACTAACAAATACCCGCAGGTGAAATTTTATATTAGAGGTTCTCTCCTCCTCCCGCCCAACATTTCAAAATTTCAGTTGATTCCGTTGGTTAGGTCATACCGTAGTATATGCAACTATATACTTAAAATGATCTATCAGCAGTGGTACTTACCTGATGTTAAAACACAAATTAGTTATATCGTGATACCACGATTTTCAAATATATATAATAAAACACTAATACGAAGTATGAAAAGGATAAAAAAAAAGTAAGTATAATATAATATAAAAAAGAAACTAACTCGAACTACAAGCGCTGTTCAAAATCAGAGATGCTTGTTCTTTCAGAGTTTACTTCCATTTAACGAGCGATCGCACGCAGGGTTGGCCGAAGGCAGGGGCGACAGAGTTGACACGATCTCTTCGCGTTGAGATAACATGATGTCACATAGACCTAAGTATGTACATATACACTGTATACACTCGAAAGCGTATCCTCACTCATTTGGAGACACTCTTAGTGAAAATTTGGCAACGCAGCGGAATTTCTTCCACACTCGAAGCGCGTGACGAGGCTGGTCAAAAGCCGTCGGGCATCCCAGCGTGGGCCCTTCGGAAACTCAGCGTTTATGATACCCTCAATTGCCAGTGGGGCCGTAAACGAATGTTTCGAAGGGTAAAAACATGCCTTGTTCGAAATTAAAGTAGGAAGCGAACGAAAAGCGCCTTTCTCAAAAATAGCTTCTCTGCGGCGCGTGTCATAAATTGTGCTGACCATTTACACGCCAAATGTTCGTATTTGGTACTGCCGTTTAGAGTTGCCACCCGTACTTTAAAATAAAGTATCTTACGTTATTATAGGTAAATGTACTCTATACTTTTGTATAACAATAAATTATGCGAAAATACTTTATTTCACAATTAATGATAATATGGGGAAACGTAACGCAATATTAGTATATTTTATCTGTTCCCGCCACTTCAGCATTTACTGCGAGAGTTTTCTCTGTCATAAATGTGAAGTGGCGCTATGAAAGAAACAAGGCCTCTCTCAATCTAATAAAAAACTAATTATTTATATTTTTCAATATGAATATTGAGTGCAATGATTCCATTGAGACATTTTAAAATAATAAAAATTTACTTTGTAATGCTAAAAACAATAGAAAATATGTTTGAAAGAAATAAAAACTAATAAGATTAAAATGTACTTTTAATTTGTTGAGCGTACTTTTTTGTATACGTCACGAAAGCAAATGTACGTTATTTTTCTGTAAAAAAGGTGGCATCCTTACGTGCCGTTGGCCGCTACAGTTTAAAGAATTTTCATGTTTTATGAAGATGAAGCGCAGGAATGCAAATTTCCACGCGCAGTCAGCGGACTTCCCGTTTCGATCCTTTGTACCTCCGCGAGGTATCTTGAATGCATCTTGCTACCAGCGAGTATTGGGAGAAGGAAATTGGCAGAAATATTACAACGAAAGTACGCCTGACGTTGGTTGAAATTCTTTTTCCAACGAAAGGTCGTGCTTAATAGCTTCGGCGAAAAAAAATACAAGACACGTACAATTCAGCGGAGGTCCTTAAGAAATAATCCTGGCAAGTCATTTAACTTTGCTAGGATCGGTTCGAAACGTTTTATTACTTTATTGGTAATAGCACAGGTATATCCGCATAGGTCCTAAGCCGTAGGGGCGAAAGACGATTAAAGGGTCCCACAGCCTGGGGGAACCTTTAACCTGCAGTTAAATCCGCGCGGACAAGGTGACGCGGAAAGTAACAAGACAATTAGAGGACAACCCAATTATAAAAGCGAAAATATGAGATTGGTGTTAGTCATGTACTAATGTAAATACCAAGCCCGTGCATACGTTCAAATTAGGCACAAAATGTTGAAATTTTGTCTTTTGCGGTTCATCTTGATAAAACAGCCATTTGAAAATGATCAAATTATTCTGGAAATTATAGTGCTCCCTGAATTTTTACCAGCAGTGTATTTTACCTGAAACGGGGCGCGCCGCTGTCCTTAACAGCTTCCTAAGTTCCTACGACGTTCAATATGTAAATTATCAACAAGAGACAGGCTTATTTTATACACAATTTTCCACCGAATGTGGTAGTATTTTTTCGGATTTATAAAATCGCGACCTTCAGCCTAAATTCGTTAAATAAATCTTTTTTTATAATTGTCATTATTGTAAAAACGATTTTTTAACCTTAAACTTATTCTTTATTTCGCCACTCTTCATTTTTGTCTTATTGTCGCCTGTAGAATCACCCCCTAGAATATCCTTGATTATCAGTAAAGTAATACCCTGTATATGTAGGTATGTATTAATACGTATGGCCAAAGTTTCATAACTTCTTTAATTATCGATATCTTGCCTTGTGTAAGACAATTCGACGCTGTGCGGAGAAGGCTGGTCGTTGCATGGTGGGTCTGTTTAGTGTTTATTTACGGTGGAACGGCTATGGCGATGAATGCAAGCGGCCGTTCCAATGTGCGGCCGGCGACGGTCCCACTAGTACAAGGGAGAAACAGATGCATACTTCTCCCTTGCACTAGTGGGACCGCCGCCAGCCGTTGTCGCCGGCCGCGCATTGGAACGGCAGCTTTGCTATGACCCCGTTAAGGAGGGTCATCCGATGCAAGGATGCCTTTGCCGATCCTAAAGTGTTTCAAGGGTCGAGGGGTGTGGAAAACCCGACTGGGCCCGTGACTTCGGCACGCGGGCGATCCCTGCAGAGTTTTCCAAACGAACGGACGTCTGGGGTACAGATGCAAATTTCACGTAATTTCAAAATGTAATTGTGTAATAGATTACAAATTATTTTTTGTAATCGTAAATTTAGGTAGTTGACAAAATTGGCGTCAACTACGTAAATTTGCGAGAGAGTCCGATCGTCAGCGTTCTTTTCATTCGATTCAATCTCAAAAACCATACGATCACCTGTTGCTTTGTATGATACTCGTCCGTGTGCGATATTATGTTTTTCTGATCGAATTGAAAGAATGCCGACGGTTCGACTCTCCCGCTCGCATGGCCTACTCAGTGGCCGCTCGGAGTGAGAGCGAATCATGGTGGGCAATAATTTGTCACGACGGTGCCGTCGATGATCAGTCGAAAGACGATACATTGTTGCGTCTGGGGACGCAACGAAAACGATGGGTCACGGCGCCACAGTGGGACAAACTGCTCCTTTTTGTGTCAAAATCGTAGAACTCTTGATAGGAATAAGGTAGAGCGATGAAACTTTTTGGAGGTTAAAGCTAAGATGTTGCAGATTAAGGGAAAAATGTTTAGAATGTATCAAAAACAATTTTTGACCTTGAAAACCTAAGTTGAAGTTGATATTTTCGACGAAAATTTCGGTTTTTCCGTTATAATTTGTGGTTGAAGTTTTTCCTTTACTTGTTATACATCATTTCCTATAGATTTTGACGAGTGAATACGTACGTTATTTACTGCAAATATGAATGTGTAATTATAAAGAAATTTACATTTACTTTAAAATACTTTTCTGCCAGTTTAACGAAGAAAGCGGATATGACAGCGATGTGTTAAACCACCAAACCTTGACCATTTTTCTTGTCACCGTTTAGGCATGGCTGTAATTTAAAGGCGGTTTATTGCGGGTAATTTGTAACGGCTCTAGGCTTATCTAAGCCAGATGCCGCGGCCCGAGCCTAGACCCCGAAATGTTTGGGTGCTTCGAATGATGTCGCGAAGTTGAGATTTGCCAGACCCGCGATTCGGGGGTGAGAACAGCTTTCCCTTAGATAAAGACATCTTCCCACCATTGCCATATTCTGCACGCCTATTTTTGTATCCAGCCAAGGACAAGGCTTAGCGTTTTCCTTAGCGTCACTGAGTCCGGCATAACCCTTTCTGTAACCCTCAATTTTTGCAACTTTCTTATTTAATTATATAGTGATTATTAAGTTATCCACGAATATATTCATTTTCTTTTCTTAAATATCTCCTACCAAGTTAATTTGGCGCGATTTCCTAGCAGCGATCGGCCGCGGCTATCCCACCAGCGCAAGGGAGAAGTACTTATGTATGCATCTGTGTCTCTGTTGCGCTGGTGGGACCGCCGCGGCCGATCGCGGCTAGGAAATCCCGTCTTTAGATCTCATTATTTCTCTACGCGGACCGTAAATCTAAAATTGTAGCTTCGGGTACTTATTATTTTTTTCGCGTAGCGGCCGCGCGTCCTCCACACGAATCTAGCCCCAATCAATACTAATACACGGCACACGCCGTTTTGAAGAATGTGAGAGGACTCCAAATGTAAAATTTTAGCTTCGGAAATTCACCCCATTGAAAGATGCAGTTAATTTAGGGAGAGATAGAGCGAGAGCGAGAATGTTTTGTCTCGCTCCGTTGTTTCGGACGCCGTGACACTCCGTCTTTTACGTGCGCGATGGTCGCAAGCGCTTACGGTGAGCACGGGGACGCGAACGCCCGCCGCACAAGCAAAGCGTTCCAACACTGTATTCTGGAATTTGTTATACACATTGGCCTCAACATTTTCTGCCAGATTTCGTTAAAAAATCGCTCGTCCACCATTCGTAAGAGTGAATTGCAACGGCGCATGGCTCGGTTCGCGGCATGGCTCGGTTCGCGGCAAGGCTCGGCTCGGGTCGAGTTGGCTCGGCTCGGCTCGGCTCGGCTCGGCTCGAGCGGCAACAATGAACTTCTTTGTCGCCTGGCTGAACCGCGCTCGCCAACCCTGATACAAGACCTGGCCAGTTCGAAGTTAACTCTCGAAGAACAAGCAGCTCTCGTTTTCAAAACATTTATCGCGCTATTTTCTTTTAATATATATTCCCTTTTTTTATTCTTTTCCTAGTTATCGTGTGCTTTTTAAATTATATTTTCAATATTTCTTATTCTTTTTATTATTATAATTATATAGTGTGTTAAGTGTGCTTTTTAAATTATATTTTCAATATTTCTTATTCTTTTTATTATTATAATTATATAGTGTGTTAAGTGTGTTTTTTAAATTATATTTTCAATTTTTTTATTCTTTTTATTATTATACTTATATAGTGTGTTAAGTGTGTTTTTTAATATTTTATTATATATAATTACATTTTTCTTAGTTTTGTTATACTTATAGTGTTTATTTTTTTTTTAATATATTTTAGTTACTTTAGTCGTTTTATACTTCGCGTGCGTGTTTTTTTTTTCAAATTTTTTAGTTGCTTTTTTCGAAGTTAACCTTGGAAAGAATTTTCGAAGGGCTCGAGTCATCGTCGGTAAGTACAAGTAACATCATGATTAACACAAACCTATAATACGGCAATATTTCATAAGTATTCTAATATAATGTAGTGTCAATTTTGTAATAAATTCTCATAATTATTTTTTAGTACAACCCTCAACAATGTTGAAGAAATACAGTATTGTTGAATTTTCCGATGGCGTACAAATAATTCCCTCGTACTGGATTAATGAGGAGAAAACTGACAGTGTATGGCCGAGCCACATTAAAAACGATTATACCCTCAATAGAGTAATTATGAAGGCAGAGCCTCCACGGGGAGGTGACAATTGGGACAGCTGTAACATTATTAAGTGGTTTTGCTCAACTGGTATGTTTTTTCAATGAAATCCTTATTTATATCAATTCTTCCTGAATATGCATATAACTTAATGTGTTACGTATTAATGAATTATCTGTGTCAGATAATTATAATCGAGCCCTTGAAATGAGGGGCGATGCCATGGATACTTCTAACGTAGAGGAGTCAGATGGGATGTATGAGGGAATATATAATAGGAGAACACCACAAGAGCGGAAAAGAAGCAACCACGTTTTTGCAGTGTCGAGCGAGGAAGAGGCCAGTCATTATGAACCTCCCAAAAAGAATCCTAATAAAAAAACCAAAACTGGATTACCTGTCCCACCTCTGCGGAAATTACTGGAGCAAGGTATTTTTATATTAATCATTTATTACATATTATGAAAATAAATGTAACGTAATATACAGTGCGTCTCAAAATTGCGTGACTTCGCGGAACATGTAATATTCCGATGTAAAAACACATCGAAAAGTCCTTTACCGTACGCTGCTGCGCGTTCACTTCACACGATCTTAAACTGCGTGGGTCGGAAGCCTCGCATTCGAAAACTGTTTCGATTTTTTTTTCATCGGTATATTGCATCATCCGAGAAGTCTCGCCATTTTGAGACTCCCACATGAACATTGATCGGAGGATGTTAACAATTATCACTGTACAACACGATTTTTGGTCCGCAATATCCGCTGGGTGATTCTTGTAGAGTTTTTCGCCTTGAACACAAATCCGTAAGCAGAATTGCTGTATCACCCTCAGCTTTTGAAAAACATGATTTTTTGTAAAAACACGCGATTTTGGGCAAAAGTGATGTATTACGTGAAAACTAAGAACGCTAAAAAGTTCGACTTACTCTCAGAAGATAGAAGACAGTTGTCCGAATATATCAGTGTATATAGTTAGTAAATTTGAATGTTCTCAATGGTTGTAAATGACCATCAAACTTTGAAAAAGTGCCGATGCGCATGGTTTCCACGCAATATTTTTGCCTTTTTATGAAAATTTTTTTATCTAGCCCGAAAACGTTACCCAGCATCGGATTGTGTAGACGTTTCTGAAGAAGAAACCTTGCAGGAAAAGTGTCGAAACGATTTCTAATTCGAACTGATAGAGAAAATATCCATCGGCAACGCGTTCACGGTGTTTTGCCGGCTGACGGCCATTGCTCGCCTGACGCGACCCGTCAGGGCTGTCGCTACGCGTAATCGACGCCGATGGTACCGTGCCGAGTGGGCACCGACATTCTATATGGATCATTCTTAGTTTTTTTCATGTATTCATAGATACTATTCTCGGATTTAAACAAACTTTTCCCGATCAGTCTCTGTTTTAATCAATTTTGATCTTCAATCTATGAATACCTACGTATGACTTGTTAATATGGAACCGTATAGAAACAAACACAATTCTTTATGAATTTACAACATTTTTATTATTATGGTTTGATCAGATTTAGAACACTTTTCCAAATATGGTAATAGTTGAAACTCATTGAACAGTACTTGAAGTCAACGCGAATTCTATTTAAGTATCATTTAATTTATCCTTTATCCCTAACGCGCGATACAATCAGAGAAATAATAAATATCTTGAAATGCTCTTCGTCTTCAAAATCATTCGAGTCAGTCGTGCTAAGCAGTCTAGAAAGTCTTTCTTTGCATCGAATAAAACTTGTGCTGCGACAAGCTGAAAATTACAGTTTATCCATGAATACATGAAAAAAAATAAGGATGATACATATAGAAAGTCGATGTCCACTGAACGGTACATCGGCGTCGATTACGCGTAACGACGGCCCTGATGAATCGCGCCAGGCGGCAAAACACCGTAAACGCGTTGCCGATGGATATTTTCTCTATCAGTTCGAGTTAAAAACCGTTCCGACACTTTTCCTGGATGTTTTTTTCTTCAGAAACGTCTACAGAATCCGATGCTGGGTAACGTTTTCGGGCTAGATAAAAAAATTTTCATAAAAAGGCAAAAATATTGCGTGGAAACCATGCGCATCGGCACTTTTTCAAAGTTTGATGGTCATTTACAACCATTGAGAACATTCAAATTTACTAACTATATACACTGATATATTCGGACAACTGTCTTCTATCTTCTGAGAGTAAGTCGAACTTTTTAGCGTTCTTAGTTTTCACGTAATACATCACTTTTGCCCAAAATCGTGTGTTTTTACAAAAAATCATCTTTTTCAAAAGCTGAGGGTGATACAGTAATTCTGCTTACGGATTCGTGTTCAAGGCGAAAAACTGTACAAGAATTACCCGGTGGATATTGCGGAACAGAAAAAAAATTTCATTTTGTTGGACTGTGTTACATGATGAATTGCGGGTTTCAATGCAGATTTTACAAACACGCCAAGGGACGACTATTTTGAAATGGCCAGTACAGTGGATGTACTGACACACGCAATACCCGCGTCTCTCGATCATATTCAACCACCATCACCACCAACAGTACCATCATCAGGACTACCAACAACAGTACTATCACCAGGACCAGTACCAACAGCAGCAACACCAGGACCATCATCAATAGTACCACAAACACGACCACTACCACGAACGAAATCGTTATCATCATCATCATCATTATCATCATTATCAGTATCATCACGTACGTTTCCGCAGCTACAAACTCATATCAAATCCAATGGGTTTCTACACATTGATTATAATCCTAAATGTGATTTTTGTTTAAAAAATTACATATGTTAAATTAACTTCTCTTATCTTTATTCAGAGTTCGAAACATTTATGAGGAAGAGCGTTGCAGCGATTTATCTAAGATTAGACGATATCCAGAAGCAATTAAACAAAATTGAAAGAAGAGGGGCTACTAATTCTGAGGACAGAAACGCAATAATTAATATTCACACGGACTTTTCTACAATGCACAATCTGCCCGTTAATGATGAAGAGGGATTACGAAATTTAAATAATAAATTACGAGACACGGCTGTATTCGATAATATGGTAAGTGACATAAGAGTAATAAAGAGTAAAAAATATAAATTAACTTTATAGTATAATTACTTTTATATTCAACAGCTACTTTATGTTGCTGCATTGCAGTCATGCAAAGGATAATTACTTGAGTATTGTTATTTATTATAATTTCTAAATAGTAGCAACATACACGCAATTTGTAAAATGCACTGCACTTCATATACTATTGCACAACGATGAGATTTTCTTGCATGTACAGGGTGTCCCATAAAACTAAGGAACATGAATATTGCGGACTTTTCGGAACATGTGCCGTCCTGATGCAAAAAGGCGCAATTTTAGTCCCGTAATTTTATGGGACACCTTGTATTTCGGTGCTGGCTGCGCGACAAGCTTTTACTTTTCATACAGTTTCCTTGTAAATATCCATTAACTCTTTTATACCTATTATTTAAACTAATGGTGATTGTTATTTTTCATGTTGTTATGCTTCAATGCACCCCGTGATTGGCGTTACACAAATGCTGTTTTTATTGAAGCCATGTTTCATGACAGATAATAATTTATTAATGACTTTTTGTAGGTTGATGTACTGAAAAAAAATAGGTGGGACGAACCTGTCGATAATAACGGCGATGGTCTTCGAAAAATTAATTGACGACACAGTAGCTGCGAAATACAGTTGGTGTGGGAGAAATAAAAAGAAAGCACTGAAATTGTATAGAAATTTAGTCAAATTAGTATTGGGTAAGTAAATTTATTATTTATCTCATTTCAGCAATTTAAATTGTAAAATAAATACATGTATTATTCCAGCTTCAGTACACGCTGCATGCAGCGAGAGGGGGTTGTCGGCAACGGATGTGGAAATTATCAACGCTTCCGGAAAGTGGTTAACTCAAACCAAAAGGCGGATGGCGCGGGCAGAATATAGAAGCAATAAGGACCAGGACAGAACCGCTGTGGACGAGACGGACGAACAATCCTTGGAGCACGTACATGGCGGAGAGTGATCCCTGAAGTGACAAGGGGAAGCAGCAACCCTGATAACCAGGTCTGCCGGCAGATCCTGACAAGGCAGGGACTGCCGTTCGTCTGCCGTTCGTCTGCCGGCAGATGAACGGCAGATCCGCAGCAGATCCTGCTATCTGACGCCATCTAGTTGAAGGCAGGGTCTGCTGCGGATCTGCCGGCAGACTCTGCCTTGTCAGACCCTGCTGTCCATCTGCTGGCAGACTGCATGCAGGCAGAATGTTATCACGGAATATTTGTGCTACGGATCCCTCCACAATCCCCTCGGTTATTCAATGGCAATATATCCTTCTTTTATTAATATTTCGGAAATTGTTGAATGTTGGATGCAACATATATATATTTTTTCTTTCCGGTTGTTCAATGCCCAGACATCTTTTTTATTGGTATTTCGGAAACAGTTGAATGTTGGATGCAACATATATACATATATATATATATATAAAATCCAACATTCAACAGTTTCCGGAATACAGTAATTCCTCGTAATATAGTCCCGACGAACGGAGCTGGCAGCGGGCGTATTACGCAATGCAGACACGATTCGGGCGAGCGAGAGCGAACGAAACAGTTGACACGAAGTTGCCGTCGATTCTTTCGTTCTCTCACTCTCGACCGAAGGATTCCAAGAAATGATGGGGATAGTGAGCGGGACTATTACGCAATGGTAAAAACGGGACAATAACGACGAATTACTGTACCAACAAAAAAAGATCTTGGCATTGAATAATCGAAAAGACCGTAGAAAAATGCGTAGCACAAATACCGCTGCTTCCCCTTGTGATGTGACTAGGGATTGGACACACCTTTAATCCAATCGTCGCTTTTCGTATTCTCCGCATCCCACGCATTCGTTTTCGTCCCAGTCTTTAACCCTTATTGTTAGTATCGTAGTGTAACATCCGTGTTACATGAACTGAAAAAATCGTGCGCGCCATTTGACCGCTTTTTCATGAACTTTAAAGCGTTACTTTACTATTACCATATGTAACAAGTGTCCTTAGGGCAAAAATACATTCGTAGAAATTCTACTGTGATATATTGTGTCGTATTGTTAATGCAACGAGAAAATTTTTCTGGATAAGATAAAATAATCATGTTACTAAGGGTTAACCAACATCACTACATTGTAGAATGGAATTTTCGCTCCATAAATATGAAGATGTGTTTAAAATAAAAAAAAAAAACATGTACGTAGTTTTTAGTAAACATTTCGATGTCATTTACAAGAATAAGACATAAAAAAATAAGAGTATCCTACGTCTCCCTCGACATCCTACAACTTTCGTCTGAAACAATTTTTCGTACTATTTATATTTTTCGAGATGGTTGCACTTTTTCAGATACAACGGACACACTGTATATTTAACTAATGTGATGGGATTGTCCCGCATTTATTATTATTGTTGCTGTTGTCGACTTGTAAAAAAAATATATGAATATTAACAATATTTATTGTAATTTAATCAATGTCCCTTACATTTTCTATCCTTTCTGTAATGTCACACAAATTTTGCCGAAACAACATCGCTGTAAAATCTGCGACCAATTCCGTGAGCATTGCCAGAAAATGTCCTGAAGGGTCCGTGAGCATTCCCAGAGAATGTCCTGAAGGCTCCGTGAGTATTCCCAGAGAATGTCCTGAAGGCTCCGTGAGCATTCCCAGAGAATGTCCTGAAGCATCCATGAGCATTCCCAGAGAATGTCCTGAAGCATCCATGAGCATTCCCAGAGAATGTCCTGAAGCATCCATGAGCATTCCCAGCGAATGTCCTGAACGCGCCGTGAGTACTCCCAGAGAATGTCCTGAAGCATCCATGAGCATTCCCAGAGAATGTCCGGAACGCTCCGTGAGCATTCCCAGAGAATGTCCTGAAGGCTCCGTGAGTATTCCCAGAGAATGTCCGGAACGTTCCGTGGAATGTTCCCAAAGGGCGGACATAGGATCCTTCATGGAACCTTCCGGCCATGTGAGTGTGCTGTATGGGTACTGATGCTTCAAATTATGCTGTGGGAGCTGTGTTGAGCCAGGGCCAAATAGGTAAAGACCTTCCTATTGCGTACGCGTCGAGAATTTTTCCACCATTGAAAAGGAATTACTCGCCGTTATCTACGCCGTTGATCATTTTCGACCTTATCTGTATGGTCAACAATTCACGTTAAGGCTCGTATAGACTGGGCGATAATCGCCGGCAACTTTGTCGCCAGCGACTCCAGCGGGTCGCCTGGCGACTCGCTGGGATGCATCGGCTTGTCTCCAGCGACTTTTAGCGAGCGGCTGGTATCCAGCGACTTGTGTCTGGCGACTCGGCAACTTGTGTCCCCCACCTTATGACCAAGACCCTTCGGCATCCATTCCAAACTCTATTTAGTAGCCATGGATCCGTCAATAGCTAAAATATCTGGTTGCCAGATTTTCAAAGGGCAATTAAGATCGTACCTTCGCAGTCTTTAAGAATTTATAGATTATTCGCTGTGAAAAAAATGCGACTTTTCGTTAATACGCAGGTATCCACGGGAACAGTAAACAGCTGGATGGTTCCCAACGTATTGGAAATACAAAAAATTGTTTATATTCAACTGCATGCTTCGGGGGGGGGGGGGGGGGGGATAAAATTATTAGCGCATACGATACTTTTCTTCGATTATTATTTTAACAGATAGGATGGTCAAGTTCGGGTTTTTAAATGGAACTATTTTCTTTTTAGAGATCACTTGATAATAAGTTTCTAAACAAATTCAATAACCTATAATGTGTACACTTCATTTTAACTGATTTTCGAGATATTGCGCTTGCAAATTTACTGATTTCCACTGGAAGAAAACTGCTCGAATAGAAAACACCGGGCGTGGTCGTGTTTGCACCACGGGTGGCTCGCAGTAGCCACTGCCTCTTGAAACAGATACCTACAAATGGTTTACGCCAGCAGTTGCAGCCTTAAAGGCTGGATAATTATTACCGTCACAAATGCTACGTACATCAGCGGTATCGAGAAGCGTACCGTTTATGACCGTATTGTCCCGTGAGTCAGCGGTTGACAAAGCTACCTGCGCGTCTGAATTCAGTTAAATTTTACAGCTGGCAATTTAGTAATTTTAAAGCGAAATTTCTTCATTTCTTTACGACTAGGCAATAGCTTGTTCTCGAAGTGTTCGTTGGGAAACATTTGTCTACCAGATGTCGATAATGGGTGGTATACATGGTGACTTCGGACGCGCAGGTAGCGTTGTCAACCGCTGACTCACTAAGTTCAAATTCGTTGTTAGCAGTCAGCAAAACCCATGGAAGTAATTATCTAAATTATCGGAATGACATAAAAGTCCATACATCGAAGCGTATGGGCTGACGCGTTAATGAATTTTCACTTCTTTCACCTCCCATATCTCACAAACTAATTGTTACCTCAATTTGAAAATTTGTTGTGATTTATGTTTCATCATAAGCTATCATTTGGCACAAAATTCAGTTCGAAAATAAAAAAGACTAAAAAAGGCCTCACTTTCGGGTCACTCTTTATTCGATATGTTTGATATTGTAGCAAAAATAATATGGAAAGAACAATTCAGAATCAAATCTATTTATTATCATTTCTATAACAGTATTTTATTTAAATGTCCCAGTGTTCCTTTTGTAGACGTAGTAAAAGTAATAGTTTGTTGAATCGTTTACTGTTACTGTTACTATGCCTACAGAAAGAACCCTGGGACATTTAAATAAAATACTGGTATTGTAATGATAATAAATGGGTATTATTCTAAATTATTCTTTTCGGTTTTTTATTTTATTTCACTACTTATGGCCTGTTAATTAATTCAAAACGCAGAAGTATTCGATGTTAAAGAAAACATCGATGCGTAGTTGCGATGCATTACATCGAGAAAAAAGTTAGTGAAATTGTACAGATTAAGAACAATACGGGGCGTGTTGAAGAAAAAAAAAGAAGAAATTGATAATTAACTGTAAAGTATTGAAGTACATCGTATAGTAAATTTTTAACGTATACATCTACTATATGATGTAGAGTAATTCCGGGTGAGATGGCTCGATCACGCTCCTTTTGCAAATATATTTTTGTCCTTTATAAAACCACTAAATTTACGGTGTGCTGATTTTTTAAAAAAGTGGGCCATCTCTCCCCGACTTACCCTATATACATATATATATGTGTGGTGTGTTGCCACAGAGTCGGCGATGTTTCCCATTCGGAACGGGCAACAGAATACAGTCGGGCGATGTTGCTCACCGACCACTTGAATACAGTTTTTCGGGAACATGTGGCCAACAGTCATTTCTAGAAGGCCGTTTAAGGCAAGGGTCGAGTTGCTGTATCCCACAGCGATTGTTGCAAGTCGCCGGCAACTTGTATCCGGCGACTTTCCCAGATATATTCGTATCTCTTAACCTTTAAAGGACGAGTCGCCAGACACAACTTGTCGGACACAAGTCGCCGAATAAAAGTCGCTGGAGACAAGTCGCTGGAGACAAGTCGGTTATCCCACCGACTCGCCAGCGACTCCGGCGACAAAGTCGCCGGCGATTATCGCCCAGTCTATACGAGCCTTTAGTAACCGATCATCGACCGTTGGTCTGGCTTCATAACGTAAAGGACCCTATTTCTCACATCATGAGGTTGCGAATTAAATTAAATGAATACGACTACGGGGTGATTGGCACGAAACGCCTGATCCGCCTCGCAACCGTGACGAGGTCAACCTCCCGTGGTGTCTCTCCGAAGCTATGGTTTTCGACCCCCGAAGGGGTTGGAGTACCTCTTAAGAAGTGAGAAATCTTCGAATTCCTCATTTCTCATCAGATCTGTGCGAAAGCGACGGCAATGGATTCCTGGCGTTCCGTCGATTAAAATCATACCAAACATCATGCAAATTGGACTACTTTGACACAAGCTATCTGTGTTCCTTATGTAAAAGTAGTCCGATTTGCACGACATTCTCATTGCCCTCAGCCTCGGCTCGTAACATCATTTTTTATTTTATTTTGGTTAGAGTTAGGATTGGTTAGAGTTACTCGGTGTCCCCCTATCCCCGTGAAGGGGAGCGGGGGACTTGATCGGCCTTGGCCGATCTAGGTTGAGCATCGACCGAGCGCGTCTCCAGGTGGCGGATAGGAGAATGGCCGGGGCGTGGAGTTGCCCTTCGCCTACCCGGGATGGTTCACTTCGCGGTGGCCAGGCCGGGACGGGGGAGGGGTGGCGATGCGCCCCGGTTAGCAGGAGCTATAAGCTGACCCTGGGGCCTAAAATCCTCGCGTGGAAGGCGAAGGCCCTGCCGTGGACCAGTTCCCTTGGGGGGGATGGCGTCCCACCATTGTAATAGCCCGGCCACAGCGGGGTGCGTGGTGTAGTCTGGGTGTGGGAGTGTATGAGCGGGTGAGTGGTGTGACTGAGGGGTTGTATGTGTGCGTGGGTGTGTGGGTGCTGTGGTCCGTCTAGGGGGAGGGCATAGCCCTGTGTGTTAGGACCCAGCGGCGTTAAGGGGTCCCTCCGACATGGGGTCGGCATCGCCGCGGGCGGCTACAATACCAGGGCCGTCGCGTAGATGAAATCCGCTGGGCGGTGGGGCCGTCGCCCTTAAGACACTTCATGGAATCAATGCAACAACCTAGCCTGGCCTCGGATGAAACATACCAGGCGGTTGGTGGCATTAGGCCATCCTCCCTCTCTTGCCCCGTCGGCAGCAAGGTGGGAGTAAGACATAAGACCGACGACACCGAGCTGATGCGGCGGGCCGGTGGCACCGGGGCGATAGCCCCGGAAAATGCTACAGCGGCAGACCCAGGCAGGAAAAATGACAACGGCAAGGACATGGATCGGACCGATAGGGGGGAGGGTACGTGCAAGGGAGGCGCGGGACCACCACCTGGATCGACGAAGGGGGAGGAGAGGACGTTGGAGGTTACCCCCAACGAAATCCACCCCCGTGAGGACGTACAGGTGGTGAGGAGAGCGGAGGACGGGGACCGGGGATCGTTCCCTACCCCGGAGAGATGTATGCGGCAACCGGGAGGGGAGGGAAGGGATACTCCCCAGCCGAAGGGGACCGGGGGTGAGCCGGAGAACACGTTTAAGGGAAAGGGATTGGCTAGGACGCCCCCCCTGAAAGTTAGTGTGGCTCCCCCGGTAAAGGTAACTGACATGGAACTCATGAGGCCGGCCTCGGAGAAGTGGGCCCTGAGCGAGCCCAAGGGGGCTCCCACAAAGAAGGCCGGCGAGGAGAAAAATAGGACCGGCTCGGCCTCGAGGGTGGTGGGAATCTCCACTCTCAAGGGGTGGGGACTAGGCCCTAAGGAATCGCAGGGGGGGGGGGTCCGAGCAACCCCATCAAACCCAAACCCGTGAGCACCGTCCCACAACAGCAGGGTGGGACAGCAACGGTGCCCGCTACACAGAGGGGGGGGGGGTGCACCCTCTGGAGAAGGAGGACACCGGCTGTCGGAGGCGGCCAACCTGTTGGGGGCCGTCATCCGAGAGTGTGTGAAGGCGAACGCGGACTTTTGTGACCGCAAGGCATCGTCCAAGGTCGTCTCCGCGAAAGGGGTCATCGAGTTGATCTCAAAAATCATCCGGAGATGCGAGGGGGCGGCAGCCGTGGTCGCCGGGGTAATTGCGGACGGCGTGACTGGGAGAGCGGAGGAGGCTCCACGCCCCCCTGCTCCACCTACGATACCAACGAGGGATGCTGGGACGCAGTACCCCCCCCCCCCCCCCGCCAGGTGAAGGCGGCAAGGGAAAGCCCACCCAGCTCACCCCACCTAAGGAGAAGCCCCCGGGGAACCCCGGCGGGGCCCCAGCGAAGGGTAAGGAGAGTGGCCAAAACGGGGCAAAGAGGTCCAGAACCTCTCCGGCATCCCCGCAGGAGGCCAACAAGAAAAGGGCGTGTGAGGAGGCCACCCAGGTGGGAACCCCTGCAGGGGCAACAGGACAGGAATGCCCCCTTAACCTGATGGGGCAATACACCCCGGTCCAGACCTCCCGCGGGGGAGAAGAAGAGCGCGGGGACAGGACCCCCCTACCCGGGGAGAGGCTCGGCATCGGAGCTGAGAAGCCACCGAGGACCAAGGGGCAGACCAGGAGGGACCGGAGGGAGCAAAGGAGGAAGGACCTCCTGGCCCAGAGGCCCTTAGCTGAGACTCAGAGGGGTACTCAAGGGGGCCCAGCGATGGGTACACCACCGCCGAAATGGCCGCTGCTGCAGCCAACCACGCAGGACGTGCAGCTGCAGTGGTGGTCGAAATGGCCCCCCCTGGGACAGGTGCAGGGGGTACCGAGCGATGCCCGGGACCCTCAGGCACAGCAGATGCAGGCGTTGCAGGCGCTGGGGGCGTGGCAACAGCAACTGCAACTGCAACAACAACAACAACAACAACACCAGCAGCAGCAGCTGCTACCGCAGCAACAGCAGTGGCAGGTCCAGCCACCTCGTCAGAAAAAGGGGACCCAGGGCCAACAGGGGGTACGGGGAGAGGTGCCCGGTACCCCGAACCTGAAGAACCCTGCGACTGGGCAAGGGCTGGCGAGCCGAAAGATCCCCCCTAAGCCCCCGCCTAATACGATGAGGAAACGACCCGAGGCGGTCCTGATTAAGGTCCCCCCCACAGCAACGTACCTCGAGACGTACAAGCTGCTGCTGTCCAAGGGGAGGGAGACCCTCGCGGGGGTTAGGGGGGTCAAGAAGACCCAGCAGGGCCACATCCTCCTCGAGGTGGAGAAGGGGGCCAGCGTGGACGCATTGACGCAGGCGATAAGGGGGAAAATCGGGGCGGGGTTGGATTGTACCCCGCTCCAAAACAGGGTGTCCCTAGAGGTCAGGGACCTCGACCCTACAGCCGAGGGGATGCGTGCGAGCGATGGTGAACCTTGGGGAGGAGATACTGCTGTGAAGAGGGCCTCTTCAGGACAGTGGCCGTTTGGGAGGGCTGCAGGGCAGATTGGTTAGTTTGGGACCAATCGGACCTCAAGGCCCACCATCTCTAGCACGGAATACGTCGACGCGTGCTTTTGTTTTGAAATTCGAGCGCGTGTGTATACTCGAGAGATAAGGGATCCGTCTTTAATTTGAAGGTAGGACGAAGCAGGCGGGACTACGCGCAGTCAGCGGACTACCTCTTTGTAATTTCTAGTTCTTCAAAATTAATCAGGCTGATCAGTCAGAGCATTTCGCCAGGGTCGCGGTTTATTGTCCGGCGAGTCGGCGGTAGAGAACGGTTTCCTACAGTTCCGGATAATTTATGACTTAATTGGTTCCGCCTCGTAGCAGTCGTGAACTCAGGGTGTCGGAAAGGGGAAACAGAAATGGTATGCATTTTCTTCTTTATAGTAACTCGAAGACTGTCTCTTCTCTTCGGACCCTTTCGAACCGATACACGTGGTGTCTGTTTTCTATCTCGAAGCAATGGGTACATTGGCAGTAGAAGGACGGAGCGCGGGCTTTTGTGAAAGTGTTCGTTGCACTTCTGCAAAACACGTGTTCCGAAAATGTGTTGGCTTCTTTTTACCTAAAGCCTCTTGCCCTGGTGGGAGTTAACTCATAATGGAACCAGAGAAGCTACTTGGGGGTAGCGGAAGTTGCTTGGAAAAAATCCTGTCAGTCAGCTAGCAATCGCGTCGCAGAAATGTACACGGCCCAAGAATACTTCAGGATAAATAAAGTGATCAGTGTTAGTAGCCGTGCAGTGAAGTGAATATTCGGTACGTTGACCTGGACGCACCTGACATTGCGACCCTTAACTTTGGGTAGTGGGAATGTAAGGATACCTGGGACCAGCTGTGCACGGAGCACGTCCATCGATGACCAGGATCGGTTCGGTGACCCTGTGACACAGATTTTCAAGCTGCAGGTGAATTTACAACAAGGGTGAGTTTTAGTTACTAACGCCTATCACCTTTCGTTAATTTCCTGTTACATTACCTTTTCGTGGCTACGTTATTAACACAAGGAAATTTACGTATTCCTTATCCTCCCACTTCAAATAATTATTATTTTCGAATCTTCTAAAAAAAAACTGCGTATTCGTCTTTTTACGTTACACGTGATTTTCATCCATTTATCCTTTATTCATTATTCACTTTAAATGACGAACAAACCATGACAACATGTTCGATTTTATTTGTTACGTCTTTTTCATTTGCCATTCTACGCAAGTTTCTTCGATGCATGCCGAGTTGCTTGCTCGTCGCAGTCGCAGCGCGGCTCGTAGCCACGCTACCGCGGGAACTCGGCCGTCAGACTCGCGCTGTGATTGGTCGGTGCTTTTTATTAATATCTCGTTAACGAAACATCGGAGAGCATTTTCGCAAAGGAAAAAGTTGTTTGAAATCACCCCCAGAATCACCCCCTTTAAGGAAACGCAACATTTTTGGGACACCCTGTATAAAGAACCAAAAACTTCGAAATTTGATTCTAGCTGGTTGGGACCTTACAAAATTGTTAGGATGTTCGATGATTTAAACGCGGAAATACCCATAGGAGTTGGTAAAACTAAAATAGTTCATACGAACAAGTTGAAATTGGCATGTATATAATTAAATTCCCCATAATCTACCTTGTTATCATATCATTGTTGGTACCACCTTGCCATTTGCATGTATGTGTTAAGCTAAGTTACTTTATTCGTTCGCGGATCAAAACCTTGTAATCTTGAAATGTGAATGTTATGTCACGGAGACAAATTTGTAACCCATTGTAATCAGTTGTAACAGATAACCAACCTGTAGCATCTTTCGACTTGCAATCTCCACGGGAAACCGAGTGGACCGAGTAGCTTGGCTACTGTGGGGAAAGCGGGAAGGGGAGGCTCAGGAATGCTTCACTGAGAAATGTTTATTTACATATAATTCATGTTGTCATATTGGAAATTAATGCTAGTTTAGCAATACAAACATCTTACATAAAGGACGCAAGCTCAATTTAGCATAGAGGTACAATTGGAAAGGTGTTCCCATTGGAAAACACCTTTTGTGTAAGGAGGGAAGTGTTGCGAACTCCCGCCTAGCGGCGTGTAGTATAAACTTCAGAAACGCGAAGTTTAAATCGAAACACACGAATGTAATAGGAAAGGGAGACAAGGTGAAGCTCGTACAAGCCCGAGGTGTTTGAAAATAGTTAGAAATTCTTTTAATAAGGGAACTTCAAGATTATAAACTAATCGATACTAGTCGATACTAATCGATACCCACTTGGATACGGGTGTTTGAATAAATGAACTTCTCCTTCCTCCTTTCTCCTAGGTGTGCAATTCCAGCGCAATGTTGTTAGACGCTTGATTTTGTAAAAATTGATATCCGAAAGGAATCGGATCAACAAATAGGAATTTAGCTAGCTACCCAGATAGCAGAGGACGTTTTGAAAACATCCAGTTTACGTCCATTTTAGGTCTGAACGTCCATGGCTTGATTTGTGAAAATGGACGATTTTAAAACGATTTCTGCAACTTTTTCTCGACGTTTTTAAAATGTGTCCTGGACGTTTTTAAAATGTGTCCTGGACGTTTTGAAAACGTCCAGAAAATGTCCAAAAAAAGTCCAGAAAACGTATTTTCAAGTCGTTTTAAAAACATACTTTGCATATGTTTTAAAAACGTTTTTTGCACACGTTTTAAAAACGTATTCTGCAGAGATTTGCAAAACGTCCAGAATATGCTTTGGTTACGTCCGAAACAAGGGATTGTAAGACACTTTTAAAAACGTTTTGGTTAGATTTGGAAGAAGCGTTTAAAATATGTTTTTAAGACATCTGTGTTATTTTAGAGATTAATTAAAGGAAACCAGGGATTGTAACCGCTGTCTAAATAACCCTACATAACCCAAACCATCCACGAAGTATGGATAGATCGAACAGATAAAGCCTAATTATAGATCTACATATATACAAATGTTTATGAATCCTCCCAGAAAAATGGAAAACACAAAACAGGTGCATTTGTTTAAATGTTTTTGACCGAATATTTGCAAACAGGTTTTATACAGTTTTTATATAGCCTTCATAATGTTCTTGTACAGTTTTTGTATATTTGTTTCAGTATTTGCGGTCAAAAGTGTGTAGTTCTAGGTTAGGGTTTATGGAGGTTTGTGTCTTCAGCGAAACTGTGTTACTGACCTGTAATTTGAGAACTGAATTTAGCGTCCTCTATACATCAACAGCGTCTAACTCATGAACTACTCTAAAGTGGTGTGAAATGTTGCTTGCGTGCTGCACCCGTTATACTATTAGTGTTTTTAGTCTTCATTAAGCGAGCTACGTGTTCCGCTATTAGGGTCGACTAAGAGTAGATAAATAATAGAGCTGCTAAATACTTAAAAAGTTCAAGTATTTGAAATTTAAACCGAGTAAAATTCTTTTTTTTCTGAAGCGAGCCAAGTACTTGGTTAATCAAATAGTTTGGAATGATACGAGTAGTTTGTTGCTTTTCAATTACCTTGAACAGATTTGAGTAATTATTTCAATTCGAGTAGCTTCCATCATAGCACAAAGGCGTTTTAAAGACGTCTTCAAAACGGTACTGGTTAGGTGCATTGAGCTATAAGAATACCTGGAGAGGGAAGAGCAGTGGGAAGATGTAGAGGCGACAGCGGTCTGAAGGAAACAGAAGATCACGGGTGAACCTATCCTTTTTCCTATTATCCCACTCACTCTATACTATCTGCGCACACACATACACTAGGCGGCGAAATCGGCTTCCCTCCGGAAATTTGGCAACGTTGCATGTCGGGTCCCCCTGTGTCGAAGAACCACTGAGTTATGCCTAGTGACAATGGTGACAATTCTACAAATTATTATTTAGTTTGCTGAAATGAATTTTGCTTGATATAACATTACACGTAAGAGGATGATGGGCTCGATTCCTCATCGATTTGGCAAAGAAGTAGGAATGACCATTAGGCAAAGAAATGTCAATTATAAATTTAAAAAAATATTATATGTTTATAAATGGAGTGTAATTACACTTTTAATATCCCATATTTTTAGTTACGCGTATTAACCCTTCGTTGACTCTCTGGGTGTGAGCCACCCATAAGCTGATTTAGACGCTCTGAACCTTCTAAATACAAAATAAATACCTTTTTTTCAAAACCGACTTACAAACTATTATTTCACTCAAAATATTATATCTGAACATCAACCCTGTAGATTTTTACCTTCTAATATTAAAATTTATAAAAGTTACAATTTTTTAAAGATTTTCTTTGCTTTTTCTCGACATGTGGTAATCTAGAATTATTTTACAAAAACTGTGACAAAATTGCAATCAAAAAATAATTGGAATGCATTCTAGAGACCTTGAAATTGACCCATGATTTTTTTCATAATAATTGCATTCTTTGGATGAGAATGGCACTCGTTCAAAAATTGCTCTGGGTGTGAGCCACCCAGGTGTGTCAAAGTTGATCGAAAAAAGAGGTGTGTCAACGAAGGGTTAAGCAAACATTAATAAGTACAATTCTTATTAAAAGTATGCGGTCATTTACTGGGCTTCTACACGTTTTGCATTTTATAATCGTTTTTTTAAAAATTACGACAAGAATAAGTAATTATTTTTATAGAAATTTGAAGACAAATAAATTTAAATGCAATTTCAACAACTGTTTTGTTGTTATACATAAGTATATTTAAGTATTAATCTCAAAGGTCCATAAATCAACAATTCGGTCATTCACTGGTTGGTTTAACCTATTCAATTTTTTTTATTTGTTTGTGAGGAGAAAGAAGGGATACGAAAGGAAGTAACGTGAGGGTATGTCCAACTTTTGATTGGAAATATGTTCGATATTTAATTCTTTTTCTTCAACGTGTGAGTATGGCTCTGAAAAGAGCCGGTTTATCTTAAAATGTTCGTTAAAGCGAACCGAGTTATTCCTCTGTTTGATTTGATTGTGGCTCTGAAAAGAGCCGTTTGTTTGGTGTTTGGCGTCCTCAACCCTTCAATAGTTGGTCCAATATCCATTGTTCTCGATTACGGACGACAATCGATCGGGAATGGATCGTCGAAGACTTGAGAAATACTCCGGCCTGCTTCTCAAATCTTCCCATACATTTTGGGCGTGAGCAAGTAGAGTTGCTCGCTACAATTACACTCCATTTATAAACATATAATATTTTTTTAAATTTATAATTGACATTTCTTTGCCTAATGGTCATTCCTACTTCTTTGCCAAATCGATGAGGAATCGAGCCCATCATCCTCTTACGTGTAATGTTATATCAAGCAAAATTCATTTCAGCAAACTAAATAATAATTTGTAGAATTGTCACCATTGTCACTAGGCATAACTCAGTGGTTCTTCGACACAGGGGGACCCGACATGCAACGTTGCCAAATTTCCGGAGGGAAGCCGATTTCGCCGCCTAGTGTATGTGTGTGCGCAGATAACTTCACTCACATGCACTATACATTCATAGCCTGTTGTAAGACAGAGATAGATTTACCCGTTTTCGTCCCTCTTTCTCGGACCGGACGCCATTGCTCTGTTCTCTCTCCAGGTATTCTTATAGCTCAATGGTTAGGTGTAATATAAATTCAACCAACTAAATAGCTTTCAAAATAAGATCGAACTTAATAAGAATTCATTTTATTTATTTAATTACAATTACAATTTTAAGTATAATCACATACAAAGACAGGGACAAAGTCTTGATCGTCTTCATCGGTCAAACATATAAAACTTTTGAAGACTTTCAAGATGTATCGAGACTTTAAACGGAAGTGAAATTTCCATTAAAATTTTTTTGGAAGCTGCTTTCTTGAACGTAGCAGAATATAAGTACACGTGATGTTGCTCAAGCGTTGATGTGTCCAGGGAAGACGGCAGCAGTGCTTTTCCTACAATGTTGCGCTTCTCCAGGCTCGTGAATCGTGCTTTGTTGCGGGATGTTAACTGAACTTCAGGGATGCACAGACTTATTAAAGGCCGCTAAAGAAGAAAACGTGAAAGTTTACCTATCAAATATCGCTAATAATTCAAACACATCAACAAATAAGATGCAACTTAAAACCAGGCCCCTGGCGCCACAACTAAGTAGCTTGCTGTGCCCTTTAAAAATTACCTATCGTGTGACTTGTTAAAATTAAAATAACACATGGCCCTGCGTCCTATTTCATCGGGAGGCGGCCAGTCCGCATTCATCTTCAGTCAACCTGCCTTTTTTTTTTACGTGGGAAAAATGCATTGCGCACACCCGGCGAGATGTTGTGTGCCGGGTAGTGTGGGACTCCTTGCAGGCAGAGTTGGGCAAAATGTATTCTAATTACAACTTACAAATTACGATTAAAATGTAATTGTATAGTTTATTACACATTATTTTCTGTAATCGTTAATTTAGGTGGTTGGCCATAATTTTGTAAAGTACCTAAATTAACGATTACAGAAAATAATGTGTAATCAACTACGCATTTACATTTTAATCGTAATTTGTAAGTTGGGATTACATTTTGTCCAACCCTTGTCGCAAGTTTACCCACTAAAAACCACCACGATCTCCTCCCTCTTCGCCCTCGTCAACCGCAGTTGTATCTTGCCCTCTGCTTTTTTTCTGCTGCACCTTCAACAAGAATTTCGATAAGACATTACATTCGATTAAAAATCAATATTATCCATAGTGAAATAATGGATGCGTTCCGATGCGCGCATGGAGTACATGAAAGTGGTGGCATCGTATTGGTGGTGTTACGAATTTTAGCGGGGAAATTGGGATGAGGACGCGGGTTGGTGCCTATTGCAGCCGAAATCCGCCGATCAGCTGTCGCGCGGATTTAAACGTGCGTGCGAGAGCGCGTCAATACTGGTGACACACCGTCCGGTAAGACGGTGACATACGTCACACGTTTTTGCATGGATTCGAGCGGTGCGCGCTCTTCCAGAAATCCGTTAGTCGCTTCCAAGAACATCTGACGACAACAACACGCTCCCGCACGCACAATATATAACGGCTTTTGTCGCCTTGCGACCCACGAGCAACGTTTTGCGGAACCTTTTTAAAACGGCCCTTCGAGCCTTGGCGCCCTGCGCCCCTGTACATAGCTTGTACATATATCTGTTCCTCGTAACTGCGTGGTTGTAAGTCATGTGTGTCCGTTCTGTGTTTCTGTGGAGTGCTCGTCCGTTGTTGTAACGACGCCCACAGCCGGCCAAATAAACGTGCCGTCGCAACAATTGGTGGACGTAGTCATCTCGACTGGAGCGCATACCTTCTCTGGCCATACCAGTGGAAATCACCCCACCTTCCTAAGGCCTTCGCTTAAACAGTGCCCGTGGAGTGCTGAACCGCTCTGCTCGTTGGAGTGCGCGGGTATTTGAAATAGAACAAGATACACAGAACTATTTTAAGTTAAACTTCAAACTGTATTTGTACTACTCAAGAAGCTGGTTGGCGATAGAATGAATCAGTGTTAAAGAAACAGCCCCGAGCTCGTCAACGAAGTCGCTGCCAAGATCCCGTTGATCCTCCCTTAGATCCTTGTTGTCCAATCAGCACGATTGCATCCCTCAAGCTTCATCAGTGGGTTGTCCTTCGCCCTTCCTTCACGCTTCCTCCCACTCTTGTCTGGTGATCGAGGCACGCTCCCCGTTTTACATATAGAGGTACATAGGCAACGTACAGTACATACATATCTCGCAGGTAAGTAAGCGCAACCCTCGGGGTCAAGACGACGTCGCCCGAAGAAAGTTTATGGCTTTATGACTTTCAACCTCCCCCGACCGGAGTTTTTACCCTAACAGGACATCGGCAATTATTGAAAGGGAGGACAGAATTTTAAGTACTTTTACGAGACGTAAAGTTGCCCGCTCGACGAAATTTGGCACGCAAATGTGCAAAGGAAAAAGTTAAGCTATTTACTACCCTCGCCTGGTCTAACGGTAACTTGAAACATTCAAAACTAGCAAGAAAAAACCCCCCATGAAGCACAACGCGCTCTACAATAAACTCTTTCTCATTGTTGCGTGGCCGGCTGGTTCTCCCGGATTCTTCGTAGGGAATTCGGCGAGGTGTCGATGCCCGTGGAGTGCTAAGGCACTCTGCTCCTAGGACGAGAATTATTCGAGAAATAAATGTAATGAGAACGAATAATAAATAAGAGAATAACACAATAAAAGAACAATTATAACTCAAAACTTGGAACTTTAATTAATAAAATAGCTATTGCTATATAAATTTCAGGAGACTTTCACAATACAACTGCTCGCTACTGCTTTATGGGCTCGAGTGACGCTTCCAAAAGGTCCTTCGCTTTTCCCCTTGTTAATTACAAAATGGCTTAGTTACCGAGAGCCAATCGCAAATTTACTAATTAGCTACCTAAATTCCTATTCGTCTATTCGATTTCTTTTCGATTCTCAATTTTTACAGAACAAGCGTTTAACTACGCGGCGCTGGAATTACACACCTAGGAGAAGGAAAGAAGGAGAAGTTCATTTATTCAATTACCCGTTTCCAAGTGGGTATCGATTAGTTTATAATCTTGAAGTCCTCTTATTAAAAGGATATTTAACTATTTTCAAACCCCTCGGCCTTGTGCGAACTTCACCTAATCTCCCTTTCCTATTACATTCGTGTGATCCGATTTGAACTTCGCGCATCTAAAGCTTAAACTACACGCCGCTAGACGGGAGTCGCAACATCATCCTCCGTTTCAAATCTCGCTCCTACGTACTCTACATATCGATTATATACATTTCCGCGGCCATATTCAAGCGATAGCGTAACAGTGGCATCGTACGATTCCCTAGAATTTCTCCCATTTGCGGTGCATGAGGCGCGCAGGAACTGCAGCAATTCGGACTAGAGGCAGCTGCGGCTCTCGCCTAGAGGCGTGGAGCACAGAAGCGCGAAATTTGAATCGGATCACACGGATGTAATAGGAAATGGAAACAAAGTGAAGTCCGCGCAAACCTGAGGGGTTTGAAAATAGTTGGAGATTCTTTTAATAAATAAACGGATGTTTGAATAAATGAGCTCCATTTTTTCTATCCCTTCTCCTAAGTGCAAAATCAGCGCAATGTTGTTAAGGGGGTAGACACGGGTAATGCAGCGCGCTGCATACCGACACAATCTGGCCCAAAACATGGGTTTAGTAGGATACGTTTAACGTCATTATATGAGCGAATTTTGGGCTGGGCGATGTCTTATTCGAAAGAGGAAGGTTCAGTGCAACACGTTCTGGCCATGGTTCGACGAGATTTTGTTGATATTGTTGCGCCGGGGCGTTTCCATCGTCGACCATCCCGACGCAACGGAATAGGTAAGGGTACGCGAATATACACGACACGTCTATATTTCAAGATGTACAGAGTAATTAGGTGCAACCCGCGCGTCCGAACGCTTCGGCGTTCAGTACAAGACTCTCCTCGTCGGCCTCCCGATCGTCCTCTTCAAGGGGGCCGACCTTCTTTCTTCTTCGGCTGCGAACACTAGCAGGCCATGCCCGGGCCTATACCCGGTGTTCGCAACACTGCTCCCCCCTTGGGAAAAGCGGGCGTCCCGACCGCGTAGTATCCTCTTCGGTATCTTCGTACCCTGGTCTGAAGAATTGGTCGTGCTATCTGGGTGGCTTCCTCAGACCGCCGCCTCGGCATTCGCCTTCACGCTAAGGGGAAAACCACCCCAAAAACCCTGAACAAGGCGTGGGTACAACGGGACGGCTGGCGAAATCCTCTCGTCGTGATCTTCTTCCGTGGCGCGTTCCCGCTCTCTGTCCCAGGACGTCCCTGGAACTCTGCCCTCCAACGGCGATCCTGCTGCGTTGATTCCAGCGGCGAAACATCTTCGGATGCCCAGCGAAGCTCTCGTCTTCCTCTGCATGTCCCACGACGAGATCCATAGTGCCGACATTGCATCCTCTCGGACTCGGCTCCCGGCTGAAGCTTCAGCCACGGACAGCCCCTGGAGTATGCCCTCGATGTTCTTCCGGTAGCCCTGCTCGAAATTCCAATCCATCGGTGGCTCCAGAAGTCCCTGAAACAACTCAGGAAAAGGGGCAGGGCTACGAAGGTAGCCTCCGCAGCCCAGTCCACTGGATTAGCTTACAACTAATCTTCGGACTTTTCCTTTCCTTCAATAACCATCTTTCTTCGCGGGGACCTTGACGCCCTCAAGAAACATTTCTTGAGCAAGAGATTTCTTTGACCTTCAGTCGACGAACGACCCATCTCGATTGAGCGACTCTACTCTTCTGGGCTCCTCTCTGGGGGGTTTGGCGATTCTGCGACGGTATTCGCCCTCGAACTCCCTCCGTCGCGACCTCGCACTAGGCCATCCTGCGATGATGTTCGCCCTCGAACTCCCTTCGTCGCAGCTCAGCAACTTCGCGCACTCCAGGCGCCTCCACGTTGCTTCGGTGGTGCCGTGCTCCTGGGGGCTCCACTCGCCAGCAACACGACTGCATGGATCCCCGGCCGCCACCCAAAGCCGTACACCCACCAACGGTGTGGTCCATGCACTCCCGGACGTCCCTGCGTCTCCGCCGGAGTCGCACCCCCACCACCAACACTTCGACGCTTCTTCCATAGCGTCCTCGGCCTCTTCTGATGATGATTCCCCGAATCCGACGAGCCCTTCGATTCTTCTTGTAGCTCCAAGTCAAATCGGCATTATTGAACGTTGTATCTGGATGGCGTTCGACGACTCACACCGTCCTCTCGGAAAACCGTTCTGCTCCGTCTCAGAAGAATTCAAAACGTCAATGTCAAAACGTCAATGTGACAAAACGTCAAACTTGCTCGTTACCCGCGAAAGAGCCAAGTTCAGAGCGTACCCAATTCCCTTTGACGTACGCTCGTATTACTTTTAACGTTACCCAATAAGAACGATACAACCAAAATACCGGTTCCTTTTCGTGGGCCGGCTTCTCGAGCTTCCAGAGCCGACTCAGCAGTCGTCTCCTAGTCCCTCTCTTTTCGGCAGCTCCCTCGCCGAAGCCTCGAAGCCGCTCCAATGTCAGCGAGCCTCGACCGCCGTCGCCGCTCCCGCGTCTGTCCCTCGATGTCGGCGGGCCTCGACCGCCGTCGCCGCCGCTCCTGTGCCACAGCTGTCCCCCGTTGTCCTGCAGAGAGGATCGTACGCAACGGCTCCTTGCGTATCGCACGCAACAGCTACTTGCGTCTCGTACGCAACTGCTCCTCGCGTATCACACGCGACAGCTCCTTGCGTTTCTTCGGGATCCGCGGTTACGGATCCCACTTCTGACACCATTGTTGCGCCGGGGTGTTTTGACGGCGGTCACCCCGACGCGAAGGGAGTAGAATGATACACGGGTGCACAGTCAACATAACTATATTTGGTGATACAATGTAAACGGTACAACCCGCACGCCCGAACGCTATCGTGTTCGGTACAAGACTCTCTTCGATGACATCCCGATAGTCTTCTCGAAGGGGGTTGACCCTCTTCTGTCTTCAGCTGCGAGCACCAGCAGGCTATGCACGGGCCTATACCCGGTGCTCGCAACAATATGTAATAATATGAGTGACCAAAGTAGAGAAAAAATGGACAAAATACCCTCGCAGATTCCAAGTATTTTTAGGTCACTATAAGAGTTTTGTGACTCAAACGATGTCCAGAGTGTGTTGCATTGAACCTTCCTCTTTTGAAAGAGACCTCGCCCAGCCCAAAATTCGTTCATATAATGACGTTAAACGTATCCTACTAAACCCATGTTTCAGGTTAGATTGTCGGTATTACAGCGCGGTGCATCGCCCGTCTCACGTGGCGTGTTTACCTCCTTAAGTATTTTTAGGTCACTAAAAGAGTTTTGTGACTCAAACGGTGAGTAGAGCGCTCCGCATTGAACCTTCCTCTTTCGAGTGAGACCTCGCCCAGCCCAAAATCTGCTCATATAAGGACGAAAATCGAAAAATCCCAAACCCATGTTTTAGGTTAGATTGTCGGTATTACAGGGCGGCGCATCGCCCGTGTCACGTGACGTGTCTACCCCCTTAAACGCTTGCAATTTCAAAAATCGATAACCGAAAGGGAAATGCATCGACGAATAAGAATTTAGTTAAATTATAAATAAATTTGCGATTGGCTTATAATTAACAAAATGTGTAAAACCGATCGTTCAAGAGTAAAAGTGTTCACTCTTAAGGGGGCCGTCTCATTTTTGTTATTGTCCGTCTTACCGGGCCTTGAATGTGTGCGGACGGTCACACAAGCTAAGTTAAGCGTGTACGTATACGCGTGTAGTAAACAAACCGTTTCAACCGTCTTTCGTCCTGGAATCGACCAGAAGGAAGTTTTTGCGGGTACAGTTACCTTCAGTAAACATCTGTGCAGGGTGGTCTGGTGTGTTTGAACGCTAATAAGCACTGTATATTGAAATAATAATAAAGATGCTTTCCAACTGCGCTTTAGATGACACAACTACATATGCACAGCTAAAATTCCATTACTCATAATGGCTATTTATACAAAGAAAAAATGTATTAAATAATAATATGCAGATGTATTTTTATACAAATAAATATTTTAATACGAATAAATATTTGATACAAAATACTTGGCGCTGCGCAACCGAAAAAATGTTAATTGCCTTAGTATTAATAATTTACAACTCCATTACAATATAAAAAACATATACATACACATACTAGAAACACAGTCAGATTTATTCTACATATATTTAATTCTAATGCCATACGTAGCATATGCACACGCACGCACGCATGCATGCACGTACAAGAAAGAAAGAAAAGGATTAATGCAATTTATACATATTTATTGAGGTTAGCAACACCAATTCGGGGCGCAGCGCCAAGTATTTTGAATCAAATATTTATTCGTATTAAAATATTTATTTGTATAAAAATATATCTGCATATTATTATTTAATACATTTTTTCTTTCTATAAATAGCCATTATGAGTAATGGAATTTTACCTGTGCATATGTAGTTGTGTCATCTAAAGCGCAGTTGGAAAGCATCTTTATGTACTAGCAGCTCATTTTGATTTCACATCTCTTTTTAATTTTGTAATTATTATCTTGTATTTTTGGGGATTTTCATGTTTTCATGTACTTGGCGTATTTTTTTACTTTTTTTGAAGTTTTTTATGGGTCTACTTTTACTGTAATCATGCTCTAAGTCAGGCCTGGGATTTAAGTGAACGCGGCGGCCGATTTTCAGAGGCAACGCCTCTTTTCTCCCACCGCACGTCTTGGCCCCCGCGACGGCCTAGGAGCTTCGAGCGCCTCAGGCCCGTACCATATGAACCGCGCGTAGCTCATATCAACCGAGCTACGCGCGGTTCATATGGTACGGGCCTGAGGCGCTCGAAGCTCCTAGGCCGTCGCGGGGGCCAAGACGTGCGGTGGGAGAAAAGAGGCGTTGCCTCTGAAAATCGGCCGCCGCGTTCACTTAAATCCCAGGCCTGCTCTAAGTAGAATGCAACATTCATGAATTAAGCGGTTACGAAAGAGTTTTAAAAAATAGAAATATACACATGTATAACAGTTTTTAGATTTTTCTTATTTAATTATATAGTGATTGTTACGTTATCCACGAGTATATTAATTTTCCTTTCTTAACTATCTCCTACCAAGTTAATTTGGCGTGTGAGCTGCGTATACGGTTCGGCAATCGAGTTGCGCGCATATAGTACGCAACAGGATACAACATGTAAACCCTTTATATAGCACAATTATTAGTATTCAAGTATTCTATTATCTGTTTATACTCCATATGAATAAATACAATAAATAAATCTAAAATATTGTCATCAAAGCACGCAAACCGTAAAAAACACGGTTTTTGTCGATTTTTCAACTTAAAACGCATTTTTCTTCGAATCCTGAAGGGCTAGACCAATTTCACGGTCATATTTGAATTCAGCGCGTCAAAATCTATAAGAAATGATGGGTGCGTTCCAGTTGGGCCCAAATCGCCCGCACGGTCGCGATATGTAATGAAAATCATGGGTGTTGCGGGCGATTTGGGCCCAACTGAAACGCACCCTTTGCAATCTGTGGCTTTGCTTTCAAGGGGTGCGTTCCAGTTGGGCTCAAATCGCCCGCACGGTCGCGATATGTAATGGAAATCATGGGTGTTGCGGGCGATTTGGGCCCAACTGGAACGCACCCGATGTATAACAAGTAATGGAAAAACTTCAACCACGAATTATAACGGAAAAACCGAAATTTTCGTCGAAAATGCCAACTTTGACTTAGATTTTGAAGGTCAAAATTTTTTTTTATGCATTCTAAACATTTTTCCCATTAATCTGCAACATCTTATCTTTAACCTCTAAAAAGTCCCATCCCTCTACCTTATTCCTATCAAGAGTTCTACGATTTTGACACAAAAAAAGAGCAGTTTGACCCACTGTGCGCCGTTGACTACCACTGTCGGCTCCGCGCGTTTTGCCAAACTATTTCGCTTCTATATTGAAAACGAAACGAGACTTACCACTTCTGTCGATGCTTTCCAAAGGAAAAATGTCTGCTGCATCGCGTGGGATGGTCAAATTTCGTCTCAGACCCTTAGTTTTGGAAATAAATTGAAAGATATCCGTAAAAATTTGTGCATTTTGGGTGTCCTTTTCCGTTTTATCGTTGTTTAAACATATTTAAATGTTCATAATGCAATAATAACTTATATCGTTGTATTCGGGAGGGTTCATAGAATAATTTGACGCAACGAACAATCGAATAAAGGTGGTCGCCCACTAGGCCGAAAGGAACCGAACCGAAGTTCGTCGGCGCTCTTCTATCATATGGGCGATGCATGGTCGCTGCTGTTCTATCATATGAGCGAAGCGCGACAGCCACGCATCGCTCATATGATAGAACAGCAGCGACCATGCATCGCCCATATGATAGAAGAGCGCCGACGAACTTCGGTTCGGTTCCGTTCGGCCTAGTGGGCGACCACCTTAACTATTACCGTTTCGACACAAAAAATGTTCAAAGTTGAAAATTTGCAGTTTTTTTCAAAATCGATTTTCTCAAAAACTGAGGGTGATGGCGACAAACGGGTTGCGGATTCGTTTTCAGGGCGCGAAAACCTATAAGAAACGACTATTGAATGTTACAAGTCCAGATGGCTGTTGTACTGTGTAATTTGTGAAAATATTCAATATGATCATCTGTTAACCATTCGCCTCTATTGATAATTTTCATAATTTTTAAATTGAATGGCAAGAGTCTATTAACTATAGACATGATCAATTATAATTTTATATTTATATTGATTATTTATAATAATATAAGATAGAAATGTCCAATAAGTATGTTACGTAATTCAACAATTCAACAACGATTTATAACCAAGAATATTATTTTTATTGATTTTGAATATCACGCTTCAGCAGCTAAAATTACACATTGTGATTACTAGATTATTATTATGGAATTTAGGAATGCCTCGCATTAATTCAGCGCCTAATCAGCTGAGAATTGCGGCGCATAAGCAGCCGATAGTTTCGGCGCATAAGCAGCCGAGAGTTTCGGCGCATAAGCAGCCGAGAGTTTGTCGCATAAGCAGCCAAGACTATTAGAATAATAATTATTAAAAGAAAGAAGAATAAAAAAAAGGAAAAGTGAATGTGAAACAAAGAGAGGTTAGAAAGTATGACAAAGTAATAGAATAGTAGAATAGAATGGGTGATCCCACGCTGGTTTTAAACAATTAAATGTCCACAATCTGAAAATTATAATTTATGCATTTATTAACTTGATTATTTATTAGACAATTTCAAATGGTGTATTCCAGTCTTACCTAAAACTTATCTGTGGACTCAATCTCGATTAAATGATTATTATTTTATTATAATATTTTAAATCATTAAATATCTGCGATCTGAAAATAATAATTTATAAATATATTAGCTTTATTAATTATTAGAAAATTTCAATTGGAGTAATCCAGTTTTACCTAAAACCTAGCTGATGAATATTTTTTATATTTCTAATAATATCAGGGTTGATCACAATCAAAATATGAGTGAATATATTTGCTTGTATCTCAACACGCTTGCCAATTGCCCGTGCGGTCACACCATGGACCACGGTGTAATAGGAAGACGTCCCAACAACATATTTCTATTATATATGGATTTGAACCATGGAGCATACGAAAAAATTAGCTCCGGTCGCCCGCTTCGTTTTGTGTTTCGCGCGACCCTGGACCCAAGTGCCCGTGCGCGCCATCGGGCGAGATTCAAATTTTCTATACCTTCTATAGCCTTAAAGGCTGATTCAGACACGTCGAGTAATTTAGTCGATTAGAGAGTATTTTAGTAATTTACCATTGTTTTACTAAACTACTTGACTAAATTTTAGTGTCCACATAGGAAAAATGACTAAATTACTCGCTACTCGACTAAATTACTCGACGTGTCTGAATCAGCCTTTAACGCGAAACGTATTGAAAAATGATTTCGATAATTAGTAGTATCGATCGATATTTTCTAAAACGTGCGCTTTGATCGTCGAATGTTTACCTTGCATCTGGGCAACCTGAAACTTGTTTTTGTTCTTCGTACAACACCACGACGCACAAGATGTCTCCGGAAAATGAAAAAAACGTAAGTAATACTCGTAGCAGCTAAGCTATGTTATGCGATGCTATGTTTTAACTTAGCTTTTGATGGAAACGGTTCCATAAGATAAGAATGTATTGAAGCTAATTTTTTTAAAACGTAGCATAGCATAGCATCGCATAGCATAGCATAGTATAGCATCGCACAGCATAGCATTGCATAGCATAGCATGGCACAGCATAGCATAGCATAATATAGCATAACTTAACTTCCCGGTGGATTTTTAATTCGCCACTTTGATTCGTGGGAATTTATTTAATGTCACGAATAATAAAACTAACGAATGTGCATGTAACCTGCAAGGTTTTGACAGTCTGTGGCTTAGAGCATATAAACATGGAGGAAGCATGCAATAGGAAAAAAAGTAGACGGCGATAGAAAGAGAAAGATATACAGGAGGGACAGACCCTCTCTTTCTAGCGCCAGGGACTAGAAAGAGAGGGTCTGTCCCTCTGTATATCTTTCTCTTTCTATCGCCGTCTACATTTCTTCCTATTGTATGCTTCCTCCATGTTTATATACTCTAAAGGCTCGTATAGACTGGGCGATAATCGCCGGCAACTTTGTCGCCAGCGACTCCAGCGGGTCGCCTGGCGACTCGCTGGGATGCATCGGCTTGTCTCCAGCGACTTTTACCGAGCGGCTTGTATCCAGCGACTTGTGTCTGGCGACTCGGCAACTTGTGTCCCCCACCTTATGACCAAGACCCTTCGGCATCCATTCCAAACTCTATTTAGTAGCCATGGATCCGTCAATAGCTAAAATATCTGGTTGCCAGATTTTCAAAGGGCAATTAAGATCGTACCTTCGCAGTCTTTAAGAATTTATAGATTATTCGCTGTGAAAAAAATGCGACTTTTCGTTAATACGCAGGTATCCACGGGAACAGTAAACAGCTGGATGGTTCCCAACGTATTGGAAATACAAAAAATTGTTTATATTCAACTGCATGCTTCGGGGGGGGGGGGGGGGGGGTAAAATTATTAGCGCATACGATACTTTTCTTCGATTATTATTTTAACAGATAGGATGGTCAAGTTCGGGTTTTTAAATGGAACTATTTTCTTTTTAGAGATCACTTGATAATAAGTTTCTAAACAAATTCAATAACCTATAATGTGTACACTTCATTTTAACTGATTTTCGAGATATTGCGCTTGCAAATTTACTGATTTCCACTGGAAGAAAACTGCTCGAATAGAAAACACCGGGCGTGGTCGTGTTTGCACCACGGGTGGCTGGCAGTAGCCACTGCCTCTTGAAACAGATACCTACAAATGGTTTACGCCAGCAGTTGCAGCCTCAAAGGCTGGATAATTATTACCGTCACAAATGCTACGTACATCAGCGGTATCGAGAAGCGTACCGTTTATGACCGTATTGCCCCGTGAGTCAGCGGTTGACAACGCTACCTGCGCGTCCGAATTCAGTTATATTTTACAGCTGGCAATTTAGTATTTTTGAAGCGAAATTTCTTCATTTCTTTACGACTAGGCAATAGCTTGTTCTCGAAGTGTTCGTTGGGAAACATTTGTCTACCAGATGTCGATAATGGGTGGTATACATGGTGACTTCGGACGCGCAGGTAGCGTTGTCAACCGCTGACTCACTAAGTTCAAATTCGTTGTTAGCAGTCAGCAAAACCCATGGAAGTAATTATCTAAATTATCGGAATGACATAAAAGTCCATACATCGAAGCGTATGGGCTGACGCGTTAATGAATTTTCACTTCTTTCACCTCCCATATCTCACAAACTAATTGTTACCTCAATTTGAAAATTTGTTGTGATTTATGTTTCATCATAAGCTATCATTTGGCACAAAATTCAGTTCGAAAATAAAAAAGACTAAAAAAGGCCTCACTTTCGGGTCACTCTTTATTCGATATGTTTGATATTGTAGCAAAAATAATATGGAAAGAACAATTCAGAATCAAATCTATTTATTATCATTTCTATAACAGTATTTTATTTAAATGTCCCAGTGTTCCTTTTGTAGACGTAGTAAAAGTAATAGTTTGTTGAATCGTTTACTGTTACTGTTACTATGCCTACAGAAAGAACCCTGGGACATTTAAATAAAATACTGGTATTGTAATGATAATAAATGGGTATTATTCTAAATTATTCTTTTCGGTTTTTTATTTTATTTCACTACTTATGGCCTGTTAATTAATTCAAAACGCAGAAGTATTCGATGTTAAAGAAAACATCGATGCGTAGTTGCGATGCATTACATCGAGAAAAAAGTTAGTGAAATTGTACAGATTAAGAACAATACGGGGCGTGTTGAAGAAAAAAAAAGAAGAAATTGATAATTAACTGTAAAGTATTGAAGTACATCGTATAGTAAATTTTTAACGTATACATCTACTATATGATGTAGAGTAATTCCGGGTGAGATGGCTCGATCACGCTCCTTTTGCAAATATATTTTTGTCCTTTATAAAACCACTAAATTTACGGTGTGCTGATTTTTTAAAAAAGTGGGCCATCTCTCCCCGACTTACCCTATATACATATATATATGTGTGGTGTGTTGCCACAGAGTCGGCGATGTTTCCCATTCGGAACGGGCAACAGAATACAGTCGGGCGATGTTGCTCACCGACCACTTGAATACAGTTTTTCGGGAACATGTGGCCAACAGTCATTTCTAGAAGGCCGTTTGAGGCAAGGGTCGAGTTGCTGTATCCCACAGCGATTGTTGCAAGTCGCCGGCAACTTGTATCCGGCGACTTTCCCAGGTATATTCGTATCTCTTAACCTTTAAAGGACGAGTCGCCAGACACAACTTGTCGGACACAAGTCGCCGAATAAAAGTCGCCGGAGACAAGTCGCTGGAGACAAGTCGGTTATCCCACCGACTCGCCAGCGACTCCGGCGACAAAGTCGCCGGCGATTATCGCCCAGTCTATACGAGCCTTAAGGTCTGTGGTATGCACTTTGCCTATGCCATTTAGCTTTATGACTAATTAATGGTTTATTCATTTTTGCAGAAAACAAAGTACGCCTCAAAACAACTCGAAGAGGAAAACGCCCTTCTGTTTGGTAAGTTTTATTAATGTTTAATGATTAACTTACAGAAAAATTAAATTAAATAATATTAATCAAATTTATTTTTCCAGAATCTAATGACGATGTATTCATGGGGGATCAGGAACCAGAACCGACCCAGAGGGCGGCTCAACCCCCACCAGCACTGATCCAGGGGGATCAACCACCAGCGGAGCAACGCCGGTGGCCTACGTGTAAGTGTTTTTCTAAAATAAGAAATCAATGATTTCTGTGATTTATTTATTTTCTTTTTTATTTAGTTCATTTAATATATCATTTCAGATAGAGGCACCAGGGCTGGACGATCCAGACGGCAGGAAAATTTTATGAATTTTCTCTATAAATTAAGCGCTGCCGATTACTATTGGGGGAAGAGGAGAGGCCGGGGGAGGAGGGGAGGAGGGGGCAGGAGGGGGGAGGGGGACAGGAGTATAGAAAACATATAATATATATATATATATAATATATATAAAAAATAAAGTTTTATTATTTCATACATGAAAATGGGGTTATTTCATTTGCTCGTACAGCAGGGTTCCTTTCTCTTCCAGCTATTGAAATAATTCTCTTCGTCTGCATCATTAACAGAAAAATAGGACACCTTTACTAATTATTTATAAAATAAATTTTCGCATGTACTTGACGTCGCGACGCTACCGCGTCTCTAGATACACCTATTTTTTAAATATACCATTGAACTTTATAACCTACCAATCTTAATCTTCCAAGTGTCAAATAATGTAAGTGATCAAAATTGGAAATGTCTTTAGTTTTTACAATAAATGGGAGACTCAATTATTGTCTCAATTAACAAGGTAAGTCGCCAAATTTTTTTAATAGATTTCTTATGTAGAGTCGCAGACTTTGAAGTTGTTCGGAGGAGGTTCGACAGAGAAGCATCTTCTTTCGCATAAGATTTTTGAAATTTTTACCATGCATGTATAAAATAATATATAATAAAAATTTAATTGAATGAATCTTTGTTTCTGTATGTCGTAATCATTAATTCCTTTCTTGTTTCTTTATCCTTATATGTATGTCGTAATTCATTTCTGGTTTCTTTATCCTTATATATATTTTACAATTACAGCATAATAATTATCAGCTGTTGAAATTTACAATTCCATGAATCTGAAAGCACGTACAATTTCATGAATTGTTTTATCAAATCGAGAAATGTTTTTCGTGGTTAGAAAATGAAAATTTCCATTCATAACGTCATTTTCTGAGTATATTTCATGGAATAGTATTTTTTAAATTAATTTGTTTATGTTTACCAAATTCATGCGTTTTATTAGACTCTAATTGATTTTAGTATCAATTTTCATTTTCATGTTTATAGATTTCTGTGCTTAAAGGGGTTATCGCTAGATTTAGCACGAATTTTCGTGTTTTCAGATTCATGGAATTGTACGTCTTTCCAGATTCATGGAATTGTATGTGAGACTGCATTTTGATTCCAATTCAATGGTACAACGATAATATATACCCATCAAAAACTTTAAAAAAGAAAAAAAATACGCCAAGCACATGAAAATCACAAAAAATAGAGGATAATAATAATTACAAAATTAGAAAAAGATGTGAAATCAAAATGAGCTGCCAGTACATAAAGATGCTTTCCAACTGCGCTTTAGATAACACAACTACATATGCACAGCTAAAATTCCATTACTCATAATGGCTATTTATACAAAGAAAAATTGTATTAAATAATAATATGCAGATATATTTTTATACAAATAAATATTTTAATACGAATAAATATTTGATTCAAAATACTTGGCGCTGCGCCCCGAATTGGTGTTGCTAAACTCAATAAATATGTAAGGTGGTTGACCCAGTTGTCGATCGGTTTAGATGTAGTCGTCGATCACTTAAATATTGAGATTTTATAAGGTTTTTGAACAATATTGTGATGATATATGTAGGTAAAGACTCTTAAATATTAATTTGCAATTTTGTCCTATACACAATATTGTTCAAAAACCTTATAAAATCTCAATATTAATTCAAATGATCGACGACTGGGTACCGATCGACGACTGGGTCAACTACTTTATAAATTGCATTAATCCTTTTCTTTCTTTCTTGTACGTGTATGCGTGTGTGCGTGCGTGTGCATATGCTACGTATGGCATTAGAATTAAATATATGTAGAATAAATCTGACTGCGTTTCTAATATGTGTATGTATATGTTTTTTATATTGTAATGGAGTTGTAAATTATTAATACTAAGGTAATTAACATTTTTCGGTTGCGCAGCGCCAAGTATTTTGAATCAAATATTTATTCGTATTAAAATATTTATTTGTATAAAAATATATCTGCATATTATTATTTAATACAATTTTTCTTTGTATAAATAGCCATTATGAGTAATGGAATTTTAGCTGTGCATATGTAGTTGTGTTATCTAAAGCGCAGTTGGAAAGCATCTTTATGTACTGGCAGCTCATTTTGATTTCACATCTTTTTCTAATTTTGTAATTATTATTATCCTCTATTTTTTGCGATTTTCATGTGCTTGGCGTATTTTTTTACTTTTTTAAAGTTTTTGATGGGGATCTCACTTCTTTTTACAAAGATTCCCTGATAGCCATCTGCCGTCCGTCTGCAAGCAGATTGACGGCAGGGTCTGCCGGGAGAGCGCAGGATCTGCCGGCAGCTGCGGTGCAGTCTACGTCCGCATTCGACTACGGATCTGCCGGCAGAGTCTGCGTGGCAGGGTCTGCCGGCAGATCGACGGCAGATCCGCGGCAGATCCTGCCGCCCGCCTGACACATCCAACAGCGCCATCTGTAGGCCACAATAGCCAAACAATTCCCTCTGCGTGACGTCACATGGACCTACTCACCAACACAAACGTACATTACTGCTGTAGGTGTATCCCTAACCCCAAATAATAAAGCAAGCAGATTCTACAATTTATTAAATAATTAATTCTACTTATTTCAAAAAGTCTTTATTCTTTATTTAATAATATACAGGATTGGTGATTACAAATGTTACAAAATAATATAAATAGCGCATATAAATTCGAGGAAGAACATTCAATATTTAGGGCGGTATTCTCAGTCGTTGCTTATTCTTAAGATCGTCTTAAGCATGCGGTATCCTTTACTAGTCTACGAGGTTAGTAGAGGATGCCGCATGCTTAAGACGATCTTAAGAATAAGCAACGACTGAGAATACCGCCCTTACATTTATAAATTCACATGCGATACGTCCCGTAACCAGTGGTACCTATTAAGTGCGAATCACAAAATTTTCTATATTTTGGACTTCTTTTTCCCTGTAGAATCACCATATTCCGTATTGTGTTAACGCTGAAAACAAATAGAACATTAGTATAAAATTAAACGTAACGTTGAATAAACAGGATACATGCGATACTTACTTCAGCTCCATCTTCGCACAGCACACACCCTAGGCGATCATCCATGCTCCTGCGAACATTAACATTTATAATAAAACATGTGTTAAATTATTATTTACGAAACAAGACGTTAAATATTTGCACTTCGCGCATAACCCTATTTTTCTGTCTTGCAGATAATGTGACTCTCGATTTTCGCGACGTAGATAATTGGAAATTATTCAATTCCATAATTACGTTTGCCTTCTGGATACGTCTGGATGATTTGTCTGGATATTGATCGATGAAATGACTTGGAATATTCTTCGATTTTACCGGCACTGACTGCCACTGCCAGTGACTGCCACCCCGGACCACGAAAACGAATGCAAACTGGACGTAAATTCTTGACCAATCACGAGTTTCGATACTATGGCGCAGCCAATCCGAGCGTAACCCACTGTACCGCCAAATTGTTACACGTGGTGCATCTACATACCGATTGTTCAAAGTGGCATCCGTCGTGCTTGAAGACGAACGCTCGAAAAATATTCCATGTCATCCTAAAGCATCAATATCCAGACAAATCATCTCGAAGTATTCAGAAAGCAAACGTAATTATGGAATTGAATAATTTTCAATTATTTACGTCGCGAAAATCGAAATTCACATTATCTGCAAGACAGAAAAATAGGGTTATGCGCGAAGTGCAAATATTTAACGTCTTGTTTCGTAAATAATAATTTAACACATGTTTTATTATAAATGTTAATGTTCGCAGGAGCATGGATGATCGCCTAGGGTGTGTGCTGTGCGAAGATGGAGCTGAAGTAAGTATCGCATGTATCCTGTTTATTCAACGTTACGTTTAATTTTATACTAATGTTCTATTTGTTTTCAGCGTTAACACAATACGGAATATGGTGATTCTACAGGGAAAAAGAAGTCCAAAATATAGAAAATTTTGTGATTCGCACTTAATAGGTACCACTGGTTACGGGACGTATCGCATGTGAATTTATAAATGTAAGGGCGGTATTCTCAGTCGTTGCTTATTCTTAAGATCGTCTTAAGCATGCGGCATCCTCTACTAACCTCGTAGACTAGTAAAGGATACCGCATGCTTAAGACGATCTTAAGAATAAGCAACGACTGAGAATACCGCCCTAAATATTGAATGTTCTTCCTCGAATTTATATGCGCTATTTATATTATTTTGTAACATTTGTAATCACCAATCCTGTATATTATTAAATAAAGAATAAAGACTTTTTGAAATAAGTAGAATTAATTATTTAATAAATTGTAGAATCTGCTTGCTTTATTATTTGGGGTTAGGGATACACCTACAGCAGTAATGTACGTTTGTGTTGGTGAGTAGGTCCATGTGACGTCACGCAGAGGGAATTGTTTGGCTATTGTGGCCTACAGATGGCGCTGTTGGATGTGTCAGGCGGGCGGCAGGATCTGCCGCGGATCTGCCGTCGATCTGCCGGCAGACCCTGCCACGCAGACTCTGCCGGCAGATCCGTAGTCGAATGCGGACGTAGACTGCACCGCAGCTGCCGGCAGATCCTGCCGCCAGATCTGGTTATCAGGGTTATTATTATCTTCTATTTTTTGTGATTTATATGATTTCATGTACTTGGCGTATTTTTTTACTTTTTTGAAGTTTTTTTTTAAGTTACAACTTAACGTAGAACTTATACAGAAATAGAGTGGCATTTTGCAATAGTAAGTGTAGACTACAAAATGTGTCCGAACGAGGTTAGAGCGTATGGCAGAAAGTCTTGTTGCTGGAAATTTAAATGCTAATGGTAATAATTCAACAAACATAAACAAAGAGATCCAATATTTTCAACACACAATTGATTGGTTTTGGTATAAAATTAGTTTAGTATTAGTATAATTATTGGTGAATTGAAATATTGTTAATTAATGACTACCTAAAAAATTAATGAATTAATGAATGCATGGCAACTACTGTGGATGTTATATTAAATTATTACGAATGTCTTTCACAATAGATTGAAAACCATCAAGGGAGATGTGTTTTCAGCGTACTTTCTTCACCAATATGACTTGCTCTACATTGCAAGCAGTCCACCATAAATAATCTATTTTGTTAATAATTCTTAATGCTATGTCTTTTGACAATTTTTGTCAATTTACCTTATTTGACAAATATTCAGAAACTTGTGTGAAAGAAGATGCTCTGTCTATCTATCTATCTAATCTTCTCCGGACAACCTCCAAGCCTGTGCATCCCCTTCATTTCTATCCATTCAAGCCTGTGCGTCCCCTTCATATCTATAATATACAATATAAACGTTACATAAAAACTCTAAATTGCTGGTATAAAAATATCTAGCAATTTAAAAGCAAGGCAATTTGTTGCAATATATATTATATTGATAATTACGGTCGAAATTGTATTTATAAATAACTTTTTAATATATATGTATTATTTTGTACATGCATGGTACAAATTTCCAGAAACTTATGCGAAAGGAGATGCTTCTCAGTCGAACCATCTCCGGACAACTTCCAAGTCTGCGACTCTACATAAGAAATCTATTTAAAAAATTTTGGCGACTTACCTTGTTAATTGAGACTATCTATCTAATCTTCTCCGGACAACCTCCAGGCCTGTGCATCCCCTTCATTTCTATCCATCCAAGCCTGTGCGTCCCCTTCATTTCTATCCAAGCCTGTGCGTTACCTTCATTTTTATCCAAGTCCTGTGCGTCCCCTTCATTTCTATAATATATAATATAAACGTTACATAAAAACTCTAAATTGCTGGTATAAAAATATCTAGCAATTTAAAAGCAATGCAATTTGTTATAATATATATATATATTATTTTGTACATGCATGGTACAAATATGCAGAAACTTGTGTGAAAGGAGATGCTTCTCAGTCGAACCATCTCCGGACAACTTCCAAGTCTGCGACTCTACATAAGAAACCTATTAAAAATTTTGGCGACTTACCTTATTAATTGAGACAATAATTCAGTCTCCTACGTAGTGTAAAAACTCGTGACATTTCAAATTGGGACAATTTACTTTATTTGACACTTAGCACTTAGGTTATAAAATTCAAAATAGTATATATATATATATATATATGTACGTACAATGGCGGACGACGAACGAAGAACGATACATGTGTTGTCTGAAGGTGTGTGTGTAACGCGTATATACGTATATTGTGGTTGACGAAAATATATATAGTACTATGGTTGACGAAAAATTCCTTGAGGAATCAGAAGAAGAATCTTACCATTTTCGACAGATTCATGAGACGATATTACGATATCTCTGTCATGCGTGGACCGATTTTATTGAAATTGGTCTTATTCGAAAGCTGATATGCGGTTTACATGAGAAAAATGTCTTTAAATTTACAAAATATTGCAGGCGTGATGAGATATTAATGAAATAAATGTCAGGTTAGCCGCGCGACGCGTAAAGGTACACGGTAGCGACAGTCGGCATATACAGGGTGTCTTTTCTTTCATGTACTTGGCGTCGAGACGCTACCGCGTCTCTACGAAATGGAGTTGTTGTAAATCATTAATTAATATTAAGGCAATTAACATTTTTTCGGTTGCGTAGCGCCAAGTATTTTGAATCAAATATTTATTCGTATTAAAATATTTATTTGTATAAAAATATATCTGCTTAATATTATTGAATACATTTTGTTCTTTGTGTAAATAGCCAGTGTGATAATTGGCGCAATTGTTGTATATCATTACTTTTGTAAAGTTGAATATAGCACATTAATAAATTTATATTAATTTACGACAATGTTTTTAAATGGGATTCTTATTTATGAGATTATATACTTGGCGCTCTTTTTTGTACCTTTTTTTAAAAAAGGTAATTTTGTGGAGATTTCACACATTTTATAGTGTTTATTATGGCTGTATAATTTTTTCACCCCCTCGGGTGAATTATTAATATTAAGTGAAATATTATATTGCCATCCAAACTACACACACCTGCAAAGCTACCAGACAATTGGATTGGTGGAATTGGTTTAAATTTGAGTTTTCAGACATGAAGCAAACATACAGGAAGCAAACAGAGGATTGAAGCTGAATAAAATCGTTTAATTAATATAATACTATGTCACAATAAATTTTTTTCTCTAACGTAGATTATCTGTAAATATATAAAATCCACATTTTAGTTACAACTTAACGTAGAACATATAGAAATAGAGTGGCCCTTTGTTATAGTAAATGTAGAGACTACAAAATGTGCCCGAAGGAAGTGAGAGCGCAGAATGTCTTGTTGGAGGAAATTTAAATACTAATGGTAATTTATCGAAAATGAACAAAGAGATTCAATATTTTTAACACACAATTTATTGGTGCTGGAATAAAATTAAATTAGTATGTTTATTGGTGAATTGAAATATTGTTCATGGGAAACTAATCAAATTAATGAATAGCGTAGGAACTACTGTGGATTTTAATAAAATATTATATTCATAATACTTCAGAGATTTCAAATCTTATGTGAAAATATGTTTCACAAAAGTTTGGAAAGTATCGAGGGAGATGCATATTCAGCGTACTTTCTTCACTAATGTGACTTACTCGACATTGCAAGCAGTACGCCATAATTTTCTTAACCCTTAACTGGTAGACTGTTTTTTTCAAACGTAACTGGTATACTGGGGTCGTGGCAGACCCCAAATAAAAAAGGGCACAGAAACTTATAAAGTCGACACTAGAAGAACCTCTATGAATATTTTGTTCTTAGGTAATATATAAAATAATAGAAACGTAGAAATTTAAAGTATTACTACAAAGTTAATTATAAATTCAGTTTACAAACTTAGACAACCAAAAGTTTCACAGCGAACTCTGCGTGCCGGGGGTAATGAGTGACCCCAGGATATCAGTTAAGGGTTAAATATCAATGCTACGCTAATTTGAAAAATTTTGTCGATTTACCTTATTACTCTATCTAATAACCTCCTCCGGACAACCTCCAAGCCTGTGTATGCCCTTCATTCCTGTCCAAGCCCGTGCGTCCCTTTCATTTTTATCCGAGCCTGTGCGTCTCCTTTATTTCTATTCAAGCCCATGCATCTCCTTCATTTCTACAAGTTTTACATAAAAACTCTAATGTAAAAATAGTCTGATGGTATGAAAACAATATATTATTTTGTAGAAACTTGTGTCAAAGAAGACGCTAATCTGTCGAACCTTCTCCGGACAACTTCCAAGTCTACGCGTCCCCTCCGTTTCTATAAGCTTTACATAAATAGTCTATTAAAAAATTTTTGTGACTTACCTTGTTAATTGAGACAATAATTCGGTGTCCTATGTCGTGTAAAAAGTCGTGACATTTCAAAAATGTTGACAATTTCCTTATTTCACACTTCGCAGGTTATGGTTCTTTAATATCCTTAATACTAGCTAGGTTACGTTTATATCTCTACAGACGTGTTTTCTGCTAGCTGTCACGTGACTATTTGTTACGCGATTGGCCGAACCCGCATCAATATATAGATATACACGCTGCGCGAGAACAGAGTGTATCAAGTTACACTACGAGCCAACCCAGATAGCCACGTCCGTATTTGCAGATTTTGCTCAACGCCTGAGTACAAATGTTTGTGGCAGAAACACTACAGATTTGATACAGTATTTGTTATATTCGATGATGAAAGCAGACTGACAGCAGAAAGCCGACAGATTGTGCTGCCTTAACCTGAGAGCAGATTGGCGGCAGGGTCTGCTGATACAATTTAATGGCAGGAATCGAGCAGACCCTGCGCAGCGCGATCTGATGGCAGATAGGCAGCAGAAATCGAGCAAATTCTGTTGACATAGCCTGCGGGCAGTTTGACGGCAGATACTGCGGCGAATCTGCTAATCCAATTTAATGTCAGAAATCGAGCAGACCCTGCGCAGCGCGATCTGACGTCAGATAGGCAGCAGAAATACAGCAGATTCTGCTGACATACTTCACGACACGACCCCGCGAGGGCGCGATTGGGCGAGCGTTTCTCGCTTGCGAAATAGCACCGTCGCGGGAATAAGTGGCCGAGGGCTTGATCATTCAGGGCTCTCGAGTACGACTCGTATTTGCCGGCATTCCACTGCGGAGTATATATTTGGTATACCCGTCTGTAAGGGCGGTATTATCAGTCGTTGCTGAAGACGAAGATCGTCTTAAGCATCCGGCATCCTTTATTAATCTACTAGACTAGTAGAAGATGCCGCATGCTAAAAACTAAAAAACTATTGATGATAATACCGCCCTAAGACGACTGAATAAATAGTAGTTACCATTAATTCTTTTTTATTTGGAAGAACTGTCTTTTAAAGTTTAAATCATTATTTTGAGCCGACCTGGCATTCAATTCACTAACAACTTGCTAAGTAAAACATTAAAAATGTTATAATACCCGTTTAAATACATAGTTTACCAACTTTTCTTTCTTCCATAAAATATGGTAGGAATCAGATCTTTCAAGTCGGTCTTATAAACGTGTTCTATATATTATTTACGCTAAAGACTTTCGCACTGTTTTTAAATCTATACTATTATATAAAATTGCCTACTATGGCCGACATCAGGATCTGCTTGATTTCTGCCGCCAATTTGCGGGCGGTTTTTGTCAGCAAGATCTGATCGAAATCTGACATCAATCTGCGGTCAGATCCTGATGTCAGGCTCTGACCGCAGAACCATAGTCAAATGCGGACATAATAGGCACCGAATCTGACGTCAGAATCTGCTCTGTATCTGACACCAATCTGCCGTCAGATCGCGCTGCGCAGGATCTGCTCGATTTCTGCTCTCAATCTGCGGTCAGCCACGGCAGCAAGATCTGATCGAAATCTGACATCAATCTGCGATCAGATCCTGATGTCAGGCTCTGACCACAAAACCATAGTCAAATGCGGACATAGTAGGACCCGAATCTGACGTCAGAATATACTCGAATCTGACATCAATCTGTCGTCAGACTGCAGTCAGTTTGTTTACTGGGAATGAACGACGTACCTGAGAGACATTTCTCTCCCTTTCATGTTCCCCTCTTGCCTACACTTTACCAGGACGATGCTGAATTTTTGAGAACATGAAAATCGGGAAATCGCCACTTTACAACGAAATATCTCAGCTCATAAGGCACGTAGGAACAAAACGAAGACACTTTTCTTATGTAAATCAGACCCAGACTATCCATTAAGACCATTCAAAATCGAATCGGATCAGCCGTTATTGAGATTCGGAAATATCAGGGTTCAGAATAGCGAGTCGTCGCGTAATAGAGACACTCTGTGCTCGCGCTGCGCATATATACATATATATACTTGGCGCGAGACACTACCGTGTCTCTTGATATAATGTAATAAATGTCAGAATTAGGTTGGATTGCCTCCGCGATGAGTAAAGGTACACGGCAGCGACAGTTCGACATATATATATATAGGATGTTTTTCATGTACTTGGCGACGAGACGCTACCGCGTCTCTAGATTGATTCGTGAAAGTGCGTCAGCGGCTATGTTGTCTTCACCTTTTACGTAGACTATGTCTGTTGTAAATTGTGAGATATAGTCTAATTGACGGAGTTGTCGTTCAGATGCTTTGTCTAATTTCTGTGCAAATGCGTAAGTCAACGGTTTGTGATCTGTCCTGATTGTAAATTGTTGTCCGTCTAGTAGGTGTTTAAAATATTTTATGGCGGCAAAGATTGCGAGAAGTTCTCGGTCGTATGTGGTATATCGTGCTTCGGTTTCAGTGAGCTTTCTGGAAAAAAATCCTATAGGCCTCCATTCTCCGTCTTGCTCTTGTTCAAGGGTTGCCCCAATGGCGTTGGTTGATGCATCTGTTGTTAGCCTGAGGGGTGCATTTGGTGCTGGATAGCTGGTTAGTGCCACGGATGACAGTGCCGTTTTGCAGGCTTCAAAAGCTGATTTAGCGTTCTCAGTCCAGTCAATGGGCGTTTTATCGTTCTTTTTTGAGTTTTTTTAGGTATCCAGTGAGAGGTAGTTGGAGCTGTGCTGCATTCTTAACACATGGACGATAATAGTTGAACATACCCAGAAATTTTCGAAGTTCCATTACCGTTGACGGAAGTGGGTAGTCGTCGATGGCTTTGACCCTTTCAGGGTTCGGATGAAATCCTTCGTTGTTGATTTGATAACCCAGAAATGAGACTTCTTTCTTCCCAAAATTGCACTTGTTGACGTTGATCGTGAGTTTGTGGTCTGTTAGTCGCTGGAAGACTTGTCGTAAATGGTCTCGATGTTGTTCTTCGTCTTCTGACATTACTATGATGTCATCCACATATATGTAAACGAAATTCAACCCACGGAAAATGTGGTCAATATACCTTTGAAATGTTTGTGTCGCGTTCTTGAGTCCGAACAGCATCCCAACATACTCGTATAATCCCCAAGGCGTTGTTATTGCTGTTTTTGCTATGCTGTCTGTGTTGACTGGTATCTGGTTGTAAGCTTTCTCCAAATCAATCGTTGAAAAAATGCTTTTGCCATGAATTACCAAAAAGAGACTTTGGATCAATGGGGGTGCATATTTATTTGGAACGGTAATACTGTTTAACTTTCGATAGTCACCACAGAGGCGTTTTTTCTTTGTAAGATGTATCGGGCTGGCCCATGCGCTGTTGGAAGGGCGAATTACCCCATTGTCTAGGAGTCTTTGTATTTCTGCGCGGGCTGCTGTTGCTTTCTCGCCAAACAGCTTGCGAGCACGCTCGGTCACAGGTGGTCCTGTAGTGACGATGGTGTGACTGAACTCGCTGTTGGCGTTTGGTGTAAATTGCATTGGTTTTGTGATACTGACGAATTTGGTTAAGTCAGCGTATGACATGGTAGCATTAATTGTTGAAATGCTGTGAACGTTCGTCTGTATGACTTTTCCCTTGGACCCTTAGGAGTCGATCAATTGCTTATTCCGCAAGTCAATTAGGAGGTTATGCTGCGTTAAAAAGTCTGCACCCAAGATTGGTTCAGGAACATCGGCTATGACAAACGACCAACAGAATTTTCGACGTAGTCCCAAATCGACGTCACCTGTGTGTAGGCCATATGTTGGTATTGGTGTCGAATTTGCTGCGAACAAGGTTAGATTGGAATTACTTGTACAATTTTTAAATAAACGTGCCGGCAGCAAGAAGACCACTGATCCAGAGTCGATTAGGTATCGTTGGTGAGTTTGTCGATCATGTAGATGCAATCTGATGTCGTTGGATGTAATTGCGGTGCTGGCTACGCTGTCGTCGCTGACCGCATGAACTTGTGACAGCGCAGCTAGTTTCCCTGGTTCGGTGTGGCATTGTATGTGCACGGTGTAGTTCAATGTTTGGCGTCCTGACCAAAGCGGCGGTGATAATAGCAGGGACCTGGCTGGCTCGTGCTTCGATACTCTTGGTCTCGGTTTCTTGAATGTGATCGTCCTCGACGGTCTGAACGAGCTTCATCATACATTTGCTGTTGCTGTTTTTGTATGTCCAGGATCGTCTTCATGCAGAAGGTCATAGCAGACTGCAGCTCTGTCATCTGTATTGTTAATGCTGATAAGTTTGGTGTATTCGACCTCTCGTGCTGATGGTTTACTGCTGCAACGGTGCTGGGCGGGCTAGGCACAGTCGGCTCATTTAGTGTGACTGTTTCCATTAGTCGGTCAGCCATTTCCGCCACTGCGTCGAGTTTTAACGTTTCTGAAATGACGAGTAGTGGTCGTATGGTGTTTGGAAGACGACTCACCCAGAGATTATGTAGCATCTCCTCGTTGATGCTGTCGACCGCCAAATCCTTCATCTCTCTTAGCAACTGTGACGGCTTCTTATCACCAAGGACTAGGTCATAGAGCAATCGGTGCATTTGCTTCTGCCTGGACTGTGCAACTCGTTTTATAATTGTTTGTTTGAGTGTTGCGTATTTGTCGGTTGTGGGTGGCGTAGCGATGATATCCGTTATCTGTTGCAGTGTATCTGGATCCAGGGCTCTTAGTGTTGAGTTGTATTTTACATCATCACTGCGGGTTTTCGCTGCGGCGAATTCAGCCTCAATTAGATAAAACCAAATGTCGGGTCTGTCCTTCATGAATGCCGGTAACTGCGGTTTGCTCACCGCGGCGAGATACGCTGCGTCGTACATGATCTGTTTTGGCGGTTGGATAGTAAACGTTGTATCCTCGATAGTCGTGGACGGTGGTGGCAGTTTGGGGTTTTCTAGAACGTTAGTCGCGGTATCACGAGATGGTGAATGCTGGATCGGCATTATGTTGCTACGTGGTTAACCGGTAGCGTGTCACTGCGCACAAAACCCAGAATCTTGCGTTGCCACGTGGGAATATTTTATCCCTTATTACAAAATCCACTTTAATCACGTCGGGGTCACCAATTATAGCTTTTTTCAACTATAATAATTTGTGTTCAGAAAATGGTGGTAATTTTATGAAATGTATTTATTACCAAAAATAAAGTGTACAGCGTGTAAGCTCTATATTTTAACAAAATCAGTCTTTGGTTGCGAGAGGAACAATGGCTACTACTTTAGCCGTTTCGTTAGTGGAGAGAAGATAGTTATCTTTTTCGTGCTGCCAACCTGGTTATATAAATGTTGGTGAGAAAAATGTCTTCTCCGTCCGTCGGTAGAGGCGTGACAGTGTGTTATACTTTAGAGACATTATAGTGTCTCTATTATACTTGTAGATGATTGCCACACACTTGAGATTCGCAGAGTCATCTCTGGAGAAATTTGTTCTTCGTAACGAACAACTTTATGGCCCAACTTTTAATAGTTATAACGTCCATGGTCTTCTTCACCTAACCAACGATGTCAGATGTCTTGGTAATTTAGATTCATGTTCTGCTTTTCCATATGAAAACAACATGTCCATTTTTAAAAAGTATCTGCGAAAGCCAAGTCTTCCTCTCCAACAATTTTCTAATAGAATGAGGGAGATACAATGTCATGGTACAAACATTCATTATAATGTCGATTTTTCTACTCACGTATCTAGACCACTTAGTAACTGTTAGAAATAAGGCCAACAGCGCGCAGGCCCTGGAGTGTGGGGGCGCCACACTCCTAAGAAGGCACTCACTGCCTTAGAGACTCTCAGAGGATGAACATGTGATTAAAAGTATATTTCTATATTTCTATATAATAAATTACCTGTATTGCTAATGAGGGCGTTAAGTTTATTTCTCCCAACCAACAGTAACGACCCCAATTGTTCTCAGTACCACAAGATAGAGTTCAATAACATATCTCTGGGCATCAATGTACGCGATAATTGTTGCATCTCAGTCGACGGCTCGATCTGCTTAATTGTCAATATTAGCATGGACTCCGATAACTCATATCATTTAGGTATTAAAAAATTTCTAGAGGTCGATGATTTTTATGATATCGGCATAAAGTCTTCCGTTCTTGGTGTATATAAACGCGCCAGATTGAGCCCTGAAATTCTAAACATCTCCCCCAATCAGGTTCGCGCTAAATGTTATAGAATTCCTTTTTACGGTAGTACGCCCATTGGCAATAACGGCGATCCCATCCCCTTAGAAACCCGTAGTTATGTCGTTGCCGTTATTACACACAGCGAGAAGCCGTAGTATTCAAATTCTTCAATATTTATTTTCGTTAGAAGTATCTCGCTGTCAGTCCCTCTCCCTTGGTGGGTCACCATGGTGGTTTTAGTGGGTGCAAGCCCCACATAATCTTTCCCCTCCCACGGGGGGTGAGGTATCCGTTAGGGATTTCCACCATGTAAAAAAAAAGTTCACTTTCTAGCTTCGTCTCTTCATTTTGGTAAGTTACGACTATTTTCTGGTGAGTGACGTGCTATAATATTTATATTTTCTTCTTTTGTATTGCTCTTCATAAATACAACCATATGTACACGTATCCTTGTTAATCTCTGGTGAAGGGTTATTTTATCGTTTGGTTCGAATGTTTCTGCATGGGTCATTTTTTCACGTTTTCTACTGTTGAAGCCTTTGTCGCGTTACACTCGAATTATTGAGTAGTATGTTACATAGGTTCGTCTTGAGGTTTAGTACAATTAAGATACATACAAATATAATCTGGAAAAGGTGAGAATTGTTGATGGATAAAATATTGCATGTAAAATGGAACAAACATCTAACACACACGCCTTTGCTACGTATCGTAATATGTACTTTTTTCCTTACAGGCTGGCATGAAGAGGCAGGAGAAACGTGTGATCGTGAGACCCAGACGATACCAAACCATTTCGGAGGAGGAGGAAACTCCGAAGCAGCGAAGGACGTTAATCGCGCAGCTACCAACCATCGACCAGGACATCCAGGATCTGTCGATGATCTTGCAGGAAGACGGTCCAACAACGTCAAACAATGTTCCTACTGTTAACCAGGATAATATGTTTCAGGATACGTATGCCGCCAATGTTCCTGTCTTCGAAGAAACCAGAGATTCTGGGACATCGTCTGCACGCGCCACTGTGATCCACAGTGAGCCGTTGCAGCATAATACAGCGCCGACCCAACCCCCTGATAATAGGTAAATATACATGTTTCTTTTTTTTGCTATGAAAATATCACTGTAAGAATATTTTCTTATACATGTTAATGTTCACAGAAGCATGGAAGATCTCGCTGGGCGGAATCGGATCGAGGTAGAGCTAATGTAAGTATCGCGTGTATCATGTTTATTAATACTTTACGTCTCCATCCGTTCTGTTTGCAGAAGAATGAATACTCTGTTGATGAGTATTCAGAAATCTGTCCAGACCACCCATAATACTAGCCGGCCTATTAAGCCAGCAGTCCTCCCCTTGTCCTCAGTCCAGGAGGTGGACTGCTTTGAGGACATCGATGACGACACCTATTCCAAAGTCGTAAGTGAAAACGAAATTATTCTTTTATTTACTTTTATATATAATATATACTTACATCAATCTTTACTCGCTTTGTTTAGGTATCGTATTTCGTCTACACGGGTGGATTCGATTTGAAGGGAGCGATCAAGTGCTGCTTCACGGAAGCACTACCGGACGACTTCACGTCGTCCTTCACTTGGTTTGGCCGCGAAGGACACAGATCACTCTTCGACACCCGTATCGCGATGGCGATTTTTGGTACGAAGCAATAAGCACTTTTCATCTTTTTACGTAGACTTATTGTTACTATTACTGTATGTTCCATTGATGCTGACGTACTTTGCATACATTTCTTTTTCAGATGGTGTGTGTCGTAACCAGAAGTTCGAGAAGCCCACGCGATCCGACTTCCAATTGCAGATGCAAGCGGAACTGAAGGCGGCAATGGAGAGGGTTCGCAGCAGGAAGCGTGGTCCACGAACGCAGCCCTCATCATCCCAGGAACATAGGAGGCCCCGCAGTTTCTGGAATGAAGAACAGGAAGAAGAAACAGACGACCTATGAAGGTCTGTTTTCACGTGACAGTAAAAGTCATAATTTACTGTCACAAGAAAACAATACTTAACTACAGTTATTTTTCAGAGATATGCCTATTAAGGGGTGATATACGTTCCTCGGCGCTAAAACGTGGTCAATGTTTCGGAGTAATTCAGGCATAAACTATTAGTCGGATTGGTTTAATTCTTTTGGTGTTTTATAGGTATACGTTTATAGATTATAAAACAGGTATGAGAATTCCAAAATTTTTAAAAATGTGGCGTCCGCGGACAATGGCGTGAAACATGTTTTCTGGCGCCACCCAAAACGGTGGGCATGATTCAGCCCGTACGAGTGATCTGAAATAAAAATCACCGATTTTTTAACAATCTGTGGGGTCGTAGTTATCGTGTGACGTCGCCATTTTTTCGAAAAATAACAAATTGCGGAAATGGTAGAACTTTGAAGAAAAGTGTCGTGAGTTTCGCTATAAAAGTCGTACGTTCTTGCTTGTTACTAAAAAATGGTTCAATTTAATTAAAAAAGCTCGACGTCACACGATAACGAATCTTATGTAGAATATGTGTGTTAATAATGAAGTTAATAGGATGAACGGTGAGACAGTTATCATGCCCATCGTCTTGAAAAATGCTGTTTCGAGAAAAACCCACATTTTTTAAAATTTTCCAATTCTCATACCTGGGGTATATAACCATAGATATATACCTAAAAAACACAAAAACAATTAAACCAATCGGATTAATAGTTTATCCCTGAATCACTCGCACACGTTATAACGCCGAAAAACGTATATGACCCCTTAAAAGGAGAGGTGTGGCTCCTTTTACTGGCGAAGACAACAAACGGTACTTTTCAGTGCTTATTTACCTGAGTTTAACGGGAACTACCTCTCGACGTTCTCAACGAACAACAATCGGCACTTTTCAGCGCCACTAATTTAAAACGTACTTAACATACCATTTTTACTTCAGTATAACCAGAAATAAAATATACCTCCCCACGTTCATCCCTTTAATACTAAATTCATATTGTACTTGTTTTCAGAACCAACATAAGCAGGAATATGGTGATTCTGCAAAAAAATAGTCGAAAATTGACTTATTTTTGCATGTAGAATCACCACTGCTTACAGAATAAATATTGAAAGTTTAATAAAAAACCATAACTTTAAAAACACTATTATTATTTACAGAATCCAATGCTCCATTTTACTGAATCCTGTCAATTCTCCACGCGTACTAGAAAGGTTAGGGATACACCTACAGCAATAACAGTACATTTGTGTTGGTGCGTAGGTCCATGTGACGTCATGGATAGGGCATTGTTTCATAATTGTGGCCTACAGATGGCGCTCTTGGATGTGTCAGGCGGGCGGCAGGATCTGCCGCGGATCTGCCGTGGATCTGCCGGCAGACCCTGCCACGCAGACTCTGCCGGCAGATCCGTAGCCGAATGCGGACGTAGACTGCACCGTAGCCGGCAGATCCTGCCGCCAGATCTGGTTATCAGGGGAGATAATGATCGTTTAATACACACTGTATTGTCTTATATTTCCAATTCTTATACTTCTGTAATATATTATTTACAATACTTTATCTAAATACAAATTACACTTCTATAACTACATAACCACGACGGCAGTGACTGGCAGTGACAGATGGTGACAGAACGCACGAAAGAAAGGCTTCAGACAACTTCACATCGCCCTTCTGAACAGCGTTGCCATTTTGGCAAGGTGGAGGCCTGTATTAGAGACGGCCGTGGAAAGGGAGACAAGGTGAAGCTCGTACATACAAGCCCGAGGTGTTCGAAAATAGTTAGAGATTCTTTTAATAAGGGAACTTCAAGATTATAAACTAATCGATACTAGTCGATACTAATCGATACTAGTCGATACTAATCGATACTAGTCGATACTAATCGATACTAGTCGATACTAATCGATACCCACTTGGATACGGGTGTTGCGTTATCCGCTAGTGTTAATCCATGTATTATATGAAGTTAGCTATAAGTCATAAAGATATCGAAGTTAAATGTAGAGCGAGATTCAAAATCCTTTTATATGGAAAGATAGGAATAATATATATAGATTCGAAGCGAACGGAACATTAAGGTCTTAAGCAAATGTGAAACGGAGGACAAGGAAGAGTTTATTGTAGAGCGCGTTGTGCTTCTTAGGGGGGTTCTTCCCTGCTAGTTTTGAATGTTTCACGTTACCGTTAGATCAGGCGAGGGTAGTAAATAGTTTTACTTTTTCCTTTGCACATCTGCGTGCCAAATTTCGTCGAGCGGGCAGCGGCTCGTCTCGTAAAAGTACTTAAAATTCTGTCCTCCCTTTCAATAACTGTCGATGTCCTGTTAGGGTAAAAACTCCGGTCGGGGAAGGCTGAAAGTCATAAAGCCATAAACTTTCTCCGAGTGACGTCGTCTTGACCCCGAGGATTGCGCTTACTTACCTGCGAGATATGTATATACTGTACGTAGCCTATGTACTACCTCTATGTAATCGGAAAGCGTACCTCGATCACCAGAGAAGAGTGGGAGGAAGCATGAAGGAAGGGCGAAGGACAGCCCACTAACGAAGCTAGAGGGATGACACCGTCTTGATTGGGCGAAATGATCCGAGGAGGGAGTCAGAGGAAGACTTCAAAATTGAAGGAGTAGGGCACTCGCAGGTGACAAGCGAGGCGTTATTTTGTAAAAGATCAGATCAATCTTGTCAGCAGAGTTGAAACAGTTTACATAGTAAAAATATACAAATAGTTTCTGAAAATTTTACTTTGTGAAATCATTTGAAATTCCCGCACTCCAACGAGCTGAATGCTTCAGCATTCCACGGGCACCAACCCGCGTTCCGTTCTGAGAATCACCGCCGGGACGCGCAACACGAGTGTTTGAATAAATGAACTTCTCCTTCCTCCTCTCTCCTAGGTATGCAATTCCAGCGCAATGTTGTTAGACGCTTGATTTTGTAAAAATTGATAATCGAAAGGAATCATATCAACAAATAAGAATAGAGCTAGCTAATTAGTAAATTTGCGATTGGCTCTCGGTAACTAAGCCATTTTGAAATTGACAAGAGGTAAAGCGAAGGACCTTTTGGAAGCGTCACTCGAGCCCCAAAAGCAGTAACGAGCAGTCGCATAAAAAAGTTCTTTACAATTGATATTGTGTTACAAACTTTTATTTCATTCATTAAAGTTATAAGTTATTGTGTTCAAATCGTTTTATACTGTTCTTATTATTATCGTTTTCATTATATTTAACACCAAAATAATAAGCGTCTGTTACGCTGTCGCTTGAACGTGGCTGCGAAAATGTATGTAATCGATATGTAGAGTGCGTAAGAGCGTGATTTGAAACGGAGGACGAGGAAGAATTTATGGGAGAACGCGTTGTGCTTTTCGTGGGGTTTTTCCCAGCTATTTTTAAACGTGTCCTTACAATGTTAGCAGCTGATGCCTGAACTCAGAAGGCGTACAAAAACCTGGGATCGCATTCATTAGCTTTTAAGTTACCGTTAGACCAGGCGAGGGTAGTAAATAGCTTAACTTTTTCCTTTGCACATCTGCGTGCCAAATTTCGTCGAGCGGGCAGCGGCTCGCCTCGTAAAAGCACTTAAAATTCTGTCCTCCCTTTCAATAACTGTCGATGTCCTGTTAGAGTAAAAACTCCGGTCGACGAAGGCTGAAAGTCATAAAGCCATAAACTTTCTCCGGGTGACGTCGTCTTGACCCCGAGGGTTGCGCTTACTTACCTGCGAGATATATATGTACTCTACGTAGCCTATGTACCACTATATGTAAAACAGGGAGCGTGCCCCGATCACCAGATAAGAGTGGGAGGAAGCGTGAAGGAAGGGCGAAGGACAACCCACTGATGAAGCTTGAGGGATGCAATCGTGCTGATTGGACAACAAGGATCTAGGGGAGGATCAACAGGATCTTGGCAGCGACTTCGTCGATGAGCTCGGCGCGTTTTCTTGTACACTGCATTCATTCTGTCGACAGCCAGCTTACTGAATAGTCAAAATACAGCTTGAAGTTTAAGTCAAAATAGTTCCGTGTACTTTGTATTATTTCAAATACCCGTGCACTGCAACGAGCAGAGCGGTTCAACGCTCCACGGGCACCAACCCGCGTTCTCATCCCAATTTCCCCGCTAAAATACGTAACACGTCCAAGGAGCAGAGTGCCTTAGCACTCCACGGGCATCGACCCTCGCCGAATTCCCTACGAAGGATCCAGGGCCGGTATTCATAGTCGCTACTTATTCTCAAGCAAATGCTTAAGCATGCGGCATCCTCTACTAACCTAGTAGCTAGCAAAGGATGCCGAATGCTTAAGCATTTGCTTAAGAATAAGTAGCGACTATATGAATACCGGCCCAGGAAAACTAGCCGGCCACGCAACAATGTAAAAAAGCCAGCCCTAGTAAGCTCGAATGCAATCGAAACTCGATCGGCCACAATCGTTTGAGCCTTGTGTACACCGTTGCTAGACATGCCCATGTGCGACGGCTGCGCCTCTCGCGCGCTCGCGGCTAGTCACCATATTTGAAATTACTTTGCAACATTGAGTGCGTTCCGATTCACGCATGGAGCCCTAATGCGCAGGAAGTTGCATAGTGTTGCGTATTTGGCGGCGATTTTAGGAACAGAACGCGGGCTGGTGCCCGTGGAGTGCTAAAGCACTCTGCTCGCGGAATGTGTGGGAGTTTTAAATAAAATAGAATTATTAACTGGCAAAAACTTCAATATATTTCTTTATGAGTTTTGAAAGATCTTTCAGTAATGAGAACTGTTCAGGACTTTTCGATTCAGAGTCAAAAATCGTTCTGCCTTCTCGGAGTCCTCCGTCGTTGCTCCTTCCCTCCTCGAACGTGGTGCCCCTTCCATCCTTGCGCGTCCTCCCAGTCCTTTGGCCAATCAGGATGAGGGATGAGCCAGATTCAAAGGGTAGGCTGTCCCGCGGATGTCCGTCCGCCCCCGTGAATCGACGCACAGTGGCGCATTTCGCCGAAAAGCTGGCCAAAAATCAGAATGTAAAAGTTTTAAATTTGCTAAATCCAATTGGTGCGATTTATTTATGACATATTTGTGCATAATTTATTACTAATGTAAATATATAAACTGCAGCCCTTGCTGAGATATGTCAGTTCAAAGTTGACGCTCGAAATTTAAAGGTCTACTTTGAGATTTATTTTCAGCGTATCGAGTCCAGCTATGAAAATAAACATTATATATTGTGGCGTAGTATCATATACACTATTATTGTTTTAAATGTGAAGTCTGTAAAATTTTTATAAACATATACTGAAAGCATATTCATTTTTTGTTTATTCTTAAGCAAAAAGTTACAACTCAAGCGAGCTCAAGCACCATTCTTTTTTTTAAATGAAAGCTCAAGGTATGCACTTTAAGACCCCGTTGCATTTTTTTGCAACAAATTGCTATTTTGGCAAATATTCTCATTTTTTGTGTAGAGTAATGTGGGGTAAGAGTGCGCACTTAAAGTTTAGACTTCTCTAAAATCCTTGGTATTACACTGATAATCATTATTCGATAGGCAGTGACTTCATGTAAATTTACATGTCACAACTTATATAAAATAAATATTTCCAAAAGTGTCAAATGCGAACTTTTACCCGATATGTGGGGCATAAGTTCGCATGTTATGGGGCAAAAGAACGCAACGAGAAATATCCAAAGAAGTGTTTTATTTTCCTGCATAAGTATATACTTCGGGCAATACAGTAAAACGCCTAATAGTTTATAATTAATTTTTTTCGGTGTTCCCAATTCTGCAGCGATTTTTTTGTTGAAAGTCCCTGCTTCTAATTTATCTCGAGCGATCTGAAGCATCTCCTCACTAATAGGTTTTCGGCCGGTTGTCCTCTTATAAGTTCTAACAATAAATGAATAAGACAATAAAATAAAGTTATATTTTTTAATCAAAAAGTTAATAAAAAACGTATTTTGGAAAAATATTGTGGATTCAAAATTAATAACAAAAATCAAAAGCTGATATCAGTGTGGCTCAACTATCATAAACTCAAAATTTAGCAAACTCTAGAATTAAAATAAGTTTAATGAAGATATAACACCTATCAAATTATTTTGGGGCGAAAGTTCGCATGCGAGAGAAATAATTCTGTTTGAAATTACATTTTTTAACGTTATATTGTTATATTATCCTGTATATTATATATCGGAGTGAAGGTAAGTGATTGCATTGTAATAAATAATTGAATTACTGTGCAATTAGAAGTTCGGAAGTAAAGGTGTATTCGGGAAGATTTACAGAAGTGCCGAATGCTACAACGCGCAATGAAACTCATTTATACATAAAACATGCACTGTTCACCTACAGATAGCACTTTCAGCAGATATTTATGCGTGTCAAAATAAGACGGAAGTTAATAGTGACAAAATTGCGGTTGAGCTCTCACTTAGTAATTATACCTAACGTTTAAAATTCCGCAAGAAAAGCATCTCGTTGATCATCAGTGCTATGTACCAAATGTTTGTATAAATATAGATGTATAAGTATGCAATATAATAATGTTAAAATATATACAAATATTAATGTTTCAGTAATGACTGCGTAATTATTTGACTAAAACCTACAAACCACAATACTTTTAATATTTTTAATAATATAATTATAATTAAAACAACAAATTAAACATTAAACGTTAAAAAATTATACTTTTAGCTTCTTAGAGTTATATTACAATAAAATATTTTAATAATTTGCACGGGAATTGCAGATTCATTTTTGGCCAGCTTTTCGGCGAAATTCGCCACTGTGCGACGTCCATATTTCCCTCCGTCTTCGGGTGGTGGTGGAAGCTCGGTGGAAGCGCGCTTTTCCGTTACACAGCGGGGTGCACACGTGGGAAGAGAAAGTTGGCTCGGCTCCGAGGATCGAGAAGACAACCCTTGAAGGAAATTTATGACTGCCTTAGCGTCGCCAACACTTCTGGAGTCAATCAACACTCCTAAAGACTAACAAAGGACAAGGCCTTCTCAAGAGATTACGTGACTTAGAAGAAACTCGCAATTCGTTTCGGGGTCTGTTAATAGGTATCCTCTTCCTGCTTTCGAGCTCTGCCCAAGATCTTTCCCACGAATGCCACCCGCATTGCGCATCCTTTAAAATACTTCTTAATCATACGCAAACATTTACTTTCAAACTTCGCTCCTGATTTACCCATCGATTATATACATTTTCGTGACTACGTTCGCGTGGTCACGCAACAATAGAGATGTATGCCCTGCCGGTGCATGAAATTCTCTAGAATTCTTTGACTTCAGGTGCATGATTTGTGGCGCCTTTTACCATCTAGATCAGCGCTGTCCAGCATAGGGGCCCCTCACGCGCCTGCTTCCCCTTCCAATCTTTCTCTCGCACAGCGTGCCTTCCGTTGTCAGAGAGACCGCGCGGTGCTAAGAAGGCTGCCGTGACGGGCTAGCGTCTTCGCGGTTGGCGTCAGGCGATATCCCTGACAACGCGGACGAGAGTGGGAGAACCCCAATCTCCCGCGGGAGCGACCTTGAACAGCGCTGATCTAGATTGAGAGTGAAAGTGGGGCGAGCGTGCTCTCGTTTGTTGATGCAAAAATGTTGGCGATAAGTTATCGCCGATAACAGCAGGAACAATTCCTGCATTAATTACTGAAATTAACGATGATATTCAAGAATTTAGCGACAGTGAGAGTGAAGACGAATATTTTAATTCTGATTTGGATGTAGTATATGCCATGATGATGAATGAAACACGTGGAGAAGTGACGCCTATCCCAAAATTAACCGATTACGTGGAACGCGTTATACCCGGATATTCGCGAACATTGTTTAAGGAACATTTTCGGTAACTAATAATTATATACCCTGATAACCAGATCTGAAGCGCAGAGCCTGACGTTAGATCCGTAGTCATCTGTGTCCGCATTAGGCTGCGGTCTGAGGTACAGAGTCTGACATCAGGGCCTGACGTCAGATTGGCAGCAGATTCACATCAGATCCTGCCGTTCGCCTGACACGTGTAACAGCGCCATCTGTGGGCCAGAATTTTCAATCCATTCGCTATCCGTGACGTCACATGCCCGTCCCTTCCCTTACATAACCATCAAGCAGATTCCTATATTAAATAATTAATTCTACTTATTTAACAAAGTATTTATTTTTTATTAATATACAGGATCGATGATTGATACAATTTTTACAAAATAAGTGGCGCATATAAATACAAAGAGGGACTTTATACATTTAAATTTGAAAATCCACGTCCCGTAACCACTGGTACTTAGTAGGGGCGATATTAGAAAATTCCATTGAATATTTTGCATGTCCTTTTGTGGAAAAGCATCATATTTCCTGTTGTGTTAGCGCTGAAAACAAACACAATGTTAGTATAAAATTAAACGTAACGTATGAATAAACAGGATACATGCGATACATACTTACATCAGCTCCATCTCCACACAGTACACATCCTAGGCGATCATGCATGCTCCTGCGAACATTAACATTTATAAGAAAACATATGTTAAATTATTATCTACTAAACAAGACGCTAAACATTCGCACTTCGCACATAACCATACTTTTCTGTCTTGCAGATAATGTGAATGTCGATTTATTAATATATAATAATATTAAAGCTTTTTATAATCGAAAGTATATTTATTAATACCGTTGCATGTATTACAGGACCGATAACTCCTAATATTCGGGTATAACGCGTTCCACGTAAACGGATAATTTTGGAGTAGGCGTCACCTCTGCACGTGTTTCTTTCATCCTCATGGCGTATAATATATCCAAATCAGAATTAAAATATTCGTCTTCACTCTCACTGTCGCTAAATTCTTGAAAGTCATCGTATCTATAAGTTGTAACCAGTTTTCTTCAGCACTTTAAATCTGAAATTTATCTGCTGAAATGTAAGTACAGATTAAAAGCTTTGTATATTATTTTATGTAAAGTTACTTATAACTTAGAACAGGCATGGAACTAATTTGAACGCAGCGGCAGTTTTTCGGGGGCAACGCCTCCTTTCTCCCGCCGCGCGTCTTGGCCCCCGCAGCCGGCCTAGGAGCTTCGAGCGCCTCAGACCCGTACCATATGAACCGCGCGTGGCGCATTGGGGCGACACCCGTATCAATAGATTTCCGCATCACCCATGGGGTACTATTATCGATGCGTTTTTTTTTGTCAGTGGTATCCTTAGAGCATATATACATGGAGGTATCATTGCCTTAGAGTGACTGCCTCGAAACTGTCTGGCAACATCACGCGAGAGAGAAAAAGAGAAGTATGTGTCCTAATCGACCGATATGCGCATGCGCCGAAATCGTGCATGAGAGAAAGACATGTGCGAGCGAGAGAAGTATAGGAGAACAATCGGCCGTAATATACTTCTCTCGCTCGCAAGATGTGTTTCTCTCTCGCACGATATCGGCGCTTGCGCATTACGGTCGAATAGGACACATACTTCTCTCGCTCGCACGTCTTTCTCTCGGCACTATGTTGGGGACAGTTTCAAGCTTTCAATGAGACCTCCATAGTATATGCTCTAAGGTAGTATCCCTTGTAGGCCTATTCCACTGTGTCACGCGATAAAAATGGATAGGAAAAACACGTTTTACTATCAAAATTTTAAATACGTTTGGGAAAACTTAATTTTCGCGCACGTTTAGACGTGCTGGGCATATCTAAAATATCAACGGGAAGGCTGGTCGACGTTGTACGTATTAAAGTTGAAAGCGAGGAATCGTTTAGCCGTGTGCGCTGTTCTGTCTTAATGGCATGCATTTTCGAGAACGAACATTCGCACAAATATGTTGACCCGAACATGGAAAAAATTCGGAGCGCGAAATTTCTAAGTTTAGGGTATGTCGATTCTTCCAGCGTTTTAAAGAATTCGGCTCCTTTTTCTTCCCTCGTTTTCAAAGAAATGTCGTGCCGAAGATCGCACAGTTCTTCTCGATACTCGAGGGCCTGTTCTTCAATTTTTACGGTGAGGGGATTCTCAAAGAGAATTAGATCATTTCTGAGCGAATCGAAGTCAGTGAAACGCTCATCGAACTGATCTATCACCGATTGAAGAGCGTGTAAATGATTATCAAAATCACACTCATTGCCGAATTCCTCGAAAATTACCCTACATGAGGGAAAAAAGAAAATTTTTTTCTTCCAACAGGAGATGATTTTGATACACTACCAGCCTCCTACAAAAAGAATCGACGTGGCTGTACAACTGCGAAATAGTTTGACCGGGTTTCTGCAGTTTTAAATTTAATGTATTTAAATGATTAGTCAGATCTACTATAAGTGAGAGTTCACAAAGGAAACTTGCATCTGTTAATAAGGGGAAATATTCTGCTCCCTTTTTTCTTGATATTCTTGCAAGAAATGGAAGATCGATCTCATTTCTTATAGCAAAGAATTGACTTAAACATTTCGCTGCACTGAGCCAACGTACTTCGCAATGCAAAGCGACATCAGTGTAAGCAGCGTTAAGGTGGCCGTTCCAATAAGCGGCTACAGCCGCCAGCGACTGCGACCGGCGGCTACAGCCGCCAGCAACTCCAACTGGCGTCGTCGCAAATGGTATTTCCTATATCTAAGCGTCGACGCCATGGCCCCCACCAGTGCAACGACGCGCCGCACAGGCCCTTTTCGAGCACTTGAAAAGAGGGTCTATTGTTGTATGAGGTCTCGAGGACCGTCGAAGATAGTGAAAGACTAACCATTTTTCTTATATGTACATCGTATTCTGTTTATCTATCGGATTGAAGAAGTCAATGACATTTGGGTGCTTCTTTTAAAATATCGGAATTCAAATTGTGGCAAAAAATAGGATAAACCTATTCCTTTCTAGTGATGTATAAGTTAAAAAATATTTTTTACATCTATTAATTTATATATATATATAATAACTTTATTATTCCCCTAAGGGTTATAATCTTCATATACATAAACAACAACTTAACTCTACCTTATCCTATTCCTTAACTACTATCGCTCTCTCAATTCGCTCTCTCGCTCTCCCGTCCGCTCCCCCTCCTGGACCTCCGCTTCCACTCGCCGCTCTTTCACTCTCATTTCCTCATTCATACCACCGCTCTTCCCTCTTTTCCCACACACCCCTCTCTCTTTTCCTCTATATTCCTCATCCATTCCTCTCCCTCCCCTTCCTCCCCTAACACTACCTCCACCATCTCTTGCCAACCCCTCTCCCCACCCCATCCCATACAAACCTCCCAGACGTGCTCCCACGACTCCTCCTCCCAACCACACACCCTGCATCTCCTTTCCTCCTCCCCCTCCCAATACCTTCTTTCTCTCATTCCATTTCCTAACCTGAACCTGGCCACCCTTTGCCACCTATTCTCCCCACATCCCTTCTTTAGGTATGCTGGCACCCCCGGCCCCTTTATTCTCCCATACCACTTGTTATAAGAGGATTCCCCTATCCTCCTCCATCTCTCCTCCTCCTATAACTTTCTTTCCCTGTCCATTATCTCCTCCCCTCTTACCTCCCCCCTTTCCCTCCCCCTTTCTACCTCCTCTACTGTCCACCCCCTTTCCTCAAAAAACCATTCCCTTTCCTTTTCCCATCCCTCCAACACCTTTCCCCTCTTAAACCTCCCCTTCATCTCCTCCCAACACACCCTCGCCAATTCCCCACCTTGCCCCTCTTCCAATTTCCTCTCATACCCCCATGCCCTCATCCCCGCCCTACCCCTCATCAACCCCCTTTGCAACTCCTCCCTGACCAAGTATCCGGGCGTGTTCCTTTCTACCCCCAGCACCCATTTCAGAAACCTATCCTGTAGCGCCTCCACCTTCCCCCTCTCCCTCCACCCCCACACCTCCACCCCATATCCCACCACCGCCCACACCAACTTATCAAATAACCAGATCCTTCTGCCCCAATCCTTTCCAAATAACCTTTTTCCCAATCCCCACACCTTCCCCATTACCGCTGCCCCCTTCCTCACTCTCTCCTCCACCTGTTTCTCCTGACCCCCATTCCCCATCACCGTATACCCCAGATACCTATAACTCCTCACTTCTTCCAACTCTTTCCCCTTCCATCTCCATGTCATTTTCTTCCACCTCCCCCCCCCCCTTCTACACCTCATTACTTTCGTCTTCCCTACATTCACTTGCAAACCCTTCTTGTCCACGTAACTTTCCAACTTCGCTATCATTCCCCTCATCCCCTCTTCATCCTCCGCTAGCATAGCTATATCGTCTGCATATGCTAGCGTGTAAACCTTCCTATCCCCCACCTTTACCCCACCCCATCCCCCTCTTCCCAGTTCCTCGTCAATGTCCGCCAACAACAGGGTAAACAAGCTTGGGCTCAAAGGACACCCCTGCCTGACCCCCCTTGCGGTCCAAAATCTCCCCCCCTCTTCATCCCCCACCCTTACCCTACATACCGTCTCCTGTAGAACCTCCCCGCACCTCTCCACTAGCCCTTCCCTTACTCCCCTCTCCCTCAACGCTTTCATCAGTACCCCCCTGTCCACCGAGCCAAACGCGGCCTTCAGATCCACAAATAGAACCACCATCTTCTTCCCCTTCCTCACCACTTGCCTGTTCACTAAATAGTTCAGAACATAGATATTATCTATGCATCCCACCCCCCTCCTAAACCCCGTTTGACTCGGTGGCAGCATTCCCTTCCCCTCTACCTCCACTCTTAGTCTTTCCGCCAACACAGATGCATACACTTTATATGCAGTCTGCGTTAACGTTATTCCCCTATAATCCTCCGGTTTCTCCCCTGCCCCTTTCTTTAGTACCGGAACCACCACTCCTTCCCTCCACCCCTCCGGCCACCCATCCCCCCTCCATACCCTATTACAAATTTTCCATAACCATTCCTCCACATCATCACCCCCATATTTCCACACCTCATTTGGTATCTCATCTCCACCCCCGGCCTTCCCATCTTTCAAGTTCCTCACCACTCTTTTTATTTCTTCTCTTCCTAACTCCCCCTCCCCGTCCTCTTCCCTCCTTCTCTCTCCTCCCCTCCTTACCCTCCATTCTACCCCTCCCAACAACCCCCTAAAATACTCATCCCACTCCCTTATTTCTATCCCCTCCTTTATCCTCCTTCTAGTCTTCCGTCCTCTGTTCACTACTTTCCATACCTGACCCTCCGTTCTTACCCCCTCCACTTCCTTTTCCCACCTCTCCCTTTCCCTTTTCTTTTTCTCCTCGCACATCTTCCCATACTCCCTCTTCCTCAACCTGTACACTCCCCCATCCCCTCCTTCCCTTCTCCACTTCCTCAGCTCTCTCCTCACCTTACTCTTTTCCTCTTTGCATTCCAGATCCCACCATCCCCCTTTCTTTTCCCCCTTCCCCATCTTATCTACTGCCTCCTTTATCCTTCCCCTTAGCTCTCTCCAATCCTCATCAACTCCCCTCTCCCCCACCTCCCTTTTCCCAAAAACCTTCATAAACTCCCTTCTACCTTCTTCTGTCCAATTTTTTCTCTCCCCCTTCCTCCCCTTACCCTTTTTCCCACTACCTCCCTCCTCCCTCCCTCCTCCTTTCACCCACACCACCACCGGGTGGTGATCCGAGTCCACTCTCTCCCCTACTTCCAGCCTTTCCACCCTCTCCCTTGTGTCCTCATTCCCTATCACATAATCTATTACCGAATTCCCCCTTCCCCCCGTAAACGTCCACTCCCCTTCCTCATCCCCCACCGTATTTCCATTCATTATACCCCATCCCCTTTCTTCCAAATATCGGCATAGCCTCCTTCCTTCTCCATTCACCTCCTTATCCTTCGATCTTCTGCTTCCCATTCTCCCTTCTCCTTCTACTTCCTCCTCCCACACCTCTCCCCCCCTCCTCACCTGTCCTCGCATTAAAGTCCCCCCCTATTATAACCCTTACTCCCTTCTCCCTTTCCTCCGTCCATTCCCCTAATTCCTCCATCTTCCTTTGCAGATCCTTGTTTATATATACCCCCACTATCTTCCACCACTCCCCCCCCCCATCCTCACTTTCTTCATCATCAAACCCTCCTTTTCATCTCTACCCCCCTCCCCCATTTCTATACACCTTCTCACCCCCATCAACATACCTCCCATCGCTCTTCCCTTCTTACTCTCCCTCCTCGCCCACTGCCTTTCCCATATATAACCCTTGGGCAACTTTTTCTCCACCCACACCCACTCCCTCTCCTCCAGCCACGTTTCGCTGAGAATCATCACATCCCATTCTTCCAATCCTTTCCAAAACTCGTCATCTTTCCTTCTCATTCCTGCCACATTCCAGAAGGCCACTTTGAAACTACTATCTTCCCTCCCTTTCTCCCTACTCCTTACATCCTCCCACCCCTCTACCCTCTTCACTCGTTTCCCTGTTCCTCATACCATTTTTCCCCCAACTCGTCCCATCTTCTTACCTTCCCGTCCACCCACATCTTCATGTACCCCACTTGAACTTTTCTTCCCCTCTCCCTTTCCCTTTCCGCCTCTCTTTCTATATTCCATCTTACCCTCCTTTCCTCCTCCGTAAGATCATCCTCTATTCTCTCCCTCCTTCCCCTAAGTTTTGTCTTAGCCTCCATCACTTTCCGCTTATCCTCCCTACACCCCAGCTTTACCAACACCATTCCTCCCCCTTCCTTTCCCGTTTTTCCTATCTTCATAACCTCCTTTATTCCCGTCTCTTCCACCCCTATCCTTTCCCACAGTTTCCTTATTTCCTCCTTCACCTCCTTCCCCTCCACCCCTACCCCCCTCACAACAACATTATTCCTTCTCCCCTCCCTTTCCTTTTTATCTTGTCTTATTTCCATTCGTCTAACCCTACATCTCCATTCCTCCCCTACCCCTTCTCCTTCATCTACCTTATCCCCCTTTTTCATTTTTTCCTTTTCCCATCCCAATACCTTGTCGAACACCTCGTCCATCTTCTTATCTCTACTCTCCCACCTGTCCATCCTTTCCTCCATCTTTTCTCTCCTTGCCCTCTCTTCCCTCATCTCCTTTTCCCACCTCCTCCTCTCCTCTCTCCATTCCTCCTCTACCCTCTTTCTCTCCTCCCTCTCTTTCCTCATTTCCTCCTCCATCCTTCTTCTCTCCTTTCTATCTGCCCTCACTTCCTCCCTCAACTCTCTCATCTCCATCATCAATTCCTTTAACATTCTTTCCATCCCTCCCACCTCCTCCTCTCTCTCAAAACTTCTCCCCTCATCCCTTCTCACCGGCGATCTCTGCGTCAACCCACTCCTTTTAAAACCCTTCCCTTCCTTTTCGTTCCCCCCCCCCTCCCCCTCTTCATCCTCCCTGTCCTTCCTCTTTTTGCCCCATAGGCTATCCAAGCTTCCCGCACTCCCTACACTACTTATACTATCCTTCCTTACCCTCCCCCCTTTTTGCGACCTTTCATTCTCTTTTCCTACCCCCTTTCCTCCCTCCCATCCCTCCTTTTCCTTTCCTACGTCCATTTACCTTTTTCCCTTCCTTCCTTTTATTCTCTCCCCCTTTTCCCTTCCTTCCTATAAACCTATTGCTCTTTATCTCCTTATCTCTCTTTTCGTACTCTCTTTCCTTTCTCTCCTGTTTAAATTTCCCGCCTTCCCGTCAGTCGTCCTAACTCCTCCTTTTTCCCCTAGATCCCGCTACCTGTCTTCTGCTTCTCTTCCTTCCCGCCACTTTACCACCTGTCCTGCCGCCCTAACCTCCAAATGCCTTCCTTCTCACCTTATTCCCTTCACTACACCACTTCCCTTACTTAACCCTTTGCCCTCTTCCCTTCGCCTACTCCACACGTTTTTCCCCACTCACTCCCTAATCACCGCCTAGCACTTTCACTCCTCTTTCCTCTTTCCACTGATCACACCGCTTTCATACACTCCTCTCTCGCACGCGACCGGAAACGGAAGTCTACATCTATTAATTTGTTTTTTCTATTTTTTAACTCAATCGTGATAAAAAATTGGAAACTGTTTTTTGGTACTTTATTAGTGGATTAAGTCACACGCTGGGGAAACGTTCGGTTTTCAAGTTATTATTTCTGCACTTTCCATAGTATGTATTTATCAATTTTTTTAGTTTTATTGAAATTGTTGACGTTATTTTTTTAAATAACCTCAGACTTTGTTATGAGTTGTATATTAACTCAAATTTTTATGAACTTAGTTAACAATATTCAGCATTTTCAACGCGAAAAATGGAATGTTGCATTTTCCCCTATTTCTTTGGATTCAGGCCCACTGTACGATATAGAATACAAGTGATTACTCCATTATTAGCAACTATTGTCAAATCTTGTTTTCGCAGTTCCAAGGACAAATATATATTGTTTATACAAGTTCGTGGAAGGTAACTAAAAAGTCGAAAAATACTGATATTTTTTCAATGGGTTTCTTATAGAAAAATAAATGTATAAAACGAATTATTTGCTATTATTTTGCAGAATCGATACTATTTCTGACCCCTTTAACTTTACTTTAACAAACTTTGAAAGAAATCACTTAAAATTTTGCATAAAACAACAAATTTGACATGTGTTTACACTAGGGCTCTCAGTATTTCTCGGATTTACGGATATCCGAGTTTTGGGTATCCGAGTCTTGAGTATCCGAGTCTGAAGTACCCGATTTTTGACTATCCGAGTTTTGAGTATCCGAGTACTCGGATACCCAGAAAATGTATATTCGGATATCCGGATATCCGGATACTTATTTAATTTAGATTCGAGTACCCGTGTATCAGGATATATCCGAGTACTCGAATTACTCATTACAACTCGAAATCCGGGATAAGATCTGTATTCGGTTTCGAATATTTTATCATAATGACTCAATAAAGTTCTGTTTATTTGGATTCTAATTAAAGAGGGCCAGGTTTAACTACAGCGATTAAAACACAAATGGGAAGAGTATTATATTAATATTTTATTTGCAGTTGTACGTACATATATCACTACGATAATAACTTCCGATTTTGGTATAAAAAAACAAGTTTGTTTACATTTTCCGACGATAAACACGATCTTTTGGCAGTTACAATATTACCTGCCGTGGAAAAGACCCTCTCCGAACTTGCTGATGATGCAGGTATGCACAAATATTTTTTTTGCTAAAAAAGCCATTTTTGGAAATTTAGGTTCCCGTAATTTCCACCAACTTATCTGATCAAGGTTGTGACCAATTTGCTGTTCCCTCAAATACATATCAAATTCAGTAACTGAATGTTCTTCAGTACTATTTTTAGCAAATATAAAATCTAAAGCGGTTTTTTTTATTTTCGGTATATTCTGGGACCCTATGTTGTCATCTACCATGTCGCGTAATATGTTTTTTACTGCTTCGTGAATTAATGTTCTAACGTTTTCTGACTCGAAATCGAGATCCTTGTGTCGAGGATCCAAGAATGAAGCCAACTGAAGAATACTAATTTTAGATGTCTCAATATTAGGTTGCAATTGAAATTTTGCAGATAAATCAACAGCAAGTATTGTTTTCAGTTGTATTATTATATTAATATCATCTGGGTCTATTATTAGATGTTTATCAATGAGACTATGAATAATGGGTCGAATTATCGATATGCTCACATTTTTTTCAGAACTAAATATCACTGTAGCGACCTCTATAGGCTTCAAAACATTTATTATATCTTCAAGAAGAGACCAATCATTTTCACTCATTTCTAATTTTCTAGCGATATCTACTTTCGTCGTGATTCGATCAGCAAGAACAGAAGTAATTGCGGACCTATTTTTAAACAGTCTTTCACACATATAGAAAGTGGAATTCCATCGAGTTGGACACTTCTGTATTAGCTGCAAGCGAGGAAGCTCTAATTGATCTTGCTTTTTTTTCGAGTGCACTTGTAGCTAAAGCAGAATGCCGAAAATGACTGACTATTTTACTGCTTTTGGTACAAACTTCTTCAATTTCTTTGATATCAAGTCCCTTTTTAACACTTCATTGTATTGTGTGAGCAGCACAACAGACTCCTACAATATCCTGTTCCATTAAATCTACTGCATTAATTATGTTACGAGCATTGTCGTGAACGATTCCTACAACTTTATTTTTCAAACCCCAATCGTCTATACACTTTTCAAGTCTCCTCGCCAGATTCTCAGCAGTGTGATTTTCTTCCATTTCTTCTGTTGTTAAAGTAAATGCTTTACATATCCAATTTTTATTTATGAAATGAATCGTAATAGTCAAATATGATTCTTGAGACCGAGATGTCCAACAATCTGTCGTCAAAGATACAATTGGCTCATTATTAAATTCCTCTTGTAGCTTTGATTTTGTTTCTGTGTATAGCAATTTAATTCTTTTCAAAATTGTTTCCGAACATGGAACTTGGTATGTTGGATTAACTATCTTCATAAAATTCCGAAATCCTTTACTCGATACAAAAGATATAGGTAATTGCGTTACAGATATCATTTTCGCTAATGTTTGAGAAATTATCTCTGAGTTCTGTTCTACTCTTCGTGAATTAGAAGACGCTTGTCCATTAATCTCCCTATTATCAAACTGTGCGGTCACATTATTTTCTTCTGAGGGATTATCTTCGTTAGTCGAAGTATTATATCGCCTAATTATAATAAATAGGAGATTAAATATGAACATATTACATTATGCCGTTTCAAAATAAAAACTTACCCTCGTTTGTTTTGTACAGCTTCATCCTCCGTCCTGATGGAATGTATATTTGTCAAATGTTTGTTCAGGGATGACGTTGAACTCCCGATTGAAAAAATACGATCACAAATGTCACATTTTGCTTTATAATTTTCTATTTTGGTGCAAAATCGCCACACCCAACTGCGTTGTGAAATTATAATTTATATGTAATATTAATGTCAAATTTATTCTCTCAGTACGTAACGTAGCTGACGACGAAACGACAAAGACTGATTGTCGAGAATCGTTCGTTGTCGATCGCTTGAGAAACAAAAAGCGATAGCATGCATACATTGTATGAGAAACCACGGTGGTTGTCTGTTTCGAATGTGTGGTCGATTGTCTTTTGCATCAGTCACACATAGTATATGGGTTTAGGCTGCAGAGATACTCAGTTGCAAATCAAAAAAGTGTTTGATATCTGAATCTAAATTAAGCAGGTATCCTTATTCCGAAATCACAGATACAAGATGAACTTAATAGTTTTAATACTGAGCTGCCGATACTATCCGTGACGACACATTGTCAGACATCTCGGTTTCACGAGTCGTTATTGATCATTACGATTCATTTCATAAATAAAAATTGGATATATAAAGCATTTACTTTAACAACAGAAGAAATGGAAGAAAATCGCACTGCTGAGAATCAAGCGAGGAGACTTGAAAGTTGTATAGACGATTATGGTTTGAAGAATAAAGTTGTAGGAATCGTTCACGACAATGCTCATAACACAATTAATGCAGTAGGGTTTAATGGAACAGGATATTGAAGACGTGTATGTTGTGCCGCTCACACAAGGGACTTAATATACATGAAATTGAAGAAGTTTGTACCAAAAGCAGTAAAATAGTCGGTTGATTTCGGCATTCTGCTATAGCTACAAGTGCACTCGAAAAAAACAAGATCAATAATTTAGATCTCCCTCGCTTGCAGCCAATACAGAAGTGTCCAACTCGATGGAATTGCACTTTTTATATGTGTGAAAGAGTGCTTAAAAGTAGGTCCGTAATTACTTCTGTTCCTTCTGACACCTAAATTAGTATTCTTCAGTTGGCTTCATTCTTGGATCCTTGACACAAGGATCTCGATTTCGAGTCAGAAAACGGCAAAAAATCAATTTATGAAGCAGTAAAAATATATTACGTCATATGGTAGATCACGATATACGGTCCCAGAATATAGCAAACATAAAAAAACTGCTTTAGATTTTTTATTTGCTAAAAATAGTACCGAAGAACATTCATTTACTGAATTTGAAATGTATTTAAGGGGAATTAAGAGAAACTAAATTTCCAAAAATGACTTCCTTAAGAAAAAAATACCCATGTATGCATACCTGCAACATCAGTAACTTCGGAGAGGGTCTTCTTTACAGCGGATGATATTGTAACCACCAAAAGATCATGTTTGTCACCGGAAAATGTAAATAAACTTGTCTTTTGTACCAAAATAGGGAGTTATTATCTTAGTGTATATGTATAACTGTAAATAAAATATAAATATAATTCCCTTCACATTTCTCGTTTTAAGGGGTTATACCTAGTCAAGCGGCCAATAAGAAGCGAATGTTCGTGAATTTTTTTTGACAAAGTGGAAGTATATATTTTTACAGAACTTTTTGTACTTAAAAGAGCAACATTTAAAGAACATTTGGTATTTTTTTTCACAGAAAAATATTTATGTTTATAATAAAGTAACAACCGACATCCAAGAAACCTTTTTAATAATTTGGTTTTGCGGTGAGCACTGCCATTCGGAACCAAATTATTTATAATCAAAAAACAAAAAAAAAATTCGTTAGTATATTAATGTATCTTCTGCTTAACGGAGGGAATTTCCGAAATATTAATTTAAAACAAAATGGCGGCTATTTAAAGTTGAAATCATGATTTTATCCCGTAAATTTTTGCATGAAAAAATCAGGATTTCAACTTTAAATAAAAACCATTTTGTTTTAAATTAATATCTTGAAAATTCCCTCCGTTAAGCGGAAGATACATTAATATACTAACGAAATCTTTTTTGTTTTTTGATTATAAATAATTTGGTTCCGAATGGCAGTGCTCACCGCAAAACCAAATTATTAAAAAGGTTTCTTGGATGTCGGTTGTTACTTTATTATAAACATAAATATTTTTCTGTGAAAAAAATACCAAATGTTCTTTAAATGTTGCTCTTTTAAGTGCAAAAAGTTCTGTAAAAATATATACTTCCGCTTTGTGAAAAAAATTCACAAACATTTGCTTCTTTTTGGCCGCCTGACTAAGTATAACCTCTTAATCACTTCAGTTAAACTTGCTCTCTTTAATTGGAATCGATATAAAGAAAGCTTTATCCAACCATGATGATAAAATATCCGAAACCGGGTAGTCGGTTACTCGGATCCAAGTACGGATATCCGGATACTCAGATCCGGATTTCGATCCGGATTTCGAGTTATAACCAGCAATCCGGATACTCGGATATCCGGATAATAAGAGCCCTAGTTTACACGCAGATCAGATGTAGCCGTCATGATATTTTTACATTTTTTACAAGAGCTCATATTATTAGTTTACAAGAAATATATATATAAAAAAAAAACAATTCCATAAGTTATGAATTCTGACTTCTTTCCTTATTTCTGGATAATCTGTCCGAATGTGAGATGGATCGCAGAGCGGCTAGAGTCGCAGAGCGTCTAGAGTCGCTAAACTGCTTCTGGAGCAGTAGAGCGGCAGCCGCTGCGCGACTTGGCGATTCTGCTGTTACGGCGGAACACAGACACTCGTGGCATTGTGTAGTGTCTCGAGTAGCCTAGGCTGCTCATGAACCAAACGCGCATAGGCTATAGCAATCCTGGCGCGGCCGCAGCAGTCGCAGCCGCCCATAGGAGTTGGGATGAATGCTTTTCCATTGTACCAGTCATCGCGACAGCGGCTGTAGCCGCCGGTCGCAGTCGCTGGCGGCTGTAGCCGCTTATTGGAACGGCCACCTTTATGCGTTTCAAGAAATTCTATGAATTTTCTGTGAGATAGAAATTTATTTCCGCCCTTAATAGAATTGACTAGTTGCATAACCTTCTTCATGGCGGAAGATAATTTTATATCTCTCCCACATAACGCTTCCTGATGAATGATACAGTACATCATTGGGAATTTAAACCCGCGTTTTTTAAACTGCCCGTTCAGTCCTATTTTGGCACCTGTCATGGCTTTTGCTCCATCGGTTACCACTACAGAGCATTTAGAAAAGTCAACCTGGAATTTTTTAACAGTGTTCTCTACTGCGTTAAAAATATCCAGTCCTGTCGTTGTATTGTGCAAAGGCACGAAGTCCAAAAGCTCCTGGACATACGAAAAATCATTTTGTACAATGCGAGCGAAAATGCTCAATTGTCTCGTATGCCGGTTATCGGTGCTTTCATCCAAACACAAAGAGAAATAACGACAGTTAGTTAAAAGTTCAAGTAACTTTTGCTCTGTGGATGCGCCTATATAAAAAATACGGGAGCTCACAGTTTTTTTTACCCAATGCGATGCTCCCAGCTTCTTCAAGAGTGATACACGTCCCGAAAGATTTAACCGCTTCAATGAGAGATTTCTTTACGAAATCGTCCTCAGTGAACGATTTACCCTACTTTGCTATTAAATGACAAATAGCGTAAGAAGCTATGCGAGCTTTTTCCATCGAAGAAGCTTCTTCAGGAATATACGTACGACCTTCTTGATATACTAATTTGAGCCCCTCTATTAAATCAAATTTTTTGCGGCCTTCATACGATGTATACTTTTGCGCATGATAAGGTGAAAAGTGCCGTTCAATAGCATTTTTCTTTACTAGGGCAGGCTCAAATCCGCAAAGAAGACACATCGTACGATCACTAATTTTAGCGAAAAAAAGTTTTCCCATACCTTGACAAAATTTTGATAATACCTTTTCTCTGTAGACATCTTGATCTGTTTCGCCGTCTGTTCCATCTGAACGAATGGAAACGAAAATACGTTACAGTTACAGAGACTGTTTTCTGTTTTCCAACATTATATCAGTGACTGTTTTCTGTTTTCCAACATTGTATGTAACGTATTTTCGGTCAGACGTTTCCATTCATTTAGATCGAACAGACGTAACTAATCAACTCTATCAAGGGCGGAAATAAATTTCTATCTCACAGGAAATTCATAGAATTTCTTGAAACGCATAACGCTGCTTACACTGATGTCGCTTTGCATTGCGAAGTATGCTGGCTCAGTGCAGCGAAATGTTTAAGTCAATTCTTTGCTATAAGAAATGAGATCGATCTTCCATTTCTTGCAAGAATATCAAGAAAAAAAGGGAGCAGAATATTTCCCCTTATTAACAGATGCGACTTTCCTTTGTGAACTCTCACTTATAGTAGATCTGACTAATCATTTAAATACATTAAATTTAAAACTGCAGAAACCCGGTCAAACTATTTCGCAGTTGTGGAGCCACGTCAATTATTTTCGTAGGAGGCTGGTAGTGTATCAAACTCATCTCCTGTTGGAAGAAAAAAAATTTTCTTTTTCCCTCGTGTAGGGTAATTTTCGAGGAATTCGGCAATGAGTGTGATTTTGATAATCATTTACACGTTCTTCAATCGGTGATAGATCAGTTCGATGAGCGTTTCACTGACTTCGATTTGCTCAGAAATGATCTAATTCTCTTTGAGAATCCCCTGACCGTAAAAATTGAAGAACAGGCCCTCGAGTATCGAGAAGAACTGTGCGATCTTCGGCACGACATTTCTTTGAAAACGAGGGAAGAAAAAGGAGCCGAAGTCTTTAAAACGCTGGAAGAATCAACATACCCTAAACTTAGAAATTTCGCGCTCCGAATTTTTTCCATGTTCGGGTCAACATATTTGTGCGAATGTTCGTTCTCGAAAATGCGTGCCATTAAGACAGAACAGCACACACGGCTAAACGATTCCTCGCTTTCAACTTTAATACGTACAACGTCGATCAGCCCCGTTGATATTTTAGATATGCCCAGCACGTCTAAACGTGCGCGAAAATTAAGTTTTCCCAAACGTATTTAAAATTTTGATAGTAAAACGCGTTTTTCCTATCCATTTTTATCGCGTGACACAGTGGAATAGGCCTACAGGGGATACCACTGACAAAAAAAACGCATCGATAATAGTACCCCATGGGTGATGCGGAAATCTATTGATACGGGTGTCGCCCCAATGCGCCACGCGCGGTTCATATGGTACGGGTCTGAAGAGCTCGAAGCTCCTAGGCCCGCCGCGAGGGCCAAGACGCGCGGCGGGAGAAAGGAAGCGTTGCCTCCGAAAAACGGCCGCTTCGTTCACTTTAGTTCCATGCCTGACTTAGAATTTGAATATAATTTGATTAAATACAGATTAAATGTAAGTACAGATTAAAAGCTTGTATATTATTTTATGTAAAGCTATTTATAACTTGGAATTTGAATACAATTTGATTAAATACAATGTAAGTACAGATTAAAAGCTTGTATATTTTATTTTATGTACAGTTACTTATAAATTAGAATTTGAATAGATTTTAAATACATTTTAAAACAGGAAACGGAACAAGCTAATAATAACATATGAAAAAGTACTTATTTTCTACCAAACATTTTAAAACAGGAAACGGAACAAGCTAATAATAACATATAAAAAACTACTTATTTTCTACCATACATTTTTAAACAAGAAACGGAACAAGCTAATAATAACATATAAAAAACTACTTATTTTCTAAACATTTACTTAAAATTTCTATCAAAGATTGTTGCATCTGCATTCTTTCATTGTGCATTTGTATCATTTCTGTTCTTCTCTCTTCTCTTTCCTTTTCTTTATCTGTTTTTTGTTCAAGTCTTTTCCTTTTTATAAGTATTAAAATATGTTCTCGGCGCACAGTTTCGGTCAGTGAAAATTGAATAAAAGCTAATTTGCAATTACGAAAGTAACATCTTCCAACGTTTCGGTCAATGTTCAGACCATTATCAAGGAAATTAGAAACAGTAAAAGCAGTACATAGTTTCTAATTTCCTTGATAATGGTCTGAACATTGACCGAAACGTTGGAAGATGTTACTTTCGTAATTGCAAATTAGCTTTTATTCAATTTTCACTGACCGAAACTGTGCGCCGAGAACATATTTTAATACTTTTAAAAATCTTACGGTCGAAATTATAATTCTTTATTTTCCTTTTTATGTCTTCCCTTTCTTCTTCTATTTTTGTTAAAAAGTTTTCTAACATTACGTCCACTCTTCTTTTTTTCCCTGGATTCACATTCATATTCACATATACAATATAAAATAGTACTATTATAATTCACATAAACTTACCTTTGCTAGAAGATTTAGATGTCGAGGCTATGGGTGCTACTGGTCCCTCACTTGAGGCCTCAGCAACAGGGCTTATTGCAGCCTTCTCACCCATTATGGAATCCATTGCCTAATCAAGTAATAATAGATTATTATTTTATATAGTACTTTGCACTGATGCCTGAAAATTTGTCCTCATTCCCAAACTTATATACAGGGTGTCCCAAAAATGTTGCGTTTCCTTAAAGGGGGTGATTCTGGGGGTGATTTCAAACAACTTTTTCCTTTGCGAGAATGCTCTCCGATGTTTCGTTAACGAGATATTAATAAAAAGCACCGACCAATCACAGCGCGAGTCTGACGGCCGAGTTCCCGCGGTAGCGTGGCTACGAGCCGCGCTGCGACTGCGACGAGCAAGCAACTCGGCATGCATCGAAGAAACTTGCGTAGAATGGCAAATGAAAAAGACGTAACAAGTAAAATCGAACATGTTGTCATGGTTTGTTCATCATTTAAAGTGAATAATGAATAAAGGATAAATGGATGAAAATCACGTGTAACGTAAAAAGACGAATACGCAGTTTTTTTTTAGAAGATTCGAAAATAATAATTATTTGAAGTGGGAGGATAAGGAATACGTAAATTTCCTTGTGTTAATAACGTAGCCACGAAAAGGTAATGTAACAGGAAATTAACGAAAGGTGATAGGCGTTAGTAACTAAAACTCACCCTTGTTGGAAATTCACCTGCAGCTTGAAAATCTGTGTCACAGGGTCACCGAACCGATCCTGGTCATCGATGGACGTGCTCCGTGCACAGCTGGTCCCAGGTATCCTTACATTCCCACTACCCAAAGTTAAGGGTCGCAATGTCAGGTGCGTCCAGGTCAACGTACCGAATATTCACTTCACTGCACGGCTACTAACACTGATCACTTTATTTATCCTGAAGTATTCTTGGGCCGTGTACATTTCTGCGACGCGATTGCTAGCTGACTGACAGGATTTTTTCCAAGCAACTTCCGCTACCCCCAAGTAGCTTCTCTGGTTCCATTATGAGTTAACTCCCACCAGGGCAAGAGGCTTTAGATAAAAAGAAGCCAACACATTTTCGGAACACGTGTTTTGCAGAAGTGCAACGAACACTTTCACAAAAGCCCGCGCTCCGTCCTTCTACTGCCAATGTACCCATTGCTTCGAGATAGAAAACAGACACCACGTGTATCGGTTCGAAAGGGTCCGAAGAGAAGAGACAGTCTTCGAGTTACTATAAAGAAGAAAATGCATACCATTCCTGTTTCCCCTTTCCGACACCCTGAGTTTACGACTGCTACGAGGCGGAACCAATTAAGTCATAAATTATCCGCAACTGTAGGAAACCGTTCTCTACCGCCGACTCGCCGGACAATAAACCGCGACCCTGGCGAAATGCCCTGGCTGATCAGCCTGATTAATTTTGAAGAACTAGAAATTACAAAGAGGTAGTCCGCTGACTGCGCGTAGTCCCGCCTGCTTCGTCCTACCTTCAAATTAAAGACGGATCCCTTATCTCTCGAGTATAAACACGCGCTCGAATTTCAAAACAAAAGCACGCGTCGACGTATTCCGTGCTAGAGATGGTGGGCCTTGAGGTCCGATTGGTCCCAAACTAACCAATCTGCCCTGCAGCCCTCCCAAACGGCCACTGTCCTGAAGAAGCCCTCTTCACAGCAGTATCTCCTCCCCAAGGTTCACCATCGCTCGCACGGAATACGTCGCTTGCTTATCTCAAGTGTCTAAGCACGCGCTCGAATTTCAAAACAAAAGCACGCGTCGACGTATTCCGTGCGAGCGATGGTGGACCTTGGTGAGGAGATACTGCTGTGAAGAGGGCCTCTTCAGGACAGTGGCCGTTTGGGAGGGCTGCAGGGCAGATTGGTTAGTTTGGAACCAATCGGACCTCAAGGCGAGAGAGAGCGAACAAAACACATCGAGATCGAGTGGGATAAAGCGATCTGACCGACGAACGTCAAAGCAATAGCGTAGGCATCTTTAACGGTTAACTATTATAATTTAATAACTTAAAAATTTCCTTATTTTTCACAATATGTTCAGAAAGTATTATCATTGGGTTGGTATCAGGATAATACTTTCGTGAACATATTATGAAAAATGAGGAAATTTGTATGTTATTATATATTAATGGTTAACCGTTAAAGATGCCTACGCTATTGCTTTGACGTTTGTCGGTCAGATCGCTCTATCCCACTCGATCTCGATGTGTTTTGTTCGCTCTCTTCGTCGCGCGGTACGATAATGTATGTGCCTACTTCAGCCAATAAACAAAATACGTGTGCCCTGTCTTGAGAAGTGTGTTCAAATAGGTGAATCGACCAATCGTCACATCGGTGGACTGCATCGCCCGAGCCCGCCTCCTAGGGATCTTCTTTTGGCCCGCTAATAGTAGTTGTGTCATCTAAAGCGCAGTTGGAAAGCATCTTTATGTACTGGCAGCTCATTTTGATTTCACACCTTTTTTTAATTTTGTAATTATTATTATCTTCTATTTTTTGTGATACAATTAATATGCCGACGATACTAGACTTAGACAGGATGCAACAACATCAAAAAGACGACAAGGAACTTCCACAACTCCTCAAAGACGACAAATCATCATTGAAACTCAACAGACTGAAACTTGACGATATTGAAATTCACTGTGACATTTCAACAGGCATAGTTCGACCATACCTTCCGAAGACACTTCGCAGAGCAGCTTTCAACGTCATTCATGGCCTTTCACATCCAAGCCGAAACGTCACCTCACGTTTGATCCGAGAAAAATACATATGGCCAAGAATCAAGAAGGACGTCATCACATGGGTTCGAGAATGCATACCATGTCAGCGCTCAAAGATTAAACGACACACTCGTCTTGAACCCAAACACATAGATATGCCAGATGACCGCTTCAAACACATACACTTGGATATCATTATGACACCTGATCACAAGGGTTATAAATACTGCCTAACCATCATCGACCGATTTTCGAGATGGCCAGTAGCCGTTCCTCTCAAAGACATTACCGCTGATACAATTACTACTGCTTTATTCGACCACTGGATCGCTCACTATGGTACGCCAACGACAATAACCTCGGATCAAGGCACTCAATTTGAATCAACACTTTTCCAAGCACTGGCAAACCTAATTGGTTGCAATAAGCAAAGAACGTCACCATATCATCCACAATCAAATGGCATCATCGAACGCTGGCATCGCACCTTAAAATCAGCACTGATGTGTTCACCAAAGCCTTGGACGGAAATTCTATCAACTGTACTACTTGGATTACGTACAAGCCTGAAAGAAGACATCCAAGCTTCACCAGCAGAAATGTTGTATGGCACAACACTACGAGTTCCTGGAGAATTCTTCATCAACGCCGACTTCGCAGCTGATCCACAAATCTTCATAGAAAAACACCGCGAATACATGAGGGGTTTGAGACCTACACCAACAGCACACCATGTAAAATCAAGAATTTTCATCGCCAAAGATCTTCATACATGTAGCCATGCATTCATTCGGTGCGACCACGTCAAAGCACCACTAGAACAACCATACAGAGGACCTTACAAAATCACAAAAAGACATACTGACATACTTTTTTAATTAGACGTGGACGGCACATTGAAAAACATAAATATAGACAGACTAAAACCAGCATACATTACAAAAACGGACGCCGACATTGACATTGAACCCACATACAATGATCAAATGCCAGAACACGAATGGACATCTATAACAAACATACCAACAAAAACATACGCGAATAAGAAAGTCTCTTTCAAAGCTCCCGCTTGAAAAGACTTGGGGAGAGTACTGTGGCAATCATCCACAAGTATAACACACTGTCACGCTTCTACCGACGGACGGAGAAGACATTTTTCTCACCAACATTTATATAACCAGGTCGGCAGCACGGAAAGATAACTATCATCTTCTCTCCACTAACGAAACGGCTAAAGTAGTAGCCATTGTTCCTCTCGCAACCAAAGACTGATTTTGTTAAAATATAGAGCTTACACGCTGTACAGTTTATTTCTGTTAATAAATACATTTCATAAAATTACCACCATTTTCTGAACACAAATTATTATAGTTGAAAAAAGCTATAAGTGTAGGCTCGATGGAGATACTGAAACTAAAATCCGTATGGCTGCATGCAAGAATAAGAAATGCTTGTATACGGTTCCCTCCAGTACACCATTCAGTATAACTGGCCCTGTATACAGCAGGAACTGACGAAATTCGGTCGCTTTATATTTAGAGCATAGTTCAATAGCTCTGGGACGTCTGGCAAAGTCTGAGGGGCAATATCTGTTAAGACTCTTCAGTCTCGTAGACAGTATAGAAATGTCTCTGCGGCGCAATTTTGAGAAAGGGGAATATTCTCCATGTACCCATGCAGACAACAGTTTCCGAGCGATCCCTTGGTACCTCATACCCAGTGGTACCCTTTGTTCGACGTGCTACCCTTTGTGCTTGAAAAGGATCGCTCGAATTGGTCGTACATTTTGGCGGTACTGTGGACGACGCCACGGATTGGCTGCGCCGTATTGCCGACATTCGTGATTGATCGGGACTCTACTTCCTACTTCACGTTTGTTTCGAATTCTCGTTCATTCCGAGGTGGCAGTCATCGACAGCAGTACCAAGGAATTCTGAGAGCATTTTATATCCAAGTAAATCATCCCGAGACATCCAGAAGGCGTAAGTAGTTATGGAATTGAATAATTTAAAATTGTCTACGTCGCGGAAACCCGGAGACGCATTATCGGCGAGACAGAAAAGGAGGGTTATGCGCGAGGTGCGAAAGAACTTACGCGTGCGATACCGTTCCAGATTGAATACGGTCAGTAGAGTAGTGAATAATTCTTCTACCGTGCAAGATGCTGCTGGAACATCTGCAGGTTGCAGTTCGTCCGCTCCTGGTAATTTAATCCCCGATAGTTTCAGTGATAGGCTCGATATAAATGTAGAAAACGCTGGTCCTTCTACTTCCACGTCACGCGTTTCTAATCTCCGCGATACCGTTTCATTGTCCTGTGCTACTTCCTCCGAGCCATCTTTTCGCCAACGGTTAGCGTCTTGTTTCGTAGACAACAATTTGACACACGTTCAAGGAAATAATATATTATCTCTCCTTCGAACACATTCCTGTTTCTCCCAGTTGCCTCAGGATGTTAGAACGCTTGTATCTACGCCACGTAATCCTGCTGTCACATTTGTCGTGCCACCAAGAGAATACATTCATTTCGATCTGGAAGCAGAAATTGTTAAAAGTCTCCCGAACAATTTGTCGTTATCATTTGTTACACAGTTAGATTTAGATTTTCATACCGATGGATGTAGTTTGGACAAATCAAGTTCCATTCATATCTGGCCTGTCCAATGTAGGATTTCAAATATTCCTCGGATAAAGCCGATAGTGGTAGGCATCTATAAAGGTCCCCAAAAACCACACGACCCCAATATTTTCTTTGAGAAATTTACTGCAGACGTCGAGGCCATCATGTCCAACGGAGGAATAAATTTTCATTCCACTAAGTTGCCCATAAGACTGAGATGTTTCATAGCCGATGCCCCAGCTCGAGCATTTGTATTAAATCATCGTGGGCATATGTCTTTCCATCCCTGTTCCAAATGTGCAGTTGCTGGTACCCTGAACGGTAGGCATTACGCTTTCAATGGGATACATCATTCTCCTCGAACCGATGAGGATTACATTAGGCAGTTAGAAACATCACAAGAATCATCACAGAAACATCACAAGCTAGGTACAAGCCCATTGTCATTGCTACAGATAGGAATGGTTTCGCAAGTTCCATTCGAGTACATGCATCTTGTATGTTTCGGCGTAGTAAAGAAACTGTTGTCTGCGTGGGTACATGGAGAATATTCCCCTTTCTCAAAATTGCGCCGCAGAGACATTTCTATACTGTCTACGAGACTGAAGAGTCTTAACAGATATTGCCCCTCAGACTTTGCCAGACGTCCCAGAGCTATTGAACTATGTTCTAAATATAAAGCGACCGAATTTCGTCAGTTTCTGCTGTATACAGGGCCAGTTATACTGAATGGTGTACTGGAGGGAACCGTATACAAGCATTTCTTATTCTTGCATGCAGCCATACGGATTTTAGTTTCAGAATCTCCATCGAGCCTACACTTATAGCTTTTTTCAACTATAATAATTTGTGTTCAGAAAATGGTGGTAAGTTTTGATTATGCACCAAACTCAATATGCTACTCCAGAGTTAAACGCTATTGTTGTGAATGCGCAAATGGTAACCGAACCGTCGGATGCTGTTCACACATAGCTGCAATAATTTATTACTTGTCGCGTGCTCGGTACCTTTCAAAAATTGTAAGACCTGCAGAAATTCTTAGTAAAATATTCAACAGTGAACACGTGACACCAATAATTAACGAAGACAGCGATGAAGATTAAAAACATCACACACGATTTTTGTTGCTATCCACGCATAATTGTTAAAGGTAAGAGATTCGAAAACGATCTTCACATATTAATATAATGTAGGAAATATTAAATAATATCGTAATTGGCAGGATACTTGACAAGAGAAACGCAGTCCGAACTCATGTTTACGTATATTTCAGGTTAATATTTTTCAAACATTCTTAAATCATTTGAAAACCAACATTGATCATTGTCATATAGTTAGAAAATATATATAATTACGGAAAAAAAGAAAAAACTTTGCCCAAGCCGACTTGGAAGTTCGAGATTCGAACCTATGTTAAAAAAGTTCGCAGCGGTATAGCAGCTCGACACTCTATTTTTTTTTTTTTTTGAAAGTGTTTATTGAGGAATGGAATAGAGCTGTTTCGAGACTCGAAACATTCGAGTAGCTTGAAGTTCGAACCGAGCGGGACTCGATTTTTCGAGCCGAGCCGAGACTCGAACGGTTTCGGGTAACCCGAATGTTTCGGGTAGCTCGATTTTTTCGAGCCGCTCGAATGTGTTCCGGGTAGCTCGATTTTTTCGAGCCGCTCGAATGTGTTTCGGGTAGCTCGATTATTTCGAGCCGCTCGAATCTGTTTCGTTTAGCTCGATTTTTTTCAAGCAGCTCCTATGTTTCGGGTAACTCGAATGTTTCGAGCCACCCGAATATACTTATTTTAGGTAGTCGACTGTATGGTGCAGTGTGCTAGCTTGGTGTAGCTGGAACGTTTTGTAGGGACCGAGTATAAATTAAATTAGATGTATAATATGAGATGTATAGATATGAAAACCATATCAAGTTATTTAACCCTAAGTTCCCACAGGAAAGAAGTCGACTCAACATGAGAGAGAATTTGAAATTAAACTTGAATAAGTTTGAAAATATCCTAAATGTGATTAAATTTTTCAAAGAGAGAAATTCGCTTGATCTCTTGTAATGGAGCACTAGGTAGCTCTAGGTTTGGTCGAATTATGTTGTGATTTATATTTTACACCTTCTGGGAAACCAAATTCAATCCAATAACTGCTCTTGGGGATATAATAAAGTCAACCCTTATATTATATATAGAAAACTTTACTAAAGTTTATTTCGTATGCAAGAACAAATGCGACAAAAGTGAAAACATATATGAGAATATATTATTATTATTTTTATTATTATTATAATATAAACGGGACAAGATCCCATATTTTAAAAGTACATAAACAACAACGCATTACAAAGAATAGTACTTATTGCACAGAATTATCATGAAAGATGCCACACGACAGACTGTATAACGAGGGACGGAACGAACTGCGAGAACAATTAAAAGAGTCAATGTCATAGTATAATATATTGCATTATTTACAGTAATATTCACGCAAACGTAAAACTATATACATACACTATTTAACTATAAACTATATACATACACTACATTAAAATATATACATAAAACATCAACGATGCCGGGAATGTTCTTGGATGGACAAGATTATTTGGGTGAGGGAACACCTATAGGAGTGGTGGTAATCTGTGCATCATGCATCACGTGTGCAGGTGTTCCCCCACCCAAATAATCTTGTCCATAGATTATAGAAGAACATTCCCGGCAACGCTGATGTTGTATGTATATATTGTAGTGTAGAAAGAACTTCGCACAAAGAACTATACATTTTAGCTATGGTTAGCTCTTAAATTTGCTGATAAGCAGCAAATTTGCTCCACTTTCTCGCATAAAAGGGAGGCGCGTTTATACGTTACAATATTTCCAGCTGTTGAAAACAGTCTCTCACTATATGCTTGGCTAGCTGGAATGCCCAAAACATTCTGTGCCACAATGGCCAGATTCGGCAACCGTGCTGAATTTTCCTGCCACCATTTGAGAATACATTTATCGGCTGGTAGGACCTTTTCATTGTAATACCATTTACATTCGTTGTCTATGGTACGTAGTGGATTTTCGTTACTTTGGTCCTCCTCCTTCGAAATATTGCAGAACTCTTCCATTAAACTTCCCGCCGACGTTGATGCTGCAATGAAAATATATAAAATACGTTATTTTGCATTGTCACATAATATTAATTTTTTTTCAAGCATACCTAAAGTCTCTGACATGTCATTTGTCGTTGCCACATTTGTTTCTTGGATTCCTGCGTACTCCATAATTTTACCCTGTAATAATGCGCACGCCGATTCCCTTTTTTCGTTCAGTAACAGTCTGTCCTTAAAACGAGGGTCCAATATCATGGCCATTATTAAAATTTCACACTCGTCAATAAAATTGAACCTGATATTTAGGCCCAATAGCAGGTTATTCTGGAGATCTATCGCAGGATTAGAGACCTGCCGTTGCGATAAACTACTTAACAGTTTTTTCAGCATATGTACGGTCGGTATATACCGAGATAAAGTGGGTGCTTTATCCATTGTCATGATTAATGTCGCTTCTTTAAACATTTGTAGCGAATCAGAATAATATTGAATGTGAGACCACTCGGTACGGGTGAGGTTTTCGGGCATTCGCGAATCGCTCAATACTGCACTTATTGCACGCCGTACTTGAAGTAGGCGCTCCATCATGTCGTATTGGGAATTCCACCTAGTTGCCACATCACGAATGAGACCAAGTGGTTTCGATTTGGGGGAAACTTTTCTCTGTTCTTTCTTCAATTGTTGTTCCGCCGACGCAGAATGATGAAAGAACCGAACAATACCTCTGCACTTTTTTAAAAGTGTGGTCATATCCTTGCAACTTTCAATTGCGTCCTTTACTACGAGCTGGAAAGAACATCAAATCAAATTTAACATAAACCAAAAATAATTTTTAATTTATTTCTAATGTCGACTTTTTTGTACATTTACCTGCAATGTATGGGCAAAACAGGGTATGCGTTCCCATTCGTTACACAATTTTACGGCTTTCACAATATTTGCCGCATTATCCGTGGTAAAATATATTTTTGTGTTTATTTTGTTCAAACCCCATTCCTCAATGCCGTTGCGCAATACCTGGTTTAAATTTTCACCGGTATGGGATTCTTTGACAGGTTTTATGCGCAGGGTATAATTTTTTAATTCAAAATTTGAATTTATATAGTGGACAGTCAGCGACACGTAACTGTCGTTGGCACGTGAGGTCCAGCCGTCTGTAGTGAAGGCCAAACTTTGTACATTTCCCTACAAAATTATAATAGATTTTAAACATTTTACTTATAGCGAAAAAGATATTATAATACAGATTTAAGTACTATTACACTTATGGATCAGGTGATGCTGGTAACTATTACAACTAATATTATACAAACTTTACTTACATTTGCGACGTCACTATTAATAATTTGTTGCAGTCTCTTTTTCTCTTTCATGTACATATTCGGAATTATATGATCCGAAAAAGTGGTTCGAGTTGGAAGCTGATAAAGTGGCTCAGCCACTTTCACGAACTCTCTAAAACCCTTATCCTTCAAAAGTGAGAATGGTTGATAGTCTAGAACTATCATTCGCGCAATTGCGTTCGTCAATTCTTGGGCCCGAGGTGAATCTTTATCTAACAAAGGCGTATTGTTATACTGCACAGGCACACTAGTCGATGGTTCCTCCGCGTTCATTTCCACATTATTTCTGCTGTAAACCTCCTTATGATAGGTCTCCATGTGTCTTTTTAATGAGGAGGTAGACCCTCCGGTCATTTTCATTTTCTTATTGCACTGCGTGCAACAACACTCGTCACGACTCAGCTTCGTGAAAAATTTCCATACGGGGCTTACATTTTTTCGCGCTCGTTTCGTAGCCGATGATGGCCCCGCGCTTTCCACTTCGATATTCATCGTTTCCGAGGCCGTACCCGCACTTGCAGATATTGGAATGTCGCGAAATTCATTTTCGCCCCCGCTATTCTCACTAACTTCTACCACATCAGACATTTTTGTTTCCAAAGTTAAAAGTAATAGCGTAGGTGTACGTCAAAGAGCAAACCGTTGTGTTGTTTGTTTCTTGTTTGCCAACCTAGCGACCACTTAACAACGGAAAGAACAATCGAGTGCGAAAACGAATAATTTCGTCAACGATTGCGATCGGTTTGCTCTTTGACGTACACCTACGCTATTACTTTTAACTTTGGAAACAAAAATGTCTGAAAAAGACACATGGAGACCTATCATAAGGAGGTTTACAGCAGAAATAACGTGGAAATGAACGCGGAGGAACCATCGACTAGTGTGCCTGTGCAGTATAACAATACGCCTTTGTTAGATAAAGATTCACCTCGGGCCCAAGAATTGACGAACGCAATTGCGCGAATGATAGTTCTAGACTATCAACCATTCTCACTTTTGAAGGATAAGGGTTTTAGAGAGTTCGTGAAAGTGGCTGAGCCACTTTATCAGCTTCCAACTCGAACCACTTTTTCGGATCATATAATTCCGAATATGTACATGAAAGAGAAAAAGAGACTGCAACAAATTATTAATAGTGACGTCGCAAATGTAAGTAAAGTTTGTATAATATTAGTTGTAATAGTTACCAGCATCACCTGATCCATAAGTGTAATAGTACTTAAATCTGTATTATAATATCTTTTTCGCTATAAGTAAAATGTTTAAAATCTATTATAATTTTGTAGGGAAATGTACAAAGTTTGGCCTTCACTACAGACGGCTGGACCTCACGTGCCAACGACAGTTACGTGTCGCTGACTGTCCACTATATAAATTCAAATTTTGAATTAAAAAATTATACCCTGCGCATAAAACCTGTCAAAGAATCCCATACCGGTGAAAATTTAAACCAGGTATTGCGCAACGGCATTGAGGAATGGGGTTTGAACAAAATAAACACAAAAATATATTTTACCACGGATAATGCGGCAAATATTGTGAAAGCCGTAAAATTGTGTAACGAATGGGAACGCATACCCTGTTTTGCCCATACATTGCAGGTAAATGTACAAAAAAGTCGACATTAGAAATAAATTAAAAATTATTTTTGGTTTATGTTAAATTTGATTTGATGTTCTTTCCAGCTCGTAGTAAAGGACGCAATTGAAAGTTGCAAGGATATGACCACACTTTTAAAAAAGTGCAGAGGTATTGTTCGGTTCTTTCATCATTCTGCGTCGGCGGAACAACAATTGAAGAAAGAACAGAGAAAAGTTTCCCCCAAATCGAAACCACTTGGTCTCATTCGTGATGTGGCAACTAGGTGGAATTCCCAATACGACATGATGGAGCGCCTACTTCAAGTACGGCGTGCAATAAGTGCAGTATTGAGCGATTCGCGAATGCCCGAAAACCTCACCCGTACCGAGTGGTCTCACATTCAATATTATTCTGATTCGCTACAAATGTTTAAAGAAGCGACATTAATCATGACAATGGATAAAGCACCCACTTTATCTCGGTATATACCGACCGTACATATGCTGAAAAAACTGTTAAGTAGTTTATCGCAACGGCAGGTCTCTAATCCTGCGATAGATCTCCAGAATAACCTGCTATTGGGCCTAAATATCAGGTTCAATTTTATTGACGAGTGTGAAATTTTAATAATGGCCATGATATTGGACCCTCGTTTTAAGGACAGACTGTTACTGAACGAAAAAAGGGAATCGGCGTGCGCATTATTACAGGGTAAAATTATGGAGTACGCAGGAATCCAAGAAACAAATGTGGCAACGACAAATGACATGTCAGAGACTTTAGGTATGCTTGAAAAAAAATTAATATTATGTGACAATGCAAAATAACGTATTTTATATATTTTCATTGCAGCATCAACGTCGGCGGGAAGTTTAATGGAAGAGTTCTGCAATATTTCGAAGGAGGAGGACCAAAGTAACGAAAATCCACTACGTACCATAGACAACGAATGTAAATGGTATTACAATGAAAAGGTCCTACCAGCCGATAAATGTATTCTCAAATGGTGGCAGGAAAATTCAGCACGGTTGCCGAATCTGGCCATTGTGGCACAGAATGTTTTGGGCATTCCAGCTAGCCAAGCATATAGTGAGAGACTGTTTTCAACAGCTGGAAATATTGTAACGTATAAACGCGCCTCCCTTTTATGCGAGAAAGTGGAGCAAATTTGCTGCTTATCAGCAAATTTAAGAGCTAACCATAGCTAAAATGTATAGTTCTTTGTGCGAAGTTCTTTCTACACTACAATATATACATACAACATCAGCGTTGCCGGGAATGTTCTTCTATAATCTATGGACAAGATTATTTGGGTGGGGGAACACCTGCACACGTGATGCATGATGCACAGATTACCACCACTCCTATAGGTGTTCCCTCACCCAAATAATCTTGTCCATCCAAGAACATTCCCGGCATCGTTGATGTTTTATGTATATATTTTAATGTAGTGTATGTATATAGTTTATAGTTAAATAGTGTATGTATATAGTTTTACGTTTGCGTGAATATTACTGTAAATAATGCAATATATTATACTATGACATTGACTCTTTTAATTGTTCTCGCAGTTCGTTCCGTCCCTCGTTATACAGTCTGTCGTGTGGCATCTTTCATGATAATTCTGTGCAATAAGTACTATTCTTTGTAATGCGTTGTTGTTTATGTACTTTTAAAATATGGGATCTTGTCCCGTTTATATTATAATAATAATAAAAATAATAATAATATATTCTCATATATGTTTTCACTTTTGTCGCATTTGTTCTTGCATACGAAATAAACTTTAGTAAAGTTTTCTATATATAATATAAGGGTTGACTTTATTATATCCCCAAGAGCAGTTATTGGATTGAATTTGGTTTCCCAGAAGGTGTAAAATATAAATCACAACATAATTCGACCATACCTAGAGCTACCTAGTGCTCCATTACAAGAGATCAAGCGAATTTCTCTCTTTGAAAAATTTAATCACATTTAGGATATTTTCAAACTTATTCAAGTTTAATTTCAAATTCTCTCTCATGTTGAGTCGACTTCTTTCCTGTGGGAACTTAGGGTTAAATAACTTGATATGGTTTTCATATCTATACATCTCATATTATACATCTAATTTAATTTATACTCGGTCCCTACAAAACGTTCCAGCTACACCAAGCTAGCACACTGCACCATACAGTCGACTACCTAAAATAAGTATATTCGGGTGGCTCGAAACATTCGAGTTACCCGAAACATAGGAGCTGCTTGAAAAAAATCGAGCTAAACGAAACAGATTCGAGCGGCTCGAAATAATCGAGCTACCCGAAACACATTCGAGCGGCTCGAAAAAATCGAGCTACCCGGAACACATTCGAGCGGCTCGAAAAAATCGAGCTACCCGAAACATTCGGGTTACCCGAAACCGTTCGAGTCTCGGCTCGGCTCGAATGTCCGAGCCGAGCCAGGCTCGGCTCGGTTGTTTCGAGTCTCGAAACAGCTCTAGAATGGAACAAAGAAATAATAGTAGTAATACATTTTTGGCATACAATAAACATAGAAAAAATTGCCACTCAGTCGCTTTGGTATCGGAATATAACAGTTTGTACAGTGATTCTGTAACTCGCTGTTAGACTAACATAGTTAACTTATGAATAATATATTGCTTAAATAGGAACATCGTTGTGTTATCAGTCTTAGAGTATTGCTTCTTAAGTGTAGTGGAAAATTTCCAGAAAAAAAAACACAATATCGATCGGGAACTAATAAAGATTAGAGGACGCAGAGAGAGAAGAAGGACTTATAGTACTAGGAATATATACACTATTTACAAAAATATACACATCATCGGATTTAGGGACCCGATGTTCTTAGCTTAATGTGTGACTAGAATGAACCTGTCTGCGATCAGACAGATCAGACAAAAAGGGGCTGTTGCCATTAAGCCACCAGTATTTTTGGTAGTTCAGTCTGTGAAAGTCATGGAAATCCTTATCGGGAATTTTAATTGAATATTTAAATTTATTCGTGTCGTAAAGTGAGTCGTTTAGGGTGAGCGCAATTCTTTTGTCGGCTTTATTTCTTCGCCAGTGGTATATCCATGGAATATTACCCTCGTTTTGGATAAGGCCAAGTGCATCACAGGAGAGGAAAGCCTGAGGAGTCATATAACCTGAAGCGAATTCTTTGGAGGCTGCTTCGTCGTCTTTAATTGAAATTGCTTTAAGTAAATCATTGTCTATGTTTGGGAGCTTTGCGAAATATTCGCGGGTAATTTTTAGAAGTAGGTTGTCTATTCTTGGTATTTCAGCCTTATTATATAGGGTTTGATTGCTCACATAGTGCTGCCAATCTGAGCTTTGAGAGCGGTAGAGTCCCAGGCAGGCTCGCAGGCATTTGCGTTCAAAGCAGCGCAGTCTCTCGGCGCAAGTATGATTAAAATTCCACCATACTGGCGCCGCATATGTCAGGATAGGTCGCACTAGCAGCATATACAGGATTGTTTTGGCTTTGGAGGATAAATACTTATTATGGAAGGCTCTACTATTACTTAGCAATGCTCTTCCTGCTTTTTCTAATTGTATGTCGATGTGCTTGTTCCCTCTAAGTAGATAGTCTAGGTGGACACCCAGGTACTTAACAGTCTTCCGGTGCGGGATGGGGGTTCCGGTGTTGTTATTCGGTGCAATGATTGATATTTGGAATCTGTTTTGGCCTACGGAGGATCGAGTGGATAATTTAGATAAGGGCTTACGGAAAAGTATGGTCTCACATTTTGCTGGATTAATTTAGAGATTCCACGACGCTAGATAATTTTTTATCTTGTTTACAGCCCCCTCCAGATCATCACGGATGGTGCTTACCCGGTTGCCAGCCACATATACAACCAAGTCATCCGCAAAGGACAACAATGTCGGATGGCCGATCGTGTTAAAATCAAATAATTTTGGTAGTTCACTAATAAAGATATTAAATAAAATTGGTGAATTAACTGTCCCCTGTTGAAGACCCTCCACGACCCAGAATTTACCCGGAGATACGCTTACGCCGTCCCAAGTCACAAAGCTTTTTCCGCTAACCATATCCCAGACCATGTGAACCAGCCAGCGAGGGAAATCATTTTTGCACATTCTGACCAACAGCCCAATCAACCAGACAGAGTCAAAGGCCTTCTCAACGTCCAGAAGCGCTGTGCCAACAAGTCGGCTCTTGGCAACGTAATCATTTATGTCTGCCATCATTTTGTGGATGGCGTGAGTTGTAGAGTGGTGGTGTTTGAAGCCGAATTGGCTATCAGGTATTATTTTGTTTCTTGTGCAGTGCTCTGTTAATGCATCGTTCAATATCATTTCAAAAACTTTACTCATGCTGGGCGTGAGGCTGATTGGGCGATAACTAGAAGGGCTATTGGGGTTTTTTCCTTTTTTAAGGATGGGGAGGACCTTCGCTTCCTTCCAGAGACTGGGGAAGTAACAATTGTTTATGGCATTGTTAAAGAGTATAGTTAGGTTGAATATTACTTTAGGTGGCAAGTGTTTGAGTACTATTGGTGGAATTCCGTCGAGGGCAGCCGAGGTTTTGTTTGGGAGATGTTTAAATTTATAAGCTAATGATTCTGGGCTGCAAAAAGGCTGTAGTGATTCACCTGCTAGAGTAGGATTACTGGCTGGATTGAGGGCATCAAATTGTACTAAGGTCTTATTTTGGTCTCTATTATTGTGAAATTCTAATTTTACTGCCTCTGCTTCAAGATCTATTATTTGCTTGAATCTAGCGTTATTATTAATGAAGCGGGGTGAGTTGATGAATTCATAATGTGCTCCTATGATGTTAAGCTTATCAAAACGCTCGGTGAATACATATTCGTTCCCTGATTTTTGTATATTATTTAGACTGCAGCCACTTCTATTTAATAGAGCGATTTCGTCTTCGTGGACATGTATGTTATCAATACTAGCAAATGATTTAGGGCGAAAAATTGCATTTATTTTTGGAAAGAAGGAGTCTGACTTCCTGAAATCGATATTCTTGATTTGGTTGGTCCAATAACCCTCAATAGACAGTTTAAACTCGCGTTGTAGAGCTTTTGATAGTTTTTTTTGTGTGATTTTTGCCTCTCGCGTTATTCTTAGGCGAGCTGAAGGGTCTAATATGTGCAATTTATGCAAAAGAGAGACAATGTATTTTTTATCTTTTTGTAACTTTCTAATTTTACGGTTTAGATATTTATTAATGCTGTCTGAGTGTTTATAGGTTGGAATTATTTCAGCCATCGATTGGGAGATGGTGTCTGTGATGTACTGTAATTGAATATTGATTTCGTCTATTGAGAGATTAGTGTCTAGGGGTATCTCTTGTATGTAATGGTCTGATATTTTGCGAGTAAGAGCTTCCCATTTTGTGGCTCTATAGTTGTATTTTATTCCGTGGCTTGCTGGTCCGTTTAGAATGAATGAGTCGTCATGAGATTTGAAGGTCAGGGATATGGCTGCGTGATCACTATCATACGGGAGCGTACGAGCTCTATCGTTAAGAGCATCCACCCAGACTAGGCGAGCGTCCGCCAAGCAAACATCGAGGAAGGTTCCAGCAGGTTTGTAAGTTGGGAAAGCCGGCGTTATAATTTTAAGCCTATATTGAGCATCGAATGAAGTTGACCATTGTCGCATATATTTACCGCGCTGATTGTCAGCGTGGTCTCCCCATGCCTTGCGCCTGGCATTAAGATCTCCAGCTAATATGAAATAGTTTCTGTTGTTGTCTAAATTAAGATCTTGGAAGAGTTGGTTAATCTCATTGATGAAAAGGTTCCTGTTATCGTTTTTTGCATATAAACTACCTAGGAATAAGAATTTATTATTATTCATTTTGATTTTTATAATAGCGGATTCAAGTATCTCATTATTAGCTGCAGATGGGAGGTCTACTATTTCGAAGGGTATTTCTCTTTTTATAAGGATCGCAGTGCCACCACCCTGCACCGCGTTAGGTCTATCTCTCCTAACAAGGTTATAATTTTTAAAAGATACAGTATGACTCCTATTAAGTTTTGTTTCCGTAATGAATATTACGTCGTGGTTATGAGTTTCTGTAAATTGTACTAGTTCGTATCTACGGTGGTTAGCGATCAGAGAGTTAACGTTGATCGCGGCTAATCTAATATGTTTGGTGATATTGAGAGGATTAGACATTATTGCTAGAATTTAACGCATTTAGAATGAATTCTATTTTGTGTGAGTTTTCATTTACTCTTTCTGAAAGACTTCTAAATTGAGAGGTGATAATTTCGGCAATTTCTTTTTTAAAGTCTGATAACCATGGTGGATGTACATATACTTGTGGTCGCTCTTGGTGATGGGGATGACTTTCCGGGTTGGAAGACGTCTCAGTGGCTTGCGGTTGTGAGGCCCAATGTGTTGTCCTTCTTTGGGGTTGTGGTTGTTCTTGACTTCTATTAGCTACTGCTTGGGCGAAAGTCCAGTCTTCACGTATTGTTGAGTTGATATTGTTGATTTTTTTTATGTGCGATTTTGTTTTTGTTTCATTAGCGAGATTTTTTTGTTGTTGCGCGAATTTAATATATGGGCAACCTTTGTACGAGGCTGGATGGCCTTCTTGTCCACAGTTTGCGCACTTCAGTTGTAGTTTGTTGTCATCTTTTGGAATAGGGCAGCAACCAGGCTCATGGGAATTGGCGCATTTGACACACCTATATTGTAAGTAGCAGTTTTTGCTTGCGTGACCAAGTCGTTGGCATTTTCTGCACTGGAATATATTTGGTTTCCTTAGATGTTCCCATCGGATTCTTTGGAACGCAAGAGATTTGATTTTGAATAGATCTTTTGTTTTGCTGGTGTTTGAGATCTGCAGGAGGTAGTGATACGCATCTGTACGTGTTTTATCAAATTCAAACTTGGTTAGGTTGATGATTTCCACCTCTGGAATTTTGAGGTCTGAGATTTCTTGTTTTATTGCATCGATAGTGAAGCTACCTTTAATTCCTTTAATTATAATGGATTTGGGCTTCATATTCTTAGGTGTGTAAGTGTAGAATTGAGTTTTACTGTTTATTAGTAGTTCTGTAATCGTTTTGTAATGTTCTGCAGATGATGCATATACTATATGGATATTTTTTGATGTTTCTTTTATAATAAATGCCGTTTTTGGGATACTTGCTGACGTTATAGCCACAATCAACGCGTTAATATCAGTGTTGACGGTGTAGATGGGAGGTTGCTTAATTATTTTTGAATTAGCGTTAGTGGTGGTAGCAGCTCGACACTCTACCGCTGCGCCACCGACGCCGTTGGAAAATACGTTAGACACTTTATAATATAAGGCACATAACATAGTTTCAAATGATTCGGTTTTTCCAGTTTCTTTAATTCCTACGATGTTTTGCTGTACGTATAAACATTGAAGATCGCATAAAACACTTATTTCATGAAGCAATTCGACGTATAAGTTACTCTGACACGGAAAAAACGACGAAAAAATCGGTTTTTAATTTTTTTAACTGCGGCGCACCAAATTGAAAAATCTGAAAAAAATTCAGGACAATAGTAACAATGATACCTACTTACAGTAAAAATATGATTATAGTTCTGGAACTGCTTCGATACACAACCGGCATTTTTCATCATTTTTTGGCGTTTTTTATTTTTCACAGCTTGGTTTCTCAATTTAAAAATCTGAAATAATTCCCTAATATGTGCCCCGATAACAGATATGCCTCTGAATTTTTTCAAAATTTTTCATTCCCTGGTATAGTAGAAATTCGCCAAAAACCTGATTTTCTATTTTTACCCTTTACTACCCCCCGGGTCGAGATACAAAGTTGAAACTTGACAGAAATCACTCTTTTTTTATAAGCTTTCGAACGACTCATCGCGAGTTGAATTCGGTTCAGGGGCACATTTGACCATCTTAACCGGCTATACCCTTTATGTACAGGGTCATCGTTTAATCCTGCAACCCGCGCGCGCGCGAACTTATAAAATGGCAACACCGCCTCACGGACGCATTCCACTACAATCATGCACCGGCCCAGCGGAGAGAGTGATGCCCGGCTTCGAAAATTTTAGCGTCGCAAAGAGCTAGGTATTGGGAATTTCCCGGCCCAGGTAATCGAGCCGCGCAGTCCGCTTTTATGATCGGTTTACCACTCGCACCCCAGATTACTGTAATGAGGTTTGAAACTAATGTCAACTGATCTCGTACTCGTCTCAATTTAAAAAATTTTAGCTACGACAGGGTTGACCGCGGCGCTATACCCTTGTACGGAGAGATTTTTCGCCACGTGCTTGTAAAAGCCACAATAATGGCACATCATTAAAAAAATGACATTATCGGAAGCCGGAATAGGCGTGGCATTGAGTAGTTAAAACATTCAAACACAACAATTCTACAGAAAAAAATCAAACACCGCTACAATCAAAGACACGTCCCATTAGTTACCCCTACGTCTGATTTAGGTATGCACCGCATTAAGAATAAAATCATAAAAAGGAAAATCAGAACAATAGATTTGGATGTCTGCAGAACTAACACATAATTCAATAAAAATTTAATTTCTCAATTTATGAAAGTAATGATACAGAAACAACAAGCCTATTGTTTATCAACACCACGAATTTTAAAAACAGCGTTAAATACATTATCAAATAAACAGTTTACAAAAGCTTTTTAAACAATTATGGTTAAAAAAATGATAAAAGAAAAATTAAGTAAACGTAAAATATGTTAAATTATCCATCATTAAGAGGGAATAATTTTTCCTCATTTACCAGAGTAAATTGCATTCCGATATCTCTTATAGTTCAAAAGTTATACGAAAAAGGCCCTAAATTTTTCAACCCCGGCCGGAAAATTCTGAATAGTTCTTCGCAACGTTAATTTGAAAGAGGCCAGCCCAAAATTCTCGAAGCTCGGGCATCACTGCTGTCTAGCGGTCGCTAGCAGCTCTCCGAACGCCGGGACGGTGCATGGTTGTAGTGGAATGCGTCCGTGAGGCGGTGTTGCCATTTTACAGGTTCGCGCGCGCGCGCGGGTTGCAGGATTAAACGATGACCCTGTACATCCTCACATAGAGTTTAAAGGTGGAAAACTAGTTGGTTGTGCTGAAAATAATACAGAATCTCCAGCAAAAACAGTGCAAACTTTTTTAATTTCTTCTGCGTTTGGGAAATTCAGAGAAGTTGTAACATTACATCCAGTACACAATATGAACAGTATTGAACTGTATGATATTCTTAAATATGTATATAATCTACTACTTAATTGCAACTTTTATGTAATAGCAATTATTACAGATAATAATAGAATTAATAAAAGTCTGTTTAATTATTTGCCCTGATAACCATCTGCCGGCCGTCTGCAAGCAGATTGACGGCAGGGTCTGCCAGGAGAGCGCAGGATCTGCCGGCAGCTGCGGTGCAGTCTACGTCCGCATTCGACTACGGATCTGCCGGCAGAGTCTGCGTGGCAGGGTCTGCCGGCAGATCCACGGCAGATCCGCGGCAGAGTCTGCGTGGCAGGGTCTGCCGGCAGATCCACGGCAGATCCGCGGCAGATCCTGCCGCCCGCCTGACACATCCAATAGCGCCATCTGTAGGCCACAATAGCCAAACAATTCCCTCTGCGTGACGTCACATGGACATACGCACCAACACATGTGTACGGTGATTGCTGTAGGTGTATCCCTACTCCCACACAAGCAAGCAGATTCTACAGTTTATTAAATAATTAATTCTACTTATTTCAAAAAGTATTTATTCTTTATTTAATAATATACAGGATTGGTGATTACAAATGTTACAAAATAATATAAATAGCGCATATAAATTCGAGGAAGAACATTCAATATTTACATTTTTAAATTCACATGCAATACGTCCCGTAACCAGTGGTACCTATTAAGTGCGATATCAAAAAATTTTCTATATTTTCGACTTCTTTTTTCCTGTAGAATCACCATATTCCGTATTGTGTTAGCGCTGAAAAAAAATAGAACATTAGTATAAAATTAAACGTAACGTATGAATAAACAGGATACATGCGATACTTACTTCATCTCCATCTACACACAGCACACGCTCTAGGCCAGCGAAGATCAAGTGGGCGGTCCAAGGACGCTAGCATCCATAGCGTTTTGTACGTGCTGCGTGGAAGAGAGTGCTCGAAGCCAATGAAGCGGTGGGCATGCCACGGATATGGAAACCTCTAGTAGTGTGCTCTTGGGCCCTAAAGGTGAAGTTCCACGGCTCGTGGCTCAGTTCCTGGCTTGGCTAGTCCAGGTTCGGCGAGTTGGCTTGGCGACCGTGAGTCGACGAGCCACGCGCCTTGAACTTCACCTTAAGGGTACGAGCCTACATGTACACTACTAGAGGTTTCCATGTCCGTGGCATGCCCGCTGCTTCATTGGCTTCGAGCACCCTCTTCCACGCAGCCCATAGAAGACGCATGGATGCTAGCGTCCTCGAACCGCCCACCTGATCTTCGCTGCCCTAGGCGATCATACATGCTCCTGCGAACATTAACATTTATAATAAAACATGTGTTAAATTATTATTTACGAAACAAGACGCTAAACATTTGCACTTCGCGCATAACCATATTTTTTTGTCTTGCAGATAATGTGAATTTCGATTTTCGCGACGTAAATAATTGAAAATTATTCAATTCCATAATTACGTTTGCTTTCTGGATACTTCGAGATGATTTGTCTGGATATTAATGCTTTAGGATCACATAGAATATTTTTCGAGCGTTCGTCTTCAAGCACGACGGATACCACTTTGAACAAACGGTATGTAGATGTACCACGTGTAACAATTTGGCGGTACGCTCGGATTGGCTGCGCCATAGTACCGAAACTCGTGATTGGTCAAGAATCTACGTCCAGTTTGCGTTCGTTTTCGTGATTCGGGGTGGCAGTCACTGGCAGTGGCAGTCAGTGCCGGCAAAATCGAAGAATATTCCAAGTCATTTCATCCATCAATATCCAGCCAAATCACCCAGACGTATCCAGAAGGCAAACGTAATTATGGAATTAAATAATTTCCAATTATCTACGTCGCGGAAATCGAGAGTCACATTATCTGCAAGACAGAAAAATAGGGTTATGCGCGAAGTGCAAATATTTAACGTCTTGTTTCGTAAATAATAATTGAACACATGTTTTATTATAAATATTAATGTTCGCAGGAGCATGCATGATCGCCTAGGGTGTGTGCTGTGCGGAGATGGAGCTGAAGTAAGTATCGCATGTATCCTGTTTATTCAACGTTACGTTTAATTTTATACTAATGTTCTATTTGTTTTCAGCGCTAACACAATACGGAATATGGTGATTCTACAGAAAAAAGAAGTCTAAAATACAGGATATTTGTATTGTATATAGATTTATAAATGTAAATATTGAATGTTCTTCTTCAAATTTATATGCGCTCCCTATATTATTTTGTAACAATTGTAATCGCCAATTCTGTATTATTAAACAATGAATAAATACTTTTTGAAATAAGTAGAATTAATTATTTAATAAACTGTAGAATCTGCTTGCTTGTGTGTGGGAGTAGGGATACACCTACAGCAATCACCGTACACATGTGTTGTGCGTATGTCCATCTGACGTCACGCAGAGGGAATTGTTTGGCTATTGTGGCCTACAGATGGCGCTGTTGGATGTGTCAGGCGGGCGGCAAGATCTGCCGCGGATCTGCCATGGATCTGCCGGCAGACCCTGCCATGCAGACTCTGCCGGCAGATCCGTAGTCGAATGCGGACGTAGACTGCACTGCAGCTGCCGGCAGATCCTGCCGCCAGATCTGGTTATCAGGATGTTAAATGGTAATAGAGTGGTGACTAATGAGAGTTTTACAGTACAATTTGAGCAATCTATTACAAAAACGTTTTTAACTTACGACTTTGTTCATGTTTTCAAAAATATTAGGAATAATTGGATAAATGTAAAAACGTATGATCAATGTTTCGCTTTTCCAAGTTTCGAAGATTTAAAAGCTGCACCTTTAAAAGCATCATTCGCCGATATTAGAAATTTTTATAAAGCAAAATGTGAAAATTATATACTGAAAACTGGTTTTAAACTTAATTATAAAACTGTATACCCTAATAATATCGAAAGGCAAAAAGTTAGTCTAGTATGCAATCTTTTTCATGAGTCAACTTGTAGTGCTATACAATGTGAATATGAAAGTGCATCAGAAATCATTAAATACAGTGGTACACACAAATTTTTGCAAATTATTTGGCGTTGGTGGTCCATTGTAAATAACCAAAATCTAAATATGAAGGTGGTAGAAAGAGAAATGATCTCTTAAACCCATTTTACTCACTAGATGACTCAAGATTTGTCTTTCTAAACCAATTTTTAAAATGGTTAGAGAAGTGGAGAAGCTTTAATGAAGGGTGCTTTACGACTGACACATTTTCTGCTTTGTTTCAATGTAGGTATATCAGTTTTGATAAAGTTCATTGAGTACAGTTTACGTGAATTAAAGATAGAATATGTATTGCCAGATAAACTGCAAACAGATAACTTAGAACATCGGTTTAGTATGTATAGATAGTTATCTGGAGGAAATTATCATGTGTCTGTAACACAAATCCTAGAGAGCGAAAAGAAGTTAAGAATAAAGAGCCTGTTAGGATTGAAATCTGCACGTTATGGTGCACTACCATTTTATCCTGAATTAATTATTCATGAAGAAATTGAATATACTGAAGAAATATCAAAGTATGATCAGTTTGATACAATTTTTGACACTGACTATCTATCAGCTGAAATAGATTACCCCAGTCTATTTTATATATCTGGTTATGTTGCTTTCAAAATGTCTACAAAAATTAGTTGTGCAACGTGTTTATCACTTTTATTATCCTCCGATTGCAACGTAACTGATACATATTTCCAACAAATATCCAGGGGGAACTTAAAAGTCCCCTCAGAACTTCTTGTGTTAATAGGTCACCACATCTTTTGTTTAATGCAAAAATTAATATCAGCTCAGTTTGAAAAACTTCTTTTATCTATATCAAACCAAAGAAACTTATTAATAAGTTTAGGATATAATAGCATTTTACAAGATTGTGATATAACATATATTATTAACGAACATTGTGGCTGTGGAATGCTAACTTCAAAAACACTAAAACATATTTTGCAGCATTTCTCTAAAATATTAATTAATAATTATGTGAAATTAAAGAATAATATTCATTTTAGTTCCTCGAAGCAAAGAAAACTTCAGACGTTAAAAAATTAATTATTAGATTGTTTAAATATATGTATTCCTATATCAAATTTATGAAACTGTTATATTTTAAACTATTAAATACAATGCATAATTACAAAATATGTCTACTCAATGAATGTCGAATAGATAAATATTGATCTGTTTGTAAAATTAGTTGATCCAATAACATATGCAGTATGTCTCATGCAATAGTTTAATCGGACCGCGGCACGGCCATGGCAGTCTATGTACGGTGTTGCGGGGCCGGCTGGGAATTCTCGATGTTTAGGGAGTTCCGCTGTGGGTCTTCGTCCGTGGAATCCTAAAGGATTCTGCTCGCGTACGTGTGAATTTAATTTAAATGAATAACGAGATATTTTGTAATGAACACTTGGAACTGGATAAAACTTGAATAAATAAACACTTATAGAACTTGTCAGGATTATTTGTGGGATGAGTCAATTTACGGAGTCACACAGCACAAAACTTTATTATATATAGTTCTCACTACGCGGAAGCATGGTTGACAAAAGACTAAAATCTTACATACCGGTCCTTGTTCGTGACGTTGCCGTGTCACGTGCTCCTCTCACCTGATACATATGGCTACTCGAAAGAGGGCACTGAATGTTCTATTTTACATCGATATATATATCCTAACACCCCCTCTATCGATGTAAGTCTATAGCGTAAACAAACAATATGACTCTGATTTCACTTAATACAATTACAACTAAATTATTTTTCTGTGACCCGTTTAACATAAATAAGCAAGCAGTTTATTTAACAAAAAAAACATTCATTTTCTATTGTGGATACTCAGTTCTTTTTCACTTTAAGTTTAACATATTCATTGCTCTATCGTGTTTAGTTTTTGGTAATGCTTTTGTAAAGATGTCCGCAAGCATCGAATCCGTTCTTAAGTAAACTATTTTTATTTCATTTTTCTCTACTAGGTCTCGCGTAAAATGGTATTTAATGTCTATGTGTTTGCTTCTTTTATGTAACACTGCGTTTTTCGCTAACTCTATTGCACTTTGGTTATCGCAGAATACGCGTACTGGATTTTCCACGAGATCGTAAACTTGCATATGTTTTAATAGTCTTTTCACATACACAATCTCTTTCGATACTTCGGAGAGGGCGATGTACTCCGCTTCCATCGTCGAAAGTGACACTGTTGGTTGTTTCCTGGATTTCCAGCTGATCGCTCCTCCAGCCAGGGTTAAGACGTTTCCTGAGCACGATCGCCTATCGTCTACGTCGCCGGCCCAATCAGAGTCGGTATATGCATTCATCTTCTGTTTATTTTTCTCGTACTTGATCCCGTAGCTCGTCGTTCCTTTAAGATATCTTAGTATCCGTTTCGCCAAGAGCCAATGTTCTTCTCCGGGGTCAGAACAAAATCTGCCCAACGCATTTGCTGCGTATACAATATCCGGTCTGGTCGCATTTGCCAAGTAAATTAGACCTCCGATGAGTTCTCGATATGGTCGATTGTTCATTCGCTCTCTTTCTTCGTCGTCTTTCGGACCTAAGTCTTTCGTGATTTTTGTGTTCGACTCAATCGGTGTAGATGCACTTTTGGCTGAATTCATATTGAATTTCTCCAAGAGATCCTTCACGTATTTTTCTTGAGAGAGTTTGATACAGCCGGTTATTCCCTCCCTTTCGATGTGAATTCCCAAAATGTCAGTAATTTGACCTAGATCCTGGATTTCGAATTCTGATTTTAGTTTTTGCTTCACGACGTTTAGTTCCTTCAAGTCTTTCGAGGCTATAACAACGTCATCCACGTATATTATCAATATGACGCGTTCTTCCTTTTTACCAAATACATATACACATGGGTCCGCTTCGTTTCGACGTCCTCCTTGTTGACTTACGAATTCATCTATTCGTTTGTACCATTCACGTGCCGATTGTTTGAGTCCATAAAGTGGTTTATGCAACTTGCATACCTTTTCGGGGTTGTCTTGTAGAAATAATTCCGGCTGTTCCATAAAAATTTCGTCCGATAGATTTCCTTGTACGTAGGCCGACACCACATCCATGTGATGTACATGCATTTCTTCCTCGGTCGCTGCTGCGAGGAGAGTTCGAATAATTTCGTAGCGGGCAACTGGTGCAAATGTTTCTTCGTAGTCTATTCCGGCCTTTTGTACGTGTCCTCGAGCTACCAGTCGAGCTTTGTATTTCATAACTTGTCCGAGTGAGTCTCTTTTTGTCTTGAAGACCCATCTATTTGTAAGAACCTTTTTATTTTTCGGTCGAGGGACCAATGACCATGTTCCGTTTCTTATTAAGGTTTCATATTCCTTTTCCATTGCTTCTAGTCATAAATTTGCTTCGTCGCGTTTAAGTGCTTCATCAACTGTCGTTGGATCTTCCCGTTCTAAGTTGCCGTCTGACATAGGGCTTCGCATCGCGTAAACCTTTCTTGGTCGTCCAGGGGTCCCAGTTCGAATAATTTTTGGTCTACCTGGTCCACGTTTGGCGGCATTTTTGTTCGAGTCCTGTTCTTTGTTTTCTTGTTGATTTCTTTGTTCGTTTTGATCGTCATCGTCGTTGTCGTTGGTATCTTCACTTTCATCAGCCTCGTTGTCGTTTCTTTGCTCGAGGTTTAGAAAAACATCACTGATCCTGTTCTCTTCGTCGATGCTTTCGAAAAATCTGACATCTCTTGCCTTAATGACTGTCTTCGTTCCTCGACGCCATAGGCGATAAGCTTTTGATTCTTGAGAATAACCCACAAGAACATACTCGATACCTTTCGCATCTAACTTTTTATTTCGTCCGTTTTTATTCAACGCAATTACCTTGCTTCCGATGACACGTAAAAATCCAACGTATGGTTTTTCACCAGACCATGCCTCGTACGGCGTTTTATTTTCAAGTGTTCCAGTTGGACACCTATTCCGTAAAAATGTAGCAGCATTGACTGCTTCTGCCCATAGTGATTTTGGCAATTCCGCTTGAAGCATGAGGCATCGTGCCATCTCTACCAGAGTACGGTTTGCACGCTCGGCCACGCCATTTTGCTGAGGAGTATATTCGACGGTGAGTTGCCTCGCGATACCTTCGTCTTCGAGAAATTTCTTGAATTCTTTCGAAGTGTATTCCTTCGCGTTGTCCGTTCTTAACCGTTTCACGACGCACCCGGTTTCTTTCTCGACACGCTTTTTGAAATTTTTAAATGCCGTTAAAATGTCCGATCGTTGCCTAAGCATCGTCGTTTCCGTGTAACGCGAATAATCATCTATAAATGTCGCGAAATATTTTGCGCCGCCGAGTGATTCCACATTCATCGGACCACAAATGTCCGAATGTATAAGTCCAAGTTTTTCTTTTTGCCGATGTTCAGTACTTTTGTAAGGAAGTTGCTGAATCTTACCTTTCGCACAGATCACGCAATCCACACTTGCACTCTTCATGTCTAAATTTAGGCCTTTAACCAAGTCTTTTGTCTTTAAGTTTTTTAAGTCCACGAAATTGAGGTGGCCGTAACGTTTGTGCCATCTCTCTAGATTTCCGGAGATTGCATTGGTTTGCAACGCGCGATCTTCAATAATGTCCACGGTGTATATCTCGTTTCGTTTCTCAGCGACCATCGCCGTTGATCCGTCACTACGTTTAATTACCGCGCGATTCTTATCAAAAATCACTCTGAAACCGTTTTTCGTTATCTGCGGAATCGATATTAGATTACTTTTTAATTCAGGCACGAAAATCGCGTTTGTTAGCTTTACATGATTTGTGCTTTTATCGTCTAGTTTTACGTTTAGTTCGATTTCACCGACACCGCACGATTTTATCCACTGACCAGATGCAGTGAAGACTTTTGATTCCACGTTCTCGTCGAGCACGTTGAATTTTTGTCTGTCATTAGACATGTGTTTCGTAGCCGCACTATCTAAACACCAGACGTTCGGTTTTCTCACTTCGACGTTACACGCAATTGCCGTCATTGCGTCATCCGTTTTTCTCGCTTCACGTCTCTTTCGCACATAACAGTCTGCGGCCTTGTGTCCGACCTTTCCGCACTCGTAACACTTTCCACTGAATCTCTGTTGTTGCTTTGAACTGTTCTTACTTTTATTCGGACGAATATTTGTTGGTTTTGTCACTTTCGTGAGCAGCGCTTCGTTGTCCGTCTCACTCTTCTTTTCTGTATGGGGACGTCCGTTTCTCTCCAATTGACGGGCTTCTTCTTCGAGCAGTTTGACCTTCAGGTTACTAACACTAGGAATTTCGTCACGTGACTCGATTGCCACTGTGAAATTTTCGAATTCCTCGGGTAATGATCCGAGTAACATAATCGATAGTAAATCGTCGGGGATATTAATTCCAGCCTCTGTCAGTTGTTCTGCTTTGCTCGTAAAGTCGTTGAGGTACTTCGTCATTGATGTATCTGGATCCTTTTTCATTCTGTACAATTGTTTGTACAGAGTTGCTTTTCGAACGGGGCCTTTTGATTCGTAGATCCGTTCGAGTTCTATCCACGCTGCATACGACGTTTCAGCTTTCTTAATGAAATTTAGCTGACCGCGTGACGTGTTAAGCATGATCATCGCCAGGGCCTTCTGGTCCTTTTTGGTCCATAATGCGCCGTTTGCTTCAGTCTTCACTTCATTTCCACTTGTGTATGCCCACAGTTCGTTGCAGATAAGGATGCTTCTCATCTGCAGCTTCCACGATTCATAGTTCTCATCGTTGAGTTTCTCGATACTGTGTGGGCTGTTCGACACCGCCATTGTTCCTTGCATGCGAACCACGCGGCCACGTTTCACGCACTTGCTTTTGTCGATCAGAATTCTTAACTCCCGTTACTAATTACTCTCCCTTACGACAGATGCGTATCCTGGGCCCATAACCTGTCAGGATTATTTGTGGGATGAGTCAATTTACGGAGTCACACAGCACAAAACTTTATTATATATAGTTCTCACTACGCGGAAGCATGGTTGACAAAAGACTAAAATCTTACATACCGGTCCTTGTTCGTGACGTTGCCGTGTCACGTGCTCCTCTCACCTGATACATATGGCTACTCGAAAGAGGGCACTGAATGTTCTATTTTACATCGATATATATATCCTAACAGAACTGAATAAACGAATTGGAAGTATTTAAGAATGATTGATTAAACGAAGATTAAATTGAACAGGATTGATTTTTATTAAAGCACGTCTGGACTGTTACAGCTTTGGTAATCAATTGCCTGGAGAAGAAACAGGCTTCTTCTTTCGCTCAGGTATTTTGTTTTATTATTATGTTGTTTTTCGAGTGATAAGAGAGGAGGCGGGGACAAAATCTATATAGTGATAAAGTTCATCCTTGATTTTTACTAATTGAACTTCGCGCTTTAAGAGCTTGCGCTCAACGTCGCTAGAGCGAGGATCGCAACTCGCAACACCTCCCCCCTTATACAAAAGGTGTTCTCTATGAGAACAACTTTCTTAAAGTTAAAAGAAAATAAAGTTTCTGACATGGATAATCGCGTCGTTACAAGCATCATTTCTGAGTATCCTTCTTCCCACCTTCCCACAGTAGCCGAGCTACTCGGTCCACCCGGGTTCCCATAGAAAGGCAAGTCAAAGGGCTCAGCAGATTACTTGGCACGTTACAGGTAATTTACATTTTCTTACAGGTAGTTTACATTTTCAAGGTACATGAATTCGGCTTCAGATGACAGAGGTTTATCTTAAATTTATCCTTAATTAAACATCCAAAATTTTTAAAAGTTAACATGAGTCAGTTCATTCTTATAAAAGCTAATTTGAGTTTGTTTACATGGACTATCTTTACTTTGTTGATTCCTATTATTATTTCAGCAGTGAAATCATTAAACACTCTGGCGATTTCGTAAGGGCCTACCCATGCGGAATCAAATTTGGAAGTTTTAGGTTCTCTGACTAAATAGACATGATCTCCTGGATTAAATTTACGTGGGTTAGTATTTTTATCGTAATTTAATTTACTTTTTTGTTTTGCCCTTTTTAAATTTTCGGCCGCAGTCGCCTGAGTGGTGGTAATTTTTATAAATAGATTATCTAAATATTCAATAAATGTTCTTGGGATTTCTTGTTTAGCAAATTCAGAAGGAATTACAGCTTTGAAACCAAACACCAGTTCATGCGGCGCAAACCCAGTGGCTTCGTGCACTGAAGTATTGTAGGAGAAAATACCAAATCGGATCCAATCATCCCAGTCATTCTGTGTACAATAATGTTTGAGATAGTCTATAAAAACACGGTGAGCTCTTTCAAGTGATCCTAACGATTGCGGGTGAAAGGCTGTAGAGGTTATTTTTTGAATTTTGAAAATTTTACAGACATTACCCATTATTTTACTGACGAAGTTGCTTCCCTGATCAGTATGGATGGCTCTAGGACACCCAAATCGGCTAATGAATTGTTCGGCAAGAACAATTGCTATTGAGATGGAATCAATATTCGAGAGGGGAATCACATCAGAATATTTGGTTAGATTGTCCTGGAAAGTAAGTAAATAACGATTTCCTTTTTGAGTAACTGGAAGTGGGCCAACTATATCCATTTGAACCTTTTCAAATGCTCTTTTAGGTGTGTCCGTAATTTTCATCGGTTGTTTGGTCTTGGGGATGAGTGTTTTATTCTTCTGACAGCTGGGGCAGGTGCGTATAAAATCTATAATCTCTTTCTCCATTTGTGGCCAATAGAAATTTTCTCTTATTCGTTTGAATACTTTAGTTATGCCTTGATGTCCACCGACTGCAGATTCGTGATGCTCTTTTACAATGGATGATGTCTCAGAAGAACATGGAATTGTAATTTCTCCAGTACATATTGTGATAACGTATTGTGGATCATTAAAAATTTGTTTTAAAAGAATTTCAAGATTATTCCAAGAAACGGGCTCTAAATTGTTGTTGATTTTTGAAATGCTAATTGTCAAAACGTTTTGTGTCTGCATCAAGTGTTTGAGAGCCGCTAAGCAAGAGGTCAGATGGTCAAGTCTTTGTACTTCTATAGGGTTGATTTTATGAAATAAGTGATAGGTAAGAGAAGTCCCACCTGGAAAAACCATTGCATTTCCTACGTTAACTTGATAAGATTGCATTTGTGGAACAGAAAATTTGTTATGAATTAATAAGTCTTTGCTTGTCTGTGAAAAAACATGATAATCAGTCGAGATGAAACTCACAAGGTTATCTTTTCGCATATAAAGGTATCTTTGCAAAACTTTATACTGGGAATTTTGGGGAAATGGGATGTGGATGATTCTGTAATTGTTGAATTTAAAATTTTGACATGAGGATTGTTTTCGGTTTCTTTTAAGGTCGGTTTTACGGAGAATTGCGTCTCCTTTCCTATACCCACAGTCGAGGACGGCCATGAGGTCGGCTCCACAAGCTTACGCTGGGAGACCGTACACTCCCCCGCCAACACGACGCAATCCACAGACGGTAGAACCGCTGAACTATTTCTCTCCACGGGTCTAGGGGGTGCCAACCTGAGCGGAGTCTTGAAGCAGAGGACCTTCCCGTTAGCCAACAGGCCAGGCAGAGCCCTAGTTCCCGCGTCCTCGAGGGTACGCACGCCCCCTTTCCTAAGCCACGGGGATACTTGGTGCTCTTCACCGCAGTCCTTCAGCTCCACCAAGTGTGCAATATCCTCCGTGCTTTCAGAGAGCAATCCTCCTCTCTCTGAGATTTCTGAAATTTCTATTTCTCCTTCGTCTGCCGTATGGTATTCGTCGCTGTCACTGTCTGTAGAGTAATGGTCCGTAGTTCTGTTTTTTGAGTAGATTTCGACCTCATCATGTAATTTACCATATGTTAGAAAAACTTTGGCTAAAGCCTGCTCATTTCTTTCTGTTGTAGAGTAACTCTCGTCTTCGTCGCTGGATCCCTTGGCATCTGCAGGCGGCAGGTCGTCGGGCCCTACGACATCCTCCCGCAGATGTCCGGAAGACAACGTGTCGATTTCGTAATTTTTGATGAGGTGATTTAGAGAATTTGTGTCCTGAAGGGATTTTTGGTCGCACTCAAGAGATTTGTAAGGGTTGCGAGATAAAGCATCAGCGTTAGAATTAATTTTCCCAGGTTTGTAGACGATAGTATAATCGTATTCATTTAGTTTTATCCGCCACCTCATGAGCCGGGAAGTAGGATCTTTTACGTTATGTAACCAAACTAGTGGTCTATGATCAGTAACTAGAGTAAATTTATTTCCATATAAATACGGTCGAAAATGTTTAACAGCGAAGATGACAGCTAGAAGTTCTTTTTCAATAGTGGAATAATTAATTTCAGGTCTGAGGAAATTGGTTCACTATTTCGAGTATGCTAGTTCGTTCTATTTCGCTAAGGTCTTTTAGATCCAGAAATTTTATTATTTGAGCTAATCTATCATTATCAGGTCTTGACTGTTTTGTATTGAATTTTCTTTTTCGCGATGGCCTCTCTGTGAAGGCTTCTAATTCAATTGGAGGTACTGTTACGTTAACGTGATTAGGAGTAGTGTTGATAGCGAAAATTTTGGCAAATCCATGTTGTTGAGTGACTAATGCTTCTCCTATATAAACACCTGGATCTGTTATAAGTTTCCTTACATAACCTTCTCTGGTTTCCGGATTTATGACGGGTAGGGCTATTAGGCATTTTGAACGAGGAGGTAATTTAAAAGAAGATGATGAGAGAAGAAAATGTTCATTATCGATTTGAAGAGTATTAGGTTTGTTATTTCCAAATTTTAATATGGCATTTCTATCTTCCAGGAACGGCATACCTAATATGCCCGCTTCAGCAATTGGGAAATCCTCATCGACGATTTGAACTTTAACATCCGCGTTATGTACTGAAAGGATAACTTCACCAAGAGTATTTCCAGACTCAATACCGGTAAGGTTATAAGTAACGTTATTGTTTATTATTTCATTAGAATTTATACTATTTTATTTTATTATGTTGAGTTGAGAGCCTGTGTCAATGAGAAAGTTAGCAAAATTCTTTTGAAAACATCTATGAATCAACCTAACCACTGGTAAATGACTGGACCCTTTCACTTGGATTTTAAAACAGGCTCGCTGGGTTTGGGCTCGCAAGTTTTGACGCTGGCAATCAGTGGCTCGCTCCGTGTCGCGCCTCTTCGCGGAGTCGATTTCGAGTTTAAATGATTATTCCAATGAGAATATTCGCTGTGAGTATTATTATTATAAGTGTCTCGTTTTTTAAAACAATTATTTTCCACGTGACCACTTTTTTTACAAAATCTACATCTATTTTTTCTAGAATTTGTATGAATTTGATCTCTTCTATCAGGTAAAACAGCTGGATCAGATGGACAGTAATAACTGATATGGCCGGTCTGATTACATCGGTAGCATTTACGGTCATCACGGCTCTTATGGTCGGTAACATCAGTTTTAAAGATTTTCGCACTCTGAATAAACGGTCTTGAATGTTCAACAAATTCTGCATTTAAATTATTTGCAATATTAATTGCGGATTCAAGATTTAATAGTTTTTTATTGTCATTTTCTCTATTTAGATAAAATCGAATAGTGTCATTAGAGATTCCCTTAATAAAACTGAGCATGGCGGTGTTTTTTAATAAATCATTAACATCTATTAATTGTTCTGCGTTATACATATCTTTTGCCGTTTCTAATCCGCCGTTTAAGATTTCGCTTACTCTAGATCCAAACACATCTATCTGTTCATTAACATTTTGGCGTAATTGCATCAATTGTGAATTCAAGCTATGCACATTAAACGATTGAGTGTAAAAACCTTTCAGAAGCGTGAATTATTCGTCTAGTGTCTCGGGGTCTTTGCTATTGGACAACAATAATTTAGCGTGCCCTTCGATTTTGTTTAAGATTAAAAAGAGTAAGTTCTCACGGTCTTCTGGACTTTTAAATTTAAAATTTAATAATCTACACTGTTTTATAAATTGAATTAACGAATTGGGTTTTCCGTCAAATTTGGGAATTGAATCTTTTATGAGTTATAAGGATAGATTAGGCTTAGACGGGACAGAATTTGCAGAATTTTGTTGTATGGAGCAAATTGCAGGATTTGGTAGAACATTCAATTCGGAAGAGCTAACGACTGGAGCGGCCACGACTGAACAAATTTGAGAATCGCATATGGTTGGAGCGGTTATGATAGGACAATCTCGAGAATCGCAAATGGTTGGAGTGGTTATTATCGGACAATTTCGGGACTCACAAACGATTGGATTAGGTATAGGATTAGGTAAAGATTGATTAATTGGTCCAACAGAAAAGGTAGGGGTACTCGTCTGAGTCGGTAGGAAACTCAATTCTAGAGAATGTGGGCTATTCTCGAGACCATCCGAGCGCAACATCTCCGCGGATACGTCTTCCACGTCAAATTTTTGCAAACGCTTCCTCTTTCGTTTTAACAATTTTAACATTTTTCTTGGATCTCTTAACATTTGTATAATTATAATATGATATTTGACGATCAGACGAATTATAAATTGAACGATTAAACAATAACACAATAGAGAACAAATTCGAACAATTAAATGGTAAATTTAATTCTTATCTGTTGTAGCGAGGTCTCTTCGTCTCTGCGATTGCATGTGAACTTGGGGGAAATGGCTGCGCGGCCGCCCGAAGCCACCCTCTCCGATATTCATCCACGGTATCCGCGTTCCTGGGGAAACCGCGCGAAAACCCAGGAAGGAGAAGCTGCAATCGTCAGAACCTCTTCCACGAGCCGACGATCGAATCCCACCGCTGTCACCAGTTTTATGTTGCGGGGCCGGCTGGGAATTCTCGATGTTTAGGGAGTTCCGCTGTGGGTCTTCGTCCGTGGAATCCTAAAGGATTCTGCTCGCGTACGTGTGAATTTAATTTAAATGAATAACGAGATATTTTGTAATGAACACTTGGAACTGGATAAAACTTGAATAAATAAACACTTATAGAACTGAATAAACGAATTGGAAGTATTTAAGAATGATTGATTAAACGAAGATTAAATTGAACAGGATTGATTTTTATTAAAGCACGTCTGGACTGTTACAGCTTTGGTAATCAATTGCCTGGAGAAGAAACAGGCTTCTTCTTTCGCTCAGGTATTTTGTTTTATTATTATGTTGTTTTTCGAGTGATAAGAGAGGAGGCGGGGACAAAATCTATATAGTGATAAAGTTCATCCTTGATTTTTACTAATTGAACTTCGCGCTTTAAGAGCTTGCGCTCAACGTCGCTAGAGCGAGGATCGCAACTCGCAACAACGGCCGTCTAGTACCGGTCTGAACATAGTCATCGGCCTCATGGTTGTTCGAAATGCGGTGTTGCAACATCGTAGGTGGAGGCCTGTGTTATGCTATCGCTTGAATATGGCCGCGGAAATGTATATAATCGATATGTAGAGTACGTAGGAGCGAGATTTGAAACGGAGGATGAGAAAGAGTTTATTCTGGAGCGCGTTGTGCTTCATGGGGGGGTTTTCCTTGCTAGTTTTCAATGTTTCAAGTTACCGTTAGACCAGGCGAGGGTAGTAAATAGCTTAACTTTTTCCTTTGCACATCTGCGTGCCAAATTTCGTCGAGCGGGCAACGGTACGTCTCGTAAAAGTACTTAAAATTCTGTCCTCCCTTTCAATAACTGTCGATGTCCTGTTAGGGTAAAAACTCTGGTCGACGAAGGCTGAAAGTCATAAAACCATAAACTTTCTCCGAGTGACGTCGTCTTGACCCCGAGGGTTGCGCTTACTTACCTGCGAGATATGTATGTACTCTACGTAGCCTATGTACCACTATATGTAAAACGGGGAGCGTGCCTCGATCACCAGACGAGAGTGGGAGGAAGCGTGAAGGAAGGGCGAAGGACAACCCACTGTCGAAGCTTGAGGGATGCAATCGCGCTGATTGGACAACAAGGATCTAGGGGAGGATCAACAGGATCTTGGCAGCGACTTCGCCGATGAGCTCGGCGCGTTTTCTTGTACTCTGCATTCATTCTGTCGACAGCCAGCTTCTTGAGTAGTCAAAATACAGTTTAAAGATTTAACTTAAAATAGTTCCGTGTACTTTGTTTTATTTCAAATACCCGCGCACTCCAACGAGCAGAGCGGTTCAGCGCTCCACGGGCACCAACCTGCGTCCTCATCCCAATTTCCCCGCTAAAATACGTAACACCTGTATTAGAGACGGCCGTGCCCTTTCCTATTACATTCGTGTGTTCCGATTTAAACTTCGCGTTCCTGAAGTTTATACTACACGCCGCTAGGCGGGAGTTCGCAACAACATCTACAGTATTTCATGAATATGGTGAGGGCACTGCCAAGCCACAGGTTCCCGTCTAGAACACTTTTAATTCATGATGAAACACCACTGTGGCACCATCTGCCTATGATTGTCATAATTATATAAATCTGCGCGATCGGCTCTGTTCACGATGCTGTAGCGTAAATGACGGCAAAAATAAATGTCAAATGACTTTTATTACAATGGACCTAAAAAAATCATAATAATTTTGAGACTGTAAACGATAAATTTGTAATGTCCAAAATAAATCAATCAAGGGATTTATAATAGAAGACACAAATAAATAGGGGGGGATGGTGGGGTAATAAAGAATAGAATAGAAACGAATGTTATATATTTCGTAGAGATGGCAAGGGTTAGGAAACCAGAATACTCAGATGAATAAAGTCTTGTCCAAAATAAATCAATCAAGGGATTTATAATAGAAGACACAAATAAATAGAGGGGGATGGTGGGGTAATAAAGAATAGAATGGAAACGAATGTTATATATCTCGTAGAGATGACAAGGAAACCAGAATACTCAGATGTATAAAGTCTTGTGGTTGTTACGAGCAAGGAATACGGATATGAATTTGTTAGTTAGGTGCGCGGACGAACCTGATGCGAAATCAGGCAGCCGCTAGGATTATTGACGGCGAGGACGAACCTGATGCGAAATCAGGGAGCCTCTAGGAATGGAGTCAGACACGGACGAACCTGATGCGTAATCAGGGAGCCGTAGGAGGGTGAAACGTCGTGAACGAACCCGATGCGAAATCGGGGAGTCACTAGGATAAAGTTCACAGACGAACCTGGTGCGAAACCAGGGAGCTGCTAGGAGGTTGGATTATTCACAGACGAACCTGATGCGAAATGAGGGAGCTGCTCGGAAGTAGGTAGACTTACAGACGAACCTGATGCGAAATCAGGGAGCTGTAGGATACGGACGAACCTGATGCGAAATCAGGGAGCCGTAGGAGGGGTGAGGTTTCGTGGACGAACCCGATGCGAAATCGGGGAGCCACTGGATTGGAGAAGATGACTTGCTTTGGTAAAGAGGTGCGAACGAACCCGATGCGAAATCGGGGAGTCGCGGGAAATGTTAGTAATGCCTCGTAACACTTAATTAATATTTGAAACAACTCGAGCGGTAAAGTTGTATCAGTGGGTGAGTGCTACTAATATTATAAGGATCACTGGGTAAAAGATGGGTTTAACGAATCTAGTCGATGTAGACGTGAACACCATAAGTATATTGAATAGACAATTAATACAAATGTAAGTGTCGCGATTAATTAGTTAAATAGAAAGTATGTTTTACCACTGGTTGCACGGTGTTGACGCACTGGCGATGCGGGGCGTACGAGTGGCTACTTTGATCCGACGGAGACTTTACCCCGATCTTACTTGGTAACTGACTCTGTACGAGCATGACACAACGTGACGTTACGCGTGACTCTATAGCTTTTAACCGACGAGGGTAGAAACCGAAGGGTTTATATAGTCCCAAAAGTGAGTGGGGATGCGTTAGGAATTTTCATATAAGGAAATCCTTCGGGGTCGTCGTCGTGTCACTCCCGTTCTCACGGTCGCGATGCAGATGGTAGAGCTCTTGACCTCAATTAGTGGGGGTTGATAAGCGGAAGGCTTTTAGGGCGTTTTCCCTTCGCAGACGCTAGCTCGAAAGACGGTTGAGAGCGACGTATGGGAAAATTCCACATACGTAACATGGTATTTTATTTCTAGCAGTCCTCATAGATTAAAATCCAAGACGCTCATTATTAGTGGAAATGTGTAGAGCAAAGAAATATGCATTTATTTCAAAATTTACTATCCGTTATTTTATGTTAACAACGGGAAAATAAATATAACCGCAGCAATGTAGATTAAATTTTGTGACAGGACTGCGCGAACATCATCCGTTAACTTCACGCTATATCTGTCACTCTGCCCATGCGATCGGTGGACGCGGGCTCTTGTTGCAGAATAACAACAACGGACAAAATTGAAATAAATTAAAAAAGGTAGTAAAGTCACTTTGCCGCAATTATGTAGTGACATTGCAATGCATGGAACAATTAAACAAAAAGAAATAAATTATGAAGTAACATACAAAATAAGTAGGAAAATAAAAATACTGATAAAATAAAAAAAATAAAAATGCTGCGGTTATGTTTAATTTCCCGTTGTTAACATAAAATAACGGATAGTAAATTTTGAAATAAATGCATATTTCTTTGCTCTACACATTTCCACTAATAATGAGCGTCTTGGATTTTAATCTATAAGGACTGCTAGGAATAAAATACCACTTTAGTACATCTCTTTATTTACAAGACTTTATACATCTCAGTATTCTGGTTTCCTTGTCATCTCTACGAGATATATAACATTCGTTTCCATTCTATTCTTCATTACCCCACCACCCCCCTCTATTTATTTGTGTCTTCTATTATAAATCCCTTGATTTATTTACTTTGGACAAGACTTTATTCATCTGAGTATTCTGGTTTCCTAACCCTTGCCATCTCTACGAAATATATAACATTCGTTTCTATTCTATTCTTTATTACCCCACCATCCCCCTCTATTTATTTGTGTCTTCTATTATAAATCCCTTGATTGATTTATTTTGGACAAGACTTTATTCATCTGAGTATTCTGGTTTCCTAACCCTTGCCATCTCTACGAAATATATAACATTCGTTTCTATTCTATTCTTTATTACCCCACCATCCCCCTCTATTTATTTGTGTCTTCTATTATAAATCCCTTGATTGATTTATTTTGGACATTACAAATTTATCGTTTACAGTCTCAAAATTATTATGATTTTTTTTAGGTTCATTGTAATAAAAGTCATTTGACATTTATTTTTGGCGTCATTTACGCTACAGCATCGTGAACAGAGCCGATCGCGCAGATTTATATAATTATGACAATCATAGGCAGATGGTGCCACAGTGGTGTTTCTGTTGCGTGGCCGGCTGGTTCTCCTGGATCCCTCGTAGGAAATTCGGCGAGGGTCGATGCCCGTGGAGTGCTAAGGCACTCTGCTCCTTGGACGCGGATTATTCATGAAATAAATGTAAAGAAAACGAATAATAAATAAAAGGATAAACTCAATAAAAGAACAATTAGAATTCAATACTAGGAACTTTAATTAACAAAATAGCTATAAAATCTAAATTTCTGGAAGTTGTCTACAACTCGACTGCTCAACACTGCTATTCGGGCTCAAGTGACGCTTCCGAAAAGCCCTTCGCTTTTCCTCTTGTTAATTTCAAAATGGCTTAGTTACCGAGAGCCAATCGCAAATTTACTAATTAACTACCTAAATTCCTATTCGTCTATTCGATTTCTTTTCGATTCTCAATTTTTACAGAACAAGCGTTTAACTACGCGGCGCTGGAATTACACACCTAGGAGAAGGAAAGAAGGAGAAGTTCATTTATTCAATTACCCGTTTCCAAGTGGGTATCGATTAGTTTATAATCTTGAAGTCCTCTTATTAAAAGGATATTTAACTATTTTCAAACCCCTCGGCCTTGTGCGAACTTCACCTAATCTTCCTTTCCTATTACATTCGTGTGATCCGATTTGAACTTCGCGCATCTAAAGCTTAAACTACACGCCGCTAGACGGGAGTCGCAACACTTCCCTCCTTATACAAAAGATGTTTTCCAATGGAAACAGCTTTTCAATAATACATTTATCAAATTTAACTTTAATTCTTAATTGCAACTATAAATAAACTTCTTACAGTGAAGATTCCTGAGCCTCCCCTCCTCGCCTCCCCCACGGTAGCCGAGCTACTCGGTCCACCCGGGTTCCCGCGAAGAATGCGATTCGAAAGACGCTACAGAATGTTCACTGTGTTACTATTTGTTACAATTTTGTCTACTAGACACGACGTCTCCAGATTGATTCTGGGTAATACATGAAATTTTAATTATAAACTAACGCGGCATCGAATTCACAAACAAATGGAATAAAGTTGATCTTAACTTATGCCAAGGTAATGTAGCACATTCCAACAATAAAGGAATATAACAACGGTACCACGATAAAGGTAAGTATTCTTAAAGTGTCTAATCTTATGCAGGCTAATTTTAATTAGTTCACATAAACTACTTTGAATTTATTAACTCTTGTGCCTATTCCTGCATTCAAATTATCAAATATTCTAACAATTTTGTAAAGTGCTAACCAGCTAGAATCGAGTTAGATGTTATTGGTTCTTTCAATACATATATATCATCATCTACTAAGAATTTATAAGAATTGACCCTTCTGTCGAAATCTAATTTGCTTTTCTGCTTTATTCTTTCCAGATTTGCCGCTGCTATAGCTTGTGTAGTACTTATTTTTGAAAATAAGTCATCCAAATGGTTAACAAAGGTTCGCGGAATTACTTGGTTCATGAACTCTGAGGGAATAATCGCCTTTACCCCAAACACAAGCTCGTGAGGAGTGAAACCAGTAGCTTCATGGAGAGACGTATTGTAAGAAAACATGCCAAAACGAATCCATTCATCCCAATCGGCCTTAGTACAGTAATGTTTCAAGTAATCAGTAAATACGCGATGTGCCCGCTCAAGAGATCCAAGTGACTGTGGGTGGAATGCGGTTGAGGTAATCCTTTGTATTTTAAATATTTTACAAAAGCTTTTCATAATGTTACTAACGAAATTACGACTTCCGTTTCCGGACGCGTGTGTGGAAGGTGCGTGGAAGCGAGAGAGATAAGCGGGTGAAGGATAGTGTGGGGAAGTGGTGAGGGAGAGTGGAGTGTGTGTGTGTGGAAGGTGAGGGTGAGAAGTTAGAGGGAAAGGGCTATTTAGAAGAGGGCGGAGGGTGAGAAGAGTGGAGAAATAGGAAGGATAAGAGAAAGTTTGGAGGTTAGGTGGAAGGTGAGAGAAGTGTGGCGGGAAAGTGAGTTATAAGGAAAGTGGAGACATCTAGGGGATACGAAAGGAAGGAGAAGAGATAAAAGGCGCGAGATTTGAAAGAAGAAAGTGAGGATAGTGAAATGAATAAGGGAAAGGATAGAGGGGCAGGGGGGGCTGAGGGTAATAGAGAGATTCAAATAGAGGGAATGGGAGGGGGGGACGGGAAAGGGGGGGAGAGGGAGAAAGGAAAGGGAAAGAGTGAGGAAAGGGTCAGGAAGGACAGCACAAGCAGTGTTGGGAGTAGCATAGGGAGTTTGGAGAGTTACTGGGGAAAAAAGAGAGAGAGGGAGGAGGAGGAGGGGGCGGAGGGAGCGGAGAGGGAAAGCGGGTTTAAAAGGAGTGGGATAACAGCGAGATCGCCAAAAGAGGGGAAGATTGCGGATAAGAAGACGGGGGATGTAGGGGGGGTGGGTGGGTTGGAAAGGATGATAAGGGAGTTGGTGAAGGGAATGAGTGAGATGAAGGGGGAAATGAGGGAAATGAAGGAAGAATTGAGAGAAGAGAGGGAGGAGAGAAGAAGAGTGGAAGAGGAATGGAGAGGGGAAAGGAGGAAGTGGGAGGAGTGGATGAAGGAAGAAAGGACAAAAAGGGAGGGGTTAGAGAAAAAAGTGGGTAGGCTAGAGGAAACGGGAAAAAAGATGGAAGAGGTGATAGAGAAGGTAGGGAAGTGGGAAAAACAGGGATTGGGAAGTGGAGGTAAAGAAGCGATGGATGAAGAACAGGTGGAGGAGTGGAGGCTTAGGATTAGAAGAATGGAGGTGAAACAAGACAAAAAGGAAAGAGAGGGTAGAAGGAACAACGTGGTGATAAGGGGAATAAAGGTAGAGGGGGTGGTGGTGGAGGAGGAGGTAAAGAAGCTCTGGGGAAGGATGGGTCTGGAGGAGGGAGGCATAAAGGAGGTGATTAGAATAGGGAGGGCAAGAGGGGATGGGTGCGGGATGGTTTTGGTGAAGCTTGCGGGAAGGGAGGAGAAGAGGAGGGTGATGGAGGCGAGAAGGAAAATGAAGGGTGGGAGGGAAAGGATTGAGGATGATTTAACGGAGGAGGAGAGGAGAGGAAAATGGATGGTAGAAAGAGAGGCGCAGAGAGAAAGGGAAAAGGGGAAGGTGGTGCAAATAGGATATATGAAGATGTGGGTGAATGGTAAGATAAGAAAATGGGATGAGGTGGGGGAGAAATGGATAGAGGAGCAGGGAAACGGTGGGAGGTCGAGAGGAAAGGGGGGGGATTAGGGGGGGGAGAGGGAGGTAAAAAATGCAGGGTGGCGTTTTGGAATGTAGCGGGACTAAAGAATAAGGATTGGGATTTCTGGAAAGGACTAGAGGAATGGGAGGTGGTTGTTTTATGTGAGACGTGGATGGAGGAGCGGGATTGGGAATATGTAAGGAGTAGGTTGCCAAAGGGGTACGTGTGGTGGAAGCAGTGGGCGAGGAGAGAAAATAAAAAAGGGAGGGCGATAGGGGGGATGGTGATGGGGGTAAGAAAGGAGGTGGAATATAGGGAACAGGAAGGAGGGGAGAAAGAAGGGATAATGGTTAAAAAGGTATTGTTAGGGGGGGAATGGTGGCGGGTGGTAGGGGTATATGTAAATAAGGATTTACAGAGGAAGCTGGAGGAAATGGAAGAGTGGGTAGAGGGTAGAGAGGAGGGAGTAAGGGTGGTAATAGGGGGGGACTTTAATGCGAGGACAGGGAGGGAAGGGGGAAGGGTATGGGGGGGAGAAGAGGAGGGGGAGGAAAATAGAGCGGAAAGCAGGAGATCAAAAGATAGGGAGGTGAATGGGGAAGGAAGAAAGCTGTGTAGATTTCTAGAGGAGAAGGGGTGGGGAATTTTAAATGGAAATATGGAGGGGGATGAGGATGGAGAGTGGACGTACACGGGAGGGAAAGGGAACTCAGTGATAGATTATATAGTAGGGAATGAGGACACAAGGGAGGGGGTTGAAAGGATGGAAGTGGGTGAAAGGGTTGAATCGGACCATCATCCGGTAGTGGTATGGCTGAGGGGGAAAGGGGGCGGGGAGGGGGAAAAGAGTGAGCAGAAAGCTGTGGGTAGGGGATTGAGGAGGGGAAACTGGACAGAGGAGGGGAGAGAGAAGTTTATAAAGAGGTTCGGAAAGAGGGAGGGAGGGGATGGAGGAATACAAGAGGAATGGAGAGAGCTGAGAGATAGGATAAGGGGAGCGCTGGAGAAGGGGGGGAAGGGGAGTGAGAGGGCAGGAAAGGGGGGGTGGTGGGACGAGGAGTGTTGGGAGAGGAAAAGTATGGTAAGGAGAGAGCTGAGAAGATGGAGAAGGGAGGGAGGGGAGGGGATAGAGTACAGGGAGAAAAAAAGAGAGTATGGGAAAATGTGTGAGGAGAAGAAGAGGGAGGAGAGGGAGAGATGGGAGAAAGAGGTGGAGGGGATCAGGACGGAAGAGCAGGCTTGGAAAGTGATAAATAGGGATAGGAGAAGGAGGAGGAGAGTGGAGGAAGGAATAGGAATGGAAGAGTGGGAAGCGTATTTTAAGGGGCTGTTGGGAGGGGTAGAGTGGAGGGTGAGGAAAGGGGGTGAAAGAAAGGCAGGGGAGGATGAGGAGGAGGAGTTACGGATTGAGGAGGTGAGGAGGGTGGTAAGGAACTTGAAGGATGGTAAGGCAGGAGGGGGGGACGGCATACCCAACGAGGTTTGGAAGTATGGGGGGGAAGAGGTGGAGCAATGGCTATGGGACATATGTAGAAGGGTGTGGAGGGGGGAAGGTTGGGTTGAGGAGTGGAGGGAGGGAGTGGTAGTACCCGTGCTGAAGAAGGGGAGTGGGAAAAGCGTGAAAGATTATAGGGGAATTACTTTGACACAGACGGCTTATAAAGTTTATGCGTCCGTGCTGGCGGAGAGATTGAGGGAGGAGGTAGAGGGAAAAGAGCTGCTACCACCGAGTCAGGCCGGCTTCAGGAAGGGTAGGGGAACAATAGATAATGTATATGCTTTGAATTACCTGATAAACAGGCAGGTAAACAGGAAGGGGAAGAACATGATAATATTCTTCATGGACCTGAAGGCGGCCTTTGACTCGGTGGACAGAGAGATACTCATAAAGGCGATGAGGAAGAGAGGGGTAAGGGAGGGGTTAGTGGAAAGGTGTGCGGAAGTTTTGAAGGAAACAGTTTGTAAGGTGAGAGTAGGGGAGGAGGAAGGGAAGGTTTTTTGGACGGCTAGAGGAGTGAGACAGGGGTGCCCGCTAAGCCCGAGTATGTTTACGCTGTTGCTTGCGGATCTGGACGAAGAGCTACAAAAAGGAGGATGGGGTGGGGTGAGATTGGGGGGGAAGAAGATATACACACTGGCGTACGCAGACGATATCGCTGTGATGGCGGAGGATGAGGATGGGATGAAGGGGATGTTGGGGAAGTTAGAGAAGTATATGGATGGGAAGGGACTGCAGTTAAATGTGGAAAAGTCGAAGGTGATGAGGTGCAGGAGGGGTGGAGGTAGATGGAAAAAGGTGGGTTGGAGGTGGAAGGGAAAGGAGCTGGCTGAGGTAAGGGAATTTAAATATTTGGGTTACACACTGATGGGAAATGGAGGGCAGGAGGCGCATGTAAGGGAGAGAGTGAGGAAGGCGGCGGCGGTGATGGGGCAAGTGTGGGGAATCGGAAAGAGGAGATTTGGAAAGGATTGGGGGAAAAGAGTATGGATGTTTGATAGGTTGGTATGGGCAGTAATAAGTTATGGGGTGGAAATCTGGGGTTGGAAAGGTAGGGAGAGGGTGGAGGGGGTACAGGACAGGTTTTTGAGATGGGTTTTGGGGGTGGAGTGGTGTACGCCGGGTTATTTAGTAAGGGAGGAGTTGCAGCGGGAGATGTTGAAGGGAAGGGCGGGGATGAGGGCGTGGGAGTATGAGAGGAAGCTGGAGGAGGGACAAGGACGGGAGGTGGCAAGGATGTGTTGGGAGGAGATTAAGGGGAGGGCGAGTAGAGGGGGGGTACTGGGGGGATGGGAAGAGGAGAGGAAAGGGTTCTTTGAGGAGAGGGGATGGACGATAGAGGGAGTGGAAAGGATGAGGGGTAGGGGAGAATTAAGGGGAGAGGAACTGGTAAGGGTGGAGAAGAGGTTGCAGGAAGGGGATAGGTGGGAAAAGATTAGGGAAGCCAGGTATAATAGGTGGTATGGGGCGGTAAAAGGGGTGGGGGTTCCTGGATACCTGAAGAAGGGGTGGGGGGAGAGCAGATGGAAGAGGGTGGCGAGATTCAGGTTGGGGAGTGAGATGAGGGGGGGGAGGTACTGGGAGGATGAGGGGAAAAGGAGATGTAGGGTATGCGGGTGGGGGGAGGAAACATGGGAACATGTATGGGAGGAATGTACGGGGTGGGGGGAGGGAAGAGGATGGCAGGAGATGGCGGGGGAAGTGTTGGGAGACGATGGAGAGGGGGAAGGGTGGATGAGGAAGGTGGAAGAGTGGAGGGGGGTACAGGATGAAGGAATGAATGGGTAAGGAATGGGAGTGAGAGGAGGCGTGCGGAAGCGGGGGTCCGGAGGAGGGAGGGAGGGACGGGAGAGGTGTACGAGGCGGTGGCGAGCGAGCGAGCGAGCGGGCGTGCGAGCGAGCGGTGACTAGGCTTAAGGTTTAGGTTAAGAAGATGTATTGAGCATTGTAATCCCCAAGGGGGCACAATAAAGTATATATATATATAACGAAATTACTCCCTTGGTCGGTTTGAATTGTTCGAGGGCACCCAAATCTACTGATAAATTGTTCAGCCAGAGCCAAGGCCACGGATACAGAATCAATATTAACAAGTGGGATCGCGTCGGAGTACTTAGTAAGATTATCTTGAAGTGTTAACAAATACCGATTTCCCTTCTTTGTTAATGGCAAAGGCCCCACAATGTCCATCTGTACCTTTTCAAATGCTTTTTTAGGAGTATCAGTTATTCGCATTGGCTGTCTGGTCTTAGCGGAAAGGATTTTGTTCCTCTGGCAACTTGGACATGAACGGACAAAATTCCTTATTTCCTCTCCCATGCGTGGCCAGTAGAAATCTTCCCTGATTTTATCAAAAAGCTTACGTATACCTCGATGACCCCCGATGACGGATTCGTGAAATTCTTTAATAATAAGAGGCCTCCTAGATGGAAGGGGAATTATAACCTCGCCTGTGCAAACGGTAATTGTATACTCAGAACTATTTAATTCTTCTTTTAAAAGGTGTTCGATGTAGTCCCAACCAATAGGCTCGACATTGTTATTATATTTAGAGATGCTAACTGTTTTCACATTCAGGGTATCCATAAGGTGTTTAAGTGAGATTATTGACGATTTAAGATGGACATGGTTTACTGGTTCCACTGCGCGTGATTTTATGAAAAGATGAAAAGTAAGGGGTTTTGTATCGGGGAAGACCATTGTTTCTCCGACATTGGGGTTATGTGGTCTAAGTCGTTCAAGGGAGAATATATCATTTTCTAATAAATCTTTAGTGATTTTTGATTGAACTTCGTGGTCGAGAGAAAAAAAATGAATAAAGTTATCTTTGCGCATATAGAGGTGATCTTTGGAATAAATAATATTAGGAGGAAAAGTATGATGAATGATTGGTGTTACTGAGGCAGTCCTTGTCATTAATACTCTAAGGTTACTCTGTTTGTTTAGGTCACTGTTTCCTGAGGCCACATCAACGGAGGATCGTGTCTCATCAACTGCGCGCTTGGTCACATATAAAGTCCGGCATCTTTCAGCCTCTAAGTTTGGCTCGTCAGCCCCTAACCAGACACAAGCCGCGGACCGCAGGTCGCGTACCTGGACGGGGTGCTTAAAGCCTATCCGATGTTCCAGGTCAGACGAGCCTGAGCCCTGAGGTACGTGGGCAGCCCCTAGCGACTTCTGTGGCGGGGTGCCTTCAAAGTCGGCCTTTCCGATATCCAACAGACAGCCGGGTCGGAGCACCTCCTCACGATCCCTCGAGAGCGATCCTCCAACTACTACATTTTTAAAGGGAGATTCACTCATCTCAGTTATTCCCGTCGTAAGGTGAGTGTCACAAATATTAGAACCATCATCAGAGTGATCAATCCCGACTAAGACCTCAGGTTGACCGTTGCTTTCTTTAGCATGGGCAAGAAAAATTGTAGCAATTATCTTTTCACTATTTTCCCATGAGCTGTCATAGTCTATACCCTTTTCCTTTTCAGAATCTGCAAGTGATGCGTCGTTGGCGCCTACGACTACCCTTTGCAGACGCTTAGAGGGAGGGGTGTCAGTATAGTCTGTCTTAGTACAGTTAGATGGAAGGTTCGAGATTGATGAAGAAGGAATTTCATTAGTATTGATACAGTCCGGAGGGTTTCGGGACAATGCATCCGCATTCGAATTTACTTTCCCTGGTTTGTATACTATATTATAGTCGTATTCATTTAATTTAATCCGCCACCTCATGATGCGAGAAACAGGGTCTTTTACGCTATGGAGCCAGACTAACGGTCGATGATCGGTTACTAAGGTGAATTGTTGACCATACAGATAAGGTCGAAAATGATCAACGGCGTAAATAACGGCGAGTAATTCCTTTTCAATGGTGGAATAATTGATTTCTGCACTGTTAAGCGTTCTCGACGCGTACGCAATAGGAAGGTCTTTACCTATTTGGCCCTGGCTCAACACAGCTCCCACAGCATAATTTGAAGCATCAGTAGTTACAAGGAAAGGTCGTTTGAAATCCGGAAATTGTAATAATGGTTCGGAACAAATTCTATCGCGTAGATTTTCGAAAGCAGATTGAACATTGCAGTCCCAAATAAAGGGGACATCCGCTTTCAATAATCGCGTTAAAGGTTTGGCGGTTTTCGCCATATCAGGAATAAATCGTCTGTAATAGCCGACCAGGCCCAAAAATTGCTTTATATTCTTTTTGGTTTTAGGGATGGGGAAGGATTTCACGGCTTTGATCTTCCCGGGGTCTGGTTTCACTCCATCACTAGAAATGCTATGGCCTAAGTAAGTAATTTCGCGTCGTAAGAATCGGCATTTCTCAGGCTGTAATGTTAACCCTGCATTCTGTAACCGGGCTAGTAATTTCCTTAACTTTTGAGAATGTTCTTCTATTGAATCGGCATATAAGACAATGTCGTCCATATAAACAAACAACTCGACTCCCTGTAGACCCGATAGGACTAAGTCCATACATCGCTGGAAAGTGGCCGGGGCATTTTTTAGGCCGAAAGGCATTTTGTTAAATTCATAATGACCGTGGAGTGTCGAGAAAGCGGTTTTTTGCTTAGATTTGGGGTCCATAGGGATTTGATGGAAACCCGAAACCAAATCGAGTGTACTAAAATATTTCGCTGCTCCGAGTTGGTCCAATATCTCTGTTATATTAGGAAGTGGGTAAGCATCGCTGACTGTTTTTTCATTCAACAGGCGAAAATCTATGACCATGCGCCAACGTGGCTCACCAGTGGAGTCTGATTTTTTGGGGACCACCCAAACAGGTGAGTTATAAGGAGAAGTTGATTGTTGAATGATATTATTTTCCAGCAATGCAGTGACTTGTTTTTTAATTTCCTCCTTATGAATTGGAGGAAACCTATACTGTTTTGTGTTAATGGGGATTTCATTTACAGTTTCAATCGAGTGCTGGATTACATTCGTGGAATTCAGTTTATCGGATGGAAGGTAAAACTGGTAAGGGAATTCTTTAACAATTTCCAGAATACTAGCTTGTTCGTCCTCATTTAAACCATTTAATTCCAATAATTTAGCTATCTGAACTAATCTACTCGAATCGGCCCTTGACTGATCCACGTTAGGATTTCCTGTACGAGACGAACGCGGTGAAGGTGGACGCTCCGTGAATGTCTCTAACTCGACAGGTGGTATAGTCACAGTAACATGGTTTGGAGTAGTATTAATTGCATATAATTTGGCAGACCCGTTTCGTTGAGTGACTAACGCTTCTCCTATATAAACGCCCGGATCAGTGGTCAATCTCCTAACGTAACCTTCTTTAATTCCAGAATCTTTGACAGGCAGAGCAATAAGGGTTCTAGTACGAGGAGGTAACCTAAAGGAGGAAGACGAAAGAAGGAAGAATTCCCCATCACCGATCTGAAGGCTATTAGGCTCGTCATTTCCAAACTTCATTATCGCGTTTTGATTTTCTAAGAACGGCATTCCTAATATTCCCGTCCCAGGAATAGGAAGGTCGTCATCAACGATTTGGAATCTCACGTCGACGTGATGGACTTTAATAATAACTTCTCCGCGGGTAAGTACATCTCCTGAACCGACACCCGTGATTTTATAAACTATATTGCTATTTATTATCATCTCAGGGATTATACCTTTTTGTTTTATTAAATTAAGCTGAGAACCCGTATCAATAAGGAAGCTGGCGAACCCTTCTTGGAAGCAACGATGGGTTAAATTAAACAGAGGCAAAGAACCCGATCGTTTTACTTTGATTTGGAAGCAGCCCCGTTGGCGGCGCTGGCAATTAAGGGTTGGGTTCCCGTCGCGCCCTTTCGCGGAACCCCTTTCGAGTTTAAATTATTCCGACTGGAGGCATCATAACCTGGCCGGACGCCACCCTGGTTTTGTTTGGTGTAACAACGAGCTTCTGAGTGACCCGTTTTCCGGCAATACCCACATCTAATCTCCTCACGGTTGGGAAAATGAGTTCTAATCACCTCAGGACAATCACGACGTAAGTGCCCTGTTTGATTACATTGGTAACACGTATAATTTTTTGAGTCTGTCTTAAATATTTTTACGTCTCTGACGAAAGGTTTCGAGGATGAGGGCCTCGAGTGATCGGCTGACTCTGACTCTATCCTACTCGCGACGTTAATTGCACTTTCGAGGTCAGGTAGATTGTTAGCGTCCTTTAATCTATTCATATAAAATCGCGCTGTTTCGTTCCAAAGACCCTTAATGAAAGTGATTACCGCCGTATTCTTTAGCAAATCATTAACTCCAACTATTTGCTCAGAGTTGTAAGTGTCCCTGGCAGTTTCTAACCCGCCATTTAAGGTTTCGTTAACTCGGGCTCCGAAAACTTCAACCGATTCGTTTCTGTTTTGGTGCAGATTCATTAACTCGGCATTCAAACTATGCACATTAAATGAGGGCGCGAAGATTTTCTTTAAAAGATTAATCAATTCATCTAAAGTTTCGGCCTCTCGTCGATTAGACAAGAGTAAATTGGCATGGCCCTCGATTCTACCTCGAATAAGGAAGAGGAGATTTTCCCGATCCTCGGGCTTTACTTTAGAGTTAATTAAATTACACTGTTTAATAAACTGGACTAATGAATCCGATTTCCCATTAAATCTCGGAATTGAGTCCTTTACTAATTTTAATGAGAGATAAGACTTAGGTGGGTCTGTGGACTTTACTATATTCGGTTGGGGAATTACGTTTGAACAAAGTGATTGATTACTTGATTCAGATAAGTTAACAACAGGAGGATCTAGTCGCGTCTGCACAAGGTTTGAGTCGCGCGACCGTGATTCACCACCCGAAGCTTCCGAACTCACAGCAATAACCGCGGTTGGACAGGGCAATGAATCCTCTGACCTAGCCGAATCAACGATAGGGTCATCGGTTTGTGTCGTTTGAGATCGTGAAGTAGCCATAGGACGTTCTATTTGCAATGGTTCAACACTTAAACCCTCTATTTCGGGTACCTGTACGCTACCCGAACGTAGTTGTCGTCCCTTTCGTTTAGGCAATTCCGTACGTCTACGCGGCATTTTCGTAATGCAAATACTAAGCTCTTAATCTTATCAACTAATAGTTAACACAACGCGATAATAATTACAGCACGCAAATTTTACAATAGAACCATAAATTGTATATTATAATTGAACTTCAATCTCTCACGAAATTGCAGACTTCGACGTCAACGCAGAAGATCCCCTGGTTGAAGGTGTACGGTTTCAGGAAAGATTGATTCAATCGCCTGCAGTTGCTCTCCTCCGAAGTCCTACGACGGTTGCTCTGCGATTCCTGCGTCCACGAGCCGGCAAATTTGCAAAATCCCACCGCTGTCACCAAATTGTTGCGTGGCCGGCTGGTTCTCCTGGATCCCTCGTAGGAAATTCGGCGAGGGTCGATGCCCGTGGAGTGCTAAGGCACTCTGCTCCTTGGACGCGGATTATTCATGAAATAAATGTAAAGAAAACGAATAATAAATAAAAGGATAAACTCAATAAAAGAACAATTAGAATTCAATACTAGGAACTTTAATTAACAAAATAGCTATAAAATCTAAATTTCTGGAAGTTGTCTACAACTCGACTGCTCAACACTGCTATTCGGGCTCAAGTGACGCTTCCGAAAAGCCCTTCGCTTTTCCTCTTGTTAATTTCAAAATGGCTTAGTTACCGAGAGCCAATCGCAAATTTACTAATTAACTACCTAAATTCCTATTCGTCTATTCGATTTCTTTTCGATTCTCAATTTTTACAGAACAAGCGTTTAACTACGCGGCGCTGGAATTACACACCTAGGAGAAGGAAAGAAGGAGAAGTTCATTTATTCAATTACCCGTTTCCAAGTGGGTATCGATTAGTTTATAATCTTGAAGTCCTCTTATTAAAAGGATATTTAACTATTTTCAAACCCCTCGGCCTTGTGCGAACTTCACCTAATCTTCCTTTCCTATTACATTCGTGTGATCCGATTTGAACTTCGCGCATCTAAAGCTTAAACTACACGCCGCTAGACGGGAGTCGCAACATTTCATCATGAATTAAAAGTGTTCTAGACGGGAACCTGTGGCCTGGCAGTGCCCTCACCATGTTCATGAAATACTGTAGAATGTTAGCGATGTGAAAAAGCGGACCCTGGTAAGCTCGAATGCAATCGAATCTCGAACGGCCACAATCGTTTGAGCTGAGTGTTGTTGCGTGGCCGGCTGGTTCTCCCGGATTCTTAGTAGGGAATTCGGCGAGGTGTCGATGCCCGTGGAGTGCTAAGGCACTCTGCTCCTAGGACGAGGATTGTTCGAGAAATAAACCCTGATAACCAGATCTGGCGGCAGGATCTGCCGGCAGCTGCGGTGCAGTCTACGTCCGCATTCGACTACGGATCTGCCGGCAGAGTCTGCGTGGCAGGGTCTGCCGGCAGATCCACGGCAGATCCGCGGCAGATCCTGCCGCCCGCCTGACACATCCAACAGCGCCATCTGCAGGCCACAATAGCCAAACAATTCCCTCTGCGTGACGTCACATGGACCTACTCACCAACACAAACGTACATTACTGCTGTAGGTGTATCCCTAACCCCAAATAATAAAGCAAGCAGATTCTACAATTTATTAAATAATTAATTCTACTTATTTCAAAAAGTCTTTATTCTTTATTTAATAATATACAGGATTGGTGATTACAAATGTTACAAAATAATATAAATAGCGCATATAAATTCGAGGAAGAACATTCAATATTTAGGGCGGTATTCTCAGTCGTTGCTTATTCTTAAGATCGTCTTAAGCATGCGGTATCCTTTACTAGTCTACGAGGTTCGTAGAGGATGCCGCATGCTTAAGACGTTCTTAAGAATAAGCAACGACTGAGAATACCGCCCTTACATTTATAAATTCACATGCAATACGTCCCGTAACCAGTGGTACCTATTAAGTGCGAATCACAAAATTTTCTATATTTTCGACTTCTTTTTTCCTGTAGAATCACCATATTCCGTATTGTGTTAACGCTGAAAACAAATAGAACATTAGTATAAAATTAAACGTAACGTTGAATAAACAGGATACATACTTCAGCTCCATCTTCGCACAGCACACACCCTAGGCGATCATCCATGCTCCTGCGAACATTAACATTTATAATAAAACATGTGTTAAATTATTATTTACGAAACAAGACGTTAAATATTTGCACTTCGCGCATAACCCAATTTTTCTGTCTTGCAGATAATGTGAATTTCGATTTTCGCGACGTAAATAATTGAAAATTATTCAATTCCATAATTACGTTTGCTTTCTGAATACTTCGAGATGATTTGTCTGGATATTGATGCTTTAGGATGACATGGAATATTTTTCGAGCGTTCGTCTTCAAGCACGACGGATGCCACTTTGAACAATCGGTATGTAGATGCACCACGTGTAACAATTTGGCGGTACAGTGGGTTACGCTCGGATTGGCTGCGCCATAGTATCGAAACTCGTGATTGGTCAAGAATTTACGTCCAGTTTGCGTTCGTTTTCGTGGTCCGGGGTGGCAGTCACTGGCAGTGGCAGTCAGTGCCGGTAAAATCGAAGAATATTCCAAGTCATTTCATCCATCAATATCCAGACAAATCATCCAGACGTATCCAGAAGGCAAACGTAATTATGGAATTGAATAATTTCCAATTATCTACGTTGCGAAAATCGAGAGTCACATTATCTGCAAGACAGAAAAATAGGGTTATACGCGAAGTGCAAATATTTAGCGTCTTGTTTCGTAAATAATAATTTAACACATGTTTCATTATAAATGTTAATGTTCGCAGGAGCATGGATGATCGCCTAGGGTGTGTGCTGTGCGGAGATGGAGCTGAAGTAAGTATCGCATGTATCCTGTTTATTCAACGTTACGTTTAATTTTATACTAATGTTCTATTTGTTTTCAGCGCTAACACAATACGGAATATGGTGATTCTACAGGAAAAAAGAAGTCGAAACGGGACGTATTGTATGTGAATTTATAAATGTAAATATTGAATGTTCTTCCTCGAATTTATATGCGCTATTTATATTATTTTGTAACATTTGTAATTGCCAATCACGTATTATTAAACAATGAATAAATACTTTTTGAAATAAGTGGAATGAATTATTTAATAAACTGTAGAATCTGCTTGCTTTATTATTTGGGGTTAGGGATACACCTACAGCAGTAATGTACGTTTGTGTTGGTGAGTAGGTCCACAGACGAGGTATGGAATAGACTACTCGCCTTATGGGACTTCGTGTCACCGCCCAAACTGCGTTACCGACCCATAATTTGAGGACTGAATTTAGCGACCTCTGTTCATGAACAGCGTCCAACTCAAGAACTACTCTGAAATGTGTTGAAATACTGAAAGATGTGTGCGTGCTTGTATACGTGTGACTTGTTTAGAGGGAGAATTTAACATAGAGGGCGGGCTTTCGCTAAGCTATGCTTTAGCTTGGTTTGTCAACGACTCACGTCGGATTTCTCTCTGAAATTCTATTTCGGGAATCAGGACCCTATATGGCGCTAAAATATGGCACTTCTTGAGAGCTTATACAAGCTATAAATTGCAAGACAAAATTAATTGTTAGTATTTTACATGTAGTGGAACTTTCAACTAATATTTTCACGTGTTGTACGCCGAAAAATATTAATAAATGGCGCTATTACCGACATTCCCGCTAAATAGACGGTACCCATCCTACGATACGTAAAAATCATTGTAAATAATGAATTGAAACGTTTTCGTAAAATTTATATTCGTTGTTTTTGGGACCCTAGGTCCCTAAATCCTTACGTTTCATTACAAATTGATTGGGTCTGTCCTTATTAACTATTGAATGGATTTAAAAATTATAAAAAGCATCTACGATGTAAGTACACGAGCGTAGGTATTGCTTACGTTAAGATCTGGGCACAGGTATCAGTTCCGTGTCAGCTCACGTAGAATTCAAGTGCTCTTCATCACTTTCCTCAATTACTTTACTCCAAGTACTTTCCATTAGTCAGTAAAAATAATCGGAATTATATCATATTTGGTGCCATTTTCGTTAGCAAAATACCTTAGTATTCCATTTGTGATACTTCTATGATAGAAATTGGCATACCCATTACAATGGCCTATTGCTGACTTTGTCTTTATTCCACTACTGTGTAGCGTGTATGCCCCCCCAAGCCGTGTCGTTCGAAAGCTTTTACCTAAGAACCCATCAGGGTCGTAAAAAAAGGTACGCGTTACCGTCCAACCGATTTCAAGAGAGCGTGCAGTGAAAAGGCCAGAATGTCGTGGCCATCGAATTTTAACTTTCTGAGTACGAATACAGATCCGACACTGAAGGAAAAAGATGAATGAGTATAATGGTCTTGAAACGCTGCGGATTACTACATACATCTGAAGTATTCACGAGTTACATTTCTTTGGAAGGGGCTGGATGAGGTGTATTTTGCGAACAATCAAATCGATTGAAAATTGTTTCTCAATTTATTAATTTTATTAACAAGAACAGCAATAAACAGAAGAGGGATAAACATTTCTAACATAATCATTATCGATTCACTGCTCTATCATTTCATTGTTTGGGATGAAATGCCTTGCATCTGTTGTATTCCATTGGTATAAGGATGGAAAATTTAGAAAATTAACAATAGTAGAAGAAATGTACAGGATCATCATTTAATCTTGCAACCCGCGCTCGCGCGAACAGGTACGCATTCCACTGCAACAGAAATAGGCAAAAAATTATTTGAAATAAAAATTTCGCACACAAATTCTTATTTAAAATAACTTTTTTCCCATCTCTGCACTACAATCATGCGCCGTCCCGGCGTTCGGAAAGGTGCCAGCGGCAGGGGTGTGCGGGTACCCGACTTTTCGGGCTCGGGACGGGCCGGAAATTTTCGGGCGAGATCGGGCGGGATCCCGATACTTTCGTATTGCTCGAGATCCCGACGGTCTCGGGATCCCGAGACTCGATTCGGGCTACAAGCATAGCCCCTTCCGTCTCGGTCCCCTCGTAATAGCTGGCTTTCGAGCCGATCGCGTCCGAGTTTTGCCGAGCCGACCTGAAATCAAATTTCCCGCTCACGGAGGTCTTGCTTGTAGCCCGAAACGAGTCTCGGGATCCCGAAAACTTCGGGACCTCGAGCAATACGAAAGTATCGAGACCCCGCCCGATCTCGCCCGAAATTCTCCGACCCGTCCCGAGGGCCGGGAACCCGAGCCTCGGGACGATCCGCACACCCCTAGCCAGCGGCCGGTGGACAGCAGTGATCCCCAAGCTTTGAAAATTATAGGATGGTCTCCTTCAAATTCACGTAGCAAAGAGCTGTTGGGAATTTCCCGGCCCGAGTAAGCGAGTCGCCCGCTCCGCTTTTATGGTCGGTTTACAACTCGCACCCCAGATTACTGTAATGAGGTTTGAAAACAATGTCGACTGGTCTCGTACCCATCTCAATTTCATAATTTTTAGCTACGACAGGGTTGACCGCTGCGATATACTCCTGTAGAGAGAGATTTTTCGCCACCCACGTGTAAAAGCCACAATAATGGCGCATCGTTTAAAAAAATGGCATTAACGGATGCCGGTATAAGCGTGGCGTTGAGTAGCTAAAGCAGGGCTGTCGAACTTCCCCACTCCGCGAGCCACACGTCTTGGGCGCCCGGTCAATGAGTTCCCCCACTTTTCTTTCTCCAGGAGTAGCTCGAGGCCAACGCTCATTGTCAGTGAACCGATCCCCTCCTACCACGAGCCCACGGGCTTGTGCGGTTCCCGGGCGAGAAACACATCAGAATGAAGTAGGTATGGAGGGGGTCGTTCTCCTACGGCTCTCCTGAACGGGCGAAGAGGAGAAAGAGCCACTGTGGCTCGCGAGCCGCCTGTTCGACACCCCTGAGCTAAAGGGTTAAAACATTCAGACACAACAATTCTGGAAAAAAAAATTAAAACTCCGCTACTATCAAATACACGTCCGATTAGTTACCCCCTAAGTCCAATCTATGCATACACTACATTAAAGATAAAATCATAAAAAAGAAAACCAGGACAATAGATTCTGAGGTCTGCAAACGCATTGTTGGACGTGGCCGAAACCGCGTCGTCGAGCCCGTCGTCATCGACAAAAGAACAACATGACCGGAAGCCGACGAAGGCAATCTCCTCAGGAGATGGGCAAAAAATTATTTGAAGTCAAAATTTCGTACACAAATTTATATTTCATATAATATTTTGCCTATCTCTGCACTACAACCATGCGCCGTCCCGGCGTTCGGAGAGCTGCCAGCAATCTCACTGCTGGACAGCAGTGATCCCCGAGCTTTGAAAATTATAGGATGGTCTCTTTCAAAATCACGTGGCAAAGAGCTGTTGGGAATTTCCCGGCCCGTGTAAGCGAGCCGCCCGCTCCGCTTTTATGATCGGTTTACAACTCGCACCCCAGATTACTGTAATGAGGTTTGAAAACAATGTCGACTCAATTTCAAAACTTTTAGCTACGACAGGGTTGACCGCGGCGATATATTCCTATACGGAGAGATTTTTCGCCACCCGCGTGTAAAAGCCACAATAATGGCGCATCGGTCCAAAAAATGGAAAATCATAATTAAAACTGACTTCATAATATTAAAAATTTGGTTCCTTATTTAATCTACGACACTCATTTTTTTATATCGACGCCTCATTATTTGCACTGTGTAAATCTGGCGCCGACTTAAAAAAAAATGAGTGTCGTATAATTAAATAGGGAACAAAATTATTTTGTACTTTTTAGCGGATTTTTATTATTTTGAAGTCCGGAAAACCAGAACAATAGATTCTAAGGTCTGCAAACGCATTGTTGGACGTGGCCGAAACTGTGACGTCGAGCCCGTCGACATCGACAAAAGAACGAGACGATCGGCGGACGAAGACAATCTCCTTAGCAGATGGGCAAAAAATTATTTGAAATAAAAATGTCGTACACAAATTTTTATTTCAAATAATTGTTTGCCCATCTCTGACTGTCTCCTGCAGTCGCTCGCATAGGACGGTCGTATCGAGCACTTTATGTATTCCAAACCTTAAATATATTTACTTCTTGCATTCTAAATACCATACTCCCCCACCCCTATACTATTCAGTTTCCTCCATCAAATACAAAAACTTTCATATGAAACATTTGTTTGCTTTTTCAATAGCTATAAAAATAATAGCGTGTGAAAAATAATATAAGAACAAATCGGATATACTGTATAAACTTATTGAAATATCCGAACATCAGTTAATATTAGTCAGTTAACGTCAGTTAGTACATAGTTTAAACAAATGAATTTTTCTAATAGTTATGGAATAGAATGAATTATTTTTTCAAAAAATATGTATCGAATATTTTTGGTTACTCCGCAGACTTGCAAAATTGCACCAAAATCGGTGTGTACGGGTTCGATATGTTCTTATTAAATAATAATATAGTACAGTAGAAGGATATTATTATTATTATTGTTATTATTATATGTCTGTATTATATCGTATAGACCAACATTAATGTATGCGTAAACACATGATGAATGGGTGGGGTTCAGTAACACGTGCTCTTAAAAAACATTAAAGCACTCTTTTTACATATTACGTTATTGCAAGCGAATGAAATTTGTTTTGCTTTAAATAAACCGGAATAGGACAGCAAGGTTAAAAAGCGAATGTGATATCGTTTTATTTTCATCCGCCTTTCTCTTCTGTTGAACGGAATATGTTCATATTACGATTTTTAAATCGTTACTCTAACAGAAACATTTGTAAATCGCGGGCTTCGGCTCTCAAAAAATAACCTACTTTTACCCGTGCTGAATTCTAATTCCTACCACGCGTAGCGTTACAATCTGTTTCGAGACTTCACCGGTAACGTTGCATGCGACACTAAAATGGTAAGGGGGTCCTAGGACCCCCCAAACCGGTGACACAAAAATACATTGGGTGAGTAGTCTATTCCATACCTCGTCTGTGGTAGGTCCATGTGACGTCACGCAGAGGGAATTGTTTGGCTATTGTGGCCTACAGATGGCGCTGTTGGATGTGTCAGGCGGGCGGCAGGATCTGCCGCGGATCTGCCGTGGATCTGCCGGCAGACCCTGCCACGCAGACTCTGCCGGCAGATCCGTAGTCGAATGCGGACGTAGACTGCACCGCAGCTGCCGGCAGATCCTGCGCTCTTCCGGCAGACCCTGCCGTCAATCTGCTTGCAGACGGACAGCAGATGGCTATCAGGGAATGTAATTAGAACGGATAATAAATAAAAGGATAATACAATAAAAGAACAAAAGGAACTCAAAACTTGTAACTTTAATTAATAAAATGGCTATTGCTAAATAAATTTCAATAGACTTTCACACTATGACTGCTCGCTACTGCTTTTTGGGCTCGAGTGAGGCTTCCGAAAAACCCTTCGCTTTTCCTCTTGTTAATTTCAAAATGGCTTAGTTACAGAGAGCCAATCGCAAATTTACTAATTAGCTAGCTAAATTCTTATTCGTCGATCCGATTTCTTCCCGGTTGTCGATTTTTACAAAGCAAGCGTTTAACTACATTGCGCTGGAATGGCACACCTAGGAGAAAGGAGGAAGGAGAAGTTCATTTATTCAAACACCCGTATCCAAGTGGGTATCGATTAGTATCGACTAGTATCGATTAGTATCGATTAGTATCGATTAGTTTATAATCTTGAGGTTCCCTTATTAAAAGAATCTCTAACTATTTTCGAACACCTCGGGCTTGTACGAGCTTCATCTTGTCTCCCTTTCCTATTACATTTAGGTGATTCAATCTGAACTCCGCGCTTCAGAAGTTTATACTGCACGCCGCTAGACGGGAGTCGCAACAGTGAACTAGAGACACTATAATAAGAGTCTGGACACGAGAAGGCCACTTTTTGATTGCTCCGCCATGTTTGATCGAAATCACACGAGAGAGAAAGAGATATACGCCATTTCACTCTTAACAACTCTTACGTTTATGGCGGTATTTTACTATCTATTAATCTGAAAATGTGCATCGGGGTTTTTCATTGGCCCGTCATTTTTCATCTATTCCCGCTGATTTTTAAATCTACCCATTATACCAAGATAATGAAGATATAAAGTAAAAAACTAAATCTTGTGTTCGATTTGATATATATTTTTTTATTATACTTATTTAAATGCGCAATGCATTTCCGCCATAAACGTAAGAGTTGTTAAGAGTAGTCAAGAGTGAAATGGTGTATATCTCTTTCTCTCTCGTGGGATTTCGATCAAACATGGCGGACTGTCACTCGTGTCCAGACTCTTATTATAGTGTCTCTACAGTGAACTGTTGCGAACTTCCGCCTAGCGGCGTGTGTTATAGGCTTCAGAAACGCGAAGTTTAAACCGGAACACACGAATGTAATAGGAAAGGGAGACAAGATGAAGCTCATACAAGCCCGAGGTGTTTGAAAATAGTTAAAGATTCTTTTAATAAGGGAACTTTAAGATTATAAACTAATCGATACTAATCGATACTAATCGATACTAATCGATACCCACCTGGATACGGGTGTTTGAATAAATGAACTTCTCCTTCCTCCCTTCTCCTAGGTGTGCGATTCCAGCGCAACGTTGTTAAACGCTTGATTTCGTAAAAGTTGATAACCGAAAGGAATCGGATCAACGAATAAGAATTTAGCTAGCTAATTAGTAAATTTGCGATTGGCTCTCGGTAACTAAGCCATTTTGAAATTAACAAGAGGTAAAGCGAAGGACCTTTTGGAAGCGTCACTCGAGCCCAAAAAGCAGTAGCGAGCAGTCATAGTGTGAAAGTCTCTTGAAATTTATTTAGCAATAGACACTTTATTAATTAAAGTTCCAAGTTTTGAGTTACAATTGTTCTTTTATTGTGTTATTCTCTTATTTATTATCCGTTCTAATTACATTTATTTCTCGAACAACCCTCGTCCTAGGAGCAGAGTGCCTTAGCACTCCACGGGCATCGACACCCCGTCGAATTCCCTACTAAGAATCCGGGAGAACCAGCCGGCCACGCAACAGTACCATCTGCCTATGATTGTCATAATTATATAAATCTGCGCGATCGGATCTGTTCGCGATGCTGCAGCGAAAATGACACATAGGATAAATGTCAAATGACTTTTATTGCAATGAACCTAAAAAAAATCATAATAATTTTGCCACTATAAACGATAAACTTATAATGTCCAAAGTAAATAAATCAACGGGTTTATATATAAATCCATTGATTATTATAATGGAAAACGCAAATAAATACAGCGGGAAAATAGAGTACTAATGAAAAGAATGGAAACGAATGGTATGTATTTCGTAGAGATGACAAGGGTTAGGAAACCAGAATACTCAGATGAATGAAGTCTTGTCCAAAGTAAATAGATCAACGGATTTATAATGGAACACACAAATAAATAAAGCGGGATGGTGTAGACCAAAGAAATACGCATTTATTTCAAAATCTACTACCTGTTATTTTATGTTAACAACGAGAAAATAAGCATAACCGACATCTAGTGTAGCCGTCTTGGCCCAAAAGGGGCGCGCTCTACCTCAGGCTTTCGCCTATACGAGCATTTGGCTTGCATGGTGGTATTAGCAAAACATTTCCAGCGAAACCGCCAGGGCCGGGCCGGAAAAAGCAGAGAAGGACCACACTTGACTCCACGGCGTCGACTGTAGGAATTTTTCTCTATGAGTAGGATGCCAGGTAGCGAATAATATAATACATTCGCCACCAGACTAGGTCCTTGGCTATCTTCTGCTCTTTTTGGGGTGCATGCACTCACCCGGGACCACCAGGGACGCTCTGGTGGCCGGGGACGGCTCTGCTTAAAAACACATGCCAGTCCCCATGCGAATTCGGGTACACCGGGAACGCAACCGCCCGTACTGGGGATAGAAAACCACCAGCCCCTGGTGGGAAGCATAACCGACAATTAAATTTTATGACAGGACTGCGCGAACGTGTCTTGCAATAAACGCCATCCGTCTACTTCACGCTATATCTGCGGCAGATGCCGCCACAGCGGTGTTTTAACTAGTGATCCTCTAGGTCAGGCCTGCCCCCCCGGGTGCAAATACCTCCTGAATTTCTGGGACCCGGGCAACAGCCGAGCGCGGGACTGTAAAGTTGCTACACATTGCGAAATTTGTAATAAGAGAACTGCATGAGTGTGCGTCCATGTAGGCTCGTACCACGACTCTTTGCGATTCTGGGCGCCGGGTCAGGAGCCAAGCATGGAGCTATTTCGTTGCTCGGTTTCACGCTCGGCTGTGCTATTCTTTGCTACTATAGAATTATTTATTATGGTAAGGAACCCCGGGATGATGCATATGTGTAACAAGCAATAAAATTGAAAATATAGAAACGTATTATACAATTTCACCGAAACATAACATATTTAGAATGTTTTTACTATAAAAATAAATAACTTACAAAGATAAAGAACAGAATTTTATTGAACGATATATATACACACACATTTGCAAAAGTTAAAAATTATATACTAATAAATATATACATACATATTATATACATTTGTAAGTTATTTATTTTTATAGTAATAACATTCTAAATATGTTATGTTTCGGTGAAATTGTATAATACGTTTCTATATTTTCAATTTTATTGCTTGTTACACATATGCATCATCCCGGGGTTCCTTACCATAATAAATAATTCTATAGTAGCAAAGAATAGCACAGCCGAGCGTGAAACCGAGCAACGAAATAGCTCCATGCTTGGCTCCTGACCCGGCGCCCAGAATCGCAAAGAGTCGTGGTACGAGCCTACATGGACGCACACTCATGCAGTTCTCTTATTACAAATTTCGCAATGTGTAGCAACTTTACAGTCCCGCGCTCGGCTGTTGCCCGGGTCCCAGAAATTCAGGAGGTATTTGCACCCGATGGGGCAGGCCTGCTCTAGGTAGTGATACGCAGATGTGGCGTATCTATTGGTCGACACCATTAGTAACCGAAACCGGAAGTAGAGAGAGAGAGCAAGTAGATAAGTAGAAAAAGAAAGTTGTGATATTTTGACATATTTTTTAAACTTTTTTCTAACAGTTGCAGTGGTTAGAAAACCCTACGTGCTTCCTAGATATCTATGTGAGAAACTATATTATAGATTTGATTTTTTCCAGAAATCTTTCCTATATTCTGCTTTCCTCAGTTAAAATATCCTATCTAGCATTTTTTCATTTTTCAAACTATGTTGAAATATTTGAAGTTCCACACGTCTTTTAATAATAATAATAATAAATTATTTTTTTATTCTTTTAGTCTTTCTTCTTTTATAATATTCGATACAACATAGTGGGGTTAGAAACGCAATATACAGAAAGGGCGAGGCTCAGTGTCGCTGTTATTATGCCTGACCCGAAATTTACCTTTGTAGTCTTTTACCTTTTAAGTAAAGTTAGAAAACCCTACGTGCTCCGTAGAGATCTAGAAACAGTCTAATGTATTTAACCTAACATGTTTTAATTTGTATGAAGAACAGCAGAAGGAAATAGTACAACTTCAGTTTTCTCGATTATTTCAAAATATGCCCGCCAATTTGCGACTTCCGCTTTAGGCCAAAATGGTGGACACATCTGCGTATCACTACCTAGAGGATCACTAGTTTTAATATGAATTAGAAGTATTTTAGACGGGAACCTGTGGCTTGGCAGTGCCCTCACCATACTCATGAAATACTGTAGAATCTGAGCAATGTAAAAAAGCCAGCCCTAGTAAGCTCGAATGCAATCGAAACTCGATCGGCCACAATCGTTTGAGCCTTGTGTACTTCCGTGGGGTTCGGTGAAATTGAGCTAGAACCTTTCTCATTAAAAGTCTACCATGCTCAGAGATGCTCAGAGAACAGAATCAGTGATGAGATCTCGGGCAGGTTTTCTCGCGCATGCGCGGCGATTTTAGCATCAGTATTGTACAAGTTTAAGATAAAATAGGACACCTTGAACACCCTGCTACGTTCCCACCAATAATAATACACCTATTAGTTGCGCCCCAACATAGATACGGTACTGCAAAAGCCGCGCATGCGCGAGAAAACCCGCCCGAGATCTCATCACTGAGTAAAAGTAAGAAAAGAAAGTAAAAATAAAATCTTGATCAATCAGACATAGGGCGGTATTCTCAGTCGTTGCTTATTCTTAAGCAAATGCTTAAGCATTCGGCATCCTTTACTAGCTAGTAGGTTAGTAAAGGATGCCGAATGCCCTACTATTTGCAGACCCATGTAATTTACTTCATTATAGAAAACATACAGAATAAGAATGTGAAAGAATCGTTTACACAAAGTAAGAAAAATAATTGAACAGCATATTTTTCCTTTCCATTTACCCACCTGATGTTCCAATATTAATTAATTCTTAATGCGGTGCAATGTCGAACATTTTTATTTTGAATGCTGGCCAACTTGCATTCAATGCTTCGCAGTTTTTGTTGGTTTGTACCATTCGACTGGGTGGCAAATTTGGCCAGTAACACTAGTCTCCGTAGATCCAATTGGATGGAACTGCTTCCACTGTGCCGTCTTCGATGAATTGGACGATCGTCCATGTCGGTTTGATGGTCATTTCTATGGCAACAAATGCATCCTAAGATAAATAATAAATAATAAATTTGTAAGTTGTATGTATTCTTAGCTTAGAAGTATGAATATTGAACGCAGAATACCTCGAAACCTGAATGAGCCCGTGACGAATCGGCAGAAAACTGTGTCGGGCACTACAGTAATACAACATAAACATTGGACGCGTATGTTATTTGTATGTCGGAAGAATAGAGTGAAGCAGAGGGAAAATTATAATGTTATTTGGAGTTTCTAATTTGATACACTTCTATGCTATTTCCGTTACATTGAAAATTTGAAGAGAGCCTAAGTTGTTACATCGCGAATGAAAATTCCCAACTTGGAAGATTGACACGGTTCGTCATAAAAATCTAGTAATTCGTAAAATTTTCTGCCAATTATTTTCTGTTTGTTTTCGGACATAATAATATTCTCTAAAATAATAATGCTGCTGTGACGTTCCACTATTTTCGCGCGGTCCTAACTAGCTTCCTCCTTATATGACCTACCCACGAATCTACTACTATCTATAAAATCACAAATCTTAACCCTTTACCAATCACCAGATCTTGGACGATGTACCTTAGCGGTCCCCATCTCCAGCTGATCAGATACGAAATTCCCCTTCCCCTCTTCGGTTTAGGGTACGTTTATGTCGGAGCTGCGATAGACGATCAGAGCAGCGATAAGAGCGAAGCGTCGAAATACATTGTATTCATTTATAATGGAAGTGTTTATATTGGAGCAACGAGATGACCAACGACAAAAGCGTCGAGAAATAAATATTTCTTTTTCTTCGCTATTATCGCCGATCTCATCGACATATAATGAGAAACCTTTTTCGTAGGGGAAGAGTGGGTAGCCCCGAACACTTAAAGGAAACACAAAAACAATATAGAACCAATAAATTGTAATCAAATTACTAATTCAGGAAATCAAAATAAGTACCTCCTGCTGCCTTCTAACAAAAAAAGAACACATTTCTTAAATAATTTAAGAAAAAAAATCAGAAACTTGTAGCCTCTGTTTTTACCCTAATCAAAAAATAGGCGGGTAGCCCCGGACATAATTTTCAACGTTCATCTAGGCGTATCGCGTATCCTTATTTCTTACATACATTACAGAAATAATAAAAATTTGATGGATCAATATTTGCACAGTCGTCATATGCTGAATTTTTGCATTTATTGCATTGGATTTAGTCTTCTTCGAAGGTTTTGCCGCAAACGATGCATTGAGTGACTTGATGTTCTTGATAAACTTCATGAGCGTAGCCAAAGTGGGGCAGGGGAGAGCGTTTGCCCTCCCCCCCCCCCCCCACCCGGCACAGGAAAAAAAATTAGTCATTTATCCAAAATTAAATTAATTTATTATAAAATACAACTTATTATAATACAACTTATCACAAATTTGAATGAAATTGACTACTTTTTGCCCCTCCCTGAGTGGCTACGCCCCCGACGGACTTGATTGAAACGACATTCAATGTTTTGTTTTGCCTTAGATTGCTTACTTTTAGGAGCCATGCTTTTTGCAACAAGTTCATCCTTATATGGAGAAGATGTTAAAATTTCACTTTTCTGTGTTTTTCGTGAACGAGATGCAACGTTTTTGAGTAGCATTAGGCAAAGGTGATAACAGTTTAATTATATCTGTTGCGTTTGGCGGAGACTGATTTGTGGATTTCGACTCTTGAATTGCTACATCAGTCATGGAAGCAGGTAAAAAATCGATATCGCTAAATATGTCACGATTGAAAGGATAAATGCCGGTGCACCGAAATCCGTTCTGTGCTATTTCAAGTTTAGCTGCTTTACTGAATGCGGTATTAACAAGTGCAGCAATATCATAATCAGTAATTCTGGCCCCAGCATTTCTTCGCATCCATACAGCACTTGCTGAAGCGAACGAAGATTTAAAAGGCTTAAAAAATGTCCTGTCGAGCGGTTGGATTTTGTGTGTCGTGTGTGGCGGTGTGCTAAGCATATGAATGTAATTTTGACGAGCATATTCTATTACAGCTAACTCTTTATGACTTGCATGACCATCTAAAATCAAAAGGACTGGATTTTCCTTTGTAGGCTGCACGTGATGTTTGAAATGTTGTAGCCACCGCAAAAATATGTCTCCAATCATCCACCCGCTATCATGGGCAATTGCAATGCTATCGAGTGGAGCTTCTATCATTAATCGATCATGCTTATCCATCTTTTTTCTTGGAAAAATAAATAGAGGTGGCACAAAATGGCCTGTAACATTCATAGCGAACATGAAAGTGATATTTTTACCCCTTTCTGCGGAAGTTAATTTACCAACTTGTTTTTTCCCTTTGAAAGACAAAACTTTATCATTTTTATGGACATTGGAAACACCTATTTCATCTGCATTATAAATCCGAGAAGCACGAAAATTTTATTTTTCTTGAAGGTGCTGAAATTGATCGTAGAAACGATCTTCTTGAGGTTTATTAAAACCAACTGCGCGCATAATGCTAATTGATTCGGCAGTTCTCAGTACAAGCTCTGGATATTTTTTCTTAAAGCTGCAAAAAAAGTCTTTCCCTGCCATTCTTTTTTCTGTATTAAATCGATGAGAAATTTTGAGATGTTCTGCCAGTTCGAAAGCTAGTTTTAAAAACTCTAATCTAGTCAATGGCATTAGGCGGTTGTCTAGATCTCTAACGTGGTTGTACAATTGCAATGAAAAATGTTCGTTAAAAGTAGAATCAAATCGACCTAATTTTGGTTTAAAAACCACTTCTTGACCGCTCTTTAACGCTTTTACGCGATCTTGTAGCGTGCTACGTGGTACATCATATCTTTCAGCAGCTAATCTTACTGCTAACTTGCCCTCCATAACACATACAATTGCTTCTTTCATTTTATTTCCATCCCGCTTGCCTCTGTTGCTAGTTGGCCCCTTAAATTTTGTCATTTTTCTAACCGTATTCTAAAACAAATATATTTATATTATTTATCACCTTAAAGTACTGTAAACTGATAAGGAATCACAATAATAAAATGTATCGTTTTTAAAAATTAAGGTTCGTAAAAGTGTCCGAGGGTACCCGCCATATTAGTGTCCGGGGGTACCCGATTGACTTGATCCAATATTTTTACCATTCACTTGTACAATATGAAAAGAATCTAGCTAAATGTTTAAGAATCTTGAAAAATATTAAATTTTGAATAGTAAAATCAATAAAACATGTAACAATACTTACATTTAATATATAACAAGCACCGATGAAATTTAATGGCCGCAGTAGTTCACTTTCAGTGTGAAGAAAACCAGGGGGACCAAGCCGTCATTCATTGGCCGAAGTTCCCGTTTAGTTAGCGCCTTATCGGTAGGAGGCGCTAGGTACATCACACACACATACCTAGGTGTATCAGTGAGCACGCACACAACCTTTCGACGTTGGTGAAATGTTACTTTGGCGCCATTAGGGCCACATTTGGCGCAACGCGAGGAAGCATCAAGCATAACCTTCAAATGGCGTCCTCACTTTCCCTGGTTTACCTTTTCTAAGGCCGTCTGACCATGGATCGTCGCGTCAGTGACGCGTATGCAGCAGATAGAAGGATATACAAAGAAATTGAATATATTTTATTTTCCTATGAAAAGAAGAAATATTCAATTTCAATGTTTATCCTTCTATCTGCTGCATACGTGTCGCTGGCGCGACGATCCGTGGACAGGTTTTAGGCCGGTATTCATAGTCGCTACTTATTCTTAAGCAAATGCTTAAGCATGCGTCATCCTCTACTAACCTAGTAGCTAGTAAAAGATGCCGAATACTTAAGCATTTGCTTAAGAATAAGTAGCGACTATGAATACCTACCGGCCTTAAAGTAAGCGGTGCATTACACGTATACACATACACATACGTCCCGATTCACACCAATTCACACATTCACAGTTTAGTTAGCGCCTTATCGGTAGGAGGCGCTACAAACTCTGCTTCACCTTTCGTAAGAGGGAAGCTTGGCCCCCCTGAAGAAAACTGTTTATAATGTCGAATGCGCTTGTCATGCACGCTACTACTAACTTGCAACTGTTTCTGGGCTCAGGCAGCCATGTTATAATCTGTCATTTATTTTTCTTTGTGGCATGGTAGTGAAGATACAACAATGTCCGGGGCTACCCACCGTCCGGGGCTACCCACTCTTCCCCTACTTATATTTATATTGTATTTTTATTTTATTATTAATCATGCAATTTTTATATTTTTTATATTTTTTATATATATTCATATTTATATTCTTTTTATATTTATATTGTATTACTACTTAAATAGTAATAATGCAAGTAACATTATCGTATTAGCTAATGTAATTAAGCATTGCGTAACCCTCGGTTATCACACCTATTTTTTCGAAAATTGTTGTTACACTGGGTCAATTCGATATTCAATCAGCTGCTGTTTAAAAACTATCTGTTAAATTAAGTCGCAAAAGTTTTGAGATAAAGTTTGAACATAGAATATATGCCCATCGTTGGAAACTAATATTTAAAGTATCCTTATGTTCAAAAAAATTTTGAAAAAAGTTCCAGAAAATTTTATTGCTTAAAAAAATCACTTTGGTAGCGCTTCTGTCTGTAGAAGATACACGAAATTACTACTACATGACACCAGTAGTACCATTTTCAACGCTGCCTCAAACATATTCTGCCCCCTTTAGTTAAAATGTCCTATCTAGCATTTTGAAACAACCGAGAAAATTGAAGTTTTATCATTTACTTTGTACTGCCCTTATTTCCTTTCAATCAAACTAAAACATGTTGTCAGTAGTTGGTAACAGCCTAATATAATTTTTTGTAATAGGTATACCGGTAGGTAATGCATTATTAACGTAGCAATTAATTAATTGCTTTAGATAGGATATTTTATCCAATTGGAAAAAAGTTAGGTTAAATTCATTAGAGTGTTTATAAATCTTTACGAAGCACGTAGAGTTTTCTAACTTTATGTAAGAAAATCCGATGGACGCGCTTAAATATGGCGCCCCGGAACCGCGGCCTACCGTCCGGAAGCCCAAATACACCGATTGGGACCGCTCGCGCGGGAAATACTGGGAAAACCCCAGGCCGAACGGAAGCGTCTCGGAAAGGACGCTACGCACGGGCCAGGCCGTGGCCACTCTTGTACGGTCTTCGGGACACACTGGTCGCTACTTCAGAAGCCCTCCGCGTTCTTTTGTACGATTCGCCTGACTCTTGTGAAATATAAACAGTGTAATATTGATAGTTTATCCTACGTGTGTTTGTTAACCGACGTTAAGAAAAACATTTCTTACATTTATATAAAAGGTAGAAGACGTGTGGAACTTCAAATATTTCAATATATCTCAAAAAATGAAAAAATGTTAGATAGGACGGTTTAACTAAGGAGGGCAGGATTATAGGGGACACCGAAGCAAGTTGATACGTTTTCGCGTTTCCATTTTTTTTTCATTTTTGTTTGAATTAATTCCTTCCTCTTTAATATATTGTAAATAAAAAGTTGAGAAGATACATACAAAATGAATGAAAAAATGTTATTTGAACGAAAGTAAAGTGTATCAACTTACCCCACTGCGAGGCAAGTTGATACATCTGTAAAATATCCGTTTAATGCAGCGCTGGCCAGCTCAGGGGCCCCTCACGTGCCTGTTTCCCCTTCCAATCTTTCTCTCGCATAGCGTGCCTTCCGTCGTCAGGGAGACCGCGCGACGCTACGAAGGCTGCCATGATGGGCTAGCCGGGCTAGCGTCTTCGCGGTAAAGGGGGGCTCGAGCGCTACACACGACGTACTTATGTGTTAGTGACGCGTGCGGCGAGCCGCCTGTCACTTGGCTATGGGTCATTTCAGGTTAATTCGTTGACTTTCGTACCTATATGTCACGCTTGCTTATGATATTTCTAGTTTCAGAACTGTTTGAAAAGTACAGGTCACCAAGACTGACAACTTATACCGGTTTTTCGCGGCCTGCTTCCACAGATCAATTTTTTGTCTTCGAACCTATCAAATGCATAGACTTTGATCTTTTTTATTTTAATCGCAATGGGCAATCCTCCTGATTAAATTGGTTTGCTACTTCGAAAGTAATTTTCATTATTAAAATAGAAAACCTTGTGAACTGCAATTTCTCGTTAATTGGACGTATTGTTGTTTTATGACTTTTATGCGATATTTAAGAACCCCTCAGGTAGAAATCGGTAAAATCTATTACTACAGATATGTGAAATTTCACAATAAATACCTCATCATAACGGCTCTTACCGCACAATTAATAAACTTTAATAAATAAAACGTTCGACGAAAAAATAATATGAAGAAAACACAAAACTGTTGTAGTTTTTTGTCAAAAGGAAAAACTATTCGTTGAAATTAAAATAAAAAAAGGAATGAAATCATGATATTTAATAGTGTTGAAAATAAAAATTAATGTGTGGACGCAGTTTTCCTAGAAACCGGTAGGAGTTGTCAACTTTGAGGGCCAGTGTATTTCGAACAATTCTGAAACAAGAAAAATAATTATTTAAAAATGTAATAAAATTAATTATAAAGATAAATGAAGACTAGAAGTTCACTTGTTCGGATGAATGTAAACGTTAGTTCGTCCGAAAAGCTCATAGGATTTTGCAAAATGATATTCACCATAACATAGTTGTCTGACTTATTTTAACTCTAATCAATAAAATACCAATATAGGTACTGCAGTATAAATACTATTTTTATAAAAAGACTTGTTATTAAAATTGATGTATGACGAAACTATGAACTTTTTGGGTAACCCAATACAGTAGAACTTTGATTAACTGAAAGATCAATTATCGATACATCGATCAAAAAAATAAAAAGAATTCATTATCGATTAAACAAATAAAAAAGAATAATTATTCACACATCGATTAAAAAGGAACAAAAATATAAATATTATCGACACATCGATTAAAAAAGAAAAAAATGTTCAAAGGAAACGAAACAAAATAAGAAAATGAACGATCATCCTTTATGCAAAAACATAATTCGATAATCCGATGGTCGTACTGGACCTGGCACCAAGATTAGTTACGATAAATAATCGAAGTTCTACTGTCATTAGAAACTATCGATCACTCCTTTTTCGTGTCAATGAGATATTGTACATCCACATCTATTTCCGAAATAGCAACACGTAACGCGCTTGAAAGAGAAATATCGGTAAGGGAATTTCGAGCATCTGTTTTAATATTTGACATTGTGGAAAAAGCAGTTTCACATACGTAAGTAGATCCGAACATGGAACAAATTTTTAGGCCAAAATTATGTAACATCGGATACTTTTGAATAGGCAACAACTTAAAAAAATCTTCGCCTGTCTCCTTCCTTGAATTCAAAAACGGATCAGTTTGTAACGTGCACAATTCCCTTTGTAACGTTACATCCTGATCCGTTACCTCTGCTGTCAAGGGACTTGCAAACAAATGTATACTTTTACTTAAATGATCAAAATCACTAAATCGCGTATTAAATTCATGCATGATTTGAAGAACATCTTTGCGAAAAACGGAAAATTTAATATTGGGATGTTCTTCCCGAATTTTTAAGCAATAAGGAAAATGAGACAGCGTTTCTTCCTGAAGTTGTGCTGCAAATACTTCCAATAGTTTTCGGAAACTACTTATATTTCCGAACAAGTGAACAATGTTTCGTTTTTTGCCCTGCAAACTTAAATTTAAGTGTTGCAGGTGTGAAGCTATATCTGTTAAGAACGCCAATGCAGACAGAAATTCGGGGCTCTGCAACTCTTGTCGTATATCTGGCGAAACCGATGGTACTTCCTTGTGAACAAAATCTACTAATAATTTCCGGAGCGCGAAAAAACGTTGCAGGCATTTCGCAGCACTTAGCCAACGAACTTCTGTATATAAAAGTAAATCGTCAAAATCTGCATTATGTTCTTTCAGAAATGCTTGCAGCTTACGGTGAGTAAGCGAGCGATTTCCTCCTCTAACAAGATTTGTAACTTTAGTTACAAGCTTCATTGTTTTTGAAAGTCTTAAAATTTTGGCGCATAATACCTCCTGATGTATTATGCAATGAAACGTATAACAATTTATAGAATTTTGTTTCAGGAGTCCAAATAAACCATTTACTGTCCCAGTCATTGACGGTGCTCCATCGGTTACTATACACGTGCATCTGTCAAAAGTTGTAAATTTTGATACTTCCGCGCGGAAAGCGGTAAATATATCCACCCCCTTCGTGGTGTTATGCAATGGTACGAGTGCAAGCAACTCTTCATTAATAGAAAAGTCACTTTGCACCGTACGAATAAAAATAGCCAGTTGGCTAATGTCGGTTATATCCGTACTTTCATCCAAACACAGTGAAAAGTAAACACAGTTTTGGATCAAAGTACGTAATTTCTCTACTAAAAAATGTTCAATATCTACAATCCGTCTGGAGACAGTTTGACGGGACAGAGGAACGGTTTGAAATTGTTTGGCCAAAACATCATTCTTAAAAGCGTGTGCCATGGCAATTGCACACTCTTTTATGAATAAACCATCACTAAAACTTTTTTTCGCGCGCCCAATTTGTAAAGTAACTGCGTATGATGCGGCAAGGCTTTGCCTATTGCTATCATCAGACGCTGAGGTACTTGCTGTAGCAGGATTAGGCTCGCTTACAGTTTCTCTTTTTTTCCGATATTCCGTAAGTAACGCACGTCTTTCATCTGGTAAAATGTTCTCATATTTTCCCTTATGCAAGGATGTATAATGCCGCGAAAGATAATACGGATTAAATGCACAATGCAATATTTTACCGCAGATGATACATTCTGCGGTCTTTTCCGAAGTTCGAATCAATAAAAATTTTATTTCTTTCTCTGCATCAGAGCAGAAATAATCTACAATTGACGTGGTTACTTTCGGCATCGTACTTAAAATTACGATTCAACTTACTACTGGAAATGATTGAAGGAAAAGGAATAAGGAGACCTGAAATATGCAATAGAAGAATAAGCAGAAATAGAATATTGAAAGTTAAAGATGAAGTTGAAATTAGAGAGAAGAAAAAAATATAAAAAATTAAATGCAGTGCTTGCGTGACACAATATTTCAGGACTCCGCGAAATCGCGCTCGTCTCGTGGTTTTTAACTGAATGAGATTGCTTTGTGTCATGTTGATCTCCTCAGACGTTAAACAAAAGACGAATAATCCGAAATTCGCGGGAAGTAGTAGCATTGGCTGGCTGCGACGGCGCGTGTCACTAATACACATGTCGTATCGGGCATCCGAGCTCGCTCGGCGGCGGCCACGCTGGTCTATCATGCTCGCCTCTTTAGCGTCGCGCGGTATCCCTGACAACGCGGACGAGAGTGGGGGAACCCCAATCTCCCGCGGGAGCGACCTTGAACAGCGCTGGTTTAATGAGTAAAGCATGGATGTCTAGAATATCCCACTTTAACATGAGGTGCCACTTTTTATTAATGTAGGGGAGATTGGGGCTAAGCCGCCACTTTTTTGGCGGTCTCAATTTTCGGTAATAAAATAAATAATTTTACCGTATATGTATTTATACTGTTGGAAAGAGTAAAGCCTCAGCTACAAAATTACTATACGATATAATGTTTATCTGGCATAGTGTAATGAAGAAATCGAAAAATTGACGTTGGTGTATTTTCTGAAATGTCAAAATCGCCGGGGCTAAGGCGCCACCCCCTGAGGCTAAGTCGCCACCTTCTTTTCGTACCAAATTGTTAGTAGAAAATGAAAATTGTTTGAAGGAAAACACTCAAAGATGTGTTATTATTTTTTTTATTATTTTATTTTACAATTTTAGTTTTTATTTTATCGTTCAGTCTCAGCATTTTTCCTAGGCCGCCCTCTTTTCCGTGGAACATTTTTCTCGAGAGTTTTTCGAATTTCTTTTTTCTTTTTAAAATTCTTCTATTCTCTTCTTTCCCGCGCCGCAGTTTGTTCAGCCGATAGCCTTCTCATTACAGGTGAGTCTATTAACACAGCACTTTTCCTGCGTTTTCGTCCAATTTATCGTACAATTTTTCAAGATATAAAAGGAAAAATCCAATTAAAAGTAGTCGGGGAAATTTATTACACTGTATCAACATGCCCCAGAGAAAACGAATCAACTTTCCCCACATGAAGTCATTATGTACAAACATCTCTGTGAAAAAAATGTAGAGCATATAAACAAAATAACAAAACGTCTGTATCAACCTGCCCCTGTGTCAACTTGCCCTGATCTCCCCTACCTTAAATGTGGTCAGTGTGGGAATCAAGGGTTAACATAAGTAACACATCAACTTCATTAAAGAAAAAAGAATTATTACTTTATCTTCATCCGTTCAAAAGTTATAGATTTTTGGCCGCTGCAGCACCGATTTTTTCCCACTGTGCGTCGATTAATAATACAATTTCAATTGATGGGCAGTTGTATCGTGTAAAAATAAAATCTTTTATTTGAGATTTAAAAAAAATACCGAGAATTTACATGATAGATTCCTTTCCTCTTGACTATATGCGCGTAATGTTTCTAGGCGGTGTATAAAAATGACTACTTAATTTTTAGTATGAGCCATTCCTGGTCCATTATAAAGTTTTTGGAGGATGAATGTGTGGAAACTGTGGCGTCAACATGGCTTGTCAGCGATTCCTCATTTTGGCCACCGGTTCATGCAAAATTAATCAACGACATATTAAAGAAGTGCGAGCCAGCAGAACCGACTTGGCCAAGGCACAACATTAAATTGATGACACGAGTCATTTATGGTAGGTTGAAATTATTATACTAATGAAATTCGAATTATTATATCAAGTAATTACTAATATGTACTTCCAGATAATTACCTCAAGGCCAGGGAAAAAGCGAAGCAAGCTGAGGACACTAGTGACCTGCAGTCGGATGAGCCATCGGCCAAGCGAAGGCGTATTCTGCCTAAGAAATTTTGGGACGATGAAGACTGCACCAATGACATCCAATATTTAGGTGGGTTAATACAAAGGGGAAATATGCTGTACAAAATTATAATATCTAAAGCCGCTTAATTCTTTTTCTTGTATGAAGTATATCTTTCAAGTAAATATTATTTTCAGACCAATCAACTCAAAATCCTTCATATTCAATGGTGGAGAAATATTTAGAGGAGCACTTAAACAAACCAGAGGAGCACTTAAACGAACCAGAGGAGCACATAACCGTACAAGAGAAATATATTCATTCAAGGGAAACTTCCTCACTCCAGAGTACCTCTACCGGTAAATTAATTTTTTTTCTAAAGATATTGCACACGGAAATATTTTTTAACGTCATCAGTTGCAGTGAAAAAATATGACATGTAATAAATAATTTGTAGAAAATGTAGCAGTGCCTTGCTACGGTGGCTGCAAGGAAAACAGGACACAACTGTGCCTACTCCGGGCCCTTCTGGTGGACGCGCTGCAGGAGACCAAAAATCTGCACAAAGATGTTCTGACCAGCCGAGCGACGGAAGAACATGTGACATCAATTTTTACTTCGTACAATTTGCAATTCCCGTTAACAACCATTGGGGATTTCCACAACTTCGAGATGATATTAAATGATGTATCCCAATTTAAAGACGCAGTAAGTATGATACCGTCATTTTTAATATCTCCCTGATAATTATCTGGCGGCCGTCTGCAAGCAGATTGACGGCAGGTTCTGCCGGGAGAGCGCAGGATCTGCCCGCAGCTGCGGTGCAGTCTACGTCCGCATTCGGCTACGGATCCGCCGGCAGAGTCGGCGTGGCAGGGTCTGCCGGCAGATTCACGGCAGATCCGCGGCAGATCCTGCCGCCCGCCTGACATAGTGAGCCTCTAGGTAGTGATACGCAGATGTGTCCACCATTTTGGCCTAAAGCGGAAGTCACAAATTGGCGGGCACATTTTGAAATAACCGAGAAAACTGAAGTTGTACTATTTCCTTCTGCCGTTCTTCATACAAATTAAAACATGTTAGGTTAAATACATTAGACTGTGTCTAGATCTCTACGGAGCATGTAGGGCAGCGCTGCACAAGGAGCTGTTTTCGGCGCCTAGCGGCGAGCAACCCGCCTTTCCTATTGCTAAGGTTAGAATCGGTGAGGAGAACTGCAGTAGTGTATGTGCGTGTTCGTAGGCTCGTAGCATAGGGATATATGACTGGGTTCCTTGTGGGGCCTGCATGAAAATGTGTTTTTTTTTACGCCTGCTGAGCGGGAGCAAAATTACTAATTTCAAACGTATTCGCGTAAAGTCTATCTCCCAAGGGAAAAAGACTTTACCCGCATGCGTATTCGCAATTTCTTACTTTCCTCCCAAAGAACCTGGAGTTTAACGTTACCCTATGGTATGAAGATGCAGTTGTTCGACTAATCGTTATCGATTTGTTGGAAAATAAATACACGTATTTATTCATTTTGACAGAACAAAAAAGCAATCGAACATGCATATTTTTTGCGAATCGCTGAGCAGGCTTTCAAAAACACACCTTTCATGCAGGTGTTGAAAAAAAATATAATGCGTGACACGGGAGAGAAGCGATTTCGCCTCGCGTGAATTGCTGCCCGAGCGTAGCGAGTTTTATTACGGGACCTGTTCTGCACTGGGGCCCCACAAGGAACCCAGTCATACATACCTATGCTACGAGCCTACGAACACGCACATATACTACTGCAGTTCTCCTCACCGATTCTAACCTTAGCAACAGGAAAGGTGGGTTGCTCGCCGCTAGGCGCCGAAAACAGTTCCTTGTGCAGCGCTAACGTAGGGTTTTCTAACTTTACTTAAAAGGTAAAAGACTAAAAAGGTATATTTCGGGTCAGGCATAATAACAGCGACACTGAGCCTCGCCCTTTCTGTACATTGCGTTTCTAACTCCACTACGTTGTATCGAATATTATAAAAGAATAAAGACTAAAAGAATAAAAAAATAATTTATTATTAGTATTATTAAAAGACGTGTGAAACTTCCAATACTTCAACAAAGCTTGAAAAATGAAAAAATGCCAGATAGGATATTTTAACTGAGGAGAGCAGAATATAGGAAAGATTTCTGGAAAAAATCAAATCTATAATTCAGTTTCTCACATACCTTATTACATTTGGTAATTTTGTTATTTACTTTTAATCTACAGGTACAAAATTTTGAAATAATTTTCATCTGTCACACTTTCACTGTAACTGTCACAAAAAAGGTTAAAAAATATGTCAAAATATCAAAACTTTCTTTTTCTACTTATTTACTTCCTCTCTCTACTTCCGGTTTCGGTCACTAATGGTGTCGACCAATAGAAAACGGCGGCCACATCTGCGTATCACTACCTAGAGGATCACTAGCCTGATGTTGGGTTCTGACTCCCCTGACTCCAACGGGCTACAGTCCCACCTACTGCTCTCGTGTTTATTACCTCTGGTAGGAATAAAATAGAACTCCACACGTGGTAACAAAAAATACTTTATTCGGGCACGACACAGACTCTGTGCGGTGTAGGCCAAGACTGGCTCTTTTTTAGCCTTGCTTGTTTATCCCCACTCTCACGTTACGTGATCATCGCTCCGCTAGCTAGGGGAAGTTGGCAGCCATGCTCCCCACATACTCACCCCCGAGTGACAACATAGGGTGATTGCACATATAACTTAAATCTACGGAATAAATACGTCGACTTACGTACTAAGTAACTTAGTGAACTAACATGGTTTAGTTTCAGTCTTAAACATCTTTGGCGTCTCCTGTGAAACTGACTCACTTTCTCGCGTACGTCCGGAGCGCGGGACGCTGAATCGTTGACGGTCAGCGGTCGACGCGCCTTCGGGCGCCGCGCAACCGATATCTTCCTCCGCTAGGAAGTATGCTGGTTTGATATTCTCTGTGGAAACGCTCTGCGGCGAGCCGTTCACCTCTATCTTATATACCCGGTCGTTTAGTCGCTCCAGCACCTTGTGCGGCCCGGTGTATGGTCGTTCGAGAGACTTCCTAGCCCCGACCCGCAGGAATACATGGGAACACGTGTGCAATGCCTTAAAGAAAAACGCGCGCTTCTTGTATTTGTGCTCCACTGGAACCGCCTTGATTCACCGCATGTATTCTCGGAACTCCTCCAAAAACACCTGCGGGTCCGGAGCGAAATCGTCCGGCAAGACAAACTCGCCCGGAACGCGTAAGACCGTTCCGTAAACATACTCGGCCGGCGACGCCCCCGTATCCAGTCTGACGTGCGTGCGCAATCCCAGCATTACGGTGGGTAAAACATGTACCCAATCGCCATCCGCGTGGCACATTATCGCCGCCTTAAGAGAACGGTGCCACCGCTCGACCATGCCGTTCGCGGCCGGGTGGTACGCGGTGGTGCGAACTCGCTCGCAGCCCACAAATCTCAACAATGCCGCAAACAACTGAGATTCAAATTGAGCGCCCTGGTCGGTTGTGAGCGTCTGAGGTGCCCCGAACCGCGTCACCCACCCGTCAAAGAAAGCCGTCGCGATCGTCCCCACCTCGATGTTTTTCACCGGAATCGCTTCCGGCCAACGCGAAAACCGATCAATAAATGTCACGCAATATTTGTAATCTTGGCACTCAGGTAGTGGGCCGACGATATCCACGTGCACGTGTTGAAATCTTCCGTCAGGCGGCACGAATTGCGCGGGTGTCAAGCTGACATGGCGAGAGATCTTTGCCTGTTGACAGTCTTCGCAGGCCTTACACCAAGCAACGATGTCGCGATGCATGTTCGGCCATACATATCGCTGTCGGATCACGCGGTCTGTTGTCTTTGCGCCGGGGTGCGCCGCGTTATGGAACATCTGAAATACCCGCCTGCGCAAGGCCGCGGGGATGTACGGGCGGATTGCTTCACCCGACATCTCGCGGGTTTCAGCGTTTTCGGATGGATGAGCCAACAGCGCGGCGCTGGCCAGATCATTTTTTATTTTGAAGAAGGCCTCCTCTGCTTCGACCGTCCACTCGATCACTCGCTGATCATTCTTGCGCGAATCGTGGAGGTATGCATGCAGCGGAGCCTGCGCGACCGCCGCGTGGGGAATACTACGCCTGTAGAAATTCACGACACCGAGGAATCGACGCAATTCCACCACTGTACGTGGTTTTGGATACTCAGTGACGGAGCGTACTTTCTCGGCGGTTGGACTTGCCGAACTGGCATTTTTCCATATTTAAACGTAGGTTGAACTCTTTGAGGCGCTGCAGGGCCACGCGCAGATGTCGCTCGTGCTCCTCAGCACTTTCAGATGCAATTAGCAAGTCGTCTATATAGGCGAAAACAAAATCGAGATCGCCTAACGCACGATAAATATAGCGCTGAAACGACTGTGCGGCGTTGGACAATCCAAACGTCATCACGAGATACTCGAAGAGGCCGAATGGTGTAATAACCGCGGTTTTCGGAATATCCTCGGGGGCCATGGGAATCTGGTGATATGCCCTGTGCAGGTCCATCTTTGTGAAATTTTTTTTCCCGTGTAACATCGCGGAACAATCGTGCAAGTGCGGAATCGGAAATCTATCCGGCACGGTCACGGCATTTAATGCGCGATAGTCGCCACAGACCCGCCATTGCCCGTCTTTTTTTAAAACTAGGTGGATGGGGCTACAGTGGGTCCAGGGACAGTGTGGCCAATGTGTTCCTCGCTGCTGATTGGTGCCACCATTTTCAGGCAACTTCCGGCAGATCTTATGTATAGATAGTATACATATATACCTACACATTCTCAAGTTGTACTTCTTACAACTTCAGAGTTGTACTCTATATCGCGCGCGCTTGATCAGGCTGGAACTGAAAATGGCGGCTTCCGGCTCATTGGCCACACTGTCCCTGGACCCACTGTAGATGGGGCTAGCCCATGGGCTACTTGACGGCCTACAAATCCCCATCTCCACCAACCGCTTAAATTCGGCTTTCGTCGCCTTCAACTTGTCCGGTGCTAAGCGCCTTGGGCGCGCCGAGACGGGAGGCCCGGTAGTCACAATGTGGTGTCGGACGTCGCTTTTTTGGTGCATGCGCGGCTGCTCTACCTCCACAACCTCGGGGAACTCCGCGAGGAGATTCCCGTACTTAGTCGCGGGATCGATCGCGCTTAACGAAAATGCTTCGACTTCCCTAATCGCGCCTGGCGTGAGTGAATTGGCTCGAGGATCTATCAGCTTTCTGCCTTGCAGGTCGACTAACAGACCGTAATGTTTAATTCTAATGTAATGTAAACTCCTGCCGAGCAGCTGCCTTCACCTCAGGTTGATGACGTCTTCGAAGAGCTGAAGGATAGGGAGTACAGGGCCAGAAATATAGTTATTTTTGGCCTGCCTGAGTCTGTGGAGTCATCGTTGGACATTGCCAAAGCTGCGGATGTTGAGGGAGTGCGTGCTGTCTTGGCTGACATCTGTCCCCTTCGCTCCCAGGATCTGACTACACATCGACTTGGGAAGAAGGGCTCGACGCCCTGCAGGCCTCTGTGTGTGCGGTTCGGCTCCGCTGATACCGTCAAGAATATACTACAGAATAAACATCGCTATAAGGGGCCTGTCAAGATATCGGACGACAAGACAAGGCATCAACGGGAGACTCTTTCCCAGCTTAGGTTGAAGCTGCGGGACCTACATGAGCTGGGGGATACCAACATGACTATACGCTATTCTCATGGTGTTCCGAAGATTGTGCCGGGGAGACCTACTAGGAACTCTACGCAAAAAAACTAAAATCTGGCCCTTTAGTGTATTTTCAAAATGTCCGTGGTCTACGTACGAAGCTCGACACTTTACTTAACTCTGTTCTCTCCTCCGCTGTGTCATATGACATTATTATTTTAGTTGAAACTTGGCTCACTTCCGCTATCTCTTCTGCTGAGCTTGGGCTAAGGGGGTACATTGTGTACAGGTGCGATAGAACCCGTCAAACAAGTTGTTTTACAAGGGGCGGGGGAGTTCTTATTGCGGTCAGAGACTCGTTACCGTCCAATCCTATCAAGATCTGCTGTTCAAACGTTGAGCAGGTGTTTGTCCGTGTTCACCTTGGTTATAATAAACATCTAATGTTGGGCGCTGTGTATTTTCCGCCTTCATCACATCCTTCACTTTACTCGAGTCATGTTGATTGTGTTCTTGAATTATTCCATAATTACACTGATGACACCTTCTCTCTGTTTGGGGATTATAATTTGCCTCATGCTGTTTGGTTCAACGACTCGGATGTAGCGTGTTTCAAGAGGTCTGGATTGTCCTCTAGCGAGTCAGCTGCAATTGATCTCCTCCTGGGTTGTGCTGGGTATTGTAATCTTACCCAAGTTAATACTGTTTTTAACGAATACGATGCTATGTTGGATCTTATTTTTGTTAGCAGTACTAAAGTTTTAGTTGACAGGGTCATTGACTCCCTTGTTGTACCTGATGTTTATCACCCACCATTGTATACCTTATTCAGTGATTTGTTTATAAATCCTGATCTTGTGGGTGGTAACATTGAATATAGGGACTTCAAACATGGGGATTATCCTAGTGTATTGCTTTATCTAAATTCTGTCGACTGGGATAGTGAAATCGGTAACATTGAGCCAGACGTTGCTCTGGAGAGACTTTATGGTCACATTTATTGGGCAATAGATGCCTTTATTCCTGTTCGGTCGGTAGTACGATCTACGTTTCCGCATTGGTTTTCCCCTTGTTTGAGGTCCCTGATCCGATATAAGAAGATGGCGCATAGAGCCTTTAAGCGTTCAGGTGGATACGGCGACTATCTGCACTTTTCTAGTCTTCGCTCGAAATGTAAGGCGACCCTATTGCTCGACCATCGTAACTACATCAATCGCGTTGAGAGTGCCGTATCGAACAATGTATCTTGCTTCTGGAAATTTGTTACTACTGCGCGAGGACAGCAAGGTATTCCTGCTGAGGTACACCTTGATCATAATTCTGTCTCGACTCATTCGGCAGCTGCCAATCTTTTTGCTGAATTCTTTGGGTCTGTCTTCAATCCTCAGACTGGAGGGCCGCCTGTCATGAACCCCGGTATGTCCTCTGGCAATGAAGTAAACATTCATTCAGTATCCATTTCATTAAGCCAAATATATTCTAAACTTGCGGGACTAGACTCCACGAAAGGACCTGGCTATGATGGTATTCCGCCACAGTTTTTAAGAGAGTGCTCCTTTATTCTTTCTAGGCCCCTCTGGCATATTTTTAATTCCTCTCTTTCAATGGGTACCTTCCCGGCAGCTTGGAAGAATACTTTGGTCTCTCCGATATTCAAGGCTGGCGATCGCTCTGATGTGAGGAACTATCGGCCGATTTGTAAGTTATCTGTTATGCCCAAGATCTTCGAGGAAATAATTACGGAGTATTTAACACCTTGTCTCGTAAATGTTATCTGCGATGAGCAGCATGGATTTGTTCCTCGGAGGTCAACGACATCTAATCTGGCGGTTTATCATAGCTTCGTTTCATCGGCTTTGGATTCGGGTTTGCAAGTTGATACGGTATACACTGATTTCCGGAAGGCTTTTGATTCGGTTGATCACCATATTTTGTATAACAAGTTAGTTTCAATTGGGATCAGTGGTTCACTCCTTGCCTGGATTGGTAGCTACTTGAATGGTCGTGAGCAAGTTATTATGGTTCATGATCAACGGTCTTATCCTGTTAAAGTAACGTCAGGAGTGCCTCAGGGCTCACATCTGGGTCCTCTACTGTTCCTTCTTTTTATTAACGATCTCAGCGATGTTTTTCTTCACAGTAAGTTCCTTATGTATGCGGATGACTTGAAAGTCTTCCGTATTATTAGTTCGCCTGCCGATGTTGATATGATGCAGATGGATCTGACGAGATTTGACGACTGGTGTATCGCTAATAAGTTGTACCTTAACACCAGTAAATGTATGGTCACCAGATCTCATAGGACTATCAGTTGTATCCAATCGTCTTATAAGCTGTGTGACACCCCATTGACAGTTGCGAATGAGGTCATTGACCTTGGGGTAACGTTTACGTCTTGTCTAGACTTTCGTAATCATTATAGCATTATCACAAGAAGGGCCATGAAAACCCTTGGGTTTATTGCCCGTTTTGGCAAACATTTTAGACAACTCAGAACTCTGAAGTTATTATATGTTGCACTTGTAAGGCCATTGGTTGAATATGCGTCAGCTATCTGGTGCCCTAGGCATAAGCAATATGTCACACTAATAGAGAGGGTGCAACATAAGTTTCTTAGACTTGCCATGAGACTTACTGGTAGCCCTATGAGGTTTGATGATCATGATTATGGTCCTGCCATGCGTAAGACTGGACTTGCGAGTCTTAGCGATCGCCGTGTCTGTACCGACCTGATATTTCTCTACAAAATAATTAATGGTTTGATTAACTGTCGGGATCTCGTCGCAATGGTTTCATTTCACGCACCACAACGGTCGTTGCGTCCGAGACCTCTTTTTGTAGCGAGTGTCCCTGACTACTTTCATTATGCTGTCGATCCTATAAATCGGGCCATGGAGGTTATGAACCAGTGCCCTGTAGAGATAGATCTTTTCACCGTCTCTCTTGCTTCGTTTAAAAGCTCACTATTTAAGAGTCTGTTACCTCAGTAAAGTGTTTTGTTATGTTGTTGTGTTTATGTTTATCTTGTTTATTTTATTTGTATTTTTGTATAATTACGCTTTTTCACTTATTTTTATTTCTTTATAAGTTTAATTATCTTTTATGTCTTTATATCTCTATATTCTAAAGGGTCTTCCCGTTAATAAATGAAATGAAATGAAATAAAATGAAATGAAATTATGTCGGCCCCGATGATCGGGTACGGCACCGCCGCGACGCAAAAGTTCCACGTAATTGGACGGATTCCAATATGCAAGGTGTGAAATTTTTCGCCATAAGTGTTAATACACGTATCATTCGCTGCATACAGTTTGAGATCATTGGGCTTTGAATCGGTCTTTCCCACTGGAAGTAACGAAATTTCTGCCCCGGTGTCCACGAGGAAGGTTTCCGCGGTCACCCTATCAAAAACATGGAGGCGAGCGGATGTCCGTCGACCCTCTTTGGCCTCCGAGACGGAGGGTCGGTCTAGTTTCCCGAGGGGGTTTTAGTCGGCCACTTGCACGGAGCTTCCGGTGTGCCCTTGCAAGCTTACGCATTAGCCCCAAATTTTTTGTGAGTGTTGCAGCCGAAGTCAGCGCAACAGCTGATCGGCGAAATTGAACGTGCGTGCAAGAGCATGTAAACACGATGACACACCGTCCGGTAAGACGGTTGGCCTACGTCACACGTTTTTGTATGGATTCGAGCGGTGCGCGCTTCCAGGAATTCGGCAGTTGATTCCAAGAACACCTTGTCACAACAACACGCTCTCGCACGCACGTACTTTTAACGGCCAAAAGATCTTGTCGCCCAGCGATCCCCGATCGAGAAGCCGGAACGACCCTTCGAGCCACAGCGCCCTGCGCTTGGTATACCAGCGACCAAGTCGCTTGATTATTGTCCGTCGTGTTTTGTTCGTGTGTTCGTTACGTGGAGTGATCGTCCGTTTCTGTAAACGACGCCCACGTGGTTGACAATAAACGTGTCGTCTCCTCACTGGTGGACAACTCCGTTGGAGAGCATCTCTTCCCTGGCCTGACCAGTGGCGATCCACCTCGCCTTCCCAAGGCATTGTTTAAACATTTTGGTCCTTCGAGCCGGATCGTCTTGAAGGATGGCTCCAATGCACTGTGACGGAGACAACGAGGACTCCCCGACGGCGCCTCCAAAATGGCTACCACTGGTGAAGGAGATTCAACTGCTCCTTCAGGGGTCGACTCGCCTCATTGCCAATTTCAAGAAGATGGGGAAGGCCAAGTTCACGGAGGAAAATGCCGAAGATCGATTGGCCAAATTGAACGAGACCTGGACCCGGTGCGAGGCGCTCAACTTGGAGCTAGAGCTCATGCTTTCGGACGACGAGAAGACGACGTGCTCGTTCGTCGCGCAGGAGGAATTCGTTGCGGCCGAGGAACAGTACTGGGTTGCCCGGGACTTTCTCCGGGAGGTCATAAAATCCTTCCAGTCGCCGGCTACGTCAGGATCGTCGGCAGGGACATATGAAGGATTCAGCCGAGGCCTCGCGCGCCTTCCACCCATCGCCTTGCCGAAATTTTCGGGTGAGTACACGGAGTGGCCGAGTTTCCGCGATTTGTTCACGTCGTTGGTCATCGGCAATGCAACCCTCAGCGACACGACGCGGCTGCAGTATTTGCAGTCGGCGGTGGAGGGGCAGGCGGCCGAGACGATCGCCCATATTACCATTACTGAGGCCAATTTCAGCAGCGCATGGGCACTGTTGACCCAAGAATTCGAAAATAAACGGGCGATAGTCTCGGCACATCTGCGTAGCCTCCTCACTTTGCCGCCGATGGTAGCGGCGTCGGCCGAGGAGCTGAGGCGGTTGCGTGCCCCCACCAACCGAGCGCTCTCCCTCCTCGCGAACCTAGGGCGCCCCACCGAGCATTGGGATGACATCATCGTCACTCTGACGACGATGAAGCTAGATCCGGAGCTCATGGAGGAGTGGGAGCTCTCTCTTGGCGTCAGCACCGACCCCCCCACGTACGCGGAGCTCGATCGTTTCCTGAAGGCACGTATCCATTCGCTGGATGCCGCGCGACTCGCGAAGCAAGCCGTCGCGCCCGATTCCGCCAAAAATGCAACCTCATCGCACGGTTCCGTCGCTCGGGTATGCACCACGAGCCCTGCGCCCGAACATTCTGTCTCCGGGGCGTCAACTCACTGCCCTGTGTGTCGGGCGCGACACGCGTTATACAGGTGTGTGGCATTTAAGGCCCTCCGCCTCCAACACCGTCGCGAAGTTGCCGCAGACAAGCGCGTCTGTTTTAATTGCCTCGCGCCCGGCCACATGGCCCCGTCCTGCCCTGTCACCACCACGTGTTCGCGATGCGGCCGGCGGCATCACTCGCTGCTCCATCCACCGGACTCCGAACCGGCAAGCGTTGCCAACGCGGTCTCCACGGGCCCGTCGGGCAGCGAACAGCCACCTGCGCCCGTTATCAACTCCATAGCGGCGCCCGTGACCGAGGATGGAGCGCCAGTGGTGTTGGCCACCGCGATTGTCGGCGTTCGGTCATCGGGCGGAGATCTGCTGACCATTCGGGCTTTGCTGGACCAGGGAGCGCAGGTGTCGCTCGTGTCGGAGTCCGTGGTCCAGACGCTACGATTACCACGGGAAGCCAAAGCCATCAACTTTGTCGGCGCTCTGGACGGCAAGTTGGGGGCCTCGCAGGCGACGGTGAGGCTGACGTTATCGCCGCCTACTGGAGCTTCCCCGGCGGCTACCACCATCACCGCCCATGTCGTATCGAGGGTCTCATCCTACGTTCCCGAGTGGACCCCTACCACCCAGCGGAAGGACTTCGCCGGCCTGGACTTCGCCGATCCAGACCCGTCGGCCCGCCGCCCGATTGATCTGATCGTCGGCGCCGATTATTTCGGAGCCCTATTGCTCCCCGGACTGCGGTGCGGCACCCCGTCGGCTTTGATCGCTCAACAGACGATCTTCGGCTGGACCGTCTCCGGTCCGACCGGCCGTTCCCCCGCCGGCAGCGCGCTGCATCATATCGCGGCCCGGCCCGTGGCTCCGGAGGACGATGTGCACACGTTGCTGCAGAAATTCTGGGAGATTGAAGAGGTCATCGCGCCCGCGACCCTCTCCCCAGACCACGCGCGCTGCGAGCACCACTTTAAGAGCACGCATTCCCGGCGGGCGGATGGTCGGTACGTCGTGCGACTCCCGCTGAAAACCGGACATCCGCTCGATGTTGGCGACTCACGGTCGCGCGCGACCGCCCTCTTACGCTCGCTTGACCGGCGTCTTGCGGGGAACGCGACGCTGGAGAAGTCATACCGCGCATTCCTGGCCGAATATGAGGCGCTCGGGCATATGGAGGAGGTCGCCGTATCTCAGCGGGCCGACGCGTCTCCACGGCTGTTATATCTGCCCCATCACGCCGTCATAAAGCAGGTCCCCGGCGCGGACGCCAAACTGCGCGTCGTGTTCAACGCGTCGAGCCCGACGTCGAACGGGTCCTCCCTCAACGATCATATGCTGACAGGCCCGAAATTGCAGCGCGACATTATGGCCGTGCTTCTCCAGTGGCGCCTTCCTCGCTTCGCCCTCAAGGCCGACATCGAGAAGGTGTATCGGCAAATACTCGTGCACCCGAGCGACATGAACCTGCAGTGCATACTGTGGCACCGTCGCCCCGAGGACGCGCCCACCACGTTTCGACTCCGGACCGTCACTTACGGCACCGCCTCCGCGCCCTATCTAGCCATGCGGGTCCTCCAGCAGCTGGCAATCGATGAAGGGGGGCGATACCCGCGAGGGCGACGGATCCTCGAGAGCCAATTCTACGTCGATGACGTCCTATTCGGAGCGGACGAGATCTCGTCGGCGCTCGCGGATGGTGACGAGCTCTGCGCGTTGCTAGCGCGGGGGGGGGGTTCGCGTTACGGAAATGGGCGGCCAATCACCAGTCCCTGCTGCCGGACAGAGCGATGCCGGCCACGTCCGAATCGCCGGTTCCCTGGGCCCCGGAAGGCTCGGACTTACACTCGGTGCTGGGGATTCACTGGATTCCCCAAACAGACTGCTTCCGGTACGTGATTGGCCCCCCTTCCGCCCCCGCGACGACGAAGCGCACCATCCTGTCGGTGTCGGCGCGACTGTATGACCCGCTCGGTTGGATATCGCCCGCGGTGGTGGTCGCAAAAATTTTGTTGCAGGACTTGTGGGTGCAAGGCTCGGACTGGGATGCTCCGCTCTCGCCGGACGCGCTGCGGGGATGGCAGGACCACCTCTCGTCCCTCCCCCTCCTGGAGTCGTTGCGCATTCCGCGGTGGTGTGGCCACCACTCGTCCATCGCAGTCTGCGAGCTGCACGGTTTCGCGGATGCGTCCTCAAGGGCCTACGGCGCGGTAGTGTACTCCAGGATCGTTCGTCGGCGCGGGGAAGCAGCGCATGTCACTCTCCTAGCCGCCAAAACGAAGGTTGCGCCGGTACGGACCATGAGCATTCCGCGTCTCGAATTGAGCGCCGCCGTCCTCCTCACGCGTCTCCTGAACCGAATCACGTCCGAAGCCCCCTGGCCTCTCGCGACGACGCACGCCTGGACAGATTCCAGCGTGGTGCTGACGTGGCTCCAGCGTCACCCCTCTCACTGGAACGTATTCGTCGCGAACCGCGTGTCGGAAATCCAGGCCTCGCTGCCGGCAGCCGCATGGCGTCACGTCCCGACTCAGGACAATCCGGCGGACTGCGCCTCGCGAGGCATGCACCCTCGTGAGCTAATCCAACACGAACTCTGGTGGAAAGGGCCGGCGTGGCTTCCGCTGGCCTCCTCGGCGTGGCCAGCGTGTCCGAGTTCGGAGGACTCGCGGCCGGTCGAGCAAGAGGCGCGACAGACGGTGACACATGTTACCACGCCCCTTCCCTGCCCGTTAGCCCCGCTGCCAGCCAGCGTCTCTTCTTGGCCGCGACTCCTCCGAGTTACGGCTCGTGTTTTAACCTTCGGGCGGCTGTGCCGTCGCGAGATCGCGGGGGGTGAGGGTTCGCGACTGTCGGAGATGCAGCGTGCGCGCATATGGTGGCTCCGGTGGCTCCAGGGCACGACGTTCGCGGATGACATGACCGCGATTTGGAATGGGAACCTAGTTCGAAAGGCAAGTCCGCTCCGCCAGCTGGCCCCATACGTGGACGAGGACGGTTTGATTCGCGTGGGGGGAAGGCTACAGCATGCCCCTCTCCCGTACGACGCGCGGCACCCGGTTGTCCTCCCGGCCCACCCGGTCTCGGACTTGATCATTAGGCACGCACACCTCAGAGCGATGCATGGAGGACCCCAGCTCACCCTCAGCGTTCTGCGGAACAACTACTGGGTGGTGCGCGCGAGGGAGAGAGTTCGCGCGATCGTGCATCGGTGTACAATTTGCACTCGGTTCCGGGCCGCCGCCGGAACGCAAATAATGGCCAACCTCCCCGCCGCGCGGGTGTCGCCGTCCCGTCCTTTTGAAAATACCGGCGTGGACTATGCAGGACCCATTATGGCGCGACCCGCGAAGGGCCGCGGATACAAGGCCCACAAGGCCTACGTTGCTCTCTTCGTGTGCATGTCGACGCGCGCCGTGCACCTGGAGCTGGTGTCGGACTACACCACCGCGACCTTCCTCGCCGCGTTTCAGCGGTTCGTCTCCCGCCGCGGTCGTCCCCGGCATGTCCATAGCGACAACGGCACGAATTTCAGGGGCGCCGCGCGGGAGCTCGGCGCCGCCATCCGCGGCGCGGTGGGCTCGCCGGACCTCGCCGCATTCTCCGACACCGAAAACATCGCGTGGAGTTTTATTCCCCCGGCCGCGCCGCATTTCGGGGGATTGTGGGAAGCAGGAGTACGAAGCGCGAAACACCACCTGCACAGAGTCGTTCGCGACCACACCCTGTCGTACGAGGAGCTGATGACGGTGCTCTGCATGGTCGAGGCATGTCTCAACTCGCGCCCGCTTGTCCCCGCCCCAAGCGATGACAATGACCTCGCGCTTACTCCAGCTCGTTTTGTGACCGGCGCTCCCCCGTTGGCGCTGCCCCCGGTCGCGTCGTCGACCGGTCCTGCGTCGCTCCGGAATTGATGGGAGCTTGTTCAGCGGATGCGTGACCACTTTTGGAGGCGATGGCGTGCGGATTATCTCCACTCCCTGCAGCCGCGGCGTAAGTGGACCGGCCCAGAGAGGAACCTCTGTGTCGGTGACGTCGTCGTTCTTAAAGGCGACGACACCCCGCCGGCGCAGTGGCGACTCGGCCGCGTTTCGCGTGTTCACCCTGGTCCGGACGGTCGCGTCCGCGTGGTGACGGTGCGCACCGCACAGGGCGAATCTCTACGACCGATCACCCGCGTTGTGTTACTACCGTGTGCCCCCGCGCCTGCTGACGAGACCACGACGTGAGCAAATAACTGTACCACCTGGCAATACCTGTAACGCGCCACTCCGGTCCACCATGTAGCATCACTGTGTGTCACGGCGGGCGGACACCCTGCGGTGGCGTCCGCCAGGGTCGGCCCGGGTCCCCGGGCCGAGGCGGGCGGTATGTTGCAGCCGAAGTCAGCGCAACAGCTGATCGGCGAAATTGAACGTGCGTGCGAGAGCATGTAAACACGATGACACACCGTCCGGTAAGACGGTTGGCCTACGTCACACGTTTTTGTATGGATTCGAGCGGTGCGCGCTTCCAGGAATTCGGCAGTTGATTCCAAGAACACCTTGTCACAACAACACGCTCTCGCACGCACGTACTTTTAACGGCCAAAAGATCTTGTCGCCCAGCGATCCCCGATCGAGAAGCCGGAACGACCCTTCGAGCCACAGCGCCCTGCGCTTGGTATACCAGCGACCAAGTCGCTTGATTATTGTCCGTCGTGTTTTGTAAGTCGTGTTTTGTTCGTGTGTTCGTTACGTGGAGTGATCGTCCGTTTCTGTAAACGACGCCCACGTGGTTGACAATAAACGTGTCGTCTCCTCACTGGTGGACAACTCCGTTGGAGAGCATCTCTTCCCTGGCCTGACCAGTGGCGATCCACCTCGCCTTCCCAAGGCATTGTTTAAACAGTGAGCCCAACAATATTCCGATTGCTCTTTACCTTGCGCGGCTTTACAGTTGTTGCCGCTCCTTCCTCGCGACCTGGAACACGCGATCTTCTCGAACTTAACGAACTTCGCTGTCAGATCGGTTATGCTAGCGGTAAGTTGCTCAATTTGTCCCGTGCACGAGCATGGCGGCGGACTTGGTGCCGGCGGCGCACTTGTTGCCGGCGGCGTATTTGGTGCCGTCACCGCAGCCACGACGGGTTGTACAGCCCCGGTGGCTTCGCTGATCTTATCTGCTAGTTCGGCTAGCGCTGTCAAATCCTTCTCGTTGGAGGACGCAAGAATTCCCTTCAACGAGACGGATAGGTTATCTACGAATATCTGTTTTAAAAGCGTGTCGTCACATCGACCGTCCGCGTTCAAGTTGCGCAAACGCTGCAAAATTTGCGACGGTTTTCAATTCGGTCTTCTTCAAATTTATATGCGCTCCCTATATTATTTTGTAACAATTGTAATCGCCAATCCTGTATTATTAAACAATGAATAAATACTTTTTGAAATAAGTAGAATTAATTATTTAATAAACTGTAGAATCTGCTTGCCTGTTGTGTGGGAGTAGAGATACACCTACAGCAATCACCGTACACATGTGTTGGTGCGTAGGTCCATGTGACGTCACGCAGAGGGAATTGTTTGGCTATTGTGGCCTTTAGATGGTGCCGTTGGATGTGTCAGGCGGGCGGCAGGATCTGCCGTGGATCTGCCGACAGATCTGGTTATCAGGGTATATAAATAAATAAGGGGAATAAAATGAGTAGAAATATAAAGGAATGTAAAATAACATTATGGAATGCTAGGAGCATCAAAAATAAAATGGTAGAATTAAAAGAAAAGGTCAGAGAGTATGACATAATGGGCATTATAGAAACATGGCTGACAGAAAACAATGGATTAATAATAAAAGAATATAATGTTTTCAGAAAAGACAGAGATGACAAAAAAGGAGGAGGTCTCTGTCTTCTAGTTAAAAAAAAACATCAGAACAAAGATAAGAGAAGATGTTAATTGGGTGAAAGACAAAACAGAAAGTAGTTATACTATGCGGATTCTGGACCAAATTGTGGCGAGGGGTGAGGCGGGGCGGGGGTACCGCGTGATGGGCGAGGGGGAGGTGGGGAGGGGGGGGTACGCAGTTCGTGGACGAAGGGGATGACGTCACAGGGGAGGGGGGGGGGGGGATTTTTCAAAATTTCAAAATGGCGTCGCACGCATTTCGTATTGGCGCCATCTACTGGATGTTTAAGGTACTTTGGGTCCGCGTCGGTATTTGGGCCCGCCTTGGTAAATTTTCCAGGTTTTCCAGACATTTCGTATTGACGCCACCTGTTGGATGTTTAAGGTACTTTGGGCGCGCGTCGCCGCCGAGCAATCTCCGTACGCGTGCGGGGATCGGTGCGCAGGCGCAACCGCGACCGATTCGTGGAAATTCAAATCGCGTCTTCGACGATGATTTCTGAGAAAGACGGTGTATCAATGATTTCTGAGAAAAGATAAGGGATCGACAGGATTGAACGCGTTTTGTGCATCTACGTGCACGCGCTTCCTGCAGTATGTATATATTTGAATCGTGGGACCGTTACAGCCCACGTACAATGATGTATACATATAGCGATAATTATTGTAAATCAATCATCGCGATAGCCCATGCAATAAACATTGCACCGCGCCATGCCGTGTGTTTATATCTGAGCAGGATTGAACGCGTTTGGACGCCTACGTGCATGCTCTTCGTGCCGTGTGTATATATTTGAATCGTAAACATACAGCGATAATTATTCGGGGTAGAGTTCCGAGCATTTTCACGATCGAGGAGGCTGTAAGTCAATTGTATTTGGTTTGAATTTACAGCATACTCTCTTTCTCTCTCTCTCTCTATCTATCTATCTATCTATCTCTTTAGTTCTTCTACGGCACACACGTATTTGTGTCTCACAACACAACCATGATCATCGCCATCCCTGTGCAATACACATTCACACATTACCGTATACGTGTGCGTGAATCAGTATAAAATAACGTGGGTCAGTCCTGCGGACTTCATTACACCACGTACGCTCGAGTCCTAGCAAGTATCGTTCGCGTAATTCTTTAGCCGTCGATGAAAATCATTCGTGGTGTATATCAAAATGTACAAACGCAGCTTAAACGATTCATCATGCGCATCCGACAACGATGGGGGCTTTCCAAATAAACACCAACAACATCACCAACAATCCAACATAAGGTATGTATACGTTACTATACACTTTACACATACTTCATTCACTTACTTCATTCACTGTAAACGCAAACGAACGAAGCATTAATTCCGTGTACATATTTCTTACAGTTCTGTATCCGCAACGCCAAAAATGGTGAAAACACCAAAACCATCAATCGTACGGATCCTGGGACGTGATTATCCACTGACCGCAACAGCTTATAAACGTCTAACTATTGGAATTCGTATTGGCATTGATTCGTGTCACGTCGAGATCACCATAGTCGACAACAAAGGCAATGAGTTGAGCTTTTCAATGTCTACGTGGAACCTCATGCTACAAAATGAGGTGGACATCCTCCAACGATTACGCAGCAACGCAACAGCATCCCAAACTCAAATCGTAATTGATAATTTACGACTAGACTTCACGCGTATACATGATAATCAACTTATTAAAATTACTGATAATCGCGTTGTCATATACAGGGTGTTACTCTACCTATAGTCAATACTTTGGGGGGTGATTCTACAGACATATATAAGTCGAAAATCAAGAGTGACGAAATTGCGGTAAATGCTTCGTTTATTAATTTTCGATGGTTAAAGATTGACGTCTGGATCGCCTGAATCAGCCTGAATGACGGCAACTCGACGGACAGCGGGCCGCGCGAGGCAGGCCAGCCAAGGGGCGTGCAGTGGCGGCGGATGCGTGACGGATTTGCCATGTAGAGCGCATACTTACTTACCTACCTCGCCGAAACTGTGACATACGATACTTGCGATAATTTATGAAAAGACGCAAACGTTGTTCGGCATTAAACCTGCCTACTCGTAAAAAGCCACAAGGGCATATTAAAACCCGCCCAACGGGATTCTCAAGTAGAGAGGGTGAATGCCATTGCCTTTGAAAATATTGCCCTCAAAAATCACCCACACGGCCATCCAAAGCACCGCGATTGCAGTCTATGCTCGCGTTGACGACAGTCGTCAAACTGAGGAGACCTTGGCCAAATCCCTGCGCGAAGGACACGAACAACGTTACGAATAAACAACCTACATACAATGTATCGCTACACCTTCGCCGAGTGGCTCAAGCGATGATACACAGCTTATGCAATAAATTAAATTCTGTATTCTTCACGGAATCGATAGGTAGCGCAGTGACACCAATGGATTCTCTATGTTTTTCCATAAGGAATCGATCGACGCCACTTTCGCAAAGATCTGATGAGAAATGCAGAATAATTTCAGATTCGTCGCTTTCTAGTGCGCAACATTGTATGGCCCCCTGATCTCAGGCGTCGCGGTCGGACGCCACGAAACTCAGCGCGGAACGGTCTCGTCGGGGGCATTGACTGGCCGTGCGAAACAGCTGTGATTCTCTAGCACATGCAAACGCGGGCCTCATGTAAAATTAGCTTCGTTAAAAGTAATCCGATTTACATTACATTTGGTATGATTTTCATCGGAAAAACATATGCACGCCTACGTATATAATTCCATATTTTATAGACATTTTCCAGCGCGCAAACACCGCAGTTGTTATGAAATGCACATCGAATGACATCCGTTGAAGACATAGACTTTAGGTTAGGAATGTCAGGGTCCGCGGTGACATGCATGATTCCGCAATAATCATCGTCAACGTCGTAGCCCCTGTCATCTTCGACAGTTCGCGCGTTGATGTTGTTGCTGTTACTGTTGTTGCTGTTGTCGCTGTTGTTGTTGTTGCTGTTGTTTCTGTTGCTGTTGTTAGTGTTGTTGATCTTTTACGTCGGCAGTTCGTATAAATCACATACATCCACAACGATTATCTTAGGTAGTAGTTTCAGCAACCACGTTTTCTTTTCTGCACCTTATACGAGGACAAAGTCAGTGTTTGCGAGTGCGCTGGTTAGGAGTCCTGGTAGTATGGAGTATGGAACGTGACCGTCAGACCATGGAATCCCGTGATGATGGTTCGCGAGCCAGGATGCTTGACGGTGTTCCCGCGAATTGAGGTGTTCCCAGAAGTATGGTGGTTCGAAGATCCAATGGCTGATCGTAGTTGTTTCATCCCTGATGCTGTTTACACGAATCGCAATCTCTTTGGCGACGAACTCGCGTTCGATATCGAAGCCTTGCAGATCGACAATGGCGAACATTATTCGTTTAGGTAGTACCGTCTGCGACGGTGTCAGAACAGTAACTGAACTCTTCGACATCGGCGTTTTAAAACAGTAGCAGTATCCGCAGTAGTAGTAGTATTATTAGTAGTAGTAGTAGTAATAGTTCACGCACGCGCACTATATTAGTTTGCGTACCATGTTGGATAAAGGGCTGTATTCGACTATACAATCGTGTATGAATAAACAGACGGCGGAAGTATTAGCAGGGACATTTTCTTTGCATTCGAAATCTATTCGCACGTCCACCGTACCACTCTTCAACGACTCGTTTTGCCTAGAACAATCTATGACCACGATAGGCGCGTATTTATAGAATTCGTTCGCGCTCAGTAACGGTTCCCCGTGACCATAGTACGATCGGGCAAATTTCGTATACATATCGTACAGGACCGCGAATTTATACTTATCAAAATCTATTTGCATATCGTCGTACGGATACATCTCGGAATTTAGGTAGAGTCGAACGTTCGTGAGATCATTCCGGTCGAGCATCCACGCAGGGGTTTCGGCATCATTCATTCGATTGGTTTGCATACCGAAAAACACGTATCGAGGCTTCTCAATTTGCGACGTAGTTTTCACGGTCCATGTATGTTTCGTCGTCGTTTGCAGTAACGGATACTCGTGCAGGCTCCACGATCGGAAACTCATCGCGATCGGTCGACCGCTTTCCAAGATACGCAGCATCGATAGTTTATTCACTTCATCCAAAACAACGTGAGGCATACACCACTGCACCTTGCGTATCTCAAGTTTTGGAACGCAGTGGCGGAGGTGCAGTGCATCGCGTTCGAATCGTCTCGTGCGCGTATAAGAATCAGTTCATGTCGCATGTTCATCACGATGCGTTTGTAATCCTCGCAAAATCCTAATAACATGTTCAGGGGTACGCAGAAATTGAAAGAGCCCGAATGAATAGTGTCGTTTTTGTAATCGATTTCATAATTCCAACCAGCATTCGCGATCACTCTGCTTCTCTCGGGTGATAACGAAACGAAATTTTTCAACGTGGTGGTGATTCCCGGATTTCTGCAACAATCGACCTCAAAACCGTTCAATTCGTATCGAATCTCATCGAACATGAACGCGACGCAATTATTATCGAGAACAGCGGTCGCGGACGTTGCCGGACCTTTCGCGTCCTGCGCTGTCAACGTGCCGCGACCTTCGATGTATAGAAAACTTTCGCATGGAAGCGTGTACAGATCTTGCTGCTGTATAGGTATCCTTATCTCGTCACTATTGTCAAACGTCGTGTTGGCGTATGGATTATACGTGTGTAACTCGATCTTCGTAATACGATTGTCGAAGGTTGGCGTATTCGTTACGTCCAAAATATTAGTCATCGCGGTTGCGCGTCTAATAGGTTACGGTGTAACCTAACGATCGTAGGAACCGTGCGTTTCGACGAGTCAACGGCTTTCTTATGCTTCTTACCGGTGCTCCTCTTATCGCACCTCCCGTCTTTATTCTTCTTATACTTTCGTCGGTCGATAAAGGATCGCGCAGATGACGCGAGACAGAGACGTCAGGAGTAGCAACTGCGATTGATGAGTCGAACGTATGATCTAACACTAACATACTACACACGCATACACGTGACCGCACACGCTATCTATCGCGCTGACGTCGTTGAACGTGCAAACGAATCGTTATTTCTTCTCCACGAAAATCTATAGGACGATCGTGTTGATCGACGACGCACAACGTTAGATCTTGTATTGTTCGCGCGACGATCGGCAGGTAAATGACGTGTCGCGGAGTTTCCGATATCTTATATCCCGGCGGCACGCGAGGCGAAAATTCGTGGATCGTGTGTACTGGTTTATCGTTGCTGTACGCGCCGATAGTGACGTTGCACGTTACTCTGATCACGTTAACGTTTATAATATTCACCGGTACGTCTGACTCGTGCCAGATTCTCGGTAATAAGACGCGATTCGGGGAAAATCCTAGCAACGAGCCCACATTGTTCGGTTTCGTAAAGTCCACATAGAACGAACAGTGCAGCTCACTTTTCATGGTGTTGTTGTTAGCTCGTAGCATTAGAGGGTACTTGTCGTCATCGTCGTTCTCACTGTTACCGCGTTTTCGAGGATATCGATCAAGTAATTGCTGTTTCAGGTACTCGGCAATAGCGTCAAATTCATAGGAGCCGTGAGGTATCGCTATGTAATCATGAGTAGCGTCAGCGCGGGTGCTGTTATAGTTCACGATGAAATAGAATTTATCGTTGCTCGAGTCGATGTTCGGTATCGTGTGAAATGTCTCCAAGTCCGCGAGTCCTAATTCGTATTGACCATCGCTCAAATCTATCGGTGGAAAATAGTTTACCGTGAGCACGCTGCTCCGTCCCGTTAACGTAAGCGTGAACGACATATCATAGATTACACACGCGAGACTGTGGGAGGGTAAGTGACGCACGCGTAAGAATTCTCGGCAATTTATCGATATCGTGTGTCTTTATTACAGAAGATATGGATCGTCATTGCGCATGAATACATTGTAACATAATTAGTACACACCGTTATTATTATTATTATTATTAATTATTAGTACATAGACCATAATTCCATAGACTTTTGTTGTAAAAATTGCATACATAAGTGACCGCAATTCATCTCGTCGAAACGTTGAAAACGATCGTGATTATACGTGATCGTTGTACCGCGTCCGAAATAGTAGATCAATTCCGCGGGAGGTCGCAGATTCCCAAAACTATCAAAGTATTGTACTCGTGGTCCGCGTTTCGCATACGCGACCCAGTGCGTACCGGCGCCTCGATTATCGTCCAGATTCGCGATACCGCATTCGTTGGTTCGTACGCGCGTAGGAAGCGTATCGCGCATAAACACCCCTCGAAATAATGAGATGTTTGCGCACTCGCGCTCTAATTGCAGGTTCGTCATAGGTTGTTGAATTATCGTCGCCACGCGCCTACGCGATCGACGTTTTTTTTTTCGTTTCCACTCAGTAGTAATACTATAAGAGTTCTAACGCAAATTTGAGTTTGAAGGCCATTTCCCCCCCTCCCCGACTCCCAACCGGCGCGGGGCGGTGGGGAAAGTGAGGGCGCGCGGGGGAGCGGGGCAGAGGGAAACCGGGGCGCGGGGCCTGCGGGGGAGGAAGACCGGTTGCGCGCGCACGCGCCGCGGAGTGGGGGAAGCCACGACGATAGAGGGGGGATCAGTCCGGGCCGAGCCGCCGCGGAGGCCTCTCCAGACCTGACCCACCGTCGGAAATTTTTCATAGGGAGGCATTGACCCCCGAAAACTTTTTCGAACCCCACCCACATCCCTTCGAGAACTTTTTAGACCGGACCCACCAACAAAATTTTTTTCCAAACTAATAATTTATCAGAAAATCTTAAAATTATAAGGTGAGGAGGATGTCAGGGTGAATAAAATGGAGGAATAATATGTTTCGGAAATTTATTTAAAATTAAAAGAGTATAAAATTAAAAAAATACAATTTAACATTTGTTTTTCCTACGAGCATCAGCTAGAATATCATTGATAGCACATGCTACAAGTTCGCAATCTACAAGATAATCCTCATTGTAATATTCACTATCACATATGATTGTAGCAGCATGAAGCGTATCTAATTTTTCACAGGCAACATCGCTCTGTTGTAGCACGTTGACAAAAGTTTTAAATTTTATCCTCGCATCTTCCGCAGTTTGATACAGCCGCGGATACATATAGTCTATACAGTGCTCAAGATTTAATAAAAATGTTACTGTATCCGGTGTGAAATACAGCGTAGTATCACATTGGCACATCTTTACAACCGGTGAATCGAGGATCTGACAAAAATCCACCGTTAATTCACTAATCCGCATCGATTCTGATCCTGGTAATTGTGCACGTTCTTCGATGGTTGTACGCATAGCGAATAGCACAGTCCATGTATGCCATGGTAATATGAGATGATTTCCATGATTGTCACAGAGGAGAACTTCTACATCGGCCATAGGTCCTACATCGATTCCAATTTCTATGTATTTACTACCCATTGATGTTAATGCATATCTTCTAACCATGATACGCGATCCTCGGCGCGGACTAAGAGAACAATCAAAGCTATGAAATTGCTCGCTCGTATTAGGAATACAAATTTTGAGATGTAAAAATTACGCCTTACCAGTCATAATATATATTCTCACCGCATGGAGCTACGCCATCATCTCGCACGATCGGAACGAAAAAATGCTCACAGTTAGCGAGTATTTCATCAATGGTATACATTTTTGTTTTCACAGCACTATTTGTTCCATCGAAAACTGAAGCTACTGAGCGATTGATCGAATAATGTCGGGGTGACGGCTTAAATAGGGGTGTAATCGCTTCCCCCACCATATTTTATTTTAAAGCTAAAAATTGTTTTTCAAAAGATGATTTGCAATCTTAACGTCGCAGCGTATCGCGCGAGCGTGTGTAGCTTGACTCCCCTGGAGCAGCCGTGTAGGATGATATCATTTCAGAAACGCTGAATCTTAAAATTATGTGGCGAGGAAAGAAGATGGGTAAATGAAATGGAGAAATAATATGTTTCGAAAATTTATTTAAAAATTAAAAGAATATAATTTAACATGTTTTCCTACAAGCATCAGCTAGAATATCATTGATTGCGCATGCTAACAGTTCGCAATCTATATAATAATCCTCACAGTAATGTTCGCTTTCACGTATGATTTTAGCAGCATGACGCGTATCTAATTTTTCACAGGCAACATCGCTCTGCTGTAGCACGTTAACAAATGTTTTAAATTTCGTCTGCACATCTCCTACAATTTGATAAAGCCGCGTATATACATAGTCTATACATGGCTCAAGATTTAATAAAAATGTTACAGTCTCCGGTTTGAAATACAGCGGCTTATCATGTAGTGTCATCTTTACAATCGGAGAATTATAGATCTCATAAAAATCCACCGTTAATTGACCAATCTGCATCGAAGGTGATTCAGGTAATCGTGCACGTTCTTCGATGGTTGTACGATTGCCGCATAGCGCATACCATGTATCCCATGATAACGTGAGATACATCCCACGATTGTCGCCGAGAACAAATTCCACATCGATCTTAGGTCGTACGCGGATTCCAATTTCTAGGTATTTACTACCCATGGATGTTAATGCGTATCTTCTGACCATGATACGCGATGTTCGTCGCGAGCTATGAGAACAATCAAAGCTATGAAATTGCTAACTTGTATTAGGAATACAAATTTTGAGATGTAAAAATTAAGCCTTACCAAACAACTGTAAAATCCCCACATTGAGCTACGCCATCATCTTGCACAGTCGGAACGTAATAATTCATGCGTTTAACGTTTTCTTCGACACTGGTACTGCACATTTTTGTTTTCAAAGCACTATTTGTTCCGTCGAAAGTCACTGAGACTACTGAGCGATTGATCGAACAGCGTTCGGGAGCCGTCTTAAATAGAGGTGAAATTGCTTCCCCCACCACAGCATTTTATTCTAAAGCTACCAATTCTTCCATAATGTTTTTGAATCTTAACGTAGCATGTAACTTGAACCCACCCTCAAGGATAAAAGACTCCACACGCGCCGAATGTAATATAATACCTGTGGAAGCGTCGATTCTTAGAATTATGCGGTGTCGCGCGCTAATTCGTCATACGCGTGAATCATAGAAAGAATTATGCTGTATCAGTAGAAACTGCATAGAACCATGTTGGGACGAATCGGCTTTTTGCATGCAATCTTTTGGGGGGAGGAGGTACGCCAAAAGAGTTAGACAGAAAGAGCAAATCGTGGTGTGGGTATAAAAGCGAGCTCCAAACTGTACAAAGCCTCAAATCGTTGCAACGTGTTGCGTGGGAAAAAAAACATACTACATTTACATTCCATTTACAATCATGGGAGAATTCGCGCAAGTAGAACGCCAATTATTGGATCAATCTGCACGATTGATTTCGCAGGAAGAGTACCTCGCGTGGGAAGAACGGTGCAACGAGTGCATCGAATCGTTGGAAGAACACAGCCGAGTGAAACGTCCCCGATTATCGATTGGTGTTCGACAATCGTTGGTTGCTCGAATCGCGCGACTCGAAGGACTGAAACATTCGTTGCGCGGACGTTTCGTGCGCGAAGGTGCAGGACATTCGAACACAGGACTTTTGTGGCGCGAAATAGACACTGCGTTCGATACCCGCGTATTAACTGGTGCCGTGCTAAATTCGAATTACATCGAGCCGCGCAACTTCCTCCAGAATGCGGAGACCGTTGTGTTGGAGCATGTGCGGAGCGTTTTGCGGAAACATCGAAACCTCAAAGTGAACACGGTGTTCAACGGTGAATTTGTGGCGGGCGATAAACGTACTTGCAAGAGCATGAACACCCGAAACTGCGAACTCTTCCACACATCCGATCTGCAGGAGTGGTATCAGCGATGCGTCGTCGAACCTACCCTGGCATCGCTGGAAGAGTTCCAGGAACGTGACAGCGGATGGGCATTGACGAGAATTCTCAACCTGACTGTCAATGTCAACAAATATAATCCGTTGCGCGCCGGGTGTCACCACAAGTTGCCGCGAGAATTGTTGTCGAAGAAGGCAACGATCAGTGTGCAGTCCGAGGATAACGCATGTTTCGCGTGGGCAGTGGTTGCAGCTCTCCATCCTGCTGAACGAGACACCGCGCGCACAAGTTCATACCCGCCTTATACATTGGTGCTAAATCTTCAGGGCATTGAGTTCCCAATGTCTCTAGCACAGATTGGAAAGTTTGAACGGCTGAATGAAATCTCAATCAACGTCTACAGCTTTGAGATGGAGAAGAAGAAGAAGGGATCAACAGTCTTTCCGCTGCGTCTCACCAGCCAAAAGAGGGATCGACACGTAAACTTGCTCTACACACCAAATCAAGAGCATGGTGATGTAGGGCACTTTGTGCTGATCAAGAACTTGTCCCGACTGGTGAGCGCGCAGCTGAGTAGGTGCCATGGAAAGAAATTCATCTGCGATCGGTATGTATAGAAACTTATGAAATGCGTCACAAAAAAAATTAAATAAAAAATTAAATAAAAAACTTTTATATTTTTGTTTTATTACAGATGCATGCACTATTTCGGATCCACCGCGAAGTTGGAGGTCCATACAGTGGACTGTGGCAAGATGAACGACTGTGCCATCCTGCTGCCCAGCGAAGGCGAAAATCTCCTCAGCTTCAACAACCACTGCATGAAGGAGCGGCTCCCCTTCGTGGTGTATGCAGATTTAGAGTGTATCATTGAGAAAACGGAGGACAATCGAATGGGTGATAATAAATTACACAAGTACCAGCACCATAAAGTGCACAGCATAGCATATTATATGCATTGCTCGTACGATACATCGCTATCGACGTATCGATGTCGCCGCGACGCGGATTGTGTTTCATGGTTCGTCAACGAACTTAGCAATTTTGCAAACTTCGCTAAACCCATCTTGACTAGTAATGTTCCCATGCTGGATTTAACCACCGAACAGTGGACCACATTTCGCGATGCTTCACATTGTCATATTTGCGAAGAACCATTCGAGGCTAGCGATGTACGAGTTCGCGATCACTGTCATCTCTCCGGACGGTTTAGAGGTCCAGCACATTCGGAGTGCAATTTAAATTATAAAAATGCGTTTTACATCCCCATAGTATTCCATAATTTATTAGGCTACGATTCGCATTTCATTATCGAGGAAATAGCAACCGCTTTCGAAGGTCACGTTGACGTGATGCCCATAACTAAAGAAAAGTATATTTCTTTCACAAAAAATGTTCAAGATACGGCTGATTCAGACTCGCGAAATTGTATTAAATTGCGATTCATCGATTCGTACAAATTTCTCAACACCAGTCTCGACAAATTAGCATCTTTTCTTAGCACAGATCAATTAAAAATTTTACGATCCCAATTTGAAACATTATCCACCGAGGATTTTAATTTATTGAGGCGAAAGGGTGTCTTTCCGTACGAATACCTTGATTGCGCGAACAAGCTGCAGGACCCATGCTTGCCACCGCGCGAATCATTCTACAGCTCGTTAACGGGTGAGACTGTATCCGAGAGCGATTACGCGCACGCCGAGACTGTCTGGAACGTTTCGAGATTAGAACCTTGGGCGAATACAGCGATTTGTATTTGAAGACAAATGTCTTGTTATTGGCAGATATTTTTGAAAATTTTCGCGAAAGTTGTATCAAGAGCTACGGATTAGATTCAGCGCATTATTACACTTTACCTGGTTTCACGTGGGATGCTATGCTAAAACATACCAAAATTACGTTCGAATTGCTCACAGACGTCGATATGGTCATGTTTGTCGAACGCGGTATACGCGGTGGTTTAAGTCAATGTTCCGGAAGATACGCACATGCCAATAACAAGTACATGCCATCTTACGACGCATCGGAAGAGTCATCGTACTTGATGTACTTTGACGTGAACAATTTGTATGGATGGGCAATGTGTCAGCCTCTGCCGTACGCTAAATTTCAATGGGTCGAAGATGTCGCAAATTTTAACGTGTCTTCAATCGCTGTCGTTTCGCCCACGGGATACATTCTCGAGGTAGATCTGGAATATCCGCAACGTCTGCACAACATTCATGCCGATCTACCGTTCGGTCCGACGCGTGCCAAACCACCGGGCAGCAGACAGGACAAGCTACTCGCGACGGTATACGATAAGCAGCGTTACGTTATTCATTATCGCAACCTGCAGCAGTGCATGCGTCACGGTCTTCGTATTACAAAGATACACCGCGTGCTTCAATTCGCTCAATCCCCCTGGCTCCGCCATTACATCGAACTCAACACACGGTTTAGAACAAGCGCGACAAACAACTTTGAAAAAAATTTGTACAAATTGATGAACAATGCGGTATTCGGTAAAACAATGGAAAATGTGCGAAATCATGTGGATGTAAAAACTCTTAACGCATTGGGATGGGCGATATGGCGCGGAGGCAATGATCGTGAAACCGAATTTCCACAGCCGAAGTGTTTTTTCGGAAAAATTAATAGCTGTTGAATTGCGAAAGCTCGAGGTGAAATTCAACAAACCGATATACGTGGGTATGTGTATTCTGGACATATCAAAAATTTGTTTGTACGAATTTCACCACGAGTACATGTCGCCCAAGCATGGAACAAATTGTAAAATTCTATACACAGACACAGACAGCCTCATTTATCATATTCGATGCGACGATATCTATGAATCTATGAAGCACAATATCGACAGATTCGACACCAGCGATTATCCCATCGACAATGTATATAATATGCCGCGCTTAAATAAGAAGGTTCCAGGGCTGATGAAGGACGAAAATAACGGTGCGATAATGACCGAATTCGTAGGTCTTAGAGCGAAAATGTATGCACTTCGCGTAGACGGTAAAAAAGATACGAAGAAAGCGAAAGGCGTCAAGACCAACGTCATAGCCAGAACGATAACTTTCGACGACTACGCGCAGTGCTTGGAAAGGGAGATCGAAATGGTTCGCAGACAATCGTGCATACGGTCTAAATTGCACAAAGTGTACACCATTTCGGAATCCAAAATCGCTCTAAGTCCGCACGACGACAAGCGATATATCGTACCCGATTCGACCGACACTCTGCCCTGGGGACATTATAATATACCCTTGTGAAATAGAAACTATTGTATTTATTGTATAATATTCTTCGCACATGTATGGAAAAAAATTATTTGCACATGTATATGTATCATTGCATTTATTGAATCATGTATTATTATTATTATTATTTTTTACAATACATTATTTTTATTTATCCAAGAATTGTGCGATTTATCAAAACCCAACCACTTGACGTACACCTTATCCCCCTTCCTACGTAAGACTTTTTCCACTAGATACACATCAGGATCGGTGACGCGTTGCAGCTCATGTTCGTAGAATCCTCCAGCAACAGGTTTTCCACAGGAATCGGCGAGCAGATACGTCGCGGGATCAGTTGTTTGTACTTTGGCTATCTTAAACACCTCCGTTGTCCAATTCGGCGTATAGCCTTTATCGAAGATGGTTTTAAATTTGCTCACGCGAACAAACTCGCCCAACTTGAATCTCGCTGGAGCGGCGATCTTTACGTTGTTGTACACGGTGGCTAGCAGCTTGTCGGCGATCGCAGGGGTAACATCGCAAGGACGCATCTTGATGGTTCTATGTATACGGTGTATACTTTACCGATGATAATAAGATGATGCTTGGGAATAAGGTTTTCGATATCGACAAGCATGATGATATACTCATCGATGGTGTAAGATACAAGGGAACGCCCGGCCTTTATGAACTGATTTTCAAGAAAATTCCAAATGATGCTGTATACACCGAGGCCGATAAACAAAAATATAAAAGTATACTGCTTGCGACGAACGCTCACAAACAAAAACATGGTGATCGCAATCGCATATTGAGCAACAAGGGATACAAGTACAAATATGTAATTGCGCCGCTAGTCCCCAGTTCATCGGCTAAAAGGGCAGGGAAAGGTCTCAGGACACCACGACTCATGACGTTAAACGATAACAAGATCGATTACGTGCACTGGGACGATCCCAACGAGCTGGTCGATAGACTTAGATTGCTCATTGCATCCCGCGCGGCAGGTCACACGGGTCTTGATAACGAAATCACATCCATCGAGGAAGAACTTCGCGAGGCGGGTCATATTGTATAAATTAAACCGCACGCCGATGACGCGCACTGTATGCATCGAGATGCCGATCAACAAATTTGGGGTGTCGCTCGAGAAGAGTGGAACAGCTGGAATGGACGACTACAAATGGAACGGTTTGCTTCGAAATTACATGCGAGATAACGCTCTTTGCATGACCGGTGTCGACTTTGATGCAAAATCATGCAAGATACGACGGGTAGCGCAACCCACTGCTGACACCGATGCTGTCAATAAACTGTATATGGATAAGAGCATTAAACTTTTGAGAGAGCAACATGAAGAATTAGAGAGGAAGCTGGTCGTGTTTCGGAGAGATATGCTAACGTTGCAAAATAGCGTTCAAAAGATATCGCAGGCGTCGAATTCTATCCCGCAGCAGCGCTGCGAAGGAGAATCGTGCGAGACGGTTGATCTTGCTCCCGCACCGATGGGGAGCACATAATGCACGTACATGATAATTATCGCATCATTCGTGTCGAAGACACCTCTGTGATCAAACATGCCACCATTATCGACATCCAAGAGTAAAGAAAACCATGGCCGCAAGAAGCGGCAACTCGTTGAGGAATTGGACCCTCCAGCTCGAAGACATTTTCCGCGGAGGCGCGTCATAGTGCACGGATACGACGATCTGTGGCAAGCTGACGTTGTAGAAATGCGTCCTTACTCGCGATTCAACCAAGGTCACCACTACATACTCACCGTCATCGATGTGCTGAGCAAGTATGCCTGGGCGATGCCGTTGAAGACTAAAAGTGGCGCTGAGGTGACTAAAGCGTTTGCAAAGATATTTAGAGATCGATATCCGAAAAATTTGCAAACCGATCAAGGAAAAGAATTTTACAACGCTGATGTGCAGAAACTATTGGCAAAGCATGACATTAATCATTATTCGACGTATTCGGTGATGAAGGCCTCCGTCGTGGAACGTTTCAATCGAACTTTGAAGAACAATATGTGGAAAATGTTTACACTCAATGGAACCTACAGAAGGATCGATGCGCTACCAAGTCTTCTCGCAGAGTATAACGCGCGAAAACATAGAACCATCAAGATGCGTCCTTGCGATGTTACCCCTGCGATCGCCGACAAGCTGCTAGCCACCGTGTACAACAACGTAAAGATCGCCGCTCCAGCGAGATTCAAGTTGGGCGAGTTTGTTCGCGTGAGCAAATTTAAAACCATCTTCGATAAAGGCTATACGCCGAATTGGACAACGGAGGTGTTTAAGATAGCCAAAGTACAAACAACTGATCCCGCGACGTATCTGCTCGCCGATTCCTGTGGAAAACCTGTTGCTGGAGGATTCTACGAACATGAGCTGCAACGCGTCACCGATCCTGATGTGTATCTAGTGGAAAAAGTCTTACGTAGGAAGGGGGATAAGGTGTACGTCAAGTGGTTGGGTTTTGATAAATCGCACAATTCTTGGATAAATAAAAATAATGTATTGTAAAAAATAATAATAATAATAATACATGATTCAATAAATGCAATGATACATATACATGTGCAAATAATTTTTTTCCATACATGTGCGAAGAATATTATACAATAAATACAATAGTTTCTATTTCACAAGGGTATATTATAATGTCCCCAGGGCAGAGTGTCGGTCGAATCGGGTACGATATATCGCTTGTCGTCGTGCGGACTTAGAGCGATTTTGGATTCCGAAATGGTGTACACTTTGTGCAATTTAGACCGTATGCACGATTGTCTGCGAACCATTTCGATCTCCCTTTCCAAGCACTGCGCGTAGTCGTCGAAAGTTATCGTTCTGGCTATGACGTTGGTCTTGACGCCTTTCGCTTTCTTCGTATCTTTTTTACCGTCTACGCGAAGTGCATACATTTTCGCTCTAAGACCTACGAATTCGGTCATTATCGCACCGTTATTTTCGTCCTTCATCAGCCCTGGAACCTTCTTATTTAAGCGCGGCATATTATATACATTGTCGATGGGATAATCGCTGGTGTCGAATCTGTCGATATTGTGCTTCATAGATTCATAGATATCGTCGCATCGAATATGATAAATGAGGCTGTCTGTGTCTGTGTATAGAATTTTACAATTTGTTCCATGCTTGGGCGACATGTACTCGTGGTGAAATTCGTACAAACAAATTTTTGATATGTCCAGAATACACATACCCACGTATATCGGTTTGTTGAATTTCACCTCGAGCTTTCGCAATTCAACAGCTATTAATTTTTCCGAAAAAACACTTCGGCTGTGGAAATTCGGTTTCACGATCATTGCCTCCGCGCCATATCGCCCATCCCAATGCGTTAAGAGTTTTTACATCCACATGATTTCGCACATTTTCCATTGTTTTACCGAATACCGCATTGTTCATCAATTTGTACAAATTTTTTTCAAAGTTGTTTGTCGCGCTTGTTCTAAACCGTGTGTTGAGTTCGATGTAATGGCGGAGCCAGGGGGATTGAGCGAATTGAAGCACGCGGTGTATCTTTGTAATACGAAGACCGTGACGCATGCACTGCTGCAGGTTGCGATAATGAATAACGTAACGCTGCTTATCGTATACCGTCGCGAGTAGCTTGTCCTGTCTGCTGCCCGGTGGTTTGGCACGCGTCGGACCGAACGGTAGATCGGCATGAATGTTGTGCAGACGTTGCGGATATTCCAGATCTACCTCGAGAATGTATCCCGTGGGCGAAACGACAGCGATTGAAGACACGTTAAAATTTGCGACATCTTCGACCCATTGAAATTTAGCGTACGGCAGAGGCTGACACATTGCCCATCCATACAAATTGTTCACGTCAAAGTACATCAAGTACGATGACTCTTCCGATGCGTCGTAAGATGGCATGTACTTGTTATTGGCATGTGCGTATCTTCCGGAACATTGACTTAAACCACCGCGTATACCGCGTTCGACAAACATGACCATATCGACGTCTGTGAGCAATTCGAACGTAATTTTGGTATGTTTTAGCATAGCATCCCACGTGAAACCAGGTAAAGTGTAATAATGCGCTGAATCTAATCCGTAGCTCTTGATACAACTGTGGGACTGTAAAAGACTGTACATTTAACAAAGTATGTTTGGACCAGAGCGATTGGGATCGAGAGCGGATGTTTATGTTACAGTATTGAATGCGTCAGGGGTGTGAGGTTTGAATGGTTTCGACGAAGGCACGTGGAGAGTTTGGTGACCGGAGCGCGTGTCAAGAGTGTGTGTATGTAAGAGTGAATCTCGGGGAGCGCAAGATAAGAATGAATGAAGGCAGTCCTGCAGAGTCCGTCGAACGAGAGACATCGTTGCCTAATAACATTCTTTTAAATAAATCGTTTCTATTACTTGTCTACAAGTGTAATTCACTTCTGCCTTACTCACCTAACATCCCTACATAAATTGGGGGCTCAGCCGGGATCGGTGGTGATATACGTGTAGGATACGGTGATAGTGGAAAAGGCAGGTTGCGTGGAAACGTGACGTGAGTGACTGTGAGAAGCCGTGAAGGTACTGTAGCAGGGAATATGTCTTCAACACCAGTGAAGGCGGATGTGACAGTCGCTCAACTGAAGGAAAAGCTAAGAGGTCTTAACCTGAAGACATCGGGCAACAGGGCTGAGTTGGTTGCTCGACTAATGGCGGTAGACCCTTCGGGGTCATGGATGCAGACAGTGTCGGGTGTGCATGATACCGAGCCAGGGAGTAGTGACAGTGGTGCATCAGTGGGTACACCCGCAGCCAGTGGGTCTGCGCGGGCTGAGGAAAGGTCTTTGTCGGGGAAAATGGACGAATTGATAGGCCTGATGCACATGTTTTTCCAAGGGGCTGCGGTTGCACAGCAGGGGTCTGGTACGTCGAGGCCGTGTCAGCGAGCAGACATTACAGCCGTCGCAGGTATAGGGACGGGACCACAGGACGATACGGGAACAGAAGAAAATACGGAAACAGGACCGGAAGTTCCTACGCGACGGAATGTAATTGTGAAGGAGATTGCGGACTACTTGCATGATTATGCGGGGGAGCCGGACGGTTTCGACAGATGGGAGAAACAACTAAACCTGTTAAAGGTATCCCATAGGCTCAATGAGGATCAAACAAGAAGACTGATACTTCTGAGGCTCAAAGGAAAGGCGTTGGATTGGTTTCATTCCAAACCGGAACACGTGATAATGCCGATGGAGTCGTTGTTAAACGAGTTACGGGAAATGTATCGCCATTACCCAAATGAGATTGAATTGCGCATCAAGTTCCAGAACCGAACGTGGAAATTTGGCGAGACATTCCATGGGTATGTGCACGACAAGGTTCTTCTGGCCAATAAAGTGTCCATCCAGGAGCCTGAGTTAGTGCAGTACATTATTGAGGGAATATCGGACGTTGTTCTAAGAGACCAGGTGCGTCTCCACAAGTTTAAAACAAGGGCAGCACTTCTGGAAGCATTCCAAGGTGTCATGCTGCGAGGGTCGACTGCGTCAAGAGGGTCAAAAGATGCAGGCGGCAGCAACGTGGGTTCTTCGTCATCGAGGGTGAAGCAGGACGACGCAAGAGAGGAGCCGCGGAGGGGTCGCCAGGCTTGCTACGGCTGCGGCAGTATGGATCATCTTAGAAGAGACTGTCCAACGAAAGTAAACAGTCACAACATCAGGTGTTTTAAGTGCAATGAACGAGGTCACATTGCGTCGCGGTGTACACAGGGCGTGCGGATCATTGAGGGACCGGCGACGAACAGCGGCGCTGTCGCTCAGGTACAGCATAAGAAATATAGGAAGGAGGTAACGGTAAATGGCCATCAAACTGTAGCATTAATCGACACGGGAAGCGATATTACATTAATGACCGCGGACCAATATATTAAAATTGGTGCACCTCCGTTGCAGTCAAGGGAAATTAAATTTGTCGGTGTGGGGTCGAATGAGAATAGCACACTTGGCGAGTTTCAGGCGGAGTTAGCTGTCGATGATAATACCTATCCGGTTGCTGTACAGGTAGTTTCGGAACAGCTCATGAAACATAAATTCCTTCTGGGCGCGAACTTTTTAGACACTGTTGAAACAAATATCAAGGGAGGCAATATCTCAATATTTCCTGTCAAAGAAACAGATACAGTTGATTGTGATGTCCCCGAAGTATTTCAAATAAATGCAATTGAATGTGTAGTGGTCGATGAGGCCGATATAAGTAACGTCACCGACGTCAGATACAGGAACGCCATTAAAAAATTAATCACTGGATACAAGCCAAAGCGGGTTAGAGATGTAGATGTAAAAATGTCGATTGTGCTTAAGAATGATGTGCCAGTTTTTCAGAGGGCAAGAAGACTGTCCCCTTCGGAGAGAGAATTAGTGAACAGGCAAATTCAGGAGTGGATTGACGAGGGCATTGTTCAACCTTCTCTTTCCGAGTATGGCAGTCCGATTGTATTGGTTAGAAAGAAGGATGGGACCATAAGAGTGTGTATAGACTTCCGTGAAGTGAACAAAATAATTTTAAAGGATCGTTACCCCTTACCTCTTATAGAAGATCAATTAGATTTATTGCAGTCTGCGAAGTATTACAGCACTCTCGACTTGCGAAATGGGTTTTTCCATGTTTCGGTGGATGAGTTGAGCAGAAAATATACCGCGTTCATGGTCCCAGACGGACATTACGAATTTTTGAAAGTCCCTTTCGGGTTATGCAACTCACCTTCCGTGTTTCAACGATACATAAACGTAGTTTTTAGGGACTTAATTCGTGATAAAATAGTCTTGACTTATTTGGACGACCTGATTATACCCTCAGTAGATTGTGAGACCGGCTTAAAAAGTCTCAGGGTCGTACTCGATGTTGCAGGTCAGGTCGGCTTAAAGATAAACTGGAAGAAATGCTGCTTTCTACAGGAGAGGGTCGAGTTTCTCGGGCACGTTATTTCAAGTGGGAAAATTTATCCATCCGTGCATAAAACAGAAGCGGTTAGAAAATTTCCCGAACCAACTACCGCGCGACACGTGCAAAGCTTTTTGGGTCTAACCGGCTATTTCCGAAAGTTTATTCCGCGGTACTCTATGATTGCGCGACCGTTGAGTGATTTGTTAAGAGCGGATTCAAGTTTTATTTTCGGTGAGAATGAGAGAGATGCGTTTGTAGAACTTAAGCGTGTGTTAATCGAGAAGCCTGTTCTGCATCTGTATAGAGTAAATGCAGAAACCGAATTGCATACCGATGCGTGTAAATTTGGTTATGGTGCGATTTTGTTACAGCGGGGACATGATAATGCGTTACATCCGGTGTACTTCGCGAGCGGGAAAACCACACCTGCTGAAGAAAACTATACTAGTTATGAGTTAGAAGTGTTGGCCATAGTTAGGTCGTTAAAAAAATTTAGAGTTTATTTGCTAGGGATACCTTTTAAGATCGCCACTGATTGTCGAGCGTTTACACTGACAATGCAGAAAAAGGACCCTTGCACGAGGGTAGCGAGGTGGGCAATCTTTTTGCAGGATTTCCAATATACTATTGAGCATAGGCCTGGATCGAGCATGAGGCACGTGGACGCGTTAAGTCGTTATCCCTTGCCGTCGTGTTTCATTGTCGATGAGTGTCAAGACGGTCTCGTGTTGCGTTTGAAGAAGGCGCAGCGGGCAGACGAGCACTTGAAGAAGATAACATGCTTAGCGGAACAGAGTAAAATAGACGGATATGTTATTAAGGGCGGTCTGCTTTTTAAAGAGGTGGATGGCGACGTGCGTCTCGTGGTGCCGAAATCGATGGTGTCTCAGATTATTCGCTCTACTCACGAGAGGGGTCATTTTTCTGTTGCGAAAACCGAGGAGTTACTAAAAAGAGATTATTGGATAGTGGGTGCCAAGCCCAAAATAGAGAAAATCAGGCAGAACTGCGTTCCTTGTATTTTGGCTGAGCGAAAGCATGGGCGACAGGAGGGATTCCTACGACCTATTGAGAAGGGTGAGACTCCGTTAGATACTTACCATATAGACCATTTGGGGCCGTTGTTTTCGACCAAGAAACGGTATAAGCATATCTTTGTGGTGATTGACGGTTTTTCTAAGTTTGTGTGGCTGTATGCTACTAGAACCACGAATGCGGCCGAAGTGATAGATCGACTTAAAAAACAATCTGTGATTTTCGGTAATCCGCGGCGAATAATTTCTGATAGGGGCGCTGCGTTTACCTCGAAAGACTTCGCGGACTATTGTAAAGAAGAGGATGTTTGCCATTCCCTAACCACTACTGGGATACCTCGCGCGAACGGCCAGGTAGAGCGCGTGAATCGTACGCTCATACCGTTACTAACGAAGATGTCAGATCCGAAAAAAGAAAATTGGTATCGATATTTGGACGTAGCTCAGCAATGTTTGAATACGACGTTTCACCGAAGTATCGGAACGTCCCCGTTTCATTTGATATTTGGAACGCACGCTCGCCTCAAGGATCATCCGCAGGTGAGAGAGATCCTGGAAGAAGAGTGGGTAGCTGCCTTCCAGACGGACCGGGACGAAATACGCAGACGTGCATGTGAAAATCTGGTCAGGGTTCAAAACGAAAATCGGCGAAATTTTAATAAGCGTAGGACTCAAGCGAGAAAATATGTAGAAGGTGATTTGGTGGCCATAAAGCGAGTGCAACAGGGACCTGGACTGAAATTAGCGAATAAATTTCTTGGCCCTTACAAAGTTATAAGCGTATTGAGGAGTGATAGATATGTTGTAGAAAAAGTAGGCGAGCATGAGGGACCGTTCCAAACCTCGACAGCGGTAGATTTTATGAAACTATGGATAGATGATGTAAGCGACGAATCAGATGATGTTAGCGAAGAGTCCAAGTGACATTCGAGGCCGAATGTATGTGCAGGATGGCCGAGTGTGGGACTGCAAAAGACTGTACATTTAACAAAGTATGTTTGGACCAGAGCGATTGGGATCGAGAGCGGATGTTTATGTTACAGTATTGAATGCGTCAGGGGTGTGAGGTTTGAATGGTTTCGACGAAGGCACGTGGAGAGTTTGGTGACCGGAGCGCGTGTCAAGAGTGTGTGTATGTAAGAGTGAATCTCGGGGAGCGCAAGATAAGAATGAATGAAGGCAGTCCTGCAGAGTCCGTCGAACGAGAGACATCGTTGCCTAATAACATTCTTTTAAATAAATCGTTTCTATTACTTGTCTACAAGTGTAATTCACTTCTGCCTTACTCACCTAACATCCCTACACAACTTTCGCGAAAATTTTCAAAAATATCTGCCAATAACAAGACATTTGTCTTCAAATACAAATCGCTGTATTCGCCCAAGGTTCTAATCTCGAAACGTTGCCAGACAGTCTCGGCGTGCGCGTAATCGCTCTCGGATACAGTCTCACCCGTTAACGAGCTGTAGAATGATTCGCGCGGTGGCAAGCATGGGTCCTGCAGCTTGTTCGCGCAATCAAGGTATTCGTACGGAAAGACACCCTTTCGCCTCAATAAATTAAAATCCTCGGTGGATAATGTTTCAAATTGGGATCGTAAAATTTTTAATTGATCTGTGCTAAGAAAAGATGCTAATTTGTCGAGACTGGTGTTGAGAAATTTGTACGAATCGATGAATCGCAATTTAATACAATTTCGCGAGTCTGAATCAGCCGTATCTTGAACATTTTTTGTGAAAGAAATATACTTTTCTTTAGTTATGGGCATCACGTCAACGTGACCTTCGAAAGCGGTTGCTATTTCCTCGATAATGAAATGCGAATCGTAGCCTAATAAATTATGGAATACTATGGGGATGTAAAACGCATTTTTATAATTTAAATTGCACTCCGAATGTGCTGGACCTCTAAACCGTCCGGAGAGATGACAGTGATCGCGAACTCGTACATCGCTAGCCTCGAATGGTTCTTCGCAAATATGACAATGTGAAGCATCGCGAAATGTGGTCCACTGTTCGGTGGTTAAATCCAGCATGGGAACATTACTAGTCAAGATGGGTTTAGCGAAGTTTGCAAAATTGCTAAGTTCGTTGACGAACCATGAAACACAATCCGCGTCGCGGCGACATCGATACGTCGATAGCGATGTATCGTACGAGCAATGCATATAATATGCTATGCTGTGCACTTTATGGTGCTGGTACTTGTGTAATTTATTATCACCCATTCGATTGTCCTCCGTTTTCTCAATGATACACTCTAAATCTGCATACACCACGAAGGGGAGCCGCTCCTTCATGCAGTGGTTGTTGAAGCTGAGGAGATTTTCGCCTTCGCTGGGCAGCAGGATGGCACAGTCGTTCATCTTGCCACAGTCCACTGTATGGACCTCCAACTTCGCGGTGGATCCGAAATAGTGCATGCATCTGTAATAAAACAAAAATATAAAAGTTTTTTATTTAATTTTTTATTTAATTTTTTTTGTGACGCATTTCATAAGTTTCTATACATACCGATCGCAGATGAATTTCTTTCCATGGCACCTACTCAGCTGCGCGCTCACCAGTCGGGACAAGTTCTTGATCAGCACAAAGTGCCCTACATCACCATGCTCTTGATTTGGTGTGTAGAGCAAGTTTACGTGTCGATCCCTCTTTTGGCTGGTGAGACGCAGCGGAAAGACTGTTGATCCCTTCTTCTTCTTCTCCATCTCAAAGCTGTAGACGTTGATTGAGATTTCATTCAGCCGTTCAAACTTTCCAATCTGTGCTAGAGACATTGGGAACTCAATGCCCTGAAGATTTAGCACCAATGTATAAGGCGGGTATGAACTTGTGCGCGCGGTGTCTCGTTCAGCAGGATGGAGAGCTGCAACCACTGCCCACGCGAAACATGCGTTATCCTCGGACTGCACACTGATCGTTGCCTTCTTCGACAACAATTCTCGCGGCAACTTGTGGTGACACCCGGCGCGCAACGGATTATATTTGTTGACATTGACAGTCAGGTTGAGAATTCTCGTCAATGCCCATCCGCTGTCACGTTCCTGGAACTCTTCCAGCGATGCCAGGGTAGGTTCGACGACGCATCGCTGATACCACTCCTGCAGATCGGATGTGTGGAAGAGTTCGCAGTTTCGGGTGTTCATGCTCTTGCAAGTACGTTTATCGCCCGCCACAAATTCACCGTTGAACACCGTGTTCACTTTGAGGTTTCGATGTTTCCGCAAAACGCTCCGCACATGCTCCAACACAACGGTCTCCGCATTCTGGAGGAAGTTGCGCGGCTCGATGTAATTCGAATTTAGCACGGCACCAGTTAATACGCGGGTATCGAACGCAGTGTCTATTTCGCGCCACAAAAGTCCTGTGTTCGAATGTCCTGCACCTTCGCGCACGAAACGTCCGCGCAACGAATGTTTCAGTCCTTCGAGTCGCGCGATTCGAGCAACCAACGATTGTCGAACACCAATCGATAATCGGGGACGTTTCACTCGGCTGTGTTCTTCCAACGATTCGATGCACTCGTTGCACCGTTCTTCCCACGCGAGGTACTCTTCCTGCGAAATCAATCGTGCAGATTGATCCAATAATTGGCGTTCTACTTGCGCGAATTCTCCCATGATTGTAAATGGAATGTAAATGTAGTATGTTTTTTTTCCCACGCAACACGTTGCAACGATTTGAGGCTTTGTACAGTTTGGAGCTCGCTTTTATACCCACACCACGATTTGCTCTTTCTGTCTAACTCTTTTGGCGTACCTCCTCCCCCCAAAAGATTGCATGCAAAAAGCCGATTCGTCCCAACATGGTTCTATGCAGTTTCTACTGATACAGCATAATTCTTTCTATGATTCACGCGTATGACGAATTAGCGCGCGACACCGCATAATTCTAAGAATCGACGCTTCCACAGGTATTATATTACATTCGGCGCGTGTGGAGTCTTTTATCCTTGAGGGTGGGTTCAAGTTACATGCTACGTTAAGATTCAAAAACATTATGGAAGAATTGGTAGCTTTAGAATAAAATGCTGTGGTGGGGGAAGCAATTTCACCTCTATTTAAGACGGCTCCCGAACGCTGTTCGATCAATCGCTCAGTAGTCTCAGTGACTTTCGACGGAACAAATAGTGCTTTGAAAACAAAAATGTGCAGTACCAGTGTCGAAGAAAACGTTAAACGCATGAATTATTACGTTCCGACTGTGCAAGATGATGGCGTAGCTCAATGTGGGGATTTTACAGTTGTTTGGTAAGGCTTAATTTTTACATCTCAAAATTTGTATTCCTAATACAAGTTAGCAATTTCATAGCTTTGATTGTTCTCATAGCTCGCGACGAACATCGCGTATCATGGTCAGAAGATACGCATTAACATCCATGGGTAGTAAATACCTAGAAATTGGAATCCGCGTACGACCTAAGATCGATGTGGAATTTGTTCTCGGCGACAATCGTGGGATGTATCTCACGTTATCATGGGATACATGGTATGCGCTATGCGGCAATCGTACAACCATCGAAGAACGTGCACGATTACCTGAATCACCTTCGATGCAGATTGGTCAATTAACGGTGGATTTTTATGAGATCTATAATTCTCCGATTGTAAAGATGACACTACATGATAAGCCGCTGTATTTCAAACCGGAGACTGTAACATTTTTATTAAATCTTGAGCCATGTATAGACTATGTATATACGCGGCTTTATCAAATTGTAGGAGATGTGCAGACGAAATTTAAAACATTTGTTAACGTGCTACAGCAGAGCGATGTTGCCTGTGAAAAATTAGATACGCGTCATGCTGCTAAAATCATACGTGAAAGCGAACATTACTGTGAGGATTATTATATAGATTGCGAACTGTTAGCATGCGCAATCAATGATATTCTAGCTGATGCTTGTAGGAAAACATGTTAAATTATATTCTTTTAATTTTTAAATAAATTTTCGAAACATATTATTTCTCCATTTCATTTACCCATCTTCTTTCCTCGCCACATAATTTTAAGATTCAGCGTTTCTGAAATGATATCATCCTACACGGCTGCTCCAGGGGAGTCAAGCTACACACGCTCGCGCGATACGCTGCGACGTTAAGATTGCAAATCATCTTTTGAAAAACAATTTTTAGCTTTAAAATAAAATATGGTGGGGGAAGCGATTACACCCCTATTTAAGCCGTCACCCCGACATTATTCGATCAATCGCTCAGTAGCTTCAGTTTTCGATGGAACAAATAGTGCTGTGAAAACAAAAATGTATACCATTGATGAAATACTCGCTAACTGTGAGCATTTTTTCGTTCCGATCGTGCGAGATGATGGCGTAGCTCCATGCGGTGAGAATATATATTATGACTGGTAAGGCGTAATTTTTACATCTCAAAATTTGTATTCCTAATACGAGCGAGCAATTTCATAGCTTTGATTGTTCTCTTAGTCCGCGCCGAGGATCGCGTATCATGGTTAGAAGATATGCATTAACATCAATGGGTAGTAAATACATAGAAATTGGAATCGATGTAGGACCTATGGCCGATGTAGAAGTTCTCCTCTGTGACAATCATGGAAATCATCTCATATTACCATGGCATACATGGACTGTGCTATTCGCTATGCGTACAACCATCGAAGAACGTGCACAATTACCAGGATCAGAATCGATGCGGATTAGTGAATTAACGGTGGATTTTTGTCAGATCCTCGATTCACCGGTTGTAAAGATGTGCCAATGTGATACTACGCTGTATTTCACACCGGATACAGTAACATTTTTATTAAATCTTGAGCACTGTATAGACTATATGTATCCGCGGCTGTATCAAACTGCGGAAGATGCGAGGATAAAATTTAAAACTTTTGTCAACGTGCTACAACAGAGCGATGTTGCCTGTGAAAAATTAGATACGCTTCATGCTGCTACAATCATATGTGATAGTGAATATTACAATGAGGATTATCTTGTAGATTGCGAACTTGTAGCATGTGCTATCAATGATATTCTAGCTGATGCTCGTAGGAAAAACAAATGTTAAATTGTATTTTTTTAATTTTATACTCTTTTAATTTTAAATAAATTTCCGAAACATATTATTCCTCCATTTTATTCACCCTGACATCCTCCTCACCTTATAATTTTAAGATTTTCTGATAAATTATTGGTTTGGAAAAAATTTTTGTTGGTGGGTCCGGTCTAAAAAGTTCTCGAAGGGGTGTGGGTGGGGTTCGAAAAAGTTTTCGGGGGTCAATGCCTCCCTATAAAAAATTTCCGACGGTGGGTCAGGTCTGGAGAGGCCTCCGCGGCGGCTCGGCCCGGACTGATCCCCCCTCTATCGTCGCGGCTTCCCCCACTCCGCGGCGCGTGCGCGCGCAACCGGTCTTCCTCCCCCGCAGGCCCCGCGCCCCGGTTTCCCTCCGCCCCGCTCCCCCGCGCGCCCTCACTTTCCCCACCGCCCCGCGCCGGTTGGGAGTCGGGGAGGGGGGGAAATGGCCTTCAAACTCAAATTTGCGTTAGAACTCTTATAGTATTACTACTCCACTCGTCGCTGGCGCCGCCGTCTCGGGTTCAAGCCCGCGCCTCGCTTGTACGGTGTCAGATGCATCCCTCGCCCCTCCATCGCCCGATGATCGACGTCTCTTCCAGCTGTTTTCGAGAGGCCCTTGAATCGTTGACCGCTTTGGTTATACCAGCCGCTCCACCGGCCAATGCTTCGATAGCCGATAAGGCGGGTAACACTAACGGAAGAAATGGAAGAAAGCCACCACGTTTCGCCACTCGTAGATTACGACGTTGTCGTCGCCGTTGCGGATTTTTCCGTTTAGTCCTTCTCATACCCATGCCGAGTTTAGTCTTAGCATTCATCGTTGCCCACACGCCAGTGGCTGCAGCTCTTTCGCCGAATGTCGCGTCGTTTGCGAACACCCGTTCTCGCGCTCGTTCGGCTAACGCACGATCTGCCTCGTGTCTTCCCTCTAAATCCTTTCGACGAGAGTACGCGATATCGTGATCGCGGCACGCTGCGTCTAGGGGATTTACACCTTCGTCGCCACGAGTCAATCGCTTGAGTAATCGCGTTCCCGGTCCGCAGAACTGATAGCCCGGAACGTGTAGTTCGAACGGCAGACGGTTTATGATATCGTTAACCAAACCAGATCCAGTCTTCCTATTCTTTTTCAGATTCTTCTTATTCTTATTCTTTTTCTTACTCTTTTGATTGTTGTCTAGCCCGTGAGACGTCACAATCGCTGGTGCACCCATATACGTTAGAATAGTCGCGATAGCTACTACAATAATAAACGCATACGCACGCTCCACCGATCACTGTGGTAGTGACCTGCGCGACGCGTGCCACGAATATAAATAGTGGTCCATTGTCATAGACGTGCGCGCGCGAATATGCGATTCGTGAAACAGTCGGACGTCATTCGCGTAACCGCGAACAGAATGCTCGAGGATGATAGGCATTTGAGTCGATCGAACAGACACGGTCCGGTGCTGCCGAACAGCGTGCGAGGTGTAATTTGCGGACCGTCCGGATGTGGAAAAACTAACGTGCTTCTAAGTATGCTAGAGAGTCCGAACGGTTTACGTTTCGAGAACGTGTACGTGTACTCGAAATCGTTGCATCAGCCAAAGTATCGATATCTCGAACAGGTGTTGTCGCTCGTCGACGGAATCGAATACTTTCCATACTCGGACAACATGACGTGGCTTGCGACGAACAGAACGCGATACGCGAATACTTCTCCATGGGCCGTCACTCGAACGTGGATTGCTTTTATTTGTGTCAGTCGTACGCTAGAATACCTAAACATTTGATCAGGGACAACGCGAATTTTCTCATGCTGTTTAAACAAGACGGTACGAACTTGCGTCGCGTGTATAACGATCACGTGAACACAGACATGACGTTCGAGTCGTTCAACGACTTGTGCGCGAGATGTTGGCGTCGACGATACGATTTCGTGGTGATCGATAAGGATAGTTCCATGTACGAAGGTCGATATCGAAGAGGATTTAACGAGTTCGTCGTAGCTCGATGACATTAGTAAACCGCGAATCGTTCATCGAGCAACACCAAATGTCTAACGAATCGCCAGAGACAACCTCGAGCAACGTCGACGCGAAACATTCGCAAAAACATCGCCGACGTCATCTACAAAAAGGAACGAAACATCAAAAAGGATCGAAACATCGAAAAGGTGCGAAACGTCAAGACGTTGACGCAAAGGTGGAAATCGCCAAAGTCAGCGACGTTATACGTAAAAAGAGCATAGCCTTGAAAATTGGTAAAATGGCTACGGAAGCGGCTGCGGAAGCGAGCACGCGTCCCATCGTCGAGCCGCTGAAACGATTGATCGAGAACTCTACCGCGTTGAAAATACGCCCAACACCTCGATCGCGATCAGTGAAAAGGAAACACGAATACGATCAACAGCAATCATCCAAGAGACTTCGACCCGTTACTCCGTTGACAATCAAGGAACATCCGAATAATCTTCCAGATTCTAGCGACTATGACGACGATGACAACGACAACGACAACGACACCGACAACATCAATGACAACGACCGCAACACCGATAACGATGTTATTATTATTATTATTATTATTATTATTATTATTACAATTAACGGGACGTAACGCCCTTTAGTTTACAATGACTTAACCTTAGAAGAGAAAAAGAAAAGGAATACAAGTGGATTAGAACTAACACTTAAAATTAAGAACTTAAACCTAGGCTAAACCTAACGATGAAGATAATAATGTTGATGATGTTGTTGATGATGTCAATGACGAAGACAATGAAAAAATTCAGGATGAAGAGTCGTCAACAAAGGTTCATGATTTGGGTTCGCTGCACAACCACGTCAACGATATCGAAGTGTATGTACGGAACGAGAAAGGTCCCTTGTCGCGAGAATACCTGAGACTGTTATTCACCGATACCAAGAGACTAATCGACGACGTGTACGGCGTATACTTGGGACCCCACGAGGATCTAATGATCGGCGATTCCGTGCTAACCATCGACGCGGACGGTGATGACATTCGCGTGAACGGAACGCGATACCCGGGGACTCGGAGTTTGTACGAATTGATGTTTATGCGAGAGCCCGACGAGCAGGCGTGCACGGAGGTTGATTTTCGCTCGTACCGACGTATCTTGTTGTCGACGAGTGCGCATAAGCAAAACCATTCGCCAAGCAAGCGCACGCTGGGTAACAGGGGGTACAAGTATAAGAAAATCATATCGTCGATGATCGGCGGGGTGCGGACATCGGGCGTCAGACGTGTTAGGGGGAGCGCGGGCGGCGCGGGCACGCGACGAGGTCGAGGATTACCCATCGACGAATCGATGACGGTAACCGATAACGCGATCGATTACGTGTACTGGGACGATCCGAACGAATTAATCGATAGACTTAGATTACTCATTGCATCGCGCGCGGCAGGTCATACGGGCCACGATAACGAAATCGCATCCCTCGAGGAGGAACTTCGCGAGGCTAGATATATATCTTAAATTGAACGAACCGGTGATCGTCGCGTCAGTAGTGTTCGCGCATACGCATCGTTATGTCGGTGAACAAGTTTGGTACCTCGTTACACAATAACAACAACAACAACAACAATAGCAACAACAGCGATGAAGCGAGAATGACAATGACTAGATTATTATCCTCGGTGGATGAACGCTTTACCCAAAAAATTGAAACGGCTATCGCGAGCGCGCGACTGGACTGCGCGCATCAAAGATCTGAACTCGAGACGCGAGTACAACGAACGATGTCGGATATCGTTAACGCGCAATTGTCCCAGCTAGAGGATGATTTAAATACCGCGATGGAACGACGCTTCGATCACTTGAAAGACATAATCGAAGCATTCACGACGACGTCACCGACTGCGATAACAACCACGGATCTATACAAACGAAAGGAATCGCGAAAAGCTAACGAGGGTCTACGACGTCTTTGGAACATCGCGACCATCCCCGACCCATCCGCGAAACATGAGCAAGGAGCGAATACAACTAGTGAATGAATTACACGCTCCCGCGAGACGAAATTTCCCACGGCGTGGCGTCGTGATTCGCGGCTACGATGATTTATGGCAGGCTGATTTGGTGGAGATGCGTCCGTACGCGAAGCAAAATCGGGGATATCACTACATACTAACGATCATCGACGCGTTCAGCAAGTATGCATGGGCCGTACCCGTGAAAACGAAAAGTGGACGCGACGTGACCGCGGCGTTCACGAATGTATTGCGGCAAAGCGATAGATGTCCGCGAAATTTACAAACCGACATGGGAAAGGAATTCTACAACGCGGAGTTTCAACGATACGTGAAGATGCGCAGGATCAACCACTATTCCACGTACAGCGTGATGAAAGCATCGATCGTTGAACGGTTCAATCGCACGCTGAAAAACCTTATGTGGAAACAATTCTCCTTGAACGCGTCATATCGTTGGGTCAATCTGCTATCCGCGCTAGTACACACGTACAATCATCGCAAGCACCGAACGATCAACGCCCGACCCGTTGACGTAACCCCCGCGACGCGATTGTCGTTCGCCGCGAACGAACCACTCCCACCAGCCGCATTGGAAGGTATTCGACGACGCGCGAAATTCAAAGTCGGAGACAAGGTACGCGTGAGCAAGTTCAAGACACTCTTCGAGAAGGGGTACACTCCGAACTGGTCCGAACTGCATTCGGTCGCGAATCCAGACGTCTATCTGGTCGAGAAGATTATTCGACGCAAGGGAAACCAGGTGTACGTCAAGTGGCTCGGATTCGATTCGTCGCGGAACTCGTGGATACGCGACAAGGATATTCTATGATTCGCGATCGTATACGTACTCTATGTTACTGAAATAAATAAAAAATAAATACATATAAATATATACATTGTACATTTATTCTTCTTCTTCATCATATATACGTACAATTTATTTTTTTAATATATGAGGAAAAAATATAATTTTTGATTATTCAATGATATACATATATTACATATATTACATATATTACATATATTACATATTTGTAAATTTATATGAACAAAAGAAAGGCTTACAACATAAGATCTATACATATGTATATGCAAACATACAAACATGCAAACATACAATCATGCAAACATACAATCATGCAAACATACAATCATGCAAACATTCTATACAACAGGGTTTACAAGGGACTCGTCGGGTGCATGTCCGAGTAATTCGTGAGTCTGGAGCTCGGGGATTCGACAATGCCCCCACGGAAGGGTGTCGACTCCACCGGCTAAAATGCACCGCTTATCGTCAAACGGGCTGAGTGCATTCTTTTCCTCGCTCACGGAATACACGTCATGCTTCTTCGAGCGTATATTATTCTGACGAACCGACTTTTCAGTGAGATCGCGGAGACAACGAATGTAATCGTTAAATTGAATTTCATTCGCGACTACGTGTCTCCGCACACCCTTCACTTTTTTCGTCTCACTCGTAGACCCCACTGTCGCGTTAAATGTTCTAGTCGCGTACATCTTCGATTGCAGTCCGACGAACTCCGTCATCAAGGCGCCATTGTTCTCATCCTTCATGAGACCCGGCACCTTTTTATTTACACGGGGCATGTCATACGAATTGTCCACCGCGTAATCACTGGTGTCGAACCGCGCGATGTCGCACTTCATCGTTTCGTATACATCATCGCATTCCACACTATACATTAAACTATCGGTGTCAGTGTACAGAACCTTGCACCGATCACCGAACCTCGCACGCATATACGAATAATGAAATTCGTACAAACATTCTTTCGATACGTCTAGCACACTCATCCCCACGTATATCGGTTTGTCGAACTTCACTTTAAGTTTTCGCATTTCGATCGCAACGAGTTGTTCGGAAAAGATCGTACGACTGTGAAAGTTCGGTTTCGCGATCAGCGCTTCCGCACCGTAACGACCGTCCCACCGCGTCAACAGTCGCACGTCTACGCGATTCCGCACATTCTCCATTGTTTTTCCATACACCGCGTTATTCATTAACTTGAATAAAGTCTTCTGAAATTCACTTGCGGCGCGCGTCCTTAAATTAGTGTTCAATTGTATATAGTTGCGCAGCCAATGCGACTGGTCGAATCGCAACACCCGATGAACTCGCGTCACGCGTAAACCGTGTCGGACGCACTGTTTCAGGTAGCGATAGTGGATGACGTATCGCTTCTTATCTTCGAGCGTGGCAAGCAGCTTGGTCTGTTTTCCTTCTGGCGCGTGCTCGCGTACCGGGCAGAATGGAAGGTCGGCGTGGGCATCGTGGATTTCCTTGGGATATTCGATGTCCACCTCCAGCAGGTATCCCTCAGATTCCTCGGAGTCCTCGCCGTCGGGCAGGGATGATACATCGAGCGCGGCCGCTGTCGCATCGTCCAGCCATCGAAAACCTCCATGTGGCATAGCCTGCGACATCGCCCATCCGTACAAGTTGTTGACGTCGAAGTACATCAGATACGTCGACGCCTTCGACTCGTCGTACATCTCCGTCGGTAGATACTTGTTGTTGGCCTGCGCGTACCTGTGCGAGCACTGACTCAGACCACCGCGTATGCCACGCTCCACGAACAGTAGCATGTCCACGTCCGTTAACAGTTCTAATCGTACGCCGGTGTACTTAAGCATTGCGTCCCACGTGAAACTCGGTAACGTAAAATAATGCGCAGGATCCAGGTCGTAACTCGCGATACAGTCCGTGCGGAAACTCTCGAATACGTCGGCGAGTAACAGCACATCTGTTTTCAAGTACAAATCACTGTACTCGCCCAATGTCTGTACGCGAAAAGTATCCCACACGTTCACAGCGTGCGCGTAATCAGACTCCGACGCGGCGCGATCGTTCAGCTGGTTATAGAACGCCTCGCGGGACGGTAAATGCGTATCGTTGAGCTTGGCGTACGACGTCACGTAGTCGTACGGGAAGACGCCCTTCCTGGTTAAGAGATCAAAATGATGGTCCGGCAGATGTTGAAATTCGCGTTGTAGAATCGTGAGTCGTTCTCTGCCAAGGTCCGAAGCGAGTTTCTCCAGACTGGCTGCTAAGAACTTCAACGAATCGATGAAACGGAACTTCAAACCCCGCTTCCAATCCTTGTTCTCGGCGTCGATTCCCTTGACGTGTTTCGTGAACGATATGTACCGTTCCTTCGTCAACGGCAGCAGGTCGATCTGTCCCTCGAACGCTGTGGCCAACTCCTTGATGACGAAATGCGCGTCGTAGCCTGATAGATTGTGAAATACTACCGGTATAGTGTACGACCGCTGAAATTGTAAATTACACGACACGTGGGCCGCGCCTCGGTACTCGCCCGTCGAGTGACAATGATCGCGCACTTTTTTGTCTGTGACGACGAATGGTTGTCCGCACACGTGACACGCGATCGCTTCGTTAAAACTTTGCCACTGCTGTCTCGTCAACGAGTTCATGGGTTTCGCGTTCCGCAACCACGAATACGCAATGTCTGCAAAGTCACGAAGTTCTTTCACGAACCACTTCACGCACTCGGTTTCGTGACGATACGCGCGATAACGGCACAGAGATGCGTCGGTTGAACAGTGAATGTAGTATCCCACGCTGTATACTCTATGCTGCTGGTACGTGTACGTCCGTAGTCGCTCCGCAGGCTCAATGTCCTCCAGCATGCATTCCAAGTCCGCGTAAATGGTGAATGGTGCTCGTTCCTTGTTCTTAAAGTTCTTGAACTGCAACCATTTATCCTCCACGGACGGCAATTCGACTGCACACTCGTTCATACGTTGGCAGTCTACGGTGTGTTTAGTCAATCCCTCGGACGAATAGAAGTAATTCAGACATCTACAACGATAATAGGATTAATAATAATAAAACATAATAATCAAGAATACATCGATCGAAGTATTTCGTATTTAACTCACCTTTCGCAAACGAATACTCGACCATTGTGACTGCCGAGCTGCTTCGAAATCAGTCTTGACATGCTTCGAATGCACGCAAAATGTTATCGTTGAGGCTCGTTGGGTGCCTGCACCAGCAGTAGGTTCGCGTGTCTCTCTCGCTTGTCCTCGGTCAAACGCAGAGGAGAGCAGCTTCCGTCGGACCACGCGTACACGTTCACCGACACGTCGTTCATCCTCTCGAACTTCGTCATCTGGTCCAACGTCACGGGAAGAGTTATATCATCCGTGCGAAGCAACTCCGAGTAGTGTTGATACGACGCGATCCTATCCGCATGCGTAGCAACAGGGTATAAACTGGCGATGACTGCCCACAAGAAGCACGCATTGTCTCTGATCTTTATGTTCACCACCGCTTTCTTCAGGGCAACGGCGCGCGGCAGCGGTACGTCGCAACCGGCTCGAAGTGGATTATGCTTATTAATATTCACTAGAATATTTAACACAGCCCTTAGGGTCCATCCACTGTCGCGATCTTGAAACTCCTCGATCGCCACTAACGTGGGAGCGACTACGTGTTTCGAGTACCACTCGCGCACGTTCGAAGTCGTCAACAGTACATGATTTCGCGTACCGAAACTTTTCATGTCTGTATTCTCACCCAACATAAACTCCGCGTTTAAATTTGTATTAACAGCCACGCTCTTATACGTCGTGATAGTGTCCGTGACGCGCGAGATCACAGTACGCCGAGCATCCTCTAAAAATCGACGCGGATCGCCGTGTCCCACGTTGATGACCGCACCGGTTGAAATACGACCTATAAACGCGGATTCCACGTCTTCCCATAGGACTTTGGGTGCCGTCGATTGGCCCGAAACCCCGCAACCGACTCGCGAAAACTTTTCCCGCACGATCGCGCGCAATGTCTTTATTCGCACGATCAGCGACACTAGGCGTTGTTTCGCGGCCACTGTCACCCTTCCGCTGCTCTGGTACTCGTGGATGAGTTGCAGGTACGTGTCGCATTGATCCACCCAGTCTCGGAATTCCGCAATACTGCGTAAAAGCTTAGACATCCGAGACAAAACTTTGTACATGTCCATGAACCCCACCATATTCGCTTAATCACAATGGATTTTGTCTACCAGACACGCAAGAATAGCGCCGAATGGGTGATACGACTTTTCCAGGTGATGCGGTCCGTGTTCGGAAATCGGTAACCTAACGGCAAAATGATGCGCTTCGAGTGTAGTCGCACAATCGGTGTCGGGTGCTCATCCAAAAATCTCACTAATTCACGACACAAAAACGAGTCCACGGTAACAGTAAATGTTCGAGGGTATAACACTTTGTACACTTCGACCATGCCGTTCTCAATGTCATACAGAAGTGTTAACGGCGTATACACGATCGCGGTAAAGTACTTCACTTGCTTGCGATGCACGTCCTTATCACCAACGATGCAATACAATGTGCATTTACTCGCAGTACTATATCGCGCAATATGGCGTAGCAATTGACGATGGTAATGTGACAATTGCATAAATCCGTTTTGAATGATACTACTCCACGAAGTCTCGAATAATGGCGGTGGGCTTAACACGTCGCGGATCTTATGGTTCTCGATCGTAAGCGTTTGGTGGTCCAACTGTGACATCGCAGGGTACTGACATTGGTATACTCTAAATCAGATACCCCTGGGTCTATATCGAACTCTTTTAACTCTTACACGGTCGCTACTACTCCCTCGACTCAGATATAAACATACGGTATCGCGCGGTGCAACGTCATGTTTACTCTATGGGCTACCGCGACGATTGTCTTACAGCCTCCTCGATCGTGAAAATGCTCGGAACTCTACCCCGAATAATTATCGCTGTATGTTTACGATGGTTGCTTGCGCGCCCCTATCGGTCCCACGATTCAAATATATACACTCGACACGAAGAGCGTGCACGTAGGCACCAAAACGCGTTCAATCCTGCTCAGATATAAACATACGGCACGGCGCGGTTCGCTCTATGATTTTTCAGAAATCATGTACCACCCCTTTCTCAGAAATCCCCATCGAATGCAACGTAGTATTTATTCCATGGGCTATCGCGACGACTGATTTACAATAATTATCGCTATATGTATACATCATTGTACGTGCGTGGTATCGGTCCCACGATTCAAATATAAATACACGGCACGAAGAGCATGCACGTAGGCGCACAAAACGCGTTCAATCCTGCTGAGATATAAACACACGGCATGGCGCGGTGCAATGTTTATTGCATGGGCTATCGCGATGATTGATTTACAATAATTATCGCTATATGTATACATCATTGTACGTGGGCTGTAATGGTCCCACGATTCAAATATATACACACTGCAGGAAGCGCGTGCACGTAGATGCACAAAACGCGTTCAATCCTGTCGATCCCTTATCTTTTCTCAGAAATCATTGATACACCGTCTTTCTCAGAAATCATCATCGACGACGCGATTTGAATTTCCACGAATCGGTCGCGGTCGCGCCTGCGCACCGATCCCCGCACGCGTACGGAGATTGCGCTGCGGCGACGCGCGCCCAAAGTACCTTAAACATCCAACAGGTGGCGTCAATACGAAATGTCTGGAAAACCTGAAAAATTTACCAAGGCGGGCCCAAATACCGATGCGGACCCAAAGTACCTTAAACATCCAGCAGATGGCGCCAATACGAAATGCGTGCGACGCCATTTTGAAATTTTGAAAAATCCACCCCCTTCCCTGTGACGTCAGCCCCCTCACCCACGAACTCGACCTGCGCGCGCGACGCCATTTCGAAAATTTTGAAAATCCCCCTCCCCCCTCCCCTGTGACGTCATCCCCTTCGTCGACGAACTGCGTACCCCCCTCCCCGCCTCCCCCTCGCCAATCGCGCAGTACCACCCGCCCCGCCTCACCCCTCGCCCCCATTTGGTCCAGAATCCGCATAGTATAACTACTACAGAAATAATATCAATTACAATAATGACGGAAAATAAAGAATTGGACATCATTTTGATATACAGATACCCAGGCCACAGACATAGACTTAGCAAAGGAGAATGGGAAAAACTTTTCAAAAATAGGAGAACTGGAACAGAATTTATAGTAATGGGAGATTTCAATGCACATAATAGGGAATGGAACTGCTGGAAAGAAGATAGAGAGGGAACGATACTAGCAGAAACAATAGAAGAACAAGAGTTATTTGTTATAAACGATAAAAGGACCTCAAGAACAGGATCGGGAAAAAATAGATCAGCAAACCTAGACCTTTTAATAACGACATTCGAAATATATCAAGATACAAGAGTTAGAGATGAAGGAGAGACGTTAGGATCAGATCATCAGGTGATTGAAGTAGTAATTAACAGAAATACACAAACGTGGGACCCAAATAAGTACACAACTAGAAAATATAACACAGAGGAGATAAAATGGAAGGATTTAAAAGTGGCATGGATGTTAGGAGAAAACAACACGAAAGAGAAATTTAATAGTACGGATTCAATAACAGAGAAGTACAATATAATGATGGAAGGAATAACTAGTGGAATGGAAGCAATAGGAATAAAAAGAAGGTTAGAGAATACAAGAGAGGAAAAAGACAGAAATGATAATACAAAAAGGAATGGAAAAAAACCCTAATAAGAAAACAATATCCATGGTGGGATGAAGAATGTAAAGAAAAAAAAGAAGCAAGGAAAAAAGCAGTAAGAGACTTTGTTAAAAATCCAATAGAAAACAATTGGAAAATATTAAAGAAAGAGGAGAAGGAAATGAACAAAACGATAAAGGATAAAAGGAATAAGTCATGGGAGGAAATGGCGATATCAATAGATCATAGAACGAAAGGAACTGAGATATGGGGTAAAATCAAAAGATTACAGAAAGGCTTTGAAACAAAACACAATACATGTACAAGTAGAGAAGAAAGAAGACAACTGGAAGAGAAGGAAATTAATAAGATATTACAAAATCCGTTGGAGAGAGAAGAGGGTACGGAGATGGAAGAGGAGGGAACAAGAAAAGAAGGACGAGAGGGTTATAGAGATGGCGAATCTCTTCTTCAGCATATTCTCATATGGAAAGAGATGGATGGAATCAAGAAATTACTTTATGGGAGATAGAAACAGCAATTAAGAAATCCAACAAAATCTGCTCCAGGAGAAAACGGAATAGATTACAGGATAATAAAAAATATAACTGAGGAATACAAAGGAATAGAGCGAGAGGAAATACCGGATGACTGGAAGAAAGCTGTAATTATATTTTTAGATAAAACAAATAGAAAAGCTCTAAGACCAATATCTTTAACAGATTGTATGGGTAAAGTAAGTAGTAAATAGAAGATTAACAGAATGGGCAGAAAGAAACAATATAATGGATGAAGATCAAAATGGGTTTAGAAAGGGAAGATCCACGGTGGATAATTTAGTAATCCTAACGCCGGAAATCAAAAGGGGATTTGAAAATAAAAGAGAGACGCTAGCAGTGTTTGTAGATGTAAGAGGAGCATATGATAATGTAGACAATGAAATACTAATAGAAATATTAAAGCGCAAAAAATGCCCAGAAAAAATAATCAAATACCTATATAGAGAAATGGATCAACAATAGGAAAATAGAATGAATAAGAAAATACGACAATAGCATAAAAGGACAACAAAAAAAAGGATTACCGCAGGGAGCAATTCTCAGTCCAATTTTATATAACATTTATACGGCAGATTTAACAATAGGAGTTAAAGGAGAAAACATAAGAGTAATACGATATGCTGACGGCATAATGGTATACACGACAAGCAATGCAGTTCATCTAAACATAGAAAGGATGAATGAAGCGATAAAAAAACTAAAAAAAAATCTAAGACGAATAAATTTAAGTATAGCGGAAGAAAAAACTAAAGTGATAAATTTCTCTCAGAAATATAATACGTCTAGAAGAGGAAAAATAAAAATAAACATAGGAAATGAAGCAATTATGGAAGAGGAAAGCACAAAGTTCTTAGGAATAACATTGGACAGAAGACTACTGTTCGAAGAACATACAGATTTCATAGTGCAAAAAACAAAAAAAAGATTAAATATGTTAAGATATATAGGGCATGTTAAAAAAGGAGCTAATCCCGAGACAATGATAATGCTATACAAATCACTAATAAGATCAGCTTTAGAATACGGAGCTATTATGTATACTAGGAACAACAAAAAGATGAAAGGAAAAATAGGAAAATTACAAAATGCTGGTATAAGAACGGCTATGGGGTATAGCAGGCATGGAACTAAAGTGAACGCAGCGGCAGTTTTTCGGAGGCAACGCCTCCTTTCTCCCGCCGCGCGTCTTGGCCCCCGCAGCCGGCCTAGGAGCTTCGAGCGGAACCTTCGGTGGAGCTTCCCGTGGGTTGCGGCCCCCAGAGCCGGACTCCTGAGGAGGTCGCTATCCAGCCAACTCCTTCGAGGCCTATTCGGAAACGAGTCCCAGTAAAGAGGCTGATCTTGGACCCGGCCTCCAATTCCTATACCGCGTGGTAACTTTGGGAGGGAGATGTTGGGTATTGCGCAGCTTCGCCAGATGGCGCTGCGGCGCATCACCGAGGCCCGCGTGCATCCGGGCCAGAGTCGGAATATGGCCGCTAGCCGACGCGTACGGCATGAGTTTCTATATACCCTTTTGTATGTCTTTATTAAAGTATAAGTGTTGTTACTTCTGTGAATGTTGTGATCAACCTAGCACCTTCCTCGTCTCCTCAAAGAACTTAACACACACTCATTGCCGAATTCCTCGAAAATTACCCTACATGAGGGAAAAAAGAAAATTTTTTTTCTTCCAACAGGAGATGATTTTGATACACTAGCAGCCTCCTACAAAAAGAATCGACGTGGCTGCACAACTGCGAAATAGTTTGACCGGGTTTCTGCAGTTTTAAATTTAATGTATTTAAATGATTAGTCAGATCTATTATAAGTGAGAGTTCACAAAGGAAACTCGCATCTGTTAATAAGGGGAAATATTCTGCTCCCCTTTTTTCTTGATATTCTTGCAAGAAATGGAAGATCTCATTTCTTATAGCAAAGAATTGACTTAAACATTTCGCTGCACTGAGCCAGCGTACTTCGCAATGCAAAGCGACATCAGTGTAAGCAGCGTTATGCGTTTCAAGAAATTCTATGAATTTTCTGTGAGATAGAAATTTATTGGCCCGCGAGGGCCAAGACGCGCGGCGGGAGAACGGAGGCGTTGCCTCCGAAAAATGGCCGCTGCGTTCACTTTAGTTCCATGCCTAGGGTATAGGATATGAACACCGATAAATGTAATGATGGTAGACGCTGGAACAATGGATATAGCAAACACGATCAGACTGTTGGCCAATAGATTCGTGGCAAAACAGAGGAAAAAAAGAACAAGCAAGGTATTAGAAGCCATTAGGGGACAGGAAGAGGATCCAAAGGAAGAAACAGAAGAAGAACAACAACAGGAATTGAAGAAAGCTTATAAAGATACGGAAGAATTAGAAGAAATAGTAGAAAAAAAACAATGGAGATGAATGGATAATTACGAAATGGGGAAAAGAAGACGAAGGATGAGGAAGAGGAGGAGAAATGGAAGAGAATAATGAAGTGGGAAATAGGAAAAACATGGAATGAAATGGAAGGTGTCGGAGAAAGGTTTTCATTAATAAAAGAAATAAAAAAGAAGATGGGTATAGATAAAGAAGATACAATAGAAATTTACACAGATGGCTCAAAAATACCGGAGACCAGAGTCAATGGAGTAGGCATAGCGATAAAGAACTCGGAAACAGAAGGAAATCCGTGGAAAACCAGAGGAATTAGTATAAATAGAATGGCGACTATATATACAACCGAATCTATTGGAATAGAGAAGGCTATAGAAATAGCAAATAGTGAAATGGAAGACAAGAATGTGATAATACTGACAGACGCTTTGAGCGTTATAAAAGTGTTACGAGCCGGGGCTGCGGCAACGCGAGAGGCCGGCGAGAGGGGTATTTCCCAAGGAATACGGATATGAATTTGTTAGTTAGGTGCGCGGACGAACCTGATGCGAAATTAGGGAGCCGCTAGGATTATTGACGGCGAGGACGAACCTGATGCGAAATCAGGGAGCCTCTAGGAATGGAGTCAGACACGGACGAACCTGATGCGAAATCAGGGAGCCGTAGGAGGGTGAAACGTCGTGAACGAACCCGATGCGAAATCGGGGAGTCACTAGGATAAAGTTCACAGACGAACCTGGTGCGAAACCAGGGAGCTGCTAGGAGGTTGGATTATTCACAGACGAACCTGATGCGAAATCAGGGAGCTGTTCGGAAGTAGGTAGATTTACAGACGAACCTGATGCGAAATCAGGGAGCTGTAGGATACGGACGATCCTGATGCGAAATCAGGGAGCCGTAGGAAGGGTTAGGTTTCGTGGACGAACCTGATGCGAAATCAGGGAGCCACTGGGTTGGTGAAGATGACTTGTTTTGGTAAAGAGGTGCGAACGAACCCGATGCTAAATCGGGGAGTCGCGGGAAATGTTAGTAATGCCTCGTAACTCTTAATTTGATACAACTCGAGCGGTAAAGTTGTATCTGTGGGTGAGTGCTACTAATATTATAAGGATCGCTGGGTAAAAGATAGGTTTAACGAAATCGACTCGATTTAGACGTGAACACCATAAGTATATTGAATAAACAATTAATACAAATGTAAGTGTCGCGATTAGTTATTAAATAAAATGTGTATATGTTACCACTAATTGCACGGTGTTGACGCACTGGCGATGCGGGGCGTACGAGTGGATATTTCAAAGTTCCAAATAGAATATAAACCGACTCGCGGATTCTACAAGATTAACTTTGATTCCGACAGAGACTTTAGCCTGATCGAACTGAATCTAACCAACTCTGTACGAGCGTGACACGACGTGACGTTACGCGTGACTCTATAGCTTTTAACCACCGAGGGTAGAAACCGAAGGGTTTATATAGTCCCAAAAATGAGTGGGGATGCGTTATGAATTTCCATATAAGGAAAATCCTTCGGGGTCGTCGTCGTGTCACTCCCGTTCTCACGGTCGCGATGCAGCTGGTAGAGATCTTGACCTCCATTAGTGGGGTTGATAAGCGAAAGGCTTTTAGGGCGTTTTCCCTTCGCAGACGCGAGCTCGAAAGACGGTTGAGAGCGACGTATGGGAAAATTCCACATACGTAACATCTCCCCCCTAAGACAAAACATCGCGATTCTCGTGATGCTTTTCAGGAGAAGGAAAAACGCCCTACAAATCCTTTCGTAAGTGAATGTGTGAAAGAAAATTGTCGGGTGTAGTGTAATGTAATGTAGTGTACTTATCGCTAGGTGTTGCGGGGTGTACGAATTGTAGTTATCGCTGGGCACTACGTAGCCGATCTGCAGCCAGTCCTCGATGAAGTCCAGTGATGGTTGTCCGGGTAGCCGTTCGAGCATCAGCGTGGCTGTGATGCCATCTGTTGTGTTCCCCATCAGCATCTCCGTACAGGTTGTTGTTTGTAGAGGCGGCGATTGGAAGGGTAGAGTGCCCCTCAGGTAGACTCTCACTGCTTGTCATGGTATGTCTCGGTTGCAAGGTGATAATGACCATATTTGGGCATACGGTAGGCTTACCGTTGTGCCGAGGACGGAAAATAATTTAGATTATCTGAGGCTATATTCCGAATATTAGTCATGTGTGTTATTAATTCTACTAAGTAGTCTCCAAATGACTTTAATTTTTCGCCACTTGGAAAAGAGCTTGGTTCTCGAGCTGGCTTTCCAAAGATTAATTCGTATGGAGTGAAATTTGTAGCTTCATGAACGGATGTGTTGTAAGAGAACATTGCGAATGGTATCAATAAATCCCAATCTTCATAATTATTCATGTAATGCTTGAGGTATTCGGTAAGGACGATGTGGCTTCGTTCCAGAGATCCATTGGTTTGTGGTCTATATCCCGAGGTTGTGATTTGTTTGATTTTAAATATTTCAGATAGATTGGTCATAAGTGTTCCGATGAAGCTAGTGCCCTTGCCTGTTAATATTGCGCGAGGTGTACCGTAAACTGCGATGAAATGTCTAGCGAAAGCATCTGCAATTGTAGCAGCTCGAATTTTGGGTATTGCTATGGCTACGCAATATTTCGTTAGATTATCTTGAATGGTGAGAATATGTCTGTTTCCACTGGGTGTAATTGGTAAAGGTCCTACTGTATCTAAGGAAATTTTGTCGAAGGCTCCTATAGGTGTGTCAGTGATCAACATCGGCTGTCGAGTTTTCGCTCGGACTAATTTCTGTTCTTGACAACTTTGGCATCTTCGGATGTAGTCTTGAATGTCGTTGCGCATTTGTGACCAATGGAATTTTGATCGAATGCGTTTGTACGTCTTAGTTACTCCTTTATGTCCTCCAATTAAACTATCATGAGCCTCGCAGATGATGTGCTGTCTATCCTCTTCGGATGGTGTGGTGATGGTACAATTGCATAGAATAATCTGCAAGCCTGTTCCTATGAAAACCTCTTCTAATATGTTGACGAATTCATTGGATGGTATTTTGTGAAGGTCCCCCGTGGCAGAAATTCGAAATGATTTAATCTGATTCTGATCTAAGGTGAGTCGAAGTGTTTTCAGTCCGTTGAGCACATCTACTCTTTTAATATTATCAAAGAAATTGTCTGAAATTATTATACTGAAAGTTTTAAATAATCCATTGTCTGTAGTTATCACCTGTCCCTTTTTTGGTTGTGTTGCTAGAAGATTTGGTTTGTTTATCACCTGAGTGTCTAGTAATAATTTTCCAACGGGGTTTACTAAATTGCAGTCGGCAGAAATGAAGTGTACGTAATGTCCTTCTTCAGCGGTAAAAGTATTTGAAGAAACGATAATTTTATGTGGTTGGTCTAGTGGAATCCCTTCCAGATCGTCAAGGTCGTTTGAATTCTCAGTGTCGGTAGTGACAAATGGGTAAGGATCGAGCGTGCGGTCAAAGACCCTAGGTTGAGTTGACCTGCTGTCAGGTGGTTGTCCCACACTTGCTTCGGTTGTAGCTCCTGCAGGTAGCTGGTTTATTGAGGGTTGTAAAGGTTCTTCCATGACTTCCGATGATACTTGCGGGGTACTGAGTAAATCTAGTTGTACATTCCTTGCATTTTCTATTACAGTATTTTCGAGCGGCTCCTCAAAGGATATCAAATTGTCAAAGACAGTCTGGTCCTTATCTAAAGGAATGATTTGAGTGGAGTTTGCTGCGGGTGAAAAACTGTTTATAGTTTCCTGGCGTTCATCTGGCATGGTTACCTCTTGAGATAAGCTGGGAAAAGATCGGTTCTTGTGTATTATTGGAGAATGTTGAACGTTCCCACGTGCGGTTTCTTCTATTTCATCTGAGCTGCTGCTTGTCTCTCGATACTTGGGTCGAATTTCTCTATCTCGTCGTAACTGTCGTATGCGATGTCCGATGGTTTCGACGTTGGCGTCTGTTTTCGGTGTCTGGGCTTTGAAGTCGGGGTCCTGGAGCTCTCGTGGAATAAGAGGTAGGCATGCAGACGGAGGGTTGCGGGATAATGCGTCTGCGTTCTTATTCGTCTTTCCAGATTTATGGACAACCTGGTACTCGTATTCTAAAAGTCGGAGCTTCCACTTGATAAGTCTAGAAGTTGGATCCTTGACAGAATGTAACCAGACCAGTGGTCTGTGATCTGTAACGAGGGTAAATGGAGTTCCGTAGATGTAAGGCCTGAAGTATCTTACGGCGTAAACCATGGCCAAACATTCCTTTTCCGTAGCTGAATAATTCTTCTCAGGTTTATTTAGGCTGCGAGATGCGTAGGCAATCGGCAGGTCGTTTCCTATCTCTCCTTGACTGAGTACGGCTCCAATAGCGTAATCAGATGCATCTGTTGTTACAATGAAAGGTTTACTGAAATCTGGGTATTGCAATATGGGTTGTTGACAAAGTTCGCTACGCAATTGCTTAAAACTCTGGTCTTGTTCTTCTGTCCATTTGAATTTGATACCTTTTCCTAGTAAATTGATTAGAGGTTTAGCTTTTGTAGTGAAATTAGGTACGAATCTTCGATAATATCCTACAAGTCCCAAGAATTGTTGAATATTCTTCTGCGATGTGGGTGTTGGAACATCTTGAACAGATTTTAATTTCCTAGGGTCAGGTCTTACTCCTTCCTTTGAAATAATGTGTCCAAGGTACGCCACTTCCTTTCGCAAGAATTGACATTTGTTGGTCTGGAGGGTTAATCCATGCTCTCGAAGGCGGTTCAACAACCTTTTGACTTTGACATTATGTTCCTGTAACGATGATGCGTAAATCACTATGTCATCCAAGTAGACAAAGAGGTCTGTTCCTTGAAGTCCAGTGAGTGCTTGATCCATCAGGCGTTGAAAGGTGGGTGGTGCATTCTTTAATCCGAAAGGCATTCGAGTGAATTCGTAGTGTCCATTTGGAGTAGTGAATGCTGTTTTTGCTCTATCTTTCGGATCCATCTCTATTTGATGAAATCCACTGGCAAGATCAAAGACTGAAAAATATTTAGCTCCTCCTAATCGATCTAATATCTCCGTGATTTGAGGTAATGGGTACTTATCGGAAATAGTTATATCGTTGAGGCCACGGAAATCTATTACCAGACGCGAACGCTTCACTCCGTTCTCATCTTCTTTCTTCGGTACGATCCATAAAGGTGAATTGTATGGAGATTTTGAAGGTGTAATTATACCATTTGATAATAACGCGCTGATTTGTTTCTGAATTTCCTTTTGATGTATGAGAGGATAACGATATTGTCTTGTGTTAATTGGAATATCGTTGGATGTATGGATTGAATGTTTAAAGTCGCGGGCCTTTCCGAGTTTATCTCCAGGAAGATAAAAGCGATCGGGAAAATCTCTAACTAAATTGGTAACGAAATCTAGTTCCTCCTTGTTCAAATACTTGGTGTTTAAGGTTTCTAAAATTTTTTGTATTCTATCTTCGTTTGTTTTGAATTTAGACGGGTGTTCTACAGATGGGTGAAAATCTTCATCTGACGAACTGAAGATATCGAATGGCACTAATGTTTGTGGTTCTATCTCTACGTCTAGGGGTACATCACTGGTGTTTGTTGCCATAACGTAGCATTTTCCCTTATTATTTCTTACAACTGCTTCCCCTATGTAAAGATGTTCGAGGGTCTTGATACGTGGTAAATATCCTTCCTTCATCCTGGGGTTTGTTATTGTTATAGCAATCTGTTGCGACGTCCTAGGTTGCGACGTCCTAATACGATGTTTGGTCGACGTCAGTAGTACTTTTGTTTGAGGTATGTCTTGATAATTTGAAAAACGGAGAGGTCGGGTTGGTTTGTTCTTCAACACCAAAGTCTTATGATAATAGGAAATTTCGGCCTCTTCTTGTTTTAAAAATGGGCTTCCTATAAGTCCGTCTGCTTCTATTGCAAGCTCTTTTACTACATAGAAAAGTGCGGGAGCTTCGTGGATATGAAGAATTGTTGTTCCCAAAGTATGAATTGGATTAGTAGTAATTCCGGTTAATTCGATTTCTTCCCGAGAGTTTATCGCGGCTTTTTCTCCCAGGGCGTTAATGACTACTAAGTTAACGGATGCTCCACTGTCGATTAAGAATTCTCCCGTTCCGGACTCCAGTTCTGGAACCTTGATGTTGATGCGTGGGGCAGGTGCTTCCTTGATGAGAGTTCCTCCTCGCAGCGGACTGTCCTTTGCCGAGCTTCCTTGTTTCTGCTCATCGTGTCGCCTATACGTTGAGCGCGATTGAAGTTTAAAGACTTGTTTGATTCGACGGACGAATCTCGCGAGTCTCGTCTATATCTCGGACTACGCGGTTGTTTCCTACAGGATTTTCCGTCATGTCCGGCTGTACCGCAATGCCAACAATATAAACTCGGCTTGCGATCTTTATCGGGATTTTTTAAAATAGAATAATGCTTTTGTCCATCATCTGCGTACGATGAGTCGGAGCGATAAGAAGGCGATTTCGAGGGGCTCCGGTGACGCAAAGTCCAGGCCGTCGTGCGTGTTCGTCCTTCTCGGTCCTCTTCAAAACCAGACGTTCTTGTAAACCGATCCCTGTTCTGGTCGTATCTACTCGGAGAGTGTGGGTATGACACTTCACGGTCGTGCCGACTAGAATCTTCGGCGTAATAATCTCGGCGAGACCACCTAGAGGGTGATTCATTACGGGGCGACTGTCGCCGATTCCTTAATTTTCTGTCTATCTATAGCACGGCGTCGTAAGCTTCTTCAAGTGTTTTAATGTCTTGACTCTGAGCCGACACTTTCCAAGAAATTCGATCCGGTAAACCATCAATGAAGTTTTCCTTAACGTCTTTTTCCATTTCTTTGACAAAATCTTCAGCGTGATCCAGATACCTTTCCCGAATAGCTCCGCGCGCACAATAAACGAGATGACTAGTCCTGTCGACGTACTGTCGCAGACTTTCTCCTTCGCGAATGCTTAGTTTCGCGATTTCAACTTGAAAATATGACAAACTTCTTCCCGGCGCGAATCTCTTTTTCAAATGTTGAACTAATAACTTAACAGAGTCGAATTTATGCTCTAACGTGCACCTGCGTGCTGGACCGATCAGTTTTGTTAAAATTATTGCAAGATACTCGGCTTCCGTATCCTTAGGAATCAAAATTAACCCGTCTTCCACATTTTGTACGAAACGCGACAAGTTTGGACTTTCACCGTCGAATGTTGGAATTGACATAGTAATATTCTGTATACATGTCCGTTGCGTCAAGAGTGACATTGAGTTTGCAATTGAAACTGTCAAGTTCATTATATCGTTAGAAGAGACGTTCGCTTGTGCGGTTGCCATTTTAAAATAAATAAGTGACTTGACTAGAGAAAACTAGTATATCGTCGATAATAAATTACGAGTGATTTAACGTATTTAAAAACCCAAATTTTTACAGCGATTCTAATGCAGTAGCATCCCACCGCTGTCACCAGTTCTGTTACGAGCCGGGGCTGCGGCAACGCGAGAGGCCGGCGAGAGGGGTATTTCCCAAGGAATACGGATATGAATTTGTTAGTTAGGTGCGCGGACGAACCTGATGCGAAATCAGGGAGCCGCTAGGATTATTGACGGCGAGGACGAACCTGATGCGAAATCAGGGAGCATCTAGGAATGGAGTCAGACACGGACGAACCTGATGCGAAATCAGGGAGCCGTAGGAGGGTGAAACGTCGTGAACGAACCCGATGCGAAATCGGGGAGTCACTAGGATAAAGTTCACAGACGTACCTGGTGCGAAACCAGGGAGCTACTAGGAGGTTGGATTATTCACAGACGAATCTGATGCGAAATCAGGGAGCTGTTCGGAAGTAGGTAGATTTACAGACGAACCTGATGCGAAATCAGGGAGCTGTAGGATACGGACGAACCTGATGCGAAATCAGGGAGCCGTAGGAAGGGTTAGGTTTCGTGGACGAACCTGATGCGAAATCAGGGAGCCACTGGGTTGGTGAAGATGACTTGTTTTGGTAAAGAGGTGCGAACGAACCCGATGCTAAATCGGGGAGTCGCGGGAAATGTTAGTAATGCCTCGTAACTCTTAATTTGATACAACTCGAGCGGTAAAGTTGTATCTGTGGGTGAGTGCTACTAATATTATAAGGATCGCTGGGTAAAAGATAGGTTTAACGAAATCGACTCGATTTAGACGTGAACACCATAAATATATTGAATAAACAATTAATACAAATGTAAGTGTCGCGATTAGTTATTAAATAAAATGTGTATATGTTACCACTAATTGCACGGTGTTGACGCACTGGCGATGCGGGGCGTACGAGTGGATATTTCAAAGTTCCAAATAGAATATAAACCGACTCGCGGATTCTACAAGATTAACTTTGATTCCGACAGAGACTTTAGCCTGATCGAACTGAATCTAACCAACTCTGTACGAGCGTGACACGACGTGACGTTACGCGTGACTCTATAGCTTTTAACCACCGAGGGTAGAAACCGAAGGGTTTATATAGTCCCAAAAATGAGTGGGGATGCGTTTTGAATTTCCATATAAGGAAAATCCTTCGGGGTCGTCGTCGTGTCACTCCCGTTCTCACGGTCGCGATGCAGCTGGTAGAGATCTTGACCTCCATTAGTGGGGTTGATAAGCGAAAGGCTTTTAGGGCGTTTTCCCTTCGCAGACGCGAGCTCGAAAGACGGTTGAGAGCGACGTATGGGAAAATTCCACATACGTAACAAAAGGAATAATAAACAATGGAGAAAAAGAAAAAGATTATACACATGAATATGATAAGAGAATAGGGAAAATTAGGAAAGCACTAATAGAAAGGGACAACAAAAATAAAGAAGAAGGAAGAAACAACGATAGAAGAATAGGGAGCCTGCATATAGCTTGGATACCAGCTCATAAAGGAATGGAGGGAAATGAGAGAGCTGACGTTAGAGCAAAAGAACTTACAGAGGGAGACCCAGAAAAGGACATAAAGATACCATGGAGGGATATCAAAGTGGAATTAGAAGAAAGAGCGTGGAGAAAATCAAAAGAACATATGGAAAAGATTGGAGAAGAAAAAGGAGTTAAATATTTTACAAGAAAAGAAAATAATATAGGAAATAGAAAACCTTGGTTCATAAATATGACAGGAATGGAGAGAAAGGAAATAAACTTCTTAAGCAGAATAAGAGCCAATCATTATAATCTTAATGAGTCACTATTCAGAAAGGGAATGGTAGACTCACCAGAATGTGAATATGGAAGAGGAAGAGAGGATATAAATCATATATTCTGGAATTGTGATAAGTATATAGGAGAAAGAGGAAGAATACAAATGGACTTAGAAAATATAGGGATAAAAGAGGGAGAGGACATAGCAGAGATAATCACAGGGGAAAGAAGACACACAGCGAAAATAATAACGAATTATTTAAAAATGATCAGGAAAGACATATAGGATGGGAGGAAAAACTGGAAGAACGAGATAGATGGGATAGAGGAGAGGATGGAGAGGAGAAGAAGAGGCACGAAGGAGAAGAAGGAAGAGAGGAGAGCAAGGAGAGAAAAAAATTAAGAAGGAGAAAACGACCAGAGAGGAGGGGAAAACGGAGACGGAAAGGAACGAAGAGAATCGAAAACTGACTTAAAATGTGTCACGAGGATGGCGTTGTGAGCGGAGGAATGAAGTGAGCGGACGTTTTGAAATACCCCAGTCAGCCACGTCCGTATTTGCAGATTTTGCTCAACGCCTGAGTACAAATGTTTGTGGCAGAAAGACTACAGATTTGATACAAGATTTGTTATATTCGATGATGAAAGCAGACTGACAGCAGAAAGCCGACAGATTGTGCTGCCTTAACCTGCGAGCAGATTGGCGGCAGGATCTGCTGATACAATTTAATGACAGGAATCGAGCAGACCCTGCGCACCGCGATCTGACGTCAGATAGACAGCAGAAATACAGCAGATTCTGCTTACATAGCCTGCGAGCAGTTTGGCGGCAGAAAGTAAGCAGAGTCTGCTGGTACAATTTAATGGCAGAAATCGAGCAGATCTTGCGCTCCGCGATCTGACGTCAGATAGGCAGTAGAAATACAGCAGATTCTGCTGACATAGTTCACGACACGACCCCGCCAGGGCGCGATTGGGCGAGCGTTTCTCGCTTGCGAAATAGCACCGTGGCGGAAATAAGTGGCCGAGGGCTTGATCATTCAGGGCTCTCGAGTACGACTCGTATTTGCCAGCATTCCACTGCGGAGTATACAGGGTGTTACTCTACCTATAGTCAATACTTTGGGGGGTGATTCTACAGGCATATATAAGTCGAAAATCAAGAGTGACGAAATTGCGGTAAATGCTTCGTTTATTAATTATCGATGGTTAAAGATAGACGTCTGGATCGCCTGAATCAGCCTGAATGACGGCAACTCGACGGACAGCGGGCTGCGCGAGGCAGGCCAGCCAAGGGGCGTGCAGTGGAGGCGGATGCGTGACGGATTTGCCATGTAGAGCGCATACTTACTTACCTACCTCGCCGAAACTGTGACATACGATACTTGCGATGATTTATGAAAAGACGCAAACATTATCAAAACGTATTCAAACGTTATCAAACGTACATCCATTGGTGTCACTGCCATACCTATCGATTCCATGAAGAATAAAGAATTTTATTTTTCGCATAAGCTGTGTATCATCGCTTGAGCCACTCGGCGAAGGTGCAGCGATACATTGTATGTAGGTTGTTTATTCGTAACGTTGTTCGTGTCCTTCGCGCAGGGATTTGGCCAAGGTCTCCTCAGTTTGACGACTGTCGTCAACGCGAGCACAGACTGCAATCGCGGTGCGTGAAGACATGGACATTCGCGAGAAAACTAATCGTGGTGCGTGTGTGTAATTAAGTGAACAATCGCGGACGGGACAATCGCGGTGCTTTGGATGGCCGTGTGGGTGATTTTTGAGGGCAATATTTTCAAAGGCAATGGCATTCACCCTCTCTACTTGAGAATCCCGTTGGGCGGGTTTTAATATGCCCTTGTGGCTGTTTACGAGTAGGCAGGTTTAATGCCGAACAACGTTTGCGTCTTTTCATAAATTATCGCAAGTATCGTATGTCACAGTTTCGGCGAGCATCCGTCACGCATCCGCCGCCACTGCACGCCCCTTGGTTGGCCTGCCTCGCGCGGCCCGCTGTCCGTCGAGTTGCCGTCATTCAGGCGATCCAGACGCCAATCTTTAACCATCGATAATTAATAAACGAAGCATTTACCGCAATTTCGTCACTCTTGATTTTCGACTTATATATGCCTGTAGAATCACCCCCCAAAGTATTGGCTATAGGTAGAGTAATACCCTGTATATGCCTGTAGAATCACCCCCCAAAGTATTGACTATAGGTAGAGTAACACCCTGTATATTTGGTATACCCGTCTGTAAGGGCGGTATTATCAGTCGTTGCTGAAGACGAAAATCGTCTTAAGCATCCGGCATCCTTTATTAATCTACTAGACTAGTAGAAGATGCCGCATGCTAAAAACTAAAAAACGATTGATGATAATACCGCCGTAAGACGACTGAATGAATAGTAGTTATCATTAATTCTTTTATATTTGGAAGAACTGTCTTTCAAAGTTTAAATCATTATTTTGAGCCGACCTGGCATTCAATTCACTAACAACTTCCCTGATAACCATCTGACGCCAATCTGACATCAGATTGGTAGCAGAGTCTGGCATGAGAGCGCAGAATCTGACGTCAGATCCGTAGTCGTCTGTGTCCGCATTTGGCTGCGTTCTGAGGTACAGAATCTGATGTCAGATTCTGATGTCAGATCGGCAGCAGATGAACAGCAGATTCTGCCGTCTGCTTGGCACAGCTAACAGCGCCATCTGAGGGTCAGGATTAGCAAACTAACGTGTGGTAAGAAAAAAAAATACCAACAAATACGAAACGTTGTAATTCCCAAGCGGTCACCCACCCATCCAAGTACTAACCGCGCCCAATACCGCTTTAACTTCAGTGATCGGACGAGAACTTGTGTTTTTTCTGACACGAAATGATCGTTGGAAAAATTTGGCTCTTATTAATACTTCTTGTGTAAAAATCTTCATACTATTATATTCTAAGAACTTATTATATAGCGTTTAAGTCGAAAAGAGTCGTTGTTCTGTGGTATAAGTACCTGTTTAAATTACAAATGATATCAATATTAAATAACTTGCCTAACGCAATTCTTTTTACCTGTTGTATTTCATTTTTATACATTTTCTGTGGACTTTACTGACATGGTAGTAGAATTGGACAGAGTTTAAATGTATTCTACAGGAATTAAAGGTTAATGTTATGAATTTATTATATAAATTAACTTACTTTCACAATTATATAATAAATTAACTTATTTTCACAATTTAACCTTTAATTCCTGTAGAATACATTTAAACTCTGTCCAATTCTACTACCACGTCAGTAAAGTACACAGAAAATGTAAAATTGTAGTTTAAACAGGTACTTATGCCACAGAACAACGACTCTTTTCGACTTAAACGTTATATAATAAGTTCTTAGAATATAATAGTATGAAGATTGTTTAAAAATAAGTATTAATAAGAGCCAAATTTTTCCAACGATCATTTCGTGTCAGAAAAAACACAAGTTCTCGTCCGATCACTGAAGTTAAAGCGGTATTGGGCGCGGTTAGTACTTGGATGGGTGACCGCTTGGGAATTACAACGTTTCGTATTTGTTGGTATTTTTTTTTCTTACCACACGTTAGTTTGCTAATCCTGACCCTCAGATGGCGCTGTTAGCTGTGCCAAGCAGACGGCAGAATCTGCTGTCCATCTGCTGCCGATCTGACATCAGGATCTGCTGTCAATCTGCTGCCGATCTGACATCAGAATCTGACATCAGATTCTGTACCTCAGAACGCAGCCAAATGCGGACACAGACGACTACGGATCTGACGTCAGATTCTGCTGCCAGATCTGGTTATCAGGGTTGCTAAGTAAAACATTAAAAATGTTATAATACCCGTTTAAATACATGGTTTACCAACTTTTCTTTCTTCCATAAAATATGGTAGGAATCAGATCTTTCAAGACGGTCTTATAAACGTGTTCTATATATTATTTACGCTAAAGACTTTCGCACTGTTTTTAAATCTATACTATTATATAAAATTGCCTACCGTGGCCGACATCAGGATCTGCTTGATTTCTGCCGCCAATTTGCGGGCGGTTTTTGTCAGCAAGATCTGATCGAAATCTGACATCAATCTGCGGTCAGATCCTGATGTCAGGCTCTGACCGCAGAACCATAGTCAAATGCGAACATAATAGGCACCGAATCTGACGTCAGAATCTGCTCTGTATCTGATACCAATCTTCCGTCAGATCGCGCTGCGCAGGATCTGCTCGATTTCTGCTCTCCATCTGCGGTCAGCCACGGCAGCAAGATCTGATGGAAATCTGACATCAATCTGCGATCAGATCCTGATGTCAGACTCTGACCACAAAACCATAGTCAAATGCGGACATAGTAGGACCCGAATCTGATGTCAGAATATACTCGAATCTGACATCAATCTGTCGTCAGACTGCAGTCAGTTTGTTTACTGGGACGACTTAGTACCTGATATGTGACAAAGTAAAATTAGCATATTTTAAGTAAATACTAGATTAAGATAGTCCTATAATATTTCAGTACTTTATTAATTAATTAATTAGGTAATTACTTTATCATAAGTTATAATATGTGTTCATTTATAAGTCAAAGTACAAATGTCGCATGGTACAAGATAAAGATAAGGGAGTTTAGATGTATGGATGAATGAATGAGGGGGAGGGAAATGAGGACTGGATAAAGTAAGGAGAGATGATAAGACTAGAGTTCGTTGGGCTGTATAAGAGAAAACTCTTGAAGTGCCATTTTTGGTGTAAAGAAAATGTATATTTATGCCAAGAAGAATATACCTAACCTAACCTATACTGTAACAACAGAATAAAAATGATGAGAACGTGCATGTTTTGTGGTGCAAAAAACTTGGGGGACGATTTGACATATCACGGGTAGGTAAAAATAACATTTATATGCTACTTGTAGGTTAACTGGAACTTCTTACTCATAATAAATATTCCTAAGGAAATAAAATACTGTGTTGCATATTTATGTATTTTCTACACTTTTTACAGATTAAAGAAACTGGATCATCTGTTCAATGACATCATATTAGTAAGTATAACAATTCCTAATTCTAATTTTCAAATTGTACGTATATAATTCCACACAGCACACAACATCCCGAGGACGTCTGTTTTAGGTCCGGTCTAGGACTGTAGGTCTGAATGTCCCGATTGGTAACAAAACGTCCCCGGGACGTCTATAGACGGTTTCGGGACGTTTTTGGGACATTGTGTAACTACAGTGGCGCCATCTGTAGAATGTCCTAAGGACGTCTTGGGGATGCGTATGGGACGTGTCTTTGCGGGGTGTATAATTCCTCAAGCTCCACCAGAGGGCGACGCGGCTCAAGAATTTCTCGCCGGTGATCGTGGACCCAGTTAGTACAGGGTTATCCACTGAAGACTGTAGAAATGGCGCGAGTAGAAATGAGAACGGCAACAACGTCACACGCATAATTACTACTACAATCATATGTCGATACATCCGCCATCTGTGGGCTGTTGCTAAAAGTATAGGTTCGTGTAGATGCCAGTAGAGAGCACAAGGCGCTTTTGGCTGTCTCCCCAGATAACTTTTCATTTGACGTAACCGACGGGGAAGAATACGACCACAGACGAGGTATGGAATAGACTACTCGCCTTATGGGACTTCGTGTCACCGCCCAAACTGCGTTACCGACCCATAATTTGAGGACTGAATTTAGCGACCTCTGTTCATGAACAGCGTCCAACTCAAGAACTACTCTGAAATGTGTTGAAATACTGAAAGATGTGTGCGTGCTTGTATACGTGTGACTTGTTTAGAGGGAGAATTTAACATAGAGGGCGGGCTTTCGCTAAGCTATGCTTTAGCTTGGTTTGTCAACGACTCACGTCGGATTTCTCTCTGAAATTCTATTTCGGGAATCAGGACCCTATATGGCGCTAAAATATGGCACTTCTTGAGAGCTTATACAAGCTATAAATTGCAAGACAAAATTAATTGTTAGTATTTTACATGTAGTGGAACTTTCAACTAATATTTTCACGTGTTGTACGCCGAAAAATATTAATAAATGGCGCTATTACCGACATTCCCGCTAAATAGACGGTACCCATCCTACGATACGTAAAAATCATTGTAAATAATGAATTGAAACGTTTTCGTAAAATTTATATTCGTTGTTTTTGGGACCCTAGGTCCCTAAATCCTTACGTTTCATTACAAATTGATTGGGTCTGTCCTTATTAACTATTGAATGGATTTAAAAATTATAAAAAGCATCTACGATGTAAGTACACGAGCGTAGGTATTGCTTACGTTAAGATCTGGGCACAGGTATCAGTTCCGTGTCAGCTCACGTAGAATTCAAGTGCTCTTCATCACTTTCCTCAATTACTTTACTCCAAGTACTTTCCATTAGTCAGTAAAAATAATCGGAATTATATCATATTTGGTGTCATTTTCGTTAGCAAAATACCTTAGTATTCCATTTGTGATACTTCTATGATAGAAATTGGCATACCCATTACAATGGCCTATTGCTGACTTTGTCTTTATTCCACTACTGTGTAGCGTGTATGCCCCCCCAAGCCGTGTCGTTCGAAAGCTTTTACCTAAGAACCCATCAGGGTCGTAAAAAAAGGTACGCGTTACCGTCCAACCGATTTCAAGAGAGCGTGCAGTGAAAAGGCCAGAATGTCGTGGCCATCGAATTTTAACTTTCTGAGTACGAATACAGATCCGACACTGAAGGAAAAAGATGAATGAGTATAATGGTCTTGAAACGCTGCGGATTACTACATACATCTGAAGTATTCACGAGTTACATTTCTTTGGAAGGGGCTGGATGAGGTGTATTTTGCGAACAATCAAATCGATTGAAAATTGTTTCTCAATTTATTAATTTTATTAACAAGAACAACAATAAACAGAAGAGGGATAAACATTTCTAACATAATCATTATCGATTCACTGCTCTATCATTTCATTGTTTGGGATGAAATGCCTTGCATCTGTTGTATTCCATTGGTATAAGGATGGAAAATTTAGAAAATTAACAATAGTAGAAGAAATGTACAGGATCATCATTTAATCTTGCAACCCGCGCTCGCGCGAACAGGTACGCATTCCACTGCAACAGAAATAGGCAAAAAATTATTTGAAATAAAAATTTCGCACACAAATTCTTATTTAAAATAACTTTTTTCCCATCTCTGCACTACAATCATGCGCCGTCCCGGCGTTCGGAAAGGTGCTAGCGGCAGGGGTGTGCGGGTACCCGACTTTTCGGGCTCGGGACGGGCCGGAAATTTTCGGGCGAGATCGGGCGGGATCCCGATACTTTCGTATTGCTCGAGATCCCGACGGTCTCGGGATCCCGAGACTCGATTCGGGCTACAAGCATAGCCCCTTCCGTCTCGGTCCCCTCGTAATAGCTGGCTTTCGAGCCGATCGCGTCCGAGTTTTGCCGAGCCGACCTGAAATCAAATTTCCCGGTCACGGAGGTCTTGCTTGTAGCCCGAAACGAGTCTCGGGATCCCGAAAACTTCGGGACCTCGAGCAATACGAAAGTATCGAGACCCCGCCCGATCTCGCCCGAAATTCTCCGACCCGTCCCGAGGGCCGGGAACCCGAGCCTCGGGACGATCCGCACACCCCTAGCCAGCGGCCGGTGGACAGCAGTGATCCCCAAGCTTTGAAAATTATAGGATGGTCTCCTTCAAATTCACGTGGCAAAGAGCTGTTGGGAATTTCCCGGCCCGAGTAAGCGAGTCGCCCGCTCCGCTTTTATGGTCGGTTTACAACTCGCACCCCAGATTACTGTAATGAGGTTTGAAAACAATGTCGACTGGTCTCGTACCCATCTCAATTTCATAATTTTTAGCTACGACAGGGTTGACCGCTGCGATATACTCCTGTAGAGAGAGATTTTTCGCCACCCACGTGTAAAAGCCACAATAATGGCGCATCGTTTAAAAAAATGGCATTAACGGATGCCGGTATAAGCGTGGCGTTGAGTAGCTAAAGCAGGGCTGTCGAACTTCCCCACTCCGCGAGCCACACGTCTTGGGCGCCCGGTCAATGAGTTCCCCCACTTTTCTTTCTCCAGGAGTAGCTCGAGGCCAACGCTCATTGTCAGTGAACCGATCCCCTCCTACCACGAGCCCACGGGCTTGTGCGGTTCCCGGGCGAGAAACACATCAGAATGAAGTAGGTATGGAGGGGGTCGTTCTCCTACGGCTCTCCTGAACGGGCGAAGAGGAGAAAGAGCCACTGTGGCTCGCGAGCCGCCTGTTCGACACCCCTGAGCTAAAGGGTTAAAACATTCAGACACAACAATTCTGGAAAAAAAAATTAAAACTCCGCTACTATCAAATACACGTCCGATTAGTTACCCCCTAAGTCCAATCTATGCATACACTACATTAAAGATAAAATCATAAAAAAGAAAACCAGGACAATAGATTCTGAGGTCTGCAAACGCATTGTTGGACGTGGCCGAAACCGCGTCGTCGAGCCCGTCGTCATCGACAAAAGAACAACATGACCGGAAGCCGACGAAGGCAATCTCCTCAGGAGATGGGCAAAAAATTATTTGAAGTCAAAATTTCGTACACAAATTTATATTTCATATAATATTTTGCCTATCTCTGCACTACAACCATGCGCCGTCCCGGCGTTCGGAGAGCTGCCAGCAATCTCACTGCTGGACAGCAGTGATCCCCGAGCTTTGAAAATTATAGGATGGTCTCTTTCAAAATCACGTGGCAAAGAGCTGTTGGGAATTTCCCGGCCCGTGTAAGCGAGCCGCCCGCTCCGCTTTTATGATCGGTTTACAACTCGCACCCCAGATTACTGTAATGAGGTTTGAAAACAATGTCGACTCAATTTCAAAACTTTTAGCTACGACAGGGTTGACCGCGGCGATATATTCCTATACGGAGAGATTTTTCGCCACCCGCGTGTAAAAGCCACAATAATGGCGCATCGGTCCAAAAAATGGAAAATCATAATTAAAACTGACTTCATAATATTAAAAATTTGGTTCCTTATTTAATCTACGACACTCATTTTTTTATATCGACGCCTCATTATTTGCACTGTGTAAATCTGGCGCCGACTTAAAAAAAAATGAGTGTCGTATAATTAAATAGGGAACAAAATTATTTTGTACTTTTTAGCGGATTTTTATTATTTTGAAGTCCGGAAAACCAGAACAATAGATTCTAAGGTCTGCAAACGCATTGTTGGACGTGGCCGAAACTGTGACGTCGAGCCCGTCGACATCGACAAAAGAACGAGACGATCGGCGGACGAAGACAATCTCCTTAGCAGATGGGCAAAAAATTATTTGAAATAAAAATGTCGTACACAAATTTTTATTTCAAATAATTGTTTGCCCATCTCTGACTGTCTCCTGCAGTCGCTCGCATAGGACGGTCGTATCGAGCACTTTATGTATTCCAAACCTTAAATATATTTACTTCTTGCATTCTAAATACCATACTCCCCCACCCCTATACTATTCAGTTTCCTCCATCAAATACAAAAACTTTCATATGAAACATTTGTTTGCTTTTTCAATAGCTATAAAAATAATAGCGTGTGAAAAATAATATAAGAACAAATCGGATATACTGTATAAACTTATTGAAATATCCGAACATCAGTTAATATTAGTCAGTTAACGTCAGTTAGTACATAGTTTAAACAAATGAATTTTTCTAATAGTTATGGAATAGAATGAATTATTTTTTCAAAAAATATGTATCGAATATTTTTGGTTACTCCGCAGACTTGCAAAATTGCACCAAAATCGGTGTGTACGGGTTCGATATGTTCTTATTAAATAATAATATAGTACAGTAGAAGGATATTATTATTATTATTGTTATTATTATATGTCTGTATTATATCGTATAGACCAACATTAATGTATGCGTAAACACATGATGAATGGGTGGGGTTCAGTAACACGTGCTCTTAAAAAACATTAAAGCACTCTTTTTACATATTACGTTATTGCAAGCGAATGAAATTTGTTTTGCTTTAAATAAACCGGAATAGGACAGCAAGGTTAAAAAGCGAATGTGATATCGTTTTATTTTCATCCGCCTTTCTCTTCTGTTGAACGGAATATGTTCATATTACGATTTTTAAATCGTTACTCTAACAGAAACATTTGTAAATCGCGGGCTTCGGCTCTCAAAAAATAACCTACTTTTACCCGTGCTGAATTCTAATTCCTACCACGCGTAGCGTTACAATCTGTTTCGAGACTTCACCGGTAACGTTGCATGCGACACTAAAATGGTAAGGGGGTCCTAGGACCCCCCAAACCGGTGACACAAAAATACATTGGGTGAGTAGTCTATTCCATACCTCGTCTGTGATACGACAGTCGTTTTACCACTGTTTCGTCGTGGTAAACATCACTGACGGTACGCGCGGATTTTATCGTAGCGCACCATTAGTGCTGTAACTTGAATCGTAGGTTTTCTCTCAGGAACTGATTGAGAATGTTAGAATGTTATCTGGGGAGACAGCCAAAAGCGCCTTGTGCTATCTACTGACATCTACACGAACCTATACTTTTAGCAACAGCCCACAGATGGCGGATGTATCGACATATGATTGTAGTAGTAATTATGCGTGTGACGTTGTTGCCGTTCTCATTTCTACTCGCGCGAGCGCCGCCAGTCTTCAGTGGATAACCCTGTATATATACAAGTTCCGTCGCAGTCCTTGTTACCTTTTCTAAGGTGGTGACCCACTGCATAGACGGTCCAGTTAGATGATCTAATTTATCGATAAATAGGTCTAAATTAAGTCCTTATCCAGGCCTGTTTAAGACGATCCAAAGACGTCGTTTAAACGCTTGTTCAGTCCGAATCCAAGCGCTTTAAAAGACATACCCGGGGCGACTGTTTTGGTAATATTCGTCATTCAGAGGACATACGTAATAGTGATCCTCTAGGTAGTGATACGCAGATGTGGCCGCCGTTTTCTATTGGTCGACACCATTAGTGACCGAAACCGGAAGTAGAGAGAGCAAGTAAATAAGTAGAAAAAGAAAGTTTTGATATTTTGACATATTTTTTAACCTTTTTGTGACAGTTGCAGTGAAAGTGTGACAGATGAAAATTATTTCAAAATTTTGTACCTTGTTGCGTGGCCGGCTGGTTCTCCTGGATCCCTCGTAGGGAATTCGGCGAGGGTCGATGCCCGTGGAGTGCTAAGGCACTCTGCTCCTTCGACGCGGATTATTCATGAAATAAATGTAAAGAAAACGAATAATAAATAAAAGGATAAACTCAATAAAAGAACAATTAGAATTCAATACTAGGAACTTTAATTAACAAAATAGCTATAATATCTAAATTTCTAGAAGTTGTCTACAACTCGACTGCTCAACACTGCTATTCGGGCTCAAGTGACGATTCCAAAAGGTCCTTAGCTTTTTCCTCTTGTTAATTTCAAAATGGCTTAGTTACCGAGAGCCAATCGCAAATTTACTAATTAACTACCTAAATTCCTATTCGTCTATTCGATTTCTTTTCGATTCTCAATTTTTACAGAACAAGCGTTTAACTACGCGGCGCTGGAATTACACACCTAGGAGAAGGAAAGAAGGAGAAGTTCATTTATTCAATTACCCGTTTCCAAGTGGGTATCGATTAGTTTATAATCTTGAAGTCCTCTTATTAAAAGGATATTTAACTATTTTCAAACCCCTCGGCCTTGTGCGAACTTCACCTAATCTTCCTTCCCTATTACATTCGTGTGATCCGATTTGAACTTGGCGCATCTAAAGCTTAAACTACACGCCGCTAGACGGGAGTCGCAACAACCTGTTGTTACGCTGTCGCTTGAACGTGGCCGCGAAAATGTATATAATCGATATGTAGAGTGCGTAAGAGCGTGATTTGAAACGGAGGACGAGGAAGAATTTATGGGAGAGCGCGTTGTGCTTTTCGAGGGGTTTTTCCCTGGTATTTTTAAACGAGTCCTTACAATGTTAGCAGCTGATGCTTGAACTCAGAAGGCGTACGAAAACATGCGGGCGCATTCATTAGCTTTTAAGTTACCGTTAGACCAGGCGAGGATAGTAAATAGCTTAACTTTTTCCTTTGCACATCTGCGTGCCAAATTTCGTCGAGCGGGCAGCGGCTCGCCTCGTAAAAGCACTTAAAATTCAGTCCTCCCTTTCAATAACTGTCGATGTCCTGCTAGGGTAAAAACTCCGGTCGACGAAGGCTGAAAGTCATAAAGCCATAAACTTTCTCCGAGTGACGTCGTCTTGACCCCGAGGGTTGCGCTTACTTACCTGCGAGATATGTATGTACTCTACGTAGCCTATGTACCACTATATGTAAAACGGGGAGCGTGCCTCGATCACCAGACGAGAGTGGGAGGAAGCGTGAAGGAAGGGCGAAGGACAACCCACTGACGAAGCTTGAGGGATGCAATCGTGCTGAATGGACAACAAGGATCTAGGGGAGGATCAACAGGATCTTGGCAGCGACTTCGCCGATGAGCTCGGCGCGTTTTCTTGTACTCTGCATTCATTCTGTCGACAGCCAGCTTATTGAATAGTTCAAATACAGCTCGAAGTTTAACTCAAAATAGTTTCGTGTACTTTATATTATTTCAAATACCCGCGCACTCCAACGAGCAGAGCGGTTCAGCGCTCCACGGGCACCAACCTGCGTCCTCATCCCAATTTCCCCGCTAAAATACGTAACACTGTAGATTAAAAGTAAATAACAAAATTACCAAATGTAATAAGGTATGTGAGAAACTGAATTATACATTTGATTTTTTCCAGAAATCTTTCCTATATTCTGCTCTCCTCAGTTAAAATATCCTATCTAGCATTTTTTCATTTTTCAAGCTATGTTGAAATATTGGAAGTTTCACACGTCTTTTAATAATAATAATAATAAATTATTTTTTTATTCTTTTAGTCTTTATTCTTTTATAATATTCGATACAACGTAGTGGAGTTAGAAACGCAATGTACAGAAAGGGCGAGGCTCAGTGTCGCTGTTATTATGCCTGACCCGAAATATACCTTTTTAGTCTTTTACCTTTTAAGTAAAGTTAGAAAACCCTACGTGCTCCGTAGAGATCTAGAAACAGTCTAATGTATTTAACCTAACATGTTTTAATTTGTATGAAGAACGGCAGAAAGAAATAGTACAACTTCAGTTTTCTCGGTTATTTCAAAATGTGCCCGCCAATTTGTGACTTCCGCTTTAGGCCAAAATGGTGGACACATCTGCCGATCACTACCCAGATAGCACAGGACATTTCGAAAACATCCAGTTTACGTCCATTATAGGCCTGAACGTCCACGGCTTGATTTGTCAAAATGTACGTTTTTAAAACATTTTCTGTACTTTTTCTGGACATGTTTGGAGCATTTCCTGGATGTTTCGAAAACATCCATAAAATGTCCAGAAAACATCCAGAAAAAGTCCAGAAAACGTACTTTGCAGACGTTTTAAAAACGTATTTTGCAGACGTTTTGAAAAGCTTTGGTTGCGTCCGAACCAGGCGTTCAAAAGAGGCTGTGCGCCATGTGAGAAATGTGTTCATCACAATCAGTTCAAGGAAAGCAAGGATTGCAACCGCTGTCTAATCTAAAGCATCCACGAAATATGGATAGATCGCACAGGTACATACATATATATATACTGGGACATATAAATGTTTATGAACATTTGCTCAAAGAAACATTAGAAAGAAAAAAAAACACAAAGGCATATGTTTAAATGTTTCTGATCGAATGTTTGTAAACCGGTTTTATACAGTTTTTATATTGTTTTCATACAGTTTTTATACAGCTTTCATTAACGTTTTTGTATATTTGTTTCAGTATTTACGATCAAAGGTATGTAGTTCTAGGTTAGGGTTTGAATAATTTTTAAATTTTAGGTTAACAAATTGGCAAATTTTGATGGTTCCAATCATTATAATTTTGTGAAACGGGCGCTAACGTCGATGATGACCAATGGATGTTGCATCACTATTTAGTTGGCCTTGGCAGAAAAGGGAAAGAAGATTTCCATAAATTAAAGGTAGCAACGGTTTTAATATGTAACTATGGCCGGTATTCATAGTCGCTACTTATTCTTAAGCAAATGCTTAAGCATTCGGCATCCTTTACTAGCTACTAGGTTAGTAGAGGATGACGCATGCTTAGCGCATTTGCTTAAGAATAAGTAGCGACTATGAGTACCGGCCTATCACCCTTATTTTACTGTTCCTAATATTGATTACCGTAAAATTCAATGTAATGTTTCCTCAAAATTCTTTTTTAAGGTGCAGCAGAACACAGGGAAATGGCAGAGAATAGAAAAAATACAGCGCTATCTGTTTAAGTGCACATCCATATCTATTTTAAGTGTATATCCTGCATAGTTTGTATATTCTGTATATTGGACCTCGTACTAACATGTTCTTGTATCTATTGTAAGTGCATATATTCTGTATTATTTCTGAATTAAATAAATGAAATAAATTGTTTTCCAGTTTGATCTTCTTTTGAAAACGATTTACTTCCTTAAATTTTTATTAAATCGAACCAGTACCGTCGAACGTCCCAAAAATGCCTGTTTCGGACCTAAGCAGGTCGTTTAAAAAAGGTTTTTGAAACGTTCTGAAAATGTTTCAAAAACGTTCTGAAAACGTTTCAAAAACGTTCTGAAAACGTTTCAAAAACGTTCTGAAAACGTTTCAAAAACGTTCTGAACACGTTACAAACACGTTTTACAAACGTCCTACAAAACGTCTGGTTTGTGAAAATGGACATTTTTAGAACCTTTTCTGGACGTTTTCAAAACGTCCTGAACGTCTGACCTGGACGCTTTAAAAACGTTTTGAAAACGTTTTTGTGCTATCTGGGTACCTAGAGGATCACTAATACGTAAGCTGTTGGTGGGACATTCGGGACGTCCGGTACGGCTGGGACGAACGTCCCCGGGACGTTTTGGGGATGATTGTGTGCTGTGTGGGATGTATATGATGTATAATTGAGGCAGTCAGAGCAAGAACGGCTAACCCACATTTTTTTTCGAAATTGAATTAGTAGCAATAACGTATTCCAATAAGCTCTACTAACCATATAAAATAGGAAAAAAAAACATTTTTAATGTGGGTTGGTCCGTTCTTGCTCTGACAAATTTTATATCTTATTATATGTGTACTTTTATTGCATTTAATAAAAATGTTTTCATATTTATATTTAATGTGTTTTTATCTTAAACTTAATCAGTTCATTATCTATTTTCTTATTTTGGGCCATCTATACTCTTCCTTTTGTTTTATGTACGTTTATTTTTATTACATCTTTTATTTAAAATAATAATTTTTTACATGCACTTATTCGTTACGTATATCTCCCTTTACTACCGTTCAAATTAACCGCTGCAAGTGAGAATCTCACTCAGATTAAAATGGCACCGGAATCTTCAAGTCGGCACACGGTTTTAACACGGGATACGCAATCCAGTATAGCATATACATATCAGTGGGTGACACCTACAGAAGCGGTGGTAATGTGTGCGTGAGACACACGATTGGAGACGAACCGACACCCCAAGCGAGTAACGCTGCGACCAACCAGCGTCGACAACATATGTCCCGGTGACGCTGGTTGGCCTGTAGGTGTTTCCCTCTGACCAATACCAGTGCTGGGGGCTCCAGCTGAAATTATATCAACCCCTCCGGAGACGGGCCAAGCTACCATTTTAGGGGGCCGAGAGTCTACCGTAGTGACGTCAAAGCATGTGACGTCACATTCGTTTCGCGTTTTCGCCACGTGGCTGGCTTGGCGCCAGCGTCAATTCACGCACACATTACCACCGCTCCTGTAGGTGTGGTGCCACGCCGGGGTCCTCCAAACCCTGCCCTGACCTTATCAGTCATTGTCAGTAACGGAACGAGATAATTTCGTGGTGTTTGACAATATGAGAGTCAATAAATTTTTAATTCAATATACCCTGATATGTAATAGATTATAGAAAGAACGGCAATAGATTTCTCAATATCTACAATGTTAATATATAGTATGGCATTGCACACATTTGTTGTTACGAGATAGATATACCTTTTTTGTGTTTGTATTTCATGTTTAAAAGCTGCGTAATAAATTGGAAGTTCATATGTAAGGAACATTGGGAAATATTTTATTTTCCAATACTATACCTATATTTATTAAATATGGAAATACCAAAACAACGACAGGTGAGAACTTATTTTCTGCGTTTTTCCGTTTTTCATTTAACTTATGATAAGTGTTATCCATTAATTCATTGTTTGTCGCCCAACACTATTATATTTGAGCATAGAATTACCACATTTGCATGAATGCCAAGTCATTTCATTTGTATTTCATATAATACGGATTCAATTATGCATATCTTGTGGTACATACATTTACTATTAGTATTTCTTTTTTCATTATTGGCAAATTCGGTTACAGCATAATAAGGCATCTGTATATTTCCAGAAACAGAAAGATAAATCCAAGCATCGTACTATAGAACAACAGATAGCAGATGTTCCGACACTGGAGGAATTTGAATGTCAGCTTGGAGAATCTCCTACAAGTTATCCAAAGGGCGAAAGTATTGAAAATGTGGAGAGTGAATTACATTCTGCCTCGATCGACACTCAAATTTATGAACAACAGACTGCTGAAAGGATTGCGCAAGCAGCAGAGTATAAGGTATTTACGTTGTTTCGTTTAATATTTCTTATACGACGATCTTTTGTGTTATCATTCATAAATCACGAGATATTGAGTAAATATAGGCAACTAATTGATATTATCAAATAAAAACAATATTTATTAATATTCTTTACATTGTATTACACATTAATAACATTACCATTGCCTAAGTGAATAAAGAATTGTTTTTATAGTATACCATAAGAAGGCTTTTTTATTGTGTTTTCATGACTTTCTTCTCATGATTCTCCTGAATTTGAACATATAATTCTCAGTTTTCTATTTAATGATGGTACAGATCATTATAGCACCTGCAGAGATATAGCGAGGTCGTAAAAGTGGTAGCGCTGTTTACACGTTTTGAGAATTGGATCAAGTGAATTGCTAGATCTATGGGCGAAGAAAGGGCACGGCCTCAGTCAGGGCCAGAGTTAGAGCTCAGGGTACGTAGCTTGAGATTCAATTCCTACTGACAGTCCTGCAAGAGTACATCACATACAACCTTGGGTGCCAGGGCCTCAAAGACCGCCGCTGCTCGAGTGTTTCATTTACGATGATGCTATATCTCTGCGGGTACTATACATACTTTAGAGCAGTGCTCTGCAACCTGTTCTCATCTTTGGCACACCTAAGATCTTCCCAGAATTCCATGGTATACCACAAGTAAAAATATACAAAATACATAGGAGTTGGAACACAAAGTGTATACATAGAAATTACATTTATTTATTTATGAAATACTTTGTTCAAAGAAAAACTTGTGCTTTTTCTCCTCTTGGAGGCATTGCGCCATGGCACACCAGTTGTGGACCACTGCTTTAGAGCTAGCTATCGTGTAACTATTTTGAATGATGTTCGCACTACGCATCTTATCATTATTTTGTATAAAAGAAATGTTATGCCCTAGAAGTTCTTCTGTGAATAGAACAGCTTGCTACTTCATAAAAGTTAAATGTTGTTTCTAAAAAAGCCATCACAATCGCATTTTCATTAATACAACCCGAAATCGTCACACAATAGTTTGAATCTCTTAATGCATGTGTAATATGTGCAGGAAGTAATTTCTCATGTAGCTTTCCATGAACGAAAACATGTTTTTTACATTTGAATACATACATCTTAGGCTTGTCTATCTACAAAACGTTTCTCTAGACACTGTTGAATTCATGTTTCCCCGTCTACTAAAATATTTTACTTTGTTTTCAGGGTTTACTAACCATGTCTTGTCAACTCCTGTCAAACTTGTATAAACCACCTCTTTACAGTTACTCCTGTTGAATTTTTCATAATTCAGTTTACGTTTGTGATGACTTCAGATTCAGTCATCTAATACATTAATTGAATATTTTGATGTCGTGACTTTCAGTACTTGTTCTTTGTGGCTATTTTAGTCCTTTGTAGAAATAACCATTGGCATTCCTGGATTTTGTCATGATAATCGTGTACTTGGGATTTCAAACTTTGTCCTTAGTGCACATTTCCTAGTTGGATAAACTCTTTTAGGATATACGTATTATAATTAAGTGTGTGTGTGTGTGTGTGTTGTTAAACTTAAGATGAAGTAAACAAAACGACCAAATCTATGTTTATTTCCATGAAATAAGTGATACTTTATTCGTCATTGGCAAATGGCGAATGTAATTAGAAAGAAACATACGAACTGTATCATAATGCATAAGATAAGCAAATTCAGAATGAATACACTTAAGGGGGCAGACCACTGTAATAGTCTGAAAAGTAAGGATGTTTTCGAGATTTTTTCAACCAAACAACGCAAGTAAGCCAATGTATTGCACAATATAGCTAATATGTACATATTGTAGGGAAAGAAATTTTTTTCAATCAAATTCATAAATCCGTTTACGGTATAGGACTCTTCGTCAAAATGTGCGCTGCGGCAAAATCGTGCCTGTGGCATTGACAGTGCCCAGGCCATATGGTTAATCCAAATTCAAAAAGATAAAACTATTTAGAAACTATTTAATTAGAAGCCTACGTTTATTACACGACGATTGACGATCAAAAAAGTCAAAATTGATTAAAAAAATAGGAGGTCGACGATAAAAAAAAAAACCTGTTCATCAGATAATGGAGACGGGTTTTTCGTACAATAAATGCCTTTGCTCGTGTCAATTGGATGTATAGTTCTCTCTGTACACTGCTAACGCGGTTGAAAAATGTCATTCTGAGAAAAACGCGTTCAAACCTCCGCTCGGTTCAGTCGCGCGCTTGACACCGCTTCACGGCAAATACTATATCTTCGTCAATATTGCGAATTTCTTCATAAAATTTGGAAAGAGCATTCTTGAAACATATGTTTTTCAGAAAATGTGAAAAAGAAAAAATCTATTTTTCCGTTTTTTTTTTTACAGTGGTCTGCGCCTTTAAGGGGTTACACTACCCTGAGACGCTCAAAACAGCACGAAATTAGACAATTTTTATTATGATACTATGAGGTGGAACTTTATTTCTATTGGGAAGTGACATGGGGGCGGGGCCTGACCAAAATGGCGCCGAAATGGGTACAAGATATATATGCGATATTGTACTTATTTGCGAAAATGTTCCTTTCTATGCAAAGTATATGTGATTGGTCAGGTTCAAATCCTGTCCAGCCGGAATTTTATGCAACAGCACGACAACGGGCAGGGCTTAATGTGTACCCAGCGTGCGGACCCAACAAGCACTTCTACTTTCCCCACCAGATGTCATGATAACGGATGTCACTTCCCAATACTTTTTATGTTTAGAGCATATTAAATTATCAAATTATGACACCCACGTTCGTCTGAAATTAGAAAGACCATGATTTTATTGTTCATAGATAAAATATCTAAAACGTAGCATACGATTTTCTTTATGCGACAACCCCTTTGTTCCTATTAAATGTTTTGCCTCTATTTTGTTCCATAAAAAATGAATATAAATTTTCATCTTGCTCTCGTTTGTACAATACATGTTTGTTCTGAAATCGGTATGTCAATAGTTAGGGATTCATATTAATAGCAACTGTTGTCATACAAGAACAGAATTCCACTTAAAAATGCAGAGTAAACAATTTGATATTCTTGAACAATAAATTAAATAGAATAATATTTAAATGACTAATATTTAATAATACCATTTGTAACTGCTACACAAAAATATTTATGTGGGTGTGTAAACTTACGGATTATTTTACCATTATTTCGGTGTAAATAATAGTGACAAGTATTTTTAAATAAATTATAGGATGAAATTGATGATGACACTATAAATATTAATATGCCGCCGGAAAAAACCTTGGGGAAAAGTATGGAAAAGGCCAATGATCTCAGCAATCAAGGCCTCAATTTCAATCCATCAATCAATATGGAAAAAGTTAGAGCATTGGCCTCTGCGATGCAGGTGGTAAATAGTGTGCCTGATACTCTTGAATGTAGTAATGAAACTGTGACATTAAATGCACAGCAATCTACATTGAGTACACAAGTCATAAAAGATATACATGAGAAGCAAGCAAAAAAGCAATCAGAATGTGTAACGAATGAAGATGATATATCTATTACTTTTAAAGATGTTCTACCATTTACGGAGAGCCAATTAACGTCATTATATAACAACCAAGAATTAGCATTGGCTGATACGTTCATTTCGGAATTTACGGAAACTCAACTTAGAAGTACCGCAGCTAGACAGCAGCATAGATTACATGACCTTTTAATGAATTATCTTCGCATAAGAAATCATTTCATTACAAATTCACACGAATTGGAAACTTTAAAGAAAGTTTGCAGAGAAACGCAAAAGCAATTATGGTGCTTAGACAAAGCCTGCATTACGGAGACAGGAGAGTGTCAGGATGGAAATCCAGTTACCGCTACGCATGAATATTCTATCGCCCATTTTAATCAACAGGCATTAGTAACCCTGTCGCGAAATTTATCAGCAATAAAAGAAATGCTGTACAATACCCAAGCGCTGTATTGTTACGAAGCTGAGCTATCAAGATTGCAAATTGAGCATTACATCCAAAGAGTATGCATCTGTTGCAAGGAATTCACAAATCTCTCTCAAAATGCGTCTGTAAATCTATTGCCAGTCTATATGTCCTCGCAAATGCTACCACAACTAGTGGAAATTAGAATGTGTATAACTATATTATTTAATTTTCAAAGGAAAGTATTAAGAGATGGAAAATTTGTAACTGATACTAGAGAATGGCTTACGAAACTAGTGGCGATTTTATTAAGAGTGGCAACCTGGCAAGATCATTTATTCCTGTTGAATCATATTCTAAGATGTCCTGGTGGTATAATGAATTGGGCCCGCAGTTATGTTCAAATGCCAGTACCACAACAGTTTAATAAATTAAGTACATCTCCATTAAATGACGAGTATTTGGATCACATAATAACTACATTGGCTGTTATTTTATTACCAATAAAAGAGAGGGAGCAATTTCTTGAACAGGTATTTCTTCAGCTACTGTAATATATTAATCCTGTCGCGAAGTTTTTGATTTACAGATCGTTTCATCTCAGTTTTTTATGCACAACTTAAAGTATAAAAGAATCTAATTCCTTAAAAAAGGAAATTTTGTGAAAGGTCGTAAAATGAAGATGCCCCTTGACAAAGCATATTTGCGACATTGTATATATTACGAGCATCAAATTTATTTACAGCGATAAACAATAAAAAAAGAATTTAGCTGATCGAACAATTAGAATAAAGTGAACAACAGAACTTCTTCAGAGACTTAATAAGTAAATAATCATAAATAAAGTTTATTATGTTGATTAGGTACAAATATCGTTACAAGATGCAGCATGTACCCTCAGCGATACAGTTTGGGTAATGTTGGATGAAGATGGAGAGGAAGATGAAGATATAGCGAATGCTCCAGCACACTTATATGAAAATGACCTTATTTCTTTACTACATCAAATTCCGTTTGATAAAGTGTTTGCACATGTCTTGTATATCCAGTATCAGAATCATGGATATTACCAAAACAAGAGTTATATTACTCATCATCACATGTTACGAATGTTTGCATTCTTTACAGTGATTGTTAAAATTCTAAAGCAAGGCTTAAAAACATACGACTCCCCAAGATATAGACAATTAGCTAAACGGCTTTGCGCATTAATTAGAGATACTGTGCAATATGCTAGTGATCAGTGGGAGGAGTTTGATAGAAGTCAGGTAATATCGGGTTGTATTTGATAATATTGTGATATAATGGTAAAGTTATTTAATGAAAATTTTAAATTTTACTTTCACAGGTTACTGACGGATCAGTGTTAGTGAAACTTCAAGTTGAATTTGACTGTTTCTTTCTTAGATCGACTCTTTGCATATTTTCTTCACGTCGCTTAGGTGCATGGCAATACTTAGCCACTGTCCCATATCATTTAATATCTTCCAATACTTTGTGGCAGATATTTTATATTTTACATACTGACTCGACGCAAACAGATATACACAGTTCCGGTATAAATGTACAAAGTAAGTATAGTTACACGATAAGAAAAGTTAAGAAAGATATCGAAACTGAACAGTAAATGACACGGATCTTTTGTATCGTGATAATATTAAAGATTGGGAAAGCGAACTAAACTGTGCACAACTGCGTAAACAATTTGAAGAGAAATTAAGCAGCATGCCTGGAGACGAATCATATTTCCTTCTGACAACATTTGCTAATATGGCTATGGCAAGAGCTATTAAAGATTATGACTTTGTGAAAGCAGCAACGATTGATTTATTTCAAGTACGCGTCATCTTTTATAATTACTACTTATGAGTTATGACACTCTAATTATAATCATAATTTATAGATTGGATTTCTCAGTGAAAAAACACAAGATTCCTGCTCAAAAGATGCTCGATCTCTTCTGTCAAACTTAACAAATAAATATCCCTCGCTTCTGTCAGATATTTTGCATAAATTAAAAGCCAACTTTGTGTCAGTTGGAAAGGTATAAATAAGAATTCTATTATACGCACATTCATTTATAAATAGTAAACATCTAGTTTCGCATATAATTATTTTCAGCTTAGCCTATATCTATTTACTGAATTGAAGATCGACAAGTGGGTTCCACACGAAGAAGACATAACAATTCTTTCGGTATGGCTACATCAATATCCGTTAACATCATCCGAGAATCATCTAGCTCGATTAGTTCTTACCCACTTGAATTGGAATTTTGATGAGTAAGAACACATTCCTGAATTTATTCTTTATTTTACCTGTTATATCAATGTAAACATGTACGTGTGAATTTATGTATTTACTACAGGAATGGTAGTTTATACCTTTCCATTGATTTACATAGACGCATAGCATTATTAATTGTTGAACTTGCTATGAAGTATGTACCTGATACTCCTGTTCAAACTGCATCTTTATTAGCAGAAGGTGTTAAACAGGTATGATTTTATAATATTATCGTAATGCTTTCTTCGTGCAATGATTCTTTTGATGTTCTTACATTAAATTGAAATTTACAGGTTGCGTCTATGATACGGCCTCAAAATGCTGAACATGTCTTTTTGATATGGACATGGGAAATGATTTCTAGACTTCGATTACATGTACTCGATCAGACTGATGCAGTTTGCCATCACGCATTTACCAATCTTGCAGATGCATTTGCTCATATACCTGATATGGATACCGATGAACATTTGGAAACATTACGAAGTGGAACACGAGAAAAGCAACCAATCGCGTGTTATGTAGCAACAGTTATGACATTATGGGGCCACTCTATACCATTGATATGCTCGAAAGGTTTCAGTCAATTACAAATATTGCAGTGTTATTACAAATACGAACATGTGCTCACATGTTTACATCATATTCTACCATTATTCTTGGATTGCGTTGATTCGTTGGTTAAAAATGACAAATTTATTGCTCTGATTATTTCTTTAATTACGGCCGATAGATCGTACATGAAGGTTGCTAAAAGTCTCATAGCCACAGAATTTCCTGGAACAATACTAAAACAGTTTTCAAACATGATACACTCACATTTATATAATTTTAAGAGGTAAATGATCACGCTTTTTCTAGATCTCTTATAGAATAAAAAATCAATTTATTTACTATTTTAGGTATTGTTTACGAACTCCAAAGAATTTTGTTTATCTGTGGCTAAATGTACTCATACTTGTACCAGATTGGAACAAAGACCAAAGCGTATTATATTTAATGGATACAGTGATCAGTGCAGCATTTTTCCATGCGGAAGCAAAAGCAACAGTGGACAACGTGTTTCAGAGTCTTTTCTCTGTAAGAAAAAAATTAAATTTACATGTTTTATTGCGATTGAGGTTGTATTAATTGTTAAGATTATAATATATTTTTGCATTATTATTATAAAAGCTGCATCTACTTAGAATTCAATTTTACGAATTATTGTGGTAATATGCTAACAAAGCGAGTTCACAGCAGTGATTTGGTTGATTTCAACCAAATTTCTTTGATAAATCTCGAACGAAAATAAGCAGAGTGGTGTCATACATTTTTGTGAAACAATTTCAAATCCCTACTGAGGCTAGTTTTCTAAGTTTTTTTTTTTAAATTTAAATACACTTTATTCAACAAATGTGGTGGTTCCTTAATATTATTATAGTAATTCTTTAAAGATTACTACTTATTTACATACAATAGCGTCACCATACTATAAATTTGTTATAGCAGTTTGAAACATATAATGGAATGCAAGGCTAGTTGTAACAATATATTTTAATAGTTAAGTTTTTGCTACTTCTCTGATGTGAACTCGACAACCAAATTATCTTCAATAGTAAGAACATTTTATACAGACAGCTGCTTTGCAGAAACACCGCTTTTTTTTATACATAAAATTAGTGAATAGACAATTGATCATAAACTAATGAATGAGTTTCTATAGCATTTTTTTTACTCAAATGTTCACGTCTTTGTTGTAAAACTTGAAGAAAACTTTACAAATTTCTACAACTTCTACAATTTCTTTCAATTTTCGTCGGTAATTAAAATTTATAACTATCATATATTTAATAGGAAAAAGTGTTTTCGTATGTATTGGGAAACCAAGAATTTCGATACGCCAACTAGTGACAGAAATTGAACTACTGCGGGTAGGCCGAAATATATACGAATATCAGTGTTTATATGGATATGTTGTGAAAAACAAATGTTTTTAAATTATTTTGAACACTAAATTTTTACTTCTTCGATTAATAAATACTTATTCGGAATGTTTGGTGGGATCTGGGCCTACTAGCAATAGTTCGCCAACAGCGCTGAAGTCTAAGCCACGCCTCCACTTGGTTTCCCAATATCTTCTAAAAATTGCTAAATTTTGATATGTTACGTGAACCTTTTTCAATTCAAATAATGTAACCAGGATTTTTGTGAAATTATCCGTTTGCATACAGCTAATCAGTATTAACATTTCGGAAATCACTATAATAATTAGTATCGATAATTATTTAAAGAAATAATATTTAAAATGAAGAAGAAAATATATCGTTAGATATTAGAACACATGAACCAGTGAATTCTGAATCTAGTGCGCTATATGTCTTCTCAAGGTGCAATATACATTCTTTCCTTTCAAGCAGTTGGGATTGACGCACTCTAAATTTATCAGAAATAATTTAATTAAAATTGGCGATGGCATTGGTAGCTTAGAAAGTTCATCATCATAGAGAAGATATGTTTATTTTCCTTGTTTCTCTGATTATTCTTAAATTTCAAATCATTTAAAAACAATACTTTTTATAACAGTAATCTTATTTATACAATACAATACATTTGCGTTTATAATTTATAATTTACAAAGCAGTTTATAATTTAATGAATCATTTTCAGAATACAACATCTAACCGGAATGTAGTAGCATCATTCGGATCATTTTTAAATTGGGCAACAGGCTCTTCAAATTCAATCAGTCTTTTAGGAGGATCCACACAATCAATTTGGGTTGCTTATGAAATATTGTCAATCGAACAGTATAATAAAGAAATTAAAACCGGGCTGTGGCGTGAAATCTTACGAGACTTGTCAATAAATCCTAAAATATCATTAGACGCCGCCGTTAAGGTATGTCGCATGTAATATAATATAATATAATATAATATAATATTTTTTTTAAAATTATATATTATCTATACTCGAAGTCATGCAAGAAGGGTCTTTTTCGCGCATGTAGAATGAGCTCTTCAACTGTCGCGAGATCTGTGTTCCCCCAATTGGCGCCACACCAATGCTTTCGGCACAGCACGCATGCGCAGCCGAAAGACCATTGGTGGTGACATAGCCAATGACCGCCAACATGCGCAGAACCAGTCTAAACTCGTCGGTCGCCACAATCCTTCTTACATGACTTCGAGTATATACATTCTTTATGCGGTATGTATGTTTTAGAGAGCTTGTACCGCAGTGAAAATACAACCATTTGGGACCAATGGATTATCTATTTATCGTTGGTCTCAACAAGCACTAAATGCTCCCATGGAACATCCTATTCTTCCTCTTTTGTGGCAAAATTTTTTTGCTCTGTTTCTTGCTAGAGTTCCATCCATATCAGGGTTTGTTTTGCGTGTCACATAATCGTATATGTTTCACATGCCTGTCTCTACGTGCCATTTCTATCATCTTTTCAGAGTGATTAATTACGGTGGAATTGGTGAAAAGTTTTTCGAGGGCATGATTAATTTAAGTTATTTAAAAAAATTGAAAAAACGATTACACGATACTACCACGTACTTTCAAATGAAAGGAGAAAAAGATTTGGACGATGGAAAACCAATTACCGACGAAAGACGAACCTTTTATTTTAATGCAGCCAAGTGTGTATTATTAATCTATATGGGTCATTCCACGCCAAATCAATCACTTTTGTCCCTCGATGTCTCGGATTTCTTTTAAACTTCACTATGTTGTAGTCCCCATGGAATTAGGGAGGATTTAAGTCATTATTTTGTCGATTTCGAGTTTGTTTAAAAAATACAGGGCCTTGAATTTTGCGATTTTTGTCTATTTTCGTGAAAATTGGTTGTACTTTTGAATTTGCATTTCGGAAACTATTTGTCGGATTTAGTTGATTCTTACGGCATTTTAATGTGGAAAGATCGGCCTTTCTGAATAATTTTTTTTCCAGATCGAAAAATTAATTTTGCAAAATTGAAAATTATAAACAATTGTTTATTTTGCAAATTCGGGCTCGAGGTCACGATTTTAAAAATACTACCATATTCCTTGAAGTTTTTTCTACAAAACAAGCCTATCCCCAGGGTGGTGCGGCTCCTATTGACGGGGCAGTGGGGCGGTAAATATAGCGGTTCGCGCCGAATCAGGTAAGCGGACCGGGGGTCCCCCGGACGCTCCGCTATTACGGTCGACTGACCGTACCGCAACCATGCTATATTACTTCAATGAGGTCTAAAAACAATATCGATGGATCCCGTACTATAGTCGTGTTCAGATTTATTGGCCGGTGAGTTCGGTTTCTCGAGCAGCGCGCGAGGAGAAATCAGCCACTACCACCTGACGATCGTGGATTGGCAGTCGAAGATGCAGGGCCCCCGAAAGGTATGGTGGGGTAAGGGGAACGGTGCTCGACTCCGCCTGAACGATGCCGTGTGGCTGTTGTTTATTCATAGCGTAATAGTAGTGTGCGTTACGAATCGTATTGGCTACGCATAGCCAATACGAGACGCAGCTACGGCAGAATCCCGTTAGCCGCTGGCCAAGCCTTAATTCCGAGTATGAGTTTCTCGCTTCTTTCTGGCCGAAGGGGGGAGCGAGATGGAACGCTTTGCAAACCGGTTTTCCAGTGCTCAGGGAACCGTACGACGGCCAGGCGTAGCCCGAGAGAGAGCGAGAACGTAGATAAAAGGAGCACCGAGGCAGGCAAGCGGTGTGGTGGAAGAATACCCCTCACGAAACTCACCGGCCAATAAAGCAGAACACGACTTTAGTCTGAGCGGTGCAATTTATACCTGCAAAAGAACTTTATTAACCCACTCTTGGCCAATGACTTTTTTATGATAATCATATTTCCAAGTATCAACTTGTCCTATCGTTGATTATTTGTTAAAAAATTGTCATTGATTGATGGAAAGCACGGGAAGGGGGCGGGCTGCTTCCATCAGAGAGGGGGATAAGGATGGGTCAAGAAGGATGGCATGGATAAGGATCATTTCGAAGGGGATAGGCTAGGGGATTAATGGTTGCGAATAAGGAATCGGCCGAAACTACTTGTGTTGAACACAGTTCCATTTTCATCCGATATAATATAATATAGCATGGATATAGCGGAGCGTGTGGGGGACGACCCCCGGTCCGCTTACCTGATTCGGCGCGAACCGCTATATTTACCGCCCCACTGTCCCGTCAATAGGAGCCGCACCACCCTGGGGATAGGCTTGTTTTGTAGAAAAAACTTCAAGGAATATGGTAGTATTTTTTCGGATTTTTAATATCACGATCTCGAGCCCGAATGTGCAAAATAAACAATTGTTTATAATTTTCAATGTTGCAAAATTAATTTTTCGATCTGGAAAAAAATTATTCAGAAAGGCCGATCTTTCCACATTAAAACGCCGTAAGAATCAACTAAATCCGACAAATAGTTTCCGAGATACAAATTCAAAAGTACAACCCATTTTCACGAAAATAGGCAAAAATCGCAAAATTCAAGGCCCTGTATTTTTTAAACAAACTCGAAATCGACAAAATAATGACTTAAACCCTCCCTAATTCCACGGGGACTACACCATAGTAAAGTTTAAAAGAAATCCGAGACATCGAGGGACAAAGGTGATCGATTTGGCGTGGAATCACCAGGGATTGTAATCGCCGCCTAAGGGTTCATTTATGTGGGAGCTGCGATAAACGATTAGAGTGGCGATAAGAGCGAAGCGTCGAAATACATTATATTGATTTATAATGGAAGTGTTTATATTGGAGCAACGAGCAGAGCAACGCTTACTATATGGATGACCAACGATAAAAGCGTCGAGAAAGAAATATTTCTTTTTCTTCGCTATTATCGCAGTTCCAACATAAACGTACCCTAACCCTAACCCGAATCCGAATCCGGTTAACCGAGCGAAGGTTACTGTAACCCGTAGTAACCCCGAAGGAACGGCTCCCAAAGAGTACAGAGAGCCGGTTAACCCGCTTGGAGCGGGTTACAAGTGACATACGACATTCTACGTCCAAAATCCGACTATGGTCGCTTCGTGCTCATCCACCGCTGCGATGCAACTGCAATTTTAACAAGAACCGGGTTATATGCAATGACGTAAATCACTTGCAGGGTTTTGTTTCTCGATCTAATTTTTAATCTCTCGAGGAAAAATGTGACGAATTTTCTTGAATTATAAGGTTAAACAAATCATTCTGTAGGTATGAAGGACACCATTGAGACAGGAACAAAACCTGCCAATATCTTTCTACATCTGAATCAAGTAATAGGGGATTCAAGTGGTATGTATGATCAACCGATCGTAGTAGTGGAGCGCGCGGATGGCTTACCTGAAACGGGGCATACTATTGTCTTTAACAACTCAATGTGACGTTAATATTAAATACTCCATTCTAGGAGGGAACTTACATGGGGGCCGCATAGATTATGTAATCGGTTCTGGAATGAGACTGGGTGGACATTGTGGTGCACACCTAGTGTTAAAAAACCGTAAAGGGATTTTGCAAAATGGGTCTTCGTTTTCGAGAAATTTGAGTTCAAAGTTTTGCGGGACACATAGTATTTCAGTTGCGCAAACATTCCTAACAAGCAATGGTCGTAGCTGCGATAATAAGGCGTTCGGCTACGGTGCTGGAGGTCTTCCGTTCGATTCCTGGTGCGTACTTGATATTTTTTCTTTTTCTTTTTCTTACCGTAGTAATGCAATGGCTGCACTTAAAATTATTTTGCGCTGTAACGATGTTAATAATATATATTATTACAACAATACTGCACACAATGTACAAATATAATACAAGTGCAGATATAATATAAATATAATAACACCGCAAATACAGAGGAAACTTACAATTAAAGTAATATTTGAAAAATAAAAACTGCAAGCTATTTCTACTGTCGCCCAAGCAAGGAAGTCCCTTCGAAGAGAAACCCACCCCCTATGAACAGTTATTATGATTTGCGGTCTTATTATATTTATATTATATCTGCACTTGTATTATATTTGTACATTGTGTGCAGTATTGTTGTAATAATATATATTATTAACATCGTTATAGCGCAAAATAATTTTAGGTGCAGCCATTGCATTACTACGGTAAGAAAAAGAAAAAGAAAAAATATCAAGTGCGCACCAGGAATCGAACCGAAGAGACCTCCAGCACCGTAGCCGAACGCCTTATTATCGCAGCTACGACCATTGATTGTTAAGAATGGTTGCGCAACTGAAATACTATGTGTCCCGCAAAACTTTGAACTCAGATTTCTCGAAAACGAAGACTCATTTTGCAAAATCCCTTTACGGTTTTTTAACACTAGGTGTGCACTACAATGTCCACCCAATCTCATTCCAGAACCGATTACATAACCTATGCGGCCCCCTTGTTAGTTTGTAGGTAGAATTTCAAAGAATACTAACATTTTTCAAATTTAGAACCATGTCACCCTCGAGGAGAAATTTGCAAAATAAAAATTTGTTTATAATTTGACGTTACATAAATAATTTTACAATCTTAAAAAAATATTATTCAAATAGACAAAACCTTCTGCATTCAAATTAAAAAGCAATGAACCGAATGCGATATGTAGATTCTAAAGTAAAAATTCGTAAGTACAGCTCGATTTCACGAAAATACGAGAGCGGATTAACCGGAAACTCTGTGCCTAGATGCCTCGAGTTACTCGGTTATGTAAATTACTCTACGGTACTGAGACCGAAACCGGCCTAGGGTTACGGTTACAGTCCCTGGGATTGACCCATAAATGATATGTGAATTTTGAAAGAAACATATTAGAAACGTATCTTTGCAGATTTTATAAGACATTAAGTTTGTGGCTTGAGGAACCGAGATTGCAAGAACCTGGTCTTTATCTACCAGCTTTACCTCCACAATATATGTCACAGAAGTTAGTGCTACTTGTTCAAGATGATTGGGTAAGGTACTTGCATTCATAATTCATTTGTACCCATAAGACGTTTGAGTAATGTTTTTTCATAATATTTGTTTAAGCAGGCCCCGTGGTTAGAATATGTTGATTTTTGGATAGCTCAACAGAACCAAATAAAGGAAGTACAAGAGTGGGAACGTATATGTTATAGAGATCGGGAAAGTCAATGCCAAAAGGGAACAAACGCATCCGTTGCATTGTTCGAAATAGCTGATCCATTGCGAAGAATTTTTAAAAGATTGACCACATACGAACACCCTGTTCCACCGCCATCCTTAAATCGAAATCAACGAATTCTTAATTGTATACCTAGAGAGGATTTATATAATTCTAAAGCAACTATCAATTTAATTAAGCCACATCTAAAAATAATATTAGATTATGCACAGACACATAATTTAATGATTTCTGAGCATATAGCAGTAGATTGTACCTTTTTGGAATTGGCACCAACACTGTATCGAGAAATTGAAAATCAAATAACATTGCACGCACTGTGCGATTCAGCACCTGCGAATCAAAAACGATCTCGGCCAGGAACACCGCCTACCGTTCATTGTGCTGGCCCAGCAGTAATCAGAATTAAGGTAAGAATTATATTTTTTTTGTTTTGAACGAAGGACATGAGGAAGATGACTGCAACTTTTTCCCACCTGTGACGCCACCAGCACGCAGTCCCATTTATACAATACACAAATGAAAATATCGCGCGCAAACAATTCACACATACGCACTCAGGCACATCCACAGTACATGCGCTAGTGGCGCCATCTGCGCCGAGCTTTGTGTCATCTTCCCCATTATATCGTAACTGCTCTGAATTATTTACTCGGTATTTTAATATTTAGATAGCTGAAGCTCATGTTAGCGATGGTGTCGATCTCATGATAGCTGAAAATAGAGCGGAATATGAAAATTTATTAGTAAGAGCTAGTCAGCCACCACCTAGTAAAGTCACTCAAGGATGTGTTTTGATAGATCATTTAATTGCGTATGTATAACAGCAGCTGTCTCAATAATCTATAGACATCGATGTGAATTTAAATATTATTTTGATATCTTGCAGAATGATAGAGCATGAAGTAACTATAAGTCGAACTAGTGAAAATACTACGATACTACACAAAGTTCAAGAAAGCGGCGTTAAATTATTTTATCATCTCATAGAATGTTATTCGGAAGAAGCAGCACTGTGTCTGCCAACAAAACAACTTATTACTACTTGTTTAGAAAAATTAGGGCAAGTAAGTATAATCATGGAGATTTCGTAAGGATATTTTTAATCGACACATTATTAATGCGAACATTCTAAAAGTTATTTATTAGTGGGGAGGAAAGTCAAGGCCCACATTTATTAAACACCATACTTCAAAGGCCAAACCTTGGAGGTTTACTTGGACCATATTTCACACCTGTCGTTGGTGGTGCTTCAACATTCTTACAAATGTATAAAACTGTTGTCGAATTATCTACTGGCACTAACGTTGACCTGTGTTTCGTATTGTTATCAAAGGTGAGTTATTTAGAGTACATTTTATACATTACCTTGCCGTGTAATTACCCGACTGCGGCTCGCTAAGGAGGGTATTGTGTTTATCAGGCTATGTGTGTAAGTTCGGATGTTACGCTCTAGAGCCTGTACAGATACACCGATTTGGACAAATGAGGTGTCTTTAGAATTGGCTTGACCTTCCGAATGTCAGGATATATCATTTTCAAAAAAGTAAAAAATAAAGAAAATTAAAAAATTTAAATAAACTCAATTGCCTACAGTGGGAGGCCTTAACACGTTGACTGCCGACTACACCGATCGGCGTGTTTTTTGTTCTGTGACCAACTACATACACCGATCGGAGCGATCGGGCGTGTACAGGCTCATAAACAAAAAATTTTCAGCGTCGAGCACAGCAACTCCAGATTTCGTGGGAAGTCAACGTGTTAAATCTTTTGATGCAAGTGATTTGATGTAATTACATTCGAACATTTATTTCAAAATAGAAAATTACATATTATCTTAATAAATATTTTGTATCGCTGTTCGCCCTAATTAGATTTGATGGGTTATTAACAACACTAACGGTATTTCCCACACGGACAAAGAGAGAAACATATAAGTTACAAAATACGCTGAAGTTGAAATGTCCCTACTTGATGTCCACCTCGTTTTGTTACCAGCTTGAAGCACTTTCTTTAGTCATTATGTTATATGCTTGGGATAGAAGACCATCAAAAGATTTAAGGCCTCCGACTGCAGGCAATTAAGTTAATTTAAATTGTCATATTATTATTATTATTATTATTGTTATTGTTATTATTATTATTAGTGCCATTTTAGCTCGCTTTTTAAGCAGTCGGGGTTCTTAATTTTTTCTTCAAATCTTTTGGGGCTTTGTAATACGTATATATTAGAGCTATAGCTGTGGACCGGGTACTCGAGATACCCGGGTACCCGATCTCCCGGGAATCAACAGCTCTAGTATATATTTACATTGCTGTATTTTCACTTTGATTTTAGTTTGATATTGGGAGCTGGTTAAGTTACAGACGTCCAAAGTTGAGCGAGCGATCGAGATTCATAGACTTAGTATCTACAGCTCTATGCAATATAGGCCTCAATCCAGACGAGGAGAAATTAATTTTACACGAGGTATTTGTGCACTTGATGTACGACGAATTTCATTTTCAATTTTCAATTTTTCTATACATACAGAATGATTGAAAATTTGGCAGGATTGAAATACTCACTAAACTGAATCAGAAATGCTTAATCAACATAGGTTCATAAATCGACCCTTTTGGAGTAATCTGCAATTTTTTACCCGTCTGCGGCGTACCCGAAAAGGAGAGTAATGTGTTTGACTGTCATGTTTGTATCCATCAGATTTCTCTATGTTCCCTGCGCAGAACGGTCACAAAACGGTCTGGGCGTAGGATTTTTCTTAGGATGAATTAATTCAGTATAGAGCTTTAACGGCTGGACCGATTTTGACAAATGAGGTAGCATTAGATACATTTTAACAGTCCTAGTAACATGGACTGTATAGAATTAAAATCGAGCTGGACCCACGTGTGCAACTACATAAAATGTACGCACGCGAACGATGAAGCGAGACAAAGTATGTGTTTTTTTGTTTAATTAATTACTATTTTAAAACATACTCGCAGTCGGTTTTTTTTTTAATTAAATAATTTGCTTGTTATTTCCACTGCACATCGTTTATTGGTACTTTTATAAAATATGCATTCGGAAAAAAGTTTCAGTATTTTGGTCAGCCTCGTTATTTTACACTTATTTTCAGGTAATATCTAAATCAAATTTATGATGAAAATTGAATAGAACAAGCAGATTCAGTTGCGCGTTGCCACTCTCGTTTGTTGATTTAGTTAGACTCTTCAAACTTTTTTTCATGAAGATACTTAACACGTTCCGTACTGCTTGCACGATACAGTAAAAGTTGGATAACTGCACGAAATTCGGGACCGGAGGCATGCAGTTATCCAGCAGAGGTAAATATTCTCGACCTCCAAAATTTCGAGCCGTGCTCGGAGTTTGTTTACGTTTTTTGTCAAGCGTAGAGAAGGACAGCGAGAGAAAGAGCAAGAGGGAAGACACTCGAGCTGAACATAACAAACGCGTCGATGACACATTTACTAATGCAACAAGAAAATTTTTCTATTTTTGATTTCTGGTTAACGCAACTTTTGCCAATGTATTTGTGAGGTTCCCTCATTTAAAAAAAGACCAAAAATGATATAATTCGGATCATTTTTGCATATTTAATGAGTGATAATAATGTTGGATGCCGGGTGAGAAATGAAGTAAATATTATCCAAATTATGTCGTGTTTTGTCTTATTTTAATCAGAAAAACCTCAGAAATACGTTAGTAAAAGTTTCGTTACAAAAAGATCAATAATAAAAAAGTTTTCTTCTTGCATTAGTATTGGCTCACGGATATTCGAGCTCGGATCAAGTAACACTACTCGACGCTCGCGACGGTCCAGCTTCGTGGTGCGCCAGAGGAGTCCCCTCCCCCTGTGGTGGGGATGACTACCGCGCACTTACGCTGTAGATCGTTCTGTGCAGTCATCCAACTTTTACTGTACTTGTCCGAATTGAAATTTTCATCAAACAGGCAAGTGTAAGTACATCCGAATTCGGCGTTGAAATAGAAATATAGGGGAAAAGCTGAAATCACAAATAATTTAATATAACTGCATATTACAATCTAATGTTATCATTAGTTTTTGAAGTACTATCAGAATCTTAAATCGTCTCGGTGGCATGAAACGTGAACAAAAAAATCGATAGTATGAGAATGTCAAGTGTGTATTGAAATGGAAAGATTGCATATAGAATGTGTCTTATAAGAAATTGAAATAGTAAAAGAATAAAATAATTTCATGCAATCTCTGATAATTTGTTTTTATATTCCATCACGGCGAATACGCATGATGGATTGCTAATTCCTATGAAAGGATTTATTTGAGATTACATATGTCGACTAAGCACTTTTAATTCAGTTGAGTGAGTATCAGAAGCCTACAAACGTTTGAATAATATCCCTTTTCAATATCTCTTCACATAATATACGTTTCCCCGTAGTTGTTTAGAAATCATTTACGACTGGTTTTGCTACATGAATTTCCCGAACACTACGGCGAAGTTTTAAGTGCTGTATTGAAAAGTAGTGAAAGTCAAAACTTATCACTAGATGTCTGGCGAGATTTATTAGGAACGCTCAGTGGTAAACCAAAGAACGCGTTTGTGATTCAATTTTCTAAAGTCAGAGACGACATTCGTCACTATGCTACTGAGCAAAGGCTTCTTTCTCGGCAAGAGGTTTGTCTACTGGCTTATGTTTGCTTCGTAAAGCTTTACTTTCATCGTAAGTAACTTTAACACGAATTTATATGGTGTATACTTTATTGCAGATGCACGATACAGCTATATTATTGAGTAGGCATTTTATGCAAGAGCGTTTACAGTATGGTCTTTATGGATTGTATCCAAAATACAGAGTTTACAATGAACCGTTAACTATACTTCTTGGTATGGTGGGACATACTCTTGTTGTGCTCACCCTTCAAACTGATAGAGGTTCTTTAGGAGATCAGTGTAAGTTTATGAAATTTATATTACATTTTATATACGATTCTTGTACGTGTAATAATTTTACTGTCTCACTTAAAGTATGCGAGAAAATATGGCCTGTCTTAAGTGAAATGTATGCACCTTGGATTACACCATATTGGACGCGAAATTTAAGGGAGCCAACTGCCGCATGGATTCAACAACTTACAGATGATAGATCCGTTTTATTACCGTGGATCATTACAGATGGCCTTTATGCTAACAAAATTGTAGCAATGTTCGTCGAATGTATTCGTTTTATTATCGATACATTACCAGCATCCAGCAAGATTCTCTGCTTCGTCTGGCAATTTTACGTCACTAATTTCGCACACGCTTCAGTTAAGGAACATATCTTAAATGTCATTCATGGCAATCTTTTATCATTACCATGGGATCGTTTTTATCCGGGCGTAAATGATGTAGAATTTATGATAAAAGTAATTGATCAATATCTACCGGATAGTCATTTATTTCTCGGAAGTGTATTTATATATGTGAATTGGTCAATTTGGATAAATGATTTTCTAGCAACACAGCCATTACCTGTTGCAACAAGAATGCACGTTTGTTTGTTAAATTTATTGGTAAAGTTATCGAACGAACCAAATGTTAGACAGGTAAATTGAATGTACATTGATTCGTACAGAACAAACTTTTTCAGCTCTATAACTTTTTGTATAATATACTAAGAGCTTCTAAGGATTTTTAAATTGGAATACTAAAATAGTTTTCAAACTGCTTGAAATTTAAAGGTGTGTTTTATTCCAGAATCATAAAGCGATTCAATTAGCAATGGAAGCTGAAAAGTTTTCTTGGCATTTGCTAGACGCAAATGCTTACGATCAAATAATTAATTGGCACGTCATGAGTTGTGATCCAAGAGTTATTCTTGGCATTGACAATGACCAATATCACCCTTTAGACACAGCTGTGAATAAGTAAATACAATTTCATTATATTAATTTAACTGTAAAAATTATAAACACTTATTACATGTTTTCTGATAAATTCTGCTCTATAGTTTATTAAAGGTATCGGCAGGCTATGACCCTGTAATAAATCATTTTCACCCGACTACATTAAAGAAAAGACAAATGTACATTCGTTCTTCGGTAAAACTGTTGAGCAGTTGTATAACACGGTACAAATCTCTGCTGTCTACAAATCCAAAAGCATTTACTAATACATTGATGAGAATGTTAGATGATATGGAAGCTGTCATCACGAATAGTAAGCACAATGCAATTTTATATTCCATACATTATTCCGAATGATAAAGTTTCTAATGAAAGTGGCAATACTTTTTAGCTGTTTCGGAACCACAACAAGTTACAGAAGCAAGTTTATTAGTCACTGAACTACTTCATGCAATGAATCAAAGTGGACTCCTTATGGAACATCTTCGCACTAGTTGGACATCCTGGCTTTTAAAAAGAGCGGCTACCAGTCCGCTTCTCATAGGTTTACTTAAAGTCATGTCTACAGCAATTACTTCGCCATCTATACTTGGAGAATTAATGGAGACTGCACTGGAAGCATACTTTCAATTTAATGGTGCGTAATATAAAATATATGACTACGCCTGCGGCGCCCAAACCCCCCGGGGGCTCGCTTCGTTCAGCAAGTGTTTTCGTATAAAGTCTTTTATTAAACAAATAACGCCTGTAAATCAATGATCACGGGGTTGAGCGTTACGATTCCCCCAGAGTGTTGAGCGCCAAAGGTGCCAGATGGTTGTAAAATTTTAAATTCGAACAGCATTCCATTAATATTAGATAAATGTAGAAAAGGTGGACAACAAACACATTGCTTTTAGATTTCAACATTACTTTTTTTCCATGTCATTCCCTACCATATCGACACAATGATGTATACATAATGTCTAATTGATTAACCTTTAAGGGGGTAGACACGGGTAATGCAGCGCGCTGTATACTGACATAATCTGGCCCGAAACATGGGTTTGGGAAATTACGTTGTTTGTCATTATATGAGCAGATTTTGGGCTGGGTGAGGTCTCATTTGAAAGAGGAAGGTTCATTGCAGCCCGCTCTGGTTATGGCTCAACGAGATTGTATTGATATCTGATAATATGAGTATCTAAAGTAGAGAAAAAATCGACAAAATACCCTCGCAGATTCCAAGTATTTGTAGGTCACTAAAAGAGTTTTATGACTGAAACGATGACCAGAGCGGGCTGCAGTGAAGCTTCCTCTTTCAAATAAGACCTCGCTTAGCCCGAAATATGATCATATAAGGACAAACAACGTAATTTCCCAGACCCATGTTTCGGGTCAGATTGTGTCGGTATGCAGCGCGCAGCATTACGCGTGTCTACCCCCTTAATAACCTTTAAAAAGTAGGTAAAAAAATTGAATTATTCACGAATTAAAATATAGCGACTTAACCGTGATCTTTACCGCATCTGTATGGTTTGCAGTAACCTCATTTTCCATGCTTTTCCATGTTTTTTTTCGTTAATATTTTAAAGCCCAACATGAATTTTAAATTCGAACTGTATTCCATTAAACCTGAATAAATGGCGAAAAGAAGGACACCGAATACATTTCTGTATTATTTATAATATCTCCACTTTATAGCGTTACAAAAAACGTGACATTTAAGGCGTTACAGAAAACGTGACATAGGCCGGCCGGTATTCATAGTCGCTACTTATTCTTAAGCAAATGCTTAAGTATGCGGCATCCTCTACTAACGTAGTAGCTAGTAAAGGATGCCGAATGCTTAAGCATTTGCTTAAGATTAAGTAGCGACTATGAATACCGGCCACATTATGATTTTATAGATATAGGCTAGATTATTTCCAATAGGTATAATATGCTACTTTTAACTTGTTTTTAAGTAAACAATTAACGCTAACGCTACGACAATAGCGTCATCGTAATGAAATATTTTCCCTTCTACATTATTGTTGCATTGCTGCCACTAATTTGATTAATTGAAAATGCTATGTGGTAATATACACTTTCTATATGTAAGCATAATTACAGTACTACAATGGTATTTTAACAGTAAGCTGTCAAACTTCGGTAGCTCATTCTCACCTTGAGAATGAAGATCATATGTTCGAAAAAGTTTTCTTTCTCAGTTTAAATGCCTTTTGCCTGTGGTAGAATTCTGGAAGGATGCCTGAAAAAGTTAGGGATATTATTATCATTGTTGTTCAAGTTAATAATAAACAAACACAGAACCTATTCACACCGGAATGAGTCTACGCGTACAAAAAAAAAAAAAAATGTAAATTGTTAGTCGGTACATGCAAAGCACTTGCAAAGTAATATGCAAAACACTATCATCTGTAAAAAATGTCGTATTATATGCCCTTTTATTATTGTCAAGTTGAATAGAATTAGATCTCAAAATTAAACCGCTTATTTTTTGGACTTTTTACACATACTTGTACGGTGTTTACTAACACTCATTTATGCAGAATGTGTTAACGATACTTGTTGTTATGTTTATGTGTCATAGTATCAGATAAAGTTCAACCAACATGGGCTTCAGTGTTGACCATTTTGCAATCAGTGATACCTCGACAGCCACCATTACAATTAGTTTTAGTTTCTGAAGGAAGGCTTCTTGCTCTGTACGCTACTTTACTAAAGCGACTTCCAACGTGTCGAGATATCAGAGAAGAAGGAATGCTTCTTATAAATTTAGTTGACTGGATCTCTGCTATAAGGCCAACGTAAGTGATTCATTATAGAAATTTCTATATTAATATATATAGGAAGTTTTATCAGAGTTGGGCAAACTTTATTTCGAATAAATCTGTAGAGTTATTCATGAATAACGAATAAATCTGTAGCGTTATTCGAGCCAGATTTATTCGTCATTCGAGAGAACTCAGCGACGAATAAATGACAATAAGCGGCGTGTGGGTGAGGGGAACAGTCATACGCTTCTCGAGATAGCGGCCGACCGGACGACCACTGATGACAGACTGTTCATATCTGGTTGTTACAAACAAGGGTACCTGATACATAACGTTATTTTTGGTTATCACAATGCAGCAGCAATTTGTATTCGACAACCAGAACGACAATTTCAATAGTGTTTTAATTAATATTTAGCAGCTTGCCCGTTTGGCATCCTACTTTTATTTATCAATATATTCGAATAACGCCCAACTCCGAGTTTCATAACACGTGGAACCAGCTCCAGCAGTGGACGGTGGATACAAAAACTGATACCTAAAAGTTTATATTCACATATGTCCGGTATTTATACCCAAATTTTTCAGTTATGTGCTGTTCAATATTCTCCAAAATACTGAACAAAATTAATTAACAGTGCAACTATAGCACTATTCATTAGTTGGTCTATCATCCTCATACATAGCACACTCACTTTTAACAATAATATTAAAATCTTTAGGATTGCTATCTGAACGATAAGTCGAGTTACAATTCTGTATGCACCTTTGCTTATATTTGAAAAATGATTCATATGTAAGAAACAAATAATCATCCGACATATGTCTGTATAAACTTTTTTCATTGTTCTCACTTATAGAATTGATAGTCCAAAATTTGTTATCACCTTGCCTGATATATGTATACTTTATCTAGAGATATAAATGAAGAAAAACTGCCCCTCCTGTGGGCCAAAACCTGTGAATTAGCATACAGGCAGTGTCAATATAGTGAAAATACTATAATTGCTGCTAGAGCTCTTAAAGGTTTAGCACGTACCTTATTGACAGTAGCTGATGATGGTGGACAAGGTTGGGGTATACTAGGAGCTATTGGCTTAAAAAAATGTTCTCAACTTTCCATTAAGTAAGTTGAGAATTATTATCACAATATTATAATCTATTATTGCAATATTATGGGTAACTTACTTTGCATTCACTTTAGTGTTGTATACTCAAAAAAGTATTTTACATATTTTTGTTTTAAGCTTTATTATTTAGGCCTCAGATACACGGACATTTTAAATGCCGCGTTTCCTCCGCCAAAATAGGAACTGTGTGTTTTAATACAACTGACTGCATTTAAAACGCCCGTGTATCCGAGGCCTTAACCTATAACTGCACTATCTTGTTTCAATTACGATGGTTCAGATTTGAATCCATTTATTCTTTAAGTACTCTTTAACAAACACAACGAAGATTTGAAAATAAATTTCATAATTTATTGCTAATAGTACTTACTTTTACATATAACATTGACAGTTCCATTACTATTTTTATCTATATTACCTGAATGTTGATATCAGTGTTATCTATACTAATAATACAACACTATTGTAATTTTAAAAAAGTTTTGTACAAATATGTAGGCTACAATGCATCTGTGATCTTAAATATCTTACATGTTTGCGGTTTTAGACATTTTTTTAGATTTAGATTTTTTATATTTATTTTAACTTCTAAAATATAATTTATTAAACATGATGGAACTTATTAGTTGATAGAACAGATATAGCGACATTATTGGAGCATTTGGCGGGCGGGAGGGTCAGGAGTTAACAATGCAAAGGTGTGTTTAGCATTACATTTAGATATTAGAAACTGTAACATATTGTAGTACCGTAATATATTAGAAACTGACTAAAATTGGCAATCTGCCTCTTTTTTGCCAATATGTACAAATATATAATTGTCAGTACAGACTGATACCACTGCTGCTTCTTGGGTTAAAACCTTAAGGACACTGAGGTGGGTGTGTGTCTTAAGTCTGTAAGGTCCAGTAGTAGGTAGTAAAAAAGAACATCTCGCGGTATGTATTCTTAAGAGTATTACTTTATATATTCCACTTGAATATTGTCCAAAGACGTCGCTATATCTATTCCACAATCTATACATTTTGCATAAGATACATATTAAGATTGAGTATATAATATCTCACTATATATTTACTATAAAGTTTGTATTTCATATTTATGTAGGTGTAAATTCTTAAGTCGTGCATTAGGTGTATACTGCTTGGCACAATTGCCTGAATCGAAATCAGAGCAGCAGTTAGTGAGATATACTCCACATTCACCTGGGGTAGCACCTTTAAGAACGACTGATTCAGATACGATGGAAATTCGACCTAATACAGAAGCCGTTAAAGCTATGCAAACTTTGGAAGGACTTTTATTAAACAAGCAATATGTGGGGCTTAAAGGAGATATAGAACGTTCAATTAGATTAATCAGAGATTCTGCTAATTCAATACATAATGCACTAATGGTTATAGGTGTACTCACAACGGAACTATATAATCAAAGATATTTGCACGTTTTAACTGAATAATTAATGTTCTAATTTTGTACAGTGTATTACTTTTTATTACACAAATATGAAACGCGTTCTCTTGCTTATATACATAAGTTTAAATAAATTAGTTAGTTTTATACGAATCTAGTCGAAATTGATTTTATCACAGACGAGGTGTAGAATAAACTTGTCACCCAGTGCTATTTTCTGTCCCACGGTTTTGAGGCTCATGAGCTCCCATTACCATTTCCGTGTCCTATCCAACGTTAGCGGCTAAACGTGGAATAAGAGCACTACGAGCGATAGGAACGAAAATTATAATAGTGGTGAGCATTTAAATACAGGGTGTGTCACTGCTAAATTAATGCAGCATATTCAAGAGGTGAAATAATTGAAAAAAATTCATATAAAAATTAAAAATTCCTCATTAGGTTATGAATCAGTAATTCTACAGATCCATACAACGGGGAAGAATTTGTACAACTTTGCTTAGGGGGTTGAATCTATACACTCTGCTGTCGCGAAACGAATTACAACGAAGCGCAGGGTGCGATGCGAACCAATATAAATACTCAAAGCTCTGATATATTGTAGGCGCGCATGCGGGTCGAGCTCGAAGGGGCAGAGCGTAGGCACGTGAAACATAAAACGAGACAATTGGTATCATGCGTTCTCTCTTTCATAGCCGACGATAACCTCGTGTCGACTAGAGCTGTACATTTCCGGGAGATCGGGTACCCGGGTACCCGTGAGATACCCGGCAAAAGAAAAATTTTCCGGGTAAACTACCTGAGATGTCACAGAGTATCGTTCCATAATTGATGCCTCACCGAGCGTCATGTCCTTCGGATTGAAGGCTTCGGCAGACCCATTAAAAAGTGAGAAATGTCCAGTTCCGCATTTCTTATCAGATCATTGCGAAACCAACGGCAATCGATTCCTTATGTTTCTCTGACGAAAATAACACCAAGAACGACGTAATTCGGACCATAATGAAGGAAATTACCTGAAAAAATGATTAGCACAATTTCAAATTCACTTCGTTAGCAAAAATTCGATTTACATGAAATTTTGTATGATTTTCATTGGAAAAACAAAGAATCCATCAGTGTCACCGCAAGGAGTCGAGGTCAAGGGTGCACCGCAGTTGAGGGTAAATCATTCATTACAGTATATTAACCCGCCGGCGGGTGCGCGTAAAAGTTTTACACGAGCAGGCGCGACGTGTACTCCGTACACGGGGGTCTGTTTTGGCTGAATGCATTGTACCGAGCACCTCTATGTATTCTTCCAGCAGACATTTTTGCATAATGCTACGTACTTATCAGGTTCAAATTTAGTTTGGAAGTGTCTTTGATTGAATGAAAACGAAAGTATGCCGCGTATCCTGCCGGCGAGCGCGCCAGTGTATTCACAAGTTTCCCAGGTGTACGCCTACAATTTTTTATATACTTTAGAGGACCAAAAAATAAGATATACGTGTTTTTTTTATTTTGGCCTGTTTGCATGTGTAGGGGGTGAAAGCATACCTCAAAGTTATAAGATTTTCAACCGGTCACGATGAAATGGGTGTACGAAGCGATAGTAATCCCTCGGTTAACTTTTGGAGCAATGATCTGGTGGAGAACGGCGAATATGGCTACGTACAAGGCCGAATTGGACAGAGTCCAGAGCGCAGCGCTCAGAAGGATATTCGGTGTGGTGAGGTCCACGCCCACTAGGGCGCTGGAAATTCTAGCGGATCTGCCACCATTGGAGGTAAGAGTGAAGGAACTCGCGATGAGGACAGTGCCGAGGTTGCAGAGCTGGGACCAATGGACAGGAGGCAATGAGACGAGCCACAGTTAGATATTGGAAGATGAAGGAGGCGAGGAGCTGAATAGGATGAAGACCATGCCTAGGGACGGTATTCTTAGTCGTTGCTTATTCTTAAGACGATCTTAAGAATAAGCAACGACTGAGAATACCGCCCTAGGGACTTGATAGTGAAGAAGTATATGTTCGACAGGCAGTTCGAAGTGGCGGTCGACGGTAGGAAGGATTGGAACGAGGCAAGAATCAGGAGCAGTCATGACTCAGTCTCGTACACAGACGGATCGAAGAGGAAGGACGGGCTGGTAGGTTCAGGATGGTGTAAATAGAACGATGGGAGGAAGTGGTGAACAAAGAGGTTGGGCAGATATGCGACGGTGTTCCAGGTGGAAATTGTTGTCATCTTAGAATGCGTTCGGAGTATTGAAAAAGAGTTCAACGAGGAGGAGGAGGAAGAGAGAGACCAGAGAAGGGCGGTAGGCGGTAGGGAATCCGTTGGAATGGCCAGAGGGATTCGAAATAACCGTAGGATAGCGATATGCACGGATAGCCAGGCCGCTATCAAAGCGCTGAGCAGGAGTATGTATGTGTCTCAGCTGGCAATGGAATGCAGAATAGCACTGAACGAGCTTGGAAGAAGAGGAGCCAAGATTACCATTTATTGGGTACCAGGACACGAGGGGACAGCGGGCAACGAAAGGGCAGACCGATTAGCTGGGGCAGGGTCAAGTATGGCTCCCAGGACGGATGAGACGAACCCCCTGATAGCCGATGTGGCCTTCAAAGCCGATAGCAGAGAGTGGAGGGATCAGGTCAGGAAAAGGAAGTGGGAGGAGACGACTGAAGGTCTGTGAAGACAGCACCCTCAAAGTTGAATTTTTTTAAAAACTCGATGACATTCGTTTGTCCATCGTTTGTTCAGATTTGTCCAACCAAAAATTTCATTTGTCCACCCTTCAAAAAGAAGTTATGAACAAATTAAGAAACCTTGTTATCAGTACCCTCCATGAACACTTTTCAACTTTTTAAAAGAGGGATTCGATTGTCCACGATCTAGCATCGTTTGTCGACCCCACGATCTCGTTTGTCCACCCTCTAGAATCGAATTATTTATAAAAATCGCGAAAAATAAGTATACTGGTGAAGCGATCACGTGTAAGTTCGATTTTTTATTAATTAAACGAGGAAATTGTTTGTCCAACAGTGCAGTTCGGTAGTGTAGATGTAGAAGACGTTTGTCCACCCCACGATTTCGTTTGTCCACCCTCCAGAATCGAATTATTTATAAAAATCGCGAAAAAGAATGGTACTGGTGAAGCGATCACATATAAGTTCGAATTTTTATTAATTAAACCGACGTGCGTTACGAAAAGTAACACATTTCATTTGTATTACAAAGAGCAGCACATTTCAATCTATCACGAGAAGAAGCACGTTTCAATGTTTCAGCCAATAACAAGCATGTTTCGAATATACCACGAGAACAAGCACAATTTACATTTCGCCACGAGCAGTAGCACATTTCAAACGCTGCAGCGAAAAGTAGCACGTTTTATTTGTTTTCTGAAGAGTAGCATATTTCAGTTTCCAAACAGTTCACAGTCGACGTTGATCATCTATGAAACGTGATATTTTTCGCGGCTAAAGGCAAACCGTGCTATTTTTCGCAGCTGTTGGGAAAGTAACGCTAGAAACACACTATCGGTCCGGTCACGGTCCGGTCTCGATCAAATTCACATCCCTGAGCGTTCACACTCGCCTGGTTTGATAGTGTGGACGCTCACGGATGTGATTTCGATCGAGACCGGACCGTGACCGGACCGATAGTGTGAATCGGGCCTAATTCACCAGGATTGGCAATATAGGGTGTAGAGATTTTAGGTTGGTAGGACTGAGAGTCAGGTCTTCCGTTGTACTGCTCTGGCAGGTTTAAGAGAGAGTAAAAAGTAAAAAGTAAAAGCACGTTAGTTATCCAGTCAATCTTAAAAGCAGTTCTACTTGTGTTCATGCAAATAAGATTCATTTCTATGTATATTCAATATATAATAAACACAGTATTTACGTTCTTTCTAATGAATCGCCTCATTACGCCTAAAACCCACGTGCAACCTCAACAGCAGTAAATTACCGAAAAAATTAAATTATTTTTTTGAATTTTTTTATGATTTTTAGTGGCAGGTGCAGAATTTTAGTAAATTTAGTGGAAATTTACTTCGATTCGATTGGATTTTCTTAAGAATTTTAATAGGAGGAGCTGAATTTGAAAAAATTTTGTTGAAATTAAATTAAATTTTTCTGATTTTTATAAGGATTTTTAGTGGCAGGTGCAGAATTTGAGTAAATTTAGTTGAAATTCACGTCGATTCGTTGGGATTTTCTTAAGAATTTTAGCGAGCACACGGACAAGAGTAAAAATATGCTTGTGTGCAGTGCGGTGGGAAGAAAATGGGAGACGACGGTAGGTCATAGTGGGTGTAAGCGTTTGGTCTCGCGTCCCACGATTCTGGCATCACTGGGGGACGCCGCTCTCCTCTCGAGAACCTGCTAGCGTTCAGTCGTCCCCGGGCAGCGTGGCGTGGAAATCTACTACAACGGTGTCGGACGAGAGTGAGGCCGACTACGCATGTCTGATTGGTTCAACGCCAAGAGGAAAATTCACCGACGCCAGCGCCAAGGCAAGCCGAGTGGAGTGTAGCCAAGTGAGGCCGCAGCCAATCAGCGTCGCCGGGGACTCGTTGTCGACACTGGTTGGCTGCGGCCTCACTTGGCTACACTCCACTCGGCTTGCCTTGGCGCTGGCGTCGGTGAATTTTCCTCTTGGCGTTGAACCAATCAGACATGCGTAGTCGGCCTCACTCTCGTCCGACACCGTTGTAGTAGATTTCCACGCCACGCTGTCCCCGGGCAACCGGACGTTACACAAGTGATAACAACAGAGTAATACTAGACAAACCCCTGTAATTGAATCTACACAGGATGTGTATATCTAGTATTGACACCGTCACCATCGATGTAAAGTCTGCAAACTAATTACGTGTATTTAGGCGTGTGTAAAGCATCACAAACACGCATACGATAACCCCTTCTCAATAAACTGAAATATACTTTATTGAGCAAGGACTAACGAATGCAAGTATGGATCAGATTCGATATCGTTGATAATACTTATTACTCTCTCTCTCTCTCTCTCTTCATATAGATGCTTTCGAAGAGTGATAGTAACAGAGATTAAAACAGATGCTCTCTTTGATATAAGCTACAAAGAGGCCAAATGTTTCGATTCATGGTATCATCGATATAGAGCGCACGATGCATCGATCTTCGTGGAATAAATGAAACTTATGTTGTTGATATAGGCAACGATACTCTACACTGCCCAACAGATATTGATATGTTAAATCCTATCAATAACGGCTGAGCAAGGATGAATGACGTTATAAACGCATATTCATATTTATGATACTGGACACAACATCGATACCATCACTAATAATCGCACCGTAGAACCGAAAAAAATATACCGCACAACACTTTTCGGGAGGGTTGAACACTTCCTAGGGGATGGTTGACCGCTTCCTCGGGAGGGTTGACCGACTGCTCTGGAGGGTTGATCGATTCCTCTGGAGGGTCGACAGCTTCCTCAGGGATGTATAACAGCCTCTCGGGAATGAATTACAGCATCCCCAGGGTGAGAGAAAGAGAGAGTTCTGCATCCTTGAAGCGGTTGATCGCTTCCTCCATGCGTTATCGATGATATCTCAGTCGACTGGATACTGTAGCTTCTCAGTGTTCGCTGAAACATTGAAACACATTGTATGATATATATCTCATAGTAAAAACTTCGTAAACGTTATGAAAATCTAATACTTGCCATATATTCCTTCATCATTCATGCCATAGATCCCATCTGTCGACTGGTCACTTCCTGATTGCCGCTTGTAATGAATCGGCGCCGGGGCTAGGCGTTCGTATTTATTAAAGACTGATAAGCATGGGGTTTGGTGGGGGTTACCCATGTGGGCTATACTTCCATCTCAGTCATCATTGAACATTCGGATATCGCGATCCTTGTTCAGTATAAAGATCTTATTCTTCTCGCCATCATTCTTCTCACCATCCTTCTTCGTCTTATCCCTGGTACTGAACTGTGTTCACGTATGCTTCAACACCCTCATGACAACTCAAGTATACACGCAATGTAATGTCGTCGATAGGTTCCCACGCCATATATTCACATAAATACATATACTATCACTTACTTCTTCTATACATCTTCTTCTCAATATACACTTCTTCATGTACTGTTTTTTTTCCAGGTCCTCGCGTTTTTTTTTCTTTTTCTCTTGATTCGCATTTTTCAAATTCTTCTTAACACATACCACTTCACTGCCCCCACCATCAAAATCGAATCCTATATGTGTTAGTATGTGTGATTGCATGTTACTATAAAAGAGTTGTCTATCGATCTTGCGCATCACATTACATCACATACGTTCGTGTCTACACAGTTATTGTTGGTAACCATTCAGTATACTCGTGTACAGTGTATTCAAAATGTATAACCGACATTTGAATGACGCTCCCTACATGGTCGATAACCCGCTCAACCACACCAAAAACATGAATTTTCCGAATATAAGGTACGTAGTACACATTTGCATACTTTTATATTTACACGTAACCGATCAAAGCATTAACTCTGTACGTGTTTCTTACAGCGATAAATCGAACTCATCGCCTAAGAAAGTCAACATACGAATCATGGGACGTGATTATCCATTGACATTAACAACCTACAAACGTCTCGCGATTGGAATTCGCGTCGATCGGGATTCGTGCAGCGTTGAAATCGCTATAGTTGATAGCAAATCTAACGAACTGTGCTTCCCGATGTCTACGTGGAAACTTCTGCTACAACAAGAACATGAGATACTTCAACGTTTCCGTAACGAGACAACTCCTTCGCCTCAAGACATTATCATCGTCGATCATTTAAGCATCGAATTCATGAAAATCAATAGTCAACGGATTGCTAAAATATCGGAGGGTAGTTCAATTATATACATGGCCGAAGCTACGATACGTCAAATGTTTAAATACAATAGTTGTATAGATCATACGTTCTCGTGGTTATCGGAAATTATGAATTCCGTAAACACAAAATACACATCCTTTGTCGCAGTTATACGTGCCGCTACGACACCAGTGGCGGACTATGGAAAACTTATTTCAGAAAGCGAATGCTTCGAACCGCATTCTTTGTTGGATTGTGAATTACTAGCATTGTGTATTGATACGATGATAAACGATGCTTGTCACGTATCGCATTAATGTATATAAAAAAAAAATATATGTTTTAGCAATAAATACTGCACTTCTTTCATGCAAATGCACGTATTCTATGATACCTTGTACAATCCTTTCCTACTTAACATTCAAACATTATCACGCACATATTTCTAATTAAATTTCTCACGGTTCAGAACTATCGCGTAATATTGTCGGAAGTATATCATCAATCGTTATGCCTGTTTTGGATATGGCTATCGCACAGGTTTTGTATTACACTAATTTGGATATGGCTATCGCACCGGTTTTGTATTACACTAAGGGCAATAGCATCGTATGATTTTGGACCACCGACCGATATGTGAATAGCGATAGCGATACGTAAATATCATAGCTCTTTCACACGCAATGCTCGAACATCGCTGCTTCGAGGCGACGATCCTGCCTAAAATATTCACACTCACGTACATCTACATCCCCATGGAACACCTAGAATTAATCGTTCTCGGTATCTGACCGTCCACTGTTATAGTTCCTTGCTTTAACTGAGCTATGTTTCGGCTCAGTTATCGCGCGATATTCTTGTACAATAATACCTTTATACCAATTTACACATTTTAGTGTACAACATGTATCGCGATGTTAACTTTGCATAACCAATTGTTTACATTTCCCTCTCGATGGAAGAGACCACCACTTTCCCGTAGTTTCCATCGAGCGGTAACGTGCACGCTGCGCGTAATTAATTTGTAAATAGTGCGTGATTCTTTGTCGCAACTTGATATAATTACGTTTAGATTATATATCGAAGGCTTCTACAGCGTGCATGGTACTGGCCAAGAGTGGATTCTCATTTTAACAAAGTTCACCAATGTACAGTATCAATATATTCGTCTTTTAATAAAAAAATTCATTTTAAGGTTTGAAAAATAGAAATAGCTCAAATAAAAAGTACGGAAATTTAAAATGAACACAAGAAATTGAGGCATTTGATGGAAAAAGGGCACATAAACCACTTGTTCAAAACTTATAAATAAAGACACATATCATTTTTAAATCATGACTTCTGTATTGACAACGCTTGAACGACACGGTAATTACATCCTTAAAAAAAATTGATTTAATTGCATTACTTTTTATTAAGTTATACTATAATGAACACTTTGAAATCGATTTTCTTGAAATGGCATTTTGGCGTATGTGCCCTTTTTCCATCAAATGCCTCAATTATGAATGTACATTTTTCTTTGTTAAACAAGTTACAGAAGAACTTTATTTAACTTTTTCATATGTAGAATTTAGTTCGTATATCTGAAAAATCGAAGAACCATCACGGGTAATGATCACTTTTCGTGATCTAATCGGATCTTAAGACAAGGATATAAAATTTTAATATAAAGTTTCATTGAAAACCATTTTGCCGTTTAAACGTAATCGTGTTAACAAATACATGAGATATTTAAAAAAAAGCTCTTTTCTAAATAGTCAAAACGTGATCAGGAGGTCTTAAAACGTGATTTCCCTAACAAAATTTTTTCCAAATTTTTTTTCATTACAAGAGTATTATACATATGTCAGAAAGTGAAAAGTGTATCTCGAGGCACTCGGAAAGATCGCGCACGGCCGCGTGTCGCTTGCACCCCACCTTGGATCACAGCGTTTCAAGAGCGAGAGAGAAAGACGCACATTCGTTTTCTCTCTCGTCTTCTCGACGTTGTCCGAAGCGCCGAGCTCACGGACACGCAGCTCCGGCGTAGTGTGCGTGCGAAGTGGGGGAAATTCTCGAGGGCACCCGTCCTCATTCTGGCATCACTGCTGCCGCCCAGTGATGCCAGAATCGTGGGACACGGGACGGGACGCTTACCCCCACTATGACCTACCGTCGTCTCCCACTAGGGACCGTCCTTAAATTACGTAAGGGTAATTTTGTCGATTTTTTACTCCCTCCCTCCCCCAGTATAAGAATTCGTAAGATTTGATATTGCAACCCCCATCTTACGTAATATTTTTTACATTGAATTTCTTCAGTTATTAAAATTGTTTTAAAGGTTTATATAATTCATTTAACTCGGTTTCGGGAAACTTAAACTAAAACAAGTTTTCTGGAACGTTAATGATAGAATTTGCATTTATTGAAAATTAGGTTAAAAATATTACGTAAGACGCTACCTGACTCCCCCCTCCCCCTTGTAAGAAAACGTAAGAAATTCTCGACTAGAGCTGTTTCGAGACTCAAAACAACCGAGCCGAGCCTGGCTCGGCTCGGACATTCGAGCCGAGCCGAGACTCGAACGGTTTCGGGTAACCCGAATGTTTCGGGTAGCTCGATTTTTTCGAGCCGCTCGAATGTGTTCCGGGTAGCTCGATTTTTTCGAGCCGCTCGAATGTGTTTCGGGTAGCTCGATTATTTCGAGCCGCTCGAATCTGTTTCGTTTAGCTCGATTTTTTTCAAGCAGCTCCTATGTTTCGGGTAACTCGAATGTTTCGAGCCACCCGAATATACTTATTTTAGGTAGTCGACTGTATGGTGCAGTGTGCTAGCTTGGTGTAGCTGGAACCTTCCCCCCCAAAAAAGCCTTACGTAATTTAAGGACGATCCCCTATGGCCTACCGGCGTCCCCCACTTTCTTCCCACCGCACTGCACACAAGCATACCGCTACTCCTGTACGTGTGCGCTGCCTGTTCGGCTCTCTTCGGGCAGCGATCTACGTTGTCGAAACCCAAGACCAGCGCCTCGGCCGCAATTATGATGTGCGAATGTTCAAATCCCGGTGTGGCGGTTCTATTTTTTCTTTTATGTATAGCAGGCCTGGGATTTAAGTGAACGCGGCGGCCGATTTTCAGAGTCAACGCCTCTTTTCCCCCACCGCACGTCTTCACCCCCGCGGCGGCCTAGGAGCTTCGAGCGCTTCAGGCCCGTACCATATGAACCGCGCCTAGCTCGGTTGATATGAGCTACGCGCGGTTCATATGGTACGGGCCTGAAGCGCTCGAAGCTCCTAGGCCGCCGCGGGGGTGAAGACGTGCAGTGGGGGAAAAGAGGCGTTGACTCTGAAAATCGGCCGCCGCGTTCACTTAAATCCCAGGCCTGATGTATAGGCTGTCACCGTAAGAATTGACGCTGACATTATTGCACAATTTTTCTGTTTATTTATTATTCTTTAATATGTTGAGTTGAAGAAAAAAATGTTCGAAGGGAATATCACAAAACAGCGTTATACAGAAAATTAAGATTTAATACTTTAGTCCATTAGTAAAGAAACAAGGTTGAATGAATTTAATTTTCATATATAATTTTCTTCTTAAATTATTTCTTTAAATAATTTCTTAATAATTACCTTGATGATAGAAGCTTACGCTTAGACAGAGAGTGGGGACATTCCGTACTTTGTTCCAGTGCAGAGTGGACATTTCCGGTTTTTAACCAGTATACCAAATCTTTACTTTCGAAAAACAAACATTTCAGAATTGTTTAACGGTACTGTCGTTACGAAAAGTTTTTGTCATATCAGTGGAACAAGTTTTAATACATTTTTCATCTATAAAATATTTCTTTGCTTTGCTGATTTCCCACGCAACCGGATATAAAATAGTCAATTTCCCAACTAGAGTTAAAAATTCGTTAAAAATTATTAACTTGAACTTTGGATATTATGGATCAAACAGGAGAACTGAAAATATGTACACGGCATGCAGAATAGTAATGCCACACATATAACGTCATTCACTAAATATTCGTAATAAATATTTGATAATAAATTATCAATAAACCTACCACGAACGGTCATTAGACCGGTTGAACAATTTATGTCTTTCTTAATAGGGTGAAATGACCAGTGAATGAACAGCTAAGCGTTTTTTCAGTTTCAAATAACGATAAAAATTAAATAATGTCCTAATTTATTAATGGAACGAGAATTTGTAATAGAATAGGCTTTAAAAATATCTAAAAAAATTGTTTGTGCCTCTTTACTTGAACGGTGTTTGAAATAAATCATAAAAATGTAATCAATGCCCAATATACTAGTGAATGAACAAAATACCCAATAAGTGAACATCTTGTATCCAGTGAATGAACACACAGAATAATACTTTATTTTCTGACGAGAAATCGCTGAAAGCGCTATAAAAGTAGAAGAGAAGTTAAGTTAGGGATCTAACATAAGAATATAAAAATATTATCTATATATTATAATCATAGGAACTTGACAAATTTATTTATATCAGAACACAGTTTACACAATATAATGGTTAACTGTCATCGTACGTGTTTTGTTACTAGGTTTCTCGCCGTGAATGGCAACACCCGAAACCACAAATCAAAAAAATTAATAAGCGACCAAGACATTTATAGATTCAAAAAATATTTATATCGCCGTTATCTCAATATATTTTCCTTCATTCTAAATATAAGATCATTGTTTTCAATGAAAAAATTTCATTCACTGCTCCCTGTTCATTCACTGGTCAATTCACCCTAGTATTTATATCACTTATTTATAAGTATAATTTCGACCGTAAAAATTGTAATCTATATCTCTTTGAAAGGTATATAATGCAAGCGTGGCGTGACTTTAGCGCGTCAAAATAAACGTTCGCGACCTTTCTTCGCCTTAGCCGTTCTAACTTCTCAATAGACTACAAAATTGAAAATTATTAATTTGGGCAGCATTTTCAAAGTCTGCTTTTATTGTTAATGATACAATTAGCATTATCGAAAACTGTTGCAGTTGGTTGGCGTACGATGTTAATCTTCCACCTTTCTATACATAAACAGAAATAAACACATAATTAGAATCATGATTATAATTATAATTGTATAGGATAAAATGAAAATAATATTATAAACTTATCTTATTTGTTGACAAAAAATGATAGTTTTAAAATATTGTTTAACAATATTTAATTTTCCAATATTTCCTAGCGTTTGGACAATAATTTTTCCCATATTCGAGCGCTAGTCCCCTTATTGCATACGAGCCTTCCATTAGTGTTATCGAAAACCGCTGCAGTTGGTTGACGTACGATGTTAGTCTTCCACCTTTCTATACATAAACAGAAATAAACACATAATTAAAATCATGATTATAATTACAATTGTATAGAATAAAATGAAAATGATATTATAAACTTATCTTTTTTATGGATAAAAAATGGTAATTTTATTTCCGTATTATTCCTTGTTTTGGATTTTGTATCCGACAACATCCTGCAGAGAATCTGGGTTTTGCAATCCTGTAATATTAATCGTGTTTTATTTTATTTCCATTTATAAAAATATAATTAAATTTTTCTGAATGTCAAAGAAACGTTTTAATAATGCTGTGTACAATATCACTATAGGTATGCGGCATTCCTATTTTGTAAAAATATTTGTAATATTCGCCTGAGAAGGTTGATGACCGTAGTAACTACTTTGATTATTCATGATAACTTCAGTATAATACAGTACAATGCATGACAATTAATAGAACTTGATTTGAATATTCCAAACAAACCTTTGTCTGTCCGTTTCTGCGCAGTGCCCCAATAGTTACAGCGTTGAGTGTACGTATGCTATACCGATGCGCGCACATACGGCCAAATAATAGCAGCGATTCCTATAGAAAACTTTGTCCTTGCTATACATAAACAAAAATGAACATAATTAAAATTAGAATTATAAATATAATTGTCATGTAAATGGAAATTATAAATATAAATGTTACAATAAACTTATCTTTCTTAGTTGATAAAAAACAATTCCATCGATAGAAATGCTCAGGAAGGTAAAAGACATTGTATAGGAGCCACTATAATACAATTGTAACTTTAGGATAAATTGACAATGTACACGCCAATATAACAGGTTTTACAAAGAGGAGTTGGGAAAATATAGAAACCGAATGATGCTACTAGCAGTGCTGGATTTACCCCTTAGGCTAACAAGGTTGAAGCCTAGTGCCCTGTTTAGCTGGGGGCCCCTCATTCTAAATTTTTCCTTCGAAAAATTGATCAAAAATCTTGCTGAGGGCGGGAGCACGATGGAACGTACTCAATGTAATAACCAATGCCGTTCCTGGGTTTGGCCGCCCAAGTGCGGGGCACCTTCTGCACCCCCGCCAGGAACGGGCCTGATTAGTAATAATTGATTCTTTGACAGCTGAATTACGTAAACGACAACATTAATATTTCAATTTAAAGACCTCTTTGCATTTTTAACAGAATTTAAAACCTTAAGTTTGACAGATTTAAAATATAAATGCATTAATTTAGTTGAAGCGTATCAAAACTTCTCCGTGAATTGAATTTTGATTCGATTGTTGAAGATTTTTCACAGCAAAAGTCTCGCTGAAAAGATTTTTAAATTTAATAGTTTCACATTTTTTTATATTATCTTTATTAACTTGTATCTTTAATGTTTATTTATGTTAATGTTGTTTCATTTTGATATTCAATGTTATTATTATTATTATTATTATTATTATTATTATTGTTATTATTATTATTATTATCTACGGGAAAACCCTTTAGTATACAATATGAATACATATGAACATTTAAGTGGATTAATATCACAGATATAACTAAAATTATTATTTTAGTACTGTAGCCTCAGGATTTGGTAAGGAGTTTGGAAAATTTCTCGTCCTCTCTCTCGAAGCAGCGAAGAAAAATTTGCCTTTGCGGCCCTCTAATTTATACCCGATCGTTGCTATCCGCGGCCGCCGAAATCAACAACGCGTTGTCAAGCGCGGGCCTCGCGAGACGCGCTTCCGCGCCCGCACGTCTCTCCTCTCGGGTGGCCTACAAGCGTGTCCGCGAAACGTCTGGATGGTCAGCGTCTCTCATCCGCCTTTTCTGCATGCTACAGTCTCCCCCTCTGGACACGAAAACGTCCCGGTGAGTAGTCCAGGATCCTAGGTGTCGAAGTAGTCTCTGGAGCTGGGGCCGAACTGGCACCACTGGTGCAGGTGTCTGGTTCCGTGCTCCAGCGTACAGGCTGAGGACTGCGATGCGAAGAGCCAATACCACGGCGAGAACCTCTCGCTTCGTAGTGGGATCGGTCTGTCTGCTGGTTGTAGACCGCTGCTGGCGAGCTCCAGGTGATCGGTCTCCTTCTCCCCCTGGAGAAGAGCTGCTCCTTTGGCGTATCTGCTAACGCAAGTTCGACAGGATGGGATGTCGTCTCGTCGGCGGGCTGCCGACTGGATGCGTCTGCGAGGGCGTTTTAGGTGGTCATCGCTGGTTGTTGCTGCGAGGGCCCTCCTCAGGATGTTTCTTTTGGGCCAGCCGGGTTAGTGGTTCCGTGATGCTGCCACGATTTGGTGTGAACCGCTAACTGTCGGCTTACTTCAGGCGTCGGTAGTCGACACACAATCGGAAGCTCCGATCCTCCACTGGTGTCGGCATGTCTCTCCTTGTAGGTGGTGGCTGACACGATGGGACTGCAGTGAGGACAGCTTTACTCGTCCTCGGCTCCTCTACGTCGATGGCGGCGATGTCCATACGGGTTTCATACGTCCTTAGGCATTGCTCGAAAAGGGCGTCGATACCGGACCATTTGAGCTCGGCGTCCTCGGTGGTAGCCATACGTGGACGTTTGATGGGGCTCAGCAGAGGTGGTGGCATCGGGAATTCGTCGGCTATTTCCTCCAGGTAGCCTTGTAGTCCACCTGACGTGGCCGGTGTTGCATCGGTGGTTGAAAGGGTAACGCCTGAGGTGGCGTTCTCCTCCGTTTCGGCGACTTCTCCCTGGAAGTCGTACTCCTGCTCTGGTCGATCCAAGAAATGCCAGCTGCGTTGAGGGGCGTTGATAACGATTCCCGACTCTTCCAGGAAGTCTATCCCCAAGAGAGTCCTGTCGTCCATGCTATTGGGTAGGACAATGAAGGGGGTTGGGAGCGTTCGTCCTTTCAGGTGTACGTCGATTGTGGTGATCATGACGTCTTGAATGCGTGGGTTTCCATCAGCTAGGGCGACTCGCATTCGCCTGGTCGTGAACGTTTGTCCTTTCCCTTTCAGTACGGCGAAGAGACTTTGGCTGGCTACGCAGCATTTGGCTCCGGTGTCCAGATAGGCACGTCCTTCCTCGCCTGCGATGCCCACGGTTACAGTTGGTCGGGGCCTTGGTTGCGCCATGGTGTCGATGGAGCAGAATGCAGCTTGAGTCGAAGGTGTCGTGTTCTTGCTGCAGTCCGGGCATTTGCTCCTTACGAACCCTGGTTTGCCACAACCATAGCACTTCAGGGGTGGTCGTGAAGTGTTGTCGCTGGAGTTTGACGCTGGTGATGTGTGTGGTTCGTGCCGTGAATTCGTAGGGGCCTGGAACGTACGGTGCCTACACTCCAAGGTGGTATGCCCGAATTTTCGGCATAGCCCACAACGTGCTCGTTCCTTCGATGCCTGCTCTGCTGGTCCTCTCTTCATGGGTCGTTCCTCCCGGGTTTGCTGCAGGGCTTCTTTCTCCAGAGCCTCGACATCCCTTGCTCGTGTCACCAGATCCGTGAAAGAGGTGATCGATTCGCGTGAAATGCGTTCACGCAGGTGGAAGCGTAGTAGCCCGTAGATCATATCGATCTGCATGCTCTCCGTAGGCAGCTCTGGGAGTTCCGCAAGAAGTGCCCTCTTCGTGCTGACGTAGTGGTCGGTTGGTGTTTTCAGGTCTTGGGCATGGCGGAATACCTCCATGTAGACCTGGTGTGCTGGTCGTCGGGGAGCGAAGGTGGCACGCAGCAACTCGATGGCCTCTTTCCATGTCGTCACGGTGGATTTGAGGCCTCTCCACCAGGTGGCTGCATGTCCTTCGAGTAATAAGGGTAACCCCCGAAGAGCATTTTCGTCCGTGATGTGCTCGATGTCCTTGAATATTGTAGCTGTCGATGCGAATTCGACAACTTTCGCATAGTTGTGGCTGCCGTTGAACCGCGCAGTGCATTTTGAAAAGCTGCCTTCCTCTACCGGCTGAGTCCGCTGAATGGATTCCAGGATTTGGGAAAACTGGGAACCGGATAGCTGGAGGGCCGCTGGTGCAGGACTGGATTGGGACTGGTCGTGGTTCAGGGCCTGCTCGTTGGGCGCCATTTTGTAGCCTCAGGATTTGGTAAGGAGTTTGGAAAATTTCTCGTCCTCTCTCTCGAAGCAGCGAAGAAAAATTTGCCTTTGCGGTCCTCTAATTTATACCCGATCGTTGCTATCCGCGGCCGCCGAAATCAACAACGCGTTGTCAAGCGCGGGCCTCGCGAGACGCGCTTCCGCGCCCGCACGTCTCTCCTCTCGGGCGGCCTACAAGCGTGTCCGCGAAACGTCTGGATGGTCAGCGTCTCTCATCCGCCTTTTCTGCATGCTACAGTACGATTTATTCTATATTTAGAATAAAATAATTGAGAATACTAAAAAATAAAATAAAATAACGTAATATAGAATTTTATACAGAAAAACAGAGACATTTCATACAGAACAATAGAAAATAATGAAAGTATATTCAATATTAATTTTTAAATTAAATACTTATTTAGATTATACGAGTATTATAATAAAAAACTTATTGTTTATTGTTGTTCACTTATTGGGTATTTTGTTCATTCACTAGTATATTGGGCATTGATTACATTTTTATGATTTATTTCAAACACCGTTGAAGTAAAGAGGCACAAACAATTTTTTTAGATATTTTTAAAGCCTATTCTATTACAAATTCTTGTTCCATTAATAAATTAGGACATTATTTAATTTGTATCGTTATTTGAAACTGAAAAAACGCTTAGCTGTTCATTCACTGGTCATTTCAGCCTATTAAGAAAGATATAAATCGTTCAACCGGTCTAATGACCGTTCGTGGTAGGTTTATTGATAATTTATTATCAAATATTTATTACGAATATTTAGTGAATGACGTTATATGTGTGGCATTACTATTCTGCATGCCGTGTACACATTTTCAGTTCTTCTGTTTGATCCATAATATCCAAAGTTCAAGTTAATAATTTTTAACGAATTTTTAACTCTAGTTGGGAAATTGACTATTTTATATCCGGTTGCGTGGGAAATCAGCAAAGCAAAGAAATATTTTATAGATGAAAAATGTATTAAAACTTGTTCCACTGATATGACAAAAACTTTTCGTAACGACAGTACCGTTAAACAATTCTGAAATGTTTGTTTTTCCAAAGTAAAGATTTGGTATACTGGTTAAAAACCGGAAATGTCCACTCTGCACTGGAACAAAGTACGGAATGTCCCCACTCTCTGTCTAAGCGTAAGCTTCTATCATCAAGGTAATTATTAAGAAATTATTTAAAGAAATTATTTAAGAAGAAAATTATATATGAAAATTAAATTCATTCAACCTTGTTTCTTTACTAATGGTGTCACGTCCCGGGTTAAGGATTTAAGGGGACAAATGACATGGTGGTTATTTACATAAAATCCAGGCGCGAATCTATAGTTCAGCGCACCGGGAGGCGAGGAAATCAGGTATACTGTATTGGTCTTTATTGATTCCCCTAGGGGTTACAATCAATTACACCTCCTCCGTCTCCCAACTTCTTCCCTTAAATCTATCTTATGTCTACCTTAACCTATCTTAACCTATCTTAACCTATCTTAACCTATCTTAACCTATCTACGCCTACTTCCTCCCTCCGCCTCTACCCCCTCGTCGCTCGCTCGCATCCTACTCTCCTCCCCGCCGCTCGCACACGCTACCTCTCATACACGCTTCCCTCCCTCTCCCGGACCTCCGCTTCCGCTTGACTCTCCTTTCGCTCTCATGTCCTCATTCATGCTCCATACCTTCTCTCCTCTCCTCAATTTTTCTCAGCCACACCTCCCCCTCCCCCCCGTCATCTAGAACCTCTCCCGCCATCTCCTGCCATCCTCTCTCTTCTCCCCATCCCATACAAACCTCCCAAACGTGTTCCCACGTCTCTTCCCCCCCTCTACACATCCTGCACATCCTCCCCTCCTCCTTCTCCCAATATCTCCCCCCCTCATCTCGTTGCCCAACCTGTACCTCGCGACCCTTCTCCATCTACTTTCCCCCCACCCCTTCTTCAAGTACCCCGGTAACCCTTCCCCCTTCACCCTACCATACCACCCGTTGCTTCTCGATTCCCCTATCCTTCTCCATCTCTCCTCTTCCTGCAGCTTCCTTTCCCTACTCACTAACTCCTCTCCTCTTATTCCCCCCCTTTCCCTTATCCCCTCCATCTCCTCCCCGGACCAGCCCCTTTCCTCATAAAACGCTTTCCTTTCTTCTTCCCACCCCTCCAAGGCCTTTCCCCTCTTGATCCTCCCCTTCATTTCTTCCCAACACCTCCTCGCCAGCTCACCCCCTTGCCCCTCCTCCAGCTTCCTTTCAAACCCCCACGCCCTCATCCTTGCCCTTCCCTTCATCATTTCCCTTTGCAATTCCTCCCTCACCATGTAACTTGGCGTACTTCTTTCCACCCCCAGCACCCACTTCAAAAACCTATCATGTAGGCGTTCCACCTTCTCCCTTTCCCTCCAGCCCCACACCTCCGCTCCGTACCCCACCACCGGCCACACCAGCTTATCGTAAAGCCATAATCTCCTTTCCCAATCGTTTGAAAACATTCTTTTTCCCATACCCCACACCTTCCCCATCACCGCCGCCCCTTTTTCACCCTTTCCCCCACATGCTTATCCTGCCCCCCCATTCCCCATCACCGTATACCCCAGGTACTTGAAGCTCCTCACCTCCTCAATCTCCTTCCCCTTCCATCTCCATGTTATCCTCTTCCATCTCCCCCCTCCTCTCCTACACCTCATGACCTTTGTTTTTTCTACATTGACCTGCAGGCCTTTCCCATCCACATACTTCTCCAATTTCCCCATAAGCCCCTTCATCCCCTCCTCGTCCTCCGCCAACACCGCCACATCGTCGGCGTATGCCAACGTGTATACCTTTTCCCCCCCTAGTTTCACTCCCCCCATCCTCCCTTTTTCATTTCCTCTTCCAGGTCCGCTATAAGCAGGGTGAAGAGGCTCGGGCTCAGCGGGCACCCCTGCCTCACCCCTCTCGCTGTCCAAAACCTCTCCCCCTCCTCATCCCCACCCGCACCGTACAATATGTTTCCCTAAGGACCTCTTCGCACCTCCCCACTAACTCCTTCCTCACCCCTCTTCCCCTCATAGCCCTAACCAAAACCCCCCTGTCCACCGAGTCAAACGCCGCTTTCATATCTATGAATAACACCACCATTTTCCCCTTCTTTCTTCGCACTTGCCTATTTATTAAATAATTTAGCAAATACACGTTATCCATACACCCCACCCCCCTCCTAAAGCCCGTTTGACCCGGTGGCAGCATTCCTTTTCCCTCTACCTCCCCCCTTAGCCTCTCCGCTAACACAGACGCGTATATTTTGTATGCCGTCTGTGTTAGGGTTATCCCCCTATAGTCTCCCACCCTCTTTCCCAACCCCTTCTTTACCACTGGCACCACCACTCCCTCTCTCCACCCTTTTACATATCTCCCATAGCCAATTCTCTATTTCCGCGCCTCCGTACTTCCACACTTCATTCGGGATCCCATCTCCACCTCCCGCCTTCCCATCTTTTAGGTTCCTTATCACCTTTCCTATTTCCTCCCTCTCTATATCCGTCTCTCCGTCCTCCCTCCTTCTTGTCTGCCCCCCCCCTTATCACCCTCCATTCCACCCCCCCTAGCAACCCCCTAAAATACCCGTCCCATTCCCCCATTGAAATTCCGTCATTAACTCTCCTTTTCCCTTTCCTTCCTCTATTTACCACCTTCCACACTTGTCCTTCCGTTCTTACTCCTTCCACTTCCCTCACCCACCTCTCCACCTCCTTCTTCCTTTTTTCCTCACACAACCTGGCATACTCCCTCTTCCTCTCCTTATATTCTCTCCCATCCCCTCCTTCCTTCCTCCATTTTCTCAACTCCCTTCTTACCTTACTCTTCTCCACTCTACACTCCTTATCCCACCACCCTCCCTTCTTTACCGTCTCCCCCCCCCCATCCCCGTTTTACCTAACGCACCCTTAATCCTTTCTCGCATCTCACACCATTCTTCCTCTATTCCCCTCTCCCCCTCCCCCCTTTTCCCAAATTTCCTCATAAATTCCCTCCTTCCCTCTTCCGTCCAGTCTCCCCTAAAACCGCCCCTCCTCCCTCCTTTCCTCCTTCCCTCTTCTTCCCTCCTCTCCCCCCTTAACCACACAACCACCGGGTGGTGATCTGACTCAACCCTCTCCCCTATCTCCAACCTTTCCACTTTCTCCCTTGTATCCTCGTTCCCTACCACATAGTCTATTACCGTGTTCCCGCTTCCCCCTGTAAACGTCCACTCCCCCTCCTCATCTCCATCTGTATTCCCATTCAATATTCCCCACCCCCGCTCCTCTAACCAACCACACAGTTTCCTACCTTCCCTATTCTCCTCCTTATCCTTGGATCTCCTTCTCCCTCCCCCTCTCCCTTCATCCTCCTCTTCCCCCTCTATCTCCCCTCCTGCCTCTCCCGTGCGCGCATTAAAATCCCCCCCTATCAATACTCTTATCCCTATCTCTCTCTCTTCCGTCCACTCCCCTAAATCCTCTAGCTTCTCCTTCAAGTCCCTGTTTACATACACCCCCACTATTTTCCACCCCCCCCCCCCCCGAGGAAATCAGGTATTTAACGATGTAATTCTGCACACCAGCCTTTTCGAACGTCAGGCGAGAAATGTGAAATTCTGCACACTAATCGTTTCGAACGGCCGGGAGAATGTGAGATTCAGGAGATTGAAGATTTTGGGAAGGTCAGGCGAGAAATGTTTAATTCTGCACACTAACCATTTCGAACGTCAGGCGAGAAATGTGAAATTCTGCACACTAATCGTTTCGAACGGCAGGCGAGTAATGTTTAATTCTGCACACTGAGGATTTAGGGAAAATCAGGCGAGCAATGTTTAATTTTGCACACTAACCATTTCGAACGTCAGGCGAGAAATGTGAAATTCTGCACACTAATCGTTTCGAACGGCAGGCGAGTAATGTTTAATTCTGCACACTGAGGATTTAGGGAAAATCAGGCGAGCAATGTTTAATTCTGCACACTAACCATTTCGAACGTCAGGCGAGAAATGTGAAATTCTGCACACTAATCGTTTCGAACGGCAGGCGAGTAATGTTTAATTCTGCACACTAATCGACCAGGGAAGGTTTAATGAACTGGTTTGTATTGGGGAGACACCCGTTAGAGCACTTGTTTTGGTTTGCTTAGGTAATCGGATTTACCGTTGCATTATTGTAAAAGACACATGTAATAACTTCGCGAAATTCGACTAGTCATACGGTTAAGAGTAGGGCTCTCACTATCCGGATATCCGGATCTGAGTATCCGGATTTCGATTCGGATTTCTAGTTATAACGAGGAATCCGGATACTCCAGATAATCCGGATACCTAGTACCTACCTAGTAGGTAGTAGGGCTCTTACTATTCTGATATCCGAGTATCCAGATTGCTCGTTATAACTCGAAATCCGAATCGAAATCCGGATCTGAGTATCCGGATATCCGGATAGTGAGAGCCCTAGTTAAGAGAAACCTATACGAAAGTAAGTTAGTAAACACCGTGATGCTTTCCGCGGTCGTTGCCCGTAATCAGCTGTTCCGGCAGCCTGTTTGGATTTAGGGATCTTCGTAGCCGAAGGATTGACACAATAATTCGTAACTGATTTAAAGTAAAACTGTTTATTCACTTTATAGCTTTTGATAATAGGTAATGCACTATTGTTGTGCAGATCGTTACGGTTTATAATAATGGATTAGTGATGAACATAGCATGTATATAATGGTTATGAATTATGAATATGAACATGAAATACAAGATATATATACATTAATAAGCTAGGATGATTTACGCAATAGGCGTTAATAAGCAATGCAAATAGCAATACACAATAATATAAGCGCAATAAGCGTTGCAATATGAAACAATATGAAACAATAAGAATGTGAATAATTGGTATAGATGATGGTGATATACCGTGGTATTAATAGTAATTATAATCTCTTACGATGCTTGATGGTTGATGATGATTGAATTTAAGTTTTATATAACACTTGGATTGACGAGACCTTAAATGGTTTCGTGCAATGATAGCTTCCTTTCGAAGAAGGATATTCGTCGAAAGAGCGTGTCCCTTCGATCCTGGTATTTCGGCGAAAGAGGACTTCTGTCTCCGGGCCCTTGTATTTATATGATTTTGCAAGGGGTTGCGGGGTGTACGCGCGGTATGGACTTTGCCCTGCTTATATAATATTTTACGGTATGAAGGGGGGTGCGCAGTATGCACCTTGGGCTAATTATAAACATGTGTCATGATAACTTTTGGGGTTTTTGCAGGGATCAAAGGTTGATCTATATTGGGACTCGCAGTTTTTCTACTAGGGTTTTTATACATGTGATTTTGAATTGCTCAACTCCTCGAATGGATTTTGGGTGTTTTAATAGGAAAGGGACGTCGGTGGGTTTGACTGCTTTGGTCATTGAGAGGGTGTGAGACGTGGTCTCGATTTAAGATATTTGTGGGGCGAGGGACTTGTTTAGATTCGACGTAAGAGAGGGATTTGTGCCGCGTTGGGCGAATAAGGGAAGGAGATTTAATGATTGACCGTCTTGAGATGGGGACCGCTAAGGTACATCGCCAAGGCGGCCGAGGTCATTGGTAAAGGGGTAAGAATTGAGGTTTTGGGGAAGATTTGAGTGGAGTTGTAGATTGATTTATAAAAGAGTTGAAATAAGTGCGCGCGAAAAATCGTGGGGCGTCACAATGGACTAAAGTATTAAATCTTAATTTTCTGTATAACGCTGTTTTGTGATATTTCCTTCGAACATTTTTTTCTTCAACTCAACATATTAAAGAATAATAAATAAACAGAAAAATTGTGCAATAATGTCAGCGTCAATTCTTACGGTGACAGCCTATACATAAAAGAAAAAATAGAACCGCCACACCGGGATTTGAACATTCGCACATCATAATTGCGGCCGAGGCGCTGGTCTTGGGTTTCGACAACGTAGATCGCTGCCCGAAGAGAGCCGAAAAGGCAGCGCACACGTACAGGAGTAGCGGTATGCTTGTGTGCAGTGCGGTGGGAAGAAAGTGGGGGACGCCGGTAGGCCATAGTGGGAGACGACGGTAGGTCATAGTGGGGGTAAGCGTCCCGTCCCGTGTCCCACGATTCTGGCATCACTGCTGCCGCCCGCCTGACACATCCAATAGCGCCATCTGTAGGCCACAATTATGAAACAACGCCCTATCCGTGACGTCACATGGACCTACGCACCAACACAAATGTACCGTTATTGCTGTAGGTGTATTCCTAACCTTTTTCTAGTACGCGCGGAGAATTGACAGGAATCGGTGAAATGGAGCAATGGATTTTGTAAATAATAATAATTTTGTTTTTAAAGGTATGTTTTTTTTATTTAACTTTAAATGTTTACTCTGTAAGCAGTGGTGATTCTACATGCAAAAATAAGTCAATTTTCGACTATTTTTGCATGTAGAATCACCATATTCCCGCTTATGTTGGTTCTGAAAACAAGTACAATATGAATTTAGAATTAAAAGGATGAACGTGGGGAGGTATATTTTATTTCTGATTATACTGAAGTAAAAATGGTATGTTATGTACGTTTTAAATTAGTGGCGCTGAAAAGTGCCGATTGTTGTTCGTTGAGAACGTCGAGAGGTAGTTCCCGTTAAACTCAGGTAAATAAGCACTGAAAAGTACTGTTTGTTGTCTTCGCCAGTAAAAGGAGACACACCTCTCCTTTTAATAGGCATATCTCTGAAAAAAAAATAACTGCAGTTAAGTAGTGTTTTCTCGTGACAGTAAATTATGACTTTTACTGTCACGTGAAAACAGATCTTCATCGGTCGTCTGTTTCTTCTTCCTGTTCTTCATTCCAGAAACTGCGTGGCCTCCTATGACCCTGGGATGATGAGGGCTGCGTTCGTGTACCACGCTTCCTGCTGCGAACCCTCTCCTTAGCCGCCTTCAGCTCTGCTTGCATCCGCAATTGAAAGTCGGATCGCGTGGGCTTCTCGAACTTGATGTTACGACACACACCGTCTGAAAAAGAAATGTATGCAAAGTACGTCAGCATCAATGGAACATACAGTAATAGTAACAATAATTCTACGTAAAAAGATGAAAAGTACTTATTGCTTCGTACCAAAAATCGCCATCGCGATACGGGTGTCGAAGAGTGATCTGTGTCCTTCACGGCCAAACCAAGTGAAGGACGACGTTAAGTCGTCCGGCAGTGCTTCCCTGAAGCAGCACTTGATTGCTCCCTTCAAATCGAATCCGCCCATGTAGACGAAATACGATACCTAAACAAAGCGAGTACAGATTGATGTAAGTATATATTATATACAAAAGTAAATAAAAGAATAATTTCGTTTTCACTTACGACTTTAGAATAGGTGTCGTCATCGATGTCCTTAAAGCAGTCCACCTCCTGGACTGAGGACAAGGGGAGGACTGCTGGCTTAATAGGCCGGCCAGTATTATGGGTGGTCTGGACAGATTTCTGAATACTCATCAACAGAGTATTCATTCTTCTGCAAACAGAACGGATGGAGACGTAAAGTATTAATAAATACGATACACGCGATACTTACATTAGCTCTGCCCCGATCCGATTCCGCCCAGCGAGATCTTCCATGCTTCTGTGAACATTAACATTTATAAGAAAATATTCTTACAGTGATATTTTTATAGCAAAAAAAGAAACATGTATATTTACCTATTATCAGGGGGTTGGGTTGGCGCTGTATTATGCTGCAACGGCTCACTGTGGATCACAGTGGCGCGTGCAGACGATGTCCCAGAATCTGTGGTTTCTTCGAAGACGGGAACATTGGCGGCATACGTATCCTGAAACATATTATCCTGGTTAACAGTAGGAACATTGTTTGAGGTTGTTGGACCGTCTTCCTGCAAGATCATGGACAGATCCTGGATGTCCTGGTCGATGGTTGGTAGCTGCGCGATTAACGTCCTTCGGTGCTTCGGAGTTTCCTCCTCCGAAGAAGTGGTTTGGTATCGTCTGGGTCTCACGATCACACGTTTCTCCTGCCTCTTCATGCCAGCCTGTAAGGAAAAAAAGTACATATTACGATACGTAGCAAAGGCGTGTGTGTTAGATGTTTCTTCCATTTTACATGCAATATTTTATCCACCAACAATTGTCACCTTTTCCAGATTATATTTGTATGTATCTTAATTGTACTAAACCTCAAGACGAACCTATGTAACATACTACTCAATAATTCGAGTGTAACGCGACAAAGGCTTCAACAGTAGAAAACGTGAAAAAATGACCCATGCAGAAACATTCGAACCAAACGATAAAATAACCCTTCACCAGAGATTAACAAGGATACGTGTACATATGGTTGTATTTATGAAGAGCGATACAAAAGAAGAGAATATAAATATTATAGCACGTCGCTCACCAGAAAATAGTCGTAACTTACCAAAATGAAGAGACGAAGCTAGAAAGTGAACTTTTTTTTTTTTTTTACATGGTGGAAATCCCTAACGGATACCTCACCCCCCGTGGGAGGGGTAAGATTATGTGGGGCTTGCACCCACTAAAACCACCATGGTGACCCACCAAGGGAGAAGGACTGACAGGGAGATACTTCTAACGAAAATAAATATTGACGAATTTGAATACTACGATTTCTCGCTGTGTGTAATAACGGCAACGACATAACTACGGGTTTCTAAGGGGATTGGGTCGCCGTTATTGCCAATGGGCGTACTACCGTAAAAAGGAATTCTATAACATTTAGCGCGAACCTGATTGGGGGAGATGTTTAGAATTTCAGGGCTCAATCTGGCGCATTTATATACACCAAGAACGGAAGACTTTATGCCGATATCATAAAAATCATCGACCTCTAGAAATTTTTTAATACCTAAATGATATGAGTTACCGGAGTCCATGCTAATATTGAAAATTAAGCAGATCGAGCCGTCGACTGAGATGCAACAATTATCGCCTACATTGATGCCCAGAGATATGTTATTGAACTCTATCTTGTGGTACTGCGAACAATTGGGGTCGTTACTAAGTGGTCTAGATACGTGAGTAGAAAAATCGACATTATAATGAATGTTTGTGCCATGACATTGTATCTCTCTCATTCTATTAGAAAATTGTTGGAGAGGAAGACTTGGCTTTGGCTTTTTTTGGCTTGACTTTTTAAAAATGGACATGTTGTTTTCATATGGAAAAGCAGAACATGAATCTAAATTACCAAGACATCTGACATCGTTGGTTAGGGGAAGTTATAACTATTAAAAGTTGGGCCATAAAGTTGTTCGTTACGAAGAACAAATTTCTCCAGAGATGACTCTGCGAATCTCAAGTGTAGGCTCGATGGAGATTCTGAAACTAAAATCCGTATGGCTGCATGTAAGAATAAGAAATGCTTGTATACGGTTCTCTCCAGTGCACCATTCAGTATAACTGGCCCTGTATACAGCAGGAACTGACGAAATTCGGTCGCTTTATATTTAGAGCATAGTTCAATAGCTCTGGGACGTCTGGCAAAGTCTGAGGGGCAATATCTGTTAAGACTCTTCAGTCTCGTAGACAGTATAGAAATGTCTCTGCGGCGCAATTTTGAGAAAGGGGAATATTCTCCATGCACCCACGCAGACAACAGTTTCTTTACTACGCCCAAACATACAAGATGCATGTACTCGAATGGAACTTGCGAAACCATTCCTATCTGTAGCAATGACAATGGGCTTGTACCTAGCTTGTGATGTTTCTGTGATGTTTCTTGTGATGTTTCTAACTGTGTTAGTAATTTAAGCGGGTGAGCACGCTGGAAAGTGAGGTTATGGGAACGACGGTGAGAAAGTGAAGCACTATGCACTAAATTTGAGTCAATGATGACTAAGTCAATTTATTATAAAGTACCTTTCGTCACTGTGTGCACAATGTAGTTTTGAGTTGAGCAGAAATACGAAATAAGTAACTCGAAATGCACAAGACACGTGGTCACGCGACACACGATGAGCACTCGTGTTGAGCAAAATCGCATTAACAATATTCGCGTGAGCAAAACTAAAACACTGAGCACAGAAACTGAGCAGAGTACTGAAAGTACTAATTGATGAAAATTCGTACGTTGCGCAATAAAACAAGTAAAAAGAAACACGTCTATCGCGACAAGCGGTATGAACAAGAGTGGACAAAGAGAACGCAGAAAACCGTTGAGCGTCTTCTCGAACAATCCTCGAGAATCGACCAAGAAAGTACGCTCTCTGATTGGGCCGCCAGTTTCACGTGGTGAACGGCGATTGGCTGAGCAGGGGACTAGGAGAATCGATCACCGGATCGATCGTCGATCAGCGGTGTGTTCCGCTGCCCAGGAGGTGCTGCGACGAGCATTGGCACGGCGGAACGCTGAACTAATGGAATCTCAAACAAACTGCCTAATGTAATCCTCATCGGTTCGAGGAGAATGATGTATCCCATTGAAAGCGTAATGCCTACCGTTCAGGGTACCAGAAACTGTACATTTGGAACAGGGATGGAAAAACATATGCCCACGATGATTTAATACAAATGCGCTCTCCCGGCAGACCCTGCCGTCAATCTGCTTGCAGACGGACGGCAGATGGCTATCAGGGTTTATACTTACTATACTTACTATTTAGTAGGACATGCGAGAGATAAAAAGTGGCGAGCGGAGATATTTAAATATAGAGGTAGTTAGGGATAATTGTAAAGAGTATATTTAAGTAGAGTTAAGTAGAGTTAAGGAAAGAAATTGTAAGGAAGGAGACGGGAGTGCTTGTAACCCGAAAGGGAACAATAAACACGTACATACATAAACCTAATAGTAAATAATAAAATACTTCTATGAATAACTCTAGAAATTTCCACAGTATCATACATTAGAATAATAATTATATCAAAACCATTCAATGTTAGAATTACTTATTTCATCATCTCATTTATCAGAAGAACAATTATATTCCTCGGATTCCTATACTATCCATCAATAAACATAAATATTTTAATTAGAATCAGAATTCTAATTAAAATCGCCATATTCCCATTCAACTACTGATTCAATTTAATAAGAAAATCAATTAGATACATGAACTTAAGAATACTAATAACACTAATAAAATTTATCCCATTAAATATTATACATCTTTTAACTGACAAGGGACGTTCGGCAACCCGAAAATTCAGAAAATTATGAAACTCGGTGTGCAAGTAGAGTAGTTCATCCGTAACACAATCCTATTTTTTGTTGGTGCCATAATGCAATGTTTAGGGGTGAAATCACCCCTTGAAAATAATTCAAAATTTCCTTTTCCGTGGAATACCTCGAGAATGATGAGAGATATCGAAAAGAAGTTTTAACAAAAGTTGCTTCCTTCTTTTATATCTACATAACCTCGGAAAAATAATTTTCGAAAAATCCATATTTTTCAAGTTACCCCCATCACCAACCCTTAAAATTAAATTTTGTATTTTTTAAATATAAGCTGAGTAGATATAATAGCGGGGCGTGGGGTACCAGACCGTAGGCGAGGGGGAGGCGGGTGTGGGGAACGCAACCCGTGGAGGTGGGGAAGACGAACCGTGGAGCAGGTGGAGGGGAAGGCGGAACGTCGCCAAGGACATGGGCATGTGGAGGGGGAAACCGCACGCGACTAGAAGTACATTAGGGCAAGGGGGGGGGGGGAATCACATGAGCCCAAAAACGCAAGCGCGCGCGCGAGCACACACACACACGAGGTGATGCATGGTGCACCGCATACGACTCATCACACGCTGTGGGTGGTATGAAAATTTCCATCGGCATACTGTCGACAATATTACGTGAGATCTATGATCAAAATGTATCCTTTTTCGATTTATTAATTAAAAATTCTTGTATTTAAAGATATGGATACGTACCAGCGGCTCAAATTATTACTTTTTTGTTGCATCTTCTACATTCTGGAGAGAATTAAAAAAAAACGAAACATATCGGTTCTTTCATTTTTTCCCTACAATTAGTTTTATTTTTGCTCTTTAATTTGGTATAAATTTTATCTGCCCCCGAGTGCTCCCACATAAGAAAAATACACATAATAAAACGAAAAAACTTGACAAATCTGTGCTCAAATATTTTTTTTAAAAGACACCGAGCTTTGAATTCCTTCAGATTCAACTGATAATGATGAATATGCATCATAGGAATGAATAATTTAAAATCTATTATAAACACGAATTATTTAAAAAATTAATTTGATTGTTTTTATAATTTTTTCATATGTTTGTTATTAATGTGTGTTTAAATGTATTGAAAAAATGTATATTTTATTGGTTTTACTTTTATTATGTTGAAAAATATATTTTAATGAATTATTTTACATTAAAAATTATTTTTTTTTTGTGTATAAATATGATTAACATATCAATTACATGTAAATAATTGTATCTTAATTGAAAATTGATTTTTGATTCTTTTTCCTATATACTCGTTACACTGTGCGCCGCCCGTAGCAACGACGTTGGAGGAAGACGTGAGACACAGAAAGAGAGAGAGAGGGGGGGGGGGAGAGAGAGATATCCTATATACATCTATTGTTCTTCTTACGGTCGGGTATCATTATATGACCAAGATGTAAGTCGAAAGCCGCCACAGCTATCGCACGCTAACCGAGCCGAAACATAGCTGTAGTCAAAACATAACCGAGTCGAAATATCGAACTGTAACAGCGGACGGTCAGATACCGAGAACGATTAATTCTAGGTGTTCCATGAGGATGTAGATGCACATGAGTGTGCAGTCCTTAGGTAGGGATATGCGTATATTTAAAGCAGTTCGCATCTTCAGCATGTCAAAGGCACGAATAGTCACGCGTCGAAAGCACCTATAATCGACCGGAACGTATCCTTGACGAGCATACGAGACGCGTTAGATGGGCATTCTGCAGACCGATAATGTTAGCGGTATGTGCCCGACATCCTGATGCGAATTTAAATACTTGGTGGAAATGTACTGTTGAACGATATCGATTATATTATTATAAGTGATTGTGGAAAAAAAAGAAGCATCATGGAAACCTTCAAGAATGCCTTTTCGGTATTGTCTCGGATGTCCGGACTTTTGAGGACCACCATGGAATTTGGTGATTGGATGGACAGGTGCGACGAGACGATACAGCACATCGTTACGTATCAACGAGGTGAACGCGTGTCGGTGTGGGAGAAGCAGCGGATTGTGTCATTGCTCGCGCGAACACAAACATTGCGCGCGATAGTGCGCGCTCGCTTATCTCGTGTAGGGTGTGGGGTAACCGCTCGATCATCTGCACCCACGGTCGTCTGGGAGGAAATTGAAACCGCGTTCGAGAAACGTTTGTCGACCGGAGCCGTAATTAACGTTCAAGCCGCAGATCCAGGCAATTTTTTTGACAATGCCCGTCGAACTGTGATTTCACGCGTTACGAACCCTATTACCGAGCATCGCAGTGTATCGGTGAATACAGTGCTAAACGCCGAATTCATGTTGCGGGACGAGATACACATGAAGAGTTTCGCGACGCGCAACCACCTACTCTTTATGTCGTCGAATGTTCGCGAGTGGTACGCGAAACAAGTGATTGCTCCGACGTTGGTCGCGATGGAGGACTTTCAGGAGCGCGAGAGTGGCTGGACCTTACGGGCAGTTCAGAATCTCATTATAAACATAAACAAACACAATCCATTACGCGCCGGATGTGACGTGCCGATTCCGCGAACGGTCATGGTTAAAAGAGCGGTAGTGAACGTTCGGTGCAACGACAATACATGTTTTTTGTGGTCAGTCGTCGCTAGTCTGTTTCTGGCTGTTACGAACGGGGATAGGATTACATCATATCCACCGTATGCAACGGTACTCCATACGAATGGCGTGCGACTTCCCATGTCCATGGACCAGCTACAGAACTTCGAGGTAGCCAACGACGTATCTGTAAACGTATATCTATGGTCCGACGAGGATGGCTGTGTACCGCTACGTGTCTCTGGCAACAAGCGGGAAGGGAGACACGCGAACGTGTTGCTGATTCAAGACCCGAATAATTCGCAGCGATACCATTTCGCGTGGATTCGAAGTGTCTCCCGTTTGATTTCAACACAACTGCATAACCATCATGGCAGAGTATTCGTTTGCGATAGGTAAGTAAATAAGAATAAAAAAAAAATTTCACACGATACGTTACGAACGAAAAGCGTTTACCCTATTTTATTTTTTTCCGTATACGTTTCAGGTGTCTCGACTTTTTCTCGTCGGCGGAGCGATTGCAACGACACACCGATGATTGTCTACGATTAAACGAGTGTGAGCTATTCCACGTCAAAACGGATAGAAGGAAAATTTAGTTTCACCGAATCTCTTCAAAATTACAGTATGTGTCGATAACCTTGCAAAAATAAAGTATACTGAATTATAGAGGCCTATGTCAAATAGTTTTCGAAATATTTAATGTTAAAGTCTTAAAAATTGGAACAAAATCGGCTGCCGCGTCATCACTTAAGGGGAGGTTCTGGTCTAAATGTCAATTTTTTTTTATTTAATTTTTCGAATGTTCAACCTTTTAGGAAAACGTGTTTAAAAGGATTTATTGAAATTCGCAAAATTCCCGAAGTTATAGGCATTTGAGTAGCATCAAATGCATGGGTAACAACCGGCCACTCGGTGCTCACGTAAAACTTTACACGCGTTTTTCTCGAAACAGTGTTCTCAAAACGGTGGGAGCTGTATCTTCAAAAGTTATTATCCGATTCGACTGAAACTTTTTTTATTTTGAAGATTATTCTTTTTTCTAGGGGGGGGGGGGACTAAAAAAAATTACAAAAAGTTGAAAATTTATAATTTTCAAAGGAGATGAAAGGACGAAAAATACAGGGAAAAGTGATTTCAAACGTGAAGTGTCGTTATTTTCTAAAAAAATGTAATTTTTCTAATTTTTTTAGTCCCCCCCCCCCTAGAAAAAAGAATAATCTTCAAAATAAAAAAGGTTTCAGTCGAATCGGATAATAACTTTTAGAGATACAGGTCCCACCGATTTGGATCAATTTTTTGACGCTTTAACTTTAACGACTCCCCAGGGCTGTCTGCACTGATTAATTATAAAACAAAAAATATATTTCTATAATTTAAGACATCCTTAATACAATGCAACAAGTCCCATTAAATTATACACACTAGTTTTCCTTTAATTAATTCCTAAAAATCACCTATTTTTTGGGGCTCCAGACCAGAACCTCCCCTTAAACTGTAATATCTCGGTCATTTTACAAATAATGTCTCCGTCATGGGCTAATTTTAAAGGTGAATGAATACTTTCTCAACCCGTATATAAAATATTTTATTTATTGTTAATAATCTTGACACTAATTGATGTTAAAGTTTCAAATCCCGATTTGACGTCGTTCCCACCCATGTTCTGGCTTGAAAAAAATACCATTCGATTCGTTGAACCTTCAGCTAATAAATGCGTTTTTCAAAAAAGTGGAGAGATTTTGGGAACAGTTAACAAAAAAATAAAACTTACGATAGTGCACACCGCTTAAAACTGCACAGATCCCATGGTCAGTTCGGACGCACGCGCTTTCAAAACAGTCGCCTAGCGTAGGAAAGTATTTATATACGATACGACAAAACAAACTTTTTGTTTAGTGACAACATGTAAAAAAAGAAAAGGAAGAATTACTAAAAGCTACCTACTATTGCTAATCTTTTGTATGGTAAGCAGATATTCCTATTATTTTTCTCGAGTATACCGAAAACACTGAACGAAAAGTTTGTTTTGTCGCATCGTATATAAATACTTTCCTACTCTAGGCGATTGTTTTGAAAACGCGTGCGTGCGGACTGACCATGGGATCTATGCAGTTCTAAGCGGTGTGCACTATCGTAAGTTTTATTTTTTTGTTAACTGTTACCAAAATCTCTCCACTTTTTTGAAAAACGCATTTATTAGCTGAAGGTTCAATGAATCGAATGGTATTTTTTTCAAGCCAGAACATGGGTGGGAACGACGTCAAATCGGGATTTGAAACTTTAACATCAATTAGTGTCAAGATTATTAACAATAAATAAAATATTCTATATACGGGTTGAGAAAGCATTCCTTCAGCTTTAAAATGAGCCCATGACGGAGACATTATCTGTAAAAATGACCGAGATATTACAGTTTAAGTGATGACGCGGCAGCCGATTTTGTTCTAATTTTTAAGACTTTAACATTAAATATTTCGAAAACTATTTGACATAGGCCTCTATAATTCAGTATACTTTATTTTTGCAAGGCTATCGACACATACTGTAACTTTGAAGAAGTTCGGTGAAACTAAATTTTCCCTCTATCCGTTTTGACGTGGAATAGCTCGTGTGCGGTGCAATTGCCATCCGAAGGTGAGAAAATTTTGCAGTTCCAGCATCACGAAGGCAAGGAACGCGTACCATTCGTGATTTACGCAGACTTTGAGTGTATGCTTGAGGAAGTGGAACAACCAACAATGGAGCATCGTCGCACGTACCAGTACCAACACCACACAGCTCACAGCGTAGGATACTACTGGCATTGTTACGACGACCCGGCTCTCTGCAGATATCGAGCATACCGCAGCGACACCGATTGTGTTCAATGGTTTGTGCGCGAACTACGCAAATTCGCGAACGTTGCATACTACTCGTGGTTGTGCATAAAGAAACCTATGATACCCTTAACGCAGCAACAGTGGCGAAGTTTTCACGCGGCAACCACGTGTCATGTGTGCGGGGGACTCTTCGATCGAGGCGAGGACGATGCGAAAGTGCGCGATCATTGTCACTCGACGGGCAATTACAGGGGTGTGGCGCATAGATCATGCAACTTGCGCTACCAACGTTCGTGCGCGATACCCGTGGTGTTTCACAATCTGTCCGGCTACGACGCGCACTTTGTCATCAAGGAGTTGGCAGACGCGTTGAACGGAAAGATCAGCCACCTTCCGATAACGAAAGAACGCTACATATCGTTTACGAAAGACGTGAAGGATCTCAGGGACGATGACAAGAATTGGCGAAAAATGTTGCAGTTCCGATTCGTCGATTCGTTCAAATTCTTGGCAACGAGTCTGCAGAAACTCGCGTCGGATCTCGGGAAAGAGCGTCTGACGATTCTACGGCACGAGTTCAATCATCTCCCTGACGAACAATTCGATCTCCTCCCCAGGAAGGGAGTCTTTCCCTACGATTACGTGGCGTCGTATGACAAGTTGAACGACACGCGACTACCGCCTCGTGACGCGTTCTACAATCGCTTGAACGATAGTGGTGTTTCGGAGTCCGATTACGCGCACGCCTCGAACGTGTGGAACAGTTTTCATATACAGACATTAGGGGAGTACAGCGATTTATATCTTAAGACTGACGTGCTGTTACTCGCCGACGTGATCGAGACCTTTCGTATAGACTCTATCGCTAGCTACGAACTGGACCCCGCGCATTATTGTACGTTATCGGCGTTCACGTGGGACGCGATGCTAACATACACGCGTGTCGAATTGGAACTGCTCACCGACGTGGACATGCTTTTGTTCGTCGAGCGCGGAATACGCGGTGGCCTTAGTCAATGCTCGCACAGGTACGCGCGTGCCAACAACAAGTACCTGCCTGCAGAGATGTACTTCGACGTGAACAATCTGTACGGATGGGCAATGTCTCAAGCGATGCCGTACGGAGGATTCCGATGGCTGGACGATGCAGCGGTAACCAAGTTGGGCAAGTCAGTTACCGAATCGAACGTGGACTCCTTGCCGCCGGACGATGGACCAGAGGGATACCTGCTGGAAGTGGATCTGGAGTATCCGCGGGACATTCATGACACGCACGCGGACCTTCCGTTCTGTCCTGTGCGCGAGAACGCACCCACCGGTAAGCAATCCAAACTGATCCCCACGCTCCAGAATAAAGACAGATACGTGATTCACTATCGGTACTTGAAGCAGTGTATTTGTCACGGACTTTGCGTATCACGAATTCATCGCGTTCTATGGTTCGAGCAGAAACCTTGGTTACGCGCATACATAAACCTGAACACAGACTTGAGGACACGTGCAACCAGCGATTTTCAGAAAACGCTATATAAATTAATGAATAATGCTGTGTACGGGAAGACTATGGAGAACGTTCGAAATCGCGTGGACGTTCGATTAGTCACGCGGTGGGACGGACGTTACGGTGCCGAATCTTTGATCGCAAAACCGAATTTCCACAGTCGCGCGATATTTTCGGAACACTTAGTAGCCATCGAGATGCGTAAATTAAAAGTTAAATTTGATAAACCTATATACGTGGGTATGAGCGTGTTGGACGTGTCTAAGGTGTGTCTATATGAATTTCATTATTACTATATGCGTAAAAAGTTTGGTGATAAGTGTAAGATTTTGTACACGGACACAGATAGTTTACTCTATGAGCTGCAGTGCGATGACATTTACGAGGAGCTGAAAAGTGACGTAAGTGAACGTTTCGATACGAGTGATTACGCGATAGATAACCCGTACGATATGCCGCGCGAAAACAAGAAGGTGCCTGGTCTAATGAAAGACGAAAATAACGGTACCTTAATGATCGAGTTCGTGGGACTACGGTCCAAGATGTACGCGACTCGAGTGTGCGACGCGTCGTCGAGAGTGATTGAAACGAAAAAAATAAATCGTTCCTGATTTTCGTCAATTAAAAAAAAAACTAAGCATCGTATAAAAAAATCTTTCGTTCAAAGACTAGTTTATTGTTCCTATAGTAAGCTTGTCAAATTTGAAGTAAATCGGTTGAATGGTTTTTTAAATATTTTGGTCACCGATTTTGAAAACGCTGATTCAAGAAAAACGCGTTTGATGTTTCAAGTCCAATTTATTCTTATATAAAATATTAATTTTTCAACTTACAAGGTGTCATCGATACCAGGCCCGTATTATAAACCTTCAGCACTAGTTGAAGCGCTAAAAATACAAAAATTGAAAAATCGATTTTTCGAAGGTTTGTGACTGAGCATGACCCCTTAAGAGGAGTGTTGTAGCGAACGAGTTGCGTTTCGATGACTACGTTCGGTGTCTTCGCGAGCACGCGGAAAAGACGGTACGCCAGAACCATATCCGTGCGCGATTACACGATGTTTATTCCGTGAGGGAACTGAAAACCGCTCTCAGTCCGTACGCCGATAAACGCTACATACTTGCCGATCAGATCAAGACTCTTCCGTGGGGACACTATGAGATTCCCGAGAGAGAGAACGAAAACGATAGTGCTGTATATATGGAAACCGCGTAGTGTTAGTGTTAGGGTTAGGGTTAGTGTTGTGAGTGAGTGAGCGAGTGAGTGAGTGAGTGAGTGCGTGTGCGTGCGCGTGTGCGTGTGCGTGTGTTTTCATGTACCGTATGAGCGTAGAGGAGGTTTTTAGTGGGTATACCAGAAATGGAGAGTCCCACATAACCCCGACGTAACCGTTGTCGGGGTATGCGTAATGCATTTTCCCCCGCTAAAAAAAAAAAAGAAAAAAAGTATGCAATTGATGAACGTAGCATGGGTAATGATGTTTATTTTTTTCTAACTATACCTATGTAATATTAAACATTCAATGAAATAATGCACAAGTATGATGCTTTATTTTGTGTTTAAAATACAAAGAAACAAATAAATGTATATTTATTTAAGTAATACGAATAATGAGTCGTTCTTGTGTCACAGAATATCCTTGTCCTGTATCCACGAGTTCTTGGACGAGTTGAATCCCAACTATTTCACGTACACTCGATTCCCCTTGCGACGAATAATCTTCTCGATCAGATATACGTCCGGATTCGCGACAGAATGCAGTTCGTACTCGTGGAATCCACCCGAGATCGATTCTCCCGCGGAATCGCGTAGAATCTAGAGACGCGGTAGCGTCTCGACGCCAAGTACATGAAAAAAACACCCTATATGTCGATGTCGCTACCGTGTACCTTTTGTTGCGTTATCCGCTGGTGTTAATCCATGTATTATATGAAGTTAGCTATAAGTCATAAAGATATCGAAGCTAGATGTAGAGCGAGATTCAAAATCCTTTTGTATTGAAAGATAGGAATAATATATATAGATTCAAAGCGAACGGAACATTAAGGTCTTAAGCAAATGTGAAACGGAGGACAAGGAAGAGTTTATTGTAGAGCGCGTTGTGCTTCTTAGGGGGGTTTTCCTTGCTAGTTTTGAATGTTTCAAGTTACCGTTAGATCAGGCGAGGGTAGTAAATAGCTTTACTTTTTCCTTTGCACATCTGCGTGCCAAATTTCGTCGAGCGGGCAGCGGCTCGCCTCGTAAAAGTACTTAAAATTCTGTCCTCCCTTTCAATAATTGTCGATGTCCTGTTAGGGTAAAAACTCCGGTCAGGGAAGGCTGAAAGTCATAAAGCCATAAAACTTTCTCCGAGTGACGTCGTCTTGACCTCGAGGGTTGCGCTTACTTACCTGCGAGATATGTATATACTGTACGTAGCCTATGTACTACCCCTATGTAATCGGAAAGCGTACCTCGATCACCAGAGGAGAGTGGGAGGAAGCATGAAAGAAGGGCGAAGGACAGCCCACTAACGAAGCTAGAGGGATGACACCGTCTTGATTGGGCGAAAGGATCCGGAGAGGGAGTAAGAGGAAGACTTCAAAATTGAAGGAGTAGGGCACTCGGAGGTGACAAGCGAGGCGTTATTTTGTAAAAGATTAGATCAATCTTGTCAGCAGACTTGAAACAGTTTCATAGAAAATATACAAATAGTTTCTGAGATTTTACTTTGTAAAATCATTTGAAATACCCGCGCACTCCAACGAGCTGAATGCTTCAGCATTCCACGGGCACCAACCCGCGTTCCGTTCTGAGAATCACCGCCGGGACGCGCAACACTTTTGTACGCGGAAAGTGTCCAACTAAGGACATCTCTCGACAATTAGTTATACTTAAGTTTGGTGGCACAGGCCTGCTCACTCGCGTGGAGCGCGAATCGCGTCCCCTTCCACTGACTCGCGATCTATGGAAGGGGAAGGCTTGCTTTCCTAGAAATCACGGTCGATTTCTGGGAATCGGCCACTTGCTCCTGACATCACCTTGGGTAAATACGCTTTTCTTACGCACCTTGTTTGCGCTTTATACTAATTATTGGCTTACGCACATTGCCTGCGCTTTCTAAACCCCTTTGCTTACGCACATTGCTTGCGCCTTTATTCGACTTGCTTCGAATTCTTTGCTTAAAGACAATTGCTACATGTAAATTAATGTTACTTGTTTATTGTTCAAATTGAGTGTTAATGACTGTTTAATTGTGTGACTCTTGTACATATTTAAATTATACGCTAAATTATCAGACTAATCGCTTGACTAACTTGTGTATAATCACCAAAATTTAAACGTTCGTGGAGTTCGCTCGTAACCGAATAAAGATAGCTGTTAAGCTCTTTAGATCTTACATTATACCAGTTACTTACAAACCGATCCCAAGCTAGTACTGATTATCCTAAATACTTTATATTAACAACTTTACTCGTCGCAGAGCCTCTCTAACCTAATTCTGATATTTATACATTAATATCTCATCACGCCTGCAATATTTTGTAAATTTAAAGGCATTTTTCTTATGTAAACCGCATATCGGCTTTCGAAAAAGACCAATTTCAATAAAATCGGTCCACGCATGACAGAGATAGCGTAATATCATGTCATGGATCAGTCGGAAACGGTAAGAAAGAAATTCTTCTTGTTCTTCTGATTCTCCAGTCAAAATTTTTGGCGACATAATACGTATACGCGTTACACGCACACCTTCACTACTAACACATGTTTCGTTCGTCGACTCTCGGGATCGTCGTCCATCTTTGTATACATATTTATTTTATAACCTACCAAGTGCTAAGTGTCGAAAAGTAAGTTGTCCGATTTGAAGTGTCACGAGTTTTTATACACTACATAGGAGACTGAATTATTGTCTCAATTAATAAGATAAGTCGCCAACATTTTTTAATAGACTTTTTATGTAAAATCACAGACTTGGAAGTTGTTCGAAGAAGGTTCGACAGAAAAGCATCTTTCTCATAAGTTTCTGGAAATTTGTACCATGCATGTACAGAATAATATATATTGTAACAAATTGCATTGCATTTAAATTGCCAGATATTTATTTTTATGTACGTTACAGGTTGCGTTCGTTGTACCGTGATGATTTGGAACACCTCAGTGGACCAGTTTGGCGTGTATCCCTTCTCGAAGATCGTCTTGAATTTGCTTACGCGTACTTTGTCGCCGACGTGGAATTTCACCGGTCGTCGTCGTCGTCGTCGTCGTCCTCGTTGTAGTTGTTGCTCGATATCCGACAACGACGATACGACGAACGGTAAACGAATCGCGGAGGTCACGTCGACGGGTCGAGCGTTGATCGTGCGGTGTTTACGATGATTGTAGGTGTGCACGAGCGTCGGTAGCAGATCCAACCAGCGATAGGATGCCTTCAAGGAGAATTGTTTCCACATCAGGTTCTTCAGTGTCCGATTGAAACGCTCGACGATCGACGCTTTCATCACGCTGTACGTCGAGTAATGATTGATTCCGCGAGACGTTACGCATCGTTGAAATTCCGCGTTGTAGAACTCCTTTCCCATGTCGGTTTGTAGGGTTCGTGGACATCTACCGCTTCGCCGCAACACGGTGGCGAACGCCTCGGTAACGTCGCGACCGCTTTTCGTTTTCACAGGTATGGCCCATGCGTACTTGCTGAACGTATCGATGATCGTGAGTATGTAGTTATGACCGCGATTGTTGGTAGCGTACGCGCGCATTTTCACCAAATCAGCCTGCCACAGATCATCGTAACCTCGAGTAACGACGCGTCGTCGTGGGAAATTTCGCCTCGCGGGAGCGTGCAGTTCATCGACCAATTGAATTCGCTCCTTACTCGTGCCCATAGCGGTGATTGCGGCTACGGCGAAGATAACGGTTCACGATCAGCAGCAGTAGGTATCGCACCAGACGCTCGAAGCACGTACGGCGTTGACAGGATTTATTGTTGTTGTTGTTGCTGTTGTCGTTGTCGTTATCGTTATCGTTATCGTAGTTATCGCTCATCGTCGCGACTCCTTGCGTTTCTGTACTTGCGCGGTCGATGTCGCAAGCTCGTCGAGTCTATCCTTCAATTGATCGAAGCGTCGCTGCATCGAGGTATTTATCGAATTCGCCAAGTAACGGAGACGACCTTCCACCGCAGTATTTATCCCTGCCGTTAACGTGTCCAGTCGTTTCGTAGTTGATTCATTCATGTTTTTCTCCATAGTGTCGAGGCTACGTCCGACGGTACGTTCCATGTCGTCCACGTATCGTTTCGTCGCAGCGTCGGTATCCTCCTCCGGATGTGCCACGCGATGCACCTTGCGTTCCATTGCGTCGAACGTAGACAGATCAACGTTCAGGCACAGCGCGTTCTCACGAACGTATTTCTTGACGTATAGATTCTGCGAGCGAATCGTCTCCATGCGTTGATCGTTCACGCTGATAGCAGCGGTATCGGTGATACCGTGCAAAGATGCGCCAAACTTGTTCACCGACATGGCGACTTCTGTGATAATCACAGTGTGCTCGCGAACCAGACTGACGCGTTACCGATTCGAACGATCAATTTATGATGAGTCCGGCCTCGCGAAGTTCCTCCACGATGGATGCAATTTCATTATCGTGTCCCGTGTGTCCAACGTCGCGCGACGCCAAAAGCAATCGTAGTCTATCGATCAATTCGTTCGGATCGTCCCAGTACACGTAATCGATCGCGTTATCGGTGACCGTCATTGCATTATCGATGGGTAATCCTAGACCTTGATGCGTCGACCCGCTACCGACATCGGGGTCTCCGCGAATCAACAACGACACGATCTTCTTGTACTTGGCACCCCTGTTACCTGCAGTGCGCTTGCTAGGCGAATGGTTCCATTTATGTGCGTTCGTCGACAACAAAATGTCTCGGTACGCGTTAAGATCAGCCCTCGTGTACGCTTGCTCGTTAGGCTGTCGCATGAACATCAGTTCGTACACACCACGAGTACCCGTGTATCGCTTATCCTTCACGATAACATCGTCGTTCTCACCGATGGTAAGCATAGAATCACCGATCATCAGCTCTTCATCGTCGCTTAGGTACACGCCGTACACTTTATCGATCAGTTTCTTGGTGTCGGTTAATAACAATTGTAGATATTCCTGCGACAGCGGTCCTGTGGCGTTTCTGGTGTACGCGTCAAGGTTGTCGGGGGTGGTTTTTGACGAGGGAACTTCGCGAATCGTTTTGTCCGTATCACCCTGATCCGGATCGTGTTCCTCGGTTGTTACGTCGTTGTTATCGTCATTGTCATCGTCATCGTCGTTGTAATCGTTCGAATCCGCGACTGAAATTTCTTCGGGTCGTATCGGTGCTCGACCTCCGGATGGTGTAACGGATAATCGTTTGTTTATCAAACGATGTTGTTGTTGCCGATGCTTCGGCTTGACGAGTGACGTTTGTGGCTTCGGTGTCATCGTAGGATTCATTTTCAACGCAGTAGTGCTCTCGACCAAGTGTTTCAACGGTTCGACGATTGGCCGTGCACTCTCCTCCTCCGCAGCTTTCGTGGTCATTTTGCCGAGTTTCAGGCTCATATATTTCTTTCGTATAGCGCCGCTGATTTCAACAATTTTCTTCTTCGTCTCGACGTCTTGCGGTTGTTGTCTACGGTGTCGTTGATGTGATTTTTTTTTCTTTTCTTGTTGTTCTTGTTGCATCATCTCCATGTTAACACCGCTAGTCGTTGATATGTTAGACGTCCTCGTATGCTACTGCTCGTCGTAGGATTCGTGATCTACTGAGGTCGTTGCGCTACCGCGAACTCGTTAAATCCTCGTCGATATCTACCATCGTACATGGAACTACCCTTATCGATGACTACGAAGTCGTATCTTCGAAGCCAGCATCTCGCGCACAGATCGTTGAACGCGTCGAAGGTCATGTCCGTGTTAACGTGATCGTTGTACACGCGACGTAAGTTTGTCCCGTCCTGCTTGAACAACACGAGAAAGTTCACGTTCTCTCTGATCAAGTGTTTCGGTATTCGAGCGTACGATTGGCATAGGTAAAAGCAATCCACGTTCGCGTGCCTGCCCATGGAAAAGTATTCGCGGATCGCATTCTGTTCATCGCACGCCACATCGTCGAACACGAAGATGGAATCGGGTCGAGCGTCTCTCGCTGGGACGATCTCAGCTGTGTCAGAGTAGGGAAAGTATCCGAGACCGCCTACGCGTGATAACACTCGCTTCAGATACCGATACTTTGGCTGTCGCAAAGATTTCGAATACACGTACACGTTCTCGAAGCGTAAACCGTTTGGACTCCCCAGCAAGCTAAGAAGCACGTTCGTTTTTCCGCATCCGGACGGACCACAGATCACGGATCGCACGCTGTTCGGCAACAACGAACCGTGTCTACGCGATCGACTCTTATCCCATGCCAAATCATTCAAAGTCCTGTTCGCTGTGACGTGAATAGCGTTCGGTTGTTTCGCGAATCGCATGCTCTCTCTCTCTCTCTCTCTCTCTCTCTCTCTCTCTCTCTCTTTCTCTCGCTCGCTCGCCCTCTTTTCTCACACGTCGATTACGTAATATCGATGCTATTTATACCCGCTACACCTGTCGAGTAAATCAGAATCGTGTCATTCGTTGAACCGATCACTATCGAAGAACTGTCGACTTACGACTGTTCTCGTATCTCCGCGTATCTCTATTTTCATATGTATGGTTAGGGTAACGCGTAGACCTACGAAGAAGGAGAAAAATATAGGATCGGGTCTAGTCAACGGTATCATAAACCGTTTACCGATAGAGCTACACATTTCGGGATATCAGTTCTGCGGACCGGGAACGCGTTTGCTCGAGCGATTAGGTCGCGGTGACAAAGGTATAAATCCGCTGGACACCGCTTGTCGAGAGCTCGATATTGCGTACTCTAGTCGAAAGGATTTGGAGGGACGACACGAGGCGGATCGCGCGTTAGCCGAACGAGCGCGTGAACGAATATTCGCTAACGACGCGACTTTCGGTGAAAAAGCAGCCGCAACTGGAGTCTGGGGTGTCATGAAAGCTAAGACTAAACTCGGTATGGGTTTAAGAAGAAGAGGAGGAGGAGGAAAAACTAGAACTATGAGACGGAAACGCAAGTCCAGAGGACGACGACGCTCGCGACGTCGCCGTGTCCTGCCGTTGGCGAAACGCGGAGGATTTCTTCCGCTTCTTTTACCTGCTCTCTCGGCAATCGGAGCATTAGCCGGTGGAGCTGCAGGTATCACCAAAGTGGTCAACGACGCGAAAGTTGCTCGAAAACATCTGCAAGAAACGTTGCGTCATAATCGGATGATGGAAGGGCGAGGAATGTATATGGCACCGTACAAGCGTGGCGCAGGCATGAACTTGAGACGACGGTTGAGGAAAAAAAAACGCCGGTCGACGGACCGTGCGGCGACAGCGATAACGCGATATCGGCTACAACGACAACAACAACAACAACAGCAACCAATGACTAACCTGCAATTAGAACGCGAATGCACCAGCGTGCCATTCTTTCGGGGTGTGTTTATGCGCGATACGCTCCCCGCACGCGTACGATCAAACGAATGTGGAATCGTGAATCTTGATGAGAATCGCGGTGAAGGCACACACTGGGTGGCGTATGCGAAACGCGGATCGCACGTACAGTACTTTGATAGTTTTGGGAATTTGCAACCACCCGCGGAACTGATTAATTATTTCACACGGGGGATGATAACTATGATTACGTTCAAGTACAATCATGAACGGTTTCAACGTTTCAATCAAGTCATTTGCGGTCACTTGTGCGTACAATTTCTGCGACAAAAAGCTGTGGAATTTTAGCCTCGATACTATCCGAGATAAATTGACGGCGACCATACGTTCGAGTCACTTTCACTCTCTCTCTGTCTAACTAGCGTAAGATACAGCTTTGTGTGTGTGTGTGTGTGTGTGTGTGTGTGTGTGTGTGTGTGCGTGTTAGTTAGTACAATGTCGCTAACACTCACGTTAACGGGGCGGAGCAGCGTGCTCACGGTCAATTATTTTCCACCGATAGATTTGAGCGATGGAGAGTACGAACTAGGGCTCGCCGACTTTGAGACGTTTCACACGATACCGAACATCGACTCGAGCAACGATACATTCTACTTTGTCGCGAACTATGATGATGACAGTAAGGATACAAGCATCGACGCCGTCCGCAATTACATTAAGATTCCCCATGGTTCCTCCGAATTAGACGCTATAGCCAATTACTTGAAACAACGATTGTTCGAGCGATATCCTCGAAAACGCAATAACAACGACGACGATAACGACAAGTATCCACTGGTGCTACGAGCTAATAACAACACCATGAAAAGCGAACTGTACTGCTCGTTCCTCGTAGACTTTACGAAACCGAGCAACGTAGGATCGGTGCTAGGATTTTCCTCGAATCGCGTCTTATTGCCGAGAATCTGGCACGAGTCCAACGTACCTGTGAACATTATAACCGTTAACGTTATCAGAGTAACGTGTAACATCACTACCGGTGCGTACAGCAACGACAAACCTGTACACACGATTCATGAATTTTCACCTCGCGTGCCCCCGGGATATAAGATATCGGAAACTCCGCGACACGTCTGACGGTACACATCGTTGATCAATACGATCGTCCTATAGATTTTCGTAGCGAGGAAATAACGATTCGCTTACACGTGAAACGACGTTCGCGCGCGCGATAAGATAACGTGATCGCACGCACGCACGCACATGAGCGTATAGCATGTTGGTGTTCGATCACACATACGGTCCATCATCATCGTCATCATCATCATCAATCTTCACCGCTGCTACCGCTCCTCTGGTCTCCGCAACGCATTATCGTCGAAACTAAACATCCGAACCAACGTCAACACTAATAAAGACAGGTAGCGGAACGGTATCAGGAGGAAGAAAAAGAAGAAGAAGCAGAAAACAGTTGACTCATCGAAACGCGCGTTTCCTACGAAGCCTGGGCTTCATCGTAACATACTAACATACCATCTATATACACACACAGATGTCTAACGCAATGTATACCATGCTGGACGTGACGAGTACATCGACTTCCGACGATCGTATCACGAAGATCGAGGTGCACTCTGACAATCCGTATGCTAACACGACGTTCGATAATAACGACAAGATAAGAATACCCATTCAGCAACAAGATCTGTACACGCTTCCGTGCGGAAGTTATCTCTACCTCGAAGGACGCGTCTCTGTAATGGCACCCGCGGGGGCTGCACAGGACGCGAAAGGTGCGAAAGTTTTTCTGGATAACAACTGCGTCGCGTTCATGTTCGATGAGATTCGCTACGAATTGAACGGAGTGGAGATAGATCGTTCCAGAAATCCGGGAATCACCACCGCGTTGAAACATTACGCGTCGTTGTCCATCGACAGGAGCAAAACGCTGATGAACGCTGGTTGGGACCATACCATCGAACACGACCGCGACATTTTTAGCAGCGCGTCGTTCAATTTCTGCGTACCCATGAACACGCTACTGGGATTCTGCGAAGAATTACAGACGCGTCGTGATGAACGCGCAACACGAGTTGATCCTGATTCGCGCGCGACTCGATACGAACGTGATGTACGAGGTATCCCTAAACCCCGGGATACTACCGCAACTGGAAATACGTAAGATACAATGGCGTATGCCGCACGTCGCGTTAGAAGATCTGCAAAAACTGTCGATGCTGTGTCTCCTGCAAAGCGATCGACCGATCGCGATGAGTTTCCGATCGTGGGAACTGCACGAGTATCCGTTGCTGCAAACGACTACGAAACACACGTGGACCGTGAAAGCCTCGTCGCAGATCGAAAAACCGCGATACGTGATATTCGCTATGCAAATCGATCGAAAGAATAATCTCAAGAATACCGCGAGCAGATTCGACGCGTGCAAACTCGTGAACGTACGATTGTTTCTGATTTCCGAGACGTATCCGTACGACGACCTGAACCTAGATTTCGATAAATCTAAATACGCTCTCCTATACGACATGTAGGGGAGAGTGGGTAGGTTTGGGTCAGATTTCAATTAATCTCTAATATTGACCAAAACGAGGGAGAAACACGCTTCAAATGTGCATAGTTTTAATTAGTAATGTTTTACCATCGATGTTCCATAAGCATTTCATTTTATTATTCTCAAATCTTTAAAATTATAAAAGTTCTAAAAGTAATAATTTGACCCATACCTTCCTTGTGTGAGGTTTGGGTCAGGTAATGGGGATAACGCACGGTGTCACACGCCGAACTGTCCGCTTTGGCCGCATCCCCCCCCATTCCATCTTCTCGCGGAGATGGAGGCGGAAGTTTATTCCGCCGTCCGCGCTCTCCGCGAGGCGGGGGACCCTGCGGCCTTAGGACAAGAAGTGGCGGTACGAGGCCAGGCCCGGCGACGCACCGGCGACAAGTGGGTCGAGTGGTTGTCCCTCCCCGAACATCGGGAGGGACGCGTCGTCGGGGCGCTTCTGCCCATTCTCGGTGAATGGGCAGGGCGTAGGTACGGTTGGCTTACCTTCCGCCTGACGCAGGTAGTCACCGGACATGGTTGTTTCGGGGATTATCTGTGTCGCATAGGGCGGGAGGAGACGTCGTGGTGCTACAGCTGCGACTCGGGCGAACTGGACTCGGCGGATCACACCCTGGCGCGTTGCCGGGAGTGGGCCGACGACCGCCGAGTCCTGGAGGCGCAGCTGGGCCCCGATCTCGCGCTGCCGGCAGTCGTGCGCCGGATGGCAGAGGATCGGGGCTGCTGGGAGGCCGTGTCCCTCTTCGCGGAGCAAATTATGCTCGAAAAGGAGGAAGCGGAGGGGGACAGGGAACGGTCCGGTCATCCAAACCGTATCCCGCGGCCTCCCGGCCGACGACGGCGCGCGCGCAACAGATGACCCGGGGCCGGGGGACGCGGTCCGGCGACATTGTAAGTCGCCCGCTCCCCCAGTATTGGTCCCGGCCGCGCGCCGTCGTTGACCCCCCCCCCCCCCCCCCAAAGCTGATCTAGAAAATCCCCAATTTGCTGCTACTTGCCTAGCCGAGATGTTACTTTGTAGGATAAGTTGCACAGCTTGGGATATTTGTTCGGGAGTCTTTCTCTCTCTCTCTCTCTCTCTCTCTCTCTCTCTCTCTCTCTCTGTCTTTCTTTTATAAATACGTGGCATTGTATACCTGTAAAATGTAAATAATAGTAACTTTTAAAGATTAAAAAGAAAGGCGGGATGTATGGGTCGACCCAAATCTCCCGCACACTTCTGACCCATACATCCGGCATCTGAACGTTCATAATAAAACACCTGTGTTAGTCAAGCAACGTGTTTTAGGTTACAATTTATAACCTACATCTGTTGCTTCAATATAAGTTCGTCTACTAAAATTTTTTCCAGCACTATATATTTTATATAAGTTTATAACAACGACTTATTTCGGATACCAATTTAGATTAAACTTACCACGAAAATGCACTTCTACTTATAGAAAATGAATACGCACTTTAAACAACTTACCGCTTTGCTCAGGAATTCCCCTACTACTGCTTCAACGAATAATACATATGCGAATAAGGTATGTATAACAAGGATAGAAATACATTAACTGACCCAAACCTCCCACGACCCAAACCTACCCACTCTCCCCTACGCGAGATTTACCCGTTCGTACTACGGCTACGGCGAACCGTTGCTGAACGCTGCCGAATTTGTGCGATACGCCCCTATCGCGATCATCGACTGTTCTCGACAGAACGAGTCTGTGAAGAGTGCAACGGTGGACGTGCGAATCGACTTCGAGTGCAGAGATAACGTACCCGCTAACACCACCGCGTATTGCCTGCTCATACACGATCGCATCATCGAGTACAGTCCTTTGACGAATATGGTGCGAAAAATCACGTGATTCCAACGACTACGTCTATGACTACTACTACTATTACTATACCGATGAGGTTAATCGCAAAACGTCAGTCGCTATTTCGATACCGTCATTACCACTACTACTACTACTACTACATATTATTGTTCAATCATAATGTTGTCCGTCGTGGTCGACCTGCAAGGCTTTAAGACCGCACGTAACACGTTCGTCGCTAAGGAAATTGCGATTCTTGCAAACAATCGAGACACGGAAACGATCGTGCGTCATTGGATTTTCGAACCATGTTTGAGATTAAGCGAGGTTGTGGATGAAAGGATTCTTAGACAGGTTTGAATGAGTCACACACTTTTGCGGTGATAACACGTTGTCCGAGTTTTATTAAAAAATGCACTTTTGAGTGAGTGTGAGTTATAATGAGTGTGAGTCGAGCAACTATGGTTTATATTGAACTGTATGAGTTACTATGAATGTTGAGTTGATTTTAACCACGTGGCGTTGCCATGAGGCGTCCACACAATTCTATTAATTGGTGGACTGGTGATTGTTCAAATGAGTTTGAGTGTTGAGTGAATGAACTGAGTGAATGTACTTGAAGTCTTTACAGGATGAGTGTGAGACTCGTATCTACGGCTCTTTTCTGCAATGCGGCACACACAAGAGTGAAAATATGGCGCACTTCCGCTCGCGCTTCTTCTCGGTTCTACGAGAGCAGCGTCGCTGCTATCTGATTGGCTGATAGAATTGCGTGGTGAGCGGTGATTGGTTGAGCGTTAGATGGTAAGTATCGATCGATCGACTGACCATCGATCGTCGATCAGCCGCTCGTTCCGCTACCCAATAGGTGCTGCCGTGAGAGTGAGTGTGGCGGCGTTGGGAACTATACCATTCCCAAACAAACCACCTTATTCCTACGCTCGAATGTCATCGTTCGAGAAGCGTCAAGCTACCTGGCTCACAACGCATCATCACGGGCTTCGCTGGTCCGACGGTTGGATTCCGTAGCATAGGCTTCCGGAAATGCTCGCTCGCTCGCTAGTGACCGCTGACGTGGTGTTCGTGAAGGGATTGGAGAAAAAGGCTTGGTTATCACAACTGCTCCTAGGAAAAGATATAAACATCGAAGATATCGTTGAGATGTACGAGAAGACTAAGAAGAGGAACAACGATTCCGACGAGGATGATACCGATGGCTACGACGTGGACGATGATTATTCTGGAATCTTGCCTGGCACGATCGTTCCTAAGCTGAAATAAATATCCTCAACGAACACCGTAAGATGCGCTTTCCACAAAGGCAACGGTGAATGCATGTGCACGCTGGAAAACGTACAGAAAATTTGGCAGTATATGCGTTCCGAAATTTAATGTGAAATTAAAAAAATTATGTATATGAATAAAATTAACTATTTCATGAAAGAATAACATATTTTACCATTCATTCTCCTCCTCCTCCTCCTCTTCCACCTCTTACAACGACAATGACTATCATCCCACCACCAATAAACTATACTTTTGCACATGTGTGTGTGTGTGTGTTTGTGCGCAAACCACTATAAAAGCGGTACCGATCGGTCTTACGGACCACATTACATTGTATACGTTCGTACCTGCACAGTTTTAGTATTCGCAACCGTTCAGTATACTCGTGTACAGTGTATTCAAAATGTTTAACCGACATTTGAACGACGCTTCATACATGGTCGATAACCCGCTCAACCACACCAAAAACATGAATTTTCCGAATATAAGGTACATAGTACACATTTGCATACTTTTATATTTACACGTAACCGATGAACGCATTAACTCTGTACGTGTTTCTTACAGCGATAAATCGAACTCATCGCCTAAGAAAGACAACATACGAATCATGGGACGTGATTATCCATTGACATTAACAACCTACAAACGTCTGGCTATTGGAATTCGCGTCGATCGGGATTAGTGTAGCGTTGAAATCGCTGTAGTTGATAGCAAATCTAACGAACTGTGCTTCCCGATGTCTACGTGGAAACTTCTGGTACAACAAGAACATGAGATACTTCAACGTTTCCGTAACGAGACAACTCCTTCGCCTCAAGACATTATCATCATTGATCATTTAAGCATCGAATTCACGAAAATCAATAGTCAACGGATTGCTAAAATACCGGAGGGTAGTTCAAGTATATACATGGCCGAAGCTACGATACGTCAAATGTTTAAATACGATAGTTGTATAGATCATACGTTCTCGTAGTTATCGGAAATTATGAATTCCGTAAGCACAAAATACACATCCTTTGTCGCAGTTATACGTGCCGCTACGACACCAGTGGCGGACTATGGAAAACTTATTTCAGAAAGCGAATGCTTCGAACCACATTCTTTGTTAGATTGCGAATTACTAGCATTATGTATTGGTACGATGATAAACGATGCTCGCAAAGTGTCGTGATACTGTATACATGTACATATATCCCGAATGAATACAATACTTTTTCATACGAGTACCTGCATTGTTTGTTACCTTACACATTCCTTTCCTATTCATACACACAATACCTTGATGCAGTATCACATCTCTCGCACCCAATATGTTCTTGCTAATCATCTCTAGCCCAAATGGACTATCGACTATCAAATTCTGATGCTGCGTGATCACTGGAGCATATGCGTGTTTAAACGTTCTCGGTATCTGACCGTCCGCTGGTACAGTTCGATGTTTCGACTCGGTTATGTTTTGACTGCGGCTATGTTTCGGCTCTCTCTCTCTCTCTCTCTCTCTCTCTCTCTCTCGCATCGGTCCGCTTTGAATGTTCGCGGTTCCGATATGCCGCTTATTTTTCGCCGAATTTTGTTACCACCCACAGCGTGTGATGAGTCGTATGCGGTGCACCATGCATCACCTCGTGTGTGTGTGTGTGTGTGCTCGCGCGGGCGCTTGCGTTTTTGGGGCTCATGTGATTTGCCCCCCCCCCCCTTGCCCTAATGTACTTCTAGTCGCGTGCGGTTTCCCCCTCCACATTCCCATGTCCTTGGCGACGTGCCGCCTTCCCCCTCCACCTGCTCCACGGTTCGTCTTCCCCACTTCCACGGGTTGCGTTCCCCACACCCGCCTCCCCCTCGCCTGCGGTCCGGTACCCCGCACCCCGCTTCACCCCTCGCCACCAATTGATTTAGAACGCCCCTATTATATCTACTAAGCTGAAATACCTCTGCATAATCTCTTTTCATACATATAAGTGATTTGTGTGTTATATTTTTTTTTGCAAACGAATAAAGCCTCTATTACCGAATTTGAAGTCCATTTTGGCAGTTTCCATTAATAACATGGTTTCTCAAAGCCATATTTATATTATTATTTATGTAATGTACAGACAGCTTTCTATTATTTAAGCAAGGCAGTAGGGAAAACGCACCAGTAAATGAACACTTAAGGCTAGTGAATGGACACTTTTATAAAATTATGTTTGCAGCGCGATTGATTCCACGTGTTGCGAAAATTGTTTCGATATGAAGCGAGAAACTAGAAGAAGTCTATAATTAATTAGTTGCTTATTTTAGTAACTTATTTTACTCGTTTTAGTAAAAAATGTCCATTCACTGGTAGTGTCCATTTACTGGTATGTTTACTCTACGCATCTAAAATTGCATCAAAGGTAAAACTCATTAAAACTAATCAGTGAGATGCATGAATCAGTATTATAACAGCACATTCGTACATGCATTACTTGAAGTGTAATCTTATTCGGCTATTTTGAAAACCACACGAATAATAAATTGTGACGACCACTCCACGTGGGCGTCACTCGGGATCGGATTGACTCCTGCCGATAGCTCAGTCGAGTCGCAGGGTTAGACGATTTAAGTCTTTCGTGGTGTTAAATGCATTTATTAAATATATATATATATATATACAGTCCTTATGTGTACAGTCCTATATATGTACAGTCCTTAATCCTAGGTCCTTAGTGCTATGGATATTATGTTTGGAGTAGTATGTTGGCTATTGGCCTCAATCAAAAATAACGCGGCTTTTGCGCCGGAGGTATGTCGTCGCTTGAGGGTCGGACTGAGTCCGGATCCTGCGATTATGGTACGATTATACGGCGGTACGGCCGGTCGAGGTCGGGGCGAGGACTACCTGCCTCGGCTGTGGTACAGAACGGTACGGAGGCGCTTTTGAGAGAGCCCGGGCAAAGTCCAGTCGCTCTCTGTTAGCGGTACGAAGGTACGGAACGGTACGGCGGTACGGAAGTACTTTTTCAGGGAGCCTGGGCATCATCCAGCCACTCCACTGAAACTGTACGTGGTTACCTAAGGAGTTGTACGCTTTGAGCGTCGACAACGGTTGAATCCGGGCAACATCCAGTCGTTCTGGCCGTGTGGTGAGAGGGCTCCTTAATCCCCACTCGAGTACTTTACTTCGGCCGCCGCGGGTCTTATATCTATCGTGCGTTAATTTTCACTTGCGAGAAGAGGGCGCGATCTATTGGCGCGGCGCGTACTAATTGCCATAAGCGCGGATCGCGATGTGGAGGGGGCACTCCGGGCCGTTGCGCCTTGGCACGGTTTGACTTTACTAGTCTCGTGACGTTTCGTCACAAAATAATGCGTGAAGATGTACAATGACTTTGCAAAATACATATGTTATTGAAATGACGCAGAATCACATTGATGCCGATAACCTTGTCGAACCTTCCGATTTGCATAACGCAATGTGTAATATGTATATGAATGTTACAGTTAATATTAAATTTAATTATAACATTATAGCAGTTTTCATTAATGATGTGGCTGCATAAAGTAATATTTAAACATTCGCAGTCCCCTTTTGTATATGTTGTATTGTTTGAAATAATCATACTAATAGAAGACGATAGATACATTGAAAATTACGCTTTGTAATTGGTACAATAATGATATTCTTCGTAGAAATGATTGAAACAAAAATACTTGCAACACCATGCACATCGCATAAAAGCCGGCTCCTCACAAATACTACAATTGAGTATAATCTTTTCATTCCTGAAGTAACAGAAATCTACAGGATTTTGAAATTCGCTGGGATGCGTTTCTAGATATCCGCTGTTAAACCAAGCATATTGAAAAAGGTTTTTGAATCTAGGCGAATAAAACTGGTTGTGGGTTAGGGACTGCAATTTAATTATTTCATTACGTAAGTGCAAATTGACATCTCTCTCTTGGAGAATCACATTATCCGAAAATGTCCGCACGAAATTTTTCCAAATCCGGAATCCAAACACATCTAAAGGCTGAACGATGCCCGTCGTTTTTTTTTTTTTGGAATCATTGAAAAAGTTACTTCCTTGTCTTGTAGAATCAACTGCTGTAACTCATTTGGGCAGCGTCCCGTCCACGAGTCCAGTAGGAGCATGCTTCTACGGCCAGTATTCGGTGGATACACTTCGGTAAACCAAGTTATAAAATTTTCAGACGTGAGTTTTCCTGACTTTGAAGCTCCGATGTAAATATTAACCGGACGGAATAGTGTTATTTGCACTATCGGACCAAGCGTTCCTGTAGATTCCTTCAAAACTATGTATAGTGGTGAAAGAAGACGTCCGCTTGCTGATATAATAGGCATTATAGTGTAGCTATGTGTTGTAGAAGATACCGATTGAATCATCGCTTCTACCGTTTTCAATCCTAATTTCGCCAATGTTCGCCCAGAATGTATTTCAAAGTTGAAGCCAGTCTCGTTTGCATTATAAATTTCTTCAACTTCGACAGCTGGGATGTTAGACTTTACGCGAGAAAAAAACTATTCTGCGATATTTTTGATATTGTCAATATCTTCAAACATAAATTGCGTCCTGAATGTTGTTATCTTGCGGGACACAATCCTATGCGCAGTCTAAAGGTGGGATCTCCTACACGCGATTGGTCGCAGTGATTTGACCCAGCGGCTGGCCCTAGGCTGATTCTCCTCGCCTGCGACTAGGGGTGTACTCGGGACGGGCCGGAAACTTTCGGGCGGGATCGGGCAGGGTCCCGAGACTCGATTCGGGCTACAAGCATAGTCGCCATAAGCGGGCAATTTGATTTCAGGTCGACTCGGCAAAACTCGGACGCGATCGGACGATTTGGTTACCAGTAATAGATCAAAATTATTACCTGCCACCATAGAAAAATTATGTTTCTTACACGTTAATTTGAAATAATAAAATATTCGCCTTCCGGCATATTGTTGTTACTATGAAACATCCAGGAAATATTCCTTTCTGTATGCAAAGATAAAAAAATGTCGAATCATATTAAGCTACTTTATAAAAAAGGTGTTTGATTTTCTTTCGGCAAAGATAGAAAACTATTACTGGATCTACAGAAATGCATAAAAAGTTCAAAACACCTTCATCTGTATTCCAGTGGGAATCTTTTGACCTACAATTTGTTCTATAATTTTTAAAATCTTTATTTCTGACTTCATCTTGGGTCTCTCCACCTAATTGGCCGATTGCAAGGTTGATAAAATATAATATATTTTGGCAGGAATGTATCAACACTTTGTGAACAGTGTTTGGTACATAGGATAACATGGATACAGATTTACAAATATTTCTGCATGTTTTGCCTTGTGGGACAAAAGTGGGCTCAGAGCGAGGCGGAAATTCCAATTATTTTTTACAGCCGGTAATTTAGAATTTTTCGAAGCGAAATTTCTTCATTCGTTTACGATAGGCAATAATTGCTTGTTTTCGAAGCGTTCGTCGGAAAGAATTTGTGTACCTGATGTCGAACAGGGACAATCGACACCGTTCCGTTTGTTTGCAGGGGTTTGAACTTTCTTGGCCCTGAATTAATCCGTTCATTGCTCTGTTACCTGGTGCTACACAGGGACTTGGGACCGGCACGTACCGTTGTCTACCACCGGCTCGCGGGACCATAACCGCGACCCTGGCGAGACGCTCTGACCAATGATACCAGATCGAGGAGAGTTCCCTCGAGAATTTCCCCCACCTCACGCACACTACGTCAGAGCAGCATGTCCGTGAGTTGGACACCGAAGTGCCGAGCTCACGAACACGCTGCTCCGGCGTAGTGTACGCGAGGTGGGGGAAATTCTCGAGGGAACCCGTCCTCGATCTGTCATCACTGGCTCTGACCGATCACACTGATGAATTTTTCACAGCGAGGTAAAAATTCATTCGTTGTTTACAAGCGGTAATATTCATATTTTCCCAAGTACGTTTCTACAATATCCGTTTGCCACATTTCTAAATGGCAAACAAGCACGTGGTGGGGTCTTTAAGAACTTTAGGCATTCTACAGCCTGAGTTAATCCGTATATTGCTCTGTCAGTGGATGGTACATATATATTTTGGAACCAAATGTGGTAGATATTTTCTTCCCCCACTTCGTCAACAGAGAGGGGGTCCCCCCTTCTCGAAGAACGATGTTTCCAAAATGTTAGTTTCATAATTATATCAAAACAACAACTACTTTCATGTCATTTTCTCTTCTTTATACAATGAAGTGAAAAATATAAATTAGTTGAAAGCAGAAACCTTGTAGGTACTGTACGAATTCTCATTATTGTTATACCTGGTTATGGATGGGTATTCTTTCATTGGCATACATTTATATTCATAATACGATATCATTTGTTGAGACGAAGTAAAGAAGTTGGAACATAAGGTCATTTAATGTCGCACGAGGTTGTAAATTACATATCGAGGCCTCCAAGAAGTCAGGTACATAAACAACAAACGGTGGTTGTCTCGTTGAACCATATTTCACCGTGATAGGCAATTGTTACAAATCTACATATGCAAGATGGGACAAAGATGATACCAATATAGCAATTAAAAAGTATTATCCAACATCAATACGCCACGCGAAGGGATGGAAGGGAGGTAGTCCGCTGACTGTGTGGAATGCCGCCTGCTTGATCCTCCCGACAAATTCAAGACCGATCTCTTATTTCTCGAGTATAAACACGCAAGGTATAGGGAGGAGATTATATTATGTCCAGTCGGTCCTGCATTCCATTGACGCGAGGCGTACTGGTCTTTCTGCAGAATAATTTCGTTTCCTACCCTATTGCCAAGGAAACATTCTTCAATCTAACATAAGAACATCTTCTTCTTTTGCTAATTGTGCGGACCTTAAAATTAATTTTCGTCCCGGTCAACGTTCCGACCATACTTTTTATTCTTTTATGCTGTAGCGAAACACGGTTTATTGCCTGCCGAGCGTAGAGGAAATAGCTTGTAACAATTGGGGAGTAATCCTAAAAATTGTTCCGCTGTTCTGCAAGTTACTTGGCAGATGTTTCCTAATTACTTTATATCGTGTAGGGGGCCGAAGGTCTAGTCCTAGTGTCATAAAGCTGGAGTAAACCGTGGCCCACTAATAATCCGTTTAGGGCATCACTCATCACGCTACATCATGGAACATCGCGCGTGTGTCGATAGGAATACTGCACTTTCCATGTCATATTTATCAAATTCTTGTAGTTTTATTGGAACTATTGACGCTAATTCATGACCAATTGACGTTATTTTCTTAAATAACGTCAAACTTATTTATTAACACTTTTAGTATCAATTTCCTTAGTAATATTCGGCATTTTTAAATGGCAAAATACAGGATGTTACATTTTTCCCATTTTTGGGGATTTACCCCCACTGTGCGACATAGAATACACGTATTTAATCCATAACTGCAAAATATTCGCGGAGTAACTAATTATTTGCTATTACTTAACAGAATCGACACTACTTGTTTTGGGGCTCCAAAAATTGTTTTCTTTTATATCACCAAAAATTAAAAGACTCGATTTAAAATTCTGCACGAAAAATACATATAATCACAGAGACGTGTTTGTACACAGATCAGAAGTACGCGTCATGATATTTTAACCGTTTTTAGGTGCTCATATTAGTATTCTACAGGTAACATAAAAATACATATCTTTTGAATTCTGACTTCTTTCCTTATTTCTTGAGATTTTGTCACACTGTGGCAATGGGTCGCAGTGCCGAGCCTGCGACCAGGTATAATGGGAAACAGACCCTCCTCGAGTAGCCTAGGCTGGTACTCAAACAGACTCGCGTCAGGCTCCTACGTCTGGAGCATACCCGCCGATCGCAGTCGCATATAGGAGAACAGATACATGCTTTCCCAATGCACCAGTATACTGCGACCAGTCGCTGCGATGAATCGCAGCTACCAATCGCGTGTAGGAGATCCCACCTTTACTGTAGTCGCCCGGGCACTCGAATACTCGCTCGCGGTTCCTCACGTTTCGCGATCGCAGTGGCACGGATCGGCGCGTACGTGTTCTCCCGGTTAGGCCGTTCTCGGTGCGTCGGATGGAGATACACTTTTGCAAACCTGTTCGGCCGCTCGCGTTTCGCAGGTGAGTCTAGGCGCGGTGATGAGGCCGCGATACCTGCTGGCTCGTCGCAACTACCTAACTCGAGCTCTCAAAATCGAACGAATCTTTTCGCGGCTCTCGATCGCGGGGTGAACCTTGAACGATCCCCACGAGTGGGGATAACTGCCCCGTCGACAGCTGTCGCTTGCTTCACTAATTCTTAGATTATTGCGAAAGAATCGGGGCCTGGGCCGAGCGCGGTCGTTGTCCTTAACGCTGTTGCCACGGCTCAGCACAACGCGATTGCTACACGCGGGGCGATTCCGCCGAATCGCCTTTGCGAAAGAAAGCGACGCGAGGACAGCAAGCACGGAATGGACCGATAGGGGCATGTAACAGTACCGTAGAGAGTTTTCAAAATTTCGAAATCATTTTCGAGAAAATGGGAAAAGAAAAATTTTGGCTGGCCTCCCATTTTTTGAAAACAGCATTTTTCCAAATTGTACTGTATTGTACTAGTTGTGCCGATCATTGTACCGTTCGAAGAAATGTTGAACTCTTTTGGTTTCCGAGAAATATCCAAATAATCAAAGTAACGAGTCATTCTACTGAGAAAAAAAAATTGCGAAAAATTAAAATCTCCCTGCTGTACCAGTTTGTACTAGGTTTGTACCGCGTTGTACCGCTCGAAGAAATTGTTTAACTGTTTTGGTTTCCGAGAAATATCCAAATAATCAAGGTATCGAATCGTACTGCTGTGAAAAAAAAATTTGCGAAAAATTAAAATCTCCCTACTGTACCAGTTTGTACTAGGTTTGTACCGCGTTGTACCGTTCGAAGAAATTGTTTAACTCTTTTGGTTTCCGAGAAATATCCAAATAATCAAAGTATCGAGTTGTACTACTGTGAAAAAAAATTTGCGAAAAATTAAAATCTCTCTGCTGTACCAGTTTGTACTAGGTTTGTACCGCGTTGTATCGTTCGAAGAAATCTTTAACTGTCACGTCCCGGGTTAAGGATTTAAGGGAACAAATGACATAGTGGGGTTTTACATAAAATCCAGGCGCGAATCTATAGTTCAGCGCACCGGGAGGCGAGGGAATCAGGTATTTAATGGTGTAATTCTGCACACCAGCCTTTTCGATCGTCAGGCGAGAAATGTGAAATTCTGCACGCTAATCGTTTCGAACGGCCACACAGTGGTTCGACTATACTACATGCTAGCTGGACAAAATTATTTTTTCGCGGGTTTGGGTTTATATGGGGTTCAAATTGTTAGAAAACAAACCTGATTCGTATTATAGTTTATTATTTTACTAAAAATATCAATAAAATAAAAATATGACTAATTCAATAAAAGAAAAAGAACAAAACGACAGTATTGTACTTTAAATATAATTATCAGGTGTAACATCATGTCTATTCCTGTAATTTCTGAGTTTTAAAGTTTAAAACCTGGTTTTTGAAATCAATTTTCTCTGCATCGCTATTAAAATCGTGTTTTACTATATGTTCCACGTCGATCCACGCGACAAGGGTTAAATGTACAGAAAGTAGAGACTTTCTAGTTTATTTTAATCAAACGATCGATCTGAAAAAATTTGCAAAACTATATTTTCTGAATTGTTTTCGAGCGCGCCGCTAGGTAGCACTACTCAGTGCATTAAAATAGTGTTTTACTATATGTTCCACGTCGATCCACGAGACAAGGGTTGAATGTACGGAATGTAGAGACTTTCTAGTTTATTTTAATGAAACGATTGATCTGCAAAAATTTGCAAAACTATATTGTCTGAATTGTTTTCGAGCGCAACGCTCGGCAGGAGTGATAGCACATTTGTTATATTTCCAACTTTATACGTAAGAGCGCGTTATATTGCAAAACAATTGCTTCTCCACACGCCAAACAATCGAATGAATAGCGTCATCTCGTTTCCTTTTGTGTTTTTCATATGCAACGAAAGGTTAGTCAGTAGGTTTATTCTGATAAAATAAATAATATGAGTATTAGTTTTAATAGCCATTTTATGTTAGATGAGCCAACTGTCCCGGTCTTACCATATATCCAGGAGGGAGCTTTTCAATCTTTGGCACTGTTTGGGATTGGTCGCAGAGATGCGACCAATTTGCGCTTGCGCACTGATGCAAGGAACCGCGGGAGATTTGACGCGTCGCTGGCGGCGGTGGGGCAACTGAGTGGTCGCGGAGACGGCCTAGTCGGGCCATCTCTTGATTGACACCTGGACTAATTACGCCCCCCTAATTTGCATAGCATCACGCGATCTTACGTGGCCCTCGCGGATTGGTCAGGTGTCCGCGTTCTCGATCCTGTGGCTTGGCTCGTGCTGTCTCCGCGATCGCTCTCTTCTGCGTGAATCGCGACAAGGTGCACCTCGTGGCTATTGTTGCGGAGATCTTTTCGCGAAGAGCAATCGGCGCTCCGATTATCTATTCCGTGCTTGGAATTTCCATACACGCACTTGCGTGTCCGTTAATTAAATTTAAATAACTACTGTGACTATAGCTCGGTAATAAAATAAACGTGCTCGTTTATTGTGACGCCATTAAAATACATTGAGAAACTTTACTACCAATCCGCGTGAGTTAAGTTTATTGTGCGGTAAAGGCAAGACGTAGGTGCTCCACGGTCTTGCTCGAACAGGCACAATTTTCGAAATCTGGATCAGTTTGATCAACTTTGTCAGCAAATTTTACGTAAAATTAGTTGTATTTATGCACCAGACATAATTATTCGGAAAATAAGGACTAACATATCAAAAACAATAAGTCGAATAAAAGATCGGTGGAATATATGTGGTCGGCAACGAGAATATTTTTTAAATAGATTTTCTGATTGGCTTAAAGGAAAAGATTTTGTTTTATATGAAGGTCCACTTGACATCACTGAGATAGCTGTACCGTCAAGTTCTCGTTCTGTTGGAAGGCCAATGAAATCTTTTGAAGAGTCTCCGTATAAAACTAAGAAACGTAGAGTGGTGAAAATTACACAAGAAAATTCTGTAAATGAAATAACTTTTGCTGCAGAAATAGCTTTACGTTCAAATGGGTAAAGAAGTGCTGCTAATCTTGTTAGTAACGCGGTATGTTTTGCAAAGGAAATAAAGTCTTTGCGGAAAGAAAATTGCGAAAAGAAGACAGAACCAAGAACAATGACACCCGATGAGGCTTTGGCAATGTATGTCGATACGAAGAGTACTTCCTTTTCCTATAAACTTAATAGGAAAAAAGCTTTAAGCTTAGGACAAAAAATGTATCCCTCATATTATTCCGTAATAAAAGCTAAACGAGCGTGTTTGCCTCCTTGTAGTGCTATTTCAATTACAGAGGCAAGTGCGGAACTCTCTTTGCAGGCAACGTTAGACCATTGGGTAAATCGCTTGTTAAGCTTTAATGACAATATATTTAGAGCACAAAATGACCTACAATTATTTTTTAAATGGGGTTGTGATGGGAGCTCCGGGCATAGCATGTACAAACAGAAATTTGCATCTGTTGAAAGTAATGATGAATTTTTGTTTTTAATTTCTTTTGTGCTCATAAAATTGTGTAACCAATCTACATCAGTTTGGGAAAATCCAAGTGCCTCTTCAACGAGATATTACCGCCCCTTAAAATGCATTCTACAGAAAGAGACTGATGATCTTGTTAAAACCGAAGTAGATAAAATTCAAAGGCAAATAGATACTCTAAATCCGACAAAAGTACATATCGATGCAAATGAGGTCTCAATAAATTATAAGTTTTTTTTAACGATGGTGGATGGCAAGGTATGTAATATACTTACAGAAACGAAATCATCTATGACATGTTATATTTGTGAAGCAACTCCTAAATCGATGCACGCTGAGCCTGCACAAGGAAAAGTAGACGTGGAAAATTATCGTTTTGGCTTGTCAACATTGCATTTCTGGATAAGACTGTTGGAATGTATGTTGAATATCAGCTATCGGATAAACATCAAGAAATGGCAACCCTGCTGGAACTGCCAGTTAGAACCGCATTAAAAATTTTTAAATCCGGATTAATGCGGTTTTCTTCCCGTAAATTGCAGATTGAACCAGATGAAATATTTTCTACCAGTTTCGAACCGGATATGCATGTAAAAATCTTGATGGTATATATCTGTATTTCCTAGCCCAATTTGGCATTGGTTTTACTCGGATTTACATGAAGTAACTAGTAACTTCGTTCATTTTTTAAGCTACTTCTATCTGGAAATCCAGATCCAAACCAATATGGAATCTGTAGGTCTTTTCAAGTTAATTTGCTACCAGTAGTTACCTGTGTTTTCACGACATTAATGGACCTGAAATAGCACGAATTTTCGTATCGAGTAGCCTCAAATTGAAATCAGTTCATAACTGGAAATGCAGGGCGAAATTCAGATGGTATTTATCAGATTTTGGCATCACGTCCGACGATTCTGGCATCAGTGGATTGGAGTGAAAGATAGGAAATAAAAGTAGAAGATGGCGGGAATAGGCGTTCAAGGGGAAGCGGAAAAGAGTACAGTAGGAGGTGAAAGCGTAAGATAAGAGCAGAATAAGAGTAGGCTAAGAGAAAGGAAAGCGACGGGGCGAGAAAGCGGAGAGAGAGATATAGCGAGAGCGGAAAATAGGATAAGAATAGAAAATAAAGATAGGGTTAGGATACGTTTTCCTATTTTCCCCCTTCTCCCTTCTTCCTGTTTCCTACAGTCTATTCCTTCCTATTTCTCTATTTCTCTATTATTCTTCTCGTACCCCTCACGGCCCATTTCCCCTTCCCATTCTTCCAGCCAAACCCTTTCCATGCATACTCTTTCCTCTCTCTCTACCCGAATCGAATGATTAGTTTCTCTACAATTTGCATTAGAAGATTACCTACTTTTTCATGCCGTCACAGTATAGTATAACCCCTTAAGGTGATGTCATCAAAATTTGCATCAGAGTCAAAACTGGAAATGTACCCTTTGAAAGATCCTCATATATACGGTTATAATTTTATAATAAACAAAACATTATTTACCACATGTAATGTATTTAAATTATCATAAACCGCCTTTTGACGCGAGTACAGTATATGGTATTTCGTTATAGGCACGCGATTCTTGGTAGTACAGGTATTTTCCAAGTATTAACATTATAATAATAGGTATTTTGACGTGAATACATATAACATCTCGTTATACGCATGCGGCATTTGGCACGTCTTATAGCGCTTAAACGTGTAAACACACTCATCAGTTCCGTGATAACACAGTGCCGGCGTGCCAGTGGTAAGAGGAAGAGAGGCACAGAGCATCTCTTCTCCTTACCTCCGGTACATTCGGCACTGCGTCGTCAGGGAATTGATATGTGTGCCCAAACCAGTGATGCCAGAATCGTGGGACGCGGGACCACACGCTTACCCCCACTATCACCTATCGTCGTCTCCCACTATGCCCTACCGACGACCCCCACTTTCTTCCCATCGCACTGCACACAAGCATATCTCTACCCCTGTCTGTGTGCTCGGCAGCCGAACAGGCAGCTCACACGGACAAGAGTAAAAATGTGCTTGTGTGCAGTGCGGTGGGAAGAAAGTGAGGGACGCCGGTAGGGCATAGTGGGAGACGACGATAGGTCATAGTGGGGGTAAGCGTTTGGTCCCGCGTCCCACGATTCTGGCATCACTGGCCCAAACCTTAACTGGTGGCCCGTGGGAAGCGGTCCCTGACATAACTTAAAATTCCGGAGTAATATAAATATTTACCCTATTCGGGAAATGTAGAACAAAATTTAACAATTGAAAATGATTTGTCACTTTTCAAAAGGACGAATAATCATCTTCTTCCAAATTTGAATCATGTGGACCAGAGTTATCATCACTATCGTTCTTTTGATTATCCTCAGTTTCCTCTGGAATATTGATATTTTTTTTCACCGTTCGAGGTGGGCGATTTAAATCGGAGATTTTTTAACTGATAATGCTACCAATTCGACGCAACCACAAGTCCACTTCGGTTTGGCTACATTTTAATGACCGCAGATGATATTCGAATATATCTGAAATATATCGATAATTTGTGAATTATTATTGAAGGTAGTTGAAGAGAAAACCAAATGATTTTTTCATTAAAAAATGGAAAAAATTTGGAATCATTTAATTACCTGTTATGGCCCGTAATTTCAAAGGATCGAGGGGTGTTTTGGCGATACCGTTCTTCACTTTAGCATTTGATCTCCCTTCCACACTGCTGGTTTTAAGAGTCTCAGGGCCAAACAAGGCCAATGCCATGTTTTTTACAAAAATCTGTTTTGACCTCTTTGCATTATATATAACTGCGTCAAAAGTGCCTTTGGGTAGCCAAAGACCTTGACCTACATGAATCTAGAATACATACAACATTTCTTATTATAAACACATGATCGTTATTCATTTCAACAGATTTCAATATTTTTCAACGTAATTCAATACAATGTTTCCACCAAGGATTACGTCTCTATGAATTGAAGAGCAGAAAAATAAAAAACCGACGAAACTCACATTCTCCACATATGTGCATCATACGTACCATATTATCAGTTCTTCTCAGAAATCCCACGGAGGAAACATTTTCTATTAAATTCTGCTGGGTTTGATTTTTCGCAGATTCAATATCTATAGAGTAAAATTGAAAATTTTAGAGTTAAATCAAGCTTTAAACCGTAATTAATAAAAATATCTGATGTGAAATACAAATCATGAAAACATCAGAGAATTTCACATCATTTCTGTATCATTTCAAAATATACAAACTAGAGCTGTTGTTTTCGCCCGGGTACCCGAGTACCCGGGTACCCGGGTACCCGTGAGACACCCGGGTAGACAAAATTACCCGGGTACCCGTGAGATACCCGGGTAGACAAAAATTACCCGACTACCCGGATACCCGTGAGACACCCGAGTAATTCTGATTTGACAGCCGATCGTCTTTTAACTTTCGATCATTTTCGGCTAACATCACTAATGAACGGAATAAACTTCAAGCAATTAAATGTGATATTGTCTGCGCGTTATGATTATGTAGGGCGCCTTTTATCGATGGTCACAGATATCGAGGACGCTGTATCAAGCTCCTGTTCAATTTTCTTCCGTTTCTCTCCATATAACAATTCCAAGTTTGCAAACGTTTGAAAAGAGTTTTGGGGCACAGGCATCGATAATCGGCATTCACCACGGTCATAAAATCTTTAAAATCCGCACTATTGCTAAATGAAATAGACAGTATGTTTGCCGGAACTACCCTTGTCAGTGCTTAAGTTATCTCCTCCTCTCATTTCGCCAAAAATTAGCTCCTCTATACCTTATTGGGTACACAATCACTATTATCACCTCTCATAGATTAATTTCGACAGTTTAATCTGGCACAGGTCATAAACCACATAATTCTTATTTTCGGAGTTTGGGCAGCGTTAAATACGTTAACACGAAATTACCCAGCTTTTACAGTGAGCCATAATCAAATAAATTAATCTATAAATAATTGTCAGTACTTATTAACTGAAAAACTAATTACTCTATATTCAATACATAAACGATTAACAAGATACAAACCAGAAATATGATTACACCACTGCAAATAGTACAAAGGTTATTATTAAAGTAACAATAATTCCTGTTCACTGACTAACTAAATTAACTAATATCAATTATATATAGTAACGCAATTAACGAGAATAATAAAAATAAACATACAACAAAACAAACAATAGGAACAATTTAACTTAATTGGAAGTTTGGAAATCTTGGAACGGAATTTCTGGATGGTCCGATTCGCCCCAAGTTTCGGGGCAAATCGGACATTTCTCACTTTTTCGTTTTTTCTTTATAAATGAAAGATTTTATGTTTAGTTTCAATTTTTATATATTCAAATTGAAGCCAAGGGTGTACTGGTTACGAATATATAATAAAATATTAGTTTTTTTTTAATGATTAACTATTGTCTTTTTACCGCCAAACAAAGTCAGCCAGCCGCTGACTTGCGGCCCGCCTGAACATTTATGTACATCTTTTGAACTGTAAAAGATATCAGAATGAATTTTTTGCCACAAAATAGGATAAACTTATCCCTTTCTAAATTTGTATAAATATAATTTGCGTGTGAGCAACTATTCAATGCATGTATTTAATAATGAAACATAAAAAGTTTGTAAAACTCATATCAAACAAATACACGTGTTGTTTTACTTATTTCGGAAATAAATTTTTTCATCTTAAATATCATAAAAGTTGGCGGTCTCCTTCACGGGAAGCCGCTAAACAGATCTAGCCCCGACAAACTCCGATTAACGATGCGAACGAAAACCCAGAACGAGTGCATTTTCCTAGGATTTTCCGAGTTCTGCCATCGACTGACGGAGTTGGTTGGGATTAGATAAGACTGATTCCTCTCCTCTTAAGTTAATAGGGGCAGGCACTGTAATAGGGCAAACTACCCTATTGTAGGTGCAAAGAACGTCGACATTTTATGTATCAGAGTCATAATTTCATAACCATAATGCGCAGACAATATCACATTTAATTGCTTGAAGTTTATTCCGTTCATTAGTGATGTTAACCGAAAATGATCGAAAGTCAAAAGACGATCGGCTGTCAAATCAGAATTACTCGGGTATCTCACGGGTATCCGGGTAGTCGGGTAATTTTTGTCTACCCGGGTATCTCACGGGTACCCGGGTATTTGACGGGTACCCGGGTACCCGCCGGGTACCCGAGTACCCGACGGGTCGGGTAGTAACAGCTCTAATACAAACCTTCACTTTGTTCGAAAAAGTTTATTATGCGACATTGAAGGTCCATGTTCAGTTTAGTTGCTTCACTTAGCATTTGCTAAAGCTCCTGATTTTTTTTTTACAAGAGAATCGATTTTGTTCTGTTTCGTTTGCAAGGCTTTGTCCCTCTCGAATTTTTTATTTGTTAATTCTTTGACTTTTAATTTCAATGCTATCAATTCAGCCATCATTGATGACTCTTTCCTCACTTCAACACAATTAGTAATTTCGTCATTTATATCTTTTTTGTTGGCTTTTCTCTTGTCAGATTTAATTCTTTCCGAATCATTTTTGTTCTCCTAAACCCATAAATATTTTGTTGAATAAAAAATATAATGAGAATGAGTTTTGCGGTTAAAATAAACCGAACAATAATTAATGTACATAGGATAACTTACTTTATCATCAGTGCCATATTTTATATATTTGCTTGGATTTGATACCCCGTTTGTGACCTGAAATAATAAAATTTAGTATAAAACTTTCCGTAATATTCGTGCGTATATGATAAACACTTACATCATCAGATATATTCGATATGCGCAATTCTTCATTTTTTGCATTATTGAATGTTTCTCTTAATTCCTCGTGTGATTTCTCCTGCAACGTAATTTGACGATGTCAGCAGTGACATATAATGATACGAGAAATGATTTGAAGTCATTCTCAAATTATGAGTCTCTCTTGAGAAAATATGAAAAGTCACTAGAAATACAACAAACATGGTAATGTAATATAATCAATTTTTTTGTCAGAGTTCTGGCGAAACCAATTATGCGTTTTAAAAGTTCATTTATGTTCAAGTTTTATCACAACCCAACCACCACAGCATTCCACATAAAACATACACAATTCAGGAATATATAGTGAAACTACGTAGTAACTACGTAGTTTTAAGGGGGCCGTCTCAGTTTTGTTATTGTCCGTCTCACCGGGCCTTGAATGTGTGCGGACAGGTCACACAAGCTAAGTTAAGCGTGTACGGATATGCGTGTTGTAAACAATCCGGTTCAACCGATTTTCGTCCTGGAATCGGCCAGAAGGAAGATTTTGTGGGTACGGTTGCCTTCAGTAAACATCTGTGGGGGGTGGGACGGTGCGTTTGAACGCTAATAAGCATTGTACATTGAAATAATAATGAATTTATGAATCGAAAACTGACAGAATGAAGCTTCAAGGCTTCTCCGTTGGTGGCGCTAATGGTGCACTGTAGCTACGTAGCACCAGCGTGACGTATAAATTCATTATTACTTCAATATACAGTGCTTATTAGCGTTCAAACGCACCATCCCACCCCCCACAGATGTTTACTGAAGGCAACTGTACCCCCAAAATCTTCCTTCTGGCCGATTCCAGGACGAAAATCGGTTGAACCGGTTTGTTTACTACACGCGTATACGTACACGCTTAACTTAGCTTGTGTGAGCGTCCGCACACATTCGCGGCCCGGTGAGACGGCCCCCTTAACTTACATTATCTCGCAAATTAATGAGTTTCCCCTAAATTTGGTAGAAAACAAATATATTCTCCCGCTGATCCGAAATGCATAAGAAGCATTTTCTTTTCTATCGCTGAGATATCGAAAACTGATAATACTTTATCTTTACGTATAATTTTTTTTATATGATTTAGTTCAATTGGATTGGTCATTGAAGTGGTGCAAAGCTTCGCGGCTAATATCTAGAGACGCGGTAGCGTCTCGACGCCAAGTACATGAAAAACATCCTATATATATATGTCGAACTGTCGCTGCCGTGTACCTTTACTCATCGCGGAGGCATTCCAACCTAATTTTGACATTTATTATATTATATCTCATCACGCCTGCAATATTTTCTAAATTTAAAGGCATTTTTCTTATGTAAACCGCATATCGGTTTTCGAATAAGACCAATTTCAATAAAATCGGTCCACGCATGACAGAGATATCGTAATATCGTCTCAGGGATCTGCCGAAAACGGTAGATTTTTCTTCTGATTCTTCTTCAATCTCAAATTTTTGTCGACATAATACGTATACGCGTTATTATACGCACACCTTCAGCCAAAACGAACTAATACATGTTTCGTTCATCAATTCCTATCTTCACTATGCAATTTCGTTCATCAATTCCTATCTTCACTATGTGCAATCTACTCCAAATTTTGACAGCTTACAGTCAGGTTATATACAAAATTTGAGATGCCACGTGTTTTTACAAATATATATTATCGTTGTACCATTGAATTGGAATCAAAATGCAGTCTCACATACAATTCCATGAATCTGGAAAGACGTACAATTCCATGAATCTGAAAACACGAAAATTCGTGCTAAATCTAGCGATAACCCCTTTAAGCACAGAAATCTGTAAACATGAAAATGAAAATTGATACTAAAATCAATTAGAGTCTAATAAAACGCATGAATTTGGTAAACATAAACAAATTAATTTAAAAAATACTATTCCATGAAATATACTCAGAAATGACGTTATGAATGGAAATTTTAATTTTCTAACCACGAAAAACATTTCTCGATTTGATAAAACAATTCATGAAATTGTACGTGCTTTCAGATTCATGGAATTGTGAATTTCAACAGCTGATAATTATTATGCTGTAATTGTAAAATATATATAAGGGTAAAGAAACCAGAAATGAATTACGACATACATATAAGGATAAAGAAACAAGAAATGAATTAATGATTACGACATACAGAAACAAAGATTCTTTCAATTAAATTTTTATTATATATTATTTCATACATGCATGGTAAAAATTTCAAAAATCTTATGCGAAAGAAGATGCTTTTCTGTCGAACCTCCTCCGAACAACTTCAAAGTCTGCGACTCTACATAAGAAATCTATTAAAAAATTTGGCGACTTACCTTGTTAATTGAGACAATAATTGAGTCTCCCATTTATTGTAAAAACTAAAGACATTTCAAATTTTGATCACTTACCCCTGATAGCCATCTGCCGTCCGTCTGCAAGCAGTTTGACGGCAGGGTCTGCCGGGAGAGCGCAGGATCTGCCGGCAGCTGCGGTGCAGTCTACGTCCGCATTCGGCTACGGATCTGCCGGCAGAGTCTGCGTGGCAGGGTCTGCCGGCAGATCCACGGCAGATCCGCGGCAGATCCTGCCGCCCGCCTGACACATCCAACAGCGCCATCTGTAGGCCACAATTATGAAACAACGCCCTATCCATGACGTCACATGGACCTACGCACCAACACAAATGTACCGTTATTGCTGTAGGTGTATTCCTAACCTTTCTAGTACGCGTGGAGAATTGACAGGAATCAGTAAAATGGAGCAATGGATTCTGTAAAATATAATAGTGTTTTTAAAGTTATAGTTTTTTATTAAACTTTCAATATTTAGTCTGTAAGCAGTGGTGATTCTACATGCAAAAATAAGTCAATTTTCGACTATTTTTTTGCAGAATCACCATATTCCCGCTTATGTTGGTTCTGAAAACAAGTACAATATGAATTTAGAATTAAAAGGATGAACGTGGGGAGGTATATTTTATTTCTGGTTATACTGAAGTAAAAATGGTATGTTATGTACGTTTTAAATTAGTGGCGCTGAAAAGTGCCGATTGTTGTTCGTTGAGAACGTCGAGAGGTAGTTCCCGTTAAACTCAGGTAAATAAGCACTGAAAAGTACTGTTTGTTGTCTTCGCCAGTAAAAGGAGACACACCTCTCCATTTAATAGGCATATCTCTGAAAAAAAATAACTGCAGTTAAGTATTGTTTTCTCGTGACAGTAAATTATGACTTTTACTGTCACGTGAAAACAGATCTTCATCGGTCGTCTGTTTCTTCTTCCTGTTCTTCATTCCAGAAACTGCGTGGCCTCCTATGACCCTGGGATGATGAGGGCTGCGTTCGTGGACCACGCTTCCTGCTGCGAACCCTCTCCTTAGCCGCCTTCAGCTCTGCTTGCATCCGCAATTGAAAGTCGGATCGCGTGGGCTTCTCGAACTTGATGTTACGACACACACCGTCTGAAAAAGAAATGTATGCAAAGTACGTCAGCATCAATGGAACATACAGTAATAGTAACAATAATTCTACGTAAAAAGATGAAAAGTGCTTATTGCTTCGTACCAAAAATCGCCATCGCGATACGGGTGTCGAAGAGTGATCTGTGTCCTTCGCGGCCAAACCAAGTGAAGGACGACGTTAAGTCGTCCGGCAGTGCTTCCCTGAAGCAGCACTTGATTGCTCCCTTCAAATCGAATCCGCCCATGTAGACGAAATACGATACCTAAACAAAGCGAGTAAAAATTGATGTAAGTATATATTATATACAAAAGTAAATAAAAGAATAATTTCGTTTTCACTTACGACTTTAGAATAGGTGTCGTCATCGATGTCCTCAAAGCAGTCCACCTCCTGGACTGAGGACAAGGGGAGGACTGCTGGCTTAATGGGCCGGCCAGTATTATGGGTGGTCTGGACAGATTTCTGAATACTCATCAACAGAGTATTCATTCTTCTGCAAACAGAACGGATGGAGACGTAAAGTATTAATAAATACGATACACGCGATACTTACATTAGCTCTGCCCCGATCCGATTCCGCCCAGCGAGATCTTCCATGCTTCTGTGAACATTAACATTTATAAGAAAATATTCTTACAGTGATATTTTTATAGCAAAAAAAGAAACATATATATTTACCTATTATCAGGGGGTTGGGTCGGCGCTGTATTATGCTGCAACGGCTCACTGTGGATCACAGTGGCGCGTGCAGACAATGTCCCAGAATCTGTGGTTTCTTCGAAAACGGGAACATTGGCAGCATACGTATCCTGAAACATATTATCCTGGTTAACAGTAGGATCATTGTTTGAGGTTGTTGCACCGTCTTCTTGCAAGATCATCGACAGATCCTGGATGTCCTGGTCGATGGTTGGTAGCTGCGCGATTAACGTCCTTCGGTGCTTCGGAGTTTCCTCCTCCGAAGAAGTGGTTTGATATCGTCTGGGTCTCACGATCACACGTTTCTCCTGCCTCTTCATGCCAGCCTGTAAGGAAAAAAAGTACATATTACGATACTTAGCAAAGGCGTGTGTGTTAGATGTTTCTTCCATTTTACATGCAATATTTTATCCACCAACAATTGTCACCTTTTCCAGATTATATTTGTATGTATCTTAATTGTACTAAACCTCAAGACGAACCTATGTAACATACTACTCAATAATTCGAGTGCAACGCGACAAAGGCTTCAACAGTAGAAAACGTGAAAAAATGACCCATGCAGAAACATTCGAACCAAACGATAAAATAACCCTTCACCAGAGATTAACAAGGATACGTGTACGTATGGTTGTATTTATGAAGAGCAATACAAAAGAAGAAAATATAAGTATTATAGCACGTCACTCACTAGAAAATAGTCGTAACTTACCAAAATGAAGAGACGAAGCTAGAAAGTGAACTTTTTTTTTTTACATGGTGGAAATCCCTAACGGATACCTCACCCACCGTGGGAGGGGTAAGATTATGTGGGGCTTGCACCCACTAAAACCACCATGGTGACCCACCAAGGGAGAGGGACTGACAGCGAGATACTTCTAACGAAAATAAATATTGACGAATTTGAATACTACGATTTCTCGCTGTGTGTAATAACGGCAACGACATAACTACGGGTTTCTCAGGGGATAGGGTCGCCGTTATTGCCAATGGGCGTACTACCGTAAAAAGGAATTCTATAACATTTAGCGCGAACCTGATTGGGGGAGATGTTTAGAATTTCAGGGCTCAATCTGGCGCATTTATATACACCAAGAACGGAAGACTTTATGCCGATATCATAAAAATCATCGACCTCTAGAAATTTTTTAATACCTAAATGATATGAGTTACCGGAGTCCATGCTAATACTGAAAATTAAGCAGATCGAGCCGTCGACTGAGATGCAACAATTATCGCGTACATTGATGCCCAGAGATATGTTATTGAACTCTATCTTGTGGTACTGCGAACAATTGGGGTCGTTACTAAGTGGTCTAGATACGTGAGTAGAAAAATCGACATTATAATGAATGTTTGTGCCATGACATTGTATCTCTCTCATTCTATTAGAAAATTGTTGGAGAGGAAGACTTGGCTTTCGCAGATACTTTTTCAAAATGGACATGTTGTTTTCATATGGAAAAGCAGAACATGAATCTAAATTACCAAGACATCTGACATCGTTGGTTAGGTGAAGTTATAACTATTAAAAGTTGGGCCATAAAGTTGTTCGTTACGAAGAACAAATTTCTCCAGAGATGACTCTGCGAATCTCAAGTGTAGGCTCGATGGAGATTCTGAAACTAAAATCCGTATGGCTGCATGTAAGAATAAGAAATGCTTGTATACGGTTCTCTCCAGTGCACCATTCAGTATAACTGGCCCTGTATACAGCAGAAACTGACGAAATTCGGTCGCTTTATATTTAGAGCATAATTCAATAGCTCTGGGACGTCTGGCAAAGTCTGAGGGGCAATATCTGTTAAGACTCTTCAGTCTCGTAGACAGTATAGAAATGTCTCTGCGGCGCAATTTTGAGAAAGGGGAATATTCTCCATGTACCCACGCAGACAACAGTTTCTTTACTACGCCCAAACATACAAGATGCATGTACTCGAATGGAACTTGCGAAACCATTCCTATCTGTAACAATGGCAATGGGCTTGTACCTAGCTTGTGATGTTTCTGTGACGTTTCTTGTGATGTTTCTAACTGCCTAATGTAATCCTCATCGGTTCGAGGAGAATGATGTATCCCATTGAAAGCGTAATGCCTACCGTTCAGGGTACCAGCAACTGCACATTTGGAACAGGGATGGAAAGACATATGCCCACGATGATTTAATACAAATGCTCGAGCTGGGGCATCGGCTATGAAACATCTCAGTCTTATGGGCAACTTAGTGGAATGAAAATTTATTCCTCCGTTGGACATGATGGCCTCGACGTCTGCAGTAAATTTCTCAAAGAAAATATTGGGGTCGTGTGGTTTTTGGGGACCTTTATAGATGCCTACCACTATCGGCTTTATCCGAGGAATATTTGAAATCCTACATTGGACAGGCCAGATATGAATGGAACTTGATTTGTCCAAACTACATCCATCGGTATGAAAATCTAAATCTAACTGTGTAACAAATGATAACGACAAATTGTTCGGGAGACTTTTAACAATTTCTGCTTCCAGATCGAAATGAATGTATTCTCTTGGTGGCACGACAAATGTGACAGCAGGATTACGTGGCGTAGATACAAGCGTTCTAACATCCTGAGGCAAAATGTACGACCAATCCGAGCGATCCTTTTCAAGCACAAAGGCTACCACGTCGAACAAAGGGTACCACTGGGTATGAGGTACCAAGGGATCGCTTGGATTGGTCGTACATTTTGGCGGTACAGTGGACGACGCCACGGATTGGCTGCGCCGTATTGCCGACATTCGTGATTGGTCGGGACTCTACTTCCTACTTCACGTTTGTTTCGAATTCTCGTTCATTCCGAGGTGGCAGTCATCGACAGCAGTACCAAGGAATTCTGAGCGATATATTTCTTATATTCAAGCGAATCCGAGACATCCAGAAGGCGTAAGTAGTTATGGAATTGAATAATTTAAAATTGTCTACGTCGCGGAAACCCGGAGACGCATTATCGGCGAGACAGAAAAGGAGGGTTATGCGCGAGGTGCGAAAGAACTTACGCGTGCGATACCGTTCCAGATTGAATACGGTCAGTAGAGTAGTGAATAATTCTTCTACCGTGCAAGATGCTGCTGGAACATCTGCAGGTTGCAGTTCGTCCGCTCCTGGTAATTTAATCCCCGATAGTTTCAGTGATAGGCTCGATATAAATGTAGAAAACGCTGGTCCTTCTACTTCCACGTCACGCGTTTCTAATCTCCGCGATACCGTTTCATTGTCCTGTGCTACTTCCTCCGAGCCATCTTTTCGCCAACGGTTAGCGTCTTGTTTCGTAGACAACAATTTGACACACGTTCAAGGAAATAATATATTATCTCTCCTTCGAACACATTCCTGTTTCTCCCAGTTGCCTCAGGATGTTAGAACGCTTGTATCTACGCCACGTAATCCTGCTGTCACATTTGTCGTGCCACCAAGAGAATACATTCATTTCGATCTGGAAGCAGAAATTGTTAAAAGTCTCCCGAACAATTTGTCGTTATCATTTGTTACACAGTTAGATTTAGATTTTCATACCGATGGATGTAGTTTGGACAAATCAAGTTCCATTCATATCTGGCCTGTCCAATGTAGGATTTCAAATATTCCTCGGATAAAGCCGATAGTGGTAGGCATCTATAAAGGTCCCCAAAAACCACACGACCCCAATATTTTCTTTGAGAAATTTACTGCAGACGTCGAGGCCATCATGTCCAACGGAGGAATAAATTTTCATTCCACTAAGTTGCCCATAAGACTGAGATGTTTCATAGCCGATGCCCCAGCTCGAGCATTTGTATTAAATCATCGTGGGCATATGTCTTTCCATCCCTGTTCCAAATGTGCAGTTGCTGGTACCCTGAACGGTAGGCATTACGCTTTCAATGGGATACATCATTCTCCTCGAACCGATGAGGATTACATTAGGCAGTTAGAAACATCACAAGAAACGTCACAGAAACATCACAAGCTAGGTACAAGCCCATTGCCATTGTTACAGATAGGAATGGTTTCGCAAGTTCCATTCGAGTACATGCATCTTGTATGTTTGGGCGTAGTAAAGAAACTGTTGTCTGCGTGGGTACATGGAGAATATTCCCCTTTCTCAAAATTGCGCCGCAGAGACATTTCTATACTGTCTACGAGACTGAAGAGTCTTAACAGATATTGCCCTTCAGACTTTGCCAGACGTCCCAGAGCTATTGAACTATGCTCTAAACATAAAGCGACCGAATTTCGTCAGTTTCTGCTGTATACAGGGCCAGTTATACTGAATGGTGCACTGGAGAGAACCGTATACAAGCATTTCTTATTCTTACATGCAGCCATACGGATTTTAGTTTCAGAATCTCCATCGAGCCTACACTTGAGATTCGCAGAGTCATCTCTGGAGAAATTTGTTCTTCGTAACGAACAACTTTATGGCCCAACTTTTAATAGTTATAACTTCACCTAACCAACGATGTCAGATGTCTTGGTAATTTAGATTCATGTTCTGCTTTTCCATATGAAAACAACATGTCCATTTTGAAAAAGTATCTGCGAAAGCCAAGTCTTCCTCTCCAACAATTTTCTAATAGAATGAGAGAGATACAATGTCATGGCACAAACATTCATTATAATGTCGATTTTTCTACTCACGTATCTAGACCACTTAGTAACGACCCCAATTGTTCGCAGTACCACAAGATAGAGTTCAATAACATATCTCTGGGCATCAATGTACGCGATAATTGTTGCATCTCAGTCGACGGCTCGATCTGCTTAATTTTCAGTATTAGCATGGACTCCGGTAACTCATATCATTTAGGTCGGGCATGGAACTAAAGTGAACGCCGCGGCCGTTTTTCGGAGGCAACGCCTCCTTTCTCCCGCCGCGCGTCTTCGCCCCCGCGGTGGGCCTAGGAGCTTCGAGCGCCTCAGACCCGTACCATATGAACCGCGCGTGGCGCATTAGGGCGACACCCGTATCAATAGATTTCCGCATCACCCATGGGGTACTATTATCGATGCGTTTTTTTTTGATAGTGGTATCCCCTGTAGGCTTATTCCACTGTGTCACGCGATAAAAATGGATAGAAGAAACGCGTTTTACTATCAAAATTTTAAATACGTTTGGGAAAACTTAATTTTCGCGCACGTTTAGACGTGCTGGGCATATTTAAAATATCAACGGGGAGGCTGGTCGACGTTGTACGTATTAAAGTTGAAAGCGAGGAATCGCTTAGCCGTGTGCACTGTTCTGTCTTAATGGCACGCATTTTTGAGAACGAACATTCGCACAAATATGTTGACCCGAACATGGAAAAAATTTGGAGCGCGAAATTTCTAAGTTTAGGGTCAACATATTTGTGCGAATGTTCGTTCTCAAAAATGCGTGCCATTAAGACAGAACAGCGCACACGGCTAAGCGATTCCTCGCTTTCAACTTTAATACGTACATCGTCGACCAGCCTCCCCGTTGATATTTTAGATATGCCCAGCACGTCTAAACGTGCGCGAAAATTAAGTTTTCCCAAACGTATTTAAAATTTTGATAGTAAAACGCGTTTCTTCTATCCATTTTTATCGCGTGACACAGTGGAATAGGCCTACAGGGGATACCACTGTCAAAAAAAAACGCATCGATAATAGTACCCCATGGGTGATGCGAAAATCTATTGATACGGGTGTCGCCCTAATGCGCCACGCGCGGTTCATATGGTACGGGTCTGAGGCGCTCGAAGCTCCTTGGCCCGCCGCGGGGGCGAAGACGCGCGGCGGGAGAAAGGAGGCGTTGCCTCCGAAAAACGGCCGCGGCGTTCACTTTAGTTCCATGCCTGATTTAGGTATTAAAATATTTCTAGAGGTCGATGATTTTTATGATATCGGCATAAAGTCTTCCGTTCTTGGTGTATATAAATGCGCCAGATTGAGCCCTGAAATTCTAAACATCTCCCCCAATCAGGTTCGCGCTAAATGTTATAGAATTCCTTTTTACGGTAGTACGCCCATTGGCAATAACGGCGACCCTATCCCCTGAGAAACCCGTAGTTATGTCGTTGCCGTTATTACACACAGCGAGAAATCGTAGTATTCAAATTCGTCAATATTTATTTTCGTTAGAAGTATCTCGCTGTCAGTCCCTCTCCCTTGGTGGGTCACCATGGTGGTTTTAGTGGGTGCAAGCCCCACATAATCTTACCCCTCCCACGGTGGGTGAGGTATCCGTTAGGGATTTCCACCATGTAAAAAAAAAAGTTCACTTTCTAGCTTCGTCTCTTCATTTTGGTAAGTTACGACTATTTTCTAGTGAGTGACGTGCTATAATATTTATATTTTCTTCTTTTGTATTGCTCTTCATAAATACAACCATACGTACACGTATCCTTGTTAATCTCTGGTGAAGGGTTATTTTATCGTTTGGTTCGAATGTTTCTGCATGGGTCATTTTTTCACGTTTTCTACTGTTGAAGCCTTTGTCGCGTTGCACTCGAATTATTGAGTAGTATGTTACATAGGTTCGTCTTGAGGTTTAGTACAATTAAGATACATACAAATATAATTTGGAAAAGGTGACAATTGTTGGTGGATAAAATATTGCATGTAAAATGGAAGAAACATCTAACACACACGCCTTTGCTAAGTATCGTAATATGTACTTTTTTTCCTTACAGGCTGGCATGAAGAGGCAGGAGAAACGTGTGATCGTGAGACCCAGACGATATCAAACCACTTCTTCGGAGGAGGAAACTCCGAAGCACCGAAGGACGTTAATCGCGCAGCTACCAACCATCGACCAGGACATCCAGGATCTGTCGATGATCTTGCAAGAAGACGGTGCAACAACCTCAAACAATGATCCTACTGTTAACCAGGATAATATGTTTCAGGATACGTATGCTGCCAATGTTCCCGTTTTCGAAGAAACCACAGATTCTGGGACATTGTCTGCACGCGCCACTGTGATCCACAGTGAGCCGTTGCAGCATAATACAGCGCCGACCCAACCCCCTGATAATAGGTAAATATATATGTTTCTTTTTTTGCTATAAAAATATCACTGTAAGAATATTTTCTTATAAATGTTAATGTTCACAGAAGCATGGAAGATCTCGCTGGGCGGAATCGGATCGAGGCAGAGCTAATGTAAGTATCGCGTGTATCGTATTTATTAATACTTTACGTCTCCATCCGTTCTGTTTGCAGAAGAATGAATACTCTGTTGATGAGTATTCAGAAATCTGTCCAGACCACCCATAATACTGGCCGGCCCATTAAGCCAGCAGTCCTCCCCTTGTCCTCAGTCCAGGAGGTGGACTGCTTTGAGGACATCGATGACGACACCTATTCTAAAGTCGTAAGTGAAAACGAAATTATTCTTTTATTTACTTTTGTATATAATATATACTTACATCAATTTTTACTCGCTTTGTTTAGGTATCGTATTTCGTCTACATGGGCGGATTCGATTTGAAGGGAGCAATCAAGTGCTGCTTCAGGGAAGCACTGCCGGACGACTTAACGTCGTCCTTCACTTGGTTTGGCCGCGAAGGACACAGATCACTCTTCGACACCCGTATCGCGATGGCGATTTTTGGTACGAAGCAATAAGCACTTTTCATCTTTTTACGTAGAATTATTGTTACTATTACTGTATGTTCCATTGATGCTGACGTACTTTGCATACATTTCTTTTTCAGACGGTGTGTGTCGTAACATCAAGTTCGAGAAGCCCACGCGATCCGACTTTCAATTGCGGATGCAAGCAGAGCTGAAGGCGGCTAAGGAGAGGGTTCGCAGCAGGAAGCGTGGTCCACGAACGCAGCCCTCATCATCCCAGGGTCATAGGAGGCCACGCAGTTTCTGGAATGAAGAACAGGAAGAAGAAACAGACGACCGATGAAGATCTGTTTTCACGTGACAGTAAAAGTCATAATTTACTGTCACGAGAAAACAATACTTAACTGCAGTTATTTTTTTTTCAGAGATATGCCTATTAAATGGAGAGGTGTGTCTCCTTTTACTGGCGAAGACAACAAACAGTACTTTTCAGTGCTTATTTACCTGAGTTTAACGGGAACTACCTCTCGACGTTCTCAACGAACAACAATCGGCACTTTTCAGCGCCACTAATTTAAAACGTACATAACATACCATTTTTACTTCAGTATAACCAGAAATAAAATATACCTCCCCACGTTCATCCTTTTAATTCTAAATTCATATTGTACTTGTTTTCAGAACCAACATAAGCGGGAATATGGTGATTCTGCAAAAAAATAGTCGAAAATTGACTTATTTTTGCATGTAGAATCACCACTGCTTACAGACTAAATATTGAAAGTTTAATAAAAAACTATAACTTTAAAAACACTATTATATTTTACAGAATCCATTGCTCCATTTTACTGATTCCTGTCAATTCTCCACGCGTACTAGAAAGGTTAGGAATACACCTACAGCAATAACGGTACATTTGTGTTGGTGCGTAGGTCCATGTGACGTCATGGATAGGGCGTTGTTTCATAATTGTGGCCTACAGATGGCGCTGTTGGATGTGTCAGGCGGGCGGCAGGATCTGCCGCGGATCTGCCGTGGATCTGCCACGCAGACTCTGCCGGCAGATCCGTAGCCGAATGCGGACGTAGACTGCACCGCAGCTGCCGGCAGATCCTGCCGCCAGATCTGGTTATCAGGGACATTATTTGACACCTAGAAGATTAAGATTGGTAGGTTATAAAGTTCAATGGTATATTTAAAAAATAGGTGTATCTAGAGACGCGGTAGCGTCGCGACGTCATGTACATGCGAAAATTTATTTTATAAATAATTAGTAAAGGTGTCCTATTTTTCTGTTAATGATGCAGACGAAGAGAATTATTTCAATAGCTGGAAGAGAAATGAACCCTGCTGTACGACCAAATGAAATAACCCCATTTTCATGTATGAAATAATAAAACTTTATTTTTTATATATATTATACATATATTATATGTTTTCTATACTCCTGTCCCCCTCCCCCCTCCTGCCCCCTCCTCCCCTCCTCCCCCGGCCTCTCCTCTTCCCCCAATAGTAATCGGCAGCACTTAATTTATAGAGAAAATTCATAAAATTTTTCTGCCGTCTGGATCGTCCAGCCCTGGTGCCTCTATCTGAAATGATATATTAAATGAGCTAAATAAAAAAGAAAATAAATAAATCACAGAAATCATTGCTTTCTTATTTTAGAAAAACACTTACACGTAGGCCACCGGCGTTGCTCCGCTGGTGGTTGATCCCCCTGGATCGGTGCTGGTGGGGGTTGAGCCGCCCTCTGGGTCGGTTCTGGTTCCTGATCCCCCATGAATACATCCTCCTCGTTATTAGATTCTGGAAAAATAAATTTGATTAATATTATTTAATTTAATTTTTCTGTAAGTAATCATTAAACGTTAATAAAACTTACCAAACAGAAGGGCGTTTTCCTCTTCGTGTTGTTTTGAGGCGTACGTTGTTTTCTGCAAAAATGAATAAACCATTAATTAGCCATAAAGCTAAATGGCATAGGCAAAGTGCATACCACAGACCTTAGAGTATATAAACATGGAGGAAGCATACAATAGGAAGAAATGTAGACGGCGATAGAAAGAGAAAGATATACAGGAGGGACAGACCCTCTCTTTCTAGCGCCAGGGACTAGAAAGAGAGGGTCTGTCCCTCCTTCTCCCTCTTTCTAGTCCCTGGCGCTAGAAAGAGAGGGTCTGTCCCTCCTGTATATCTTTCTCTTTCTATCGCCGTCTACTTTTTTTCCTATTGCATGCTTCCTCCATGTTTATATGCTCTAAGCCACAGACTGTCAAAATCTTGCAGGTTACATGCACATTCGTTAGTTTTATTATTCGTGACATTAAATAAATTCCCACGAATCAAAGTGGCGAATTAAAAATCCACCGGGAAGTTAAATTATGCTATACTATGCTATGCTATGCTGTGCCATGCTATGCTATGCGATGCTATGCTGTGCGATGCTATACTATGCTATGCTATGCGATGCTATGCTATGCTACGTTTTAAAAAAATTAGCTTCAATACATTCTTATCTTATGGAACCGTTTCCATCAAAAGCTAAGTTAAAACATAGCATCGCATAACATAGCTTAGCTGCTACGAGTATATTTATTTGTATTACTTACGTTTTTTCCATTTTCCGGAGACATCTTGTGCGTCGTGGCGTTGTACGAGGAACAAAAACAAGTTTCAGGTTGCCCAGATGCAAGGTAAACATTCGACGATCAAAGCGCACGTTTTAGAAAATATCGATCGATACTGCTAATTATCGAAATCATTCTTCAATACGTTTCGCGTTAAAGGCTGATTCAGACACGTCGAGTAATTTAGTCGAGTAGCGAGTACTTTAGTCATTTTTCCTATGTGGACACTAAAATTTAGTCAAGTAGTTTAGTAAAACAATGGTAAATTACTAAAATACTCGCTAATCGACTAAATTACTCGACGTGTCTGAATCAGCCTTTAAGGCTATAAAAGGTATAGAAAATTTGAATCTCGCCCGATGGCGCGCACGGGCACTTGGGTCTAGGGTCGCGCGAAACACAAAACGAAGCGGGCGACCGGAGCTCATTTTTTCGTATGCTCCATGGTTCAAATCCATATATAATAGAAATATGTTGTTGGGACGTCTTCTATAATTTTGTGGTTGACATTCAGTCATAGCTTCTCTGACAAATTGGTAGGCCGGATAAATTGCACAGTTTCTCGATCGAGTATCTTTTACTAATCCTACATATCTACTTTTACTGTAATCATGCTCTAAGTAGAATGCAACATTCATGTATTAAGCGGTTACGAAAGAGTTTTAAAAGATAGAAATATACACATGTATAACAGTTTTTAGATTTTTCTTATTTAATTATATAGTGATTGTTACGTTATGCACGAGTATATTCATTTTCCTTTCTTAACTATCTCCTACCAAGTTAATTTGGCGTGTGAGCTGCGTATACGGTTCGGCAATCGAGTTGCGAGCACATAGTACGCAACAGGATACGACATGTAAACCCTTTATATAGCACAATTATTAGTATTCAAGTATTCTATTATCTGTTTATACTCCATATGAATAAATACAATAAATAAATTTAAAATATTGTCATCAAAGCACGCAAACCATAAAAAAACACGGTTTTTGTCGATTTTTCAATTTGAAACGCATTTTTCGATGCGAATCTTTCGAATCCTGAAGGGCTAGACCAATTTCACGGTCATATTTGAATTCAGCGCGTCAAAATCTATAAGAAATAATGTATAACAAGTAATGGAAAAACTTCAACCACGAATTATAACGGAAAAACCGAAATTTTCGTCGAAAATGCCAACTTTGACTTAGATTTTCAAGGTCAAAATTTGTTTTTATGCATTCTAAACATTTTTCCCTTAATCTGCAACATCTTAGCTTTAACCTCCAGAAAGTCCCACCCCTTTACCTTATTCCTATCAAGAGTTCTACGATTTTGACACAAAAAAGAGCAGTTTGACCCAATGTGCGGCGGCGCACGAGCCACTGCCGCTCAGTGTAACACAAACGCTTAATGCGCGTGACTACCTCTATCGGCTCGGCGCGTTTTGCCAAACTATTTCGCTTCTGTATTGAAAACGAAACAAGACTTGCCACTTCTGTCGATGCTTTCCAAAGGAAAAATGTCTGCTCCATCGCGTAGGATGGTCAAATTTCGTTTCAGACCCTTAGTTTTGGAAATAAATTGAAAGATACCCGTAAAAATTGGTGCATTTCGGGTGTCCTTTTCCCTTTTATCGTTGTTTAAACATATTTAAATGTTCATAATGCAATAATAACTTATATCGTTGTATTCGGGAGGGTTCATAGAATAATTTGACGCAACGAACAATCGAATAACTATTACCGTTTCGACACAAAAAATGTTCAGAGTCGAAAATTTGCAGTTTTTTTCAAAATCGATTTTCTCAAAAACTGAGGGTGATGGCGACAAACGGGATGCGGATTCGTTTTCAGGACTCGAAATCCTATAAGAAACTGATATTGAATGTTACAAGTCCGAAAAAAAAGTCCAAATTTGTTGTACTGTGTTATTAGAAGCTAACTCTAACAAAAAAGTAAAACAATTACGCCAAGTACATGATACAAATAAATCACAAAACATAGAAAGTAATAATAATCACAAAAAATAGAAGATAATAATATCTTTGTAGGACTTCCGGTTCCGGACACGTGTGAGAAAGGCTGTGTGTTTGGTGCTGCGAGGTGGGTGAAGGAAGAGTGAGTGAGGAAGTGAAGGAAGGGAGAGAGAGTGAGTGGTGAAGGTGGGGCAGAGATGAGGAAGTGAGACGGTTAAAGGGAGTGTAAAGGGAATAGGGCGTGTGAGGAAACAGAAGGGAGAAAAGGATAGATTTGGAGATTAGGAGGGGAGATAGGCGCTGCGTGGCGGGAAGAGAAAGACAGGAGGCAGAGAGATCTGTCGGACGGAACAGCAACTAGGAGCTGAAAAAAGGCGGGATATTTGAAAAGGAGTAGGAAGGAAATAGAAGAAAGGATAAAAGGATAAGAATAGGAGGTCAACGGTGGGTAGAACGGGAGGAAGAGGTCAAATGGACGGGAATAAGGGAGAGGAAGGAAGGGAAGGGGGGAAAGGGAATGGAGATGGAATAGGGAAGGAAAAAGGAAAGTTGGAAAGGGAGGAAAGAAAAAGGAAGGAGAGTGTGAGTAGTGTGAGTAGTGTGGGGAGTAATGCAGGGAATTTGGAAAGTTACTGGGGGAAAAAGAGGAAAGAGAGGGAGGGGGAGGAAGGGACGGAGGAGGAAGGGAAGAATACAGGATTCAAAAGGAGTGTGAAGACGATGCGGTCACCTGAGGACAGGAAGAAGAGGGGGGGGGGGGGGAGCAGGGAAAAAGATGAGATGGGAAAGATGATGGAGATGATGAGGGAACTGATGAAGGAGGTGAGGGAGGAGAAAGAGGAAATGTGGAAGGAGATGAGGGAGATGTTAGGGGATATGAAGAAGGAAGGGGAAGAAGAAGACAGGTGATGAAGGAGTGGAGGGAGGAAAGGAGGAGGAGAGGAGGGAGGAGAAAAAGAGGAGGGAAGAGATGGAGGAGAAGTTAGAGAGATTGGAAGAGAGGGATGAGAGGGTGGAAGAGATGATAAGGAAGGTAGAGAGATGGGAGGAGGAAAAGGGAGGGATAGATAGCAGGGTGAAAGAGGGTGGAGGGGATGAGGAAAAGTGTATGTTGAGACTGAGGAGAATGGAATTAAGACAGGACAAAAAAGAGAGGGAGGAGAGAAGGAATAACGTAGTAGTAAGGGGGATGGGGGGGGGGAGAAGAGGTAGAAAAAGAAGTGAAGAAGTTGTGGGCGAGGATGGGAATGGAGGATGAAGGAATAAGGGAGGTGAGAAGGGTAGGGAGAACGGGAAAAGAAGGGAGAGGATTTTGGTGAAGTTGGCGGGGAGGGAGGAGAAGAGAAAAGTAATGGAGGCGAGGAGAAAACTGAAGGGCAGGAGGGAAAGGATAGATGACGACTTAACGGAGGAAGAAAGGAGGGCAAGGTGGAAGGTAGAAAGAGAGGCGGAGAAGGAAAGGGAAGGGGGGAAAAGGTGCAAGTTGGATATTTGAAAATGTGGGTAAACGGGAAGATGAGAAGGTGGGACGAATTATGGGAAAGGTGGTGTGATGAACAGGGAAACGAATGTTAAGGGAAAGGGGGGAGAAGAAGGGGAGGTTGGGAGGGGAAATAAAAGAAGGAAAAGGGAGGTATAAGGTCGCATTTTGGAATGTGGCGGGGATGAGAAATAAAGACGAGGAATTTTGGAAGGGTTTAGAGGAATGGGAGGTGGTAGTGATGAGTGAAACATGGGTAGAGGAGAGCGAATGGGAGTATGTAAGGGGCAGATTGCCAAAGGATTATGTGTGGGAAAAACAGTGGGCCAGGAGGGAAAGCAAGAAAGGAAGAGCGATAGGGGGAATGATAATGGGGGTGAAAAGGGGAATCGAAATAGGGCAGGGGGAAGGTGGGGGAGGGGAAGGGGTAATGGTGAGGAAAGTGAAATTGGGGGGGGGGGGATGGTGGAGAGTTATAGGGATATATGTAAATAAGGACTTGCAAAGGAAGCTGGAGGAACTGGGGGAGTGGATAGAGGAGAGAGAGGAGGGAGTGAGAGTAGTAATTGGAGGAGACTTTAATGCGAGGACAGGGAGGGAAGGGGGAAGGATATGGGGGGAAGGAGAAGAGGAGGGGGGAGCAGGAGGGAGCAGGAGGAGAAGGATGGGGTGGTAAATGGAGAGGGGAGGAGATTATGTAGATATTTGGGGGGGAGGGGGTGGGGAATTATGAACGGAAATGTAGAGGGGGATGAGGACGGAGAATGGACATATACAGGAGGGAGGGGGAATTCGGTTATAGATTTTGTAGTGGGGAATGAGGAAACAAGGGAGAGGGTAGAAAGGATGGAGGTGGCGGAGAGAATTGACTCAGATCACCATCCGGTAGTAGTATGGCTGAGGGGGAAATGGAGGAGAAGGGGGAGAGGAGGAAGAAGGGAGGAATTTCCAAGGAAGTTTGGTAAAAGAGACGGGGGAGGGAGAGGAATAGAGGAGGAATGGGCAGAGCGGAAGGAAAGAGTGAAACGGGCAATAGGGAAGGCAGAGGAAGGAGGGCAGAGGGGAAACAAGAGGGGATGGTGGCACGGAGAGTGCAGAGAGGAGAAGGGGAGGGTGAGGAGAGAGCTTAGGAGGTGGAGAAGGGAAGGGGGGATGGGAAAGATTATAAGGAGAGGAAAAAGGAATACAGGAGGATATGTGAGGAAAAGAAGAAAAAGGAGGTGGATAGGTGGCAGAAGGAGGTGGAGGGGATAAGAACGGAGGAACAGGTTTGGAAGGTGGTAAATAGGGAGAGAAAAAGGAGAAGGGGGGTAAATGAGGAGATAAAAATAGAGGAATGGGACGAGTATTTCAGGGAGTTGTTAGGGGGGGGGGTGGAGGGTGAGAAAGGGGGCAGAAACAGGGAGGGGTGAGGATGAGGAAGGGGATATAGAAAAGGAGGAGATAAGAAGGGTAGTGAGGGGGTTGAAGGATGGGAAGGCGATGGGAGGGGACGGAATACCCAATGAAGTGTGGAAGTATGGGGGGGTAGAGGTGGAAGAATGGTTGGGGGAGGTCTGTAATAGGGTGTGGAAGGGGGAGGGTTGGTTGGAAGATTGGAGAGTATACATTGGAGAGAATAAACATTTTTTCGGTTGCGCAGCGCCAAGTATTTTGAATCAAATATTTATTCGTATTAAAATATTTATTTGTATAAAAATATATCTGCATATTATTATTTAATACATTTTTTCTTTGTATAAATAGCCATTATGAGTAATGGAATTTTAGCTGTGCATATGTAGTTGTGTCATCTAAAGCGCAGTTGGAAAGCATCTTTATGTACTGGCAGCTCATTTTGATTTCACATCTTTTTTTAATTTTGTAATTATTATTATCTTCTATTTTTTGTGATGTAACATTTTCCTTCGATCATCGTGATATATTCTATTTGCACAATGCTTCCGTTGTTTAATAAAACAACTGTATCGTTGGTCTTTTCAACTCTTATATATTTCAAACTGTGCACAACCACATTCTTATGAATACATCGATCAAAACCTTGCACAATTGCTGTATCATTGTGAAGAAAGGCGCGAATCTTTTTTGTGACATTCTCCAATGTTTTGGGTGCACCTATGAGTACAGTATGACAATCATTGCTTTTTCTTACGTAATCGTTTGTCAAGACTTCTGCAGCAAATAAACTGTTGCGAAAGTGAATGCAAGCATTATTTATGGATACTTTTTTAACGCAAGATCGATAGTGATTCGCTCGTGACCATTTTGTCACAATCTGATATCCCACATGATTTGGACCGTTCACATAATTTTTGCAGATTCGAATACCGTTCTCAAAGTGAAATGTTGAACTTGACCATAATGGTCCATTTTTCCTTACAGATTCTACGAGATGCAATAAACTGTGCACATTAAATGTTGGTGCATGATTACCATAAAGAATCTCGCACTCACCCGTGAATTTCAATAAATCCAATTCAGACTGTCTCAATTCATCTGTCGTGATTTCTAGTTTGAGTAACGTGTATATACTTCGACTGAAGAGCAGAAATGAAACGTAAGCACGGTCGTTTAAAACTCCATTGAGACATACTGGGCTGTAAAATATACACCAAGAACGCCATTCTGACGCTTTCCATTTACCTTTATCTGCCAAAGATCTTGGCAATCTATGAATTTCATGTGGCACACGAATTAATTCTAAACGACGACTAATTTCTTTCCTATCTTCGACGTTCAGATGAAATTGAGATTCTCCGCTGGTCCACAATTCCCACAATTGTTTAGCAACCCCCAAACTTATCCCATGCATATATTCCACTGGATACCCCCATATTGTATCAAAGAATGGTAATCTCATCAGCTCTGAGGAACCTTTAACTCCTCGAATAGATTTCTGAAGCGTAATGCTGTGCTTTGTATCTTCAAGATTTGTATTATGCGTCCTCAACTCATCATTCGTTTCAGACAAAGGATATTGGACTGTCCCACACATATACTTTCCATAAATATAGCACCAACTACAACCATAGTATCCGTTAAACTGAAAATGATTCTGAAGAATAGGACGAGCCACAGAATCGACACATGCTGCAATTGGTATCAATTTAAAAATCATTTTGTGTCCAGTTTCGTGATGTGTCAGTGATAAACCTTTCATATTCAATTGTAATATTTGTTCTACGAAAGAAGACATTAGACAATTCATCATAATTGGTGTCGGTTCCTTGTTTGTGACCCAAACACCCGCCAGAATAATATTCCTGAATCTTAAGAGTGGTGGTAATTCATTAATTATTAGTTGCAACGGCCAGAAGCTTCTTTTAGAACTTTTGAATGTGGGTGCTCCGTCAGTATTGAAATTAAATGTCAGGGCCGTAGGATATTTTTCTTGAACATTTTTGTATAAAGTGCTGTCATATAAATCCCGTATCATAAAATTATTTTCGTTTCCCTGTTTGATATTGGATAAATTTTCCAAAAGGGACGATTGAATATTTTTTTGGTTCAATAGTAATTGGATTTGATATTCAATATCAATAGTGTAAAAATAATTTGAACTTGCTGTCGTTAATTTATATGATTCATTACATTTATTACATACTTCTTGTATGTTGCCAACATTCTTTGTTACTTTTACTGTAGAGCGACGGTTATGACAGGTTGTACAATAAAAATGTAATGTAATTTTATCGTTTGGAGGACCGTATAGTTTTGACATAGTATGATGAGTAAAATTCCATTTATCAAACTGTGGACCAGCTAATGTTTTTGTAAATTGTACAAGCGCTGACCTTTGAGCACGCGTCATATTAAAACGGATCACCATACCGGTAATCATTAATTCAACACCCGATGTTGGGAGTTGAGGGCTCGGATGCAATAAGGGACTAGCACTCGAAAATGGGAAAATTATTATCCAAACGCTAAGAAATATTGGAAAATTAAATGATGTTAAACTGTATTTAAAAAAATATAGTATTGTACAGCTCGTTGCGACACACACTTTTTCTATTTACAGTTCGTTTATCGAATTATTACTCTTCGAGCTAAAAATTATAAACAAAAAATTTTTCATCGTCCAAAATCATTATTTTTTTAAACTTAAATTGCGATAACTTGAGTAAATATTAAGGGATCGTTATGCGACTTGAAACATAAAATTCAGAAAATTCTAGCGAAGCCGTAAAATGTAAGCATAAAACCCTTATGTTAAAAAATGTAATAATATTTAATTAAAAAGTAATACTGGATATAACCCATGTTTTTCAACGTTCTCCGTTAAAAAGTATCGAGGCAATTTTGAGGTACATATAACTTGCAGCGACAAAGTTTTTCCTTAATATACAAGGAAGATTTTCACCAATTTTCACATTGATTAATAATTAATTGTAAAAGACATGACGACATATATCATTCTGGCACGGGGCCAACTGTCAACGCGAGTGCTAAAACTGATAAATAGCGCATTATACGCGGCTGTTGACTATTGGTGGCGCGCAAGATTTATAAGTATCATCATATATTCTACAATTATTCATTTATCAGTGTGAAAATTGGGAAAAATCTTCCTTGTATATTAAGGAAAAACTTTGTCGCTGCAAGTTATATGTACCTCAAAATTGCTTCGATACTTTTTAACGGCGAACGTTGAAAAACATGGATTATATCCAGTATTACTTTTTAATTAAAATTATTACATTTTTTAACATAAGGGTTTTGTGCATACATTTTACGGCAGTAGTAATACTATAAGACAGCGCTGTCCAGCGTAGGGGCCCCTCACGCGCCTGCTTCCCCTTCCAATCTTTCTCTCACACAGCCTGCCTTCCGTTGTCAGGGAGACCGCGCGACATTAAGAAGGCTACCGCGACGGGCTAGCCGGGCTAGCGTCTTCGCGGTTAGCGTCCCGCGGTATCCCTGACATCGCGGACGAAAGTGGGAGAACCCCAATCTCCCGCGGGAGCGACCTTGGATAGCGCTGCTATAAGAGTTCTAATTCACTTTCAAGGCCATTTCCCCCTCCCCGACTCCCCAACCGGCGTGGGGTGGGGGGGAAGTGAGGGCGAGCGGGGCGGAGGGAAACCTGAGCGCGGGGCCTGCGGGGAGAGGAAGACCGGTTGCGCGCGCACGAGCCGCGGAGTGGGCTCGCGATGATACAGGGGGGGATCAGTCTGGGCCGAGCCGCCGCGGAGGCTTCTCCAGACCTGGCCCACCGTCGGAAATTTTTTATACCTAACCGAGGGAGGGAATGATGCCGCGGTGACCTCCCCAGACCTGGCCCTCCCTGAAATTTGTTTTCCCCACGAATCTTAAAATTATAAGGTGAGGAGGATGACAGTGTAAATAAAATGGGAAAACCATATAAGTTTAAAAATGATATTTTATTATTCTTCTGTATATTTATAACAATAAATATGCATATAAAAAACAAATATAAAATGAATATAAAAAATACAATATAAAAAAATGAAAAAATACAATAAAACATATCAAATATAATAGAAAAAATGTAAAATAGAAAAAAGAATATAAAAATATAATATAAGTAGAAAATACAATATAAGTATAATTGTTCAGGATCGAAACGTCGAAGCTTCGAACGTTCGAGTGGTAGTTTAAGAATTAGCTTTAAGTTATATTATAAGCTAGTCTTTAAAAATAGGCGTTAAGTTAGCCGTTACTTTTAAACTAAGGTCAAAGTCACAGTATATTTACAACACGTAGCACAATAAATTACAACTTTTGTCCATTTAAATTAACACAGAATAGCACAGAACTTAGTAGGCAACGCGAACGTACGCGAGATAGGAGTGCGAACCGAACGTTCTTATGAGAAAAGTCCTGGAACGTTCCAGAGTCGCTTGAGCACGTGAGATAAAGAGAGTGGAAAAAGCACGTGTCGTCAAGTCGACGATTCGAGGAAGAGAGATCGCGGTGATGGATCGGGCCGTTTCGCCGAATTCTGTGACGTCAGCACCCCACTCAACAGTCGCTCGTCCTGAGCAGGACGAGGACCGCATCGGCGAACAAAGCCGTTCGCACGATGAACCGAGACAGCTGTCTAATTAGGTGAGATGCGCGTCAACAGATGGCCCGACCGATCGCATCACCGCGATCATTCCGCGATCAGGTCGCGTTTAGCGAGTTTAAAAATGCGCGCGGTTTCGGTAGCGAATCCGCGCCGGCTTGGCCCGTGGCCGTTTGGGCCAATCCCAAACAATAATAAAAGAAAAAGAATATAAAGCAAGAAATATAAAAATTGAAAAAGAAAAAATAAAAAGAATATAAATATAAAAATATAAAAATATAAAAACTAATAGGGGGAGGGCGATGGTGGTGTGGGCGATGGTGGAGGTGAGGGTGATGGTGACCCTGGCACCCAGTATGGCGCCCACCTGATCAGGTCGGGGGGTTGTCGCAGCCGAGCAGCCTCCACGGGGCAGATTATCGGCCCCGACCGCCGCATCTGCATCCCAATGGGTGCAATCTAATGCGCCAGCGCCTCCAAATCCGCCAACCAATCCCGCATGACATGTAGCGGTATGTCCTAGAACATAGACACAAACATCGATATAATATGGATGCATCAAACATAATAAATATCAAACGCACACACCAATACAAAGTATTACATACATGTGGAGGCGGCGACGGTGGTGAAGGAGCTGGCGGAAATGGCGGTGTCACATGCCCCTATCGGTTCATTCCGTGCTTGCTGTCCTCGCGTCGCTTTCTTTCGCAAAGGCGATTCGGCGGAATCGCCCCGCGTGTAGCAATCGCGTTGTGCTGAGCCCGTGGCAACAGCGTTACGGACAACGACCGCGGTCGGCCCGGGCGCCGATTCTTTCGCAATAATCCAAGAAATAGTTAAGCAAGCGACAGCTGCCGACGGGGCAGTTATCCCCGTTCGTAGGGATCGTCCGAGGTTCAGACCGCGATCCAGAGCCGCGGAAATAATGAATCAATTTCGGGAGCTCGAGCTAGGTAGTCGCGACGAGCTAGCGGGCCGTCTAGAAATCGCGTCCTCACTTCGACGTTCGCACCGCGAGTCACGCTCGGCCGATAGTAATTCGTGAAAGGGTAACTCCATCCGACGCACCGAGAACGGCCTAGCCGGGAGAGCCCTTGAGCGTCAATCGCAATCGACGTACGACCGCAAGGAACAGCGACGAATCGAGTCTAAGAGGTACGACGGATCCCAGTTCTCCGACTTCCGTGTGCTACCCGAGAGCACAGCGAGCGACCACGACCTACGATCGGTCAGCGACATTGTAAGCGAGCGCAACACGAGTAGGAACGCGTGCCGCGCGATATAGCGAGCGACAGCCGGATGAAGCGCCGTCTCTAGGTAGGACAATTCAGTTCTGTAACAATATATTTTCACTATCGTTTTCCCTTATCTTCCATTGTACTCTCTTATTCAACCCTTAATCACCTTCCTCTCCTTGGTAAGTATAGTCAAGGCGTGCTTTAGCACCTTAACAGAGCAGCGAACCCTGCGAATCACCCTAACCGCTCGGGGTGTATCGCAAAAGTCCCTTCAGGACGTAACAGCGGCGGCGATGGCTGTGGAGACTGCGGTGGCGACGGCGACGGCTGCGATGACCCCCAATCAGATGACCAGGTGGACGACGGTGGTGGAGATGGCGAAAGCTAGAAGATAGAAACCCACGATTTAATATGAACATGATCTCAAAGGTTAATCGCGATAAACGTAAAAAACATTGTTGTGTACATACCTCTGGGTCTTCCTCCGGGGCAATGCGCATTCTTCCCATTGCGAATATGATAAAACACGACTGCTGTCTTTCGGCTTTGACGAGCAGCTGGTCTCGCTGCATCTCCTGGCTCTCGCATGTTAAAACTCCTCCTATCATGAAATCGAGAAGTGCGTAGCTTTGCAAAAGTAAGATGTTGTTGTTCTCCACATACATTTTCGCTGACCAACCTCACCTTCTTCACACGCATCTTCTTCTTCACTGACCATCCTCTCCTTATTGACACGCATCTTCTTTCCCTTCTTCTTTGACACATCATTCGACTAGATTACACCACTTTAATCGCATATCCAACAGTTATTGAACGGATGTTGGACGGGTATCGAACGGCTTCGATCATTTTTGATCGTGTATGGTACCATTCGGAACGTATATCGTACCACTTGGAACGTGCATCGAACGTGATTCAAACGGTTTGGAACGTGCATCGAACGTGAATCGCATCAGTCGGAACGTGAATCGAACGTCTTTTATACCACTTTCAACGTGTATCGAACGTCTGTCGTACCACTCTGTACGTGTATTGGACGTCTATCATACCACTTTCAACGTCTATTGTACCACTCTGAACATGTATGGTACCACTTGTACATAATAATTATAACTATCGTCTTAATGTAGCGTACATCAAACGCAGGAAGTTGGGTTGTGGGAGGGTGAAGAAAATTATACGCATTAAAAATTGATTATATTTATTTATGAATTTCTCTCTGACGTTTAGTCCACCAGTTCAATATTTTAAATACATTTTGCAAGGCACAGTGCTTTGCGTGTCTGCCACATCGCAGAGTATCAACTACATTTAGCTTATTTAGAGATTGCATATCCTCGTAGTCAATGTCCAGCGGCTCGATGATCACATCAGTTCTCGTACTTTCATCGAGGAAATCCGCAAGCCATTCGCGTTTCTGCAGCCCTTTAACGTATACGACATGGGATGCATTATCTTCTTCGTCGATCGCATCAGCTACAGCTTTCGTAATTAGCTGTTTAGCCATACTGTATGGAACTTCTCCATCGTCCCAGCGTAGTCCATGATGTTTCGCAGTCAACCACCGGATGCTTGATTTGTCAGATTTCGTAAGAAGATATTGTGGCATCGAACTCCGAAAAATATAATGCGAGAGAATTGTTCCCTTTCGCAGGACAGCCACTTCCTTCATGACGAATCTTCCATCGACGATGAACCCTTGCAGGTTAACAAATGATGGCGCGGACATTATCGATACAATTTAGAGACCGGCTCGCTTCCAAGACAGATGGGGGAATGCAATCTTTCTCGTAAAGCATCTCGATTTTCACGACGAAATTTTCTTTTGGTACGAATTTGACACAGGAGGGAGCAGGCAATTTAATTAATTTTGCGCACCACGTTTGTCAGCGGATTGTATCCAACCACCCGATCGTGCAGAATCAGACAGTAGGCTGTTGTATTTGCCGGTACGTTCTCTTTACACTCGAATTCTATGCGCACGTCCACTGTGCCGTTTTTAACCGACTTATTTTGTCGCGAGCAATCAATCACCACGAAGGGACCAAATTCTAAAAATTCGGCCACGGTGAATAATCCATCGTTGCAGTTGTAATATGATTTACGGAATTGCGTGTACGTGTGAAACAAGATGGCATGTTTATCCATGTCAAAGTCCACCTGCATGTCATCATATGGGTGAAAATCCGAGTTGAGAAAAGCGTTTACATTGGTTAATTTGCATTTGTCGAACATAGTAGCATCTTTGGACATATCATTCTTTCGATCAGTCTGTAGAGCAAGGATAATCACACGCGGCTTCTCCAACTGCGCAGATGCCTTCACGGCCCATGAGTGCTTGGTAGTGCTCTGTAAGAGAGGATACTCATACATATCCCACGATTGAAAACAAATGCTCAGGTTTCGTTCACTGTCCAAAGTATGTAGCAACGATAGTTTATTAACATCGTTCAGCGTCACATGAGGCATAAGCCATTGTACTTTAACTAATTGAATTTCTGGTTCCAACATCGGCGATCCAATTAGAACATTGTTATCGTTGCGCGATCGTATTAAAATCAATTCGTGACGCGCATTAATAATAATGCGTTTGTAGTCCTCACAAAATCCCAGCCAATATTTCGGTGGGATACAAAAATTGAAATGATTTTTCACTTTTAGTCCATCGCGTCGTTTCAAGCCCCATCCGGCATTCTCCATATTTTTGTCTTCGCAAGATGTCAGCGATACATAGTTTTTAAGCGTGCTAGTTATTCCGACGTTTCTGTTGCGGTCAATCTCTGCGCCATTCAGCTCGTATCGAATCTCATCGAATAAGAACGCCATGCAATTATTTCCCAACATCACCGTTAATACGTCGTTTGGTTTATTTATCTTCAATTTTCCCTCCACGTAGAGGAAACTTTCGCACGGTAATGTGTATAAATCCTGCTGTTATATGGGTATTCATATCTCATCGCTGTGTCCAAACGTTGTGTTGACGTATGTGTTGTATGTGTGAGTCTCGAGCTTGACGATGCGATCATCAAACGTCGGGTTCCCTCCAATGCTTAGAATGTCAACCATTTTTCAACTTAATTGCGCACGGTGAATCCCAAGGATTTCAAAAATGCAATGTTTGCAGCAGTGAGTCTCTTCTTTTTAGCGTGATCAGAGCTGTTGTTGTTGTTGTTGTAAACAATTTGGTTTGGAAGAAACGAGTTTCTGGAGTCGTTCAACACAAGCATCTCTTTCGTTCGCACCACACGTATTATCGTCGTCGCCGTCGTACGTGTAATCTGATGGTAATCTCTTCACCTCGAAAATCGAGCAGCCGTCCGTCTTGATCCACAACCCGTATCGTTAGATCCGTAACGACCCGTGCGGTGATTGGAAGGTAAATGATCTGCGCGAGCGTTTCCGATATCTTATATCCTGGTGGGACTCCCGGAGAAAATTCATGTATCGTATGTACGCGCTTTCCATTGTTGTACGCGCCAGCGGTAGCGCTGCATTCAACGCGAATAATGTTCACGTTCATGATATTAATCGGATCGTCTGATTCGTGCCACCGCCCTGGTTCCAACACCCGATTCGTCGAGAATCCTAGTAGCGATCCAATGTTATTGCGCTTCGTAAAGTCTACGGTGAACGAGCAGTACAGCTCGCGTTTCATGGTATTGTTGTTGGGACGCAACACTATAGGATACACATCACCATCGTTAGCATCGGTCCCGCCAAGATTTTGAGGATACCGCTCGAGTAATCGCTGTCTCAAATACTTGGCAATGGCGTCTAGTTCGTAGGAGCCGTGGGGAATCGTAATGTATTCAGGAGTGGTGTGGATGCTGTTGCTGATGTCATAATTTGCGGTGAAGTACAATTTATCGTTGCTCGAGTCGATGTTTGGTATTGTATGATAAGTTTCAAAGGTTGTTAGGCCAAGCTCGTAATCATCGTCGCTCAAATCTATGGGTGGAAAGTAGCTCACCGCAAGGGTGCTACTCTTGCCGGTTAGAGTGAATGTTAGCGACATATTCCGAGCTGTACGACTCGAATAGTACTGAATCAGAGTGGTGGGAATTCAATCCTTAAATTTGGTGCCGATCGTTTGTAGAAAGCGTAGACATAGTTGCCCGCAATTGCTCTGATCGTACTTCTGATAAGCCGTTCGATTGTATTCGATTTTCACAGCATCTTTGTCCAGATATTGATCACCACCAATTCCTTAGGCGGCCGAAGATTCCCGAAGCTGTCGAAATATATAGCTCGACACCCTCTCTTCGCATACGCTACCCAATGAGTTCCCGACCCCTCGACATTGTCCAAATTTACGATACCGCTCTCGTTTCGACGTACTCCTCCGGCTGGTAGTGCGTTACGCATAAAAACACCTCTAAAGAATGGAATAAGCATACGTTTTGCCAACTCAGCCAATTGTGCATCGGTAGTTATACCCACAGGCATTTTTATTTTCTTTTCGACGTTTTTTTTTTCGTTTCGATATTCCCTGTCTGCGCTTGTACGGTGCGAGATAAAGTCCGCGACCTTCCATGGAGCGATTATGACGTTGCATTTCCAGCAGCTGATGTTGCGCCGCCTTATTATCGTTTACCGCCTTGGCTATCCCCGCCGTTCCACCAGCTAATGATCCGAGAACACCTAGAAGCGGGAGAAGTGGTAATATACCACCCCGTTTTGCCACCGGAAGAATCCGCTTTTTTTTCGATGCTCTCTTCGTAGTACTTTTGCGAGGTTTTGTTTTCACCCCCATTCCGATTTTCGTCTTGGCCTTCATAGCTGCCCAAACAGCTGTAGCAGCACCTCTTTCACAGAGAGTCGAGTCTCGCGCAACGATGCGTTTTCGCGCTTTGTCAGCGAGTATGTTATCTGCCGCGTGGCTTTCGTCGAGGTTGTTGCTACGCGAATACGCAATATCGTGTTCGCGACACGCTGCGTCCAACGGATTGGTACCTTGATCCCCTCTAGCCAATCGTTTTGCCAGATGAGTTCCAGGGCCACAAAACTGATATCCCGGAATATGTAATTCGATAGGTAGCGCGTTTATCGCCCGATTTAACAAACCACGACCTTTCTTCACTCTCGTCGGCGACATTCGTTGCAGTTTTTAATCAATGGTGCTGGACCGTCGATATGCGTTCGCTGCCAAGGGCGATTATAATGTTCCAAACACCGATGATACTGCTGCACCTCAGAATCGGCTTTTATATGCTCGGGGAGCCTGTCCCACAACTGATCAATGTGTCTTTCACACTCTCTGAGTAGAATAATCTTTGGTATATATTTCAAGTGCTCAGAGGTTAGGTCTCGAATATCGCAATTATCCGACAGGATCAGAAGCATTTTGAATACTGAGGTGTTTTCGCTTCGGCGCGGACCTATAAATAGGACGTGTCGTCGCTTCGAAAATCAGTTTTCACAGTTCACATCGAGGATGCGATTCGTGCGACAACCTGTAAGGATACGCGTGACCAATTTTGACGATAAATCGGAAATGATGTCATCGAATTTGAAGCGTAGACACGGTAGTATGCTACCAAACACTATCCGCTGTGTTATTTGCGGCCCATCGAATTGTGGTAAAACCAACGTGCTGGTGAGCTTGTTGGAAAGCCCACACGGCGTCCGCTTCGAGAACGTGTACGTGTATTCCAAGTCGCTGCAACAGCCGAAATATCAATATTTGGAGAATTTATTAAACCCCGATATATGAAATTGGCTACTTTACGTTTTCGAATAACAGTGACGTCATCCCGCCGAGCGAATGGCTTCCGAATTCTATTTTTATCTTTGATGACGTGGCATGTGACAAGCAAAATACGATACGAGAGTACTTTGCAATGGGGCGTCACTCGAACGTTGACTGCTTCTATCTCTGTCAGACGTATGCAAAGATTTCTAAACATCTTATACGCGACAATGCGAATCTGTTGATTCTGTTTAAGCAGGATGGTACTGTTGCGTGGCCGGCTGGTTCTCCTGGATCCCTCGTAGGAAATTCGGCGAGGGTCGATGCCCGTGGAGTGCTAAGGCACTCTGCTCCTTGGACGCGGATTATTCATGAAATAAATGTAAAGAAAACGAATAATAAATAAAAGGATAAACTCAATAAAAGAACAATTAGAATTCAATACTAGGAACTTTAATTAACAAAATAGCTATAAAATCTAAATTTCTGGAAGTTGTCTACAACTCGACTGCTCAACACTGCTATTCGGGCTCAAGTGACGCTTCCGAAAAGCCCTTCGCTTTTCCTCTTGTTAATTTCAAAATGGCTTAGTTACCGAGAGCCAATCGCAAATTTACTAATTAACTACCTAAATTCCTATTCGTCTATTCGATTTCTTTTCGATTCTCAATTTTTACAAAACAAGCGTTTAACTACGCGGCGCTGGAATTACACACCTAGGAGAAGGAAAGAAGGAGAAGTTCATTTATTCAATTACCCGTTTCCAAGTGGGTATCGATTAGTTTATAATCTTGAAGTCCTCTTATTAAAAGGATATTTAACTATTTTCAAACCCCTCGGCCTTGTGCGAACTTCACCTAATCTTCCTTTCCTATTACATTCGTGTGATCCGATTTGAACTTCGCGCATCTAAAGCTTAAACTACACGCCGCTAGACGGGAGTCGCAACACTTCCCTCCTTATACAAAAGATGTTTTCCAATGGAAACAGCTTTTCAATAATACATTTATCAAATTTAACTTTAATTCTTAATTGCAACTATAAATAAACTTCTTACAGTGAAGATTCCTGAGCCTCCCCTCCTCGCCTCCCCCACGGTAGCCGAGCTACTCGGTCCACCCGGGTTCCCGCGAAGAATGCGATTCGAAAGACGCTACAGAATGTTCACTGTGTTACTATTTGTTACAATTTTGTCTACTAGACACGACGTCTCCAGATTGATTCTGGGTAATACATGAAATTTTAATTATAAACTAACGCGGCATCGAATTCACAAACAAATGGAATAAAGTTGATCTTAACTTATGCCAAGGTAATGTAGCACATTCCAACAATAAAGGAATATAACAACGGTACCACGATAAAGGTAAGTATTCTTAAAGTGTCTAATCTTATGCAGGCTAATTTTAATTAGTTCACATAAACTACTTTGAATTTATTAACTCTTATGCCTATTCCTGCATTCAAATTATCAAATATTCTAACAATTTTGTAAAGTGCTAACCAGCTAGAATCGAGTTAGATGTTATTGGTTCTTTCAATACATATATATCATCATCTACTAAGAATTTATAAGAATTGACCCTTCTGTCGAAATCTAATTTGCTTTTCTGCTTTATTCTTTCCAGATTTGCCACTGCTACAGCCTGGGTTGTGCTTATTTTTGAAAATAAGTCATCCAAATGATTAACAAACATTCATAGAATTGTTTAATGAACTCCGGGGGAATATAGCCTTTTGCACCAGATACAAATTCACGTGGAAGAATATACGAATACTTGATGACTACCGATGGTGAATTCATAAAATTCTTTATGGAGGAATTAGAACCTATTGTAAGTGCAGCTATAACTTGATTGGTAGGGACCTTAATTGCTTATTCTAACCCATTTAATTCCTGTTTTAGAATACATTCAATGAAATCCCAACTAACAGGCTCGATATTATTATCATATTCAGAGATACTGACTGCTTCGATGACCAAAGTATTTATAAGGTGTTTGAAGGAAATTACCAAAAATTTAAGATGGTTCTGACTTACTGATTCTGCTAGACGTGACTCTACAAAAGATGAAGGTAAGAGATGTTATGTTGAGAAAGTCCATTGTTCCTCTGACATTGGTGTTATATTATGTAATCTATCCGAATGAAAAATCATTATAGAATAACAAATCTTTAATGGCTTGAGAGGATTTCATAATCGAGGGGAAGGAGGGAACAAAAATGAATAAAATTATCCTTGTACAGATAGAGGTAATCTTTAGAGTAAATAACTTTAATAAGAAAAGACCGATGAATGATTGGCATTAATGAAGTAGTCTTTGTCATTAAAACTACTATTACTTTGTTCAACTAGGTCACTGTTTCCTGAGGCCACATCAACGGAGGATCGTGTCTCATCAACTGCGCGCTTGGTCACAAATAAAGTCCGGCATCTTTCAGCCTCTAAGTTTGGCTCGTCAGCCCCTAACCAGACACAAGCCGCGGACCGCAGGTCGCGTACCTGGACGGGGTGCTTAAAGCCTATCCGATGTTCCAGGTCAGACGAGCCTGAGCCCTGAGGTACGTGGGCAGCCCCTAGCGACTTCTGTGGCGGGGTGCCTTCAAAGTCGGCCTTTCCGATATCCAACAGACAGCCGGGTCGGAGCACCTCCTCACGATCCCTCGAGAGCGATCCTCCAACTACTACATTTTTAAAAGGAGATTCACTCTCTCAGTTATTCCCGTCGTAAGGTGAGTGTCACAAATATTAGAACCATCATCAGAGTGATCAATCCCGACTAAGACCTCAGGTTGACCGTTGCTTTCTTTAGCATGGGCAAGAAAAATTGTAGCAATTATCTTTTCACTATTTTCCCATGATCTGTCATAGTCTATACCCTTTTCCTTTTCAGAATCTGCAAGTGATGCGTCGTTGGCGCCTACGACTACCCTTTGCAGACGCTTAGAGGGAGGGGTGTCAGTATAGTCTGTCTTAGTACAGTTAGATGTGCGATTTATGGATTTCAAAAGATTTTGAAAATGGAGGGGCCTTAAATAATCAACCAATTCTAAGTTTAACTATCTTTCTGGCAACAGTTTCGAGATCGAGTAAATTATTAGCGTCCTTTAATCTATTCAGATAGAATCGCGCGGTTTCGTTCTATAAGCCCTTAATGAAGGAAATTATTGCCGTATTTTTTTTTTTACAAATCATTAACACCCACTACTTGTCCAGGGTTATAAGTGTCCCTGGCAGTTTCTAAACCTCCATTTAAGGTTTCGTTAACTCGGGCTCCAAAACCTCAACCGGTTCGTTTCTGTCTTGACGCAGAGTCATTAACTCGGCATTCAAACTACGTACATTAAATGATTGCGCGATTTTTTTTTTTAGAAGACTAATCAATTTCTTCTAATGTTTCAGGTTCTCGACGATTTAACAAGAGTAAATGGGCGTATCCCTCGATCCTACCCCGAATGAGGAAATGAAGACTCTTCCGATCGTCAGGCCTTACCTTGCACGTTAGTTAAGTTAAGTCGGACTTTAACCAGTCGTAAGATTTAAGAAACAAGATTTACTAATTCCGACGATTTTTATTTAGAAACTACACTCGAACAAAGCGACTCACTATTTAATTCGGACAAATTAAGGACAGGAGGATCCAATCGCGTCGGCAAAAGTTTGGTTCGCGCAACTGTGACTCATCACCGGGAATTTATAAATTAGCAGCAACAACCGTGGCTGGGCAGGGCAAAATACTTCATGTTTGAGATTGTGAGAACGTAATAGGACGCTCTATTTGCATCATTTCAGCAAATACATCCTCGACTTCAAAACCCTAACGTTCATAAGCAACCATAACGTGGTTGTCGTCTTGCTTTACGTTTCAATAACTTTTTGCTTTTCGCAACATTTTCGTAGTGTAAGTACGGAACTCTATCTTATCAAGTAATAACTAACTCAACGTAACGATAAATTACAACACCCTAATTTAACAATTGAACCGTAAATTGGATAATTTAAATAAACTTCGATCTCTCACGCAATTACAGACGAGTGTTCGATGTCGCCCCGTTGTCCTGGTTCATCTCAGCGAAGGTCCTTTGGTCGAGTGCATGTGGCTTCAGGAAAAACTGGTACGGTCGTCCGAAGTCACTTCCCTCTGGTATTCACCCGTGTTCCGGGGGAAACCGTCCAAAAACCCAGGAAAGAGGGACTGCACGAATTGGCCGATGGCTGCTCTTTGAATCCTGCGTCCACGAGCCGGCGAATTTGAAGAATCCCACCGCTGTCACCAAATTGTTGCGTGGCCGGCTGGTTCTCCTGGATCCCTCGTAGGAAATTCGGCGAGGGTCGATGCCCGTGGAGTGCTAAGGCACTCTGCTCCTTGGACGCGGATTATTCATGAAATAAATGTAAAGAAAACGAATAATAAATAAAAGGATAAACTCAATAAAAGAACAATTAGAATTCAATACTAGGAACTTTAATTAACAAAATAGCTATAAAATCTAAATTTCTGGAAGTTGTCTACAACTCGACTGCTCAACACTGCTATTCGGGCTCAAGTGACGCTTCCGAAAAGCCCTTCGCTTTTCCTCTTGTTAATTTCAAAATGGCTTAGTTACCGAGAGCCAATCGCAAATTTACTAATTAACTACCTAAATTCCTATTCGTCTATTCGATTTCTTTTCGATTCTCAATTTTTACAAAACAAGCGTTTAACTACGCGGCGCTGGAATTACACACCTAGGAGAAGGAAAGAAGGAGAAGTTCATTTATTCAATTACCCGTTTCCAAGTGGGTATCGATTAGTTTATAATCTTGAAGTCCTCTTATTAAAAGGATATTTAACTATTTTCAAACCCCTCGGCCTTGTGCGAACTTCACCTAATCTTCCTTTCCTATTACATTCGTGTGATCCGATTTGAACTTCGCGCATCTAAAGCTTAAACTACACGCCGCTAGACGGGAGTCGCAACAGTACCAACTTGAAACATGTGTACAACGATCACTTAAACACCGATATGTCATACGAGGATTTCTGTGCGTTGTGTCGTAATTGTTGGCAACGAGAGTATGGTTTCGCGGTAATAGATAAGGATAGCGCGATGTCCAATGGACGTTATAGAAAGGGATTTAACGAGTTTGCCATACCGTGCGATGGTCAATTGCTGTCAACAATTCGATGAGAAAGAAACGTCTGCGGTACAACGATGATGATTGATATCGATAGGCTGGAAGTTAAGGATCGCGAGAGGATAGCGAAGGAAATTGCAAAAACTAGTGCAGCCATTCGCAAGAAACACTTGGCTTTGAAGACTGGCAAGGTGGAGGAAGATATCGCGTTGGAGAGATACTTTAAACCTATCGTCGAACCCTTGAAACATATAGTGGAAAATACCACAGAGGCAGACACATTATCGCCAGTGAGCATTGACGTTGAAGAGAATGAAACATTAACGCCTAAAACAAAAATCCGTCCGAAATGGAACACATCGGCGTTGAAGAGAAAGAGGAAATCGGGCGCATCATCGGATTATTCACTCGTAACCTCCACACCAGTTCAATCGAAGCGGAAACGACAGAATACTACGATAAACGAGCCTCCGGTCCCTATCACGCCAATAAATACAATTCCTCCTGTACAATTGCTCTCAGCCATTGATGATGATGGTGATTATGATGATGACGTTTTCGAAACTTCTCCCAATGAGTCATTTGTGACATCTATTAGACAACAACTTCAAACATCCGAGGGACAAAAAGCGCTTCGCAGTTATTTCGGTCCGCTGGGGCAAAAATACATAGATGTAATCCTAAGTAGGGATGTAGATAAGACTATAGACTATGTATATGGTGTATACTTTAATAATAATAATAAGATGATGTTTGGGAATAAGGCTTTCGATATGGACAAGGATGATAATATACTCATCGATGGTGTAAGATACAAGGGAACGCCCGGCCTTTACGAACTGATTTTCAAGAAAATTCCAAATGATGCTGTATACACCGAGGCCGGTAAACAAAAATACAAAAGTATACTGCTTGCGACGAACGCTCACAGACACAAACATGGTGATCGCAATCGCATATTGAGCAACAGGGGATACAAGTACAAATATGTAATTGCGCCGCTAGTCCCCAGTTCATCAGCTAGAAGGGCAGGGAAAGGTCTAAGGACACCACGACTCATGACGGTAAACGATAACAAGATCGATTACGTGCACTGGGACGGTCCCAACGAGCTGGTCGATAGACTTAGATTGCTCATTGCATCGCGCGCGGCAGGTCCCACGGGTCTCGATAACGAAATCGCATCCATCGAGGAGGAACTTCGCGAGGCGGGCCACATTGCATAAATTAAACCGCACGACAATGACGCGCACTGTATGCATCGAGATGCCGATCAACCTATTTGGGGTGTCGCTCGAGAAGAGTGGAACAGCTGGAATGGACTACTACAAATGGAACGGTTTGCTTCGAAATTACATGCGAGATAACGCTCTTTGCATGACCGGTGTTGACTTTGATGCAAAATCACGCAAAATACGACGAGTAGCGCAACCCACGGCTGACACCGATGCTGTCAATAAACTGTATATGGAAAAGAGCATTAAACTTTTGAGAGAGCAACAGGAAGAATTAGAGAGGAAGCTGGTCGTGTTTCAGAGAGATATACTGACGTTGCAAAACAGCGTTCAAAAGATATCGCAGGCGTTGAATTCTATACCGCAGCAACGCTGCGAAGGAGAATCGTGCGAGACGGTTGAACTTGCCCCCGCACCGATTGGGAGCACATAATGCATGTACACGATAATTATCGCATCATTCGTGTCGAAGACACCTCTGAGATCAAACATGCCACCATTATCGACATCCAAGAGTAAAGAAAACCATGGTCGCAAGAAGCGACAACTCGTTGAGGAATTGCACGCTCCAGCTCGAAGACATTTCCCGCGGAGGCGCGTCATAGTGCATGGATATGCCGATCTGTGGCAAGCTGACGTTGTATAAATGCGTCCTTACTCACGATTCAACCAAGGTCACCACTACATACTCACCGTCATCGATGTGCTGAGCAAGTATGCCTGGGCGATGCCGTTGAAGACTAAAAGTGGCGCTGAGGTGACTAAAGCGTTTGGAAAGATATTTAGAGATCGATATCCGAAAAATTTGCAAACCGATCAAGGAAAAGAATTTTACAACGCTGATGTGCAGAAACTATTGGCAAAGCATGACATTAATCATTATTCGACGTATTCGGTGATGATGGCCTCCGTCGTGGAACGTTTCAGTCGAACTTTGAAGAACAATATGTGGAAAATGTTTACGCGCAATGTAACCTACAGATGGATCGATTCGCTATCAAGTCTTCTCGCAGAGTATAACGCGCGAAAACATAGAACCATCAAAATTCGTCCTTGCGATGTTACCCCTGCAATCGCCGACAAGCTGCCAGCCACCGTGTACAACAACGTAAAGATCACCGCTCCAGCGAGATTCAAGTTGGGCGAGTTTGTGCGCGTGAGCAAATTCAAAACCATCTTCGATAAAGGCTATACGCCGAATTGGACAACGGAGGTGTTTAAAATAGCCAAAGTACAAGCAACTGATCCCGCGACGTATCTACTCGTCGATTCGTGTGGAAAACCTGTTGCCGGAGGATTCTACGAACACGAGCTAATGGTCTACACCAGTAGTCTACACCACTACGTCAAGTGGTTGGGGTTTGATAAATCGCACAATTCTTGGATAAATAAAAATAATGCATTGTAAAAAATAATAATACATGATTCAATTAATACAATGATACATATAAATGTGCGAACAATTTTTTTATACAATAATTCCACCATTTATATATATTACACAATAAATACAATAGTTTCTATTTCACAAGGGTATATTATAATGTCCCCAGGGCAGAGTGTCGGTCGAAACGGGTACGATATACCGCTTGTGGTCGTGCGGACTTAGAGCGATTTTGGATTCAGAAATGGTGTACACTTTGTGCAATTTACACCGTATTCACGATTGTCTGCGAACCATTTCGAACTCCCTTTCCAAGCACTGCGCATAGTCGTCGAAAGTTATCGTTCTGGCTATGACGTTGGTCTTGACGCCTTTCGCTTTCTTCGTATCTTTTTTACCGTCTACGCGAAGTGCATACATTTTCGCTCTAAGACCTGTGACGTCCCACAAAATTTCGCTCACAGATAAAATAATATTTCTTCATAAACTATTATACAACTCCTCTCAAATCTCCCCAAACACCAAATTACCCCTTCTCCATGACCGCCTTGGCGATGTACCTTAGCGGTCCCCATCTCAAGACGGTCAATCAGTAAATCTCCCCAAACTTCAATTTTTACCCCTTAACCATGACCTCGACCGCCTTGGTGATGTACCTTAGCGGTCCCCATCTCAAGACGGTCAATCAATGAACCTCCTCCACCTATTCGCCCAACGCGGCACAAACTTTTCCCTCCTATCAAATCTAAACAAGTCCCTCGCCTCTTATATCTCTTAAATCGAGACCCCGTCTCATATCCTTTAAATGACCAAAACAGTCAACGCCACTATCACCCCTTTCCTATCAAAACACCCAAAATCCACTCGAGGAGTTGAGCAGTACGAAACTACGCGTAGAAAAACCCCTAAAGGATAATCGCGAGGATTATTTGGCGTACGTGCCGAAAATGCGAGTCCAAATATAGACCAACCTTTGGTCCTTACAAAAACCCCGGAAATGTTACTGCGACGCATATGCGTAACTATGTCAAGGTGCGTACTGCGCACCCCCCTTCAAGCCGAAAAGATTGTAATTAGTATAAATACGAGGAACCGCGAGAGCTCGTCCTCTTCTACGGAAACATCTCCAGGAAGCTTTCAGTTTTATTAAACCTATAAATTCAAAGTGTTTTACAAAGTGTTCTACAAAGACTAACGTAAGCCACTATAATTATCTTTATTACCAAGGGATATCATCTCCATTTATATTATTTTGTATTGCTACGCGTATTGCGTTTACCTATTATTCGTATTGCTATTCTAATTACTTTTCATATTATATTATACAACGACGCGTATTGCGTTTACCTATTATTCGTATTGCTATTCTAATTACTTTTCATACTATATTATACAACGACGCTTATTGCGTTCACATATTATTTGTATTGCTATTCTAATTGCTTTCATACTATATTGTCTTGTTACGCTTGTTGCTTTTTTCATATTGTATTATTAACGCTCATCGCTATCATATTCCATATATTGTATGTCATGCTCATAATCACATTTTATATATTGATAACCATTTATATAAATGTTCTGTGCCAATGCTTAATGTCTAACGCATTCAATGTTCTACAAATCACTTTCATAACCAGTGCATATATTCTTGCCTAAACTAATAAACCGCATTGTTTTAAATTACGTTTCGAGTTAATGTATTAATCCTTCGGCTGCGAAGATCCCTAAATCCACACGAGCTGCCGGAACAGCTGATTACGGGCAACGACCGCGGAAAGCATCGCGGTGTTTACCAACTTACTTTTACATAGCTCGCGTATAACCGTATGACTAGCTGATTTTGCTGAATCATTACAAGTGTCTTTTACCTCGATGCAACGGTAAATCCGATTACCGAAACCAAATCATAACAAGTGCTCTAACGGGTGTCCCCACGGAAAGTACCACAATAAACCTTCCCTGGTCGATTAGCGTGTAGGATTTCAGATCCTCGCCTGAAAAGCCATCTCTGATTAGAGTGTAGGATTTCAGATCCTCGCCTAAAATCCTTTCTACCCTCAGCGTGCAGGATTCAAGATCCTCGCCTGATTTCCTTCTACCCTCAGCGTGCAGGATTCAAGATCCTCGCCTGAGATCCTTTCTACCCTCAGCGTGCAGGATTCAAGATCCTCGCCTGATTTTCTTCTAACCTCAGCGTGCAGGATTCAAGATCCTCGCCTGAGATCCTTTCTACCCTCAGAGTGCAGGATTCAAGATCCTCGCCTGATTTCCTTCTACCCTCAGCGTGCAGGATTCAAGATCCTCGCCTGAGATCCTTTCTACCCTCAGCGTGCAGGATTCAAGATCCTCGCCTGATTTCCTTCTGCCCACAGCGTGTAGGATTCAAGATCCTCGCCTGAACCCCTTTTACCCTCAGCGTGTAGGATTCAAGATCCTCGCCTGAACCCCTTTTACCCTCAGCGTGTAGGATTCAAGATCCTCGCCTGAGTTCCTTCTGCCCTCAGTGTGCAGGATTCAAGATCCTCGCCTGAGATCCTTCTTACCCTCAGTGTGCAGGATTCAAAATCCTCGCCTGAGTATCATTTTAAACCCCATGTCATTGTCCCTAAAGACCTCCACCCGGGACGTGACATAATTTTGGTGACAGCGGTGGGATCTTCGTCAACCGTTGTTAAAAGGATATCCTTTATTACGGTGCCCACAAGGTCCCTACATTTAGCATGTGCATTGAGCACCCAAATCGGTGTGCACCCTCATACAGAAGCCGCAGACTACAGAGCCTAACGGCCTATTTGAACGCTCTTACTTGCGTTTCTGGAGGGATCGCTACCACACGAGACGGAAACGAGGTCTGCTTGAAGTGTTCTGACCTAGCACCCGCAGACACCATAGAAATATATTGGACACATTATTACTATACTTATAGGACTCCTGTTAATTGCCCGCGGTGTAGGGAATCACTATTACCAAACCGCCCCATAAGAGATTGCACCGAGTGCACGGCAAGCTATCTTCTCACGGGTAAAAGTTACCTAAGGTTCGATAACAGCAATTTATAAAAACCCTAGACGGACAATCTCAAATTTATAATAAATTCTGAAGTACTAAGTTTCATTAAAACTAATGTATATTACGCGTTCACAAGTGATCATAGCAGGCCAACGACGCCAAAGGTTACAAGGCATCATTTCGTGCACCATTGCGTGCATGCAGAGCTTAGTTTGTCTTAGAGGCCGTTCAGCTAAAACTTACAACGAGGAAGATATTTGCTTGCCCTGCTCCTGGTTGTACCCAGAAAAAGTAAAAAAGGAGCAGCTCCTTCATTATTACGAAGCGCCAACTACGATTACCCCTTGCGAATGGTGTGGAATTCTTCTATACCATACTCGCCCCATGCATAGTTGTCCCATATGCGTAGAATTCTATATCCTTTCTGGAGAAACCTACGACGGATTTGAGGAACCAGAAGAACTAGATTTTTAAACGGCGCGACGTAACCTTAGTAGCCAATGTGGAACGTCTGTTATTTCAGACAGGCAAAGACCTGTCGAGTACTCAACGCCAATAATATTCTCCGATTAGCATGTGTGATAAACACCCAAGTATAGACAATTTGTATTACCCAAGCCGTAGATTTAGAGGCGTCTTGTTAGATTCTAATGCGTTAGTTTGTACCTCCGGAGGAGTAGCTACGACCACGGAAGGCGAAGATATTTGTCTAAAATGCTTTAATTTGGATCCAGTAGAAGTAGATGAAATATATCAAGTACATTGTTATCAGCAAAACGATATATTCCCCGAGTGCCCCCGTTGTAGAGGCCACTTATTAAGAGCACGTCCCATAAGTAATTGTGCCGCGTGCACAGAAAAATATCGTCGTTCGAATAGGAGACGTAACGAAATTAACGTCTACCAGGGTAGAGAACACCGTGAGGTTTAGATAACGGCTGCCGGAAGCCTAATCTTAGGAAAACCCCTAAAAATATAGAATAAAGTACAAAAGAACGAATTAAACATGTCTGTGTACGGAGAAACCGACGATTCGTGCGTGATAAACCAAGACGCGAGCCCTTTCACCGATCACATGGATACTGAGATAGAAGAATTAAAGGGACAGGTGCTAATTTTACGACAAAAACAAGCCGAAGTCGAAAAATTATGCGCGAAGTACGAAATAAATCCGGAATCTAAAATACGTTCAGACGTTGCCACCGGTTCAGACGGCCCCGCGTCGGGAGGTCTCTCCGGTCAGATGCGAGAAATACGCGAAATGATAGGGAAACTTCTTGCACCTCCGACAATGGCAAACAATTTTGCCACCCCCGGTTCTTCCCGTTTTGATAGAAAACCAGAAACAAATCAAACTCAAGTTTCCGATCACAGTCCATTGCCCCAAATCACTTTAAAAGACGCTATAGAAACAGTCCCTATGTTTAACGGGCATAACATACCCATAGTACAATTTGCTAGAGCTTGTAATAGGGCAAAAGCGCTGGTTCCCTCGCAAGCCGAACCCCAGTTAGCTAGGCTGTTGCGTAATAAATTGCAGGACCATGCATGCTTGGCCGTTGAGGATCGGGTCTTTGATACCGTAACTGAACTAGTCAAGCAACTTAAACTAATATTCGCCCCTGCAAAAACGTCTGACCATTATCGTGGGGAGCTCGCGAACGTTATAAAAGGGTCCAACGAACATATATTAGAATATATCTCTCGCGTTAAAGACCTCCGATTCGCTATATTAGAAGAGGACAGGGAATATTACCGCGATTTTGCAAGGAACCACCCTCAGGACTTAGATCGATTAACGCTGGATTCTTTCGTCGATGGCCTTCCACCCTATACAAGGACAAGATTGTTTCAACATCCATTTGAAACGCTCGATGAAGCGTTCAACTTGGCCGTCCTGGTGGACAAGAAAATCGAAAGGGACCGCGTCAGGTTCTCAGAATCAAAACCTCCAAAGCTTACATGCCAACTCTGCAACAAGACCGGTCATGACGCGCGGGTCTGTCGCAGCAATCAAGGTCCGATGGCTCAATCTTCCGAAAGACAACCCTCTACCTTTGATGCTGGACATGGAAGCCAACCACCGAACTCACTGCTCCCCTACTGGGACAAGACTCAACCTCCACCTACCAAACCTACGGAGCTGCGGATTTGTGGGTATTGTAAAAAACCTGGACACCTGATTTCAGAATGTAGGAAGCGCATATATAATTATAATATAAGAAATCCCGGAACTCTCCAGGAGACGAATTCGGGAAACGCCCCGCCCCCACGGGCAACTATGGACGCGTACCGTGGATCGGGCCAAGCAGGAGGGCGTCCGATGTAAATACCAATGAATTCAAATTTGCCGGTAACAAAATCGCTACAGCACGGTTAAACCCAATCAGCGAAGCCCCGTCCGTAATCCTTCACTCCCCGGATTTCGAAGAAGACCCCGAACTAATGATCGATACCGGGTCCGAGTTGAACTTATTAAAGATTCAAGCAGTAAGAAGAATTCAGGATGTTGACATAAAAACAAAATTACTACTTAAAGGGATCTCTCCGGACCCTGTCCCCACCCTTGGAACAATCAAAATAACCCTTTTGGGCAATGATGCCACGTTCCATGTAGTAAAAAATGACTTCCCCATTAAACCGCAAGGAATACTTGGAGCTGAATTCCTGACAGGGAGGAATGCCACAATTAATTATCTAAAAAATCAGTTAGATTTTCACGGAAACTCCATTCCATTTGTAAATAGAAATGCAAGTACACCTTTAACCACTACCACATGGGGCGAAACCCTTTCTTCCCTTAGAAACGTAATCCGCGAGCTCATAATATATTCCTTCAGTATAGCTAAAACTACAAATATCGATCAGTTAAACTGGCAAGATATTATTACAGATATTCTCGAAGCCCTCGACGAGGAAGACATTAGTGTCACGATATGTTTACAAATAGTCCGCATCCCGAAGGATGCGGAACGACGAAACATTATTAAAGAGAATCATGCATCTGCACTAGCCGGCCATAAAGGAGTAACCAAAACGTATAATCGCATTCGTCACCATTACTTTTGGAAAGGTATGAAGAAAGCCGTAGAAGATTTCGTCCGAAACTGCGAGGACTGCCAACGGAAAAAACTCGTGCGTGTAAAAACCAGGCAACCAATGATCCTTACCGATACACCTGGACGCGCCTTCGATAAAGTTGCGTTGGATATAGTAGGACCATTACCTACTACAAGAACGGGGAATACCTACATCCTAACAATGCAGGATTTACTAACAAAATACTTCGTGTGCGAGCCCCTTAAACAATCCACGGCGATAAAAATTGCAGACGCATTTATAAAACGATTTATTTGTCAATTCGGAGCTCCTAGAGCCATCCTCACTGACCAAGGAGCAAATCTTACCGGTAATTTCATGAAAGCTATCGCGCAGAAATTTAAAATCGAACAATTTCGAACCACAGCTTTTCACCCACAAACAAACGGTTCTCTAGAGCGATCACACCTCGTTTTAATTGAATATTTAAAGATGTTTATAAGTAGGTACAGTGATTGGGACGAATGGACTGAGATGGCCGCGTTCTCTTATAACACCAGTGTCCACGAGGGCACTGGTTATACTCCACATGAGTTAGTATTCGGGAAAATAGCCCGGGTACCCAGTCAAAAAAAGGGTGCCCGAAGATTTTGAAAACGAAACGTATAATCATTACTTTTCGAATTTAAATACAAAGATGCAAGAACTGCAAACTGCTGCAGCCGAAAAATTGAACCAATCAAAACTTCGTTATAAAATATATTACGATAGACATATGAACGAAGAGACATTCAGACCGGGTGACCCAGTCTTTGTATTAATAGAACCAAAGAAGGGAAAATTTGGCGACCAATACTCTGGTCCCCATACTATATTAGAAGTAATTCCGTCTCAGAATTTAAAGATCTCGTGGAAGGGCAAGACGAAAATTATACACGCGAATAAAGCGCGTCTTGGTCGTATGCACGAGAATCCCGGTTGACCACCCCTCATAAAAACAGTGTATTAATACAATATATCTTAGATCACAACTATCCAATGGCGCACCGGAGGAAACCACACCTCAAGGGGCCAAAAAGAACAAGGCCAGGCCTAAAGGGAAGGGTCTCCCGCTTGAGGTGGCTGCGCCGAGAGGCCTTGAGGGAGGGAAGGAGCCTATCACCCCTCCTTCCCCGGATAACCTCGACGGAGATCATCCACCCAGCCACCGTAGCACCCGAGATCATTACGATCGAAGACTCCCCCCCATCATCACCCATAGACTGGGAAGCATTGCTGGAGGCCACTACGCCACCGCCCCCGGAAAGCCCTCCCAAACAGAGTTCCCCAAAAGAGGGCACACTCACTCCTCCACCCATTCCCAAAGCCCCAATACCTTCCACGATCCCTCCTTGTCCAGGAGTCGTGGAATTCCTAGACACGGGGTCAGCGACGAAGGTCCCAGACCACGAAGAACTGACGCCCGAGTTCTTGAGATGGTTCAATGACCTTTATCAAGGAGGTTACGACCTCACGTTCATCCTGGACGATCCCTCCTTCCAATACCTCTCCTATTCTTACCCCCCCTAAAAATCCATATATATATATATATACCCTTGTAAATAGTCCCTTGTAAATAGTCCCTTGTAAATAGTCCCTTGTAAATACCTCCCATATTAATTCTTCTTTTAATTTTATTTCTAAAAGGCCCTTTTGGCCAGAAAAATTTTGTTTTCTTTCTTTGTTTTGTTTTTCGAGCAATCCATTTTCTTTTCTCTTATTTTTTTTAAAAAAATTTATACTCTTTACTTTTCTTCGACGCTACAAAGGGTAGAAAAAGTAACTTCAAATACACCCCACTCCTTACGGTGAAGAAATGCATGCATTTCTTCATATAAGGGGGGAGGTGTGACGTCCCACAAAATTTCGCTCACAGATAAAATAATATTTCTTCATAAACTATTATACAACTCCTCTCAAATCTCCCCAAACACCAAATTACCCCTTCTCCATGACCGCCTTGGCGATGTACCTTAGCGGTCCCCATCTCAAGACGGTCAATCAGTAAATCTCCTCCACCTATTCGCCCAACGCGGCACAAACTTTTCCCTCCTATCAAATCTAAACAAGTCCCTCGCCTCTTATATCTCTTAAATCGAGACCCCGTCTCATATCCTTTAAATGACCAAAACAGTCAACGCCACTATCACCCCTTTCCTATCAAAACACCCAAAATCCACTCGAGGAGTTGAGCAGTACGAAACTACGCGTAGAAAAACCCCTAAAGGATAATCGCGAGGATTATTTGGCGTACGTGCCGAAAATGCGAGTCCAAATATAGACCAACCTTTGGTCCTTACAAAAACCCCGGAAATGTTACTGCGACGCATATGCGTAACTATGTCAAGGTGCGTACTGCGCACCCCCCTTCAAGCCGAAAAGATTGTAATTAGTATAAATACGAGGAACCGCGAGAGCTCGTCCTCTTCTACGGAAACATCTCCAGGAAGCTTTCAGTTTTATTAAACCTATAAATTCAAAGTGTTTTACAAAGTGTTCTACAAAGACTAACGTAAGCCACTATAATTATCTTTATTACCAAGGGATATCATCTCCATTCATATTATATTATACAACGACGCGTATTGCGTTTACCTATTATTCGTATTGCTATTCTAATTACTTTTCATACTATATTATACAACGACGCTTATTGCGTTCACATATTATTTGTATTGCTATTCTAATTGCTTTCATACTATATTGTCTTGTTACGCTTGTTGCTTTTTTCATATTGTATTATTAACGCTCATCGCTATCATATTCCATATATTGTATGTCATGCTCATAATCACATTTTATATATTGATAACCATTTATATAAATGTTCTGTGCCAATGCTTAATGTCTAACGCATTCAATGTTCTACAAATCACTTTCATAACCAGTGCATATATTCTTGCCTAAACTAATAAACCGCATTGTTTTAAATTACGTTTCGAGTTAATGTATTAATCCTTCGGCTGCGAAGATCCCTAAATCCACACGAGCTGCCGGAACAGCTGATTACGGGCAACGACCGCGGAAAGCATCGCGGTGTTTACCAACTTACTTTTACATAGCTCGCGTATAACCGTATGACTAGCTGATTTTGCTGAATCATTACAAGTGTCTTTTACCTCGATGCAACGGTAAATCCGATTACCGAAACCAAATCATAACAAGTGCTCTAACGGGTGTCCCCACGGAAAGTACCACAATAAACCTTCCCTGGTCGATTAGCGTGTAGGATTTCAGATCCTCGCCTGAAAAGCCATCTCTGATTAGAGTGTAGGATTTCAGATCCTCGCCTAAAATCCTTTCTACCCTCAGCGTGCAGGATTCAAGATCCTCGCCTGATTTCCTTCTACCCTCAGCGTGCAGGATTCAAGATCCTCGCCTGAGATCCTTTCTACCCTCAGCGTGCAGGATTCAAGATCCTCGCCTGATTTCCTTCTAACCTCAGCGTGCAGGATTCAAGATCCTCGCCTGAGATCCTTTCTACCCTCAGCGTGCAGGATTCAAGATCCTCGCCTGATTTCCTTCTACCCTCAGCGTGCAGGATTCAAGATCCTCGCCTGAGATCCTTTCTACCCTCAGCGTGCAGGATTCAAGATCCTCGCCTGATTTCCTTCTGCCCACAGCGTGTAGGATTCAAGATCCTCGCCTGAACCCCTTTTACCCTCAGCGTGTAGGATTCAAGATCCTCGCCTGAACCCCTTTTACCCTCAGCGTGTAGGATTCAAGATCCTCGCCTGAGTTCCTTCTGCCCTCAGTGTGCAGGATTCAAGATCCTCGCCTGAGATCCTTCTTACCCTCAGTGTGCAGGATTCAAAATCCTCGCCTGAGTATCATTTTAAACCCCATGTCATTGTCCCTAAAGACCTCCACCCGGGACGTGACAGACCTACGAATTCAGTCATTATCGCACCGTTATTTTTATCCTTCATCAGCCCTGGAACCTTCTTATTTATGCGCGGCATATTATATACATTGTCGATGGGATAATCACTGGTGTCGAATCTGTCGATATTGTGCTTCACAGATTCATAGATATCGTCGCATTGAATGTGATAAATTAGGCTGTGTATAGAATTTTACAATTTGTTCCGTGCTTGGGCGACATGTACTCATGGTGAAATTCGTACAAACAAATTTTTGATATGTCCAGAATGCACATACCCACGTATATCGGTTTGTTGAATTTCACCTCGAGCTTTCGCAAATCAACAGCTATTCAATTTTCTGAAAAAACACTTCTGCTGTGGAAATTCGGTTTCGCGATCATTGCCTCCGCGCCATATCGCCCATCCCAATGAGTCAACAGTTTTACATCCACATGATTTCGAACATTTTCCATAGTTTTACCAAATACCGCGTTGTTCAACAATTTGTACAAATTTTTTTCAAAGTCGTTTGTCGCGCTTGTTCTAAACCGTGTGTTGAGTTCGATGTAATCGCGGAGCGAGGGGGATTGAGCGAATTGAAGCACGCGGTGTATCTTTGTAATACGAAGACCGTGACGCATGCACTGCTGTAGGTTGCGATAATGAATAACGTAACGCTGCTTATCGTATACCATCGCGAGTAACTTGTCCTGTCTGCTGCCAGGTGGTTTGGCACGCGTCGGACAGAACGGTAGATCGGCATGAATGTTGTGCAGACGTTGCGGATATTCCAGATCTACCTCGAGAATGTACCCCGTGGGTGAATCGACTGGGACTGAAGACACGTTAAAATTTGCGTTATCTTCGACCCATTGAAATTTAGCGTATGGTAGAGGCTGACACATTGCCCATCCATACAAATTGTTCACGTTAAAGTACATCAAGTACGATGACTCTTCCGATGCGCCGCAAGATGACATGTACTTGTTATTGGCATGTGCGTACCTTCCGGAACATTGACTTAAGGTGCCATTTCCAATGCGCGGCTCGCCGCGGCGGCGAATAAGTCAACAAACCCCGGCTGCGGGGTTAGTTAAAAAATATATATTTATATATTTAACAAATTGTTTTATTTTTATTGGAATGATGCTGTCATTTTTTTTATATAACGTCAAACCTTCGTATGAGTTGTATATTAACAATCTTTTATGAACTTCCTTAATAATATTCGGCATTTTCAGTACGAAAAATGGGATGTTGCATTTTTTCCCTATTTCTTGGGATTCAGCTCCACTGTACGATATAGAATGCAGGTAATTACTTCATCATTAGCAAATATTTCCAAATACAAGGACAAATATATATTAATTATACAATAGAAAAGGCTTGGAAGTTCCCGGAAAGTAACTAAACAGACAATACTAATATTTCTTCAATGAGTTTGTTATGGAAAAAGAACTATATGGAACTAATTATTCGCTATTACTTTGCAGTATCGATAGGTACTACTCATTTTGGTCCCCAAAAAAATATTTTCCTTTTATATCACCGAAATTTAAACGACTCGATTTAAAATTCTGCACAAAAAAAACTTTGACACATGTTTACACATACAGCAGAAGTAGCTCTGCCATGATATTTTTACGTTTTTAAGACCTTATATTATTAGGTTACAAAAATATATAAAATCATCATTCCATAACTTTGAAATTCTGACTTGTTTCCTTATTTCTGGGGATTCTGGTCCATTGTGGCGATGGGCCGCGGGGCGGCCAGCCGCGCAGCACTGCTTCTGGAGCAGTGTAGCGACTGGCAGCCGCGGGCCGTCGAGCGGCTAGTAGATTCTGCCAAAATGGCGGAAAACAGACACTCGTCCCATTGTGTTGCTTCTCCAGTAGCCTAGGCTACTCCTGGAGCAGACTTGCATACACTATAGCAATCTGCCGCAGCCGCGCGCGGTCGAAGTCGCAGATAGGAGAACAGATGAATGCTTTCCCATTGTAGCAGTGTCCCATTGTAACATTGTAGCGCCGCCGTGGCGAGCCGCGCTTAGGAAATGCCACCTTTAAACACCCGCATATACCGCGTTCGACAAACATGACCATATCGACGTCTGTGAGCAATTCGAACGTAATTTTGGTGTGTTTTAACATAGCATCCCACGTGAAACCAGGTAAAGTGTAATAATGCGCTGAATCTAGTCCATAGCTCTTGATACAACTTTCGCGAAAATTTTCAAAAATATCTGCCAATAACAAGACATCTGTCTTCAATTACAAATCGCTGTATTCGCCCAAGGTTCTAATCTCGAAACGCTGCCAGACAGTCTCGGCGTGCGCGTAATCGCTCTCGGATACAGTCTCACCCGTTAACGAACTGTAGAATGATTCGCGCGGTGGCAAGCATGGGTCCTGCAGCTTGTTCGCGCAATCAAGGTATTCATACGGAAAGACACCCTTTCGCGTCAATAAATTAAAATCCTCGGCGGATAATGTTTCAAATTGGTATCGTAAAATTTTTAATTGATCTGTGCTAAGAAAAGATGCTAATTTGTCGAGACTGGTGTTGAGAAATTTGTACGAATCGATTTAATACGATTTAATACAATTTAATACAATTTCGCGAGTCTGAATCAGCCATATCTTGAACATTTTTTGTGAAAGAAATATACTTTTCTTTAGTTATGGGCAACACGCCAACGTGACCTTCGAAAGCGGTTGCTATTTCCTCGATAATGAAATGCGAATCGTAGCCGGATAAATGATGTAATACTATGGGGATGTAAAACGCATTTTTATAATTTAAATTGCACTCCGAATGTGCTGGGCCTCTAAACCGTCCGGAGAGATGACAGTGATCGCGAACTCGTACATCGCTAGCCTCGAATGGTTCTACGCAAATATGACAATGTGATGCATCGCGAAATGTGGTCCACTGTTCGGTGGTTAAATCCAGCATGGGAACATTACTGGTCAAGATGGGTTTAGCGATGTTTGCAAAATTGTTAAGTTCGTCGACGAACCAAGAAACACAATCCGCGTCGCGGCGACATCGATACACCGATAGCGATGTATCGTACGAACATCGATTTATGGTGCTGGTACGTGTGTAATTTATTATCACCCATTCGATTGTCATCCGTTTTCTCAATGAGACACTCTAAATCTGCATACACCACGAAGGGGAGCCGCTCCTTCATGCAGTGGTTACTGCAGCTGAGGAGATTTTTTCCTTCGCTGGGCAGCAGAATGGCACAGTCGTTCATCTTGCCACAGTCCACTGCATGGGCCTCCAACTTCGCGGTGGATCCAAAGTAATGCATGCATCTGTAATAAAACAAATTTTTTTTTATTTAAATTTTTTTCACGTAACATTTCAAACATTTCAATCATATGTTTATATACGTACCGATCACAGATGAATTTCTTTCCATGGCACCTGCTCAGCTGTGCGCTCACCAGCCGGGATAAGTTCTTGATCAGCACAAAGTGCCCCACATCGCCATGCTCATGATTCGGCGTGTAGAGCAGATTGACGTGACGATCCCTCTTTTGATTGGTGAGGCGCAGCGGAAAGACTGTTGGCCCCTTCTTCTTCTCCATCTCAAAGGTGTATACATTGACTGAGATGTCGTTCAGCCGTTCAATCTTCGCAATATGTGCCAGAGACATTGGGAACTCAATGCCCTGGAGATTTAGCATGGAAGCATAGTGTGGGTATGAACTTGTACGATGATGGTTTCTTTCCGCAGGATGTAGGGCGGCGATCACTGCCCACGCGAAACACGCATTATCCTCAGATTGTACACTGATCGTTGCTTTCTTCAGCGATATTTCTCGCGGCAACTTGTAGTGACACCCGGCGCGCAATGGATTGTACTTATTGACATTGACGGTCAGGTTGAGGATTCTCGTCAATGCCCATCCGCTGTCAAGTTCCTGGAACTCTTCCAGCGATGCCAGGGTGGGTTCGACGACGCATCGCTGATACCACTCCTGCAGATCGGATGTGCGGAAGAGTTCACAGTTTCGAGTGTTGATGCTCTTACAAGCACGTTTATCGCCTGCCACAAATTCACCGTTGAACACCGTGTTCACTTTGAGCTTTCGATGTTTCCTCAAAACGCCTTGCACATGCTCCAGCACAATGGTCGCCGCATCCTGGAAGAAGTTGCGCGTTTCGATGTAATTTGAATTTAGCACGGCACCAGTTAATACGCAGGTATCGAACGCGGTGTCTATTTCGCGCCACAAAAGTCCTGTGTTAGAATGTCCGGCACCTTCGCGCACGAAACGTCCGCGCAACGAATGTTTCAATCCGTCGAGTCGTGCGATTCGAGCAACCAACGATTGTCGAAGGCTGATAGATAATCGGGGTCGTTTCACTCGGCTGTGTTCTTCCAACGATTCGATGCACTCGTTGCACCGTTCTTCCCACGCGAGGTACTCTTCCCGCGAAATCAATCGTGAAGATTGATCCAACAATTGGTGTTCTACTTGCGCGAATTCTCCCATGATCGTAAAAATGGAATGTAAATGTTGTATGTTTTTCCGCGCAACATGTTGCAACGATTTGGGGTTTTGTGCAGTTTGGAGCTCGCTTTTATACCCAAACCATGATTTGCTATCTCTGTGTATCTCTTTCGGCGTACCTCCTCCCCCAAAAGATTGCATGTAAAAAGCCGGATTCGTTCCAACATGGTTCTATGCAGTTTCTGCTGATACAGCATATTTCTTTCTATGATTCTCACGTATGACGAATTAGCGCGCAAACTCATCTGATGCAGTTTCTGCTGACACCGCATAATTCAAAGAATCGACGTTCCCACAGGTGGGCTCAAATTACATGCAGTCGCGCAAGACGCTGCGACGCTTGCGATTGTTCCACTATGTAGTGGTGTCTCTTTCCCTCCCTAGAATTTAGCTTTTGAATGCATGGTCTGTCTCTTTCCCTCCTACTGCATACGGTTGTACCACCAAGTAGTGCTGTCTCTTTCCCTCTCCCTAAATTTTAGCTTTAAAATAATGCTCTGTCTCTTTCCCTCTCCAGAATTTTAGCTTTAGAATGCATGCTCTCTCTTTCCCATCCATCCGAAGACGCGGTGTGTAAAAAAAAACACCGATCTTCCCCAACATCATCCGAAACAATTTCTGATAAATTATTGATTCGCTAGATCAGAGGAAAAAATTTCAGGGTGGGTCCGGTTTAAAAAAATTTTCGGGTGGGCCAAGTTCTGAAAGAGATTTTTTTCGGGGGTCAATGCCTCCCTCTGAAAAATTTCCGACAGTGGACCAGGTCTGGAGAAGCCTCCGCGGCGGCTCGGCCCAGACTGATCCCCCCTCTATCATCGCGGCTTCCCCCACTCCGCGGCTCGTGCGCGCGCAACATTTCTTCCTCTCCCCGCAGGCCTCGCGCCCAGGTTTCCCTCCGCCCCGCTCCCCCGCGCGCCATCACTTCACCCCGCCCCGCGCCGGTTGGGGAGTCGGGGAGGGGGAAATGGCCTTGAAAGTGAATTAGAACTCTTATAGTATTACTACTTACGGCTTCGCTAGAATTTTCTGAGTTTTATGTTTCAAGTCTCATAACGATCCCTTAATATTTACTAAAGTTATCGCAATTTATGTTTAAAAAAAATAATGATTTTGGACGATGAAAAATTTTTTGTTTATAATTTTTAGCTCGAATAGTAATGTTTGAGATTGTGATTTATGAGTGGAGATGAATTGGATTCTTAGACAGGTTTGAAATGATGTATACACTTTTGCAGTGAGAACACTTTGTCTGTGATTTATTGATAATGAGTGTGAGTGTTAATAGTGACAGGGATTTTATTAATCCCTGCACTTGGTGCTGAGAAGGATGAGTGAAAAAATGCAACCTCGTGGCCTGGTCTTGCCACGAGGCGAGCAAACAATTATATTAATTGTTTGCTCTTGAGTTTTTAGTAATGAGTGTGAGTGGTGAGTGGTAAGTGAGTGTGAGTTTTCACGTTATGAGTAGTGTGATTGTACAGCGAGCATAGAAAACTTGTAAAATTGCGAAAAGCGCGGTTGCACGACCGTTCCAAACAAAGGATGTATAAGAGAGAGTTTTAACATGGCCGACTTCCTCTTAGCGCTTCTTCTCGGTTCTTCGAGAGCAGCGTCGCTGCTCTCTGATTGGCTGATAGAATTGCGTGACAAGCGGTGATTGGCTGAGCGTTCGATGGTGAGTATCGATCGATCGACTGACCATCGATCGTCGATCAGCAGCTCGTTCCGCTGCCCAATAAGTGCTGCCGTGAGAGTGAGTGTGGCGGCGTTGGGAACTATACCATTCCCAAACAAGTAATAATTCGATAAACGAACTGTAAATAGAAAAAATGTGTGGCGCGACGAGCTGTACAACACTATATTTTTTAAAATACAGTTTAACAACATTTAATTTTCCAATATTTCTTAGCGTTTGGACAATAATTTTCCCCATTTTCGAGCGCTAGTCCCCTTGTTGCATCCAAGCCCTCAGTTGAGCTTCAGAAAACATGACTGTATCATCATCACTTTCAAACAGTTCATGAAAAGCTTCTGCACCGAATTCATTACTCGAGTCTTCGTCATTATCTGATTCAAATATATTAGAATCAAGATCACTGTTACGATCATGATAATCAGTAGCATCATCATTTTGAATTAAACCATCTTCATTATTACAATGTGAAGAAGTTGTACTCTGTTCGAGAATCGTTAATTCACCTTGTCGCCGCACCGCCGCGCGCCGCAGCACCTACTGGGCAGCGGAACGAGCGGCTGACTACTGTTGCGTTATCCGCTGGTGTTAATCCATGTATTATATGAAGTTAGCTATAAGTCATAGAGACATCGAAGTTAGATGTAGAGCGGGATTCAAAATCCTTTTGAATTGAAGAATAGGAATAATATATAATATAGATTCGAAACGAACGAAGCATCTGAAAGGTCTTAAGCAATTATGAAACGGAGGACAAGGAAGGATTTATTGTAGAACGCGTTGTGCATCTCGAGGGTTTTTTCCCTGCTATTTTTAAACGTGTCTTTACAATGCTAGCAGCTGATGCCTGAACTCAGAAGGCGTACGAAAACCTAGGGGCGCATTCATTAGCTTTCAAGTTACCGTTAGACCAGGCGAGGATAGTAAATAGCTTAACTTTCTCCTTTGCACATCTGCGTGCCAAATTTCGTTGAGCGAGCGGCTGCGCGTGTCATAAAAGTACTTAAAACTCTGTCCTCCCTTTCAATAACTGTCGATGTCCTGTTAGGATAAAAACTCCGGTCGAGGAAGGCTGAAAGTCATAAAGCCATAAACTTTTTCCGAGTGACGTCGTCTTGACCTCGAGGGTTGCGCTTACTTACCTGCGAGATATGTATATACTGTACGTAGCCTATGTACTACCCCTATGTACTTGGGAAGCGTACCTCGATCAACAGAGGAGAGTGGGAGGAAGCATGAAGGAAGGGCGAAGGACAGCCCACTAACGAAGCTAGAGGGATGACACCGTCTTGATTGGACGAAAGGATCCGGAGAGGGAGTCCGAGGAAGACTTCAACTTTAAAGGAGTAGGGACTCGGAGGTGACGAGCGAGGAGTTATTTTTGTAAAAGATCAGATCAAACTTGTCAGCAGACTTGAAACAGTTTACGTAGAAAATATACAAATAGTTTTTGAACATTTTACTTTGTGAAATCATTTGAAATACCCGCGCACTCCAACGAGCTGAATGCTTCAGCATTCCACGGGCACCAACCCGCGTTCCGTTCAGATAATCACCGCCGGGACGCGCAACAAAACTGGTGACAGCGGTGGGATATTTTAAATAAATTGTGGGAAATTTAGAAATCAAGTCAGTGCTAAAGTTCGGCCTTATAAACTTTTGAACACTTTTGTGAGTGACTTTGCCGGCTCGTGAGTGCGTATTTAAGTAATTTAACGGGAACTATTATAAACTTTTATTTAAATAATTCTTTGATCGTGCAAATGGACACAAAGATTGAAAGTGATTAAGTGCAGCCTCTCTCTCTCGGGTTTTACGCGGTTTTCCCGAGAGCAAGGGCGAATGCCGGAGAAGGGTGGTTTCAGTGGCCGTGCGAATAATTCCTTGAAATCACATGCACTCGGTCATTATCTGCGTCATTTGCTGAGCTACTTCGGAGACTTCACGGACGATTAAGGAAAAGACTCGAAGGACCTGGACGTCGTGGACCATTCTTCACAGCCTCTAAGAAGCGGACGGACGATTGGAGTGATCGCAGTTATTACAGACAGCGAATAAGTATTTATAAGATATATATTGAACGGATTGTAATTTTCTTTTGCAAATTGAAGAACTGCCTTGTTCCAGTGCGGCCAATATCGTTAGCTAGCAGTTAGTTGAGTTTCCCGAGATTTCTTATTTGCCTTTAAAGTTAGCTTCTGATTTGATTCCACACTTCGACAGGATATCTGTTTCTTTGCTTAAATTCACGAAGCAGTATCAATTTATTGATTTTCAAGTCAAATCTTCTGACCGTGGGAATTTGTTAGCTATAATTCGAAACAAGATCGAAGATCCTACGGATTTATTAATTTCAAATTATCCAGAACCGATAACCGTAAATGAGATTGTTAGTGTGTTAAAAGGGTGTACGCACGGTCTTTTGACATTGATTAGATCCATGGCGAATTGTGAGGTTTGCAACAAGGGATAGATGAGTCGGTAGAATTTTATGGAGCCCGAGGTCGTGAAATATTAAGTCCTGGTTTAGAAACAGTTAAGGATAAATCTAATTCCGAACAACTGACAGGAGCTGTGGTTTTTCTGGATCAGGCAGCCGTTACAAATTTTAAACGTGGTCTTCAGAATCAAAATTTGAGATTTCTTATTTCTAATGAAGAGAATAAAACATTTGACGATATAGTTAGTTTTGCGAGTAGATTAGAACAGGGGATCCCGGTGTAGGTCAAACAAAGGTCGATGTTCGTAGATTAGTTGAATTACTTAAGATGCTTAATTTAGATAGTCTTAATGATGTCGAACAAGCTAGTATTTTAGAGATTATATTATAATGCATTTCCATACCAATTTTAACTTCCCTCGGACAAATTAGGATCAACCGATAAAATCCGGTATAGTATAATTACTGCAGATGAGATACTTATAAATACGAAGCAGTATCGTTTTCCTCAAGTTCATAAGGAGGAAATTGAAAAGCAGATAAATTCATTATTGGAAAATAGAATAATTCAACCGTCTTCCTCGCCGTATAATTCACCTGTTTGGATTGTTCTGAAAAAAAAACCTGGTCCTGATGGTGTATCTCGTTGGCGTGTAGTAATAGACTATCGGAAATTAAATGAAAAATTGTAAATGATGCTTACCCCTTCCTAATATTATTGATATAATAGACCAACTTGGTTCAGCTAAATATTTTAGTACCTCGATTTAGTTTCTGGATTCCATCAGACACCCGTAGATTGTGCATCTAAATCAAAGACTGTTTTTTCAACTCCTCATGGGCATTATGAATTCAATAAGATGCCATTTGGTCTCAAGAATGCCCCAGCAACGTTTCAGAGATGTATGGATTTGGTTCTATCTGGTTTACAGGGAGTTGAACTCTTTGTATATATGAACGATATAGTCATATATGCGATTCCTTGAAAGAGCATGCCCGAAAATTGAAAATTCTTTTAGCTAGATTACAAAACGCTGATTTAACTTTGCAACCTGACAAGTGTCGCTTCCTTAGACAAGAACTTACATATCTGGGTGATATTATTTCTGTAAATGGTGTGAAACCTGATCCCGAGAAAATCAGAGCAGTTAAACAATTTCCCATTCCTAAAACTACGGAAAGTATAAAACAGTTCTTAGGTTTAATAGGATATTACAGACGTTTTATTCCACATATGGTAAAAATTGCTAAACCTCTGACACAATTGTTGAAGGCAGAAGTACCTTTTGCCTGGAGTAAAGATGTCCAATCCGCTTTCGAGAGTTTACGTGATATCATTTGTTCGGAGCCGTTGTTTCAATTTCCAAATTTTCAACAGTCATTCCTCGTAACAACTGATGCTTCTAATTATGCAGTAGGAGCTGTATTGAGTCAGGGTCAGATCGGAAAGGATCTTCCAATTGCATATGCATCTCGGACCCTTAATAATGTTGAAAGTAATTATTCAACCATTGAAAAGGAATTATTGGCGATTTTATTTGCAATTGAACATTTTCGACCGTATTTGTATGGTCACAAATTTATTTTAGTCACTGATCACCGACCACTGATTTGGCTGCACAACGTAAAAGGTCCTACTTCCCGTATCATGAGATGGCGTATTAGATTAAATGAATACGATTATGAGATGGTCTATAAACCTGGGAAAATAAATTCCAACGCAGATGCATTATCCCGAAATCCTGTTCTTGTCGATTCTCAAAACATCTTTCCTTTTCCATCTAAATGCTTGACAATTCATACCGAGACTGAAAGTACTGACGCCTCCCCTCCAAGGCGTTTGCAAAGGGTTGTCGTAGGCGCCGACGATTTGCCAATTGCAATCTCTAAGGAGGTCGAGGACATTGACGTTGACGGTTTTATGGGAGACGAAAATGAACGTTTAGTTGCGAGAGTTTTTCTTGTGGATAGAGAATTTAATAATGGGTATGATGATATTGATACCAAAACAAGTCATTCGGATTCGGACTCAAATGATAGTGACGAGTATTATACGGCAGATGATGAAGAGACAATTCCTTCCATAGAAAAAATTCTGCAGGGAGGAGAATCTTCTAAAGACTTAAATATTAATGTAATGAGTGGAGGATCGTTCCGCAAGAGTACAGAGGACAGTGTTCGACTCGGGAGTCTGTTGGACATCGGAAAGGCCGACTTTGAAGGCACCCCGCCACAGGTACCGTTAGGGGCTGTCTCTGTATCTCAGGGTATCTGTGCTCTGCCAGAAATTGGCAACAAGAGCCCCCGTTTCGTGTCGAAAGCGGAGACTCGGCACCTTCTTATTCCCGACTCATATCGTGGCACTGGCTGTGCGCAGTCTAGTATTTCCCGGATGAGGTTGTGGCGGAGTGTGGGCGAGTCTGTTGCTTCAGGAATGACAGAATCAGGTAAAGAATGGACACGATCCTCCGTAGGAAAAATATATGAAAATGACTCTCATACCTATGATAAGTTCAAAGTTCTCTTGACAAATTCCATTCCATCTGTACAAGCATCCCCTTTTCCTTCATTTCCAAGTATCATTTATTGCAAGGACCATCTTCATATGCGGAAAGACAATCTTATTCATTTTTTTTTCTAATGATTGTCAAGTTTCTTCACAAATCAGTAATGATTTGTTAACATGTAATGGTCTCCGGTTGCGAGACGATTCTCGGTGGAACGGAGAAGGGATTGTGATGCCGACTCAGTCGGTATGTCCGGGTTCGGCGAATGAGTAAGAATGCGTTTGTTTAATATTAACAGTTGTTTATTTGTTCAAGTCTGTATTGTGCTGAGTTAGTGACATATGTTTCTCGATCACGATTTTTGCGGGCGGTTCGGTAACGGCGGTGTAGGCGCGATGCTCGAGCGGTGTCTCGTAGCAGACGCGACGGTACACGGCGGCGACGGTATTTCGGCGAGCGATTCAGGAAAATAGGATGCGGATTTTTGAACGTTCTGCTCTGGATGGCCTTATGGGGCACATCCGTGGAGAGTCGTAAAATATAGTATCAAAGTGCAATAGGGCTCTGGCCTAATGGGCGCGGAGACACCTCTTTGACGGAGGTAGGGCGCAAGATAAATCTCGGCCTATTTCGGAAGAGGCTGGTTATGGTACAGTGGTGACGATGGTCGACCACTGACGCACCTCGTGGGAGCTAAAAATGAGCGTCTTGTCGTACCGCTTGGAGCATGGAAGCAACTAGCACAAGAGCTCCTGATTCCGCTCGACTCGGCTGTTATATACGGCGGCCGTACATCTTCGCAAGCGAGCCAGAGCGCGGGCCCCGTGGCCACCTAGTGGCCGCGTCGAGTACTTGGCCTAGCGCTCTGTTGTGATTACACTCGCTCGCGCGGCTCGCGCGACGTGACTTCGTCACACCCCCTCCTTACTTCGGGAAGGAAAAAGGGTGTTGTCATCCTTTTTGCGTCGGTATGCGAATACTAACAGGTGCTTGGTTTTCTTAAACCTACCTTATTTTACGGGTTGCAACCCAAACGCTTAGATTACCCACCACCAAGAACGCTCTAAAAAACTAACAAAACTAAACTTATTTCTAGACGGACGGATTGACGTCCGTAGGGGCAGTCGGCCGCCGGGCGCGGACTTCGATGCCCACATCGCCGTTGCGGAACCGACTGCCCAGAACGACGGCGGTGGAGGTAGTGACCGCGTACACTCGGCGCGGTCGCATCGCGGCCGGGTGGAAAAGCACCATTCCGGGGCGATCGGCGGCCCAGCTCCATGGGCGGGACGTGACGGTTGATGAGGCCGCTGGGGGGCCTTCGAGGCCTGGCTGGACCAGCGACGGCTGGACGCAGGTCGGCGGTGGTGTGGCCGCTGGGGGGCCTTCGAGGCCTGGCTGAACCAGCGACGGCTGGACGCAGGTCGGCGGTGGTGTGGCCGCTGGGGGGCCTTGGAGGCCTAGCTGAACCAGCGGCTGCTGGACGATGGTCGGCGGTGGCGTGGCCGCTGGTGGGCCTTGAAGGCCTAGCTGAACCAACGGCTGCTGGACGATGGTCGGCGGTGGCGTGGCCGCTGGGGGGCCTGGATGGCCGAGCTGGACCAGCGGCTGCTGGACGGCTATCGGTGGTGGGAGCCGGGCAGCCGCTGACCGTGTTTCCTAGGCGTAGGTGAGGAGGGAGGGGTTATCAACAACCGGCGGAGGTCCAGCGGCTGCAGCGACCCGTGCGCCACCCGACTACGCCGGGTGTGGACTCCTGGTGGTTCGGGAGTCTCGGGCGGTGTCCCTCTTGTCGGAGGCTCAAGGACCGCTACTTCCGCCCTCGGGACGCGCGGTGGTGCCTGGAGACGTGGCGGTGGGCCTCGGTGCTGCGGAAGCTGGTCGCTGCTGAGGTTGACCCTGGCCGGCCACGGTCTGTCCTCTCGGAGCCTGGCTCGGCGGAGTTGTCGCTCGGGTGGCCCGACGGCTGCGGAGCCCAACGGCACGGCAGTGGATCTGCCGGAGTTCTCTGGCGAGACTTTTATGGGTGGCATGTTAATTGCCAATGGTCCTATTTCGGCGTCTGTCCCGGCTTTTATAGTTGATACTGTGGCGCTGTCCGCGCCAATCGGTTCGCGAATTTCACACGGTTTCAGATCGCTAAGGTGCGCACGCATTGTCTTTCCTCGCGCCCCCTTCAGCACCGCGATGTTGGGCCCCTCGAATTTGGCAACGGTGTACGGGCCGGCAAATTTTGGCGCCAACTTAGCATTAAACTGCTTAGCGGCCGCACTCAAGTGATGTTCGCGTTTCATCACTTCATCGCCAATCGCGGGGCGCCAGTCTCGGCGTCGTAAATCGTAGTGGTGCTTCTGGTTTTGGTGTGCCCGTACCAGATTCCACCGTGCGAGTTCGATGCTGTCCTTGATGCCCGCGAGTCGTTGTTGCCATCCCAAGGTGTCCTCTCGTGTCGGTTCGTCGGTTGGTGCATTCGTGGTGGATCGGGGTTCTCCGGGAGTTACGAGTTCTCGCCCAAAATTCAAAGCGGCTGGAGTACTCCCTGTGGCTTCGTGCCGTGCCGTATTGTAGGCAAAAGCGATCTCCGGAAGCCAATTATCCCATGTCGTATGATCCCCGTCGGTAAATTGGGCGATCATCGTCTTGATTACCCGATTGGCTCTTTCCACTGGATTGCACTGGGGAGTATACGGTGGTGTTTTTCGGTGGTCGATACCATATTCTCGTAGTAAGGCGGTAAATTCTCGGCTTTCAAATTGTTTGCCGTTGTCGGTAATAACCCGCCGTGGGCACCCGAAGCGCATGACGATTCGTTCTCGCAATGCCTTGGTGACGGCCGGAGCGGTGGCCTGTCGCAGGGGCTGGAGCTCGATCCATTTCGTGAACTTATCTTGCATCACCACGACCACGGTATGGCCTTTCTTCGACCTTGGGAGGGGTCCGACCAGGTCGGCTGACACGACATCCCATGGGTAGGCTGCTGGCGTGGTGTGCATAAGTCCAGCTGGTGCTTGCTGCGATACTTTATACTCTTGGCACTTTGTACATTGGCGGACATATCGGGCGGCGTCCCGAAACATTCCTGGCCAATAATATTTTCGTGCCAATCGTGCCGCTGTTTTGTTGATTCCGAGGTGGCCGGCCGTAGGGGCGTCGTGGTTTGCCCTTAGTATCTCGTCACGCCGGGGCCTCGGTACGCATTTCTTCCACTCGTCTTCGGGATGTCCGCCGGTCGTGTCTGGGAAGTGGCGGTACAGTTCGTCCTCGTGAATCTTGTATTCTGGGTGGAGGAGCGGTGTCTCCTCGACTGCTCGTTTCTTTACGTCGTACCATTCTTTGGATACTTCGGTGTTCACGTCCGCAACCTCGCCTTGTCGTGAAAGGGCATCTGCTACGAGATTATTTTCGCCTTTGCGATACTCGATCTTGAAATCGTATTGTTGCAGTTCGAGGCTCCAGCGTGCGAGGCGTCCCGAGGGGCTGTCGATGGATTGTAGCCATTTTAGTGCCTGGTGGTCAGTTAGGACAGTGAACGAATATCCTTCAAGGTAGGGGCGCATCTTTCTGATGCCCCAGACCACCGCTAAGCATTCTTTCTCGGTGACGGAGTAGTTCCTTTCGGCCGAGTTGAGTGTTCGGCTTGCATAGGCCACTACTCTTTCTTCGCCGTCGTGGTCTTGGGTCAGGACTGCGCCTAGACCGCTTTGACTGGCATCGGTTTGTAGTACGAACGGTCGGTCGAAGTCGGGACACGTCAGGACTGGTGCGGTCGCGAGTTGGTGACGGAGTGTTTCGAAGGCGGTTTGAGCTTCGTCGGTCCAGTTCCACCGAGTACGCTTCTGTAGGAGCTGGTGCAGCGGTGCGGCCGCGTCGGAGAACTGGGGAATGTATCTCCTATACCAGGAGACCATCCCCAAGAATCGTCGTAACTCTCGCAAGTTCTGCGGGGGAGGTGCATTCCGGATCGCCTCGACCTTCTCAGGGTCTGTTTTCACCCCTCGGTCTGATACGACGTGGCCGAGGTATTGCAGCTCCGTTTGGCAGAAACGACATTTCTCCTCGTTTAAGCGAAGCCCCGCTTGTTGTAATCGGCGGAGTACTTCTCGTAGGTTTTCCAGGTGTTCCTCGAAGGTTCGGCCAAGGATGATGATGTCATCTAAGTATGCAAAGGCCCTTGGCTCTAGGCTGGGTCCGATGATACTGTCGAGTAGCCGTTGGAACGTGGCGGGGGCCGAGTGGAGGCCGAACGGCATGACGCGGAACTGGTATAGTCCGCGTCCGGGAACGGTAAAGGCCGTTATCGGACGGCTCTCCTCGGCCAGCGGTACTTGCCAATAGCCGTTCGCGAGGTCTAACGTTGTTATATATCTTGCCTCCCGCAATTTGTCAAGGGTTGCCTGTACCTGTGGCAGGGGGTAGGCGTCCTTTTCGGTGACGGCATTGACTCGGCGGAAGTCGATACAAAATCGCTTCTTTTTCTTCCCCTTCTTAGCGACCATGACCACAGGCGAGCTCCACGGACTGTTGGATGGCTCTATTACCCCGTTGGCGAGCATTTCGTCCACGGCCTCGTTAATTAGAGCCTGTGTGGCTGGATTCCTGGGCATGTATCTCTGTTTAATCGGTTCCGTTGTCTTTAGACGGATTCGGTGCTCGGCGAGGGTGGTTGTCCCTCGTAGCTTTTGAAACGGCGGTAACTCCTCGTCCAGGAGTTGTTGCAGGGCGGCTTCTTGGGCCGGCGTGCATCGGCGAAGGCCTGGGGCTTCCACTGCCGCGGTTTCGGCGTGGCGAGCCCACCGGTGAGTACCAATTTGTACTTCCAGGCCTAATTTTTCTAAAGCGTCTACCCCTAACAGAGCGGCATGTGACAAACCGGGGAGCACTGCGTACGTGTGTTCCACCTTTTGGTCGTGGATTCTGGCGGTCAGTTTTATCTCCCCCTGGAGTGGTACCTCTGCGCCGTCGGCGACACTTGCCGTGAATGTGGCGGGGGCAAGGGTATATCCTTGTCGTTTGCATGCGGCTGCGACATCTGGTCGAATGAACGATCTGGTTGCTCCAGTGTCGACCAGTGCCCACCAACGCATATTTCCGACTTGGAAGGCGAGGTACAATCGGGGGTCTTTATCTAATTGCTGTTTTGAGGCGTTATTGACGGGGCGTTTTGTCGGTCGCCTCGGTTCCCGCGCCCTGCCTCGTTTCCCGAGAATGGGTTACACGGACACTCGCGGTCGCTCCGTCCGCTTGTTCCGCAGTATGAGCAAAACAGTCTGCGTGCCCGTTGACAGTCTAGGCGTCGGTGGCCGCGCTGGCCGCATCGCCAGCAGCATGTCCCTCGGTCGTACTCGGCTTGTACTTCGGCGAGACCGCTGCCACGGTTTGGTTCGGTCCTTTTCTCCGGCCGTTTTTCGAGCTTGGCGGTCTCCTTTTGGTGATGACCCGCGGCCGCTTTTTCCTCGGCTGTGACCTTGTCTTGGTCCGCAGCCAGTCTCATGAGTTCGGGCAGCGTCTTAAACTCGGTTCGTTTAATATAGCGGCGGTACTCCGGGCGGAGGTTTCGGTAAGCCCGGTTGACTTGCTGCTCCAACGAGTATTTTCCGTACTGTTGCATTAGCGGCAGTATGTCTAATATAAAATCAGTGGCCGTTTCTCCTGGCCGTTGTACGCGTCGGGTAATCGCTTCCTCGAGTTCACTTTCGTCTTCGGTAGCGAGGAAGAATGCCCGGAAGTCGGTCACGAAATCGTCCCACGACTGCCATTCGGTGCGGCGGAGGCGATACCAGCCGAGTGCTCTTCCTTTGAATATCTCGGAGAGGCACTGTATGATCTGAGTTGGAGTGACCATATAGCTGTGTTGTAGGTCGCCCAGTCGTTGTAAGAATTCGGCGGCTCCGGGTCCGCCATCGTAACGGGTCCCCCACCTCCTAATTCTTTCCATAGGCGTTGCCTCAGGTGCTATAATGTTATGTTCTGCACTGGGCGTGACTTCTGTTGGGTTGGACGTTTCGCCGGTTATGGTGATCATTGGTGGTCCCATAATATTCTGTTCTCTGCAGTACGTGGTGACTCGTTGTCGTAGTTCGTCGAGATTACCACTCGTGTCAATTCCGAATTCTTCGGCGACTTTGATTAGTACGGCTTTTCTTAGCTCGTAAACCCAGCTTACGCTGATACTCATTCGCCCTTCTCCTCTTCAACGTCCCTGTTTGGGCGCCACTTTGTAATGGTCTCCGGTTGCGAGACGATTCTCGGTGGAACGGAGAAGGGATTGTGATGCCGACTCAGTCGGTATGTCCGGGTTCGGCGAATGAGTAAGAATGCGTTTGTTTAATATTAACAGTTGTTTATTTGTTCAAGTCTGTATTGTGCTGAGTTAGTGACATATGTTTCTCGATCACGATTTTTGCGGGCGGTTCGGTAACGGCGGTGTAGGCGCGATGCTCGAGCGGTGTCTCGTAGCAGACGCGACGGTACACGGCGGCGACGGTATTTCGGCGAGCGATTCAGGAAAATAGGATGCGGATTTTTGAACGTTCTGCTCTGGATGGCCTTATGGGGCACATCCGTGGAGAGTCGTAAAATATAGTATCAAAGTGCAATAGGGCTCTGGCCTAATGGGCGCGGAGACACCTCTTTGACGGAGGTAGGGCGCAAGATAAATCTCGGCCTATTTCGGAAGAGGCTGGTTATGGTACAGTGGTGACGATGGTCGACCACTGACGCACCTCGTGGGAGCTAAAAATGAGCGTCTTGTCGTACCGCTTGGAGCATGGAAGCAACTAGCACAAGAGCTCCTGATTCCGCTCGACTCGGCTGTTATATACGGCGGCCGTACATCTTCGCAAGCGAGCCAGAGCGCTGGCCCCGTGGCCACCTAGTGGCCGCGTCGAGTACTTGGCCTAGCGCTCTGTTGTGATTACACTCGCTCGCGCGGCTCGCGCGACGTGACTTCGTCACAAACATAAAAAAAGGTTTTCCATTGGTCAGATACAATCGTACAATATTCATGTGGGTGAGGCAATGGTTTTCCCCGGTGGAAGTCAACATATTTTCCACTTATTTTCCAAGGTGAAATCTGTTGAACAACAAAATTTTAGACATCTCGTGTCTTCAATATCATCCCTTAAAAATTTTATGGAAACATTGGGTGTGACGTCTATCAGTTTATAAGGATAATTTGACGAAGCATTCTGATGCTATTCCAATACCAACTATGGACTCCATTACTGTTGCAGTTGCTCTTGCAGAACAGTTTATAAGTAGGTTTAGTTGTCCTCGAGTTATTCACACGGATCAGGGGAGCAATTTTGTTAGCGCCGTAATGAAAAAATTTCTGTAAAATCTTTAAAATACAGAGGATTACTTCTACTGCATTCCACCCACAGTCATTGGGGTCTTTAGAGCGGGCTCATCGTGTCTTCATTGACTATTTGAAACACTATTGTGTTAAGACTTACTGGGACAGTTGGATTAGATTTGGAATATTTTCCTATAATACTTCCGTACACGAGGCTACTGGTTTTACACCACACGAGCTGGTCTTTGGTAGGAAGGCTACCATTCCATCGGAATTCTCTAAACAAGAAGTACCTCGAACATTCGTTCAATATCTGGACCAACTTTTCACAATAATCACTATTACTCAAGCTACGGCGGCAGCCAATCTGGAACAAGCAAAAGAAGGAGTAAAGTATATTATGATAAAAATGATAATCATTGTAAATTTAATGTAAACGACGATGTGTATTTACTTAGGGAATCTAAGAAATCGAAGTTTGATTCTAGTTGGTTAGGACTATATAAAGTAATTGAAATATTTAATGATCTCACTATTGAAATAGCTATAGGAAGAAATAAGACTAAAATAGTTCATGCGAATAAACTTAAGTTAGCTTGTATAAGGCTAGATTCAGTGTAAATAGTTTAATCACATGTATTAGATATATTACTGTAGTGTTATATGGACTATATTGGACAAGAATACTTAGATAAGTTTGGTTAGGGCGTTTGATAACTCTTGGATATTAGCTAGGCATTATATTATAATCAATTTAATATTATCTAGTAATAGAATAATATCTTATTATTGTAGAGTGTTATGGTATAACTATCATTCTTCAACTCGTGCTTCTCGCGGGACAATGGGTGGACCGAGTAGCTCGTTTACCGCGGGGCTGGCGCGGGAAGAGGAGGCGTAGTTATACTTGTAATCATTTCTGTAAAGTACGTGTTCATTCACTTTTGTATACTTAAACTAGTATCGATGTATTGTTTTGCTGAAAAGCTGTTTCTATAGGAAACACCTTTTGTATATGGAGGGAGGTGTTGCGTTATCCGCTGGTGTTAATCCATGTATTATATGAAGTTAGCTATAAGTCATAGAGACATCGAAGTTAGATGTAGAGCGGGATTCAAAATCCTTTTGAATTGAAGAATAGGAATAATATATAATATAGATTCGAAACGAACGAAGCATCTGAAAGGTCTTAAGCAATTATGAAACGGAGGACAAGGAAGGATTTATTGTAGAACGCGTTGTGCATCTCGAGGGTTTTTTCCCTGCTATTTTTAAACGTGTCTTTACAATGCTAGCAGCTGATGCCCGAACTCAGAAGGCGTACGAAAACCTAGGGGCGCATTCATTAGCTTTCAAGTTACCGTTAGACCAGGCGAGGATAGTAAATAGCTTAACTTTCTCCTTTGCACATCTGCGTGCCAAATTTCGTTGAGCGAGCGGCTGCGCGTGTCATAAAAGTACTTAAAACTCTGTCCTCCCTTTCAATAACTGTCGATGTCCTGTTAGGATAAAAACTCCGGTCGAGGAAGGCTGAAAGTCATAAAGCCATAAACTTTTTCCGAGTGACGTCGTCTTGACCTCGAGGGTTGCGCTTACTTACCTGCGAGATATGTATATACTGTACGTAGCCTATGTACTACCCCTATGTACTTGGGAAGCGTACCTCGATCAACAGAGGAGAGTGGGAGGAAGCATGAAGGAAGGGCGAAGGACAGCCCACTAACGAAGCTAGAGGGATGACACCGTCTTGATTGGACGAAAGGATCCGGAGAGGGAGTCCGAGGAAGACTTCAACTTTAAAGGAGTAGGGACTCGGAGGTGACGAGCGAGGAGTTATTTTTGTAAAAGATCAGATCAAACTTGTCAGCAGACTTGAAACAGTTTACGTAGAAAATATACAAATAGTTTTTGAACATTTTACTTTGTGAAATCATTTGAAATACCCGCGCACTCCAACGAGCTGAATGCTTCAGCATTCCACGGGCACCAACCCGCGTTCCGTTCAGATAATCACCGCCGGGACGCGCAACACTACCGATCAACAATCAATCGATCAATCGATATTCACATCGAAAGCTCAGCCAATTACCGCTCACCACGCAGCTCAGCTCAGCCAATCAGATTGCTTCCCGCGTAACTCTACTCTCGAGCATGTTCGAGAAGACGCGTTCCGGAAATCGACCATCTTGCACTCACTCTTGTTCACACTGTGTATAGCGAAAGACGTGCGTTTCGAAGTGATGAAGAGAAAGCTGAAGTAAAAAAAAGGAAACATGAAGTTCAAGAAAAATTTAGAAAAGAAATGGGCTTAATTGTTGACAAGCCAAAACCAGGTTTTGGTTCAAGTAACAATGGGAATACGGCTCGAAAATTTTTTAAAACTCCACAGAAAACCTCTGATATTACCGGAGTAAACGTAACACTAATAAACAATTTAGGTGTTTTATTACGAACCATGTCGTGTGGTCATCCTATTAACATAGAAAAATTTGAACACTTTTGCTTCTTGACCAAGGACTTGTACTTGAGTCTATACTCATGGTATAATATGCCAGTAACGCTACATAAGTTGTTTTTCCACGCAAAAAGCGTGATTCAATCCTTTATAATTCTAATTGGCCAAATGTCAGATGTGGCCCAGGAAGCACGCCCCAAAGATTGTCGTAAGTTTAGAGAAAAACATACAAGAAAAACAAGAAGATTAGATACTAATCCCCATCAAAAACTTCAAAAAAGTAAAAAAATACGGCAAGTACATGAAAATCACAAAAAATAGAGGATAATAATAATTACAAAATTAGAAAAAGATGTGAAATCAAAATGAGCTGCCAGTACATAAAGATGCTTTCCAACTGCACTTTAGATGACACAACTACATATGCACAGCTAAAATTCTATTACTCATAATGGCTATTTATACAAAGAAAAAATGTATTAAATAATAATATGCAGATATATTTTTATACAAATAAATATTTTAATACGAATAAATATTTGATTCAAAATACTTGGCGCTGCGCAACCGAAAAAATGTTAATTGCCTTAGTATTAATAATTTACAACACCTCCATTACAATATAAAATACATATACATACACATATTAGAAACGCAGTCAGATTTATTCTACATATATTTAATTCTAATACCATGCGTAGCATATGCACACGCACACACACGCGCGCGCGCACACATACACGTACAAGAAAGAAAGAAAAGGATTAATGCAATTTATTACATATTTATTGAGTTTAGCAACACCAATTCGGAGAGCAGCGCCAAGTATTTTGAATCAAATATTTATTCGTATTAAAATATTTATTTGTATAAAAATATATCTGCATATTATTATTTAATACATTTTTTCTTTGTATAAATAGCCATTACGAGTAATGGAATTTTAGCTGTGCATATGTAGTTGTGTCATATAAAGTGCAGTTGGAAAGCATCTTTATGTAGTGGCAGCTCATTTTGATTTCACATCTTTTTTTAATTTTTTAATTATTATTATCCTCTATTTTTTGTGATTTTCATGTACTTGGCGTATTGTTTTACTTTTTTGAAGTTTTTGATGGGGATCTCACTTTTTTTACAAAGATTATTATTATCATCTATTTTTTGTGATTTGTATATTTTCTTATTTTATTGTGATTTATTATTATTATCTTCTATTTTTGTGATTTATATGATTTCATGTACTTGGCGTATTTTTTTACTTTTTTGAAGTTTTTTATGGGGTAATTCTTAACGCTATGTCTTTAAACAAATTTTGTCGATTTACCTTATTTGACTTTCTAGAAACTTGTGTGGTGCAAGATACTCGGTCTATCTATCTAATCTTCTCCGGACAACCTCCGCGCTTGTGCATTCCCTTCATTTCTATCCATCCAAGCCTGTGCGTCCCCTTCATTTTTATCCAAGTCCTGTGCGTCCCCTTCATTTCTATAATAAGCTTTACATAAAAACTCTAAATTGCTGGTATACAAATATCTGGTAATTTAAAAGCAATCCAATTTGTTACAATATATATTATTATTTATAAATTATCACACGTGCTCATATGTCAAGATCATCGAATGAATAATTGCGTAACTAAAACCGTACCTAAAAATTTGTGCGTACATAGTCCGACGTAGATTACACTGCATCATCTTCTGCTTCGATTATCTGTAAATATATAAAGCCACATTTTAGTTATATATAACTTAACATAGAACTTATATAGAAATAGAGTGGCATTTTGCTATTGTAAGCGTAGACCGGAAATTTAAATGCTAATGGTAATAATTCAGCGAAAATGAACAAGGAGATCCAATATTTTTAACACACAATTTATTGGTGTTGGAATAAAACTAATTTAGTATGTTTATCGGTGAATTGAAATAATGGGAATCTAAGAAATTAACAAATAGCGTGGCAACTACTGTGGATTTTATTAATTAAAATATTACGAATGTCTTTCACAAAAGATTGAAAAGCACCAGGGGAGATCAGTTTTCAGCGTACTTTCTTCACTAATGCGACTTGCTTTACATCGCAAGCAGTCCACCATAATCTATTTTCTTCATAATTCTTAACGCTATGTCTTTAAACAAATTTTGTCGATTTACCTTATTTGACTTTCTAGAAACTTGTGTGGTGCAAGATGCTCGGTCTATCTATCTAATCTTCTCCGGACAACCTCCGCGCTTGTGCATTCCCTTCATTTCTATCCATCGAAGCCTGTGCGTCCCCTTCAATTCTATACTATCCAAGCCTGTGCATCCCCTTCATTTTTATCGGAATCCTGTGACAACTTCCAAGTCTGCGACTCTACATAATTAATCTATTTAAAAAATTTTGGCGACTTACCTTATTAATTGAGGCAATAATTCAGTCTCCTATGTAGTGTAAAAACTCGTGACATTTCAAATTCGGAAAACGCACTTTATTTGACAGTTATCACTTGGTAAGTTATAAAATTCAAAATAGTATATGTACAATGACGGACGACGATCCCTGCCGAATAAACCCGAGAGTCGACGAAAGAAGATCGAACATGTGTTGGCTGAACGTGTGTGTGTAACGCGTGTATACGTATTATATGGACGAAAATTTGGCTTGGAGAATCAGAAGAAAAATCTTAAACCTTATCGGATCCGACCAATCCATGAGACGATAATTATGATATCTCTGTCATGTGTGGACCGATTTTATGGAAATTGGTCTTCTTCGGAAGCCGATATGCGGTTTACATAAGAAAAATTCCTTTAAATTTACAAAATATTGCAGGCGTGATGAGATATAATGTAATAAATGTCAGAATTAGGTTGGAATGCCTCCGCGACGAGTAAAGGTACACGGTAGCAGTCGGCAATATACAGGGTGTTTTTCATGTAGTTGGCGTCGAGACGCTACCGCGTCTCTAGATTGGGACTTATTAACAATTATATTGGTTACTTCGGACCCATTAATAAATAGTTTTCGCGAAATGCCCAAAAAAAGCTCAGTTCACTAACCCCAGAAGTAATTGAGTTGTTAACAAATAATAACACTGAAACTGCCCTGCAAAGAGAAGTTGCCAGCACCATTCCGTTTGATGAGGATTAGATATCATCAGCATCACAATCTAATGAATGTTTATCGGGTACTGATGATTCAAGTAGTGAATCAGATTAGCGTGTACATATTGTACCTACATATAAACTAAAATACTGCCGTTTTGGTTTCTTTACCTTTATTGTATTAGTTATATTTTCATTCTATTAATATTCATGAAAGCGGTCAGGGTAAGACTACTTTGTACACTTTGTATATATGTATATATTTGTAAACATAATTAACGACTTGTATAAGAATAATAATAATAATAATATTATTATTAGTGACAAAATACACTGTGATATGAATCACGTTTGTTTTCTAAAAATTTGAACCCCATATAAACCCAATACCGCGAAAAAATATAACAACTGTGCTATCACTCCTGCTGAGTGTCGCGCCCGAAAACAATTCAGAAAATATAGTTTTGCAAATTTTTGCAGATCGATCGTTTGATTAAAATAAACTAGAAAGTCTCTACTTTCTGTACATTCAACCCTTGTCGCGTGGATCGACGTGGAACATATAGTAAAACACTATTTTAATAGCGATGCAGAGAAAATTGATTTCAAAAACCAAGTTTTAAACTTAAAAACTTAGAAATTACAGGAATAGATATGATGTTACACCTGATAATTATATTTAAAGTACAATACTGTCGTTTTGTTCTTTTTCTTTTATTGAGTTAGTCATATTTTTATTTTATGGATATTTTTAGTGAAATAATAAACTATAATACGAATCAGGTTTGTTTTCTAACAATTTGAATTCCATATAAACCCAAACCCGCGAAAAAATAATTTTGTCCAGCTAGCATGTAGTATACTCGAACCACTGTGAGCCGGGGAGAATGTGAGATTCAGGAGATTGAAGATTTAGGGAAAGTCAGGCGAGAAATGTTTAATTCTGCACACTAACCATTTCGAACGTCAGGCGAGAAATGTGAAATTCTGCACACTAATCGTTTCGAACGGCAGGCGAGTAATGTTTAATTCTGCACACTGAGGATTTAGGGAAAGTCAGGCGAGCAATGTTCAATTCTGCACACTAACCATTTCGAACGTCAGGCGAGAAATGTGAAATTCTGCACACTAATCGTTTCGAACGGCAGGCGAGTAATGTTTAATTCTGCACACTGAAGATTTAGGGGAAATCAGGCGAGCAATGTTTAATTCTGCACACTAACCATTTCGAACGTCAGGCGAGAAATGTGAAATTCTGCACACTAATCGTTTCGAACGGCAGCCGAGTAATGTTTAATTCTGCACACTGAGGATTTAGGGAGAAGGCGGGCGAGAAATGTGAAATTCTACACTGTTTAATTCTGCACACTAATCGTTTTTTGAACGTCAGGCGAGTAATGTTTAATTCTGCACACTAATCGACCAGGGAAGGTTTAATGAGCTGGTTTGTATTGGGGAGACATCCGTTAGAGCACTTGTTTTGGTTTGCCTTGGTAATCTAGAGACGCGGTAGCGTCTCGACGCCAAGTACATGAAAAACACCCGGTATATTTCGTGTCGCTGCCGTGTACCTTTACTCGTCGCGGAGACACTCTAACCTAATTCTGACATTTATACATTAATATCTCATCACGCCTGCAATATTTTCTAAATTTAAAGACATTTTTCTTATGTAAACCGCATATTAGCTTTCGAATAAGACCAAAATCAATAAAATCGGTCCACGCATATCAGAGATATCATAATATCGTCTAATGGATTAGTCGGAAACGGTAAGATTCTTCTTCTTCTTCGTCAAGGAATTTTTCGTCAAGGAATTTTTCGTCAACATAATACGTATACGCGTTACACGCACACCTTCACTACTAACACATGTTTCGGTCGTCGACTCTCGGGATCGTCGTCCATCTTTGGGTGCGTTCCAGTTGGGCCCAAATCGCCCGCACGGTCGCGATATGTAATGGAAATCATGGGTGTTGCGGGCGATTTGGGCCCAACTGGAACGCACCCTTTGTATGCATATTTATTTTATAACCTACCAAGTGCTAAGTGTCAAAAAGTAAGTTGTCCGATTTGAAATGTCACGAGTTTTTATACATTACATAGGAGACTGAATTATTGTCTCAATTAATAAGGTAAGTCGCCAAAATTTTTTAATAGACTTTTTATGTAAAATCACAGATTTGGAAGTTGTTCGAAGAAGGTTCGACAGAAAAGCATCTTTCTCATAAGTTTCTGGAAATTTGTACCATGCATGTACAGAATAATATATATTGTAACAAATTGCATTGCATTTAAATTGCCAGATATTTATTTTTATACCAATAATTTAGAGTTTTTATGTATTAAGAAATAGATTTCTTATGTAGAGTCGCAGACTTGGAAGTTGTCCGGAGATGGTTCGACTGAGAAGCATCTCCTTTCACACAAGTTTCTGCAAATTTGTACCATGCATGTACAAAATAATATATATATTGTAACAAATTACATTGCTTTTAAATTGCTAGATATTTTTATACCAGCAATTTAGAGTTTTTATGTAACGTTTATATTATATATTATAGAAATGAAGAGGACGCACAGGACTGCGATAAAAATGATGCACAGGCTTGGATGGATAGAAATGAGGGGAAAGCACAGGCGTGGAGGTTGTCGGGAGAAGAATAGATAGATAGACAGAGCATCTTGTTTCGCACAAGTTTATGGAAAGTGAAATAAGGTAAATCGACAAAATTATAAGCATACTAAACTAATTTTATTCCAAAACCAATAAATTGTGTGTTGAAAATATTGGATCTCTTCGTTCATCTTCGCTGAATTATTACCATAGCATTTCAATTTCCGGCAACAAGATTTTCTGTCATACGCTCTCATTTCTTTCGGACACATTTGTAATCTACACTTATTATAGCAAAATGCCAGTCTATTTCTATATAGTTGCTACGCTATTCATTAATTTTACTAGTTTTCCATTAACAATATTTCAATTCACCAATAAATATTTGTATATACTATACTAAACCAACACCAGTAAAAATATTGAATCTCTTCGTTCAGTTTCGCTAAATTACCATTAACATTTTTTAAATTTCTGCCACAAGACTTTCTATCATATGCTCTCGCCTCCTTTGGACACATTATGTAGTCTCTACACGTACTATAGCAAAAGGCCACTATGTCTATATAATTTCTATATAAGTAAGTTCTACGTTAAGTTGTATCCCCATTAAAAACTTCAAAAAAGTAAAAAAATACGGCAAGTACATGAAATCATATAAATCACAAAAAATAGAAGATAATAATAATAAATCACAGAAAAATAAGAAAATATACAAATCACAAAAAATAGAAGATAATAATAATCTTTGTAAAAAGAAGTGAGATCCCCATAAAAAACTTCAAGAAAGTAAAAAAATACGCCAAGTACATGAAAATCACAAAAAATAGAAGATAATAATAATTACAAAATTAAAAAAAGATGTGAAATCAAAATGAGCTGCCAGTACATAAAGATGCTTTCCAATTGCGCTTTAGATGACACAACTACATATGTACGGCTAAAATTCCATTACTCATAATGGCTATTTATACAAAGAAAAAATGTATTAAATAATAATATGCAGATATATTTTTATACAAATAAATATTTTAATACGAATAAATATTTGATTCAAAATACTTGGCGCTGCGCCCGGAATTGGTGTTGTTAAACTCAATAAATATGTATAAATTGCATTAATCCTTTTCTTTCTTTCTTGTACGTGTGTGTGTGTGTAAATATATGTAGAATAAATCTGACTGCGTTTCTAATATGTGTATGTATATGTATTTTATATTGTAATGGAGTTGTTGTAAATTATTAATACTAAGGCAATTAACATTTTTTCGATTGCGCAGCGCCAAGTATTTTGAATCAAATATTTATTCGTATTAAAATATTTATTTGTATAAAAATATATCTGCATATTATTATTTAATACATTTTTTCTTTGTATAAATAGCCATTATGAGTAATGGAATTTTAGCCGTACATATGTAGTTGTGTCATCTAAAGCGCAATTGGAAAGCATCTTTATGTACTGGCAGCTCATTTTGATTTCACATCTTTTTTTAATTTTGTAATTATTATTATCTTCTATTTTTTGTGATTTTCATGTACTTGGCGTATTTTTTTACTTTCTTGAAGTTTTTTATGGGGATCGGATTTACCGTTGCATTATTGTAAAAGACACATGTAATAACTTCGCGAAATTCGATTAGTCATACGGTTAAGCGAAACCTATACGAAAGTAAGTTAGTAAACACCGTGATGCTTTCCGCGGTTGTTGCCCGTAATCAGCTGTTCCGGCAGCCTGGTTGGATTTAGGGATCTTCGTAGCTGAAGGATTGACACAATAATTCGAAGCGTGATTTAAAGTAAAACTGTTTATTCACTTTGTAGCTTTTTGGTAATATGGCATGCACTGTTATTGTGCTGGTTGTTAGGTTTTATAATAACGGGTTGGTGATGAACATAACATTTATAGTCCGGGAGCCAGCGACACTTTTTTTTTGTCAATTCGTTTAAAGTTGGTTTATCTTTTTTCCCACTATATTTGTGCTACATATGCACAAAACGACCTCCTGCCAGCGCACCAGCGGAACAACGCTTATCAGCAGCGTGTCAATTATGTAAGAAAATATTGTGCAAAATTCTTATTTGTTTAAATTTGAAAATTTTTGTATTAATAATAGACATCATATAACACCGAAAAATGATCTGCTGCCACCTTAGTTGCGGAACAGCATACTACTGCCACTCCTATAAACATGGTAAAAAAATGAACTCCATTGACCAAAATGTTTAAAGCTGAAATTTTTTTTGGTGGTAGTTTTAATCACAAAATGGAAGAAAAACGATTGCTGCCAGTCCTATCGTGGAACAAAAGGCTTGACAGGAGCCACCAAAGGTACGGCGCGACGCACCGCGCAGAGTTACGTTCGCATGGCGTGTGCAATTCAACATTAATTTTCTCCGCCGTGGTCATATATTTAAAGCTGATTTTTTTTTACTAATTGTTGACATTAATAAGTGTAAGAAAAACGTTTGCTGCCAGTCCTGTCGTGGAACAAAAGGCTTGACAGGAGCCACCAAAGGTCCTGTTGTTGGTTGAGGGAATGAAAGGTGCAGTGTGGCGGGTTGTATGAATTTAACCAGAATATTTAAAAGTGCAATAAAATTTCTCTCTTTATCTTAATACATAATGAATCTATATATATATATATATATGTGTATGTATGTATGTATCTTTATTGCTCCCCTTGGGGTTACAAGAACTTCCATCTCCGCCTTACTCCTTCCGCTTAACTCTACTTATGTCTACTTCTTAATCCTAACCCTATTTACATGATTTATACTATTTACATTATGTACACCTTATTCTTTCGCTCGCATTTCCGCACCCCCTCTCGCCTCTCGTCACTCTCGCTCGCCTCTCGCTGCCCTCGCACGCCACTCGCCGCCTTATCGCTCTCGCTCCCCCTACGCTTTTCTTCACTCTCTCGCCTGCTACTTATCCTATATTACTCTCTCTGCATACATCCTTCCATCCTTCCATCCTTCCGTTTCCTTAATCTCTCTCTCTCTCTCTCTCTCTCTATCCTCCTCCTCCCCTCTATCCCCCCTGAACCCTGCTCCTCTCTTCTTCCAGCGCTCTTAGCCACCCTTCCCCCTCTCCCTCTTCTCCCAGCACCTCTCTTACTTTCTCCTGCCAGCTACTTTTATCCCCCCTTTCTTTGCATCTTTCCCAAACGTGTTCCCATGTTTCCTCCTCTCCCCCACACACCCTGCATACCCTTTTCTCCATATCTACCCAATATCTTGCTTCCCTTACTTCATTTCCCAACCGGTACCTTGCAATCCTTCTCCATCTACTTTCCCCCCATCCGTTTTTCAAATATCCTGGTACCCCCTCCCCCCTCATCCACCTATACCACCTGTTATATCTTGACCCGCATATCTTTTCCCATGCTTGTTTTTCGTTCTTTTCTCTGTATCTTTTCTCTATTTCTCCATACCCCTCTCTCCCCATTTCCCTCAGCTTTTTCACCACTTCTATGCCTATCCCCACTTCTCTGTAAAACCCTCTCCTTTCCTCCTCCCATGGCGACACTTTTCCCTCTTTGCCTTCTCTTTTCTTTATTTCCTTCCAACACCTTCTCGCTAATCCACTCCCTCCTCCTTCCTCCAGCCTCATCTCGAAATTCCATGCTCTTCTTCCTGCTTTTATCTGCAGCTTTTCCCTATCCACCTCTTTCCTTACCATGTAGCCCGGCGTTATCCTTTCTACCCCTAATACCCATCGTATATATCTTTCCTGCGTCGCTTCTACTGCTTTCCTTTCCTTCCATCCCCATACCTCCACTCCATAACTCTCCACCGTCCATACTAGGGCATCAAACAAGTATAGCCTCCTCGCTACATCATTCGGGAATTTTCTTTTTCCTATTCCCCACACCTGCCTCATTGCCACCGCTGCCTTTTTTGCCCTTGCCGCCACCTGTCCCTCTTGCCTTCCATTCCTTCCTATCTCATACCCTAGATACACGAACTTTGACACTTCTTCTATCTTCCTTCCTTTCCAGCTCCAACTTAGCTTCTTCTTTCTTCCCCCTCCTTTCGCGAATCTCAAGATTTTCGTTTTCTCCACGTTCAGTACTAACTTCTTCCTGTCCAGATACTTCTCTAACCTTCCTATCATCCCTCCCAACTCTTCCTCTTCCTCCGCCACCAGGACCACATCGTCCGCGTATGCAAGAGATCTTACCTTTTCCCCTCCAATCCTTACCCCACCCCATCCCCCCTTTCTCAGATCTTCCTCTAGGTCCGCCACCAGTATATTAAAAAGGTGTGAGCTCAAGGGACACCCCTGTCTTACACCTCTAGCTGTCCAGAAGCTCTCACTCTCCTCTCCTCCCACTCTTACCCTGCTTTTCGTCTCTGCGTAAATTTCCTCTATACGTCTCCTTAGATCTTTACTTACCCCTCTTTCCTCTAATGTTCTCCATAACACCTCCCTATCCACTGAATCGAACGCGGCCTTTAGATCAATGAACAACGCGGTCATCTTTCCACCTGCCTTCTCGATCCTTCTGTTGACCATATAATTTAGTACATCTACATATATATATATATTCGTCATCGCTGTTCGCATACGATAGCGGATTCAATATCATAATTTTCAGAATTATTGTCATCGATATCATTATCGGGGTCATTATGATCGTCATCGATATCATTATCGATGTCATCATGTTCGTCATCTGAATGACAGTCTTTCTGGTCCCTCTGATTACGTTCTGGATCTGGGGCAGTATCTATAACATAGGCATTCAAGTATTATGTATTACATATTACTAATCATTTAAATCTTAATTAAATTTTAATAATTTTAGTTAGTGTATTAAAACTTTAATTTTATTCTTAATTTGACAAATTAGAATATAAAGTTCAATTGAATGCACATTTTTTTAAAATTTTCAATCTACCCTTAAGTACAAAATGTTTAATTTAATAGTTAAAATTCTATAATTAAAAATGAAGCAACCCTTAGTTGTGGTACATTTTTTATGTATATAAATGAAGTTTTATTTTAAGTAAATCATTTTAAAATACAAAAAATTTGATGAAATTTAAAAATTATAATTATTTCATACTAACTTATAAAAATAATAGTCTATTACCTTCATTATTGTTGTTGGTTTCCGGTTCAAGTATAATTTCATGAACCGAAGTAGGTAATTGCTCGCCTTCGAACCATTTACATACTAATTTCTCATCCACCTCTTCCCATCCACTATCAGTGGGCGAAATTTGAGTTGGGAGCTGCAAGTGTGCGTGGCTCCATATACTTGCGATGTAGGCAGTTCGTAAAATGTGTTGCTTCAGCTCAGATTTACACGGTGGCAATGTAGATTCATCGAAATTAGTTGTATTAAGTCGAAACATTTCCTCCACATTATTACATCTATATGTTTTCGTAAATATTTCCACTCGTGCTTCATTTACGTCACAATTTTTTTTTACACCATACATACGACATACAAATTCTTCTAACGTAGAAAAAATGGTCGCACTATCGCAGTCAGGAAATCGTGCTAAACTTGAAAATGCGTCTATGAATTTCGATGAATGACTTAATAAACTCAAAGGCCGCTTCTTGCCTTTTCTGAAGAATGAAGGATTAAAATCACATCCTGTGAATGCATGGAAAGCTGGTAATGCATTACACAAATTTTCCCCTAATGCTTCGTAAATGTCTGACACATTAACAAATCTTTCATTATTTCCTACCCCAACCTGCATCCAAACTTTGACATTTTCCTTTAAAAATTTCATATTACCAAGCATAATAATTAAAATATCCGTATCTGAGCATCTTAAAACAACATGAGAATCTTCTTCAGTTTGGCAGGCGTGGAAAATTATTTTTGTATCAGATTCTTCGTGCTCTTTACAGGATAAATTTTCTTCTAAACTTTTTATCACATTATCGCCTATTTTTTCATACTTAAAGATGACTCATAATTTACGTAAATAATTTTATTGCCAATAAAAGGTGCCATGTCACTAGTCGCCCAATTGTCTAAAAGAAAATTATCTAAAACCTCCTTGAAGTATATATTTTTTAGCTCTATTGAAAAATCTGAAGGACGAACTGGCTCTGGACCGTTAATGTGATAACGACGGCTTCTATTAGTTTGTCGCATAGAATGTTCATGATCTTTGATGGAAGGAGAAAAGTATCTATCAAAGCTTATTATTATTGTGCGCGCTTGATTTGCAGCAATCATTTGTAAAATTTTTTTCGAAATTTTCCCAAATGTTAGCGGCACATCCTTCATAAGATGTAGTAAAAAGAAACCATCGAACAATATGACATCTATTCTTTGCGGCGGCGCTTTATCAATGTTATTTTGCAATAGTTTTAGCAACGCCGATTTATCTGTCTTGCATATAGTTTCATCTATGTGACATAATGAGAGTGGGACAGGCGTCAACGGATACGTTAATACTTTATCTAAATTTAATGAGTTTTTTAAGGAGATTCCGAGAAGCTTTCCAAATAAATCTCGTTGCAATCGTACTTCCGTTACTTTGCCTGAAAGACAAATTTTTTTTTTAATGTTTCCGTAAATGTGCAAATTTTATTCTGCTTTATTCTTCTTTCAAATCTGCACTCGTCTTCGGCACATTCAGCGATGAACTGTTTCCTCAAAATATTTCCATTCTTCTCAATATTGAGAAGAAAGTCTGTGATTATTTCATTCACTGATTGACCGCTAGAAATATTGTACAGAAAGTCCTTATGCAAATGAATTGAAAAAGGGTTCACATTGTTTTTAATATTGGATATTAAAGTTTGTAACTGGAGAGAACTTTTTCTAATACGGTTTTTTTCTAAGTCTGCTGTTATGTCTTGACGATTTCTTAAACCCGATTCTTCCATTACATAACTTATTATTTTCGTTCGGATACTGTGGCTTTTACACCAGCGCTGACGTGCCGAAATGGAATTGCTTGTATTGTGACGAAGTCACGTCGCGCGAGCCGCGCGAGCGAGTGTAATCACAACAGAGCGCTAGGCCAAGTACTCGACGCGGCCACTAGGTGGCCACGGGGCCCGCGCTCTGGCTCGCTTGCGAAGATGTACCACCGCCGTATATAACAGCCGAGTCGAGCGGAATCAGGAGCTCTTGTGCTAGTTGCTTCCATGCTCTAAGCGGTACGACAAGACGCTCATTTTTAGCTCCCACGAGGTGCGTCAGTGGTCGACCATCGTCACCACTGTACCATAACCAGCCTCTTCCGAAATAGGCCGAGATTTATCTTGCGCCCTACCTCCGTCAAAGAGGTGTCTCCGCGCCCATTAGGCCAGAGCCCTATTGCACTTTGATACTATATTTTACGACTCTCCACGGACGTGCCCCATAAGGCCATCCAGAGCAGAACGTTCAAAAATCCGCATCCTATTTTCCTGAACCGCTCGCCGAAATACCGTCGCCGCCGTGTACCGTCGCGTCTGCTACGAGACACCGCTCGAGCATCGCGCCTACACCGTCGTTGCCGAACCGCCCGCAAGAATCGTGATCGAGAAACATATGTCACTAACTCAGCACAATACAGACTTGAACAAATAAACAACTGTTAATATTAAACAAACGCATTCTTACTCATTCGCCGAACCCGGACATACCGACTGAGTCGGCATCACAATCCCTTCTCCGTTCCACCGATAATCGTCTCGCAACCGGAGACCATTACAAAGTGGCGCCCAAACAGGGACGTTGAAGAGGAGAAGGGCGAATGAGTATCAGCGTAAGCTGGGTTTACGAGCTAAGAAAAGCCGTACTAATCAAAGTCGCCGAAGAATTCGGAATTGACACGAGTGGTAATCTCGACGAACTACGACAACGAGTCACCACGTACTGCAGAGAACAGAATATTATGGGACCACCAATGATCACCATAACCGGCGAAACGTCCAACCCAACAGAGGTCACGCCCAGTGCAGAACATAACATTATAGCACCTGAGGCAACGCCTATGGAAAGAATTAGGAGGTGGGGGACCCGGTACGATGGCGGACCCGGAGCCGCCGAATTCTTACAACGACTGGGCGACCTACAACACAGCTATATGGTCACTCCAACTCAGATCATACAGTGCCTCTCCGAGATATTCAAAGGAAGAGCACTCGGCTGGTATCGCCTCCGCCGCACCGAATGGCAGTCGTGGGACGATTTCGTGACCGACTTCCGGGCATTCTTCCTCGCTACCGAAGACGAAAGTGAACTCGAGGAAGCGATTACCCGACGCGTACAACGGCCAGGAGAAACGGCCACTGATTTTATATTAGACATACTGCCGCTAATGCAACAGTACGGAAAATACTCGTTGGAGCAGCAAGTCAACCGGACTTACCGAAACCTCCGCCCGGAGTACCGCCGCTATATTAAACGAACCGAGTTTAAGACGCTGCCCGAACTCATGAGACTGGCTGCGGACCAAGACAAGGTCACAGCCGAGGAAAAAGCGGCCGCTGGCCATCACCAAAAGGAGACCGCCAAGCCCGAAAAACGGCCGGAGAAAAAGACCGAACCAAACCGTAGCAGCGGTCTCGCCGAAGTACAAGCCGAGTACGACCGAGGGACATGCTGCTGGCGATGCGGCCAGCGCGGCCACCGACGCATAGACTGTCAGCGGGCGAGCAAGCTATTTTGCTCATACTGCGGAACGAGCGGACGGAGCTCTCGAGAATGTCCATGTAACCCATTCTCGGGAAACGAGGCCGGGCGCGGGAACCGAGGCGACCGACAAAACGCCCCGTCAATAACGCCTCAAAACAGCAATTAGATGAAGACCCCCGATTGTACCTCGCCTTCCAAGTCGGAAATATGCGTTGGCGGGCACTGGTCGACACTGGAGCAACCAGATCGTTCATTCGACCAGATGTCGCCGCCGCATGCAAACGACAAGGATATACCCTTGCCCCCGCCACATTCACGGCGAGTGTCGCCGACGGCACAGAGGTACCACTCCAGGGGGAGATAAAACTGACCGCCAGAATCCACGACCAAAAAGTGGAACACACGTACGCAGTGCTCCCCGGTTTGTCGCATGCCGCTCTGTTAGGGGTAGACGCTTTAGAAAAATTAGGCCTGGAAGTACAAATTGGTACTCACCGGTGGGCTCGCCACGCCGAAACCGCGGCAGTGGAAGCCCCAGGCCTTCGCCGATGCACGCCGGCCCAAGAAGCCGCCCTGCAACAACTCCTGGACGAGGAGTTACCGCCGTTTCAAAAGCTACGAGGGACAACCACCCTCGCCGAGCACCGAATCCGTCTAAAGACAACGGAACCGATTAAACAGAGATACATGCCCAGGAATCCAGCCACACAGGCTCTAATTAACGAGGCCGTGGACGAAATGCTCGCCAACGGGGTAATAGAGCCATCCAACAGTCCGTGGAGCTCGCCTGTGGTCATGGTCGCTAAGAAGGGGAAGAAAAAGAAGCGATTTTGTATCGACTTCCGCAGAGTAAATGCCGTCACCGAAAAGGACGCCTACCCCCTGCCACAGGTACAGGCAACCCTTGACAAATTGCGGGAGGCAAGATATATAACAACGTTAGACCTCGCGAACGGCTATTGGCAAGTACCGCTGGCCGAGGAGAGCCGTCCGATAACGGCCTTTACCGTTCCCGGACGCGGACTATACCAGTTCCGCGTCATGCCGTTCGGCCTCCACTCGGCCCCCGCCACGTTCCAACGGCTACTCGACAGTATCATCGGACCCAGCCTAGAGCCAAGGGCCTTTGCATACTTAGATGACATCATCATCCTTGGCCGAACCTTCGAGGAACACCTGGAAAACCTACGAGAAGTACTCCGCCGATTACAACAAGCGGGGCTTCGCTTAAACGAGGAGAAATGTCGTTTCTGCCAAACGGAGCTGCAATACCTCGGCCACGTCGTATCAGACCGAGGGGTGAAAACAGACCCTGAGAAGGTCGAGGCGATCCGGAATGCACCTCCCCCGCAGAACTTGCGAGAGTTACGACGATTCTTGGGGATGGTCTCCTGGTATAGGAGATACATTCCCCAGTTCTCCGACGCAGCCGCACCGCTGCACCAGCTCCTACAGAAGCGTACTCGGTGGAACTGGACCGACGAAGCTCAAACCGCCTTCGAAACACTCCGTCACCAACTCGCGACCGCACCAGTCCTGACGTGTCCCGACTTCGACCGACCGTTCGTACTACAAACCGATGCCAGTCAAAGCGGTCTAGGCGCAGTCCTGACCCAAGACCACGACGGCGAAGAAAGAGTAGTGGCCTATGCAAGCCGAACACTCAACTCGGCCGAAAGGAACTACTCCGTCACCGAGAAAGAATGCTTAGCGGTGGTCTGGGGCATCAGAAAGATGCGCCCCTACCTTGAAGGATATTCGTTCACTGTCCTAACTGACCACCAGGCACTAAAATGGCTACAATCCATCGACAGCCCCTCGGGACGCCTCGCACGCTGGAGCCTCGAACTGCAACAATACGATTTCAAAATCGAGTATCGCAAAGGCGAAAATAATCTCGTAGCAGATGCCCTTTCACGACAAGGCGAGGTTGCGGACGTGAACACCGAAGTATCCAAAGAATGGTACGACGTAAAGAAACGAGCAGTCGAGGAGACACCGCTCCTCCACCCAGAATACAAGATTCACGAGGACGAACTGTACCGCCACTTCCCAGACACGACCGGCGGACATCCCGAAGACGAGTGGAAGAAATGCGTACCGAGGCCCCGGCGTGGCGAGATACTAAGGGCAAACCACGACGCCCCTACGGCCGGCCACCTCGGAATCAACAAAACAGCGGCACGATTGGCACGAAAATATTATTGGCCAGGAATGTTTCGGGATGCCGCCCGATATGTCCGCCAATGTACAAAGTGCCAAGAGTATAAAGTATCGCAGCAAGCACCAGCTGGACTTATGCACACCACGCCAGCAGCCTACCCATGGGATGTCGTGTCAGCCGACCTGGTCGGACCCCTCCCAAGGTCGAAGAAAGGCCATACCGTGGTCGTGGTGATGCAAGATAAGTTCACGAAATGGATCGAGCTCCAGCCACTGCGACAGGCCACCGCTCCGGCCGTCACCAAGGCATTGCGAGAACGAATCGTCATGCGCTTCGGGTGCCCACGGCGGGTTATTACCGACAACGGCAAACAATTTGAAACCGAGAATTTACCGCATTACTACGAGAATATGGTATCGACCACCGGAAAACACCACCGTATACTCCACAGTGCAATCCAGTGGAAAGAGCCAATCGGGTAATCAAGACGATGATCGCCCAATTTACCGACGGGGATCATACGACATGGGATAATTGGCTTCCGGAGATCGCTTTTGCTTACAATACGGCACGGCACGAAGCCACAGGGAGTACTCCAGCCGCTTTGAATTTTGGGCGAGAACTCGTAACTCCCGGAGAACCCCGATCCACCACGAATGCACCAACCGACGAACCGACACGTGAGGACACCTTGGGATGGCAACGGCGACTCACGGGCATCAAAGACAGCATCGAACTCGCACGGTGGAATCTGGTACGGGCACACCAAAACCAGAAGCACCACTACGATTTACGACGCCGAGATTGGCGCCCCGCGATTGGCGACGAAGTGATGAAACGCGAACATCATTTGAGTGCGGCCGCTAAGCAGTTTAATGCTAAGTTGGCGCCAAAATTTGCCGGCCCGTACACCGTTGCCAAATTCGAGGGGCCCAACATCGCGGTACTGAAGGGGGCGCGAGGAAAGACAATGCGTGCGCACCTTAGCGATCTGAAACCGTGTGAAATTCGTGAACCGATTGGCGCGGGCAGCGCCACGGTATCGACTATAAAAGCCATGTCGAACGCAGAAATTGGGCAATTGGCAATTAACATGCCACGAGCAAAGACAACACCGGAGAGCTCCGGAAGAACGACAGCCGTACCACTGGGCTCCGCACCAGTTGGACCACCCGAGCGCCGACCCCGGCGAGCCAGGGTGCTCGAAGATCGACCATGGCCGGCAAGGGTCGTGGTCAGCGACAAGTTGCCGCAACACCGAGGTCCTCCGCCACGCCTACAGGCACCACCGCGCGTACAACGCCACGAAATCGCGGTCCTCGAAACCCGTGCCGAGGGGACAGTACTCGAGACCGCGGAACAGTCGGGTGCAATCACCAGGCACCGCCGAATCGCCCATAGGGCACTGCAGCCGCTGGACCTCCGCCGGTTGCTAATCACCCCTCCCTCCTCACCTACGCCTAGGAAACGGAGGGAGGCGACCGGGCGGGCAACACGGTCAGCGACTGCCCGGCCACCAACACCGATAGCCGTCCAGCAGCCGCTGGTCCAGCTCGGCCATCCAGGCCCCCCAGCGGCCATACCACCGCCGACCATCGTCCAGCAGCCGCTGGTTCAGCTAGGCCTTCAAGGCCCCCCAGCGGCCACGCCACCGCCGACCATCGTCCAGCAGCCGCTGGTTCAGCTAGGCCTCCAAGGCCCCCCAGCGGCCACACCACCGCCGACCTGCGTCCAGCCGTCGCTGGTGCAGCCAGGCCTCGAAGGCCCCCCAGCGGTCACACCACCGCCGACCTTCGTCCAGCCGCCGCTGGTGCAGCCAGGCCTCACAGGCCCCCCAGCGGCCTCACCAACCGTCGACTCACGCCCGTGGAGCTGGGCCGCCGATCGCCCCGGAATGGTGCTTTTCCACCCGGCCGCGATGCGACCGCGCCGAGTGTACGCGGTCACTACCTCCACCGCCGTCGTTTTGGGCAGTCGGTTCCGCAACGGCGATGTGGGCATCGAAGTCCGCGCCCGGCGGCCGACTGCCCCTACGGACGTCGATCCGTCCGTCTAGATATAAGTTTAATTTTGTTAGTTTTTTAGAGCGTTCTTGGTGGTGGGTAATTTAAGCGTTTGGGTTGCAACCCGTAAAATAAGGTAGGTTTAAGAAAACCAAACACCTGTTAGTATTCGCATACCGACGCAAAAAGGATGACAACACCCTTTTTCCTTCCCGAAGTAAGGAGGGGGTGTGACGAAATCACGTCGCGCGAGCCGCGCGAGCGAGTGTAATCACAACAGAGCGCTAGGCCAAGTACTCGACGCGGCCACTAGGTGGCCACGGGGCCCGCGCTCTGGCTCGCTTGCGAAGATGTACGGCCGCCGTATATAACAGCCGAGTCGAGCGGAATCAGGAGCTCTTGTGCTAGTTGCTTCCATGCTCTAAGCGGTACGACAAGACGCTCATTTTTAGCTCCCACGAGGTGCGTCAGTGGTCGACCATCGTCACCACTGTACCATAACCAGCCTCTTCCGAAATAGGCCGAGATTTATCTTGCGCCCTACCTCCGTCAAAGAGGTGTCTCCGCGCCCATTAGGCCAGAGCCCTATTGCACTTTGATACTATATTTTACGACTCTCCACGGACGTGCCCCATAAGGCCATCCAGAGCAGAACGTTCAAAAATCCGCATCCTATTTTCCTGAACCGCTCGCCGAAATACCGTCGTCGCCGTGTACCGTCGCGTCTGCTACGAGACACCGCTCGAGCATCGCGCCTACACCGTCGTTGCCGAACCGCCCGCAAGAATCGTGATCGAGAAACATATGTCACTAACTCAGCACAATACAGACTTGAACAAATAAACAACTGTTAATATTAAACAAACGCATTCTTACTCATTCGCCGAACCCGGACATACCGACTGAGTCGGCATCACAATCCCTTCTCCGTTCCACCGATAATCGTCTCGCAACCGGAGACCATTACAGTATGAATTACACCAGTTAATTTATTTGCAGCGTCTGCATTAATTGTTTGTTCCAGGGTCAAGTCTATTGGCTGCCTAGAGAAAGGTTTGTTTGTTCTCCTTACACCAAACGATCCTCTCTCAAATTCTAATCTTAAACCAGGATGAGTATCATCTATTTTTAGTAAATTATCAATATATTTCACTAGGTATCTAGAATAATTTTGCTGATTAAATATGAAAAAAATATTTACAATTTTCTGTAATATATATTTAAACATTTCAAAATCTGAACTTCTTATGCTTCTGTACAACATAAGGTAATAATGAACTAGATTGGTGTATATCATATAATATTGAGGAGTTTTTCCGTGAATTCCTAGAAGGGTTTGTTTTTTATAATCTTCATATTTATCAAATACTTGTATGAAATCTTCATGCTCAATTACAGGAGTCATGGATCTGTGGTTTTTAAATTCTTCCAGATAAGTTTTCATTTCATCGGTTATTTGTATATTATTTGTTTCCATGAACCTTTCAAAATGCAAAATTTCGATAGCTAAAGAAACAAGAGGGTGCAATCTTTTGCATCTATTAAAATGTTTCCCTGTGATGAAACCATTAACGGATCCGCTGGCTAACATTCCGATATCGACCATAATATTGCTTAATCCACAATTGTCAATAAATTTTCCTATGGCTGTGACGTCCCGACCCCACCACGCGACTTAGTGTCAACGAGCGTCACCAGAGGTCTCCAATCAATCCTTCTCGCTAGTCCTAACTCTCAATATCATTCGTATATATACAAGTTCCAAAATCATATCCTCTGTGTCCCCGTGCGTGTCTAGGGCAGGGGTCGTCAGCTGTAGCCCTACTGATGAGTCTGGCTGACGATCCCAAGACGAAACACACCTCTTCTTTTCCTCCTCGATCCCAAAAAGCCAATCCACCTGCCCCGCACAGTTTACTCCATTGCGGCGTAACCCGGCCGGCCTTAGGGCGCGACGGTACGTTGGAGGCGACGGGGCAAGAACTCCTTTCTCGTCATCGTCCTAACCCCTTTACCACCCAGGACGTGACACGTGAAAAAACTGATTGGCATAAGAATAGAGATTTTCACAAAATTGCGTATGAGGAAGTGTGTTGTTTTATAAATGAAAATATCATCCGTAAACAAGGAATGTACTTTTTAGATTTTTTTCGAAAGATGTACTGTGATTGTCTGAGTAGAGAATATAAAGGAAATGAAGATTTTTCAAAAACTTTTTCGTCGCAGCGTTTGGAAGACAGATTATTAAAAACTTTTAATAAGAAAATAAATACTATAACAATTAATAATAGAAAAATTGTTAAACCGTATGCCGGTATTGCGCTACAAAATACTGATATGACAAAACTTGAAAAACAAGATATTGTACAAAAAGCGGCACTTATTTTAAGAGAAGAAATCCGTATGATACAAAAAAATACATTGCCAGAGCAATTAACAGTTACTGATTTAATTAAGGGAGAATGCAGTGTACCAAATATCATAAACGATTTTTACCGTACGTTATTAAGCGGGAGCGGTTATCGCCGTAGGCACAGCGAAAATTGCTCGAGAATAGTTGATTCGTTCTCACAAGATTTAATTTATGCGGTTTCGAATGGAGAGATTAAACCATCAAAGCACATTACTTTGAGCATGACACTAAAAGGATTAACTAGTAGCAAAAAAATAGTCAATATTATGAATAGATATGGGCATTGCTGTAGTTATTCGGTATTAGAAGGTTTAGAGACAGAAGCGACTTTTTCCTCTACCAGTCGGTCAGATATATGTCAGATATTTTACGGTTACCAAATTTATGCACCGGCTTAGCTTTTAACAATTTTGACAGATTTGTCGACACTAATAGCGGAAAAGATACTTTACATGATACTGTGGGTATAATATTTCAAAATATTGATGTCAACGCTATTGATGAAACCCAGACTAATGATAATATTGTTGATAGTCCCGATGGTAACATTATTTAAAAAAAGAGAAGGCGAACATTCATGCAATTACATACGAATTAGAATCATATCCGAAAAAGCCTAGATTAGTTGAAACTTTACTGCCTATCGATCATCCATCGCGAATTTTAAATCCATCAAATATGAAAACAGTTTATCAAATTGATTTAGCATGGATGCTTTCCCATGCGTTAAAAGTATCAAATACGCCAATGTGGGTCGGATTTAATAGCTTGCTATACGACGATAAATCGACTAAACAAAAAGTTTCCTACTTGACTACGATAAATATTTTGCCAACAAATGCGCACGTTGTGATAGAAACAATGGTCCAAAGCCAAAAGGTCGCTGAAGAATGCGGTGATTCATATATGCAAATTACTTTTGATTTGGCTATAGCAAAAACAACGCTCCAAATACAAAATACCGAAAAACCTAGATTTGACAATTTATTTATACATATAGGAGCATTCCATATAATGATGGCTTATTTTAAAGCCATGTCACGTCCTGGGTGGTAAAGGGGTTAGGACGATGACGAGAAAGGAGTTCTTGCCCCGTCGCCTCCAACGTACCGTCGCGCCCTAAGGCCGGCCGGGTTACGCCGCAATGGAGTAAACTGTGCGGGGCAGGTGGATTGGCTTTTTGGGATCGAGGAGGAAAAGAAGAGGTATGTTTCGTCTTGGGATCGTCAGCCAGACTCATCAGTAGGGCTACAGCTGACGACCCCTGCCCTAGACACGCACGGGGACACAGAGGATATGATTTTGGAACTTGTATATATACGAATGATATTGAGAGTTAGGACTAGCGAGAAGGATTGATTGGAGACCTCTGGTGACGCTCGTTGACACTAAGTCGCGTGGTGGGGTCGGGACGTCACACCTCCCCCCCTATCGGGAAGATCCGTCCTCGGATCGCAGCACAATCCACCGACATCCCACCGCTGTCACCATTTTTATGTCACGTCCTGGGTGGTAAAGGGGTTAGGACGATGACGAGAAAGGAGTTCTTGCCCCGTCGCCTCCAACGTACCGTCGCGCCCTAAGGCCGGCCGGGTTACGCCGCAATGGAGTAAACTGTGCGGGGCAGGTGGATTGGCTTTTTGGGATCGAGGAGGAAAAGAAGAGGTGTGTTTCGTCTTGGGATCGTCAGCCAGACTCATCAGTAGGGCTACAGCTGACGACCCCTGCCCTAGACACGCACGGGGACACAGAGGATATGATTTTGGAACTTGTATATATACGAATGATATTGAGAGTTAGGACTAGCGAGAAGGATTGATTGGAGACCTCTGGTGACGCTCGTTGACACTAAGTCGCGTGGTGGGGTCGGGACGTCACACACGCTTTGTAGTCATCTGTGACCTGACTTTACTTTCAAAACTAATTTTACAAATATTATGAAATGTAACATTATCATTTTTTGTGCATGAAGTCTCATTTTTTTTAATAAATCCCAATCATTTAATTCTGTTGCATTAGACTTAATACTTTCAATAGTTTCGCGTGTTCCACATATATGTAAATTTTTATAACGACCCCGATACTTTTTCCGCTCCAAATTACAAAAAACACATACGTTTTTATGTACATCATTTGTTGATCCTGAAGCATCAGATGAATTTATGGGGAGGTTACATGGTTCCTCTTCTGATTGCCTTTCTAATAGACAAGGTGTTCCTTGCACGACATTCGAGACTGCTATCTCATTGTCAGCTTGAAACTCTTGCGCATTTTCATCATCAGCACTGCCACTGATTTCCTCACTGAAACATGTTTGTCGTGTTAATAAAATGTTGAAATCTATGAAGGCTTAAGGTTGTTACAATCGCGAAATATAACAAAACTAGAATGGTTCTCCTTACTAATAATAAAATTGAAACGTTATCCGTTTGTTTGCCCGTCTTTCACGCCTAAACGACTGAACGGATTTCAATGAAATTTTGAATATCATTACATACGTCCTAAATTAGATTATAAGCTATTTACAAATATGCTACCTAAAATAGTAAATAAAAATACTAAAAATTTCGGGTGAAACCGGGCAACGGGTCGACTAGTGTATTAATATTTGTGACTTCAATTTTGATTAAATTTGATAACATATTTTTCCATGTGCTAATTACTTTTGCCTTTATTTGCAACAATAATATTAAATAAATATTAACAGCACTGTAATAAAGGGCAATATTTATAATAAATTTGTAATGTCTAAATGAATCAGTGCTGTACAGTTAAGATATTTTTTAAAAACAATTATTTTTACAAAATTATTCAAATTCAAGATGTAAATCAAACGGATGGGTTAAACAAGAAAAGACTAAATATGTTTTGAAATACTTCTTGAAGTTATCTTATCTAATTTACGATGTACATTAAATTAATATAATATTTAAATTCAAACAATAATTGCAAACTAATCAAACAATAATTGTGTTGATTGATCCACTTACTTTGTTGCTGTAGATGTTGATGGCTTAAACACACACAATAATGCACTTGTTGACGAAGCAGATTCATTTGTAGTGTTAGATAATTTATATTTTTTTGAAACTGCCGTAAAACGACTCAGACACTTCGAATGGTACCCTTGTAAATTGTTTGACGATGTCGGCAATTGTACGTCCTTGCCGTGTAAATTATTTTTTTTCCGAATTGTTAAAATTGTAGCACTTTTGTGTAAACTATTTTGTGTGAACAAAATTAAATTGTTCCTTTTGCTACTGCAAAAAACACAAACGGGGTTTAACGTAGCCATACCGCACAGCACCAACTGACTTCATTCAAAGTACAATTTCAAACTGATCTTCGACCCCGCAACTATCATCTTTGGAGCTTTAGAGCTTTACTGTTTATCTATTGCAGTGGTGGGTGGAGTGCTCTATGATTGGCCGGTTTTAGTGGTTGGAGGTGGTCTTAAGAAGTTTCTAAGTTTAGGAGAGGAAATTTCGTATTGCAAATCAGGCACTATTGTGTCTATATTTGACAGAAAACAGAACCTCTGCTACGGTCCCTACAATTGGGCTCGTCGCATCTGGAATCTATAACCCAGACTCGGAAAGTCTAGTGGCTGCAGAGTAATTTACAGCTTTCGTTTCAACCCGTGTCCCTTCAACTGCTCGGTCTTCAGGACCCGGTGACATAATTTAGAGGGTTACGAGTGTCGAGTTTACCCTTCTTAAGAAATACAACTGTATTCTTTAGTTCCGGCCTGGAGACCGAACATGCACTGTCTATGAACCGAACTATTAAACGAATCTAAAGGGGTGTATATATGTGTGTGAATCATTATGTACTAAGATAAAGAGAGAAATTTTATTTCACTTTTAAATATGCTGGTTAAATTCATACAACCCGCCACACTGCACCTTTCATTCCCTCAGCCAACAACAGAACCTTTGGTGGCTCCTGTCAAGCCTTTTGTTCCGCGACAGGACTGGCAGCAAACGTTTTTCTTACACTTATTAATGTCAACAATTAGTAAAAAAAAATCAGCTTTAAATATATGACCACGGCGGAGAAAATTAATGTTGAATTGCACACGCCATGCGAACGTAACTCTGCGCGGTGCGTCGCGCCGTACCTTTGGTGGCTCCTGTCAAGCCTTTTGTTCCACGATAGGACTGGCAGCAATCGTTTTTCTTCCATTTTGTGATTAAAACTACCACCAAAAAAAATTTCAGCTTTAAACATTTTGGTCAATGGAGTTCATTTTTTTACCATGTTTATAGGAGTGGCAGTAGTATGCCGTTCCGCAACTAAGGTGGCAGCAGATCATTTTTCGGTGGCAGCAGATCATATGATGTCTATTATTAGTACAAAAATTTTCAAATTTAAACAAATAAGAATTTTGCACAATATTTTCTTACATAATTGACACGATGCTGATAAGCGTTGTTCCACTATCGTTATGGCAGGAGGTCTTTTCGTGCATGTGTAGCACAAATATAGTGGGAAAAAAGATAATCCAACTTTAAACAAATGAGTCATCAAAAAGTGTCGCTGGCTCCCGGACTATTATATAGTGTTTATGAGTTATAGGATATGAGTATGAACATGAAATACAATATATGTTAATAAGCTAGAATGATTTAAGCAATAAGCGTCAATAAGACAATATAATATGATCGCAATGAGCGTTAATAGCCTTTAAGAATAACAATACAATATAATATGAGCGCTATAAGCATTGCGATACGAAATAATATAAAACAATAAGAATATGAATAATTGATACGGATGATGGTGATATACAATGGTATTAATGGTAATTTTAATCTCTTACAATGCTTGATGATTGAAGATGATTGATTTTAGTTTAAATGATACTTTGTCGAAGAGCGACCTTTCGCCGAAGGTATTACGTTGAAAGAGAGCTTCCTTTCGCCGAAGGTATTTCGTTGACAGAGGACTTCTGTCTCGGAGCCCTTGTATTTATATGATTTTACAAGGGGTTGCGGGGTGTACGCGCGGTATGGACTTTGATCCGTTTATGCAATATTTTACGGTATGAAGGGGGATGCGCAGTATGCACCTTGACCTAATTATGAACTTGCGTCGCAGTAACTTTTGGCGGTATTTGTAGGGACCAAAGGTTGGTCCATATTTGGACTCGTGGTTCTTCTTCTGGGGTTTTTATGCACGTGAATTTGAAATACTCAACTCCTCGAATGGATTTTGGGTGTTTTAATAGGAAACGGACGTCGGTGGTTTTGACTACTTTGGTGATTTAGAGGGAGTGAGACGTGGTCTCGATTTAAGAGACTTGTGTGGCGAGGGACTTGTTTAGATTCGATGTGAGAGAGGAATTTGTGACGCGTTGGGCGAATAAGGAAAGGAGTGAGCGGAGTGAGCGTACAGCTCACATGAGTGAGCTATATAATGGGTGACCGTCTTGAGATGGGGACCGCTAAGGTATGTAATGGTCTCCGGTTGCGAGACGATTATCGGTGGGACGGAGAAGGGATGGTGATGCCGACTCAGTCGGTGTGTCCGGGTTCGGCGAATGAGTAAAATGCGTTGTTAACAATAACAGTGTTTATTAGTCAATGTCTCTGTAAATTGTGTTTGGTTTGTACAGATGGTCCCGTGCGGTGCTTTTCGTAGTCGTTCTCGGTTCTCGCGGGTCGTCCGTTAAATACTGCGTGGTAGCGCGGCGCTCGAGCGGTTTCTCTTTAGCGGCGCGTCGGTACACGGCGGCGACGACGTTTCGGCGAGCGGTTAGGAAAGTGGGATGCGGATTTATTGAACGTTCTGCTCAGGATGGCCTTATGGGGCACGTCCGTCGAGAGTCGTATAATATCGTATCAGAGTGCAATAGAGCACTGGCCTAATGGGCGCGGAGACACCTCTCTGACATAGGTAGGGCGCAAGATTTCTCTCGGCCTATTCCGGAAGAGGCTGGTTATGGTACAGTGGTGACGATGGTCGACCACTGACGCACCTCATGGGAGCTAAAAATGAGCGTCTTGTCGTACCGCTGGAAGCATGGAAGCTACAAGCACAAGAGCTCCTGATTCTGCTCGCCGCGGCCTTTATATGCAGGAGCCGTGCATCTTCGCAAGCGAGGCAATACGCGGGCCCAGTGGCCACTTAGCGGCCTGGGTGCGTACTGCACCTCGCCCTTTGTTTTGGTTCCGCGCGCTCGCGCGGTCCGCGTGACGTGACTTCGTCACAGGTACATTGCCAAGGCGGTCGGGGTCATGGAAAAGGGGTAAGAATTGAGGTTTGGGGAAGATTTGAGTGAAGTTGTAGATTGATTTATAAAAGAGAGTTGAAATAACCGGGCGCGAAAAATCGTGGGGCTTCACAAATATAATATGAAAAGAAAAAAGAAAAAAATATAAAAATTCATTATAAAAGAATATAATATAAAAAAAATATAAAAAAACAATATAAAATTAAACGAATAGAATAAAAAATTCAGTATAAAAATAAAAATATAAAAATACAATATAAAAAGAACAATATAATAATAATAATTTAATTTATTGCCCACTTTTGTGTTACAATTTAACGATCATATACTGTTTCCATTTGAATCCCGTGATCGTGTCAGTGTAAGTCCTACCCTTCTAATATATCCTGCTGTGTCTTAACAATTTTTTTATATTTTACAAGTGTTTCCTAATCTATTTCATATTGTATAGTCTTCTTTTATCACTTTCCTGTTCTTCCAATCTTTTCCTTCTCCATATTATCTCCCGTAGAATAGCCAAGTTTTTCCCTTCTCCTCTAATTACCTCTTTCCAATTCCTCCCACTCTCTCCACTTACTTCACATGCTTCAATCACATGTTTCACTGTTTCTTCCTCTTTCTTACAAAGCCTACATATCCTTTCTTCGTTCATTAGCCAATATTTGCATACCTTTGTTTCACTATCCTTTATGAATCTTCTTATCCTTTCTAATTATCCTGTCTTTTTTTTCACCCATAAGTATTTCAGCTTGGCTTCCGTTTTCGGTGTGATTGAGTGAGAAGAGTAAGAGTGCGTGTGCAGCGAGAATTGGAAGAGTGCAGAGTGTGAGAGTGAAGTGTAGAGGAAAAGGAGTGGGGAAGGTGAAAGGTGGAGTTGCAGGAAGGTGGAAGGGCCTCAGGGGGAGGAATAGCAGAGAGAGGGAGACGGGGGACAAGGGTGAGAAGAGCGATTTGGAGGTTAGGGAGAAGAACTGGAGAGTAGGAACAGAATAGGCGCGAAGAGGAGAGATAGTAGGCGACTCCTGGTGGAGAAAATTGGAAAGAAGGAGATAAGGAAGAGAGGCGAAAGGAAAGAGGAAGGTGTCGATAAGGTAGAGGAAGGAAGGGTTAGGCGAAAGACGTAGGAGGTAAAAGAGTGGTCGGGGAAAGTGGAGAAGGGCGGAAAGGAATGGGAAACGAAAGAAAGGAAGTAGAAGAGAAAGGGAGAGGAAGACAAAAAAAAGAGAGGTAGGCCGGCGAGCGCAGAAAGATTTAAAATGGAGAGAAGGAATAGTACGGGGAGAATAGAGGAGTTATTAAGAAGAAAAAGGGAGAGGCAGGAAGACGAGATAGTGTTAGAGGAAGAGAAGGAAAAGGCATTCAGCACAAGTAAGAAGGTAGCGAGAACGCCAACAGGGAAAGGCGGACAGGAAGGGTACATAATGGAGACGTTAAAATGCATGAGGGAAGAGATAGCAGAAGGTAGAGAGGAGGCAAGGGAAAGGGCGAAAAGGCAGGAGGAGTGGCTCAAGGGGGAGATAGAAGGGCTAAAGGAAGAAATGTGGAGGATGGGGGAAAAATGGAAAAAGGAAAAGGAGGAGTTAAAAAAGGAAGCACGAGAACTGGGGATGAGGGTAGAAGAGGTAGAGAGATTAGGAGGAGCGGGAGGGCGGCGGCTGGAGGAGAGGATGGAAAAGCTGGAGATAAGTGTGGAACAGAGGTGGATAGGAGGTGTGAAGGACGGAGGGGAGGGGATGGTAAGAAGGTTTAGAGAGCTGGAATGGAAGATGGAGGAGAAAGAAAGGGAAGAGAGAAGGAAGAACATTGTGATAAGGGGTATGGAGGAGAAGGGAAAGACGGTCAAAGAGGGAGTGGAGGAGCTATTTAGGATCATGGGGATACATGAAGGAATAGAATCGGCCAAAAAGGTAGGGGGAGGGGGAGAGGTAGTGGTCGTAAAATTAAAAGAAGAGGAAACGAAAAGTAAAGTGATGGAGGAAAAGAAGAAGCTAGCTGGTAGAAAGGAGAGGATAGAGGCAGATTTAACGTGGCGAGAAAGGAAGATGAAGAGAAAGCTAGAGGCAATAGCGGAGGGGGAAAGAAGGAGGGGGAAAAGGGTATGGGTGAGATATAGTAGGGTAATGATAGAGGGATGCTGGTGGAAGTGGGACGAAAGAAACGAGGTGCTAAAGGACATAAGGGGGAGGGAGTGGGGAAAGGAAGTAGCAAGGGAGGAGGAACAGGGGAAGCCGGGGGAAGGAAAAGGAGGGCCACAGGAGAAGGGCGGTTAGGAGGGAGTAGGAAAGAAGGAAGGACGGCAGGGAAAGGGGAGAGAGGAAGGAAGGGGTGGGAGGTAGTATAGTGGAACGTAGCGGGGCTGGCAGGAAAAGATGCGGAATTCTGGGGAAGGATAGGAAGATGGGACGTGATAATAATGATGGAGACGTGGGTGGAGGAGAAGGGGTGGGGGATTTTGAATGGGACGATGAAAGGGGACGAGAGGGGGGAATTCACATATACAGGGGCAAGAGGGGAGACGGTTATAGACTATGTGGTAGGGGAGGTAGGAGTAGTGGATAGGATAGAGAGCTTAGAAGTAGGGGAGGGGGTAAAATCGGACCACCACCCGCTAATAGTGAAGATAAGGGAGGAGGGAAGAGAAAGAAAAAAGGGAAAGGGAAACAGAGGCAGGACAGAGAGGGGCGGGTGGAACGAGAGGGGAAGGGAGAGATTCAGAGAGGAGGTGGCGGGGATAGGGGAAGAAAGGGGACTAGGACTAGAGGAGGGGCTGCAGGAGAGATTGCGGAGGTTGAGAAGGGGGCTAGAGGAGGGAGGGAGAGAAAAGGAGAAGAGAAAAGTGGGGTGGTGGGACGAAGAGTGCATGGTTGCGAAAGGGGAGGCAAGAAAGGCGCTGCGAGGATGGAGAAGGGGGGAGCGAAGGTAGACGAGTACAGGGAGATGAAAAGACGGTACAAGAAAAAATGTGAGGAAAAGAAAAAGGAAGAGGCTGACAGGTTCATAAAGGAGGCAGAGGAAGTAAGAAATGAGAAAGAGGTATGGGAGATAGTGAACAGGGGGAGGAAAAGGAGGAAGAGAATAAACGAGAAGATAGAAATGAAGGAGTGGAGGGAGCATTTCATGAGGGTACTGGGGGGAGTAGAAAGGCGAGTAGTGAGGGGACAAGTAGGGAGGAGAAGAGGGGAAGAAAGGGATGAGATAGCGTGGGAAGAGGTGGCAAAGGTATTGGGAAAGTTGAAGGATAATAAGGCAATGGGGGACGAAATACCAAATGAAGTGTGGAGGTATGGAGGAATGGAAGTGCAGGGGTGGGCATGGGGAAAAATAAACAGGGTATGGAGAGGGGAAGGGTGGCCGGAAGAATGGAAAGAGGGGGTGGTGGTCCCGATCGTGAAAAAGGGGGAAGGAGTGGGGGTAGAGGAGTACAGGGGGGTGACGGTGATGCCAACACTATACAAGGTGTATGCGTCGGTATTAGCGGAAAGGCTGGTGGTAGAGATGGAGGAGGGTAGAATGGTGCCGGAGAACCAGACAGGGTTTAGGAGAGGTATGGGAACGATGGACAACGTATACGTGCTAAACTACCTCATAAATAGAAGGACGGAGAAGCCAGGGGGAAAAATGGTAGCGTTGTTCATCGACCTAAAGGCAGCGTTCGACTCCGTAGATAGGGAGGTGTTATGGAGAGCAATGGAGGAGAGGGGGGTAAGTGAGGACTTGAGAAGAAGGATAGAGGAGCTATATACGGAGACGAGGAGTAGGGTAAAAGTAGGAAAAGAGGCGGGAGAGAGCTTCTGGACTGAGAGAGGGGTAAGGCAGGGGTGCCCCCCTGAGCCCTCACCTGTTCAATGTGCTGACGCCGGACCTAGAGGAAGAGTTGAGAAAGGGGGGATGGGGGGGGAGTAAGGATAGGAGGAGTAAAAGTAAGATCTCTCCCGTACGCGGATGATGTGGTGTTGGTGGCAGAGGATGAAGGGGAGTTGGGGGGAATGTTAGGAAGGCTGGAGACGTACCTGGACAGGAAGAAGCTAGAATTGAACGTGGAAAAGACGAAAATTATGAGATTCGCGAAAGGAGAGGGGAGAAGGAAGAAACTAAGCTGGAGCTGGAAGGGAAGGAGGATAGAGGAGGTGACAAAGTTCACATATTTGGGTTACGAGATAGGAAGGAATGGAGGGCAGGAGGGACAGGTGGCAGCAAGGGCAAGAAAGGCGGCAGTGGTAATGAGGCAGGTATGGGGGATTGGTAAAAGAAAGTTTGGGAACGACGTGAGGAGAAGGCTATCCCTATTCGACTCACTAGTGTGAACGGTGGGGAGTTATGGGGTGGAGTTATGGGGGTGGAGGGAAAGGAAAGCGATGGAGGCGACGCAGGAGAGGTTTATAAGGTGGGTGTTAGGGGTGGAGAGGGTAACGCCGGGGTACTTGGTAAGGAAGGAGGTGGATAGGGAGAAGCTGTGGATAAAAGCAGGAAGAAGGGCGTGGAATTTCGAGATGAGGCTGGACGAGGGAAGAGGGAGTGAGCTGGCGAGAAAGTGTTGGGAGGAAATAAAGAAAAGAGAAGGAAAAGAGGGAAGAGTGTCCGCGTGGGAGGAGGAAAGGAGGGGTTTTTTCTGAGAGGTAGGACTAGACATAGAGGAGGTGAGGAGGTTAAGGGAGAGGGGAAAAGAGGGGTTTGGAGAGATAGAGAGAAGGTGTAGAGAGAAAGAAGAAGGACAAACATGGGAAAAGATAAGGGAGTCCAGATACAACAGGTGGTATAAGTGGACGAGGGTGGAGGGGTTTCCGGAGTACCTGAGAAAGGGGTGGGGGGAAAGCAGGTGGAGAAGGATTGCAAGGTTTAGGTTGGGAAGCGAGATAAGGGAAGGAAGGTACTGGAAGGGGGCAGAGAAAAGGTTATGTAGAGTTTGCGGGGGGGGAGGAGGAAACATGGGAACATGTTTGGGAAAGATGCAGGGACAGGGGGAACAAAAGTAGTTGGCAGGAGAAAGTAAGGGAAGTATTGGGAGAAGAGGGAGAGGGGGATGGGTGGCCAAGAGCGCTGGAGGAGGAGAGGAACAAGAGTCGGGGGGAGAAGGAGGAGGGTAGAGAGGGAGAGGGAGAGGGAGAGGGAGAGGGAGAGGGAGAGGGAGAGGCATAAGAGGAGAGGGAGAGGGAGAGGCATAAGAGGAGAGGGAGATAGAATACGCGGGGTTGATAAAGAGGGGATGAGTGAGGGGAGGGCGAGGGCGGCGAGAAGTGAGCGAGAGCGGCGAGGGGCGGACGAGGGCGGAGAGTTGAGAGCGAGAGGCGAGCGACGAGCGGCGAGCGAGTGCGACGAGCGGCGAGGAGGCGAAATTGTAGATATTGTAAATAGTGTATATAGAGTAGAGATATAAGTTTAGGTGTAAGGAACAGGTTAAGTAGAGGTAAGAAAAGCGGAAAGCCGGAACGGAAGTTCATGTAACCCCAAGGGGAACATTAAAGGATACATGCAAGTATTTCAGCTTATCTCCTGGTTTCCTTGCCACCTCCCTTAATTTTCTTATGAATTTTGACTGTTTTATTTTCATCTCTCTCTTTCTTGTTCTTGAATGTATTTACTTATCTACTCTATTTTGGTCCACACATCTTCCCCATTTAATCTTCTCCTTCTTCTTTTCCATTCTTCATTTGACCATCCTCTCCATTCCAAGAATTTGATTCTTATTCTTTCCCTTTTCGTTACTTCATTTCCTCTCATTAATCTTCTCCCACGTTCTTCCTATCCTTCTTCCGAGTTTATTAACCTCTCTTCACAGCTCATTTCCCTTACTCACATTTTTAATTTCTTTCTCTTCATGTTTCTTTTAACAGCCAGTATGTTGGTGTTGATCTCTCCAATTTCATTATCCACCGTATGTATTCCGCCTGCAATTTTTCTATTTCGTCATACCTTCTCCATCCCCATATCTCTGTTCCATACGCCACGGTGCTTCTAACTAGCGTATCATACAGTTTCGTTCTTCTTTCAAAATCAACTCTGAATAATCTTTCTCCAATCCCCCACATACTTTTCCTAGTGTCATATCCGCTTTCCTAACTACCTTCTTAATATGGTATTTACCCTTGTTGTTCTCTCTCTCTCCCTCTCTCTCTCACTGTATAACCTAAATATTTCACTTCTCTTACTCTTTCTATTTCTTCTTCATTTCAACGAAATCTTTCCTCATTTCTTCTTCCTCCGGCTTTCCTGCATATCATTTTCTTAGACTTTTGCACATTTAACTCCAAGCATTTCTTATTTATATATCTCTCGAATCTCTTTATCATATTCTTCAGCCCCTGTGCATTATTTACCATTAACACAACATCATCCGCGTATGAAATTGTCCAAATTTTCCTTCTACCTATTAGGACTCCTCCTTCCTGTTCTTTGCTCATTTCTTTTTTCCAGGTCTGCAAATGCGACATTGAAATGTGTCGCGTTTAACGGGCACCCATGTCGTACACACTTTCCTGTTAAAAACTTTCCTATCAGTTCCCTCTTCATTCTTAAATTGCGTATAGTTCTGTCGTACATTTCCTATATCCTTATTCTTAGTTGTTCGCCTACTCCTTCTTCTTAAAGCCTTTTCCAAATTTCTTCCCTTTTCTATCTATCAAATGCTCCCTTCATATCCCAGATAGCACAACGTCTGATAAAGTCTTAAAGACGTTCACAAGGCATCATAAAGACGTCTTAAAGACGTCTTGTTACAAATCAAGACATTCAGACCTAAAATGGACATAAACTAGACGTCTCTAAGACGAGGTGTGCTATCTGGGATCCGTGTAAAACAGGTATAGCTTCCCTCATTTTTGTTTGAGGTTTCTATATCTATAGCCGTTTTAACTACCACTATTGCGTCTACTGTTCCTCTCCTTGTCCTGAATCCCATCTGCGTATCGTTTAATATCCCATTTTTCCATTTGTTCTTCTAATCTTGTCCTTAGAATTTCCGCATATCTAGAGACGCGGTAGCGTCTCGATGCCAAGTACATGAAAAAAAAAACACCCTATATGTCGATGTCGCTACCGTGTACCTTTACTCGTCGCAGAGCCTCTCTAACCTAATTCTGATATTTATACATTAATATCTCATCACGCCTGCAATATTTTGTAAATTTAAAGACATTTTTCTTATGTAAACCGCATATCGGCTTTCGAACAAGACGAATTTCAATAAAATCGGTCCACGCATGACAGAGATATCGCAATATCATGTCATGGATCAGTCGGAAACGGTAAGAAAGAAATTCTACTTGTTCTTCTGATTCTCCAGTCAAAATTTTTGTCGACATAATACGTATACGCGTTACACGCTCACCTTCACTACTAACACAAGTTTCGTTCGTCGACTCTCGGGATCGTCGTCCATCTTTGTATACATATTTATTTTACAACCTACCAAGTGCTAAGTGTCAAAAAGTAAGTTGTCCGATTTGAAATGTCACGAGTTATACACTACATAGGAGACTGAATTATTGTCTCAATTAATAAGGTAAGTCGCCAAAATTTTTTAATAGACTTTTTATGTAAAATCACAGACTTGGAAGTTGTCGAAGAAAGTTCGACAGAAAAGCATCATTCTCACAAGTTTCTGCAAATTTGTACCACGCATGTACAAAATAATATTAGGACCTTGAATAAGTTCTCGCTGTTTCTTTTACAAAATAAAAGCTTTATTTAAATTATAAGGAACAAAAACATTTCATTCAAAGTATTGCCCATCACTAGCGACCACTTTCTCCCATCTTTCTGGCAGTATATGAATTCCGCGTCGGAAAAACGACATGTCTTTTGAGGCTATCCAAGAATCGATCCATTTTTTAGCTTCTTCATAAGAATGAAAGCGCTGGTCAGCTAGGCCATGTGCCATCGAACGGAATAGGTGAAAATCAGAAGGGGCTATGTCAGGTGAATACGGCGGGTGGGGTAGAACTTCCCATTGAAGCGTTTCCAGGTAGGTTTTCACTGGTTTTGCAACATGAGGCCGAGCGTTGTCATGTAGCAAAATCACTTTTTCGTGTCTCTGCTCGTATAGCGGCCGTTTTTCTTTTAAGGCTCGACTTAAACGCATCAATTGAAGTCGATAGCGCTCCCCCGTGATAGTCTCATTCGGTTTGAGCAGCTCATAATAAATTACACCCTGCTGATCCCACCAAATACAGAGAAGAAGCTTCGAACCATGGATATTTGGTTTTGCAGACGATGTTGATGCATGGCCGGGCTTACCCCACGATTTTCTACGCTTTGGATTATCGTAGTGTATCCACTTTTCATCGCCAGTCACGATGCGGTGCAAAAAACCTTTTCTTTTCTGCCGTTGAAGCAGTAGTTCAGACGTGAGAAAACGCCGTTCGACGTCTCTCGGTTTCAATTTATACGGTACCCAATGTCCTTGCTTCTGGATCATTCCTAAAACTTTTAAACGTTTTGAAACAGTTAACTCATCTACTTGTAATGTTTTTCCAAGTTCTGCTAACGTTTGACATTGGTCTTGATCGAGTAATTCCTCCAACTTTTTGTCTTCAATTTTTTTCGGTGCGCCAGAACGTTGTTTATCCTCAAGTTCAAAATCATTATTTTTGAAGCGTCGAAACCAGTCTCTGGATGTCGTATCCGACAAAGCATTGTCACCATATGTCTCAGCAAGAATTCCATGTGCTTCAGCTGCAGATTTCTTTTGAATAAAATAGTGCAATAAAATTCCCCGCAAATACACTTTTTTTTGCACAAAAGTAGACATTTTCAGAACTAAGAAAAAATTACTTTGTTTACACTACAGTGAACTACCATACACTGAAATTTAAGGTTAGATACAGTACTGCCTTGCATGTGTGTTACCATTCGAAATTTCACGAACGGGGTACTGTTACTGCCATCTTTGAAGAAACAGCGAGAACTTATTCAAGGTCCTAATATATATATATTGTAACAAATTGCATTGCTTTTAAATTGCTAGATATTTTTATACCAGCAATTTACAGTTTTTATGTAACGTTTATATTATATATTATAGAAATGAAGGGGACGCACAGGACTCCGATAAAAATGACGCACAGGCTTGGATGGATAGAAATGAGGGGAATGCACAGGCGTGAAGGTTGTCCGGAGAAGAATAGATAGATAGACACAGCATCTTGCTTCGCACAAGTTTATGGAAAGTGAAATAAGGTAAATCGACAAAATTATAAGCATACTAAACTAATTTTATTTATATTGTAGTAAACAATTGCACTGCATTTAAATTGCCAGGTATTTGTATTTGTATAATACCAACAATTTAGAGTTTTTATGTAAAGCTTAGTATATTACAGAAATCAAGGGGACGCACAGGACTCCGATAAAAATGACGCACAGGCTTGGATGGATAGAAATGAAGGGAATGCACAGGCGTGGAGGTTGTCCGGAGAAGAATAGATAGATAGACAGAGCATCTTGCTTCGCACAAGTTTATGGAAAGTGAAATAAGGTAAATCGACAAAATTATAAGCATACTAAACTAATTTTATTCCAAAACCAATAAATTGTGTGTTGAAAATATTGGATCTCTTCGTTCATCTACGCTGAATTATTATACCATAGCATTTAAATTTCCGGCAACAAGACTTTCTGTCATACGCTCTCATTTCTTTCGGACACATTTGGAATCTACACTTATTATAGCAAAATGCCACTCTATTTCTATATAGTTGCTACGCTATTCATTAATTTTACTAGTTTTCCATTAACAATATTTCAATTCACCAATAAATATTTTTATATACTATACTAAACCAACACCACTAAAAATATTGAATCTCTTCGTTCATTTTCGCTAAATTACCATTAACATTTTTTAAATTTCTGCCACAAGACTTTTTATCATATGCTCTCGCCTCCTTTGGACACATCATGTAGTCTCTACACTTACTATAGCAAAAGGCCACTATTTCTATATAATTTTTATATAAGTAAGTTCTACGTTAAGTTGTATCCCCGTAAAAAACTTCAAAAAAGTACAAAAATACGCCAAGTACATGAAATCATATTGTTACGTTTTGGGTAAGGCATAACGTGCATTTACTGAACAACAACAATAACAGAACATTAACTAGGGGTTAACAAGGCCAATACAAGAACGGGTAACGAATACAATCAGTGAGCGTAACAGGATATCGAGATGTCTGCTGGCAATGGCGGCTGACTATCGAATGACAGCTTGACAGGCGATCGATCCGATCGCCTTCTTCTCGCTGTCTCTTGTCCCGCTCGCGAGCACCAGTGAGCCTTGGATTCCCATCCAAGGGGTGTTCGCAACACTGTTCCCCCCTCTGGAGAAGCGGTCGTCCCGGCCGCTGCAGTCCCTTCATCTCCTGCAGCCGTACCCTGGTCCGGAAGGGTGGAAAGGACGCCGTGTGGTCCCTTCCGTCTGCTGCCTCGGCATTCGCCTTCCCGCCCAGGGGAAAACCACTCCAAAAACCCTGGGCAAGGCGTGGGTACGTGGGTCTTCGTGCGTCCGCCCTCCACTTGCGTCTTCAAACTTGCGTACTTCTTTCTTGCGCGGTCTTCCTCTTCTCCGACGGCGCATCTCCTTCGTGGGCAGAGACGGGTGAGGCTTCCTGTTCTTTCGGGGGCCGGGATTCCTCGTTCCTTTAGCCGTCGGGAGGCACGGCGTGTCTCGTGCGACGACTCGGCAGTCCAGGTTCCCTCGACGGCGATTCCTCCGGGGCTCCAACGGCGAAATCTCGCGACGCTCCGGATCATCCCTGGGCGGTTCCGCTCCGTCCGTCGCCCCTCAGCGGTCCGGCCGGTCCCGCGCTGCATCCCGGCTCGCCCTCGACTGCATCCAGATCCGTCCTCGACTGCATCCAGATCCGTCATCGACTGCATCCAGATCCTGCGCGTCCCTTCGCTCCTCGAAGTTCCCTTGCGAAGAAAACGTTGCCCTCATTAGTCAGGAACCGCAGACGACCCGTTGGGGCTGCACGAGCCGGAAGACCAGAAAGGAAGGCCGAGCGCGCAAGCAGAGGATCGCAGCTAGTCGCAAGCATGCAAGCGGCCCAGCCCCCAGTCCAGCCACCCATCTCGTCAGCCCTGGCCGCCTTCTTTGCTCGATGGCCCCATTCCTCTTCTTGGTCTCCGGTGTCGAACCAGGGGACCGTCCCGCGTGTTCTGCCAGCGTTCCCGTCTCCGCGACACCCCCTCCAGCCGATCCAAGCAACGCTTGTCCGCCTGGTGGTTGGGGATGCCATTTCCCTCCTACTGTCCACCCTCCTCTCCTACTTTCTCCTGGGTACTCTGCGAGAACCTCCATACCACGGACTTAGGAATATAGGGACGGAGCACACTTAGACAAGAGGCGAGGTGCGGTATGAAACCAAAGGGGGAGGACCGTCGGCCATCTTACGTTGCTCTTTTATAGTGGGAAATTTAAATGGGACTGGAATGGAAATATTTTGCTTGTATTTTTCGAGTATTAGAATAACACTGAAAATTGAATAATGCAATTACATTAATTATCAGTAAAAAATGTGATAAGTTGAAAACACTCTGATATGTCTGATGTATATATATATATATATATATATATATATAATATATAATACATATAATATATAATATATACGCAGTTACTTTTTTAAAATAAAGAAAGTAGTTTAACCCTGCTGGGATTTTTTAATCATTTTCGACTCAATTATATTTCTGGAATGTTTATACTACTTTTATATTATATTAAAATATACAAAACTTATTACTGATTCAAATAATTTCTTGTTTCAATTTTGTATTAAATATCTCCTGAAATCATTACATTGAAATCCTTATATTGAAATATAAAAATTTGAGAATTACAGCAGGATTAATTGTATTTTGTGGTATTTTCTAGGATAGATATAAACAGAAACATAAGACACAGACTTAAGCACTTAACTCAAAATTTTATTGGCTCTTGAAGTGTACAAGTTTCGTATACATATTTCGAATACTTTGACTTCTTGCAATTTGTTTAGAACATATGAAACCTATCCTAACTTTCAAATATTTCGTCACAACTGCTCTGATTAAATGAACAGAGTGATTTTCCAGTGGCGAATGATCTGCACTGTGCTCATTGAGGTCTTTGAACACCTTCTCATTTCCAATAAACATTACAAGCACTTTGCTTGTTAAATAAGTATTTGTCAAACTTTTTTTTAAAAACTTACCCCCACTTTCAATGAGAGCTGCTCTTAAAACTTTTTCAGTTTTTTCACATATTAAAATTACATCATCAGATGGATACACAAGACCTCCTCGGGTTTTCACATCAATTAATTGGGAATTCTTTACATTTGTCGCAATCTAGCTTATTATGTAATTGTTTTACAACAAAACCTGCTATATATGCGACTACATGCTCAACAAATGTAGATAACTGGCAAATTGATATTAATGATTCAGAATCATCCAAGGAATTTGATAAATTATATAAAGCTTCTAAATCACTAGGATCATCCAGAAGTCGCCCTGAATTAGTGGAAGCATTAATTATGCTTACAGAAGAAACAATCTTTTTAGCGGAGGAAATGTGTAAAATAGAAATATGGTCAAGTGGAAGGCAGTTACCTGACCTTCTACTTCTTAATTCACTGTGTATAAGAATTTTTTTCATGACACTTTTAAATTGACGGCAGGTTGGATTATTATTTCCTCCATTATGTGCTCTTATACAGCGAAACAGCAGCTCAATATGATCTTGGCTGAACTTATACGTGGGAATATATTTTAAAATATCAGTATTTTCGCAAACGTCATCATAGATCATTTGCAATGAATCTATGCATGTAATGAATCCACAAAAGCCAGTTTTTTTTTCGTGTGAAAATCATAGGTGTCCCCTCCCAATTTCGTAAAGCAGCTATATAATTTCTACATTCTTGTAGTTTTATGAATATAGTATTCTTATTATCAGAGCAAAGTGGTTTTTTAAAACTGATTTGTTTCATATTTCTTGAGTTTAAAATATCAAACAGATCATTCATTGTTCTTAAAAATCTAACCGTTGCTGTACAATTCCGAAATTCTGGTAACTGAAGCACATTTCTGCAATACTCCAACGAACAAGCAACAGAGTCACTAAATAATTGGGTGGCAAATTTCACCTTCATCTTTTGTTTGTGATAAGTAATATGAATTTCACGAAGTTTATTACCTAAATGAACATCTTCAGCCACTTGTAATTTATGTAATAAATCTATGTACTCCCATGATATTACATCGCCATCAATATCTATAAATTTTCCAGTGTCCCCAAATGAATTACGAATTAATTTTATCATATGACACGGATCAGGATATTGTTACGTGCCGCGGCCTTTAGTGTTCGAGCGGCGCGTTTTAGACGGCCAAATTCTGATCAGGGGTATCCCACAATCTTTGATTATCAGAATTTGTCGTATTTATGTAGGTAATGGCAAGGAGGCTCGCCGCACTCGCAACAGTCAATTATTTTATTTACTTATCTAAATACCTTATCAGAAGGATAAGGGGTAGATTTTGGGATCGTTGGTGGTCTAGTCCCATACGGGTCTTTTCAAAGGAATCGGACAGGTAATTAATGAGTATAATTTAATGAATAATAAAGCTTTAATGCCGAAATATTGGATGGTTGTAAAACATATAGTACTGAATATGTAAAGAAAAATTAATCAACAACAAACATAGACATTCGCGCTATCGGGCACAATTCCTGATTAGGGGAATCCCACAATCATTTGATTATCAGAAATTGTGTTAAGTACGATTCAATCATAATACAGTGTACAAAAGAGATAATAGGTGCAACTCACCAGACAGTCGATATTGTATTGACAAATATATTTTTGTGGCTTTCGGTTGGAATGTTTTCCTGTGGTCTGATGATATATCTAAATCAGAAAAAGAGATAAAACGCGAACACACACACACACTTGGTTATATTAACGAATAAATCTTAATTGAATTCTAAACGAGACTGAATAATAGTGATTTTAACAGAGCAAAATGAATGATACTTTTAGTTTATAATTTATAATTTAATCAAAGTTTAGTAAATAGGATTGTTTCGCAAAGTCGAGTCTTTCACGCGGTTTCACTATAAACCGGAGAACTCTAGCTCTAAGACACTTGCGGACCCAGCGACACGCACCTCACAATTTATCGTCACAGAGTGTCGCAGCTTCACGCTCTCGGCAGCGACCAGAGTGGGTCCGTACCGAAAATGCTTACGCTGCATTTTATCCCTCGGCCGCGCTACCATGGGCCCGTCTACTTAACGAGGCGGTGTGTGTGTGTTCTCACGCCCATCCATCAGACTCCCGATTCAAATACATGATCAATCCTTACAGGAAATTCGTACGTACAGGAAAACATGACATCGCACATTACAATTTCACACCTGCTGAGGCCTTCCCTGAATGTTCATAAATTTATATGCACAATTTCTGATTAGGGGAATCCCATAGTCCTTGGACTATCAGAAATTGTGTTATGTATCTAATTTTAACCAAACAACTTTGAATTAATTAATTAATTTATTTACACGTGCCCCGAAACGTGCGACAAAACCGTGAGAAGGCGCGACTCCCTGCACCGGATGTAGGGTATACAATTCCGTCAATCTTCTAAGAAGTGATCCAGTCTGCGCATTCCTGCTGTAGCCGTTACTGATTATGTTACAATGTTTAACGCGGCGGTCAGAGGTGCTCTCAACGAGGGTTCTCCCACAATGCTGCAAGGCATTGTTGAAATACATCCCTGCCGCTTACACAGAACGGATTCGGCACAACAGGAGAATCACTGGTCCTTTCGAACGCGACTATCTGGTGAGAACGCCGCTGCGTCAGCACCGCCTTATCGGTATCGCGGGACGGTAATGCGTCGAGGCGACGACGCTCCAAGAAAGGGGTTTTTGTTCTATCAAAAATATTATTGATTAATGGGCAGGAGTATGATCAACGAGGGATTTCCCATAACGCTAGGCGTTGTTGATGCATACCCTGACCAGAAAGAAAGATCTTACGTTCCGAACGTAACAATATATCATAATTCTTTCATTTGTCACGGGATGTTTAAACTGAGTCTGAAAATAATTATTTACACTAGAATGTGAAAATGTGTCTGCAAGAAGCTTAGAAACTGCAGCATTCGTTGTAGTTCCATCAAATGTCAAGCAAATTACTCTCATGCCCACACCATGCAGTTTTAGAACAGCTTGCACAATTAAATTTCGCTTTTGTTCTGCTTTCAGCACATTCGTTAAAAAATAAGCGATTGGAATTTTCCATCCCTGGTTTATGCAAACTACATTAAAAACTAGTGCCTCTGTAGCTAACGTTAATTCGTCTGTTACTATTTCTGGTCCCATATCGATGTATCCACATCGTTTACCATCACTCCCTAATTCTAAACACTGTTTTATTTTCATTTCATCATACATCAAACTGCAAAGCAACTTATAATCACAAGATTCTACTCTTAATTTTATAGCTTTTAATGCTTCTTCGCTAATCCCTGGTTCACCATCAATTCCATTATACCACCTACTAATTGTTCGAGGATGCGGCAAGCAAGTATCAAATGTTTCTCGCACATATTCATAAGCTCGTGGAGAGTAATAATGAAGTGTCAAAGCGAAACTTCTTAATTTAGGAGTATATTTGATAGATGAAGAATTCTTTTTTCCTTTCTCAACCTTCCGCTTCAACAATTCTGTGTAACACGTACCTATACCATTCAATATATCTAATTGCTCTTCGTCCACGAACCTGTTACTTCGCAGTTTCTGTATTACATTCTGCAAGTGTGCAACACGTTTCTTATTTCGCCTTACATTTTGCTGCAGCATTTTTATCTTGCTGCGATACTGTTTTCGTTGCTGTACTAAAGCTTGTCGTAAGTATCTCTTTGTGGGGGAATTCATAACTTTACATGGCGATACAGATGTCTCCTTGTTACATAAATTCTCCCTCTGAACTGAAACCTCAGTTGTTTGTATTTCTGCATCACATATTTGCAAATTCAATTCTTCCCGGTTTGTGTCTTCTTCATAGTTTGCATTACAAGATGTTATTATAGGTCGTTTGTAAGGTAAATCACTTATATTACTATCTTCTGAACTTAAATGCCGTTTTCTTTCAGTTATTTTAATACTTTCAACTATCTGAAAAGAACTTGAAATATCTATAGTTTCATTGCCTTTAGTAATTGATGCCAAATCTGCTTTGATGAAACTAACCTTAGGTACAGCATTTTCTCGAAGTCTAATACAACTTAGTGAAGTGTGATCAAACAGTTCTTCAGAAAAGTGTTGCGAACAAATCAATGTATTATCTGTTATACGTTTTTATCAAGCTTCAGATTGGTTATCCATTCCTCCCTTCGTTTCTGATTCTTAGGAAGTCTATGATAATAAAAATGTATTTGATGTACTGGCAGTTCATTTTGATTTCACATCTTTTTTTAATTTTTTAATTATTATTATCTTCTATTTTTTGTGATTTTCATGTATATAATTTTACTAGAATACTCAAAACATTAGGTTCGGAATGAATTATATATTAGTTACAAAGCAGTAAATATGGAACATTAAAGAAGCTTTCATTCTATTAATTATTAAGTACAAACAGATAAATAATCATTCTCTGCCACTCAACTACTTTTTCATTAATGAGGTTAGGATACGCGTAATTGTTATAAATGTGAATTATTTTAATCACTTACCTGTGAAACGTTATCTTTTTACCATTATCATCTTTTTTTAAATGTTTAACATGACAATTTTTCACTGGACATGTAGGCATTTTTATTGTATTGATATCACTTGTTACACTTGGTTTCACGTGCTTCAATGGCTACAAATGTTTACAAAGCAACTGAGAGCAACGTAATATGGCGGATGCTCTCCCCCTTTGGCGTCATCTCCCGCCTAGCCGTGCTCCGTCCCTATATTCCTAAGTCCGTGCTCCATACCGGCCGCGCCAGGGGCTCGCATGGTCTCCTCCAGGGGGCTAGCGGGGCGCTTTCACGTATGTCCGCACCCCGCTGCGGACTGCCACGCTATTATGGCACATTCGCGGGATTCGGGAGCGCGTGGTCAGGTCCCGGCGGCAGTTCCCCGATACCTGGTCCCTCGTCGTGGGGTCTCGTGAACCTGCAACAGATTCAAAGAAAAGGGGGCCGGGCCACGGAGGCAGCCTCCGCAACCCAGTCCGCCAGATTAGCTTAATCTAATCTTATTTCCTGAGTCCTTGGACTTGTCCTGTGACGTCTTCACTCTTGCAGTTGTCCTTCGTACTTCGCAAGGCGGCGTACGTGGACCACCTTGCACTTCTTCCTGCGTGATCGTTGGATCCTGTAGACGACGTCGTTAATCCTGTCCACCACTGTGTAGGGGCCTTCCCAATCCGCTTGCACTTTCGGGCACTTCCCCTTCACTCTTCGTGGTTGGAACAAGCACACTCGTTCTCCTGGTTGGAACTCCACCGCGTGAACCCGGTTGTCGTACCACGACTTGATCTTTCAACTGTAGACGTCTAGACGGCGTCGAACGAATTCGTGGATCTTCGTCATCTTCTCTCGAATCCATTCGGAATATCCTTGTTCGACGTCCTCTTCTTCTTCAACCTCCGGGGGCAGTCCTCTCCATAACTGCAGGGGTAGACGTAGTTCCTGGCCGTACATGATCATCGCTAGGGTCAGTTGTGTAGCCTCATGCCGTGCTGACCTGTAGGCGAGGAGGAACATGGGGATCCACTCGTCCCAGTCCCGCTGGTGCTCCGAAACGAACATCGCGAGATATTGGAGCAATGTCCTGTTCAAGCGTTCTACCAGCCCGTCAGATTGAGGGTGCAGGGGGGTTGTTCGTGTCTTCTTGACTCCCAGCAGCTTCAGCAGTTCCTTGAAAACGGAGGACTCAAAGTTCCTTCCTTGGTCGGTGTGTATCTCCAAAGGTACACCGTGACGACACACTACGTGATGGAGAAGAGCTCTTGCCACTGTGACAGCTCGCTGGTCTGGCATCGCGATTACTTCCGGCCACCGGGTAAAGTAGTCCGCCACGACCAACATGTACCTGTTCCCGGCCTGGGACCTCGGGAGCGGACCGACAACGTCCAGGGCAAGCCTCTCGAACGGAGCTCCCACGTTGTATACTCTCAGGTTCCCTGCTCCCCGTTGACGTGGTCCCTTCTTTGCCGCACAGGTGTCACACCGCCGGCACCACTCTTGTACGTCTTGTCGACACGTCGACCAGAAGAACTGTTGGCGGATCTTCGCCAAGGTCTTGTTTACTCCGAAATGTCCATCTGCTGGCGCATCATGAAACTCCTTCAGAACCTCCGCAACCCTCTCGCGCGGCACCACCAAAAGCCACGAGGTCGTTGTACCGTTGTGGGACTCCCATTTCCTAAAAAGCAAACCTTCGTGAACCTCCAGCGAATCCCAAATTGTCCAGTAATATTTCAACTGCGGGGAGAAACGAGCAATGTCCTGCCAGCCCGGCTTCTCCCCTTCCCCCTTCTTTTTAAGGATGAAACCAATCGCTTCATCCTTTTCCTGGCTTCGTCTCCATTCGTTCCGGTTGTCTTCGCAGAAGATCCTGTGAATTTTCTTCGTGGAAACTTCCACTCCAGCTTCCTTCTTCTCCAGTCGATCGCAGTTCTTGCAGTCTTCCTCGATGCACGGTCGTCGCGACAATCCGTCGGCATTCCCATTGGCTCTTCCTGCGCGGTGACGAATCTCGAAGTCGTACTCCTGGAGTCGCTCGATCCAGCGGGCGACCTGCCCTTCGGGGCACTTGAAGGTCAGCAGCCAGCGGAGTGCTGCGTGGTTCCTTATCAGGAACCTTCGACCATAGAGGTAGTGGTGGAAATGCTCCACAGATTTCACCACTGCCAGCAGCTCTCTCCGGGTGACGCAGTAGTTCCTCCCTGCCTTTCCCAAGGTTTTGGAAAAATAGGCTACGACCTTTTCCTGTCCTTCGTGCTCCTGTGAGAGGACGCCGCCAATAGCGAAATTAGAGGCGTCCGTATCCAGAATGAAGTCCTTGTCCGGCTCCGGGTAGGCAAGTATCGGTGCTCCGGTAAGTTTCTCCATCAATTCCTGGAAAACTCCTTGGCATTCTTCAGTCCATTCGAAGTTTTGCTTGGTCTCGGTGAGGCGATGCAGGGGCTTGGCGATCCTGGAGAAATCCTTTGCAAATTTCCGGTAGTACGTGCACAATCCAAGGAAGGTTCTTAATTCCGTGACGTTCTTCGGCTGTGGCCATTCCGTGATGGCCTTAATCTTCTCCGGGTCTGTCCTGACTCCGCTCTCCGTAACGATGTGGCCCAGATACTTTACTTCTCGGCAGAAGAAAGAGCACTTCTTGGGGCTCATCAGCAGTCCAGCTCGACGTAAGCGCGAAAACACCGTCCGTAGGCGCTCGAGCTCCTGCTCGAAGCTCTTCCCGTAGATGATGATGTCGTCCAAGTACACCAAGCAGATCTTCCACGTCAGGTCTTGAAGTACGTCTTCCATCAGTCGCTCGAAAGTCGCAGGGGCGTTGCAGAGTCCAAAGGGCATGACCTTGAACTGCCACAGTCCCGACCCCACGGAAAACGCAGTCTTCTCTCGGTCCTTCTCGTCCATGGAGAGCTGCCAGTATCCGCTCTGCATGTCCACGGTTGAAAACCAGGAAGATCCAGTGAGAGCGTCCAGTGTATCCTCTATACGGGGCAGAGGATACGAGTCCTTCTTCGTAACTTCGTTCAGGCGACGGAAATCCACGCAGAACCGGATGGTCCCATCCTTCTTCTTCACGAGGACAATCGGGGAGGACCACGGGCTCCGCGACTCCTCGATCACGCCCTGAGCCAACATCTTCCTGAGTAGCTCTTCCACTTCCGCTCGTCGGTGCAGTGGCAACCTCCTTGGTGCCTGTTTAATGGGCTTCGCAATCCCCGGTGTCAATAGTGTGCTTGACCCGGTCGCAGTTTCCAATCTGGCCCGAGTCCGAGGCGAACACATCCTGAAACTCGCAAAGCAATTCAGCGAAAAGCTTCTTCTGTTCATCTGACAAACCTGCCGAGTAGCGCGTGTACAGCTCCTCCAAGTGTTCTGAGACGACCGTTTCCCCTTCCTGGACGACTGTTTCGCTTTTCCCTTCCTGTTCCCCCTCCTCGGCGGCCGGCTCACCAAAGCGTATCTCCGGTCCGCCGGGAAGGCACAGCACGTTCCGGGAAAGGTCGATGCTGCAACGGTGCTTCCTCAGGAACGCCGCTCCCAGGATGCCGTCCTCTACTATGTCGACGACAAAGAAGTCTTCCACGCTCGACAATCCTCCAACGCAGACTTCCAGGCTCTTCTTGCCGAACACCTTCATTTTCTCTCCCGTCGTGGAGCGGATATCAAGCCTCGCTCGGACGCAGTCCTTCGTCGCACACGGCTCCTTGTCCAGCAGGTTGATGGGCGAACCTGTGTCAAGGATAATTTTACAAGGCTTTCCGCCGATTTTTCCACATACGTATATTTCGTCGGTAGGATTCCATTGATGCCCAGTCGCCTCCCGCATCGCCACACTCTTGACGACCGGGGGACTGTTCTTCCCGGACCCGCGTCTCCCCCTTACGCCGTCCTCTTCGAGTTTCCCTGGAGCGGCCTCGTCGGTGGAGCAGCTCCTGTCTGGTCGTTCTTGGCCTGGGAGCAATCCCTCTGCAGGTGCCCTGTCTTGCCGCAAAGCCAGCAGGTCCTCGGCGGGACTGCTCGCTCCTCCGGTACGGTGGGCCTCCTCCTCTTCTCGGGACCCTTCGAGTTTTCCGAGTGCTTAGCTTTCCGCTTTTCTACGTCCCTACTTCGCGATTCGGACGCGGGGCCGCGAGACATCGCCTCCACGGCCTCAATTTCTAGCGCCCTGGTCACTGCGGCTCTTAGGGTTGTAAGCCCGCCGAGACGCAGTTCCCGCTGCATAACAGAGCTCGACAACGCTGTTAAGAACTGGGACGCGGCGAGTTTGTCGCGGATCTCTACCGGACAATCGGTAAACGCGGACTGCGCTAAACGCTCAATTTTGGTGGCGAGCGAAGAGATGCTTTCATCCTTCCGTTGCCGATGGCTCTGGAAGAGTACGTAGTTCAGATTCGAAAGCTTCTTCGCCCCGTAGCGGATTTCGAGCGCGGAAACCAACTCCGAAAAACTCGCACATTTTGCGGCGGTGGGCGTCGTCAGGACGCTCCTTGCCGCGCCCCCAAGGGAAGCGACCAGGGCCGTGGCCTTCTTCTGATCGTTCCAACCATTCGCACGCGCGATCGTTTCGAACTGCACCTTGTACTCCTCCCACGAATTTTTCCCGTCAAATATCGTCGGCTTCACGGCGTACCCTAAGCTAAGGACGCTCAATCCCGACGAAGGGGCAGCGGCGGGCGCACTAGCGGGCGTGGGAACATGCGCTGGGGGTACACTATTGGCAACACTATTCTCACTTGGTACAACCTCCCGACCCCGAGGGCCCGCGCCGCTACCACCTGAGCCCTGGCTATTCTGTAATGAAGCGGTTACGACCTGAACCCGCTCCTCCAACTCCGCCATCCGCGCCTCAAAAGCCGCCTGCGCCTGGCGGTCGGCAGCCTCCCTGCGTTGATCTTCCCTCAGCCGGCGGGCCGCATCGTCCCTCCGCTGCTCCTGCAACTGCCCGACGATGCTGAGCTGAAGGGTGGTGAAGAGCTCCCGCAGGGACGGGTCGCCCGACACTACGGAAGGGGGAACCGCAGGGGCTGCGGAAACCGCGGAGGCCGCGGAAGCGCGAGTGGGCATGCCGCTCAGGGCGGGCATCCCACTTCTGACACCATTGTTACGTTTTGGGTAAGGCATAACGTGCATTTACTGAACAACAACAATAACAGAACATTAACTAGGGGTTAACAAGGCCAATACAAGAACGGGTAACGAATACAATCAGTGAGCGTAATAGGATATCGAGATGTCTGCTGGCAATGGCGGCTGACTATCGAATGACAGCTTGACAGGCGATCGATCCGATCGCCTTCTTCTCGCTGTCTCTTGTCCCGCTCGCGAGCACCAGTGAGCCTTGGATTCCCATCCAAGGGGTGTTCGCAACAATATAAGTCACAAAACTAGAAGATAATAATAATAAATCACAGAAAAATAAGAAAATATACAAATCACAAAAAATAGATGATAATAATAATCTTTGTAAAAAGAAGTGCGATTCCCATAAAAAACTTCAAGAAAGTAAAAAAATACGCCAAGTACATGAAAATCACAAAAAATAGAAGATAATAATAATTACAAAATTAAAAAAAGATGTGAAATCAAAATGAGCTGCCAGTACATAAAGATGCTTTCCAACTGCACTTTAGATGACACAACTACATATGCACAGCTAAAATTCCATTACTCGTAATGGCTATTTATACAAAGAAAAAATGTATTAAATAATAATATGCAGATATATTTTTATACAAATAAATATTTTAATACGAATAAATATTTGTTTCAAAATACTTGGCGCTGCGCCCCGAATTGGTGTTGCTAAACTCAATAAATATGTATAAATTGCATTAATCCTTTTCTTTCTTTCTTGTACGTGTGTGTGCGCGCGCGCGCGCGCGTGTGTTGTGTGCGTGTGCATATGCTACGCATGGAATTAGAATTAAATATATGTAGAATAAATCTGACTGCGTTTCTAATATGTGTATGTATATGTATATTATATTGTAATGGAGTTGTTGTAAATTATTAATACTAAGGCAATTAACATTTTTTCGATTGCGCAGCGCCAAGCATTTTGAATCAAGTATTTATTCATATTAATGTGACACCCCACGATTTTTCGCGCGCGGTTATTTCCACTCTCTTTTATAAATCAATCTACAACTCCACTCAAATCTTCCCCAAACCTCAATTCTTACCCCTTTACCAATGACCCCGGCCGCCTTGGCGATGTACCTTAGCGGTCCCCATCTCAAGACGGTCAATCATTAAATCTCCTTCCCTTATTCGCCCAACGCGGCACAAATTCCTCTCTCACATCGAATCTAAACAAGTCCCTCGCCCCACAAATCTCTTAAATCGAGACCACGTCTCACACCCTCTAAATGACCAAAGCAGTCAAAACCACCGACGTCCCTTTCCTATTAAAACACCCAAAATCCATTCGAGGAGTTGAGCATTCCAAAATCACGTGTATAAAAACCCTAGAAGAAAAACCGCGAGTCCAAATATAGACCAACCTTTGGTCCCTACAAAAACCCCAAAAGCTACCTTGACACATGTTTATAATTAGACCAAGGTGCATACTCGGCACCCCCCTTCATACCGTAAAATATTATATAAGCGGGGCAAAGTCCATACCGCGCGTACACCCCGCAACCCCTCGCAAAATCATATAAATACAAGGGCCCCGAGACAGAGGTTCTCTTTCGCCGCAATACCAGCTCCGATAGGATACGCTCTTTCGCCGAAATACCAGGATCGAAGGGACACGCTCTCTTTCGACGAAATACCAGGAGCGAAAGTACTCGCTCGCCAAAGTGTTATTTAAACTAAATTCACCCGTCTTCAATCATCAAGAATTGTAAGAGATTATAATTACCATTAATACCATTGTATATCACCATCATCCATATCAATTATTCATATTCTTATTGTTTTATATTATTTCGTATCGCAACGCTTATAGCGCTCATATTATATTGTATTGTTATTCTTAAAGGCTATTAACGCTCATTGCGATCATATTATATTGTCTTATTGACGCTTATTGCTTAAATCATTCTAGCTTATTAACATATGTTGTATTTCATGTTCATACTCATATCCTATAACTCATAAACACTATATAAATGTTATGTTCATCACCAACCAGTTATTATAAAATCTAACAACCAGCACAATAACAGTGCATGGCATATTTCCAAAAAGATACAAAGTGAATAAACAGTTTTACTTTAAATCACGCTACGAATTATTGTGTCAATCCTTCGGCTACGAAGATCCCTGAATCCAAACAGCCTGCCGGAACAGCTCCGGAAAAGCATCACGGTGTTTACTAACTTACTTTCGTATAGGTTTCGCTTAACCGTATGACTAGTCGAATTTCGCGAAGTTATTACATGTGTCTTTTACAATAATGCAACGGTAAATCCGATTACCAAGGCAAACCAAAACAAGTGCTCTAACGGATCTCTCCCCAATACAAACCAGTTCATTAAACCTTCCCTGGTCGATTAGTGTGCAGAATTAAACATTACTCGCCTGACGTTCAAAAAACGGTTAGTGTGCAGAATTAAACATTACTCGCCTGATTTTCCCTAAATCCTCAGTGTGCAGAATTAAACATTACTCGCCTGATTTTCCCTAAATCCTCAGTGTGCAGAATTAAACATTACTTGCCTGCCGTCCGAAACGATTGGTGTGCAGAATTTCACATTTCTCGCCTGACGTTCGAAATGGTTAGTGTGCAGAATTAAACATTGCTCGCCTGACTCCCCTAAACGATTAGTGTGCAGAATTAACATTCTCGCCTGCCGCTCGAAACGATTAGTGTGCAGAATTTCACATTTCTCGCCTGACATTCGAAACGGTTAGTGTGCAGAATTAAACATTTCTCGCCTGACTTTCCCTAAATCTTCAATCTCCTGAATCTCACATTCTCCCCTGCCGTTCGAAACGATTAGCGTGCAGAATTTCACATTTCTCGCCTGACGTTCGAAAAGGCTGGTGTGTAGAATTACACCATTAACTACCTGATTCCCTCGCCTCCCGGTGCGCTGAACTATAGATTCGCGCCTGGATTTTATGTAAATAACCACTATGTCATTTGTCCCCTTAAATCCTTAACCCGGGACGTGACATTAAAATATGTATGTATTTGTATAAAAATATATCTGCATATTATTATTTAATACATTTTTCTTTGTATAAATAGCCATTATGAGTAATGGAATTTTAGCTGTCCATATGTAGTTGTGTCATCTAAAGTGCAGTTGGAAAGCATCTTTATGTACTGGCAGCTCATTTTGATTTCAAATCTTTTTTTTAATTTTGTAATTATTATTATCTTCTATTTTTTGTGATTTTCATATACTTGGCGTATTTTTTTACTTTCTTGAAGTTTTTTATGGTATCTTATAACTTGTATCCATCAAAGTTATGCCCCTATAGTTTTAAATCATATCCCTTTCTCCTCTTTTTGAACATCGGACTTATTATTCCTTCTTTCCATTCTTCCAGAAAGTTCCCCTTTCTTCCATGTTCTGTTTATCACATTTGTTAGATTACCTATAGTTATGAAGATGATTGCGTCATCGATGTTGAATTAAGATATAATTTAAATGCAGGAGTTTAAATTTTAAGTCTGTCAGACTTATAATATCTTACATGATTTGAGTTCAGTTCGACGTGAACCAGATCGGTTTTCAATCTATATTTATGTCACGTCCCGGGTGGAGGTCTTTGGGGACAATGACATGGGGTTTATAAATGATACTCAGGCGAGGATTTTGAATCCTGCACACTGAGGGTAAGAAGGATCTCAGGCGAGGATCTTGAATCCTGCACGCTGAGGGTAAGAAGTATCTCAGGCGAGGATCTTGAATCCTGCACGCTGAGGGCAGAAGGAACTCAGGCGAGGATCTTGAATCCTGCACACTGAGGGTAAGAAGGATCTCAGGCGAGGATCTTGAATCTTGCACGCTGAGGGCTGAAGGATCTCAGGCGAGGATCTTGAATCCTGCACACTGAGGGTAAGAAGGATCTCAGGCGAGGATCTTGAATCCTGCACGCTGAGGGTAAGAAGTATCTCAGGCGAGGATCTTGAATCCTGCACGCTGAGGGCAGAAGGAACTCAGGCGAGGATCTTGAATCCTGCACACTGAGGGTAAGAAGGATCTCAGGCGAGGATCTTGAATCCTGCACGCTGAGGGCTGAAGGAACTCAGGCGAGGATCTTGAATCCTGCACACTGAGGGTAAGAAGGATCTCAGGCGAGGATCTTGAATCCTGCACGCTGAGGGTAAAAGGGGTTCAGGCGAGGATCTTGAATCCTACACGCTGTGGGCAGAAGGAAATCAGGCGAGGATCTTGAATCCTGCACGCTGAGGGTAGAAATGATTTTAGGCGAGGATCTGAAATCCTACACTCTAATCAGAGATGGCTTTTCAGGCGAGAATCTGTAATCCTACACTCTAATCGACCAGGGAAGGTTTAATGTGGTACTTTCCGGGGCGACACCCGTTAGAGCACTTGTTATGATTTGGTTTTGGTAATCGGATTTACCGTTGCATCGAGGTAAAAGACACTCGTAATGATTCAGCAAAATCAGCTAGTCATACGGTTATACGCGAGCTATGTAAAAGTAAGTTGGTAAACACCGCGATGCTTTCCGCGATCGTTGCCCGTAATCAGCTGTTCCGGCAGCTCGTGTGGATTTAGGGATCTTCGCAGCTGAAGGATTAACACAATGACTCGAAACGTTAGTTAAGCAAAGCGTTTTATTAGTTTAGGCAAAAATATAGGCACTGTTTGTGAAAGTGCTTTGTTGAATATATATATTATGCGTTTAGACATTAATCATTAGCATAGAACATTAATATGAATGATTATCAATATATATATATATATATATATATATATATATATATATAATGTGATTATGAGCGTGACATACAATATATGTTTTAAGATGGAATAATATAAGCAGTAAACGTTGATAAGAACATGAAATATGGTCGCAATGAGCGTTAATAACACAATATAATATGAAAAGCACTTAAGCGTAACAAGACAAAATAATATGAATAGCAATACGAATAGCAAGACAAAATAATATGAATAGCAATAAGAATAGAAATGCAAAATAATAGGTGAACGCAATACGCGTAGAAATACAAAATACTATGAATAGCAATTAGAATAACAATACAAAATAATATGTATGGATATGATATGCAATAGTTTAAATGGTAATATAAATTCTTACGGTAGTTGCCGTTGAACACTGAATTTAAATGAAGACAATTATATAGATTTCTGTAAGATAGATTTCTGCAGAACGAATCGTTGATTGATTTCCGTAGAACGAGCGTCGATGATAAATTTCCGTAGAACGAGGACGAGCTCTCGCGGTTCCTCGTATTTATACTAATTACAATCTTTTCGGCTTGAAGGGGGGTGCGCAGTACGCACCTTGACATAGTTACGCATATGCGTCGCAGTAACATTTCCGGGGTTTTTGTAAGGACCAAAGGTTGGTCTATATTTGGACTCGCATTTTCGGCACGTAAGCCAAATAATCCTCGCGATTATCCTTCTGGGGTTCTTATACATGTGATTTGGTAATGCTCAACTCCTCGAATGGGTTTTAGGTATTTTTATAGGAAAGGGGTGATAATGGATTTGACTTCTTTGGTCATTTAGTGGGCTTGAGACGTGGTCTCGATTTAAGAGATAGAAGGGGCGAGGGACTTGTTTAGATTCGATAGGAGCGAATAGTTTGTGCCGCGTTGGGCGAATATGTGAGGGAGATTCACTGATTGACCGTCTTGAGATGGGGACCGCTAAGGTACATCGCCAAGGCAGTCGAGGTCATGGAGAAGGGGTAAGAATTGAGGTTTGAGGAGTTTTAGGTGGAGTTGTATAGTGGTTTATGAAGAAATGTTATTTTATCTGCGCGCGAAATTTTGTGGGACGTCACACCTCCCCCCTTATATGAAGAAATGCCTGCATTTCTTCCCTGTAAGGAGCGGGGTGGATTTGTTCGTTCGTAAGATTGGGGTCTATACGGGGCGAAGGGGCAGTGGCATCTTGGAGTTGCTCTCAGATGACTGATGTTGGAGGGGAAGGATTCATCTATAGCGATGACCGTCTGCGAAGACTCCTCCTTGATGATGATGTATGCGATGTTTTTTGAGAGGAGGGATGTGATATTCCTTCCTTCCCTCTTGACGGCATAGCCGCGTAAGTGGTGACTGCAATAAGTGTTGCAGTTGCAACGATCTATATTGGAAAATTTGATTAATGTTTTTGTTTATTGTGACTTGGGGTCAACCGGGACTCTCGCGCAAATGAATATCGCGATCGTCAGGTTTTTTATACCTTAGGCTCCTACTCAGTTTCGAAAGGTAACCTTGGTATGTTTTATTTTCAATTTCTTCAAGAACCGGGTTCCGGTTCGGTTTCCGAGCTAATTTCCCGAATAATTTTTCATGCGGAGTGTATTTATTACACTCGCGGACACTGGCATTATACGAGATCGCGGCCAAGTTGGTCCATTCGTCCCAGTCAGTGTATCTACCGATAATCAATTTTAAATATTGGGTCATTACGAGATGCAATCTCTCTAGAGAGCCGTTAGACGGTGGGTGAAAGGCTGTGTTTCGGAATTGTTGGTCTTTCCATTTCCACGGTGCCGGTTTTATAAAATTTCTATTAAAATTTGGTACTTGGTCGGTGAGGATGGCTCTACGAGCTCCGAAGTGACAAATGAATCTTTTTATAAATACGTCAGCGATTTTAACTGATGAGTATAGGTTGAGAAGCACGCACACAAAATATTTTATAAATAAACCCTGTATGGGTAGTTTATAATTGTAGCCTGCTGTTGTTGTAGGCAGTCGTTCATGTATGATTTCTGGTGAGGGAATTGGTGGAATATCTGCAGATGATATTTCCCGGCACGTCTTTCTATGTGGTTGAATCCTTCTGCATTTCCTTCCCTGGCGAATGCTGGATGTGGGTGTTGCAGAGTCGACGGGGTTGCTGCCACTCGTTGGCGCATGGATCGGTGATTTTGAGAACCGAGGCCTCTTGGAACCGCATGGTCCACGTTTGGGCCAGTCCTCCAAGTTGTCGTCACATTTGTCTCGTGGTCGTTTGGAGCATGCCTCCACTGCAGGGGAAGTATAGGATAAGTCGTCTGTAGTGACGTTGATTCCCAGGTCAAATTTTGGGTATTGCAGGATAAGTTCCTTCTGCAACACTGAACTTAAGTGGTTGAAAGCAGTTTGCTGGGACGGTCCGCAGTTAAATGCTGGGTCGTTCTTGAAAAGTTGGGTTAACGGACGAGCATTTTTAGAAAATTCTGGGATAAACCTTCGATGATATCTGGTTAATCCAAGGAAATTTTTAATTTGTTTTGGCATGCGAGGTGCAGCTTCGGAGAACTTATCGCATTCCCCATGAATCGGGTGCTCTTTAGAGATTGACTTAAGTAAATTTTCTGCCCTTGAAGGAGCTTCCGCAGAAATTTTTAATACTACCAGTTCCAGCGTAGCCGCAAGAGACTTTTGGGAGTTTATGGGAAGGGTTGGTTTGGCGTATAGCGCAGGGGGTAAGAGTGAGTGCACTTTCGTGGGTGCCTCGAGATGGTGGATCGACGGATCCAGGGCTAAGAGGGACTTGTTTTTTATTAGGGGGTGGATGGGAGTGATGCCTGTAGGCGTTGTAGTCTCTATTGGTCCTTTAGGTTTGGATTCTGGAGTTTTCCTGTCGGATTTCTCCACTTCGATGGTGGGCATGATGCTTGGAGTGTCAATCTCGCTAGAATTTATAATTTGCGAGTAGTCCTTTAGGTCCGGATTATGTACAGAAAATGAGGATTTTGTCCTCGGCCGTAGCACGACCGGGTTTAGTTGCACTGTAGCGATTCTTATAATACCGCTAGTGCTTTGGGGCATATCGTAAATGGGTGCGCTTCTGCTTGGCTTGTTCCACAGTTCGCATCCATCGGCGCTCGGAGGAGTTATTCCCGTCTTCGTTTCCCACAAGGCTCTAGGATCTTCCTTGATAGTGAAGGTGCGTTTTCTGCATTCCGAAGTCACATGTCCGGGCTTTTTACAGTTCCCGCAGATTCGCAGCTCCGTAGGCCTGGAAGGTGGAGGTCGAGACATGTCCCAGTAGGTGACCTGGGGTTTGGGTGCTTGGGACCCATACTCCGCGGCGCGGTTTAGAGAGTTCATCTCGGAAGGTTGAGCTGGCGGGCCTTGGTTACTCCAACAGGACCGTGCCTCATGACCTGTCTTGTTGCAGAGTTGGCAGGTTAATTTGGGAGTCTTCTGCTCGGGGAATCGGAGACGGTCCCTGGTAATTTCTTTGTCCACACGGACAGCTAAATCGAACGCTTCGTTGAGCGTTTCGAATTGGTGTTGTTGTAGCCTCATCCTCATATGAGGTGGAAGGCCATCGACGAAAGAATTTAGAGTTAGGCGATCCAGATCCTGCGGGTGATTTCGCGCGAAGTCGCGGTAATATTCCCTATCTTCGTCTAGAATGGCGAATCGGAGGTCCTTTACGCGAGAGATATACTCCAATCTGTGCTCGTTGGATCCTTTGATAACGTTGACAAGTTCTCCACGATAGTGGTCTGATGTTTTATCAGGGGAAAAGGTACGTTTCAGTCGTTTGACTAATTCATTTACGGAGTCAAAGACCCGATCCTCAACAGCCAAGTACGCATGGTCTTGCAGTTTATTTCTCAACAACCTCGCTAACTGGGGTTCGGCTTGCGAGGGAATCAGAGCCTTAGCCCTATTGCAGGTTCTCGCGAATTGCAAAACGGACATGTTGTGACCGTTAAACTCTGGGACCGTTTCTACGGCGTCTTTTAATGTGATCTGGGGCGATGGATCCTGGTCCGGAATATAATTATAATTTAATAGTGGTTTCCTATTGAAACGGGAGGAATCTGGAGTAGCAAAATTGTTTGCCGTTGGCGGAGGCATAAGAAGTTTTTCCATTATTTCGCGGGTGGCTTGAATTTGACTAGAAAGATCTTCTAACGCGGGGCCATCTGAACCGTTGGCTACGCCCGAACGCGTATTGGATTGCAGGTTTACGACATATCTCGCGTACAAGCTCTCAATATCAGCTTGTTTTTCCCGCAATAATTGTACCCGATCCATTAATTCGGTGGTCGCGGTGTCTATTCTGTTAGTGGAAGGGTCCGCGTCTTGATTCATTACGGGAGAGTCGTCGGCTTCACCGTACACAGACATGTTTAAAGTAAGATTTGATTGCACCGAGGGCAATTGTGGAATGTATAGGCCGTTTGGCGGTAATGATTTTCAGATACTGTCACCGTATTTACTGGGTCCCACCGGGAGCAGCATAAGCAAATTTCGTTGACTTGGTTCGTTGTAGCTAAACGCAGTTTTACACACATTAATGTTTGTATATGCGTAGTAGTACTCTGTGCCCTGCGGCTTTGATACAGAATGAGTAAGAAAAATTGTACCGGCTCGCGCTTTAGAAAATTGACTTTGTTTAACAAAACACAAAATATATATTTTAATGAAATAAAGATCACTTTACGCTATGTACAACTAATTACAGGTCGCAATTAAATTATTCATTTACTGAACAACTCCTGAGTTCACTACCAGCGATCTGGCCACTTGTTCGGGTCGAAGTACCGAATTGAATTCTCGCGCGATTGCGATACATGTGCTTCGTTCGGCATGTGAAACGAGAAGAACGACTCTCGTCTTCCTGAATCCTGACGAGGATTCCAGGAAGTCACGTGACTCCGAGTTACGTCATTCGCGGATGAGTGGGCCACGGTAATTGTCTAATTACCTCAGAGATGGCCCACTCAGTATCTTTATATCGGCCCGCGGCCGAGCTACAGACCAAGTGTCGCCTAGCGTGTGACGTCAACGACCCCCTCCTCATTCTGTCTCCAACATTTCCCGCCCGCCTTCGTCGAGGAACTTGACGAAATAGTGCACTCTCGAAAGCACTGGTATACTCCCGAGCCGCGTGAGTTCCATCATGGGCCTTCATCGCAACCGATGTGAGGGGGCGCCGTCGGCGTCCACGCGGCAACACTGATCGTTTTGGCGCCAAGTGCGCAGAAACGCTCTACAAAAAATAATGCTGATAAAGCACAAAAAGAAAGTTTTGACATGGTGCTCGTGTGTGCAGTGAACTTAATGAATAAAACAACCATCACCATAACCCTATAGGACGGACAACTCTCTCCCATTCACGGTAAGTAAACGCAGGTATGTATAAAATTTTTGAGGTTAGTTTCACGAGTCAGAAGAAGGGGCCACGTCCAGACTGCTTCCTGCCGCTGTGGGTAACGGAATGACCTTGTTAATCGGTCGTTTCATTTCCGTTTTAGCAGTTTTCACAGTGACGACCCGTGTGAGCCCGTCTGGGCCTGGATGTACAGCCGTGATGCGAGCTAAGGGCCACCGCGTCGGTGGAAGAAGTTCCTGTTTCAACAGGCACAGGGACCCCTTTTTTTATTGTGGGTCGTACATGACACCATTTACCTCGCGTTTGTAACGTGTTCAGGTATTCCTTCGACCACCGACGCCAAAAGTGGTGCTGCATCTGTTGCACCAGCTGCCACCGGGAGAGTCTGGACGTTGGCACCTCCTCTAAGCATTGTTCAGGGATGGCGCTCAAGGGCCCTCCGATTAAAAAATGACCGGGAGTCAACGCTTGGAAATCCTCAGGGTTGTCAGTCAATGGCTCGAGCGGTCTGGAATTCAGGCACGCTTCAATACCGGCTAGGAGCGTGGACAGTTCCTCGAAAGTGAGCCTTTGCTCGCCGATCTGTCGTCGAAGGTGGTGCTTGACAGACTTGACCGCTGCCTCCCACAGACCGCCAAAGTGAGGAGCAGCGGGTGGATTGAACTTCCACTCGATGCCCTCCGAGGCAATGGCCGTGAGGAGGTCGCGGCCATCAAGCAGGGCAGCTCGCAAGAGGGAGCGTAGCTCACGGTTGGCTCCCACGAAGTTGGTGCCACAGTCGCTATATATTTCGGAACAAATTCCCCGTCGAGCCACGAATCTCCTGAGTGCGGCCAAGAATGTCTCCGCACTGCCATCGGACACTAATTCTAAATGAACGGCTTTTGTTGACAGGCAGATGAATACGGCGATGTATCCCTTGACGGATTTCTGTCCACGCCCCAGCCCAGCACGCACCTGAATCGGCCCGGCGTAGTCCACACCGGCCTTCATAAATGGTCGACAGGGAATGACGCGCGCACGGGGAAGATTCCCCATTAACTGTACAGGAGGTTGGTGTCTCCACCTAAAACATACAACACATTCCCGCAGACATGACTTTACTAATTGACGACCCCTCAGAATCCAGCACTCCTGTCGCAATGTCGCTAGCGTGAGCTGAACCCCTCCGTGAAGGCATCGCAGGTGGGCAGCTTTCACCCACAGGACGGCCAAGGGAGATTCGTCTGGCAGGATGAGTGGATGAGTCCTGTTGTAAGGCAGTGCAGCTTCTTGAAGTCGTCCTCCTACTCTCAAGAGTCCTTCTGTGTCCAGGAAAGGACTCAACTTCCGTAGCCGACTCTTAGCTGAAATGGCCCGCCTCGCCTGCAGATTGCTGATTTCCATGGGGAAGGCCTGCTGCTGAACCATCAGGACCAGTCGTCTTCGTGCCGCATGGATCTCCTCTGATGTGAGGTAAGCTGCACGACTACCCTTCTTCTCGGGCAACCAACGGCAACACCAAGCGGTTACCCTGAGCAGACGACGGAAATTAGAGTACCTCGATACGTACAGGCTCACCTCGTCCTCCCCCGAAAGCTGAGTGTGGAGACTCCTCGTTCGCTTCTCCAGGGTTGGCTCCTGGATGGACGTCTCCGTCTTGGGCCAGCGGTCGGGGGTGCTGAGCCAGCTCGGTCCCGTCCACCAAAGGGAGAACTCGGCGAGGCGTCCAGGTGAGAGCCCCCGAGACGCACAGTCTGCGGGATTGTCGGCTCCTGGAACGTGATGCCACACTGCAAGTGGCAGCTTTTGTTGGATCGAGGACACACGGTTGGCCACATATGTCTGCCATTTAGTCGGGTGTCCTTGGACCCATCCCAAGGTCACAATGGAGTCGCTCCAAAGATGCACGTCCATTTCCTCCAGTTCTAAGACGGTACGTACATGGGCCGACAGGCGCGTCAGCAGCCACGCGGCGCAGAGCTCCAGCCGTGGTATGGGAACCTGTTTTAACGGCGCCACCTTGCTTTTGGCAGTTACCAATGTGGTTCGTGAGTTGCCTGATGCGTCGACGACTCGTAGGTAGACCACAGCTGCATAGGCTCGTTCTGATGCGTCTGCGAAGCCGTGTAGTTCCACGACTTCGCTGGAAGGGAGCCACCCTAACCAACGTGGAATCTGGATGCCGGCTAGAGATGGGAGCTCCTGCTCAAACTGTGTCCAGTGGTGATCTTCCCTTGGTGGCAAAGGCGTGTCCCAATCACTCTTCTGTAGCCACAGTTCCTGGATCAGGATTTTTGCTACAATCGTCACCGGGGCCAACCATCCCAATGGGTCGAACAGCTGGGCCGTCTTGCTCAGGACGGTTCTCTTGGTGGCGGTTGATGCATTGGGGCTGCTCGCTGTTGTAATCTGAAAACAATCAGCAGAAGGCAGCCACTCGATACCTAACACGCTGTGTGTGTCGGCAGATGTCCAGCTCCGAGTCGCTGTGTCGTTCGAGGTTACCCCGCCCAACAACTCTCTGGAATTGGACGCCCATTTTCGGAGCGGGAATCCGCCCGCCATAAGGAGACTGTACAGCTCGCTTTGGAGCTGTTGGGCTTCTGCCACCGTGGAGCCTTCAGAGAGTACGTCGTCCACGTAGATGTCGCGCTGGACCACCTTTGCTGCTGCTGGGAACTTCTCAGCTTCCTCTGCTGCCAGCTGGTGAATACATCGGATCGCCAGGTACGGAGCACATGCCAATCCGTAAGTGACGGTACACAGGTGATATTCTTGAGGAGCCTCACCAGTGTGTTTGCTCCACAAGATTTTCTGCCATCGCCAATCGTCCTTATGTACGCGAATCTGGCGATACATTTTGGCTACATCAGCCGTGAAAGCGACTGCGTGCTTTCGCCAGCGGAGGAGCACCTCCGCGAGAGGAGGGAGTAAATTTTGACCCGTATGGAGAAATTCGTTGAGAGACCGCCCGTTGTCGCTCTTCAATGAGCCATTGAATACCACCCTTAATTTAGTGGTCGTACTGGTCTCTTTCCACACTCCATGGTGAGGCAGATAGAAATCAATACCCCTGGTGAGGCTCTCACCTGAATTTGGCGCGCGAATCATGTGCCCCATGCTCTCGTACTCAGTCATGAAGTCGTTGTACGCCTCTTGTAGTTTCGTCGATCGTCGAAACCTGCGCTGCATCGCCTCCAGAGTCCGCAGTGCTGCACGTCGGGAATCGCCCAGGTTCGGCGATGCTTTGAAGGGAAGGGCGACTACGAAGCGACCATCGTCCTCCCGTCTGTATGTTTGCAGGAAGTGCTGCTCGCACTCTTCATTCTCTGGCGTCGGTGGCACGACTACAGAGATTTCTTCCTGTTCCCAAAACTTGGTTAGCATGCTTACCAATTCCTTGTCCACAGCGCAGTGGTGAACAGCGGGAGAGGACGACAATGGATCCACCTGATTCGGATCGCCCTGGATGCCTCCGTTGAGGATCCATCCCAGACATGTTTCCTGGGCAACTGGAGCGTTAGGACCTCCAAGACGGACCCCACAGCGCAGGATCTTGTTATACACGTCCGCACCCAGGAGCAGCTCCACAGGATCATTTCTTTGGAACCACGGATCAGCAAGTGGTAGTCCCTGTAAATGGAGCCAAGTCCGTTCTTCGGGAAACTTCCTAGGTACGTGTCCCGAAAGCTCTGGCAGGATCAATGCTGCCACCTCATGACTACACTCTGTGCCACAGTGGGACGTGACAGTGACGGTCGTGTATCCCCTCGTCGTACGAGACCGAGCGCCACCTACCCCAAGTAGAGGGATTCGAGCAGCTCGTCGACTGAGTCCCAGTCGTTGCACCAGGGACTCTGCTATGATGGACACCTCACTTGCTGGGTCGATGAGTGCTCGCACGAATTCCGCTGGTCTACTGGGCTCCAGTAATTTTACCCTTGCGGTACTGAGGATCACTCGAGCGGAACGAAAACCCTGTAACGCGGCATGATGCACCGCTGGCTTTTCGGGAACGCGATATACGTCGTGAAGAGACGTATGGTGCTTCTCGTCACAGATCCTGCACTTCTTCACTGATTGGCACGCATCATACTTGTGTTTACCCAAGCAGTTGAAGCATAGATTTAATGATTCGGTGCACGTCTGCCTTTCTGTGGGGGTTTTCTTATGGTAAGTGGGACAGAACGCCACATAATGCTTTCCCTTACACAGACTGCAGTCCTTTGCAGGATTAGCGGGGGTGGACACCTGGTGCACTCGGGCACCTTTTTCGTTTTTCTTCTTCTCGGACTGTCCAGTACCTCGCTGCTCTTCGAGAGCCTCCACGGTGTCAATTCTTTTTTCCAGAAATTCCTTCAGTTCGTCGAAAGTTGGCACCTCATCGGACGAACCCAAGGATAATTCCCAGTCTCGACGCGACTGGCGATCCAGTCGTTCTACGGTGATGTACACCAACCAGTCAGTCGGGTTGGTGATCGGACGACCGAGTTTGCTTAGTGCTCCGACCACGTCGACGGTATCGTATAGTAGTCGTTTCAACTCGGAGGACGATTCCTTTGAGACTGGAGCCAACTTCGCTAGCGTGGCTATTTGTACCCGCACAAGCTTGCGTTTATTTTGATATCGCTCCTTAAGAGCTTACCAAGCCAACGCAAAGTTGTCTTCGGTTATAGTGTAGTTTTTCAAATGTCCCGCGGCTTCTCCTTTGAGACACGTTTTCAGGTAGTGAAGCCGATCCACCTCACTGAGCGACGAATCCTTCACTATCAGCGACACAAACAGATCATGGAAGGACGGCCAATCACAATACCGGCCGTCGAATTCTGGCAAGGGGATTCGAGGCAAAACAGCGCGTGACCGTGGTTCGGCACTAGCCACCGTTACGTTTGAACTCGTGCCTGTCCAACTGGTTTTAAAATGTCTAATAATAAGCCCCGTTGTTCCAAATATGAACCCTCCGCTTGATCAAACAGATCTTTGGAAAAATAAACATCTGCCTTGAGTATAGTGGCCTCCTTAGCGGCCTTGACGATACTCCTGTGCGTGGTCTTGAGATCTGACCACATGTCCTCGAGCGCGTCCAGTCTCGCGCGCACGGCACCTTCGGTAATTTTTGCTGCGCCTGTTTTTTTTAAATTCTCCTGATGGTGTCCTTCTGTTCCTCGATCAGGTCAGCCATCTTGAGCGACGGACTATGGACGCACAACGGCCGAGCACGTGCGAAAACCACTTCAAGGCTTCACCACTTGTTCACTATTAACTGCACAGGCGGAGATAACTGCACAGGCGGAGATCCGGCTCGAAGGACCAAATAATATGATACAGAATGAGTAAGAAAAATTGTACCGGCTCGCGCTATAGAAAATTGACTTTGTTTAACAAAACACAAAATATATATTTTAATGAAATAAAGATCACTTTACGCTATGTACAACTAATTACAGGTCGCAATTAAATTATTCATTTACTGAACAACTCCTGAGTTCACTACCAGCGATCTGGCCACTTGTTCGGGTCGAAGTACCGAATTGAATTCTCGCGCGATCGCCATACATGTGCTTTGTTCGGCACGTGAAACGAGAAGAACGACTCTCGTCTCCCTGAATCCTGACGAGGATTCCAGGAAGTCACGTGACTCCGAGTTACGTCATTCGCGGATGAGTGGGCCACGGTAATTGTCTAATTACCTCAGAGATGGCCCACTCAGTATCTTTATATCGGCCCGCGGCCGAGCTACAGACCAAGTGTCGCCTAGCGTGTGACGTCAACGACCCCCTCCTCATTCTGTCTCCAACAGGCTTCGATAGGCTACTGCGATCTGTTGCGTGCGAGTAATGTACATGTTAAATCACGGGGACCGTGTGGAAAAAGTATTTCTTTTCTTTCAACGGTATACGAAGATCCCATCTTTTGTGGCCAAAATTACGTTACTTCAGACAACTGTTAATTATTACTTATAAATCTGGAATTTGTCTACACGGGTAGACGTTGTCGAATTCATTATAACTCCTTTCAGAAGAGAGATACCAATTTATGCAATCAACGCACTGATCAGCAGGCCGTTTGTGGAGCAAGACAATGCCGCACCGTGGGCAATTGGGGAACACGTAAGGCGTTTGGCAATAATGGATTAAATAAGCTCTTTCGGTGTCTGTTGGATCTCGTAGGGAGCAGCTTAAACAAATATCGTAACCGTCAATGGTTGTTGCTATGCTCCCAGAAACGCAGATCATCCACCGTATATACGCAGTCAAACTTTGTAATCTGCGGCTACAATAGTTCAGTACACCCCGATTTGGGCAATTAATGCACATACTTGAAAATAGGGACTTTGTGAGCACCGTACCATAGAATTTCCTTCTATCAACGGCAAACGCACATCCCACCGCAGTCACCAAAATTATGTCACGTCCCGGGCGGAGGTCTTTGGGGACAATGACATGGTGTTTATAAATGATACTCAGGCGAGGATTTTGAATCCTGCACACTGAGGGTAAGAAGGATCTCAGGCGAGGATCTTGAATCCTGCACGCTGAGGGTAAGAAGGATCTCAGGCGAGGATCTTGAATCCTGCACGCTGAGGGCAGAAGGAACTCAGGCGAGGATCTTGAATCCTGCACACTGAGGGTAAGAAGGATCTCAGGCGAGGATCTTGAATCCTGCACGCTGAGGGCTGAAGGAACTCAGGCGAGGATCTTGAATCCTGCCCACTGAGGGTAAGAAGGATCTCAGGCGAGGATCTTGAATCCTGCACGCTGAGGGTAAAAGGGGTTCAGGCGAGGATCTTGAATCCTACACGCTGTGGGCAGAAGGAAATCAGGCGAGGATCTTGAATCCTGCACGCTGAAGGTAGAAAGGATTTTAGGCGAGGATCTGAAATCCTACACTCTAATCAGAGATGGCTTTTCAGGCGAGGATCTGTAATCCTACACTCTAATCGACCAGGGAAGGTTTAATGTGGTACTTTCCGGGGGGACACCCGTTAGAGCACTTGGTATGATTTGGTTTTGGTAATCGGATTTACCGTTGCATCGAGGTAAAAGACACTCGTAATGATTCAGCAAAATCAGCTAGTCATACGGTTATACGCGAGCTATGTAAAAGTAAGTTGGTAAACACCGCGATGCTTTCCGCGGTCGTTGCCCGTAATCAGCTGTTCCGGCAGCTCGTGTGGATTTAGGGATCTTCGCAGCTGAAGGATTAACACAATGACTCGAAACGTTAGTTAAGCAAAGCGTTTTATTAGTTTAGGCAAAAATATAGGCACTGTTTGTGAAAGTGCTTTGTTGAATATATATATTATGCGTTTAGACATTAATCATTAGCACAGAACATTAATATGAATGATTATCAATATATATATATAATGTGATTATGAGCGTGACATACAATATATGTTTTAAGATGGAATAATATAAGCAGTAAACGTTGATAAGAACATGAAATATGGTCGCAATGAGCGTTAATAACACAATATAATATGAAAAGCACTTAAGCGTAACAAGACAAAATAATATGAATAGCAATACGAATAGCAAGACAAAATAATATGAATAGCAATAAGAATAGAAATGCAAAATAATAGGTGAACGCAATACGCGTAGAAATACAAAATACTATGAATAGCAATTAGAATAACAATACAAAATAATATGTATGGATATGATATGCAATAGTTTAAATGGTAATATAAATTCTTACGGTAGTTGCCGTTGAACACTGAATTTAAATGAAGACAATTATATAGATTTCTGTAAGATAGATTTCTGCAGAACGAATCGTTGATTGATTTCCGTAGAACGAGCGTCGATGATAAATTTCCGTAGAACGAGGACGAGCTCTCGCGGTTCCTCGTATTTATACTAATTACAATCTTTTCGGCTTGAAGGGGGGTGCGCAGTACGCACCTTGACATAGTTACGCATATGCGTCGCAGTAACATTTCCGGGGTTTTTGTAAGGACCAAAGGTTGGTCTATATTTGGACTCGCATTTTCGGCACGTAAGCCAAATAATCCTCGCGATTATCCTTCTGGGGTTCTTATACATGTGATTTGGTAATGCTCAACTCCTCGAATGGGTTTTGGGTATTTTTATAGGAAAGGGGTGATAATGGATTTGACTTCTTTGGTCATTTAGTGGGCTTGAGACGTGGTCTCGATTTAAGAGATAGAAGGGGCGAGGGACTTGTTTAGATTCGATAGGAGGGAATAGTTTGTGCCGCGTTGGGCGAATATGTGAGGGAGATTCACTGATTGACCGTCTTGAGATGGGGACCGCTAAGGTACATCGCCAAGGCAGTCGAGGTCATGGAGAAGGGGTAAGAATTGAGGTTTGAGGAGTTTTAGGTGGAGTTGTATAGTGGTTTATGAAGAAATGTTATTTTATCTGCGCGCGAAATTTTGTGGGACGTCACATTTATCTAATAAATTTTTTGTACGAAAGGACCTAATTTATAAATTATTTTTTTGCTATAATCAATAAAAATTGGGTTTTCATATTTATTAAGAATAGGTGTTTACCCTATGATAATTGTTGGTTGGACTTCAAATTCTAATTATTCAATATTAGGAGCGATTGGGCCAATTTCACTGTCAGATTCTTATGAAGTAAATTTATTTTTAACAATATTTTTTGTATTATACGTTTAAGATAGATATATATATATATATATATATATATATATATATACAAAAAATAATATAGAATAATACGAATAAAAACATAAAAATACAATTGAAATATAAAATACAATACAATATAAATACAAATAAAATATGAAATACAATACAATATAAACACCAATATAAATACAAAAGAAAATAATACAAATAAAAATATAAAAGAAAATAAAATAATAAAATAAAAGAAAATACAATTAAATAATAAATATAATATAAAATTGAATACAAATAGAAACAAAAATATAAAATAAATATTAAGAATATAAAAATACATTATAAAAAGAAAAAATATAATAATAATAATAACAATAGGACTTCCGTTTCCGGTCGCGTGAGAGATAGTCGGTTTTAGAGTGAGTGGAGTTTGTGGCTGGAGTGAAAGGCAGGCTGAAATGGTGAGAGAGAGTGGGAAGTGGAGTGAAAGGTGGAGGGGAGTTGACGAAGGGTCTTGGGATAAAGGGAAAGGGACGCAGTTACGGGGTAGCAGAAGTACTGGAGGGATAAGAGAGGCTTTGGAGGTTAGGCGGTAGAGGCAGAGAGAAAAAGGCGGGAAGGAACATGGAGTGTGACAGGTAGTGGCGCAGGCGGGAGAAGAGTGAAACAGGTGAGAAGAGCTGGTGGGAAGGCGGGAAGTTTGAAAGAAGGAGAAAGTAAGAAGTGCAGGGAAGGACGAGGGAAACGTAAAGGATAAAAAGGAGCAGGTGGAAAAGGATAAAGGGGTAACGGGGTAAGGGGAGTGGGAAAGGGGAAGAAAGGGGAAAGGAGATAGAGGAGAGAGGAAGAGATGGAGAAGAAAAAAGGGGGAGAAAAAGAAGTGGGAAAGGCAGCAAATGAAGGAAGGACTAGAAAGGACAGTGAGAACAGCATGGGGAGTAGTGCCGGAAGTTTAGATAGTGTGTGGGGAAAGAAGAGGGAAAGAGAGGAGGATTTTGGGGCAATGGAGCAGGATAAAGTAGGAGGGTTTAAGAGAAGCTGGAAGACGCGGAGGTCTCCAGAAAATGGTGGTAAAGGGGGAGGAAGGAGGGAGGAGAAGAAGAGGGACTACTCGAAGGAATGATGAGGGAAATGATGTGGGAGATGAAGAAGATGAGAGAGGAAATGGAAAAGGATAGGGTAGAGAGAAGAAGGATAGAGGAGGGGATGAGGAAGGAGAGGGAGGAGATGAAAAAGGAAAGGGAGGACAGAAGAAGAAGAGAGGAGGAGTGGAGAGAGGAAAGGAGAAGATGGGAGGAGGAGTGGAGAGAGGAAAGGAGAAGATGGGAGGAGGAGTGGAGAGAGGAAAGGAGAAGATGGGAGGAGGAGATGAGGGAAGAGAGGGCGAGAAGAGGAGGGATGGTAGAGAAGTTTGGGAAAATAGAAGAATGGGATAGGAGGATGGAGGAGGTGATAAAGAAGGTAGGAAGATGGGAAAAGGAAAGAAGGGAGAGTTTGGGGGAGGAGAGGAGGGGGGAAGGGGAAGAGGAGGAATGGAGGATGAGGTTCAGAAGAATAGAGGTCATGCAAGACAAGAAAGATAGGGAGTTAAGAAGGAATAATGTGGTGGTAAGGGGTTTGGGGCTAGAAGGAAAGGAGGTGAAGGGGGAGGTGGGGAGGTTATGGGAAAGGATGGGGTTGGGGGTGAAGGGAATAAAGGAGGTGGTGAGATTAGGAAAAATAGGAAAGGAGGGAAGTGGAATGGCGCTGGTGAGGTTGGAGGGGAGGGAGGGGAGGGAGGAAAACAAGGAGGTGATGGAGGCAAAGAAAAAACTGAGGGGCAGAAGGGAAAGGATACAGGATGACCTCACAGAGGAGGAACGGAGGTCAAAATGGAGGATAGAGGGAGAAGCGCGAATGGAGAGGGAGAAGGGAAGGAAAGTGCAGGGGGGGTATCTGAAGATGTGGGTAGATGGGAAGGTAAGAAGGTGGGACGAGATTAGGGAGAAATGGTTTGAGGTGCAGGGAAACGAATGAGCTGGGAAGGGGGAAAGAGGAAGGAGGGTGGAATGGGAGGGGGATTGTGGAGGGTGGCGTTCTGGAATGTGGCAGGGGTAAAGAGGAAGGATGAAGGATTTTGGAGGGGGCTGGAGGAATGGGATGTGATGGTGCTAAGTGAGACGTGGATGGAAGAAAAAGATTGGGGGTGTGTAGAAAGGAAACTACCTAGAGGGTATGTATGGGAAAAGCAGTGGGCCACGAGAGATAGTCAGAAGGGAAGAGCGATAGGAGGAATGTTGTTGGGGGTGAGAAAGGAGTTAGAAGTGGGAGAGGGGGGAGGTGGAGGGAAGGAGGGGATAATGGCTAAGAAAGAGAAGATTGGGGGGGGGGGGGGAATGGTGGAAAATAGTGGGGGTCTATGTGAATAGGGACTTGAAAGAGAAGCTAGAGGATTTAGGGGAGTGGACGGAAGAGAGAGAGGTAGGGATAAGAGTAGTGATAGGAGGGGATTTTAATGCGCGCACGGGAGAGGCAGGAGGGGAGATAGAGGGGGAAGAGGAGGAGGAAGGAAGAGGGGGAGGGAGAAGGAGATCCAAGGTAAGGAGGGTGGGGAATATTGAATGGGAATACAGAAGGGGGAGTGGACTTTCACAGGGGGAAGGGGGAACACGGTAATAGATTATGTGGTAGGGAACGAGGATACAAGGGAGAAAGTGGAAAGGTTGGAGATAGGGGAGAGGATTGACTCAGATCATCATCCGGTGGTTGTGTGGTTAAGGGGGGAGAGGAGGGATAAAGTGGGAAGGAGGGAAGGAGAGAGGAGGGACGGTTTTAGGGGAGACTGGACGGAAGAGGGAAGGAGGGAATTTATGAGGAAATTTGGGAAAAGGGGCGAGGGGGAGAGGGGAATAGAGGAGGAATGGTGTGAAATGCGGGAAAGGATTAAGGGTGCGTTGGGTAAGACGGGGAAGGAGGAGGAGACGGTAAAGAAGGGAGGGTGGTGGGATAAGGAATGTAGAGTGGAGAAGAGTAAGGTAAGGAGGGAGTTGAGAAAGTGGAGGAAGGAAGGTGGGGATGGGAGAGAATATAAGGAGAGGAAGAGGGAGTATGCCAGGGTGTGTGAGGAAAAAAAGAAGAAGGAGGTGGAGAGGTGGGTGAGGGAAGTGGAAGGAGTAAGAACGGAGGGGCAAGTGTGGAAGGTGGTAAACAGGGGAAGGAAAGGGAAAATGAGAGTTAATGAAGGAATTTCAATGGGGGAGTGGGACGGGTTTTTTAGGGGGTTGCTGGGGGGGGGGTGGAATGGAGGGTGAAAAGGGGGGGAGAGGCAAGAAGGAGGGAGGATGGAGAGACGGATATAGGGAGGGAGGAAATAGGAAAGGTGATAAGGAACCTAAAAGATGGGAAGGCGGGAGGGGGAGATGGGATTCCGAATGAAGTGTGGAAGTATGGAGGCGCGGAAGTAGAGAATTGGCTATGGGGGGCTGTGTAAGAGGGTGTGGAGGGGGGAAGGCTGGCCAGAAGGGTGGAGAGAGGGAGTGGTGGTGCCAGTGATGAAGAAGGGTTTGAGGAAGAGGGTGGAAGATTATAGGGGGATAACCCTAACACAGACGGCATACAAGATATACGCGTCTGTGTTAGCGGAGAGGTTAAGGGTGGAAGTGGAGGGGAAGGGTATGCTGCCACCGGGTCAAACGGGCTTTAGGAGGGAGGTGGGGTGTGTGGATAATGTGTACGTGTTAAATTATTTAATAAATAGACAAGTGGGAAGAAAGAAGGGGAAAATGGTGGTATTATTCATAGACATGAAGGCGGCGTTTGACTCGGTGGACAGGGAGGTATTGGTTAGGGCTATGAGGGGAAGAGGGGTGAGGGAGGAGTTAGTGGGGAGGTGCGAAGAGATCCTCAGGGAAACTCACTGTACGGTGCGGGTGGGGGATGAGGAGGGGGAGAGATTCTGGACGGTGAGAGGGGTGAGGCAGGGGTGTCCGCTGAGCCCGAGCCTCTTCACCCTGCTCATAGCGGACTTAGAAGAGGAAATGAAAAAAGGAGGATGGGGGGGGGGGGGAGTGAAGCTAGAGGGGGAAAAGGTATACACGTTGGCATACGCCGACGATGTGACGGTTTTGGCGGGGGACGAGGAAGGGATGAAGGGGTTGATGGGGAAATTGGAGAGGTATGTGGATGGGAAAGGACTGCAGGTCAACGTGGAAAAAACGAAGGTCATGAGGTGTAGGAGGGGTTGGGGGGGATGGAAGAGGGTATCATGGAGATGGAAGGGGAAGGAGATTGAGGAGGTGAGGAGCTTCAAGTATCTGGGGTACACGGTGATGGGGAACGGGGGGCAGGAAGAGCATGTAGGGGAAAGGGTGAAAAAGGGGCGGCGGTGATGGGGGAGGTATGGGGTATTGGGAAAAGGATGTTTGCTAATGATTGGGAAAGGAGACTATGGCTTTTTGAGAAGCTGGTGTGGCCGGTGGTGGGGTACGGAGCGGAGGTGTGGGGGTGGAGGGAAAGGGAGAAGGTGGAACGCCTACATGATAGATTTTTTAAGTGGGTGCTGGGGGTGGAAAGAGGTACACCCAGTTATATGGTGAGGGAGGAATTACAAAGGGAAATGATGAAGGGAAGGGCAGGGATGAGGGCGTGGGGGTTTGAAAGGAAGCTGGAGGAGGGGCAAGAGGGGGAGCTGGCGAGGAGATGTTGGGAAGAAATGAAGGGGAGGATCAAGAGGGGAAAGGCTTTGGAGGGGTGGGAAGAAGAAAGGAAAGCGTTTTACGAGGAAAGGGGTTGGACCGTGGAAGAGATGGAAGGGATAAGGGAAAGGGGAGGAATAAGGGGAGAGGAGCTAGTGAGCAGGGAAAGGAAACTGCAGGAAGAGGAGAGGTGGAGAAGGATAGGGGAATCAAGATCCAACGGGTGGTATGGTAGGGTGAAGGGGGAAGGGTTGCCGGGGTATTTGAAGAAAGGGTGGGGGGAAAGTAGATGGCGAAGGGTCGCGAGGTTTAGGTTGGGCAATGAAATGAGGGGAGGGAGGTACTGGGAGAAGGAGGAAAAAAGGTTATGCAGGGTCTGTAGAAGGGGGGAAGAGACGTGGGAACACGTATGGGAGGTATGTATGGGGTGGGGAGAAGAGAGGGGGTGGCAGGAGATGGCGGGGGAGGTTCTAAATGACGGGGGGGAGGAGGAGGTGTGGATGAGGAGAATTGAGGAGAGAAGAGAAGGTATGGAGCATGGATGAGGAGATGAGAGTGGAAGGGGAGTCGAGCGGAAGCGGAGGTCCGGGAGAGAGGGGGAAGCGTATTAGGGTGTTAGCGTGTGCGAGCGGTGGGGAGGAGAGTAGGGAGCGAGTGAGCGGTCGAGATGGTAGAGGCGGAAGGAAGAAGTAGGTTTAAGATAGGTTAAGATAGGTTAAGATAGTTTAAGATAGGTATAAGGTAGATATAAGATAGATTAAGGGAAGAAGATGATGTGGGAGACTTAGGTGTAAGGAGATTGTAACCCCTAGGGGAATCAATAAAGACCAATACAATAATAATAATAATAATAATAATAATAATAATAATAATAATAATAATAACAATGATAATTTAATTTATTGCCCACTTTTGTGTTACAATTTCACGATCATATACTCTTTCCATTTCATTTCATTCCTGTGATTTTGCCAATGTAATTCCTACCCTTCTAATGTATCCTGCTGTGTCTTAACAATTTTTTTCTATTTTACAAGTGTTTCCTAATCTGTTTCATATTGCATAGTCTTCTTTTATCACTTTCCTGTTCTTCCCATCTTTTCCTTCTCCCTATTATATCCTGTAGAAAGGCCAAGTTTGTCCCTGCTCCTCTAATTACCTCTTTCCAATTCCTGCCACTCTCTTCACTTACTTCACATGCTTTAATCATGTGTTTCACTGTTTCTTCTTCTTTCTTACAAAGCCTACATATCCTTTCTTCTTTCATACCCTGTATGAATCTTCCTATCCTTTCTAATTCTCCTCTCCTTTTTTCTTTTTCCCACATAAGTATTTCGGCTTATCTCCTGGTTTCCTTGCCACCTCTCTTAATTCTCTTACCCACACAGCACACTTCGTTGCGGCAAAGTTGCAGGATAGTTGCAGTAACCTTGCGTCGTTGCATGGTTACAGCGCAATGTCGATGTATGGTTGCTGCGACATAGCCGTGCAACGTTGCACGGGGCGGACATAGAATTGTTGCTGTATAGTTGCGGCATAGTTGCGTTGCAATAATGCACTGCAACTTTGCCGCAACTATGCCGCAACTATGCCGCAACTATGCCGCAACTATGCGGCAAATTTGCCGCAAATTTGCTGCAACTTTGCCGTAGCTTTTGCCACAGCATTGCCGCAACTATGCAGTAACTTTGCTGCAACTTTGCCGCAACTATATCGCAACTTTGTCGTAACTTTGCCACAACTTTGTGGCGTTAGCAAATTTTAAAACATAATATCACCAAAACCGGCTGAAATAAAGTGTATACATTATACCTTATTGAATTCGTCTTGAAACGCACTATCAAATGATCTGTTAAAAAAAGTTCCGTTTAAAAAAAATTGGTCATCGTATCTCGTAAAATAATAATCCAAGAAAAAAATCGTCTGCTCCAGTAAATATCCAGGTGTTTACTGTTTCCACGGACATCCTGTATAATGAACTAAAATATAAAATACTAGCATGCCCCGTCTCGGTTTCGCCCAAGGTATTAGCGTAACTGATTCGTGTTTATTAGAATTAATATTTTTCAAGGAAATTAAGTATTTTGAAAAAGGCTTAATTGCTTCATAATATTTCGAAAAAGATAATATTCTTGATATATATATAGTTATATAGTTATACAGGGTGTCCCAGAATTGATGTACATCCCGGAACATGCAGTATCCTGATGGAAAAAGTCATCGAAAAGTCCTTAACCGTTTTGGGATCCGGGGTTTCGTTTTCGAGATATTAAGAAAAAACCCCGACCAATCAGAGCGCGAGCTTTCCGCTGGAGCTCCCGCGCTAGCGTGGCCGCGCGCCGGGCCGCGCTGCGACTACGAACAAGCAAGGCGGCATACATCGCAGGAAATTGCGTAGAATGGCAAATGAAAAAGACGTAACAAAAAAATCTAACCTTTTGCCAGGGTTTGTTTGCCATTTAAAGTGAATAATGAATGAAGGATGAATGGATGAAAATCATATGTAACGTAAAAGGACAAATACACAGTTGTTTTTTTTTTTTTAGAAGAATCGAAAATTTTAATTATTTGGAGTGAGAGGATAAAGAACATGTAAATTTCCTTTTCTAATAACGTACACACGAAAAGGTAAGGCAACAGGGAACGAGTGAAAAGTGATCGTAGTTCGTTATTGTGACAAAAATCCGTAGTTATTGAACGGCCAACACTGGTTGTTGATAATGAATAAGTCCGTTTAAAAACTAGGAAGAAAAATTTGCGTACGGAAATTTGGAGAGATATCGCCGGAAATAAACCATAGCCTGCGTTAAATTTAAAAAATATTAGTCGCCAATAATGTAATTAAAACTCACCCGTTCGGAAATTCAACTGCAGCTTGAAAACCTGTGTTATTAGGTCACTGAACCGATCCTGGTCATCGACAGACGCGCCGAGTGTACAGCTGATTTCAGGTACACGACACCATCCAAAGTTAAGGGTCGAAACGTCAAGTGCGTCCGGGCCGCACATGTACCGAAGTCACTTCACTTTACGCCTACTAACACTGATCACTTAATGTATTATTAGAACGTGTTCTTTCTACGTTATAAAAATTGATGGAAATGAATTTTTACTTGGCGTTCGGAGCCGTGAGTATTCGCGCACACATTCTCACGCTGCAGCGCTTGCGTCCCCGTTGTTCGGAGGGTACACCCAGAACATCGCGTAATACTCTCGAGCAGTGAACATTTCTGCGACGTGATTGCTTTCTGACTGACAAGATTTTTTCCAAGCGACTTCTTCTACCCCCAAATAGTTTCTCTCGTTCCATTATGAGTTGAACCCCACCAGGCCAAGAGGCTTCAGGTAGAAAGAAGCCAGCACATTTTCGAAACACATGTGCTGGGCAGAAGTGCGACGACGGGCTATCGTGCTCTTTTACAAAGGTCCGCGTTCCGTCCGTTTACTGCCAATGTGCCCATTGCTTCGAGGTAGGCAGTAGACACCACGTGTTTTGGTTCGAATGGGTTCGAAGAGAAGAGAAACAGAAAGTCTTCGAGTTGCTATAAAGAAGAAAATCCTGTTTCCTGTTTCCCTTTTCCGATACCCTGAGTTCACGTCTGCTACGAGGCGGAACCAACTAAACCATAAATTACCCAAAACTGTAGGAAACCGTTGTCTACCGCGACCCTAGCGAAATGCTCTGGCCGAACAGCCTGATTAATTTTTGGGAACTAGCAATTAAAAAGTATTATTTAACATCAATACGGCTCGCGAAGAGACACAGGAAGAAAGAGAGCATGTAGTTCGCTGACTGCACGTAGTCCGGCCTGCTTTGTCCTACCTTCCAATTAAAAACGGATCCCTTATCTCTCGAGTATAAACACGCGCTCGAATTTCAAAACAAAAGCACGCGTTGACGTATTCCGTGCGAGAGACAGTGGCCTTGAAGTCCGATTGGCCCTAATCTAATCAATCTGCCCTGCATCCCTCCGAAACGGCCACTGTTCTGCAGAGGCCCTCTTCATAGTAATATCTCCTCCCCAAGGCCCACCTTCTCTCGCACGGAATACGTCGACGCGTGCTTTTGTTTTGAAATTCGAGCGCGTGTTTAGACACGAGAGATAAGCAGGCCCGATTGGATAGTTCGGGACCAATCGGACCTCAAGGCCCACCATCTCTCGCACGGAATACGTCGACGCGTGCTTTTGTTTTGAAATTCGAGCGCGTGTTTAGACACGAGAGATAAGCAGGCCCGATTGGTTAGTTTGGGGCCAATCGAACTTCAAGCCTACCTTCTCTCGCACGGAATACGTCGACGCGTGCTTTTGTTTTGAAATTCGAGCGCGTGTTTAGACACGAGAGATAAGCAGGCCCGATTGGTTAGTTCGGGTCCAATCGAACTTGAAGCCTACCTTCTCTCGCACGGAATACGTCATCGCGTATTCACCCTGAATTGAGGGACTTCGAGGTCGCGATTGTAAAAATCCGAAAAATTACTACCACTGTCGCTGATATGTTTTCTGTAAATTAAACTTATTTCTAGAGTAATGCAGCTGATATTAACGTCGCAGTCAGCTGTTAAATACAATGGTGCGCCTCGTCTCAGGTAAAGCAACCGCGCGCGATTACAGTCAGCTGACCGTACCGCTACCACCCCATATTTCTTCAGTAAGGTAAAAAACAGGTCGACAGAAGAATTGGAGGAGATTTTTACTAACCCACTCTTGGCCAATGAAACTGTTTTTTAGAATAATCAGATTTGTGAGTTCCAGCTTGTCCTTATCGTGATTATCTGTTGAAACATGTCATTGCTCAATGGAAACCACGAGAAGGTGGTGGGTTTTTCCATCAGGAGAGGTTAAGGATGGGTCAGGAGGATGGCCTGGATAAGAATCAAATGACGGTGTTATCGGTTGGAAGTAAGAAAGCAGTTGAAAGTACTTACACATCGTGTTTCAATTTCCATAAAATTCGAGTCATGGAGAGAAAGCAGTGATTGATTTGCCGTGGAATTTTCTTAATGTATGTTACTCACTTCACTAAAAACAAGCACTCACTCACTGGCATTATTAATGTATACACTCTATTGCACTACACTGCTCAATTTTTTACTCACTGGCATTATTAATGTATACACTCTATTGCACTACACTGCTCAATTTCTGACTCACTCACTCACTCGCTCACTCACTGGCATTATTAATGTACACTCTGTTGCACTACACTACTCACAATAAATGTTCAAACAGGTCTCCATCTGTCTCTACGCACTTGTGAAGCCTTCTGATGGAGGAATTGCGAACATTCTCGCACAACCCTTGTTCTTTAATAAATTCAAAAGCCTCGATTATCCGTTGCCGTAATGTTTCTACGGTATCAATTTCAATAGAGTAGACTTTTTGTTTGACATACCCCCAGAGGAAGAAGTCCAAGGGAGTAAGATCTGGAGATCGTGGTGGCCAAGCTATTGAACCGTCACGGCCTATCCAACGACCCGCGTAGGCATTATTTAAAAAGTCCTTCACAATATTCGCATAGTGTGGTCCAGCTCCATCTTGCTGGTACCACATGTTCTGCCGCACATTGATTCCAACATCTTCCAAAAGAATCGGCAGATCGTTTTCCAAAAAATGTAAATACGCTGCACCTGTCAATCTTGCTGGTAGAAAAAAAGGGCCCAAAATGTGGTCACCAATTATCCCAGCCCAAACGTTGAGGGTCCACTGAGTTTGATAATTTCTGATGGTGGTTGCGTGTAGATTTTCATAACTCCACACATGTGAATTTCTTGTGTTAAAAACACCTTCTCGCGTGAACGTACTTTCGTCTGTCCACAGAATCCTTTTTAAGAAGTCTGGATCTTCTTCATACTCGGTCAAGAGCCATTGACAAAACGTCAATCGAACTGGCATGTCGCGAGGCAGTAATGCTTGTACCCGGCGCAGGTGATATGGATAAAATCCTTCGTCTTGTAAAATTCTATGTGCCGTCGATTTCGATATTCCTGATCTTCTTTCAATGTCACGCACACTTATAGTTGGATTTGAAGAATGCCTCAAGACATCGGATCAGGTCCTGTGCCTCAATGACGGGCAACAATTCCGCGATATAGCGTTATCGCGTTGTACTATTACAAGAAGAATTAAGGAGATGGCAGCGAACATCACCCTACAACTGGTTGCTGCCAGCCGCGGATTCGTTGCATACAGTTTGGCACTGGACGAGTCAACGGACGTGACAGGTACGCCACAGATTGCAATATTTGTTCGTGGTGTCAATGAGGAATTATCAGTAATAGAGGAACTGTTAGATTTCCGCCCCTTAAAAGAGACCACGACAGGAGCGGATATCCTGTCGTGCGTGGAGGAAGCGATGGACAGTATGGGGTTAGATTTGTCAAAACTGGTGTCTGTGACAACCGATGGTGCTCCAGCAATGATTGGAGACCAGAACGGATTCGTCGGCCGCCTCCGAAAGGGATTAAAAAATCTCCCAGTTCCTCATAAAATTGATAAGTTCCATTGTATGATCCACCAACAAAATATATGTGCTAAACATATAGAATTTGAAGACGTGATGTCAGTCGTTATTCAAACGACCAATTATATTCGAATGAACGGACTGAAGCGCAGACAGTTCCGCACGTTCCTAGAAGAATTGGCGAGCGATTATGGTGATTTGCCGTTACATACCAACGTGCGTTGGCTTAGCCGTGGTAAAGTTTTAGACAGATTTTTCAATCTTAGAGAGGAACTTATTGTATTTCTGGGCACGATGAACCACGACGTTCCACAATTGCATGACAATAAATGGTTATGTAATTTAGCTTTTTTGTCGGACCTATCTGATCATTTGAACGTATTAAATGTAGGTTTACAAGGGAAGGATAAAACTATGATAGATTTCAACGATTCTATTCGCGGATTTCGAATAAAACTTGATTTATGGATCTCACAATTGCGCGGAAACAATTTCTGTCAGTTTATCAAACTAACATCTGTGCTCACTGATGACATAAATATAGACGTAGATAGATATACCAAAACTGTGGAAACTTTAAAACAAGAATTTACAAGCAGATTTCGAGATTTAGATAAATTAGAACAGTCTCTGGATATAGTGTCATCACTGTTTTCAGTTAACGTCGAAACAGTTCCATCTCACTTAAAATCAGAATTAATAGATTTAAAGGAAGATCGGGAACTCAAGAAAAAATTTGACGAAACAAGTAATATCACCGAATTTTACAAAAACTTTCCGGTATGTAGATTTCCCCATTTGCATAAGTGTATCGCGAATACATTGGCCATGTTTGGTTCTACCTATGTATGCGAACAATTATTTTCTGTCATGAAAAGAGCGAAATCAACAACGCGAACGAGACTAACCGACTGTAATTTGAAAAGTTTATTAACTTTACATGCATGTCAGGCATTTTCTCCTGACACAGAGCATTTAGCACAGCAAAAGCGGCATTAAGTATGAAGGCAAATCACATAATTGGCACAACACATTCGACTGACATAACGTTATCTTCAAGCAGAGTTGGGCATTAGGGTAAAACTATACATAACGCCCCACATTTCAAGAAACATCTATAAAACCAATATTTTTTAATAAATCTTTAAATTTTTTTGTATAAACACATTAAGTGTTCATTTCGCTTCACAACTATACCGGAATTTTGAAAAAAGAAATAACTGGAAATACCTGTAAATAATCATTTTCGTAAACCTTACATAGGGCGTTTTATAACACTGTCGTTAGGTAAAGCGCCCCACTTCTGTCACAAAACGCCCCGACATAAAAAAGTAATAACTTTTTATTATTTTCATGAAAATGTTATACAACAGATATTACAAACGATATTATTAACAAAAATGTTTGTATGTGACTTCTTAGGGTCCTTGAAGGTATTTTATACATTCTGCTACATTCATTAATTCCCATTTTTTTACTTTTAACTTTTCCATTGCTTCATTAAGGTCATTCTCTGACCAGGATGCTCGTAATGTAGTCCTTACATATTTGCGGGACATTTCTGTTAACCACAAAAATGAAACGAAATAAGTTACTCGTGAAAAATATGATTTTGAGGTTGGGCATATTGTAAATTCTTTGTTGTGGCATATTGTCAATTCTGGAGTACAAAGCTCTCCGGCTTTAATTTAGCAACAACGTAGTGAAAAGAGGTTTGGGCAATAACAATTTAAAGAGGTTATTTTGTCTACTTTTGAAATATATATGTGAAATTATCGCAAAAACAATAGTGACTTAGAAAATTGAATTTCCCCCGTACTCACCGCAAATTATCTGACGGCCGAAAATATAAATTCTTAAATATTTCTTTAGAAGCCGTAATATTTCGTTGTATTTATATTGCGGCAGTTGTGGACGACTGAGGCAAGCTCGAAACTGACGATCGCGTCGATGCATCCTGGTTTGTTTGCGTAAAATAATGGTGGAGCGTTTTGTCAAATGGGGCGTGTTCTATAGTTTTACCCTAATTAATGATTGTACAATCAATCATGCCCACTGATGACATTTTCTTTGATTACGTCACTTATTTATTAATAATGATTGCTGAATTACTTAGTAATCATAATCATTCATCATGAACATGATATCAATCTAGTTTTAATGGCTGATCATCCATCAGATTTGATTTCGCCCAACTCTGCCAATATGTATAGTACAACATTTAAAACGTGACAATGGGGAAGATGACTACAACTTTATACAAAACATTAATATGTAAGAAGTCACTTCATACATTCCACAAATGAAAAATTCCCGCACAAACCATTCACACATGCGTACTCAGGCAAAACCGCAGTACATGCGCTAGTAGCGCCTTCGGCGCCGAGCTTTGTGTCATCTTCCCCATTGAATATTATCGAAAATATTGGTGATATAAAAAATGTTATTAGGAAAAATCGAAGTGTGTAAGAGGCAGACTTCTTCCGTGATTTAATTTGTGCGTGAAGATGTCAAAGACGTCACAAGGTCATCATACGCATCCTCTTCAAATTACAGTCGGTTATTTTCGTTCGCGTTGTTGATTTCACTCTTTTCATGACAGGAAATAATTGCTTGCATACATAGGTAGAACCAAACATGACCAATATATTCGCGATACACTTATGCTAATGAGGAAATCTACACTCCGGAAAGTTTTTGTAAAATTCGGTGATATTACTTGTTTCGTCAAATTTTTTCTTGAGTGCCCGATCTTCCTTTAAATCTATTAATTCTAATTTTAAGTGAGATGGAACTGTTTCGACGTTAACTGCAAACGGTGATGACAGTATATCCAGAGACTGTTCTAATTTATCTAAATCTCGAAATCTGCTTGTAAATTCTTGTTTTAAAGTTTCCACAGTTTTGGTATATCTATCTACGTCTATATTTATGTCATCAGTGAGCACAGATGTCAGTTTGACAAACGGACAGAAATGGTTTCCGCGCAATTTTGAGATCCATAAATCAAGCTTATTCGAAATCCGCGAATAGAATCGTTGAAATCTATCATCATAGTTTTACCCTTCCTTTGTAAACCTACATTTAATACGTTCAAATGATCAGATAGGTCCGACAAAAATACTAAATTACATAACCACTTATTGCCATGTAATTATGGAACGTCGTGGTTCATCGTGCCCAGGAATACAATAAGTTCCTCTCTAAAATTAAAAAATATATCTATCTAGCTAGATCTACATATACTACATTTGCAACAGCCGATTTTTCTTTGGGGAAATTACGGCTAAATGTCTGTCCCTCAAATACTTACATTTTTCGTAAAAATATTTTTCATATCACCAATATTTTTATAATATTCCATTGTCATTCAATCGATCCGTGCAATGTGTGGTTGTCTGCGCGTACGTCGTACGGTGACCTTCCTATATCGCGAATATGTACATAGGTATGTATGTATGTATGTATATAGGTATGTATGTATGTATGTATGTATGTATGTATGGATGTGTACTTCGGACACTGTGATTTCAAACCAAAGACTAAAGTAGCAAAAGCCAAAGTACCAAAGACCAAAGTTCTTATATTGTATTTTATATTATACTAGCCACAATACCCGGTGTTACACGGGATAATGCAACTTTTAAAATAAAAGCAGCACTATTATAGACGTATACTTGATGTCATTATTGTATAGTATTAAGTTTCAACTCGTGTAACGGCAAATACATCGTGATAGCTAACGAGGAGACGCCTCTACACCGCAACAATATTTATTAAGTAGCTATGTAATCTTAAGTACTTATAAGTATCGATCTATGCACTATGTTTTGTGGAAAAGCAAATATTTTTATTAGAATTGATTATTCAATTGAATGTTTTAACTGTCATTTGATTCTATTGATGTGTACAAAATGAAAAACGCTGATTACCAAGAGATAAGAAACTTTTTGTTAATCAGAGGTGTGAGTGGGAGTGAGTTCAAGTCTATTCCGTCCAAATATATAATATTATTATTTAATCATTAGTCAATTCCTGTTTATTTTCACAATTCCTAAAATGTAGAAGACTGGGGCTCCAGGAGTCCCAGTTATATAAGTCTAAAGGGTACGAGCCTACACGCACACTACTAGAGCTTTTCCTGTCCGTGGGATGCCCGCCGCTTCATTGGCTTCGAGCACCCCCTTCCATGTAGCACGTCCAAGACGCTATGGAGGCTAGCGTCCTGGGACCGCCCACCTGATCTTGCCTGCAATAGAGTGTATACATTAATAATGCCAGTGAGTGAAAAATTGAGCAGTGTAGTGCAATAGAGTGTATACATTAATAATGCCAGTGAGTGAGTGCTTGTTTTTAGTGAAGTGAGTAACATACATTAAGAAAATTCCACGGCAAATCAATCACTGCTTTCTCTCCATGACTCGAATTTTATGGAAATTGAAACACGATGTGTAAGTACTTTCAACTGCTTTCTTACTTCCAACCGATAACCCCGTCATTTGATTCTTCTCCAGGCCATCCTCCTGACCCATCCTTAACCTCTCCTGATGGAAAAAGCCCACCACCTTCTCCTGGTTTCCATTGAGCAATGACATGTTTCAACAGATAATCACGATAAGGACAAGCTGGAACTCACAAATCTGATTATTCTAAAAAACAGTTTCATTGGCCAAGAGTGGGTTAGTAAAAATCTCCTCCAATTCTTCTGTCGACCTGTTTTTTACCTTACTGAAGAAATATGGGGTGGTAGCGGTACGGTCAGCTGACTGTAATCGCGCGCGGTTGCTTTACCTGAGACGAGGCGCACCATTGTATTTAACAGCTGACTGCGACGTTAATATCAGCTGCGTTACTCTAGAAATAAGTTTAATTTACAGAAAACATATCAGCGACAGTGGTAGTAATTTTTCGGATTTTTACAATCGCGACCTCGAAGTCCCTCAATTCAGGGTGAATACGCGATGACGTATTCCGTGCGAGAGAAGGTAGGCTTGAAGTTCGATTGGCCCCAAACTAACCAATCGGGCCTGCTTATCTCTCGTGTCTAACCACGCGCTCGAATTTCAAAACAAAAGCACGCGTCGACGTATTCCGTGCGAGAGATGGTGGGCCTTGAGGTCCGATTGGCCCCAAACTAACCAATCGGGCCTGCTTATCTCTCGTGTCTAAACACGCGCTCGAATTTCAAAACAAAAGCACGCGTCGACGTATTCCGTGCGAGAGATGGTGGGCCTTGAGGTCCGATTGGCCCCAAACTAACCAATCGGGCCTGCTTATCTCTCGTGTCTAAACACGCGCTCGAATTTCAAAACAAAAGCACGCGTCGACGTATTCCGTGCGAGAGAAGGTGGGCCTTGGGGAGGAGATATTACTGTGAAGAGGGCCTCTTCAGAACAGTGGCTGTTTGGGAGGGATGCAGGGCAGATTGGTTAGATTAGGGCCAATCGGACTTCAAGCCCACTGTCTCTCGCACGGAATACGTCGACGCGTGCTTTTGTTTTGAAATTCGAGCGCGTGTTTATACTCGAGAGATAAGGGATCCGTCTTTAATTGGAGGGTAGGACGAAGCAGGCCGGACTACGTGCAGTCAGTGAACTATATGCTCTCTTTCTTCCTGTGTCTCTTCGCGAGCCGTATTGATGTTAAATAATACTTTTTAATTGCTAGTTCCCAAAAAATAATCAGGCTGTTCGGCCAGAGCATTTCGCTAGGGTCGCGGTAGACAACGGTTTCCTACAGTTTTGGGTAATTTATGGCTTAGTTGGTTCCGCCTCGTAGCAGACGTGAACTCAGGGTATCGGAAAAGGGAAACAGGAAACAGGATTTTCTTCTTTATAGCAACTCGAAGACTTTCTGTTTCTCTTCTCTTCGGACCCTTTCGAACCAAAACACGTGGTGTCTACTGCCTACCTCGAAGCAATGGGCACATTGGCAGTAAAAGGACGGAACGCGGACCATTGTAAAAGAGCACGATAGCCCGTTCGTCGCACTTCTGCCCAGCACATGTGTTTCGAAAATGTGCTGGCTTCTTTCTACCTGAAGCCTCTTGGCCTGGTGGGGTTCAACACATAATGGAACGAGAGAAACTATTTGGGGGTAGAATAAGTCGCTTGGAAAAGATCTTGTCAGTCAGAAAGCAATCACGTCGCAGAAATGTTCACTGCTCGAGAGTATTACGCGATGTTCTGGGTGTACCCCCCGAACAACGGGGACGCAAGCGCTGCAGCGTGAGAATGTGTGCGCGAATACTCACGGCTCCGAACGCCAAGTAAAAATTCATTTCCATCAATTTTTATAACGTAGAAAGAACACGTTCTAATAATACATTAAGTGATCAGTGTTAGTAGGCGTACAGTGAAGTGACTTCGGTACATGTGCGGCCCGGACGCACTTGACGTTTCGACCCTTAACTTTGGATGGTGTCGTGTACCTGAAATCAGCTGTACACTCGGCGCGTCTGTCGATGACCAGGATCGGTTCAGTGACCTAATGACACAGGTTTTCAAGCTGCAGGTGAATTTCCGAACGGGTGAGTTTTAATTACATTATTGGCGACTAATATTTTTTAAATTTAACGCAGGCTATGGTTTATTTCCGGCGATATCTCTCCAAATTTCCGTACGCAAATTTTTCTTCCTAGTTTTTAAACGGACTTATTCATTATCAACAACCAGTGTTGGCCGTTCAATAACTACGGATTTTTGTCACAATAACGAACTACGATCACTTTTCACTCGTTCCCTGTTGCCTTACCTTTTCGTGTGTACGTTATTAGAAAAGGAAATTTACATGTTCTTTATCCTCTCACTCCAAATAATTAAAATTTTCGATTCTTCTAAAAAAAAAAAAACAACTGTGTATTTGTCCTTTTACGTTACATATGATTTTCATCCATTCATCCTTCATTCATTATTCACTTTAAATGGCAAACAAACCCTGGCAAAAGGTTAGATTTTTTTGTTACGTCTTTTTCATTTGCCATTCTACGCAATTTCCTGCGATGTATGCCGCCTTGCTTGTTCGTAGTCGCAGCGCGGCCCGGCGCGCAGCCACGCTAGCGCGGGAGCTCCAGCGGAAAGCTCGCGCTCTGATTGGTCGGGGTTTTTTCTTAATATCTCGAAAACGAAACCCCGGATCCCAAAACGGTTAAGGACTTTTCGATGACTTTTTCCATCAGGATACTGCATGTTGCGGGATGTACATCAATTCTGGGACACCCTGTATATATATATATATATATATATATATATATATATATATATATATATAATGATTTTCTGACATTCGGATGAATTGTTATTGCGCATCCTATTTTAACTTCTCGTAAGTTAACATACCTAGTCAATTCGTGGATCATAATTGAATGCAAACCTTCCGGTAACATTCACTCTTATGAGTCCAGGTTTTACATTCCGCGTTGCTCGACGTGTTTAACTGCCGACCCCTGGTGTATCTTAATATATAAAGCAGAAAGTGTTTGTGTGTTTTTTTGTTGCCTAGAAACTCTGGAACGGTAAATTTAGGGATCACGGAATGTGTCGCCCAACTCATTATACCTACCTAATACAGATGCACGTGGTCATTTAAAAAAAAATAAATAAAAAACGATTTTTTTTATAAAATCAAAATCTAAATTTCGGGTGAAGCCGAATAGCAAAGCTAGTATTTGCAAACGTCGAGCAGGCGCGTTTGATCTTGACAAATTTGATCGCATTCGGGGCATAAGTAATAACATCCACAGGGGGTACGAATTAATTTGCAACAGCTATTTGTAACCTGAAAACGCTCGAGAAGCTTCGCCACCTAGTGGTAACATCGTGGTACTGCTACGGGCTAGGTATCGCGCGGGCCGAATATGCGCATGCGCGGGCGAAGTAGAATGTCTTATACACGGGTCACGTGGTCTGCAAACCAGCCGTATACATGACATGTTTACATATAAATTACATGTTAATAAGGCGTTTCTGAGACATGCTACATAGCCTATGTCCGCCCTTGAGTATGCAGGAATAACGTGTCAAAATTTGAGGAAGATTGGTTAAATATATGATTTCAGTTAGAAAATGTTTTGTGCCGCGTTTCGAACCGATTTACCCCACTGTGCGGCGCCGACGGGCACGGACACCAGACCCGGTCATAAACAGAGCGAGCGCGAGGGATAGTTAGCGCCTTCATGCAAGAAAATGTTTAGAGCCCCAAAATTTTTTGCCCCTGGTTTCTATTTAATATGTTTTGCCTTTACATTACATTAACATTTTTTGTATGTGGGAGTTGTATTCCTTTATTATTAAGCGTGCGGTATAGTTTCTTATGCGGCACATAACTTCCATAATGGGTTCCGCCGGATATGACAAATTAGTCTAGGCCCCCTGCGGACTTTTCGCAAACTACGGCGACGAAGGGACTTTCCGAAGGGACTGACCGAGGAAAGTCAGTCTTCGAATTACCTCCACTCATTGCGGACCTCGTAACACAAATAAGTTTCAAGTGTTTCAAAGTGACTAATGGACAATATGTCAAATGTAAGTATTAAAATTGTATAATATTAAACAGGGGATTCTCCTGCCTCGCTGAGTTTCGTGGATTTCGACGCACAAAAATATGTTTGTGTATATTATTCGCAGATAAATATAATATATAAGGTAGACGCACCGTTTGTGGCCACTGTACTATTTTTGGCCATGTCCATAATTATCGCGGTTTTCTTAGCTTGAAATTGCTTGCAGCCACAATTATGTGTAGAATTTCGCACCGTAAATATTTTGTTTAATATACCACCAGAAATATATGGTTACAGTTATTGCTTACGCGAAAAAAACATTATATTGTCACGTCCCGGGTGGAGGTCTTTGGGGACAATGACATGGGGTTTATAAACGATGCTCAGGCGAGGATCTTAAATCCTGCACGCTGAGGGCAGAAGGGACTCAGGCGAGGATCTTGAATCCTACACACTGAGGGTAAGAAGGATCTCAGGCGAGGATCTTGAATCCTGCACGCTGAGGGCAGAAGGGACTCAGGCGAGAATCTTGAATCCTACACACTGAGGGTAAGAAGGATCTCAGGCGAGGATCTTGAATCCTGCACGCTGAGAGCAGAAGGGATTCAGGCGAGGATCTTGAATCCTGCACGCTGAGAGCAGAAGGGATTCAGGCGAGGATCTTGAATCCTGCACACTGAGGGTAAGAAGGATCTCAGGCGAGGATCTTGAATCCTACACACTGAGGGCAGAAGGGACTCAGGCGAGGATCTTGAATCCTGCACACTGAGGGTAAGAAGGATCTCAGGCGAGGATCTTGAATCCTACACACTGAGGGCAGAAGGGACTCAGGCGAGGATCTTGAATCCTGCACACTGAGGGTAAGAAGGATCTCAGGCGAGGATCTTGAATCCTACACACTGAGGGCAGAAGGGACTAAGGCGAGGATCTTGAATCCTGCACACTGAGGATAAGAAGGATTGTAGGCGAGGATCTGTAATCCTACACTCTAATCGGAGATGTATTTTAGGCGAGGATCTGTAATCCTACACTCTAATCGACCAGGGAAGGTTTAATATGGTACTTTCCGTGGGGACACCCGTTAGAGCACTTGTTGTGATTTGGCCTGATAATCGCATTTACCGTTGCATTGAGGTAAAAGATACTCGTAATGATTCCGCGAAATCTGTTAGTCATATGGTTGTACGCGAACTATGCAAAAGTAAGTTTGTAAACACAGTCATACTTTCCGCGGTCGTTGCCCGGAATCAGCTGTTGCGGCAGCTCGTGTGGATTTAGGGATCTTCGCAGCCAAAGGATTAACACAATGACTCGAAACGTCTTTTAAGCAAAGCGGTTTATTAGTTTTAACCAGGGCTTGTTCGCACTATTTATGAAAGTGCTTTGTTGAACATAGAATGCGTTTAGACATTAAACATTGACACAGAACATTTATGGAGATGGTTATCAATATATAAAATGTGTTTATGAGCGTGACATACAGTATATGTTTTAAGATAGAATGATTTAAGCAGTAAGCATTGATAAGAACATGAGATATGATTGCGATGAACGTTAATAATACAATATGAAAAAGCAACAAGTGTAACAAGACAATATAAATGACAATATATGAAAGCAATTAGAATTGCAATACAAAATAATATGAAAGCAGTTAGAATAGCAATACAAAATAATATAAAAGCAATTAGAATAGCAATACAAAATAATATGAAAGCAGTTAGAATAGCAATACAAAATAATATAAAAGCAATTAGAATAGCAATACAAAATAATAGGTGAACGCAATACGCGTAGAAATACAAAATAATATGAATGGAGATGATATGCAGTATTTTAAATGGTAATATAAATTCTTACGGTAGTTACCGTTGAACACTGAATTTAAAGTTTAAGCGATGACAATTTCTTGAATTTGTACTTTGTATAGATTTCTGTAGAATGTTTGTCGAAGATAGATTTCCGTAGAACGAGATTCAATGACTGATTTCCGTAGAACGAGAACGAGCTCTCGCGGTTCCTCGTATTTATACTAATTACAATCTTTTCAGCTTGAAGGGGGGTGCGCAGTACGCACCTTGACATATTTACGCATATGCGTCGCAGTAACATTTCCGGGGTTTTTGTAAGGACCAAAGGTTGGTCTATATTTGGACTCGCATGTTCGGCACGTACGCCAAATAATCCTCGCGATTATCCTTCTGGGGTTTTTATACATGTGATTTGGAAATGCTCAACTCCTCGAATGGGTTTTGGGTATTTTGATAGGAAAGGGGTGATAATGGATTTGACTTCTTTGGTCATTTAGTGGGCTTGAGACGTGGTCTCGATTTAAGAGATATAAGGGGCGAGGGACTTGTTTAGATTCTATAGGAGGGAAGAGTTTGTGCCGCGTTCGGCGAATAGGTGGGGAGATTTAATAGTTGGCCGTCTTGAGATGGGGACCGCTAAGGTACATCGCCAAGGCGGTCGAGGTCATGGAAAAGGGGTAAGAATTGAGGTTTGGGGAGATTTAAGTGGAGTTGTAGAATGGTCTATGATTGAATGTTATCTTAACTGCGCGCGAAATTTTGTGGGACGTCACAATATTTTTTAAGAAGTGTGTAAACGGTTCGCTGTTCGTGTAACAATCGTGAATGATATACGGTAAATAAAGTTCCCATATTTACTAATCAAAGTATGTTAATATATAAATTATGGCAGATATAGGTTAAATCTAGTTTCAAAATTATTCTGAAAGTATAAAATTATCAAATTCAATTCATTATTACGAAAAAATTATGTGGCAAGAAATGGTACAGTATTTTAATAACTTTTCCATTTCTGGCCATCCGGTGGCCAAAACTGATACAATAGAGTATCCAGTTCTGGCCACCCTCAGCCAGAAATGGAAACTTTATCAAAATATTGTTCTATTTTCTACCACTATGCTTTTTAAACGATTTTATTCAATTTGATCCTCTGTTTAAAAAATAAAATTAACCCCGAGCGGGTGAGAAAATTAGCCAGTCATCAATAAATATAACTCATAACCACAAATCCAAACGACTTGAAATCAGCTACTCGCTTGCTTTACGAAAACGACAAAAAGCCGCTGCGTTCGGGTCGCTAGTTGCATCGTGATTTGAAATTAAATGAAAAATATTTCTAAAGAAGTCAGAGCTGCAAAATGTAAATCCATAAACAATAAAAAGTAGAAAATAAAAAATATATAAAAAAATTTATGTTAAACAATTCTATTAAAAATGCACTAAAACCTAAAAAGATTTGAAAGTGGCCAAAACTAGTACCAAACATGGCCAAAACTAGTGTGCAAGTGGCCACAAACGGTGAAAAATGTATTTCTAATATATTTTTAACTTTATTAATTATTTAACGATTTCTTTAGTTAATGAAAACATAGATATTGATAGTAAAGATAGTGTACAATTTGGTATAGCTTACAGTTTCCTGATTTTAAGTACAATTTTAAAGATAATTACGATGAAAGTCACTGAAATCCTTAAGGTGGGCACATGTACGGTGCGTCTACCCTACATGTTCAAAAGTAGGTCAGTAGAAAAATAGGGTTACGTTACGGATGAATTATCTGTGACGTCCCGATAAATTTTCGCCGGTCCTAAATAGCCTCCTCCATACAAATCCACTCGACTACACAACTATTCTCGAAACCACAAATGCTAAACCCCTTTTTCCAACCTCCGGGTTGTTTGGACGATGTACCTTAGCGGTCCCCATCTCCAGACGCCCAAATTTCGAATTCCCTTCCCCTCTTCGGCCTTCGAGGCGCGAACTCTTCCCCGTTCAAATCTCATACAAGTCCCTCGCCAAAGCTCGCTCATCTCGAGACCATGTACCCCCCCCCCCCCCCTTTCCTACAAACGTACTCGAGCCTCCACCTTAAAACCCCAATCAAAAATCCTCTAAATCCATCCAACGGGTGGAATACCCATTTCTAAAGCCCCGAAAGAACCGCCGAAATCCGCAATTCCACGCATACCTTGCGCGTGAGTCATCGGCACGCGTCGATTACATAACACATATTTTAAAGATGATTCATCACGCATACCACAAATTCCTCGTATACCAAACATTCCATTGTTTTGTATAAATACAAGCGCCACATGGACCGCGTATCAGTTAGTTACGATCTATCAGTCAGTTACAATCGATCAGTTAGTTACGATCTAGCAGTTAGTTCGGCAACATCCGCGACACACCGCACCAGTATTTCTTTTCTAAAGTTAAAGCTCGTGAAGTGTTACAAGGATTTCTCCTCTTCTATATCTCTGTAAGCCTTTATTATTCACTATTCTATTTCCTTCTGCTCATATGCAACGATATTATCTAGTTCTTTATATTGCTTTGTATCATTGCGCTTATTACTTTACATTATTTGGTTTTGATTCTGCTTATTGCTTTATATGTACATCGTTAACTGCATTGCTTTCTATCTTGCTTTATACTATTTCAATTGCTTATGCTTATCGCTTAATTATATCATTGCTCGATTTTATTACTTATACTAAAACATTATTAGCGTTACTAATTCTTCTCATGTTTATATTATATTATTAATCACCATTATATAAATGTTTGTGCCAATGCTCAATGTCTATGCATTATTGTAAACTGCTATACCGTCAGAAGCGCATTGCTTATCCACTCGCTTACCAATAAATAGTGGTTCTGTTAATCGAAACGTTTAAATTCTTGCTACAACTCTTTGCCTTCGCGAATAATCTAACGGGTGTCACTCGGGTGTACGATCACCATACAGCCTTCCCTGATCGTCACAAGTTGCGAAGTATAGCCTTCATAGAGAAGCTGGTCTTCCTAAGAAGCACAGTCTTCGACTTCACCTACGCCACCCCTCGAACACGAAGCATAGCCTTCATAGAAAAGCTGGTCTTCCTACGAAGCAGAGTCTTCGAGCAACCTCCCTACCCCATATATGTTACGATCCAAGTCCCGCCACCCAGGACGTGACATATCTCTATTCGCACACCACGTTTAAGCGAGGCGCGGCTTATTATTGACGGCATCGCCGTTGAGGACTTCGGCGAGAGAATCACCCTGTATGTTCATAGAATCTAATTATTTTCAATAAAATAATACATTTATTATATCATTTCCAGTTACAGGATGCACTTGTGCACGAAGAACCGGCAAGCGCGGTGAAAAAAAAGCCGAGTAAGGAGGAGGAGGAGAAGAAGCAGGAGGAGAAGAAGCAAAATGGAGAAGTGGGAGCGCCCGCAACATCGGGGGACACCGATAAAAAATGGAGAAAAGTAAGTAATTATGCGCAATATTAAATACTATATTCTTTTGTTCGTAATAACGTACTTTTGCCCGGTCGAAAGAAGATCCCTAGTAGGCGGTCTCGGGCGTTGCAGTCCGTCGCTGTGACGATTGGTTGCGAGTCACCTATTTGGGCACACTTTTAAAGACGGGGCACACGTATTTTGGTTATTGTCTGCAGTAGGCACATACGTTGTCGCACCGCGCGACGAAGAGACCGAACAAAACGGGTTACCTTTAACTCATCGACATTCATTTAACCGACATTGTTTTCATCGACACGATTTCACCGACACAGAGTTCACCGACAATGTTTATTTACCGACACCTTGAAATCACCGACACTCAGTTCATCGACATCGATTTTGGCCGAAAATTATTACACTTACCGTCATTTGTTATCGTTGTAAATGCAACTTATCTACACATTTACTTTCGCGCATAAAAAAATAAAGGGGTGAATGATAAAAATTATGCCAAAATTATTAAACAACTACTGCACGTAAGAAAGCGAAGCGTATACTGACTGAAAGAACGATAAGCCTTATAAACAACAACAGAAGTCGGGGTTGATGTCGATGAACTGAGTGTCGGTGAATTCAAGGTGTCGGTAAATAAACATTGTCGGTGAACTCGGTGTCGGTGAAATCGTGTCGATGAAAACAATGTCGGTGAAATGAATGTCGATGAGTTAAAGTGTTTGAGATTCCATTACTTCAGCGTTCCGCCGTGCCAATGCTCGTCGCAGCACCTCCTGGGCAGCGGAACACACCGCGGATCGACGATCGATCCGGTAATCGATTCTCCTAGTCCCTTGCTCAGCCAATCGCCGTTCACCACGTGAAACTGGCGGCCCAATCGGAAAGCGTACTTTCTTGGTCGATTCTCGAGGATTGTTCGAGAAGACGCTCAACGGCTTTCGGCTTTCTCTTTGTTCACTCTCGTTTCATACCGCTTGTCGCGATAACGTGTTTTTCATTGTTCATCTCGCAACGTGTGAAATTATTCATTAGTACTTTTCAGTGCTCAAGAACAGTCTTTTTCGTGCTCATTATAAGTGCATTGTTCACGCGAGTGAGTTAAATCACTTTTGCTTGTTCTTTCTCATTTCTTGTGCACACCACGTGTGTTCATCGTGTGTAGCGTGACCACGTGTATTGTGCATAGTGAAAATACGCTGTTTGCGATTCTACTCACTTAAAACCAGTTTTGTTGCTCACTGTGACTTTATTGTATTTATTATAAATTGACTTAGTCATCATTGACTCAATTTTTGGTGTTTAGTGCTTCACTTTCCCACCGTCGTTCCCTAACCTCACTTTTCAGCGTGCTCACCCGCTTAAATTATTAACATTTTTGGTCCTTCGAGCCGGATCGACGGTGAAAGTGCAGTTATAAGTGCAGTTATTAGTGCTCAACAATGGCTGATCATGAGCTCCCCAAAGCCAAGGTGTCCAAGGAGGCCAAGGTGTCTAAGGAGGCCAAGGAGGCCACGGAGGACAAGGGTGAGCAGCCAGTGGTAGTGGCAGCCACGCTCACTGTCCCCACCGAACAGCCGTCAGCCAGTGGGACGGAAGGCAAAAGTCGTGCACGAGCAGCATCGCCTACAACCCTCTCATCTCAGCTCATCATAAAGGCGAGAACACAGATGGGTCGACTCAAGTCGCGCACAATGCTCAAAAATCAACTGCCTTCCCATGCACATTCCACCTCTGTGGAGGAAGTGCAACTGTTCACGGCACAGGTCGAGGAAAACCACGAGTATTTCACCACACAGGTGGAGGTGCAGGAGCGTCAGCTGGCTTGGGAGATGAAAGTACATCTGCATCGCCTCAAGCTTGATGTACAGGTGATAAATGACTTGAGGAAGACCCCTGCCCCGACTGCACCTGCACAAGCAACCAAGCTGCCCGAGATTGAGCTGCCGAAGTTCTCAGGCAGCCACACTGACTGGCCAACATTTAGTGAGCTCTTCTCATCGCTCATAATCCAAAATGCTCAGCTCACGGACATTAATAGGCTCCACTATCTGCGCTCAAGTTTGACTGGAGAGCCAGCAAGACGAGTGAATGGTTTCCCCTTCAGGGGCTCTTCATTCCAGGCGTGCTGGGACCTCCTCACTAAGAGGTATGCAAACAAACGTTTGCTCATTCAAGAGCAGCTGGAGAAACTGCTCACACTTCCTCCAGTCTCAACACGCTCAGCGATGGCCCTTAAGGACTTGGCATCAACTGCCAACGAAGTGAACGAGTCCTTGGTGGCCCTCAGTGCTCACGAGGAGATGCACAACTGCATCCTTGTGCACACCGTCACCAAGGCCCTCGACAAGGTGACGCGAGAGGCATGGGAAACCTCGCTGACAAACACCAACGAGTTTCCCAAGTACGAGAAGCTCCTGGCCTTCATCGAGGCGAAAAGCGCAGCGTTGGAGCAGATGGAGGGCCCAACGAAGAAGTCGACAGCCAGCGCACCCGCACCAGCACGCTCTGCTCACAAGAAGGCTGTCACGCACACAGCGCAAGCACAGCCTGAGGCTCAACCTGCACAACCTGCTCAACCTGCTCACCGGTCAAAGGCCACCGCATACCCATGCGATGTGTGCAAGGGCGACCATTTCATGGTTGTGTGCCCACAGTTTAGGGGCATGACTGTGGAAGCCCGGCGCAGGATCATTACGACCAACAATCTGTGTCGCAACTGCTGCGGTCGACACCATACAGAGACTTGCAAATCGACCACCAGATGCAATTTGTGTGGCGCTCAGCACCACACTATGCTGCATCTGCCCTCGAGGCAGCCTTCTGCTCAGGCCAGCGACGAAGCAGCACAATCGCATGCTGCACAAGACACAACGCAATGGAGCGTCGGTGCAGTCGTCGCATCAACCCCGTGCTCAACAAGTCCCACTCTGCTCAGCTCAACAGGTCCCACTCAGCTCAGCTCAACAGGTTCGTCAGTATTTGTTCATTCCGCAGGCAAGAACATATCAAGATTTACCACCACACTGTTGGCAACTGCCAACGCTCAGCTCATCTCATCGGTGACGTCACTACCAGTTAGGATGCTCATCGACTCAGGCTCTGAACTGACCTTCATCAAGGAGGAGCTTGTTACTCAGCTCAAGCTTCAACGCATTCATTCTACAACTTCAGTATTTGGCATTGGAGGCAACAAAGCTACTCAGACTCGTGGAGTCGTGCTAATTACGCTCCGCTCCAACCACTGCTCAGCAACTGTGCACATTCAAGCGCACATACTCAGCGCCCTGACGTCAAATTTGCCATCGATGGAACCACCTCATCTAGAATGGCCACATATCAACGGTCTTCAATTGGCAGATTCTGATTTCCTGACGTCACGACCCATAGATATTGTCATCGGCGCAGATACCTATGGGCAGATCATCAAGCCGAATATTAGGAAGGGCGATCCTTCAATGCCAATTGCTCAGTTGTCAATATTTGGGTGGCTCGTTCTTGGACCAATCACCGTTGATTCCAATCAACTCATCTCCTTGCATCACTCTGCCACTGTGCAGCACAAGGACAACGATCTTCAAGATCTACTGACCAAGTTTGGGATTCAAGAAGAACTCCCAATGGACACACCAACTCTTCTCACCCCTGAAGAACAAGAGTGTGAGGATCACTTTCGAGCGACACACACTCGTGATTCTACAGGACGTTACATTGTGCGCATCCCTCTCCGATCATCTCCGAAGCTACTTGGTAATTCCTATCTGACTGCACATGCTTGCTTGAAGCGCACGCTAAACAAGCTCAACAGAAACAACAAGTACTGCAATCTGTACCAAGCATTCATGAAGGAATACGAGGAGCTTCAACATATAGTAAGAGCACCATCCATATCACCTAACACTTATTCTGTTTTCTATCTACCACACCATGGAGTGATGAAACTCGACAGTGAGACGACAAAGTTGAGGGTCGTCTTCAATGGATCAAGCCAGACTACATCTGGGCACTCGATCAATGACCTCATGCACACTGGCGCAAATCTTCTGCTCAACATCACGGATGTGCTATTGTGGATCCGTCAGCACAAGTTCATCTTTGCCACAGATGTGACAAAGATGTATCGTCAAGTCAAGGTGCATGAAGAGGATCAAGATCTCCAGAGGGTGCTCTGGATAGACGAAAATTCAAAGGAGGTGCCTTACAAGCTCACCACAGTCACATATGGAACGAAGGCTGCTCCATTTCTGGCTGTCAGAGCTCTCCTGCAATTGGTGGAAGACGAAGGTCATCGCTTCCCACTGGCAGTGCCATGTATCACCCACGCCAGATACGTTGACGACATATTTGGTGGCGCTGACACAGGTGAGTCACTCATCACAATTGCTCAACAATTAAGAGACCTGTGCAACGCGGGAGGTTTTCCACTTGCCAAATGGCATTCAACCTTCCCTCCGTTGCTTGAATCAATTTCAAGGACCACACGAGCTCATGGCTCAATCATATCACTAGACGACTGCACTACCAAAATACTCGGACTACATTGGAATGTTTTCCATGACAACTTTTCATTCTCGTCAAAAGCAAGCTCAACTTCTGCTCTTTCTAAACGCCTCATCCTCTCAGAAGTAGCTAAGATATTTGATCCCCTCGGATTTCTGTCACCAGTCATCATTCGAGCAAAGACACTTTTGCAAGAGTTATGGCTGCACAAGCTCAGCTGGGATGATCCACTGCCATCCCAAGTCACATCCAATTGGCTCATCATCAGAGAAGACCTCACAAGCCTGGCCAGGCTCTCAATACCAAGGTGGTTTCACACCCTCAGCTGCTCAACAGTGGAACTACATGGTTTCTCTGACGCTTCTCAGCTCGCCATGGCAGCGGTAATTTATCTTACCGTGACATCACCGTCCACAAACCACAAAGTGTCGACACTAGTGTGCTCCAAGACGAAGGTAGCACCCCTTAAGAAGCTCACAATCCCGAAGCTCGAGCTTACAGCAGCATTGATGCTTGCAAAGCTTATGAAATATGTTCAAGCAACCCTTCAGCTCAACATAGCTACTACACATCTGTGGACGGATTCACAAGTGACACTAATCTGGATCAAAGCTCACGCATCACGTTGGAAGGACTATGTACGGAATCGTGTCTCCCAAATCCATGAGCTCACCCAAGATGCACACTGGAGACATGTTCCAGGGAAGTCAAACCCAGCTGATTGCGCATCAAGAGGCTTAACAACTGCTCAGCTTGAACAGCACGAGCTGTGGTGGACGGGACCATCATGGCTCATACAACCCAGTGACACATGGCCACCTCAACCAGTTTTGTCCAGTAATTTCAAATCTGCTCAACATCCAAGAGATCAAATACCACTGGGACCTCATTTACAAATACTCATCTCTTAACAAACTTTACCGCATCACTTCAGTTTGTTTCAGACTCCTCACGAGAATGAAGAAGTTGCCATTGTCCCTGCCAATCATCTCACTTTTGCCAGAGGATTTGGAATGGGCCAGAAACTTCTGGATAAAAGCCACACAGGCAATCTACTTCTCAACCGAGCTCAAGGTGCTCAGCTCAGGCTCTTCGATGCCGACATCCCATGTGTTCAATCGACTTACAGCCTTCATCGATGAACAAGGAATTATTCGAGTTGGAGGCCGACTCAATAATGCTCACATGGTGTATGAGAGTAAGCATCCTGCAATTTTACCTCGCCATTCACGTCTGTTTGATCTGATCATAGACCATGCACATCGCAAAACTCTGCATGGAGGGACCCAGCTCACCCTCGCTCACATCAGAAGCAATTATTGGATCATCGGAGGGCGAGCGCCAGTCAAGACTCATGTGCTACGGTGTGTTGTGTGTGCTCGACAAAGGGGGATCCGTGCTCATCAATTGATGGGCCAACTACCTCTTTCGAGAGTTGCACCCTCACGACCATTTACACACACTGGCATCGACTACGCGGGTCCCATCACTCTTAAGACGTGGAAAGGGCGAGGCGCAAAGACTCAGAAGGGCTGGATCTGTGTCTTCGTCTGTTTCACGACCTCAGCTGTACATCTGGATGTCGTCACAGATTACTCAACCGAAGGCTTCATCGCTGCCTACAGACGGTTCTCAGCAAGAAGAGGAATTCCAACTAAGCTCTACTCCGATTGTGGTACCAACTTCATCGGAGCTGACGCCGTGCTCAAGAGTATGTTCATTCAGGGCTCACAAGATCATCAGCAGCTCAGTCAGTTGTTTGTCAATGACAACACTAGCTGGTGCTTCAACCCACCAGCAGCTCCTTATATGGGGGGCAAATGGGAAGCAGTCGTAAAGTCGATGAAACACCATCTTCGACGAGCCGTAGGTGAGACAGTACTCACCTATGAAGAATTTTGCACACTTCTTACCCAGGTAGAAGCTATGCTCAACTCACGACCGCTCGAGCCTCTCAGTGATGACCCTGAAGACATTTCCACCCTCACACCAGCTCACTTCCTCATCGGGCAGCCTCTTACAACGCTACCAGAACCATCTGTCGTGCATGAAAACATCTCACCATCAGCGAGGTGGCGACTCATTCAACAACGAGCGCAACGTTTCTGGACTCAATGGTCATCACACTATCTCCAACGTCGACTCTCCATCTCGAAGTGGCACCACCCATCAAATGAGATTAAGATCGGATCTTTAGTGCTCATCACTAATGAACGGTTTCCACTGAGCAAGTGGCCACTTGCTCGAGTCGTCACTCTTCATCCAGGAAAGGATGGGCTCACCAGAGTGGTAACACTCAAGACTGCCACTACAACATTAATCAGGCCAATTGCAAAATTGGCAGTGTTGCCTGTTTCAGATTGTACATCAACATCTTCCAACAGCTGTTGATGGCGGGAGAATGTTTGAGATTCCATTAGTTCAGCGTTCCGCCGTGCCAATGCTCGTCGCAGCACCTCCTGGGCAGCGGAACACACCGCTGATCGACGATCGATCCGGTGATCGATTCTCCTAGTCCCTTGCTCGGCCAATCGCCGTTCACCACGTGAAACTGGCGGCCCAATCGGAAAGCGTACTTTCTTGGTCGATTCTCGAGGATTGTTCGAGAAGATGCTCAACGGCTTTCGGCTTTCTCTTTGTTCACTCTCGTTTCATACCGCTTGTCGCGATAACGTGTTTTTCATTGTTCATCTCGCAACGTGTGAAATTATTCATTAGTACTTTTCAGTGCTCAAGAACAGTCTTTTTCGTGCTCATTATAATTGCATTGTTCACGCGAGTGAGTTAAATCACTTTTGCTTGTTCTTTCTCATTTCTTGTGCACACCACGTGTGTTCATCGTGTGTAGCGTGACCACGTGTATTGTGCATAGTGAAAATACGCTGTTTGCGATTCTACTCACTTAAAACCAGTTTTGTTGCTCACTGTGACTTTATTGTATTTATTATAAATTGACTTAGTCATCATTGACTCAATTTTTGGTGTTTAGTGCTTCACTTTCCCACCGTCGTTCCCTAACCTCACTTTTCAGCGTGCTCACCCGCTTAAATTATTAACATAAAGGTAACCCGTCTTGTTACGTCCCTACTTCCCGTTCCGCACGATGATTTCTCGGCATTTATCTCTTGGAATTTTCTATAACATTTATTAAATGACCGATAAATCAATCTTCACCCTCCGTATCAGGCGCTACCGCGGGCAACGTTCTGCTCATAGGTAGTACCATCAATCAGCGCAACCCGTGAACTATCAGTGCACATTTTTGTAATTGATTTCATTTTACCAAAAGACGAACGCTCAGATTTAGAGGATGGGGTAATGGGGTGGAAACACTTCACTCACTGATATAATAATAAAAATTCACCTTTATTTTTCTTGCGGTGATTTTAACACTTTATAAATCTTTTAAGAAAATATTGTGCAAAAACGTTTGCTAACTGTTAACTATAATATTAATATTGCGCACCTATTTCGATATCTTCTGACTTACTTCAGAAGTCAGTTTCGCGTTCCAGAAATTGTTTTTGCAAGTCCACGTCTCTCTAGTAATAATCGTGAATGTTTTTGATATTGTTCTATTGCTCAATAGATTGCAAAAACAATTTCTGGAACGCGAAACTTTCATTCATTTATACCAACGAATACAGTGTCTCATTTAAAAGCTAATGTCTAAAACTACAAAAGACGCTCAAAGATACGATAAAATATTTATCCTTTAACATAATCCCATCACATCCCATCCTCTCCCGATGGAAGAATACTCACCACCTTCTCGTGGTTTCCATTGAACAATGGCAACTTAAATGTTTCAAACAATAAGTGTCATCGACAGAGAGTGAGTTTCCAGTAACTATTAACGGTATTAAACCTTGCAGCGGACCTCATTAATTAATACAGTATATATAAATGTCAGGTATAGCCGCTTGGCTGCTGCGAGTACCGCACGGCCCGAGCGACCAGTCGAGCCGGTGTGATTTGACGCAGCGTTACATTCAATTAATTTTCATTTGGCCAATTTTAAAACGTCCACGCTCTTCGAAACCTGCCCGTAAAGGTTGGGTAAAGTTGGGTCATACCGTAGTATATCCAACTATATACTTGAGATGATCTATCAGCAGTGGTACTTATCAGATGTTGAAACGCAAATTAGTTATATTTTCTGCGAGACAATGTAATTGGCAATTGTGGACAATGCACGTCCAGAATTGAAACGTGATTCGCGCCATGATAACACGACTTTCAAATATATATAACAAAACACTAATACGAAGTATAAAAAGGATAAAAAAAGTAAGTATAATATAATGTAAAAAAGAAAGTAACTCGAACTACAAGCGCTGTTCAAAATCAGAGATGCTTGTTCCTTCAGAGTTTACTTCGATTTAACGAGCGATCGCACGGAGGGTTGGCCGAAGGCAGGGACGACAGGGTTGACACGATCTCTTCGCGTTGAGATAACATGATGTCACATAGACCTAAGTATGTACATATACACTCGAAAGCGTATCTCCACTCACTTGGAGACACTCCTAGTGAAAATTTGGCAACGCAGCGGAATTTCTTCCGCGCTCGAAGCGCGTGACGAGGGTGGTCGCAGGCCGCCAGGTATCCCAGCGTGGGCCCTTCGGAAACTCAGTGTTTATGATACCCGTAATTGCCAGTGAGGCCGTAAACGAAAGTTTCGAAGGGTAAAAACATGCTTTGTTCAAAATTCAAATAGCAAGCGAACGGAAAGCGCCTTTTTCAAGAATAGCTTCTCTGCCACGCGTGTCATAAACTGTGCTGACCATTTACACGCCAAATGTTCGTATTTGGTCGTGCCGTTAGGGTTGCCACCCGTACTTTAAAATAAAGTATCTTACATTATTATAGGTAAAAATACTCTATACTGTTGAATAACAATAAAGTACGCGAAAATACTTTATTTCACAATTAATGATATTATGTGAAACGTAACGCAATATTAGTATATTCTATCTGTTCCTGCCACTTCAGCATTTACTGAGAGAGTTTTCTGTGTCATGAATGTGAAGTGGCCCTATGAAAGAAACAAGGCCTCCCTCAATCTAATAAAAAACGAATTATTTATATATATTTCAATATGAATATTAAGTGCAATGGTGCCATTGAGACATTTCAAAATAATAAAAATTTACTTTGTAATGCTAAAAGCAATAGAAAATATATTTGGAAGAAATAAAAACTAATAAGATTAAAATGTACTTTTAATTTGTTGAGCGTACTTTTTTGTATACCTCACGAAAGCAAATGTACGTTATTTTTCTGTAAAAAAGGTGGCAACCCTACGTGCCGTTGGCCGCTACGGTTTAAAGAATATTCACGTTTTGTGAAGATGAAGCGCAGGAAAGCAAATTTCCAAACGCAGTCAGCGGACATCCCGTTTCGATCCTGTGTACCTCCGCGAGGTATCTTGAATGCATCTTGCTACCAGCGAGACCGTATAATCTTTAGCCTGTTAAAAGAAACGCATTTCGAGTTTTGGGCGAAGGGAATTTAAAGAAATATTACGACGAATGTACGCGTCTCGTTGGTTGAAATACTTTTTCCAACGAAAGGTCGTGTTTAATAGCTTCGGCGAAAAAAAAAAGACACGTACAATTCAGCGGAGGTGCTTAAGAAATAATCGTGGCAAGTCATTTAACTTTGCTAGGATCGGTTCGAAACGTTTTATTACTTTATTGGTAATAGCACAGGTATATCCGCATAGATCCTAAGCCGTAGGGACGAAAGACGATTAAAGGGTCCCACAGACCAACGCGATATATCGGGAACCGCAGCGGAAAAGTTCCGGGTTGCCCTGGGGGAACCTTTAACCTGCAGTTAAATCCGCGCGGATAAAGTGACGCGGAAAGTAACAAGACAATTAGAGGACAACCCAATTATAAAAGCGAAAATGTGAGATTGGTGTGAGTCATGTACTAATGGAAATACCAAGCCCGTGCATAGGTTCAAATTAGGCACAAAATGTTGAAATTTTGTCTTTTGCGCTTCATCTTGATAAAGCAGCCATTTAAAAATGATCAAATTATTCTGGAAATTATAGTGTTCCTTGAATTTTTACCAGCAGTGTATTTTACCTGAAACGGGGTGCGCCACTGTCTTTAACAGCTTCCTAAGTTCCTACGACGTTCAATATGTAAATTACCAACAAGAGATAGGCTTATTTTATACAAAATTCTTCACCGAATGTGGTAGTATTTTTTCTGATTTTTAAAATCGTGACCTTCAGCCTAAATTCGTTAAATAAATCTTTCTTTATAATTGTCATTAATGTAAAAACGATTTTTTATCCTTAAACAAACTTATTCCTCATTTCGCCACTCTTCATTTTTGTCTTATTTTCGCCTGTAGAATCGCCTGTGTGAACTTAGCCCCACTTTTTCTGAAAACATAAAATTTTCTTGTTGTACCAGTTTGTACTAGGTTTGTACCGCGTTGTACCGTTGAGAGTGTTAAAAAATTCGAAACCGTTTTCGAGAAAATGAGAAAAAACCAATTATCAGGCTGGCCCCCCATTGTTAGAATTTATCATTTTTCGACATTGTACTGAATTGTACTAGTTGTACCGAACATTGTACCGTCGAGAGTTTTAAAAAATTCGAAACCATTTTCGAGAAAATAGGAAAAGAAAAATTTTGGCTGGCCCCCCATTTTTTGAAAACAGCATTTTTCCAAATTGTACTGTATTGTACTAGTTGTACCGAACATTGTACCGTCGAGAGTTTTCAAAAATTCGAAACCGTTTTCGAGAAAATGGGAAAAGAAAAATTTTGGCTGGCCCCCCATTTTTTGAAAACAGCATTTTTCCAAATTGTACTGTATTGTACTAGTTGTACCGAACATTGTACCGTTCGAAGAAATTGTTTAACTCTTTTGGTTTCCGAGAAATATCCAAATAACCAAACTGTCGAGTCGTACTACTGAGAAAAAAAATTTGCGAAAAATTAAAATTTCTCTGCTGTACCAGTTTGTACTAGGTTTGTACCGCGTTGTACCGTTTGAAGAAATTGTTTAACTCATTTGGTTTCCGAGGAATATCCAAATAACCAAACTGTTGAGTCGTACTACTGAGAAAAAAAAATTTCCGAAAAATTGAAATCTCTCTGCTGTACCAGTTTGTACTAGGTTTGTACCGCGTTGTACCGTTCGAAGAAATTGTTTAACTCTTTTGGTGTCCGAGAAATATCCAAATAACCAAACTGTCGAGTCGTACTACTGAGAAAAAATATTTACGAAAAATTAAAATCTCTCTGCTGTACCAGTTTGTACTAGGTTTGTACTGCGTTGTACCGTTTGAAGAAATTGTTTAACTCATTTGGTTTCCGAGAAATATCCAAATAACCAAACTGTCGAGTCGTACTACTGAGAAAAAAAATTTGCGAAAAATTAAAATCTATCTGCTGTACCAGTTTGTACTAGGTTTGTACCGCGTTGTACCGTTTGAAGAAATAGTTTAACTCATTTGGTTTCAGAGGAATATCCAAATAACCAAACTGTCGAGTCGTACTACTGAGAAAAAAAATTTCCGAAAAATTAAAATCTCTCTGCTGTACCAGTTTGTACTAGGTTTGTACCGCGTTGTACCGTTGAGAGTGTTAAAAAATTCGAAACCGTTTTCGAGAAAATGAGAAAAAAACAATTATCAGGCTGGCCCCCCATTTTTAGAATTTATCATTTTTCGACATTGTACTGAATTGTACTAGTTGTACCGAACATTGTACCGTCGAGAGTTTTAAAAAATTCGAAACCGTTTTCGAGAAAATAGGAAAAGAAAAATTTTGGCTGGCCCCCCATTTTTTGAAAACAGCATTTTTCCAAATTGTACTGTATTGTACTAGTTGTACCGAACATTGTACCGTTCGAAGAAATTGTTTAACTCTTTTGGTTTCCGAGAAATATCCAAATAACCAAACTGTCGAGTCGTACTACTGAGAAAAAAAATTTGCGAAAAATTAAAATCTCTCTGCTGTACCAGTTTGTACTAGGTTTGTACCGCGTTGTACCGTTGAGAGTGTTCAAAATTTCGAAACCGCTTTCGAGAAAATGGGAAAAGAACAAATTTGGCTGGCCCCCCATTTTTTGAAAACAGCATTTTTCCAAATTGTACTGTATTGTACTAGTTGTACCGAACATTGTACCGTCGAGAGTTTTCAAAAATTCGAAACCGTTTTCGAGAAAATGGGAAAAGAAAAATTTTGGCTGGCCCCCCATTTTTTGAAAACAGCATTTTTCCAAATTGTACTGTATTGTACTAGTTGTACCGAACATTGTACCGTTCGAAGAAATTGTTTAACTCTTTTGGTGTCCGAGAAATATCCAAATAACCAAACTGTCGAGTCGTACTACTGAGAAAAAAATATTTACGAAAAATTGAAATCTCTCTGCTGTACCAGTTTGTACTAGGTTTGTACCGCGTTGTACCGTTTGAAGAAATTGTTTAACTCATTTGGTTTCCGAGAAATATCCAAATAACCAAACTGTCGAGTCGTACTACTGAGAAAAAAAATTTGCGAAAAATTAAAATCTATCTGCTGTACCAGTTTGTACTAGGTTTGTACCGCGTTGTACCGTTTGAAGAAATTGTTTAACTCATTTGGTTTCAGAGGAATATCCAAATAACCAAACTGTCGAGTCGTACTACTGAGAAAAAAAATTTGCGAAAAATTAAAATCTCTCTGCTGTACCAGTTTGTACTAGGTTTGTACCGCGTTGTACCGTTTGAAGAAATTGTTTAACTCATTTGGTTTCCGAGAAATATCAAAATAACCAAACTGTCGAGTCGTACTACTGAGAAAAAATATTTACGAAAAATTAAAATCTCTCTGCTGTACCAGTTTGTACTAGGTTTGTACTGCGTTGTACCGTTTGAAGAAATTGTTTAACTCATTTGGTTTCCGAGAAATATCCAAATAACCAAACTGTCGAGTCGTACTACTGAGAAAAAAAATTTGCGAAAAATTAAAATTTCTCTGCTGTACCAGTTTGTACTAGGTTTGTACCGCGTTGTACCGTTTGAAGAAATTGTTTAACTCATTTGGTTTCCGAGGAATATCCAAATAACCAAACTGTTGAGTCGTACTACTGAGAAAAAAAAATTCCCGAAAAATTAAAATCTCTCTGCTGTACCAGTTTGTACTAGGTTTGTACCGCGTTGTACCGTTCGAAGAAATTGTTTAACTCTTTTGGTGTCCGAGAAATATCCAAATAACCAAACTGTCGAGTCGTACTACTGAGAAAAAATATTTACGAAAAATTAAAATCTCTCTGCTGTACCAGTTTGTACTAGGTTTGTACCGCGTTGTACCCTTTGAAGAAATTGTTTAACTCATTTGGTTTCCGAGAAATATCCAAATAACCAAACTGTCGAGTCGTACTACTGAGAAAAAAAATTTGCGAAAAATTAAAATCTCTCTGCTGTACCAGTTTGTACTAGGTTTGTACCGCGTTGTACCGTTGAGAGTGTTCAAAATTTCGAAACCGCTTTCGAGAAAATGGGAAAAGAACAAATTTGGCTGGCCCCCCATTTTTTGAAAACAGCATTTTTCCAAATTGTACTGAATTGTACTAGTTGTACCGAACATTGTACCGTCGAGAGTTTTCAAAAATTCGAAACCGTTTTCGAGAAAATGGGAAAAGAAAAATTTTGGCTGGCCCCCCATTTTTTGAAAACAGGATTTTTCCAAATTGTACTGTATTGTACTAGTTGTTCCGAACATTGTACCGTCGAGAGTTTTCAAAAATTCGAAACCGTTTTCGAGAAAATGGGAAAAGAAAAATTTTGGCAGGCCCCCCATTTTTTGAAAACAGCATTTTTCCAAATTGTACTGTATTGTACTAGTTGTACCGAACATTGTACCGTTCGAAGAAATTGTTTAACTCTTTTGGTTTCCGAGAAATATCCAAATAACCAAACTGTCGAGTCGTACTACTGAGAAAAAAAATTTACGAAAAATAAAAGTCTCTCTGCTGTACCGGTTTGCACTAGGTTTGTATCGCGTTGTACCGTTCGAAGAAATTCTTTAACTCTTTTGGTTACCGAGAAATATCCACATAATCAAAATATCGAGTCGTACTACTGTGAAAAAAAATTTGCGAAAAAATTAAATTCTCCCTGCTGTACCAGTTTGTACTAGGTTTGTACCGCGTTGCACCGTTCGAAGAAATTGTTTAACTCATTTGGTTTCCTAGAAATATTCAAATAACCAAAGTCGAGGAAAGTCGAGTCGTACCTACTACTGAGAAAAAAAATTTACGAAAAATAAAAATCTCTCTGCTGTACTAGTTTGTACTAGGTTTGTATCGCGTTGTGCCGATCGAAGAAATTGTTTAACTCTTTTGGTTTCCGAGAAATATCCAAATAACCAAAGTCGAGGAAAGTCGAGTCGTACCTACTACTGAGAAAAAAAATTTACGAAAAATAAAAGTCTCTCTGCTGTACCGGTTTGCACTAGGTTTGTATCGCGTTGTACCGTTCGAAGAAATTGTTTAACTCTTTTGGTTTCCGAGAAATATCCAAATAATCTAAGTATCGAGCCATACCACTGAGAAAAAAATTTGCGACAAATTAAAATCTCCCTGCTGTACCAGTTTGTACTAGGTTTGTACCGCGTTGTGCCGTTCGAAGAAATTGTTTAACTCTTTTGGTTTCCGAGAAATATCCAAATAACCAAAGTCGAGGAAAGTCGAGTCGTACTACTGACAAAAAATAATTACGAAAAATTAATATCGCTCTGCTGTACCGGTTTGTACTAGGTTTGTATCGCGTTGTACCGTTCGAAGAAATTCTTTAACTCTTTTGGTTTCCGAGAAATTTCCAAATAACCAAAGTCGAGGAAAGTCGAGTCGTACTACTGACAAAAAATAATTACGAAAAATTAATATCGCTCTGCTGTACCGGTTTGTACTAGGTTTGTATCGCGTTGTGCCGTTCGAAGAAATTGTTTAACTCTTTTGGTTTCCGAGAAATATCCAAATAACCAAAGTCGAGGAAAGTCGAGTCGTACTACTGACAAAAAATAATTACGAAAAATTAATATCGCTCTGCTGTACCGGTTTGTACTAGGTTTGTATCGCGTTGTACCGTTCGAAGAAATTTTTTAACTCTTTTGGTTTCCGAGAAATAATCAAATATCCAAAGTCGAGGACTGTCGAGGCGTACTACTGCGAAAAAAAATTTACGATAAATAAAAATCTTTCTGTTCCACTGGTTTGTACTAGGTTTGTACAGCGGTGTACCGTTCGAAGAAATTGTTTAACTATTTTGGTTTCCGATAAATATCTAAATAATCAAAGTATCGAGACATACTGCTGTGAAAAAAAAATTTGCGAAAAGTTAAAATCTCCCTGCTGTACCAGGTTGTACTAGGTTTGTACTGCGTTGTACCGTTCGAAGAAATGTTTAACTCTTTTGGTTTCCGAGAAATATCCAAATAATCTAAGTCGAAGACTGTCAAGTCGTACTACTGAGAAAACAAATTTACGAAAATTTAAAATCGCTCTGCTGTACCGGTTTATACTAGGTTTGTACAGCGGTGTACCGTTCGATGAAATTGCTTAACTCTTTTGGTTTCCGAGAAATATCTAAATATTCAAAGTATCGAGACGTACTGCTGTGAAAAAAAATTTGCGAAAAATTAAAATCTCCCTACTCTACACGTTTGTACTAGGTTTGTACCGCGTTGTGCCGTTCGAAGAAATTGTTTAACTCTTTTGGTTTCCGAGAAATATCCAAATAATCAAAGTATCGAGCCATACCACTGAGAAAAAAATTTGCGACAAATTAAATTCTCCCTGCTGTACCAGTTTGTACTAGGATTGTACCGCGTTGTGCCGTTCGAAGAAATTGTTTAACTCTTTTGGTTTCCGAGAAATATCCAAATAATCAAAGTATCGAGCCATACCACTGAGAGAAAAATTTGCGACAAATTAAAATCTCCCTGCTGTACCAGTTTGTACTAGGTTTGTATCGCGTTGTGCCGTTCGAAGAAATTGTTTAACTCTTTTGGATTCCGAGAAATAATCAAATAACCAAAGTCGAGGACTGTCGAGGCGTACTACCGAGAAAAAAAATTTGCGAGAAATTAAAATCTCTCTGCTGTACCGGTTTGTAGTAGGTTTGTATCGCGTTGTACCGTTCGAAGAAATGTTTAACTCTTTTGGTTTCCGAGAAATATCCAAATAATCAAAGTCGAAGACTGTCGAGTCGTACTTCTGAGAAAACAAATTTACGAAAATTTAAAATCTCCCCGCTGTACCAGTTTGTACTAGGTTTGTACCGCGTTGTACCGTTCGAAGAATTTGTTTAACTCATTTGGTTTCCTAGAAATATTCAAATAACCAAAGTCGGAGACTGTCGAGTCGTACTATTGAGAAAACAAATTTACGAAAATTTAAAATCTCCCTGCTGTACCAGTTTGTACTAGGTTTGTACCGCGTTGTACCGTTCGAAGAATTTGTTTAACTCATTTGGTTTCCTAGAAATATTCAAATAATCAAAGTCGAAGACTGTCGAGTCGTACTACTGAGAAAACAAATTTACGAAAATTTAAAATCTCCCTGCTGTACCAGTTTGTACTAGGTTTGTACCCCGTTGTACCGTTCGAAGAATTTGTTTAACTCATTTGGTTTCCGAGAAATATCCAAATAATCAAAGTCCAAGTCTGTCAAGTCGTACTACTGAGAAAACAAATTTACGAAAATTTAAAATCGCTCTGCTGTACCGGTTTATACTAGGTTTGTACAGCGGTGTACCGTTCGATGAAATTGCTTAACTCTTTTGGTTTCCGAGAAATATCTAAATAATCAAAGTATCGAGACGTACTGCTGTGAAAAAAAAATTTGCGAAAAATTAAAATCTCCCTACTGTACCCGTTTGTACTAGGTTTGTACCGCGTTATGCCGTTCGAAGAAATTGTTTAACTCTTTTGGTTTCCGAGAAATATCCAAGTAATCAAAGTATCGAGCCATACCACTGAGAAAAAAATTTGCGACAAATTAAAATCTCCCTGCTGTACCAGTTTGTACTCGGTTTGTATCGCGTTGTGCCGTTCGAAGAAATTGTTTAACTCTTTTGGTTTCCGAGAAATTTCCAAATAACCAAAGTCGAGGAAAGTCGAGTCGTACTACTGACAAAAAATAATTACGAAAAATTAATATCGCTCTGCTGTACCGGTTTGTGCTAGGTTTGTATGGCGTTGTGCCGTTCGAAGAAATTCTTTAACTCATTTGGTTTCCTAGAAATATTCAAATAACCAAAGTCGAGGACTGTCGAGTCGTACTACCGAGAAAAAAAATTTGCGAGAAATTAAAATCTCTCTGCTGTACCGGTTTGTACTAGGTTTGTACCGCGTTGTACCGTTCGAAGAAATGTTTAACTCTTTTGGTTTCCGAGAAATATCCAAATAATCAAAATATCGAGTCGTACTACTGTGAAAAAAATTTGCGAAAAAATTAAATTCTCCCTGCTGTACCAGTTTGTACTAGGTTTGTACCGCGTTGTACCGTTCGAAGAATTTGTTTAACTCATTTGGTTTCCTAGAAATATTCAAATAACCAAAGTCGAGGAAAGTCGAGTCGTACTACTGAGAAAAAAAAATTACGAAAAATAAAAATCTCTCTGCTGTACTAGTTTGTACTAGGTTTGTAGCGCGTTGTGCCGTTCGAAGAAATTGTTTAATTCTTTTGGTTTCCGAGAAATATCCAAATAACCAAAGTCGAGGAAAGTCGAGTCGTACTACTGCCAAAAAATAATTACGAAAAATTAATATCGCTCTGCTGTACCGGTTTGTACTAGGTTTGTATCGCGTTGTACCGTTCGAAGAAATTCTTTAACTCTTTTGGTTTCCGAGAAATAATCAAATATCCAAAGTCGAGGACTGTCGAGGCGTATTACTGCGAAAAAAAATTTACGATAAATATAAATCTTTCTGTTCCACTGGTTTGTACTAGGTTTGTACAGCGGTGTACCGTTCGAAGAAATTGTTTAACTATTTTGGTTTCCGATAAATATCTAAATAATCAAAGTATCGAGACATACTGCTGTGAAAAAAAAATTTGCGAAAAGTTAAAATCTCCCTGCTGTACCAGGTTGTACTAGGTTTGTACTGCGATGTACCGTTCGAAGAAATGTTTAACTCTTTTGGTTTCCGAGAAATATCCAAGTAATCAAAGTATCGAGCCATACCACTGAGAAAAAAATTTGCGACAAATTAAAATCTCCCTGCTGTACCAGTTTGTACTAGGTTTGTACCCCGTTGTACCGTTCGAAGAATTTGTTTAACTCATTTGGTTTCCGAGAAATATCCAAATAATCAAAGTCCAAGTCTGTCAAGTCGTACTACTGAGAAAACAAATTTACGAAAATTTAAAATCGCTCTGCTGTACCGGTTTATACTAGGTTTGTACAGCGGTGTACCGTTCGATGAAATTGCTTAACTCTTTTGGTTTCCGAGAAATATCTAAATATTCAAAGTATCGAGACGTACTGCTGTGAAAAAAAATTTGCGAAAAATTAAAATCTCCCTACTCTACCCGTTTGTACTAGGTTTGTACCGCGTTGTGCCGTTCGAAGAAATTGTTTAACTCTTTTGGTTTCCGAGAAATATCCAAATAATCAAAGTATCGAGCCATACCACTGGGAAAAAAATTTGCGACAAATTAAATTCTCCCTGCTGTACCAGTTTGTACTAGGTTTGTACCGCGTTGTGCCGTTCGAAGAAATTGTTTAACTCTTTTGGTTTCCGAGAAATATCCAAATAATCAAAGTATCGAGCCATACCACTGAGAAAAAAATTTGCGACAAATTAAAATCTCCCTGCTGTACCAGTTTGTACAAGGTTTGTACCGCGTTGTGCCGTTCGAAGAAATTGTTTAACTCTTTTGGTTTCCGAGAAATATCCAAATAATCAAAGTATAGAGCCATACCACTGAGAAAAAAATTTGCGACAAATTAAAATCTCCCTGCTGTACCAGTTTGTACTAGGTTTGTATCGCGTTGTGCCGTTCGAAGAAATTGTTTAACTCTTTTGGTTTCCGAGAAATAATCAAATAACCAAAGTCGAGGACTGTCGAGGCGTACTACTGAGAAAAAAAATTTACGAAAAATAAAAATCTTTCTGTTCCACTGGTTTGTACTAGGTTTGTACAGCGTTGTACCGTTCGAAGAAATTCTTTAACTCATTTGTTTTCCTAGAAATATTCAAATAACCAAAGTCGAGGACTGACGAGTCGTACTACCGAGAAAAAATTTGCGAGAAATTAAAATCTCTCTGCTCTACCGGTTTGTACTAGGTTTGTATCGCGTTGTACCGTTCGAAGAAATGTTTAACTCTTTTGGTTTCCGAGAAATATCCAAATAATCAAAGTCCAAGTCTGTCAAGTCGTACTACTGAGAAAACAAATTTACGAAAATTTAAAATCGCTCTGCTGTACCGGTTTATACTAGGTTTGTACAGCGGTGTACCGTTCGATGAAATTGCTTAACTCTTTTGGTTTCCGAGAAATATTCAAATAATCAAAGTCGAAGACTGTCGAGTCGTACTACTGAGAAAACAAATTTACGAAAATTTAAAATCTCCCTGCTGTACCAGTTTGTACTAGGTTTGTACCCCGTTGTACCGTTCGAAGAATTTGTTTAACTCATTTGGTTTCCGAGAAATATCCAAATAATCAAAGTCCAAGTCTGTCAAGTCGTACTACTGAGAAAAAAAATTTACGAAAATTTAAAATCGCTCTGCTGTACCGGTTTATACTAGGTTTGTACAGCGGTGTACCGTTCGATGAAATTGCTTAACTCTTTTGGTTTCCGAGAAATATCTAAATAATCAAAGTATCGAGACGTACTGCTGTGAAAAAAAATTTGCGAAAAATTAAAATCTCCCTACTGTACCAGTTTGTACTAGGTTTGTACCGCGTTGTACCGTTCGAAGAAATGTTTAACTCTTTTGGTTTCCGAGAAATATCCAAATAATCAAAATATCGAGTCGTACTACTGTGAAAAAAATTTGCGAAAAAATTAAATTCTCCCTGCTGTACCAGTTTGTACTAGGTTTGTACCGCGTTGTACCGTTCGAAGAATTTGTTTAACTCATTTGGTTTCCTAGAAATATTCAAATAACCAAAGTCGAGGACTGTCGAGTCGTACTACCGAGAAAAAAAATTTGCGAGAAATGAAAATCTCTCTGCTGTACCGGTTTGTACTAGGTTTGTACCGCGATGCACCGTTCGAAGAACTTGTTTACCTGTTTTGGTTTCCGAGAAATATCCAAATAATCAAAGTCGAAGACTGTCGAGTCGCACTACTGGGAAAAAAAATTTACGAGAAATTAAAATCTCTCTGCTGTACCGGTTTGTACTAGGTTTGTACCGCGTTGTACCGTTCGAAGAAATGTTTAACTCTTTTGGTTTCCGAGAAATATCCAAATAATCAAAGTCGAAGACTGTCGAGTCGTACTACTAAGAAAACAAATTTACGAAAATTCAAAATCGCTCTGCTGTACCGGATTATACTAGGTTTGTACCGCGTTGTACCGTTCGAAAAAATTGTTTAACTCTTTTTGTTTCCGAGAAATATCCATATAACCAAAGTTGAGGAAAGTCGAGTCGTACTACTGAGAAAAAAATTTACGAAAAAAGAATCTCTCTGCTGTACCGGTTTGTACTAGGATTGTACCGCGTTGTACCGTTCGAAGAAATTGTTTGACTGTTTTGGTTTCCGAGAAATATCCAAATAACCAAAGTATCGAGTCGTACTATTGAGAAAAAAAATTTACGAAAAATAAACATCTCTCTGTTGCACTGGTTTGTACTAGGTTTGTACAGCGGTGTACCGTTCGAAGAAATTGTTGAACTCTTTTGGTTTCCGAGATATATCTAAATAATCAAAGTCGGGGACTGTCGAGGCGTACTACTGCGAAAAAAAATTTACGATAAATAAAAATCTTTCTGTTCCACTGGTTTGTACTAGGTTTGTACAGCGGTGTACCGTTCGAAGAAATTGTTTAACTATTTTGGTTTCCGATAAATATCTAAATAATCAAAGTATCGAGATTTACTGCTGTGAAAAAAAAATTTGCGAAAAGTTAAAATCTCCCTGCTGTACCAGGTTGTACTAGGTTTGTACTGCGTTGTACCGTTCGAAGAAATGTTTAACTCTTTTGGTTTCCGAGAAATATCCAAATAATCAAAGTCGAAGACTGTCGAGTCGTACTACTGAGAAAACAAATTTACGAAAATTTAAAATCTCCCTGCTGTACCAGTTTGTACTAGGTTTGTACCCCGTTGTACCGTTCGAAGAATTTGTTTAACTCATTTGGTTTCCGAGAAATATCCAAATAATCAAAGTCCAAGTCTGTCAAGTCGTACTACTCAGAAAACAAATTTACGAAAATTTAAAATCGCTCTGCTGTTCCGGTTTATACTAGGTTTGTACAGCGGTGTACCGTTCGATGAAATTGCTTAACTCTTTTGGTTTCCGAGAAATATCTAAATATTCAAAGTATCGAGACGTACTGCTGTGAAAAAAAATTTGCGAAAAATTAAAATCTCCCTACTCTACCCGTTTGTACTAGGTTTGTACCACGTTGTGCCGTTCGAAGAAATTGTTTAACTCTTTTGGTTTCCGAGAAATATCCAAATAATCAAAGTATCGAGCCATACTACTGAGAAAAAAATTTGCGACAAATTAAATTCTCCCTGCTGTACCAGTTTGTACTAGGTTTGTACCGCGTTGTACCGTTCGAAGAATTTGTTTAACTCATTTGGTTTCCTAGAAATATTCAAATAATCAAAGTCGAAGACTGTCGAGTCGTACTACTGAGAAAACAAATTTACGAAAATTTAAAATCTCCCGGCTGTACCAGTTTGTACTAGGTTTGTACCCCGTTGTACCGTTCGAAGAATTTGTTTAACTCATTTGGTTTCCGAGAAATATCCAAATAATCAAAGTCCAAGTCTGTCAAGTCGTACTACTCAGAAAACAAATTTACGAAAATTTAAAATCGCTCTGCTGTACCGGTTTATACTAGGTTTGTACAGCGGTGTACCGTTCGATGAAATTGCTTAACTCTTTTGGTTTCCGAGAAATATCTAAATAATCAAAGTATCGAGACGTACTGCTGTGAAAAAAAATTTGCGAAAAATTAAAATCTCCCTGCTGTACCAGTTTGTACTAGGTTTGTACCGCGTTGTGCCGTTCGAAGAAATTGTTTAACTCTTTTGGTTTCCGAGAAATATCCAAATAATCAAAGTATCGAGCCATACCACTGAGAAAAAAATTTGCGACAAATTAAAATCTCCCTGCTGTACCAGTTTGTACTAGGTTTGTATCGCGTTGTGCCGTTCGAAGAAATTGTTTAACTCTTTTGATTTCCGAGAAATAATCAAATAACCAAAGTCGAGGACTGTCGAGGCGTACTACTGAGAAAAAAAATTTACGAAAAGTAAAAATCTTTCTGTTCCACTGGTTTGTACTAGGTTTGTACAGCGTTGTACCGTTCGAAGAAATTCTTTAACTCATTTGTTTTCCTAGAAATATTCAAATAACCAAAGTCGAGGACTGACGAGTCGTACTACCGAGAAAAAATTTGCGAGAAATGAAAATCTCTCTGCTGTACCGGTTTGTACTAGGTTTATATCGCGTTGTACCGTTCGAAGAAATGTTTAACTCTTTTGGTTTCCGAGAAATATCCAAATAATCAAAGTCCAAGTCTGTCAAGTCGTACTACTGAGAAAACAAATTTACGAAAATTTAAAATCGCTCTGCTGTACCGGTTTATACTAGGTTTGTACAGCGGTGTACCGTTCGATGAAATTGCTTAACTCTTTTGGTTTCCGAGAAATATTCAAATAATCAAAGTCGAAGACTGTCGAGTCGTACTACTGAGAAAACAAATTTACGAAAATTTAAAATCTCCCTGCTGTACCAGTTTGTACTAGGTTTGTACCCCGTTGTACCGTTCGAAGAATTTGTTTAACTCATTTGGTTTCCGAGAAATATCCAAATAATCAAAGTCCAAGTCTGTCAAGTCGTACTACTGAGAAAACAAATTTACGAAAATTTAAAATCGCTCTGCTGTACCGGTTTATACTAGGTTTGTACAGCGGTGTACCGTTCGATGAAATTGCTTAACTCTTTTGGTTTCCGAGAAATATCTAAATAATCAAAGTATCGAGACGTACTGCTGTGAAAAAAAATTTGCGAAAAATTAAAATCTCCCTACTGTACCAGTTTGTACTAGGTTTGTACCGCGTTGTACCGTTCGAAGAAATGTTTAACTCTTTTGGTTTCCGAGAAATATCCAAATAATCAAAATATCGAGTCGTACTACTGTGAAAAAAATTTGCGAAAAAATTAAATTCTCCCTGCTGTACCAGTTTGTACTAGGTTTGTACCGCGTTGTACCGTTCGAAGAATTTGTTTAACTCATTTGGTTTCCTAGAAATATTCAAATAACCAAAGTCGAGGACTGTCGAGTCGTACTACCGAGAAAAAAAATTTGCGAGAAATGAAAATCTCTCTGCTGTACCGGTTTGTACTAGGTTTGTACCGCGATGCACCGTTCGAAGAACTTGTTTACCTGTTTTGGTTTCCGAGAAATATCCAAATAATCAAAGTCGAAGACTGTCGAGTCGCACTACTGGGAAAAAAAATTTACGAGAAATTAAAATCTCTCTGCTGTACCGGTTTGTACTAGGTTTGTACCGCGTTGTACCGTTCGAAGAAATGTTTAACTCTTTTGGTTTCCGAGAAATATCCAAATAATCAAAGTCGAAGACTGTCGAGTCGTACTACTAAGAAAACAAATTTACGAAAATTCAAAATCGCTCTGCTGTACCGGATTATACTAGGTTTGTACCGCGTTGTACCGTTCGAAAAAATTGTTTAACTCTTTTTGTTTCCGAGAAATATCCATATAACCAAAGTTGAGGAAAGTCGAGTCGTACTACTGAGAAAAAAATTTACGAAAAAAGAATCTCTCTGCTGTACCGGTTTGTACTAGGATTGTACCGCGTTGTACCGTTCGAAGAAATTGTTTGACTGTTTTGGTTTCCGAGAAATATCCAAATAACCAAAGTATCGAGTCGTACTATTGAGAAAAAAAATTTACGAAAAATAAACATCTCTCTGTTGCACTGGTTTGTACTAGGTTTGTACAGCGGTGTACCGTTCGAAGAAATTGTTGAACTCTTTTGGTTTCCGAGATATATCTAAATAATCAAAGTCGGGGACTGTCGAGGCGTACTACTGCGAAAAAAAATTTACGATAAATAAAAATCTTTCTGTTCCACTGGTTTGTACTAGGTTTGTACAGCGGTGTACCGTTCGAAGAAATTGTTTAACTATTTTGGTTTCCGATAAATATCTAAATAATCAAAGTATCGAGATTTACTGCTGTGAAAAAAAAATTTGCGAAAAGTTAAAATCTCCCTGCTGTACCAGGTTGTACTAGGTTTGTACTGCGTTGTACCGTTCGAAGAAATGTTTAACTCTTTTGGTTTCCGAGAAATATCCAAATAATCAAAGTCGAAGACTGTCGAGTCGTACTACTGAGAAAACAAATTTACGAAAATTTAAAATCTCCCTGCTGTACCAGTTTGTACTAGGTTTGTACCCCGTTGTACCGTTCGAAGAATTTGTTTAACTCATTTGGTTTCCGAGAAATATCCAAATAATCAAAGTCCAAGTCTGTCAAGTCGTACTACTCAGAAAACAAATTTACGAAAATTTAAAATCGCTCTGCTGTTCCGGTTTATACTAGGTTTGTACAGCGGTGTACCGTTCGATGAAATTGCTTAACTCTTTTGGTTTCCGAGAAATATCTAAATATTCAAAGTATCGAGACGTACTGCTGTGAAAAAAAATTTGCGAAAAATTAAAATCTCCCTACTCTACCCGTTTGTACTAGGTTTGTACCACGTTGTGCCGTTCGAAGAAATTGTTTAACTCTTTTGGTTTCCGAGAAATATCCAAATAATCAAAGTATCGAGCCATACTACTGAGAAAAAAATTTGCGACAAATTAAATTCTCCCTGCTGTACCAGTTTGTACTAGGTTTGTACCGCGTTGTACCGTTCGAAGAATTTGTTTAACTCATTTGGTTTCCTAGAAATATTCAAATAATCAAAGTCGAAGACTGTCGAGTCGTACTACTGAGAAAACAAATTTACGAAAATTTAAAATCTCCCGGCTGTACCAGTTTGTACTAGGTTTGTACCCCGTTGTACCGTTCGAAGAATTTGTTTAACTCATTTGGTTTCCGAGAAATATCCAAATAATCAAAGTCCAAGTCTGTCAAGTCGTACTACTCAGAAAACAAATTTACGAAAATTTAAAATCGCTCTGCTGTACCGGTTTATACTAGGTTTGTACAGCGGTGTACCGTTCGATGAAATTGCTTAACTCTTTTGGTTTCCGAGAAATATCTAAATAATCAAAGTATCGAGACGTACTGCTGTGAAAAAAAATTTGCGAAAAATTAAAATCTCCCTGCTGTACCAGTTTGTACTAGGTTTGTACCGCGTTGTGCCGTTCGAAGAAATTGTTTAACTCTTTTGGTTTCCGAGAAATATCCAAATAATCAAAGTATCGAGCCATACCACTGAGAAAAAAATTTGCGACAAATTAAAATCTCCCTGCTGTACCAGTTTGTACTAGGTTTGTATCGCGTTGTGCCGTTCGAAGAAATTGTTTAACTCTTTTGATTTCCGAGAAATAATCAAATAACCAAAGTCGAGGACTGTCGAGGCGTACTACTGAGAAAAAAAATTTACGAAAAGTAAAAATCTTTCTGTTCCACTGGTTTGTACTAGGTTTGTACAGCGTTGTACCGTTCGAAGAAATTCTTTAACTCATTTGTTTTCCTAGAAATATTCAAATAACCAAAGTCGAGGACTGACGAGTCGTACTACCGAGAAAAAATTTGCGAGAAATGAAAATCTCTCTGCTGTACCGGTTTGTACTAGGTTTATATCGCGTTGTACCGTTCGAAGAAATGTTTAACTCTTTTGGTTTCCGAGAAATATCCAAATAATCAAAGTCCAAGTCTGTCAAGTCGTACTACTGAGAAAACAAATTTACGAAAATTTAAAATCGCTCTGCTGTACCGGTTTATACTAGGTTTGTACAGCGGTGTACCGTTCGATGAAATTGCTTAACTCTTTTGGTTTCCGAGAAATATTCAAATAATCAAAGTCGAAGACTGTCGAGTCGTACTACTGAGAAAACAAATTTACGAAAATTTAAAATCTCCCTGCTGTACCAGTTTGTACTAGGTTTGTACCCCGTTGTACCGTTCGAAGAATTTGTTTAACTCATTTGGTTTCCGAGAAATATCCAAATAATCAAAGTCCAAGTCTGTCAAGTCGTACTACTGAGAAAACAAATTTACGAAAATTTAAAATCGCTCTGCTGTACCAGTTTGTACTAGGTTTGTACCGCGTTGTACCGTTCGAAGAAATGTTTAACTCTTTTGGTTTCCGAGAAATATCCAAATAATCAAAATATCGAGTCGTACTACTGTGAAAAAAATTTGCGAAAAAATTAAATTCTCCCTGCTGTACCAGTTTGTACTAGGTTTGTACCGCGTTGTACCGTTCGAAGAATTTGTTTAACTCATTTGGTTTCCTAGAAATATTCAAATAACCAAAGTCGAGGACTGTCGAGTCGTACTCCCGAGAAAAAAAATTTGCGAGAAATGAAAATCTCTCTGCTGTACCGGTTTGTACTAGGTTTGTACCGCGATGCACCGTTCGAAGAGCTTGTTTACCTGTTTTGGTTTCCGAGAAATATCCAAATAATCAAAGTCGAAGACTGTCGAGTCGTACTACTAAGAAAACAAATTTACGAAAATTCAAAATCGCTCTGCTGTACCGGATTATACTAGGTTTGTACCGCGTTGTACCGTTCGAAAAAATTGTTTAACTCTTTTTGTTTCCGAGAAATATCCATATAACCAAAGTTGAGGAAAGTCGAGTCGTACTACTGAGAAAAAAATTTACGAAAAAAGAATCTCTCTGCTGTACCGGTTTGTACTAGGATTGTACCGCGTTGTACCGTTCGAAGAAATTGTTTGACTGTTTTGGTTTCCGAGAAATATCCAAATAATCAAAGTATCGAGCCATACCACTGAGAAAAAAATTTGCGACAAATTAAAATCTCCCTGCTGTACCAGTTTGTACTAGGTTTGTATCGCGTTGTGCCGTTCGAAGCAATTGTTTAACTCTTTTGGTTTCCGAGAAATTTCCAAATAACCAAAGTCGAGGAAAGTCGAGTCGTACTACTGACAAAAAATAATTACGAAAAATTAATATCGCTCTGCTGTACCGGTTTGTACTAGGTTTGTATCGCGTTGTGACGTTCGAAGAAATTCTTTAACTCATTTGGTTTCCTAGAAATATTCAAATAACCAAAGTCGAGGACTGTCGAGTCGTACTACCGAGAAAAAAAATTTGCGAGAAATTAAAATCTCTCTGCTGTACCGGTTTGTACTAGGTTTGTACCGCGTTGTACCGTTCGAAGAAATGTTTAACTCTTTTGGTTTCCGAGAAATATCCAAATAATCAAAATATCGAGTCGTACTACTGTGAAAAAAATTTGCGAAAAAATTAAATTCTCCCTGCTGTACCAGTTTGTACTAGGTTTGTACCGCGTTGTACCGTTCGAAGAATTTGTTTAACTCATTTGGTTTCCTAGAAATATTCAAATAACCAAAGTCGAGGAAAGTCGAGTCGTACTACTGAGAAAAAAAAATTACGAAAAATAAAAATCTCTCTGCTGTACTAGTTTGTACTAGGTTTGTAGCGCGTTGTGCCGTTCGAAGAAATTGTTTAATTCTTTTGGTTTCCGAGAAATATCCAAATAACCAAAGTCGAGGAAAGTCGAGTCGTACTACTGCCAAAAAATAATTACGAAAAATTAATATCGCTCTGCTGTACCGGTTTGTACTAGGTTTGTATCGCGTTGTACCGTTCGAAGAAATTCTTTAACTCTTTTGGTTTCCGAGAAATAATCAAATATCCAAAGTCGAGGACTGTCGAGGCGTACTACTGCGAAAAAAAATTTACGATAAATATAAATCTTTCTGTTCCACTGGTTTGTACTAGGTTTGTACAGCGGTGTACCGTTCGAAGAAATTGTTTAACTATTTTGGTTTCCGATAAATATCTAAATAATCAAAGTATCGAGACATACTGCTGTGAAAAAAAAATTTGCGAAAAGTTAAAATCTCCCTGCTGTACCAGGTTGTACTAGGTTTGTACTGCGATGTACCGTTCGAAGAAATGTTTAACTCTTTTGGTTTCCGAGAAATATCCAAGTAATCAAAGTATCGAGCCATACCACTGAGAAAAAAATTTGCGACAAATTAAAATCTCCCTGCTGTACCAGTTTGTACTAGGTTTGTACCCCGTTGTACCGTTCGAAGAATTTGTTTAACTCATTTGGTTTCCGAGAAATATCCAAATAATCAAAGTCCAAGTCTGTCAAGTCGTACTACTGAGAAAACAAATTTACGAAAATTTAAAATCGCTCTGCTGTACCGGTTTATACTAGGTTTGTACAGCGGTGTACCGTTCGATGAAATTGCTTAACTCTTTTGGTTTCCGAGAAATATCTAAATATTCAAAGTATCGAGACGTACTGCTGTGAAACAAAATTTGCGAAAAATTAAAATCTCCCTACTCTACCCGTTTGTACTAGGTTTGTACCGCGTTGTGCCGTTCGAAGAAATTGTTTAACTCTTTTGGTTTCCGAGAAATATCCCAATAATCAAAGTATCGAGCCATACCACTGAGAAAAAAATTTGCGACAAATTAAATTCTCCCTGCTGTACCAGTTTGTACTAGGTTTGTACCGCGTTGTGCCGTTCGAAGAAATTGTTTAACTCTTTTGGTTTCCGAGAAATATCCAAATAATCAAAGTATCGAGCCATACCACTGAGAAAAAAATTTGCGACAAATTAAAATCTCCCTGCTGTACCAGTTTGTACTAGGTTTGTACCGCGTTGTGCCGTTCGAAGAAATTGTTTAACTCTTTTGGTTTCCGAGAAATATCCAAATAATCAAAGTCCAAGTCTGTCAAGTCGTACTACTGAGAAAAAAAATTTACGAAAAATAAAAATCTTTCTGTTCCACTGGTTTGTACTAGGTTTGTACAGCGTTGTACCGTTCGAAGAAATTCTTTAACTCATTTGTTTTCCTAGAAATATTCAAATAACCAAAGTCGAGGACTGTCGAGTCGTACTACCGAGAAAATATTTGCGAGAAATTAAAATCTCTCTGCTGTACCGGTTTGTACTAGGTTTGTATCGCGTTGTACCGTTCGAAGAAATGTTTAACTCTTTTGGTTTCCGAGAAATATCCAAATAATCAAAGTCCAAGTCTGTCAAGTCGTACTACTGAGAAAACAAATTTACGAAAATTTAAAATCTCCCTGCTGTACCAGTTTGTACTAGGTTTGTACCCCGTTGTACCGTTCGATGAAATTGCTTAACTCTTTTGGTTTCCGAGAAATATCTAAATATTCAAAGTATCGAGACGTACTGCTGTGAAAAAAAATTTGCGAAAAATTAAAATCTCCCTACTCTACCCGTTTGTACTAGGTTTGTACCGCGTTGTGCCGTTCGAAGAAATTGTTTAACTCTTTTGGTTTCCGAGAAATATCCAAATAATCAAAGTATCGAGCCATACCACTGAGAAAAAAATTTGCGACAAATTAAATTCTCCCTGCTGTACCAGTTTGTACTAGGTTTGTACCGCGTTGTGCCGTTCGAAGAAATTGTTTAACTCATTTGGTTTCCGAGAAATATCCAAATAATCAAAGTATCGAGCCATACCACTGAGAAAAAAATTTGCGACAAATTAAAATCTCCCTGCTGTACCAGTTTGTACTAGGTTTGTATCGCGTTGTGCCGATCGAAGAAATTGTTTAACTCTTTTGGTTTCCGAGAAATTTCCAAATAACCAAAGTCGAGGAAAGTCGAGTCGTACTACTGACAAAAAATAATTACGAAAAATTAATATCGCTCTGCTGTACCGGTTTGTACTAGGTTTGTATCGCGTTGTGCCGTTCGAAGAAATTGTTTAACTCTTTTGGTTTCCGAGAAATTTCCAAATAACCAAAGTCGAGGAAAGTCGAGTCGTACTACTGACAAAAAATAATTACGAAAAATTAATATCGCTCTGCTGTACCGGTTTGTACTAGGTTTGTATCGCGTTGTACCGTTCGAAGAAATTCTTTAACTCTTTTGGTTTCCGAGAAATAATCAAATATCCAAAGTCGAGGACTGTCGAGGCGTACTACTGCGAAAAAAAATTTACGATAAATAAAAATCTTTCTGTTCCACTGGTTTGTACTAGGTTTGTACAGCGGTGTACCGTTCGAAGAAATTGTTTAACTATTTTGGTTTCCGATAAATATCTAAATAATCAAAGTATCGAGACATACTGCTGTGAAAAAAAAATTTGCGAAAAGTTAAAATCTCCCTGCTGTACCAGGTTGTACTAGGTTTGTACTGCGTTGTACCGTTCGAAGAAATGTTTAACTCTTTTGGTTTCCGAGAAATATCCAAATAATCAAAGTCGAAGACTGTCGAGTCGTACTACTGAGAAAACAAATTTACGAAAATTTAAAATCTCCCTTCTGTACCAGTTTGTACTAGGTTTGTACCCCGTTGTACCGTTCGAAGAATTTGTTTAACTCATTTGGTTTCCGAGAAATATCCAAATAATCAAAGTCCAAGTCTGTCAAGTCGTACTACTGAGAAAACAAATTTACGAAAATTTAAAATCGCTCTGCTGTACCGGTTTATACTAGGTTTGTACAGCGGTGTACCGTTCGATGAAATTGCTTAACTCTTTTGGTTTCCGAGAAATATCTAAATATTCAAAGTATCGAGACGTACTGCTGTGAAAAAAAATTTGCGAAAAATTAAAATCTCCCTACTCTACCCGTTTGTACTAGGTTTGTACCGCGTTGTGCCGTTCGAAGAAATTGTTTAACTCTTTTGGTTTCCGAGAAATATCCAAATAATCAAAGTATCGAGCCATACCACTGGGAAAAAAATTTGCGACAAATTAAATTCTCCCTGCTGTACCAGTTTGTACTAGGTTTGTACCGCGTTGTGCCGTTCGAAGAAATTGTTTAACTCTTTTGGTTTCCGAGAAATATCCAAATAATCAAAGTATCGAGCCATACCACTGAGAAAAAAATTTGCGACAAATTAAAATCTCCCTGCTGTACCAGTTTGTACTAGGTTTGTACCGCGTTGTGCCGTTCGAAGAAATTGTTTAACTCTTTTGGTTTCCGAGAAATATCCAAATAATCAAAGTATAGAGCCATACCACTGAGAAAAAAATTTGCGACAAATTAAAATCTCCCTGCTGTACCAGTTTGTACTAGGTTTGTATCGCGTTGTGCCGTTCGAAGAAATTGTTTAACTCTTTTGGTTTCCGAGAAATAATCAAATAACCAAAGTCGAGGACTGTCGAGGCGTACTACTGAGAAAAAAAATTTACGAAAAATAAAAATCTTTCTGTTCCACTGGTTTGTACTAGGTTTGTACAGCGTTGTACCGTTCGAAGAAATTCTTTAACTCATTTGTTTTCCTAGAAATATTCAAATAACCAAAGTCGAGGACTGACGAGTCGTACTACCGAGAAAAAATTTGCGAGAAATTAAAATCTCTCTGCTCTACCGGTTTGTACTAGGTTTGTATCGCGTTGTACCGTTCGAAGAAATGTTTAACTCTTTTGGTTTCCGAGAAATATCCAAATAATCAAAGTCCAAGTCTGTCAAGTCGTACTACTGAGAAAACAAATTTACGAAAATTTAAAATCGCTCTGCTGTACCGGTTTATACTAGGTTTGTACAGCGGTGTACCGTTCGATGAAATTGCTTAACTCTTTTGGTTTCCGAGAAATATTCAAATAATCAAAGTCGAAGACTGTCGAGTCGTACTACTGAGAAAACAAATTTACGAAAATTTAAAATCTCCCTGCTGTACCAGTTTGTACTAGGTTTGTACCCCGTTGTACCGTTCGAAGAATTTGTTTAACTCATTTGGTTTCCGAGAAATATCCAAATAATCAAAGTCCAAGTCTGTCAAGTCGTACTACTGAGAAAACAAATTTACGAAAATTTAAAATCGCTCTGCTGTACCGGTTTATACTAGGTTTGTACAGCGGTGTACCGTTCGATGAAATTGCTTAACTCTTTTGGTTTCCGAGAAATATCTAAATAATCAAAGTATCGAGACGTACTGCTGTGAAAAAAAATTTGCGAAAAATTAAAATCTCCCTACTGTACCAGTTTGTACTAGGTTTGTACCGCGTTGTACCGTTCGAAGAAATGTTTAACTCTTTTGGTTTCCGAGAAATATCCAAATAATCAAAATATCGAGTCGTACTACTGTGAAAAAAATTTGCGAAAAAATTAAATTCTCCCTGCTGTACCAGTTTGTACTAGGTTTGTACCGCGTTGTACCGTTCGAAGAATTTGTTTAACTCATTTGGTTTCCTAGAAATATTCAAATAACCAAAGTCGAGGACTGTCGAGTCGTACTACCGAGAAAAAAAATTTGCGAGAAATGAAAATCTCTCTGCTGTACCGGTTTGTACTAGGTTTGTACCGCGATGCACCGTTCGAAGAACTTGTTTACCTGTTTTGGTTTCCGAGAAATATCCAAATAATCAAAGTCGAAGACTGTCGAGTCGCACTACTGGGAAAAAAAATTTACGAGAAATTAAAATCTCTCTGCTGTACCGGTTTGTACTAGGTTTGTACCGCGTTGTACCGTTCGAAGAAATGTTTAACTCTTTTGGTTTCCGAGAAATATCCAAATAATCAAAGTCGAAGACTGTCGAGTCGTACTACTAAGAAAACAAATTTACGAAAATTCAAAATCGCTCTGCTGTACCGGATTATACTAGGTTTGTACCGCGTTGTACCGTTCGAAAAAATTGTTTAACTCTTTTTGTTTCCGAGAAATATCCATATAACCAAAGTTGAGGAAAGTCGAGTCGTACTACTGAGAAAAAAATTTACGAAAAAAGAATCTCTCTGCTGTACCGGTTTGTACTAGGATTGTACCGCGTTGTACCGTTCGAAGAAATTGTTTGACTGTTTTGGTTTCCGAGAAATATCCAAATAACCAAAGTATCGAGTCGTACTATTGAGAAAAAAAATTTACGAAAAATAAACATCTCTCTGTTGCACTGGTTTGTACTAGGTTTGTACAGCGGTGTACCGTTCGAAGAAATTGTTGAACTCTTTTGGTTTCCGAGATATATCTAAATAATCAAAGTCGGGGACTGTCGAGGCGTACTACTGCGAAAAAAAATTTACGATAAATAAAAATCTTTCTGTTCCACTGGTTTGTACTAGGTTTGTACAGCGGTGTACCGTTCGAAGAAATTGTTTAACTATTTTGGTTTCCGATAAATATCTAAATAATCAAAGTATCGAGATTTACTGCTGTGAAAAAAAAATTTGCGAAAAGTTAAAATCTCCCTGCTGTACCAGGTTGTACTAGGTTTGTACTGCGTTGTACCGTTCGAAGAAATGTTTAACTCTTTTGGTTTCCGAGAAATATCCAAATAATCAAAGTCGAAGACTGTCGAGTCGTACTACTGAGAAAACAAATTTACGAAAATTTAAAATCTCCCTGCTGTACCAGTTTGTACTAGGTTTGTACCCCGTTGTACCGTTCGAAGAATTTGTTTAACTCATTTGGTTTCCGAGAAATATCCAAATAATCAAAGTCCAAGTCTGTCAAGTCGTACTACTCAGAAAACAAATTTACGAAAATTTAAAATCGCTCTGCTGTTCCGGTTTATACTAGGTTTGTACAGCGGTGTACCGTTCGATGAAATTGCTTAACTCTTTTGGTTTCCGAGAAATATCTAAATATTCAAAGTATCGAGACGTACTGCTGTGAAAAAAAATTTGCGAAAAATTAAAATCTCCCTACTCTACCCGTTTGTACTAGGTTTGTACCACGTTGTGCCGTTCGAAGAAATTGTTTAACTCTTTTGGTTTCCGAGAAATATCCAAATAATCAAAGTATCGAGCCATACTACTGAGAAAAAAATTTGCGACAAATTAAATTCTCCCTGCTGTACCAGTTTGTACTAGGTTTGTACCGCGTTGTACCGATCGAAGAATTTGTTTAACTCATTTGGTTTCCTAGAAATATTCAAATAATCAAAGTCGAAGACTGTCGAGTCGTACTACTGAGAAAACAAATTTACGAAAATTTAAAATCTCCCTGCTGTACCAGTTTGTACTAGGTTTGTACCCCGTTGTACCGTTCGAAGAATTTGTTTAACTCATTTGGTTTCCGAGAAATATCCAAATAATCATAGTCCAAGTCTGTCAAGTCGTACTACTCAGAAAACAAATTTACGAAAATTTAAAATCGCTCTGCTGTACCGGTTTATACTAGGTTTGTACAGCGGTGTACCGTTCGATGAAATTGCTTAACTCTTTTGGTTTCCGAGAAATATCTAAATAATCAAAGTATCGAGACGTACTGCTGTGAAAAAAAATTTGCGAAAAATTAAAATCTCCCTGCTGTACCAGTTTGTACTAGGTTTGTACCGCGTTGTGCCGTTCGAAGAAATTGTTTAACTCTTTTGGTTTCCGAGAAATATCCAAATAATCAAAGTATCGAGCCATACCACTGAGAAAAAAATTTGCGACAAATTAAAATCTCCCTGCTGTACCAGTTTGTACTAGGTTTGTATCGCGTTGTGCCGTTCGAAGAAATTGTTTAACTCTTTTGATTTCCGAGAAATAATCAAATAACCAAAGTCGAGGACTGTCGAGGCGTACTACTGAGAAAAAAAATTTACGAAAAGTAAAAATCTTTCTGTTCCACTGGTTTGTACTAGGTTTGTACAGCGTTGTACCGTTCGAAGAAATTCTTTAACTCATTTGTTTTCCTAGAAATATTCAAATAACCAAAGTCGAGGACTGACGAGTCGTACTACCGAGAAAAAATTTGCGAGAAATTAAAATCTCTCTGCTGTACCGGTTTGTACTAGGTTTATATCGCGTTGTACCGTTCGAAGAAATGTTTAACTCTTTTGGTTTCCGAGAAATATCCAAATAATCAAAGTCCAAGTCTGTCAAGTCGTACTACTGAGAAAACAAATTTACGAAAATTTAAAATCGCTCTGCTGTACCGGTTTATACTAGGTTTGTACAGCGGTGTACCGTTCGATGAAATTGCTTAACTCTTTTGGTTTCCGAGAAATATTCAAATAATCAAAGTCGAAGACTGTCGAGTCGTACTACTGAGAAAACAAATTTACGAAAATTTAAAATCTCCCTGCTGTACCAGTTTGTACTAGGTTTGTACCCCGTTGTACCGTTCGAAGAATTTGTTTAACTCATTTGGTTTCCGAGAAATATCCAAATAATCAAAGTCCAAGTCTGTCAAGTCGTACTACTGAGAAAACAAATTTACGAAAATTTAAAATCGCTCTGCTGTACCAGTTTGTACTAGGTTTGTACCGCGTTGTACCGTTCGAAGAAATGTTTAACTCTTTTGGTTTCCGAGAAATATCCAAATAATCAAAATATCGAGTCGTACTACTGTGAAAAAAATTTGCGAAAAAATTAAATTCTCCCTGCTGTACCAGTTTGTACTAGGTTTGTACCGCGTTGTACCGTTCGAAGAATTTGTTTAACTCATTTGGTTTCCTAGAAATATTCAAATAACCAAAGTCGAGGACTGTCGAGTCGTACTACCGAGAAAAAAAATTTGCGAGAAATGAAAATCTCTCTGCTGTACCGGTTTGTACTAGGTTTGTACCGCGATGCACCGTTCGAAGAGCTTGTTTACCTGTTTTGGTTTCCGAGAAATATCCAAATAATCAAAGTCGAAGACTGTCGAGTCGTACTACTAAGAAAACAAATTTACGAAAATTCAAAATCGCTCTGCTGTACCGGATTATACTAGGTTTGTACCGCGTTGTACCGTTCGAAAAAATTGTTTAACTCTTTTTGTTTCCGAGAAATATCCATATAACCAAAGTTGAGGAAAGTCGAGTCGTACTACTGAGAAAAAAATTTACGAAAAAAGAATCTCTCTGCTGTACCGGTTTGTACTAGGATTGTACCGCGTTGTACCGTTCGAAGAAATTGTTTGACTGTTTTGGTTTCCGAGAAATATCCAAATAATCAAAGTATCGAGCCATACCACTGAGAAAAAAATTTGCGACAAATTAAAATCTCCCTGCTGTACCAGTTTGTACTAGGTTTGTATCGCGTTGTGCCGTTCGAAGCAATTGTTTAACTCTTTTGGTTTCCGAGAAATTTCCAAATAACCAAAGTCGAGGAAAGTCGAGTCGTACTACTGACAAAAAATAATTACGAAAAATTAATATCGCTCTGCTGTACCGGTTTGTACTAGGTTTGTATCGCGTTGTGACGTTCGAAGAAATTCTTTAACTCATTTGGTTTCCTAGAAATATTCAAATAACCAAAGTCGAGGACTGTCGAGTCGTACTACCGAGAAAAAAAATTTGCGAGAAATTAAAATCTCTCTGCTGTACCGGTTTGAACTAGGTTTGTACCGCGTTGTACCGTTCGAAGAAATGTTTAACTCTTTTGGTTTCCGAGAAATATCCAAATAATCAAAATATCGAGTCGTACTACTGTGAAAAAAATTTGCGAAAAAATTAAATTCTCCCTGCTGTACCAGTTTGTACTAGGTTTGTATCGCGTTGTGCCGTTCGAAGAAATTGTTTAACTCTTTTGGTTTCCGAGAAATTTCCAAATAACCAAAGTCGAGGAAAGTCGAGTCGTACTACTGACAAAAAATAATTACGAAAAATGAATATCGCTCTGCTGTACCGGTTTGTACTAGGTTTGTATCGCGTTGTGCCGTTCGAAGAAATTGTTTAACTCTTTTGGTTTCCGAGAAATTTCCAAATAACCAAAGTCGAGGAAAGTCGAGTCGTACTACTGACAAAAAATAATTACGAAAAATTAATATCGCTCTGCTGTACCGGTTTGTACTAGGTTTGTATCGCGTTGTGCCGTTCGAAGAAATTCTTTAACTCATTTGGTTTCCTAGAAATATTCAAATAACCAAAGTCGAGGACTGTCGAGTCGTACTACCGAGAAAAAAAATTTACGAAAAATAAAAATCTTTCTGTTCCACTGGTTTGTACTAGGTTTGTACCGCGTTGTGCCGTTCGAAGAAATTGTTTAACTCTTTTGGTTTCCGAGAAATATCCAAATAATCAAAGTATCGAGCCATACCACTGAGAAAAAAATTTGCGACAAATTAAAATCTCCCTGCTGTACCAGTTTGTACTAGGTTTGTACCGCGTTGTGCCGTTCGAAGAAATTGTTTAACTCTTTTGGTTTCCGAGAAATATCCAAATAATCAAAGTATCGAGCCATACCACTGAGAAAAAAATTTGCGACAAATTAAAATCTCCCTGCTGTACCAGTTTGTACTAGGTTTGTATCGCGTTGTGCCGTTCGAAGAAATTGTTTAACTCTTTTGGTTTCCGAGAAATAATCAAATAACCAAAGTCGAGGACTGTCGAGGCGTACTACTGAGAAAAAAAATTTACGAAAAATAAAAATCTTTCTGTTCCACTGGTTTGTACTAGGTTTGTACAGCGTTGTACCGTTCGAAGAAATTCTTTAACTCATTTGTTTTCCTAGAAATATTCAAATAACCAAAGTCGAAGACTGTCGAGTCGTACTTCTGAGAAAAAAAATTTACGAAAAGTAAAAATCTTTCTGTTCCACTGGTTTGTACTAGGTTTGTACCGCGTTGTGCCGTTCGAAGAAATTGTTTAACTCTTTTGGTTTCCGAGAAATATCCAAATAATCAAAGTATCGAGCCATACCACTGAGAAAAAAATTTGCGACATATTAAAATCTCCCTGCTGTACCAGTTTGTACTAGGTTTGTACCGCGTTGTGCCGTTCGAAGAAATTGTTTAACTATTTTGGTTTCCGAGAAATATCCAAATAATCAAAGTATCGAGCCATACCACTGAGAAAAAAATTTGCGACAAATTAAAATCTCCCTGCTGTACCAGTTTGTACTAGGTTTGTACCGCGTTGTGCCGTTCGAAGAAATTGTTTAACTCTTTTGGTTTCCGAGAAATATCCAAATAATCAAAGTATCGAGCCATACCACTGAGAAAAAAATTTGCGACAAATTAAAATCTCCCTGCTGTACCAGTTTGTACTAGGTTTGTATCGCGTTGTGCCGTTCGAAGAAATTGTTTAACTCTTTTGGTTTCCGAGAAATAATCAAATAACCAAAGTCGAGGACTGTCGAGTCGTACTACTGAGAAAACAAATTTACGAAAATTTAAAATCTCCCTGCTGTACCAGTTTGTACTAGGTTTGTACCCCGTTGTACCGTTCGAAGAATTTGTTTAACTCATTTGGTTTCCGAGAAATATCCAAATAACCAAAGTCGAGGAATGTCGAGTCGTACTACTGACAAAAAATAATTACGAAAAATTAATATCGCTCTGCTGTACCGGTTTGTACTAGGTTTGTATCGCGTTGTACCGTTCGAAGAAATTCTTTAACTCTTTTGGTTACCGAGAAATAATCAAATATCCAAAGTCGAGGACTGTCGAGTCGTACTATTGAGAAAACAAATTTACGAAAATTTAAAATCTCCCAGCTGTACCAGTTTGTACTAGGTTTGTACCCCGTTGTACCGTTCGAAGAATTTGTTTAACTCATTTGGTTTCCTAGAAATATTCAAATAATCAAAGTCGAAGACTGTCGAGTCGTACTACTGAGAAAACAAATTTACGAAAATTTAAAATCTCCCTGCTGTACCAGTTTGTACTAGGTTTGTACCCCGTTGTACCGTTCGAAGAATTTGTTTAACTCATTTGGTTTCCGAGAAATATCCAAATAATCAAAGTCCAAGTCTGTCAAGTCGTACTACTGAGAAAACAAATTTACGAAAATTTAAAATCGCTCTGCTGTACCGGTTTATACTAGGTTTGTACAGCGGTGTACCGTTCGATGAAATTGCTTAACTCTTTTGGTTTCCGAGAAATATCTAAATAATCAAAGTATCGAGACGTACTGCTGTGAAAAAAAATTTGCGAAAAATTAAAATCTCCCTACTGTACCCGTTTGTACTAGGTTTGTACCGCGTTATGCCGTTCGAAGAAATTGTTTAACTCTTTTGGTTTCCGAGAAATATCCAAGTAATCAAAGTATCGAGCCATACCACTGAGAAAAAAATTTGCGACAAATTAAAATCTCCCTGCTGTACCAGTTTGTACTAGGTTTGTACCGCGTTGTACCGTTCGAAGAATTTGTTTAACTCATTTGGTTTCCGAGAAATATCCACATAATCAAAATATCGAGTCGTACCACTGTGAAAAAAAATTTGCGAAAAAATTAAATTCTCCCTGCTGTACCAGTTTGTACTAGGTTTCTACCGCGTTGTGCCGTTCGAAGAAATTGTTTAACTCTTTTGGTTTCCGAGAAATATCCAAATAATCAAAGTATCGAGCCATACCACTGAGAAAAAAATTTGCGACAAATTAAATTCTCCCTGCTGTACCAGTTTGTACTAGGTTTGTACCGCGTTGTGCCGTTCGAAGAAATTGCTTAACTCTTTTGGTTTCCGAGAAATATCTAAATATTCAAAGTATCGAGACGTACCGCTGTGAAAAAAAATTTGCGAAAAATTAAAATCTCCCTACTCTACCCGTTTGTACTAGGTTTGTACCGCGTTGTGCCGTTCGAAGAAATTGTTTAACTCTTTTGGTTTCCGAGAAATATCCAAATAATCAAAGTATCGAGCCATACCACTGAGAAAAAAATTTGCGACAAATTAAATTCTCCCTGCTGTACCAGTTTGTACCAGGTTTGTACCGCGTTGTACCGTTCGAAGAATTTGTTTAACTCATTTGGTTTCCTAGAAATATTCAAATAATCAAAGTCGAAGACTGTCGAGTCGTACTACTGAGAAAACAAATTTACGAAAATTTAAAATCTCCCTGCTGTACCAGTTTGTACTAGGTTTGTACCCCGTTGTACCGTTCGAAGAATTTGTTTAACTCATTTGGTTTCCGAGAATTATCCAAATAATCAAAGTCCAAGTCTGTCAAGTCGTACTACTGAGAAAACAAATTTACGCAAATTTAAAATCGCTCTGCTGTACCGGTTTATACTAGGTTTGTACAGCGGTGTACCGTTCGATGAAATTGCTTAACTCTTTTGGTTTCCGAGAAATATCTAAATAATCAAAGTATCGAGACGTACTGCTGTGAAAAAAAATTTGCGAAAAATTAAAATCTCCCTACTCTACCCGTTTGTACTAGGTTTGTACCGCGTTATGCCGTTCGAAGAAATTGTTTAACTCTTTTGGTTTCCGAGAAATATCCAAGTAATCAAAGTATCGAGCCATACCACTGAGAAAAAAATTTGCGACAAATTAAAATCTCCCTGCTGTACCTGTTTGTACTAGGTTTGTACCGCGTTGTACCGTTCGAAGAATTTGTTTAACTCATTTGGTTTCCGAGAAATATCCACATAATCAAAATATCGAGTCGTACCACTGTGAAAAAAAATTTGCGACAAATTAAAATCTCCCTGCTGTACCAGTTTGTACTAGGTTTGTACCCCGTTGTACCGTTCGAAGAATTTGTTTAACTCATTTGGTTTCCGAGAAATATCCAAATAATCAAAGTCCAAGTCTGTCAAGTCGTACTACTGAGAAAACAAATTTACGAAAATTTAAAATCGCTCTGCTGTACCGGTTTATACTAGGTTTGTACAGCGGTGTACCGTTCGATGAAATTGCTTAACTCTTTTGGTTTCCGAGAAATATCTAAATAATCAAAGTATCGAGACGTACTGCTGTGAAAAAAAATTTGCGAAAAATTAAAATCTCCCTACTCTACCCGTTTGTACTAGGTTTGTACCGCGTTGTGCCGTTCGAAGAAATTGTTTAACTCTTTTGGTTTCCGAGAAATATCCAAATAATCAAAGTATCGAGCCATACCACTGAGAAAAAAATTTGCGACAAATTAAATTCTCCCTGCTGTACCAGTTTGTACTAGGTTTGTACCGCGTTGTGCCGTTCGAAGAAATTGTTTAACTCTTTTGGTTTCCGAGAAATAATCAAATAACCAAAGTCGAGGACTGTCGAGGCGTACTACTGAGAAAAAAAATTTACGAAAAATAAAAATCTTTCTGTTCCACTGGTTTGTACTAGGTTTGTACAGCGTTGTACCGTTCGAAGAAATTCTTTAACTCATTTGTTTTCCTAGAAATATTCAAATAACCAAAGTCGAAGACTGTCGAGTCGTACTTCTGAGAAAACAAATTTACGAAAATTTAAAATCTCCCTGCTGTACCAGTTTGTACTAGGTTTGTACCCCGTTGTACCGTTCGAAGAATTTGTTTAACTCATATGGTTTCCTAGAAATATTCAAATAATCAAAGTCGAAGACTGTCGAGTCGTACTACTGAGAAAACAAATTTACGAAAATTTAAAATCTCCCTGCTGTTCCGGTTTGAACTAGGTTTGTACCGCGTTGTACCGTTCGAAGAAATGTTTAACTCTTTTGGTTTCCGAGAAATATCCAAATAATCAAAATATCGAGTCGTACTACTGTGAAAAAAATTTGCGAAAAAATTCAATTCTCCCTGCTGTACCAGTTTGTACTAGGTTTGTATCGCGTTGTGCCGTTCGAAGAAATTGTTTAACTCTTTTGGTTTCCGAGAAATTTCCAAATAACCAAAGTCGAGGAAAGTCGAGTCGTACTACTGACAAAAAATAATTACGAAAAATTAATATCGCTCTGCTGTACCGGTTTGTACTAGGTTTGTATCGCGTTGTGCCGTTCGAAGAAATTGTTTAACTCTTTTGGTTTCCGAGAAATTTCCAAATAACCAAAGTCGAGGAAAGTCGAGTCGTACTACTGACAAAAAATAATTACGAAAAATTAATATCGCTCTGCTGTACCGGTTTGTACTAGGTTTGTATCGCGTTGTACCGTTCGAAGAAATTCTTTAACTCTTTTGGTTTCCGAGAAATAATCAAATATCCAAAGTCGAGGACTGTCGAGGCGTACTACTGCGAAAAAAAATTTACGATAAATAAAAATCTTTCTGTTCCACTGGTTTGTACTAGGTTTGTACAGCGGTGTACCGTTCGAAGAAATTGTTTAACTATTTTGGTTTCCGATAAATATCTAAATAATCAAAGTATCGAGACATACTGCTGTGAAAAAAAAATTTGCGAAAAGTTAAAATCTCCCTGCTGTACCAGGTTGTACTAGGTTTGTACTGCGTTGTACCGTTCGAAGAAATGTTTAACTCTTTTGGTTTCCGAGAAATATCCAAATAATCAAAGTCGAAGACTGTCGAGTCGTACTACTGAGAAAACAAATTTACGAAAATTTAAAATCGCTCTGCTGTACCGGTTTATACTAGGTTTGTACAGCGGTGTACCGTTCGATGAAAGTGCTTAACTCTTTTGGTTTCCGAGAAATATCTAAATATTCAAAGTATCGAGACGTACTGCTGTGAAAAAAAATTTGCGAAAAATTAAAATCTCCCTACTCTACCCGTTTGTACTAGGTTTGTACCGCGTTGTGCCGTTCGAAGAAATTGTTTAACTCTTTTGGTTTCCGAGAAATATCCAAATAATCAAAGTATCGAGCCATACCACTGAGAAAAAAATTTGCGACAAATTAAATTCTCCCTGCTGTACCAGTTTGTACTAGGTTTGTACCGCGTTGTGCCGTTCGAAGAAATTGTTTAACTCTTTTGGTTTCCGAGAAATATCCAAATAATCAAAGTATCGAGCCATACCACTGAGAAAAAAATTTGCGACAAATTAAAATCTCCCTGCTGTACCAGGTTGTACTAGGTTTGTACTGCGTTGTACCGTTCGAAGAAATATTTAACTCTTTTGGTTTCCGAGAAATATCCAAATAATCAAAGTCGAAGACTGTCGAGTCGTACTACTGAGAAAACAAATTTACGAAAATTTAAAATCGCTCTGCTGTACCGGTTTATACTAGGTTTGTACAGCGGTGTACCGTTCGATGAAAGTGCTTAACTCTTTTGGTTTCCGAGAAATATCTAAATATTCAAAGTATCGAGACGTACTGCTGTGAAAAAAAATTTGCGAAAAATTAAAATCTCCCTACTCTACCCGTTTGTACTAGGTTTGTACCGCGTTGTGCCGTTCGAAGAAATTGTTTAACTCTTTTGGTTTCCGAGAAATATCCAAATAATCAAAGTATCGAGCCATACCACTGAGAAAAAAATTTGCGACAAATTAAAATCTCCCTGCTGTACCAGTTTGTACTAGGTTTGTATCGCGTTGAGCCGTTCGAAGAAATTGTTTAACTCTTTTGGTTTCCGAGAAATAATCAAATAACCAAAGTCGAGGACTGTCGAGGCGTACTACTGAGAAAAAAAATTTACGAAAAATAAAAATCTTTCTGTTCCACTGGTTTGTACTAGGTTTGTACAGCGTTGTACCGTTCGCAGAAATTCTTTAACTCATTTGTTTTCCTAGAAATATTCAAATAACCAAAGTCGAAGACTGTCGAGTCGTACTTCTGAGAAAACAAATTTACGAAAATTTAAAATCTCCCCGCTGTACCAGTTTGTACTAGGTTTGTACCGCGTTGTACCGTTCGAAGAATTTGTTTAACTCATTTGGTTTCCTAGAAATATTCAAATAACCAAAGTCGGAGACTGTCGAGTCGTACTATTGAGAAAACAAATTTACGAAAATTTAAAATCTCCCAGCTGTACCAGTTTGTACTAGGTTTGTACCCCGTTGTACCGTTCGAAGAATTTGTTTAACTCATTTGGTTTCCTAGAAATATTCAAATAATCAAAGTCGAAGACTGTCGAGTCGTACTACTGAGAAAACAAATTTACGAAAATTTAAAATCTCCCTGCTGTACCAGTTTGTACTAGGTTTGTACCCCGTTGTACCGTTCGAAGAATTTGTTTAACTCATTTGGTTTCCGAGAAATATCCAAATAATCAAAGTCCAAGTCTGTCAAGTCGTACTACTGAGAAAACAAATTTACGAAAATTTAAAATCGCTCTGCTGTACCGGTTTATACTAGGTTTGTACAGCGGTGTACCGTTCGATGAAATTGCTTAACTCTTTTGGTTTCCGAGAAATATCTAAATAATCAAAGTATCGAGACGTACTGCTGTGAAAAAAAATTTGCGAAAAATTAAAATCTCCCTACTGTACCCGTTTGTACTAGGTTTGTACCGCGTTATGCCGTTCGAAGAAATTGTTTAACTCTTTTGGTTTCCGAGAAATATCCAAGTAATCAAAGTATCGAGCCATACCACTGAGAAAAAAATTTGCGACAAATTAAAATCTCCCTGCTGTACCAGTTTGTACTAGGTTTGTACCGCGTTGTACCGTTCGAAGAATTTGTTTAACTCATTTGGTTTCCGAGAAATATCCACATAATCAAAATATCGAGTCGTACCACTGTGAAAAAAAATTTGCGAAAAAATTAAATTCTCCCTGCTGTACCAGTTTGTACTAGGTTTCTACCGCGTTGTGCCGTTCGAAGAAATTGTTTAACTCTTTTGGTTTCCGAGAAATATCCAAATAATCAAAGTATCGAGCCATACCACTGAGAAAAAAATTTGCGACAAATTAAATTCTCCCTGCTGTACCAGTTTGTACTAGGTTTGTACCGCGTTGTGCCGTTCGAAGAAATTGTTTAACTCTTTTGGTTTCCGAGAAATTTCCAAATAACCAAAGTCGAGGAAAGTCGAGTCGTACTACTGACAAAAAATAATTACGAAAAATTAATATCGCTCTGCTGTACCGGTTTGTACTAGGTTTGTATCGCGTTGTGCCGTTCGAAGAAATTCTTTAACTCATTTGGTTTCCTAGAAATATTCAAATAACCAAAGTCGAGGACTGTCGAGTCGTACTACCGAGAAAAAAAATTTGCGAGAAATTAAAATCTCTCTGCTGTACCGGTTTGTACTAGGTTTGTACCGCGTTGTACCGTTCGAAGAAATGTTTAACTCTTTTGGTTTCCGAGAAATATCCAAATAATCAAAATATCGAGTCGTACTACTGTGAAAAAAATTTGCGAAAAAATTAAATTCTCCCTGCTGTACCAGTTTGTACTAGGTTTGTACCGCGTTGTACCGTTCGAAGAATTTGTTTAACTCATTTGGTTTCCGAGAAATATCCAAATAACCAAAGTCGAGGAAAGTCGAGTCGTACTACTGCCAAAAAATAATTACGAAAAATTAATATCGCTCTGCTGTACCGGTTTGTACTAGGTTTGTATCGCGTTGTGCCGTTCGAAGAAATTGTTTAACTCTTTTGGTTTCCGAGAAATTTCCAAATAACCAAAGTCGAGGAAAGTCGAGTCGTACTACTGACAAAAAATAATTACGAAAAATTAATATCGCTCTGCTGTACCGGTTTATACTAGGTTTGTACAGCGGTGTACCGTTCGATGAAATTGCTTAACTCTTTTGGTTTCCGAGAAATATCTAAATAATCAAAGTATCGAGACGTACTGCTGTGAAAAAAAATTTGCGAAAAATTAAAATCTCCCTACTGTACCCGTGTGTACTAGGTTTGTACCGCGTTATGCCGTTCGAAGAAATTGTTTAACTCTTTTGGTTTCCGAGAAATATCCAAGTAATCAAAGTATCGAGCCATACCACTGAGAAAAAAATTTGCGACAAATTAAAATCTCCCTGCTGTACCAGTTTGTACTAGGTTTGTACCGCGTTGTACCGTTCGAAGAAATTGTTTAACTCTTTTGGTTTCCGAGAAATTTCCAAATAACCAATGTCGAGGAAAGTCGAGTCGTACTACTGACAAAAAATAATTACGAAAAATTAATATCGCTCTGCTGTACCGGTTTGTACTAGGTTTGTATCGCGTTGTGCCGTTCGAAGAAATTGTTTAACTCTTTTGGTTTCCGAGAAATATCCAAATAACCAAAGTCGAGGAAAGTCGAGTCGTACTACTGACAAAAAATAATTACGAAAAATTAATATCGTTCTGCTGTACCGGTTTGTACTAGGTTTGTATCGCGTTGTACCGTTCGAAGAAATTCTTTAACTCTTTTGGTTTCCGAGAAATAATCAAATATCCAAAGTCGAGGACTGTCGAGGCGTACTACTGCGAAAAAAAATTTACGATAAATAAAAATCTTTCTGTTCCACTGGTTTGTACTAGGTTTGTACAGCGGTGTACCGTTCGAAGAAATTTTTTAACTATTTTGGTTTCCGATAAATATCTAAATAATCAAAGTATCGAGACATACTGCTGTGAAAAAAAAATTTGCGAAAAGTTAAAATCTCCCTGCTGTACCAGGTTGTACTAGGTTTGTACTGCGTTGTACCGTTCGAAGAAATGTTTAACTCTTTTGGTTTCCGAGAAATATCCAAATAATCAAAGTCGAAGACTGTCGAGTCGTACTACTGAGAAAACAAATTTACGAAAATTTAAAATCTCCCTGCTGTACCAGTTTGTACTAGGTTTGTACCCCGTTGTACCGTTCGAAGAATTTGTTTAACTCATTTGGTTTCCGAGAAATATCCAAATAATCAAAGTCCAAGTCTGTCAAGTCGTACTACTGAGAAAACAAATTTACGAAAATTTAAAATCGCTCTGCTGTACCGGTTTATACTAGGTTTGTACAGCGGTGTACCGTTCGATGAAATTGCTTAACTCTTTTGGTTTCCGAGAAATATCTAAATATTCAAAGTATCGAGACGTACTGCTGTGAAAAAAAATTTGCGAAAAATTAAAATCTCCCTACTCTACCCGTTTGTACTAGGTTTGTACCGCGTTGTGCCGTTCGAAGAAATTGTTTACCTCTTTTGGTTTCCGAGAAATATCCAAATAATCAAAGTATCGAGCCATACCACTGAGAAAAAAATTTGCGACAAATTAAAATCTCCCTGCTGTACCAGTTTGTACTAGGTTTGTACCGCGTTGTGCCGTTCGAAGAAATTGTTTAACTCTTTTGGTTTCCGAGAAATATCCAAATAATCAAAGTATCGAGCCATACCACTGAGAAAAAAATTTGCGACAAATTAAAATCTCCCTGCTGTACCAGTTTGTACTAGGTTTGTATCGCGTTGAGCCGTTCGAAGAAATTGTTTAACTCTTTTGGTTTCCGAGAAATAATCAAATAACCAAAGTCGAGGACTGTCGAGGCGTACTACTGAGAAAAAAAATTTACGAAAAATAAAAATCTTTCTGTTCCACTGGTTTGTACTAGGTTTGTACAGCGTTGTACCGTTCGAAGAAATTCTTTAACTCATTTGTTTTCCTAGAAATATTCAAATAACCAAAGTCGAAGACTGTCGAGTCGTACTTCTGAGAAAACAAATTTACGAAAATTTAAAATCTCCCCGCTGTACCAGTTTGTACTAGGTTTGTACCGCGTTGTACCGTTCGAAGAATTTGTTTAACTCATTTGGTTTCCTAGAAATATTCAAATAACCAAAGTCGGAGACTGTCGAGTCGTACTATTGAGAAAACAAATTTACGAAAATTTAAAATCTCCCTGCTGTACCAGTTTGTACTAGGTTTGTACCCCGTTGTACCGTTCGAAGAATTTGTTTAACTCATTTGGTTTCCTAGAAATATTCAAATAATCAAAGTCGAAGACTGTCGAGTCGTACTACTGAGAAAACAAATTTACGAAAATTTAAAATCGCTCTGCTGTACCGGTTTATACTAGGTTTGTACAGCGGTGTACCGTTCGATGAAATTGCTTAACTCTTTTGGTTTCCGAGAAATATCTAAATAATCAAAGTATCGAGACGTACTGCTGTGAAAAAAAATTTGCGAAAAATTAAAATCTCCCTACTGTACCCGTTTGTACTAGGTTTGTACCGCGTTATGCCGTTCGAAGAAATTGTTTAACTCTTTTGGTTTCCGAGAAATATCCACATAATCAAAATATCGAGTCGTACCACTGTGAAAAAAAATTTGCGAAAAAATTAAATTCTCCCTGCTGTACCAGTTTGTACTAGGTTTCTACCGCGTTGTGCCGTTCGAAGAAATTGTTTAACTCTTTTGGTTTCCGAGAAATATCCAAATAATCAAAGTATCGAGCCATACCACTGAGAAAAAAATTTGCGACAAATTAAATTCTCCCTGCTGTACCAGTTTGTACTAGGTTTGTACCGCGTTGTGCCGTTCGAAGAAATTGTTTAACTCTTTTGGTTTCCGAGAAATATCCAAATAATCAAAGTATCGAGCCATACCACTGAGAAAAAAATTTGCGACAAATTAAAATCTCCCTGCTGTACCAGTTTGTACTAGGTTTGTATCGCGTTGTGCCGTTCGAAGAAATTGTTTAACTCTTTTGGTTTCCGAGAAATTTCCAAATAACCAAAGTCGAGGAAAGTCGAGTCGTACTATTGACAAAAAATAATTACGAAAAATTAATATCGCTCTGCTGTACCGGTTTGTACTAGGTTTGTATCGCGTTGTACCGTTCGAAGAAATTCTTTAACTCATTTGGTTTCCTAGAAATATTCAAATAACCAAAGTCGAGGACTGTCGAGTCGTACTACCGAGAAAAAAAATTTGCGAGAAATTAAAATCTCTCTGCTGTACCGGTTTGTACTAGGTTTGTACCGCGTTGTACCGTTCGAAGAAATGTTTAACTCTTTTGGTTTCCGAGAAATATCCAAATAATCAAAATATCGAGTCGTACTACTGTGAAAAAAATTTGCGAAAAAATTAAATTCTCCCTGCTGTACCAGTTTGTACTAGGTTTGTACCGCGTTGTACCGTTCGAAGAATTTGTTTAACTCATTTGGTTTCCGAGAAATATCCAAATAACCAAAGTCGAGGACTGTCGAGGCGTACTACTGCGAAAAAAAATTTACGAAAAATAAAAATCTTTCTGTTCCACTGGTTTGTACTAGGTTTGTACAGCGGTGTACCGTTCGAAGAAATTGTTTAACTATTTTGGTTTCCGATAAATATCTAAATAATCAAAGTATCGAGACATACTGCTGTGAAAAAAAAATTTGCGAAAAGTTAAAATCTCCCTGCTGTACCAGGTTTTACTAGGTTTGTACTGCGTTGTACCGTTCGAAGAAATGTTTAACTCTTTTGGTTTAAGAGAAATATCCAAATAATCAAAGTCGAAGACTGTCGAGTCGTACTACTGAGAAAACAAATTTACGAAAATTTAAAATCTCCCTGCTGTACCAGTTTGTACTAGGTTTGTACCCCGTTGTACCGTTCGAAGAATTTGTTTAACTCATTTGGTTTCCGAGAAATATCCAAATAATCAAAGTCCAAGTCTGTCAAGTCGTACTACTGAGAAAACAAATTTACGAAAATTTAAAATCGCTCTGCTGTACCGGTTTATACTAGGTTTGTACAGCGGTGTACCGTTTGATGAAATTGCTTAACTCTTTTCGTTTCCGAGAAATATCTAAATATTCAAAGTATCGAGACGTACTGCTGTGAAAAAAAATTTGCGAAAAATTAAAATCTCCCTACTCTACCCGTTTGTACTAGGTTTGTACCGCGTTGTGCCGTTCGAAGAAATTGTTTAAATCTTTTGGTTTCCGAGAAATATCCAAATAATCAAAGTATCGAGCCATACCACTGAGAAAAAAATTTGCGACAAATTAAATTCTCCCTGCTGTACCAGTTTGTACTAGGTTTGTACCGCGTTGTGCCGTTCGAAGAAATTGTTTAACTCTTTTGGTTTCCGAGAAATATTCAAATAATCAAAGTATCGAGCCATACCACTGAGAAAAAAATTTGCGACAAATTAAAATCTCCCTGCTGTACCAGTTTGTACTAGGTTTGTATCGCGTTGTGCCGTTCGAAGAAATTGTTTAACTCTTTTGGTTTCCGAGAAATTTCCAAATAACCAAAGTCGAGGAAAGTCGAGTCGTACTACTGACAAAAAATAATTACGAAAAATTAATATCGCTCTGCTGTACCGGTTTGTACTATGTTTGTATCGCGTTGTACCGTTCGAAGAAATTCTTTAACTCATTTGGTTTCCTAGAAATATTCAAATAACCAAAGTCGAGGACTGTCGAGTCGTACTACCGAGAAAAAAAATTTGCGAGAAATTAAAATTTCTCTGCTGTACCGGTTTGTACTAGGTTTGTATCGCGTTGTACCGTTCGAAGAAATGTTTAACTCTTTTGGTTTCCGAGAAATATCCGAATAACCAAAGTCGAGGACTGTCGAGGCGTACTACTGAGAAAAAAAATTTGCGACAAATTAAAATCTCTCTGCTGTACCGGTTTGTACTAGGTTTGTACCGCGTTGTACCGTTCGAAGAATTTGTTTAACTCTTTTGGTTTCCGAGAAATATCCAAATAACCAAAGTCGAGGAAAGTCGAGTCGTACTACTGACAAAAAATAATTACGAAAAATTAATATCGCTCTGCTGTACCGGTTTGTACTAGGTTTGTACCGCGTTGTACCGTTCGAAGAAATTCTTTAACTCTTTTGGTTACCGAGAAATATCCAAATAATCAAAGTATCGAGCCATACCACTGAGAAAAAAATTTGCGACAAATTAAAATCTCCCTGCTGTACCAGTTTGTACTAGGTTTGTATCGCGTTGTGCCGTTCGAAGAAATTGTTTAACTCTTTTGGTTTCCGAGAAGTAATCAAATAACCAAAGTCGAGGACTGTCGAGGCGTACTACTGAGAAAAAAAATTTACGAAAAATAAAAATCTTTCTGTTCCACTGGTTTGTACTAGGTTTGTACAGCGTTGTACCGTTCGAAGAAATTCTTTAACTCATTTGTTTTCCTAGAAATATTCAAATAACCAAAGTCGAAGGCTGTCGAGTCGTACTTCTGAGAAAACAAATTTACGAAAATTTAAAATCTCCCCGCTGTACCAGTTTGTACTAGGTTTGTACCGCGTTGTACCGTTCGAAGAATTTGTTTAACTCATTTGTTTTCCTAGAAATATTCAAATAACCAAAGTCGAAGACTGTCGAGTCGTACTTCTGAGAAAACAAATTTACGAAAATTTAAAATCTCCCCGCTGTACCAGTTTGTACTAGGTTTGTACCGCGTTGTACCGTTCGAAGAATTTGTTTAACTCATTTGGTTTCCTAGAAATATTCAAATAACCAAAGTCGGAGACTGTCGAGTCGTACTATTGAGAAAACAAATTTACGAAAATTTAAAATCTCCCTGCTGTACCAGTTTGTACTAGGTTTGTACCCCGTTGTACCGTTCGAAGAATTTGTTTAACTCATTTGGTTTCCTAGAAATATTCAAATAATCAAAGTCGAAGACTGTCGAGTCGTACTACTGAGAAAACAAATTTACGAAAATTTAAAATCGCTCTGCTGTACCGGTTTATACTAGGTTTGTACAGCGGTGTACCGTTCGATGAAATTGCTTAACTCTTTTGGTTTCCGAGAAATATCTAAATAATCAAAGTATCGAGACGTACTGCTGTGAAAAAAAATTTGCGAAAAATTAAAATCTCCCTACTGTACCCGTGTGTACTAGGTTTGTACCGCGTTATGCCGTTCGAAGAAATTGTTTAACTCTTTTGGTTTCCGAGAAATATCCAAGTAATCAAAGTATCGAGCCATACCACTGAGAAAAAAATTTGCGACAAATTAAAATCTCCCTGCTGTACCAGTTTGTACTAGGTTTGTACCGCGTTGTACCGTTCGAAGAAATTGTTTAACTCATTTGGTTTCCTAGAAATATTCAAATAACCAAAGTCGAGGAAAGTCGAGTCGTACTACTGAGAAAAAAAAATTACGAAAAATAAAAATCTCTCTGCTGTACTAGTTTGTACTAGGTTTGTATCGCGTTGTGCCGTTCGAAGAAATTGTTTAACTCTTTTGGTTTCCGAGAAATATCCAAATAACCAAAGTCGAGGAAAGTCGAGTCGTACTACTGCCAAAAAATAATTACGAAAAATTAATATCGCTCTGCTGTACCGGTTTGTACTAGGTTTGTATCGCGTTGTACCGTTCGAAGAAATTCTTTAACTCTTTTGGTTTCCGAGAAATAATCAAATATCCAAAGTCGAGGACTGTCGAGGCGTACTACTGCGAAAAAAAATTTACGATAAATAAAAATCTTTCTGTTCCACTGGTTTGTACTAGGTTTGTACAGCGGTGTACCGTTCGAAGAAATTGTTTAACTATTTTGGTTTCCGATAAATATCTAAATAATCAAAGTATCGAGACATTATTATTATTATTATTATTATTATTATCAACGGGAAACCCTTTAGAATACAAAACGTATAAACAGATAAGTGCGATACCTAAATAGAATACAAAAAGTAAAATTACAAATAAAAGACATACAGAGAAAACAAAAACCATAAAACTTTACAAAAACTTACTGCTGTGAAAAAAAAATTTGCGAAAAGTTAAAATCTCCCTGCTGTACCAGGTTGTACTAGGTTTGTACTGCGTTGTACCGTTCGAAGAAATGTTTAACTCTTTTGGTTTCCGAGAAATATCCAAATAATCAAAGTCGAAGACTGTCGAGTCGTACTACTGAGAAAACAAATTTACGAAAATTTAAAATCTCCCTGCTGTACCAGTTTGTACTAGGTTTGTACCCCGTTGTACCGTTCGAAGAATTTGTTTAACTCATTTGGTTTCCGAGAAATATCCACATAATCAAAATATCGAGTCGTACCACTGTGAAAAAAAATTTGCGAAAAATTAAAATCTCCCTACTGTACCCGTTTGTACTAGGTTTGTACCGCGTTATGCCGTTCGAAGAAATTGTTTAACTCTTTTGGTTTCCGAGAAATATCCAAGTAATCAAAGTATCGAGCCATACCACTGAGAAAAAAATTTGCGACAAATTAAAATCTCCCTGCTGTACCAGTTTGTACTAGGTTTGTACCGCGTTGTACCGTTCGAAGAATTTATTTAACTCATTTGGTTTCCGAGAAATATCCACATAATCAAAATATCGAGTCGTACCACTGTGAAAAAAAATTCGCGAAAAAATTAAATTCTCCCTGCTGTACCTGTTTGTACTAGGTTTGTACCGCGTTGTACCGTTCGAAGAATTTGTTTAACTCATTTGGTTTCCGAGAAATATCCACATAATCAAAATATCGAGTCGTACCACTGTGAAAAAAAATTTGCGACAAATTAAAATCTCCCTGCTGTACCAGTTTGTACTAGGTTTGTACCCCGTTGTACCGTTCGAAGAATTTGTTTAACTCATTTGGTTTCCGAGAAATATCCAAATAATCAAAGTCCAAGTCTGTCAAGTCGTACTACTGAGAAAACAAATTTACGAAAATTTAAAATCGCTCTGCTGTACCGGTTTATACTAGGTTTGTACAGCGGTGTACCGTTCGATGAAATTGCTTAACTCTTTTGGTTTCCGAGAAATATCTAAATAATCAAAGTATCGAGACGTACTGCTGTGAAAAAAAATTTGCGAAAAATTAAAATCTCCCTACTCTACCCGTTTGTACTAGGTTTGTACCGCGTTGTGCCGTTCGGAGAAATTGTTTAACTCTTTTGGTTTCCGAGAAATATCCAAATAATCAAAGTATCGAGCCATACCACTGAGAAAAAAATTTGCGACAAATTAAATTCTCCCTGCTGTACCAGTTTGTACTAGGTTTGTACCGCGTTGTACCGTTCGAAGAATTTGTTTAACTCATTTGGTTTCCTAGAAATATTCAAATAATCAAAGTCGAAGACTGTCGAGTCGTACTACTGAGAAAACAAATTTACGAAAATTTAAAATCTCCCTGCTGTACCACTTTGTACTACGTTTGTACCCCGTTGTACCGTCCGAAGAATTTGTTCAACTCATTTGGTTTCCGAGAAATATCCAAATAATCAAAGTCCAAGTCTGTCAAGTCGTACTACTGAGAAAACAAATTTACGAAAATTTAAAATCGCTCTGCTGTACCGGTTTATACTAGGTTTGTACAGCGGTGTACCGTTCGATGAAATTGCTTAACTCTTTTGGTTTCCGAGAAATATCTAAATAATCAAAGTATCGAGACGTACTGCTGTGAAAAAAAATTTGCGAAAAATTAAAATCTCCCTACTGTACCCGTTTGTACTAGGTTTGTACCGCGTTATGCCGTTCGAAGAAATTGTTTAACTCTTTTGGTTTCCGAGAAATATCCAAGTAATCAAAGTATCGAGTCGTACCACTGTGAAAAAAAATTTGCGACAAATTAAAATCTCCCTGCTGTACCAGTTTGTACTAGGTTTGTACCCCGTTGTACCGTTCGAAGAATTTGTTTAACTCATTTGGTTTCCGAGAAATATCCAAATAATCAAAGTCCAAGTCTGTCAAGTCGTACTACTGAGAAAACAAATTTACGAAAATTTAAAATCGCTCTGCTGTACCGGTTTATACTAGGTTTGTACAGCGGTGTACCGTTCGATGAAATTGCTTAACTCTTTTGGTTTCCGAGAAATATCTAAATAATCAAAGTATCGAGACGTACTGCTGTGAAAAAAAATTTGCGAAAAATTAAAATCTCCCTACTCTACCCGTTTGTACTAGGTTTGTACCGCGTTGTGCCGTTCGGAGAAATTGTTTAACTCTTTTGGTTTCCGAGAAATATCCAAATAATCAAAGTATCGAGCCATACCACTGAGAAAAAAATTTGCGACAAATTAAATTCTCCCTGCTGTACCAGTTTGTACTAGGTTTGTACCGCGTTGTGCCGTTCGAAGAAATTGTTTAACTCTTTTGGTTTCCGAGAAATAATCAAATAACCAAAGTCGAGGACTGTCGAGGCGTACTACTGAGAAAAAAAATTTACGAAAAATAAAAATCTTTCTGTTCCACTGGTTTGTACTAGGTTTGTACAGCGTTGTACCGTTCGAAGAAATTCTTTAACTCATTTGTTTTCCTAGAAATATTCAAATAACCAAAGTCGAAGACTGTCGAGTCGTACTTCTGAGAAAACAAATTTACGAAAATTTAAAATCTCCCTGCTGTACCAGTTTGTACTAGGTTTGTACCCCGTTGTACCGTTCGAAGAATTTGTTTAACTCATTTGGTTTCCTAGAAATATTCAAATAATCAAAGTCGAAGACTGTCGAGTCGTACTACTGAGAAAACAAATTTACGAAAATTTAAAATCTCCCTGCTGTTCCGGTTTGAACTAGGTTTGTACCGCGTTGTACCGTTCGAAGAAATGTTTAACTCTTTTGGTTTCCGAGAAATATCCAAATAATCAAAATATCGAGTCGTACTACTGTGAAAAAAATTTGCGAAAAAATTCAATTCTCCCTGCTGTACCAGTTTGTACTAGGTTTGTATCGCGTTGTGCCGTTCGAAGAAATTGTTTAACTCTTTTGGTTTCCGAGAAATTTCCAAATAACCAAAGTCGAGGAAAGTCGAGTCGTACTACTGACAAAAAATAATTACGAAAAATTAATATCGCTCTGCTGTACCGGTTTGTACTAGGTTTGTATCGCGTTGTGCCGTTCGAAGAAATTGTTTAACTCTTTTGGTTTCCGAGAAATTTCCAAATAACCAAAGTCGAGGAAAGTCGAGTCGTACTACTGACAAAAAATAATTACGAAAAATTCATATCGCTCTGCTGTACCGGTTTGTACTAGGTTTGTATCGCGTTGTACCGTTCGAAGAAATTCTTTAACTCTTTTGGTTTCCGAGAAATAATCAAATATCCAAAGTCGAGGACTGTCGAGGCGTACTACTGCGAAAAAAAATTTACGATAAATAAAAATCTTTCTGTTCCACTGGTTTGTACTAGGTTTGTACAGCGGTGTACCGTTCGAAGAAATTGTTTAACTATTTTGGTTTCCGATAAATATCTAAATAATCAAAGTATCGAGACATACTGCTGTGAAAAAAAAATTTGCGAAAAGTTAAAATCTCCCTGCTGTACCAGGTTGTACTAGGTTTGTACTGCGTTGTACCGTTCGAAGAAATGTTTAACTCTTTTGGTTTCCGAGAAATATCCAAATAATCAAAGTCGAAGACTGTCGAGTCGTACTACTGAGAAAACAAATTTACGAAAATTTAAAATCGCTCTGCTGTACCGGTTTATACTAGGTTTGTACAGCGGTGTACCGTTCGATGAAAGTGCTTAACTCTTTTGGTTTCCGAGAAATATCTAAATATTCAAAGTATCGAGACGTACTGCTGTGAAAAAAAATTTGCGAAAAATTAAAATCTCCCTACTCTACCCGTTTGTACTAGGTTTGTACCGCGTTGTGCCGTTCGAAGAAATTGTTTAACTCTTTTGGTTTCCGAGAAATATCCAAATAATCAAAGTATCGAGCCATACCACTGAGAAAAAAATTTGCGACAAATTAAATTCTCCCTGCTGTACCAGTTTGTACTAGGTTTGTACCGCGTTGTGCCGTTCGAAGAAATTGTTTAACTCTTTTGGTTTCCGAGAAATATCCAAATAATCAAAGTATCGAGCCATACCACTGAGAAAAAAATTTGCGACAAATTAAAATCTCCCTGCTGTACCAGTTTGTACTAGGTTTGTACCGCGTTGTGCCGTTCGAAGAAATTGTTTAACTCTTTTGGTTTCCGAGAAATATCCAAATAATCAAAGTATCGAGCCATACCACTCAGAAAAAAATTTGCGACAAATTAAAATCTCCCTGCTGTACCAGTTTGTACTAGGTTTGTATCGCGTTGAGCCGTTCGAAGAAATTGTTTAACTCTTTTGGTTTCCGAGAAATAATCAAATAACCAAAGTCGAGGACTGTCGAGGCGTACTACTGAGAAAAAAAATTTACGAAAAATAAAAATCTTTCTGTTCCACTGGTTTGTACTAGGTTTGTACAGCGTTGTACCGTTCGCAGAAATTCTTTAACTCATTTGTTTTCCTAGAAATATTCAAATAACTGTAGTGGACTAAGGTGGGCATGAAATAAAGAACTCAGTTATACTGATACTATGTATATATATATGTAGTCACAGTGAGCGCCCATATCTGGCCCCAAAGACAGCTTACAACTAACTGCGCATCGCGGCGGCTGCCGCCGAGACGCCGTCTAAACAAAGGCAAACGTCGCAACGGACATCGACAACACCGCGCGCCCCGATTCCCGGTATTCCTATATATAGGGCTACCATAGTTCGGCCTATCCTGACCAACGATTGCCCTCAATCGTCCTGCAAATACGGTTACTAACATAAGGTACATCATAAGAATGTTTTTCATAATGGGTCTTAAAACGTAACTAAGACTTTTACATAAATGCTTAACTCATAACATAAATTTAAGCATGGTATCGTAAGGTAGGTACATAAGATTCGTAATACTTAAAGACAATCATAATCTGTCACACGTCTACACAGAGCGCTCACTTTCAATTAACAATAAGGAAATTATTTATATCTAACACTTAGTATACAAACTATACTTAACTCATAACGATTACATTTAACTATTAACTATACTTATTAATTATGAAACTTACAACGTATTCATATTTACAGAATATACAATATATACACTATGTACACTATATACAAATACGCTCTCATTCATCACTATCACTATTAACCGAATTCAGTTTCGACCATAATCTCATGTTTTCCGGTGAACATATACCTTCAAAGGGTAGTTGAGTTAATTGATGCCCTTCTGGGTCACGTATTACATAACGGTTTTTGTCTAACACTTTCACAACTTCATATGGTCCTCTAAACTTAGGTAATAATTTTTTATTCAGTCCGGGTGTCACATCTACATTCTTTACAACAATATAATCTCCTACTGCATACTGCGTTGGGGTTTTGTGTCTTTTGTCATAATAATTTTTGTTGTACTCATTGGTTGCATGTATTTTTGCCACTGCATTTTGCCTAATGACACTTAAATCTCGATTGTCTGTAATTTGTTCTTCTAAAATTACGCGTAAGTCGTCATTAACTTTACCTAGTTGATTTATACCGAACAATAATCTACTTGGGGTATCTCCTATAGCGCGATTTACACTGTTATTTAGCGCATATTCAACATCTTCTAATACTTGGTTCCATGTACCCGTAGTTTGACTTATTTTCGCTAACATCGGTGTAAGAGATCGGTCGATTCTTTCTATTTGTCCGTTGGCATGTGGGGTTGCCGTCGCAATTAATGTATGTTGAATTCCGTTTTCAACTACAAAATGCTTAAATTTGTTCGACGTAAATGCACTACCTCTGTCAGAAACTAGTTTTCGCGGCTTACTATAGATTCCAAAATAAGTTTTCAAATGTCGAATTGCTTCTTCAGAATTTGTACTAATTGTTGGATAAAACTTCACAAATTTTGTATACGCATCTATTATTTCAAAAATATACTTGTATCGATTTCTTGTACGCTCTAACGGACCATAATGATCAATGTGCAAACAATAAAATGGCACGGATCCTTTGTCCGGACATTGTAAGCTTCCTTCGACTCTGTTCGCAATAGTGGAATAGGTAATACACTTTATACAGTTCATTATAAATTTTCTCACCTTTTGTTTCTTTTCCGGAAACCAATAAACTCGAGATATGTATTCTAATGTTTTATTTATTCCTTGATGACCAATTTCTTCATGGTTCGTACGAATTACATTCTCCTCCATGGACGAAGGGACATAAAATAATAATTTGTTGTTCATTTTCCGGTAAACTATTCCGTTATTCAATTCAAAAAATTTATTTTCATTATTCTGTAGCTCCTCATGCAATTTCTTAATTTGAGAGTCTTGACCTTGTAAAACTGCTAAATTACGTTCGAAAGTATTTTCTGTAATTACAAGTATACTAAATTCACGACTTAATGCATCAGCATGCATCATCTTGTCTCCCGTTCGGTGTTCTAGCGTGTATTGATAATTTCGTAAAACTAGTGACCATCGCAAAATTCGCGGATTTATTTCTTTGCGTTCCAAGGTTAATTTCAAACTCTGACAATCAGTAACGATTTTAAAGGGTATGCCTTGCAAATATATCCGGAAACGTTCTAAGGAATAAACTATATCTAGTGCTTCTAGTTCAAAACTATGGTATTTTGTTTCAGCCTGCGTTGTTCTTTTACTAAAATAACATACAGGATGAAATTTCCCATCTACTTGCTTTTGTAATAATACTGATCCAAAACCATGGATACTTGCGTCACAATGTAACTCTGTTTCCACCAATGGAGAATAAATTGCTAGTACAGGTTCTGATATTAAAGATTCTTTTAAGCTTTCAAAACACTTTAAGACTTCCTCATCCCATTGGAAAATTACTTTCGATTTCAATAAATCGTACAATGGTTTCGCCCTTAACGCAAAATTTTTTATAAATTTCCGAAAGTATGCCACTAATCCTAAGAAGCTTTGCAACTCTCGATAATTCCTCGGTATCGGATAATCGCATACAGCTTGTATGTTGTCTTTACTTGGTTTAATACCTGAAGAATCTATACTGTAACCTAAATAAGTGATTTCGCTTAATAGAAAGGCGCACTTTTCCAACCTCAATTCTAAACAGTTTTTTACCACAATATCCATAACTTCCTTGAGTATCTCTACGTTTTCGTTAATCGTTTTCGTGGCTATTAATATATCGTCTAAATAAATTAATACTTTGTGTTCATCTAATAGTTTTCGGAAAGCAGTATTAATAAAACGCATGAAAAATGAAGGGCCGTTTGATAAGCCGAATGGCATACGAAGATATTCGTATTGTCCCATAAATGTAATAAAAGCGGTATACTTAATCGAAGTTTCCTTCATTCGAACGTGGTGAAATGCGTCTTTCAAATCCAATCGTGTGAAATATGCCTTATCTCGTAATTGATCGATTTGATCGTCTATTCTAGGAATTGGAAAATGATCCCGTAAAGTTAACTTATTAAGGTCGCGGTAATCAATAGCCAATCTATTTTTACCCGATTTTTTTTTAACAAGTACGATTCGGCTCCCATATTGAGACGTACTTAGGCGGATAATTCCCCTATCTAATAAATCCTTAATTATCGCCTCAAGCGCGTTTTTCTCGCTATACGATAATCTTCTTGGGTTATAGTAAAACGGTTGATGATTTTGTTTGAGTACTAACTCCATCTCTAATTTTGTTACTGGTGATTCTGGTCTTTCCGGTTCCACATAATATTCATCGATAATATGCTGAACTGTGTTTCGCGATTCCCAGTCTACCTTTTCGTCAATTTTAATGTTTGCCGGTGTACTGCCCGTAGTATTCTCTTCAACTACATCAATTTTCAAAATTTCCGACAACGGATAGTCGTCTTTTGTTCTGAGTTTACGGCAAATCTGCGCTGTTTTTCCTAAAGTTATTTCTATATTATCATTCGTAATAAAGTCTCGGCCTAATAAACAAGTACAGCTCATGGTATCTTTCGGGACTACGTAAAAATCAACTTCGATTTCACAATCGGCTACTAACATTTTTTGTTCTAAACGCCCTAATATGTTGATTTTACTACGATTCACTCCCTCAAACCGTACAGTATCATTATGCGGTCTTATAACTACGTCTGATGTAATCAATGATTTGCTTAAAAATGATACAGGGCTTCCCGTGTCTAAAACGGCGTTTACATTACCTACTTCGCCCAACGTTGCGTTGACGGTGTAACATGGTACCACACTCGTGTTGAATTGCACCAAGTGCGTCGTCGTTGCCGCTGCCGCATTCGTTGTTGGTTTTGAAGTCTTCCCCTTCGTTGATAATGAACTCTCGTTCGTTGCTGCAGACCGTTGAGGACAAAGTCGCTTTTGGTGATCCGTCGCTCCGCAGATAAAGCACGATCCTCTATCTCTCTTCGGTTTCGGACATGCAGCCGTCCAATGTCCTGTTCCATCGCAGTTGAAACATCTGTTGTGTGGCTTGCCCTCTCCTTGCGAAGGATTTGTCTTGCTTGCCGGTTTATTCGGATTTTCTGAATTCGCCGGGGTCCCTTTCTTCGTGGATGAACGATTTAAATTACGTATCCGATCGTAAATTTTTAATTTCTCCTTAAGTTGAATTAACTGCTTCGCTTCGTATAGTTGAGCCTTCCGACTTGGTTCGTCTGGAATACCGTCGACAATGTACTGAATTAGTGCCTCCGCTTCAATGTGACCTCGAGCTGCAATTTCCTTCATGACTAAGAAATACTCATGCACTGATTCCTCGCGTTGCATCTTCCGGCTACGCAACAGTTCATGTAGCTCCGCACTATTGATCTTCGTCGAAAATTCTTCCAAAAGGAGGGATTTCAGTTTTTTCCACGTCGCAATACCTTGCTCACCCTGCATAAACAATTTCGCCAGACCCGTTAAACACCTCTTTGCAAATAGTAATGTTTGCAGATCTGTCCAGCCCAGCAATTTAGCGTTCTCTTCAAAATCCTGGATCCATCTTTCCACTGGATACCCATCTGATCCATTAAATTGTCGGATTGAATCTTCAATGTCACGAAAATGTAGCGTAAATTTCGGCGTTTTGCGATCAGTCGTCGTATCACGAGTAGCCAAATCACCGGTACACGACCCGATTGCTGCGAACGTCTCCGTCGGACCACTTGCATCTACCTGCACTGGTCGAATCGTCGCATTCAATTCCTCGTCTTCCGATTCTTCCGTTTCAATAGCCTGTGCGTTGTTCGCATTCAATAGATTCGGATCCGCCAAGTGTCGGCATATTCGAAGAGCTATCTCCTTACTATCCCCATTATAATTCAAATTCAGCATGTTGCAAATAACTATCAGATCGCCCAATTGAAGCGTTGTCACTGCCCACGCAATCTTTGCTTCCCATTCTGCCGATCCTTCCACAAATTTGAATCCCGTAAAACTACGCACTTTTTTCCGATTCGTTCGATCGCCTGCTTCTCCCGTGATAAATTTGTACAGCGTGCGAATCGATGCCACAGATGCTTTCTTCAAATTCTCACTAATGGCCGGAATACTGCTTAGGGCCGTCATGATTTACAAATTGCACACGTGTCCACAAAAACTAAATAACACACTTGTTCTTTATCCCACTTCTGAAACTGTAGTGGACTAAGGTGGGCATGAAATAAAGAACTCAGTTATACTGATACTATGTATATATATATGTAGTCACAGTGAGCGCCCATATCTGGCCCCAAAGACAGCTTACAACTAACTGCGCATCGCGGCGGCTGCCGCCGAGACGCCGTCTAAACAAAGGCAAACGTCGCAACGGACATCGACAACACCGCGCGCCCCGATTCCCGGTATTCCTATATATAGGGCTACCATATAACCAAAGTCGAAGACTGTCGAGTCGTACTTCTGAGAAAACAAATTTACGAAAATTTAAAATCTCCCCGCTGTACCAGTTTGTACTAGGTTTGTACCGCGTTGTACCGTTCGAAGAATTTGTTTAACTCATTTGGTTTCCTAGAAATATTCAAATAACCAAAGTCGGAGACTGTCGAGTCGTACTATTGAGAAAACAAATTTACGAAAATTTAAAATCTCCCAGCTGTACCAGTTTGTACTAGGTTTGTACCCCGTTGTACCGTTCGAAGAATTTGTTTAACTCATTTGGTTTCCTAGAAATATTCAAATAATCAAAGTCGAAGACTGTCGAGTCGTACTACTGAGAAAACAAATTTACGAAAATTTAAAATCTCCCTGCTGTACCAGTTTGTACTAGGTTTGTACCCCGTTGTACCGTTCGAAGAATTTGTTTAACTCATTTGGTTTCCGAGAAATATCCAAATAATCAAAGTCCAAGTCTGTCAAGTCGTACTACTGAGAAAACAAATTTACGAAAATTTAAAATCGCTCTGCTGTACCGGTTTATACTAGGTTTGTACAGCGGTGTACCGTTCGATGAAATTGCTTAACTCTTTTGGTTTCCGAGAAATATCTAAATAATCAAAGTATCGAGACGTACTGCTGTGAAAAAAAATTTGCGAAAAATTAAAATCTCCCTACTGTACCCGTTTGTACTAGGTTTGTACCGCGTTATGCCGTTCGAAGAAATTGTTTAACTCTTTTGGTTTCCGAGAAATATCCAAGTAATCAAAGTATCGAGCCATACCACTGAGAAAAAAATTTGCGACAAATAAAAATCTCCCTGCTGTACCAGTTTGTACTAGGTTTGTACCGCGTTGTACCGTTCGAAGAATTTGTTTAACTCATTTGGTTTCCGAGAAATATCCACATAATCAAAATATCGAGTCGTACCACTGTGAAAAAAAATTTGCGAAAAAATTAAATTCTCCCTGCTGTACCAGTTTGTACTAGGTTTCTACCGCGTTGTGCCGTTCGAAGAAATTGTTTAACTCTTTTGGTTTCCGAGAAATATCCAAATAATCAAAGTATCGAGCCATACCACTGAGAAAAAAATTTGCGACAAATTAAATTCTCCCTGCTGTACCTGTTTGTACTAGGTTTGTACCGCGTTGTGCCGTTCGAAGAAATTGTTTAACTCTTTTGGTTTCCGAGAAATTTCCAAATAACCAAAGTCGAGGAAAGTCGAGTCGTACTACTGACAAAAAATAATTACGAAAAATTAATATCGCTCTGCTGTACCGGTTTGTACTAGGTTTGTATCGCGTTGTGCCGTTCGAAGAAATTCTTTAACTCATTTGGTTTCCTAGAAATATTCAAATAACCAAAGTCGAGGACTGTCGAGTCGTACTACCGAGAAAAAAAATTTGCGAGAAATTAAAATCTCTCTGCTGTACCGGTTTGTACTAGGTTTGTACCGCGTTGTACCGTTCGAAGAAATGTTTAACTCTTTTGGTTTCCGAGAAATATCCAAATAATCAAAATATCGAGTCGTACTACTGTGAAAAAAATTTGCGAAAAAATTAAATTCTCCCTGCTGTACCAGTTTGTACTAGGTTTGTACCGCGTTGTACCGTTCGAAGAATTTGTTTAACTCATTTGGTTTCCGAGAAATATCCAAATAACCAAAGTCGAGGAAAGTCGAGTCGTACTACTGCCAAAAAATAATTACGAAAAATTAATATCGCTCTGCTGTACCGGTTTGTACTAGGTTTGTATCGCGTTGTGCCGTTCGAAGAAATTGTTTAACTCTTTTGGTTTCCGAGAAATTTCCAAATAACCAAAGTCGAGGAAAGTCGAGTCGTACTACTGACAAAAAATAATTACGAAAAATTAATATCGCTCTGATGTACCGGTTTATACTAGGTTTGTACAGCGGTGTACCGTTCGATGAAATTGCTTAACTCTTTTGGTTTCCGAGAAATATCTAAATAATCAAAGTATCGAGACGTACTGCTGTGAAAAAAAATTTGCGAAAAATTAAAATCTCCCTACTGTACCCGTGTGTACTAGGTTTGTACCGCGTTATGCCGTTCGAAGAAATTGTTTAACTCTTTTGGTTTCCGAGAAATATCCAAGTAATCAAAGTATCGAGCCATACCACTGAGAAAATAATTTGCGACAAATTAAAATCTCCCTGCTGTACCAGTTTGTACTAGGTTTGTACCGCGTTGTACCGTTCGAAGAAATTGTTTAACTCTTTTGGTTTCCGAGAAATTTCCAAATAACCAAAGTCGAGGAAAGTCGAGTCGTACTACTGACAAAAAATAATTACGAAAAATTAATATCGCTCTGCTGTACCGGTTTGTACTAGGTTTGTATCGCGTTGTGCCGTTCGAAGAAATTGTTTAACTCTTTTGGTTTCCGAGAAATATCCAAATAACCAAAGTCGAGGAAAGTCGAGTCGTACTACTGACAAAAAATAATTACGAAAAATTAATATCGTTCTGCTGTACCGGTTTGTACTAGGTTTGTATCGCGTTGTACCGTTCGAAGAAATTCTTTAACTCTTTTGGTTTCCGAGAAATAATCAAATATCCAAAGTCGAGGACTGTCGAGGCGTACTACTGCGAAAAAAAATTTACGATAAATAAAAATCTTTCTGTTCCACTGGTTTGTACTAGGTTTGTACAGCGGTGTACCGTTCGAAGAAATTGTTTAACTATTTTGGTTTCCGATAAATATCTAAATAATCAAAGTATCGAGACATACTGCTGTGAAAAAAAAATTTGCGAAAAGTTAAAATCTCCCTGCTGTACCAGGTTGTACTAGGTTTGTACTGCGTTGTACCGTTCGAAGAAATGTTTAACTCTTTTGGTTTCCGAGAAATATCCAAATAATCAAAGTCGAAGACTGTCGAGTCGTACTACTGAGAAAACAAATTTACGAAAATTTAAAATCTCCCTGCTGTACCAGTTTGTACTAGGTTTGTACCCCGTTGTACCGTTCGAAGAATTTGTTTAACTCATTTGGTTTCCGAGAAATATCCAAATAATCAAAGTCCAAGTCTGTCAAGTCGTACTACTGAGAAAACAAATTTACGAAAATTTAAAATCGCTCTGCTGTACCGGTTTATACTAGGTTTGTACAGCGGTGTACCGTTCGATGAAATTGCTTAACTCTTTTGGTTTCCGAGAAATATCTAAATATTCAAAGTATCGAGACGTACTGCTGTGAAAAAAAATTTGCGAAAAATTAAAATCTCCCTACTCTACCCGTTTGTACTAGGTTTGTACCGCGTTATGCCGTTCGAAGAAATTGTTTAACTCTTTTGGTTTCCGAGAAATATCCACATAATCAAAATATCGAGTCGTACCACTGTGAAAAAAAATTTGCGAAAAAATTAAATTCTCCCTGCTGTACCAGTTTGTACTAGGTTTCTACCGCGTTGTGCCGTTCGAAGAAATTGTTTAACTCTTTTGGTTTCCGAGAAATATCCAAATAATCAAAGTATCGAGCCATACCACTGAGAAAAAAATTTGCGACAAATTAAATTCTCCCTGCTGTACCAGTTTGTACTAGGTTTGTACCGCGTTGTGCCGTTCGAAGAAATTGTTTAACTCTTTTGGTTTCCGAGAAATATCCAAATAATCAAAGTATCGAGCCATACCACTGAGAAAAAAATTTGCGACAAATTAAAATCTCCCTGCTGTACCAGTTTGTACTAGGTTTGTATCGCGTTGTGCCGTTCGAAGAAATTGTTTAACTCTTTTGGTTTCCGAGAAATTTCCAAATAACCAAAGTCGAGGAAAGTCGAGTCGTACTATTGACAAAAAATAATTACGAAAAATTAATATCGCTCTGCTGTACCGGTTTGTACTAGGTTTGTATCGCGTTGTACCGTTCGAAGAAATTCTTTAACTCATTTGGTTTCCTAGAAATATTCAAATAACCAAAGTCGAGGACTGTCGAGTCGTACTACCGAGAAAAAAAATTTGCGAGAAATTAAAATCTCTCTGCTGTACCGGTTTGTACTAGGTTTGTACCGCGTTGTACCGTTCGAAGAAATGTTTAACTCTTTTGGTTTCCGAGAAATATCCAAATAATCAAAATATCGAGTCGTACTACTGTGAAAAAAATTTGCGAAAAAATTAAATTCTCCCTGCTGTACCAGTTTGTACTAGGTTTGTACCGCGTTGTACCGTTCGAAGAATTTGTTTAACTCATTTGGTTTCCGAGAAATATCCAAATAACCAAAGTCGAGGACTGTCGAGGCGTACTACTGCGAAAAAAAATTTACGAAAAATAAAAATCTTTCTGTTCCACTGGTTTGTACTAGGTTTGTACAGCGGTGTACCGTTCGAAGAAATTGTTTAACTATTTTGGTTTCCGATAAATATCTAAATAATCAAAGTATCGAGACATACTGCTGTGAAAAAAAAATTTGCGAAAAGTTAAAATCTCCCTGCTGTACCAGGTTTTACTAGGTTTGTACTGCGTTGTACCGTTCGAAGAAATGTTTAACTCTTTTGGTTTAAGAGAAATATCCAAATAATCAAAGTCGAAGACTGTCGAGTCGTACTACTGAGAAAACAAATTTACGAAAATTTAAAATCTCCCTGCTGTACCAGTTTGTACTAGGTTTGTACCCCGTTGTACCGTTCGAAGAATTTGTTTAACTCATTTGGTTTCCGAGAAATATCCAAATAATCAAAGTCCAAGTCTGTCAAGTCGTACTACTGAGAAAACAAATTTACGAAAATTTAAAATCGCTCTGCTGTACCGGTTTATACTAGGTTTGTACAGCGGTGTACCGTTTGATGAAATTGCTTAACTCTTTTGGTTTCCGAGAAATATCTAAATATTCAAAGTATCGAGACGTACTGCTGTGAAAAAAAATTTGCGAAAAATTAAAATCTCCCTACTCTACCCGTTTGTACTAGGTTTGTACCGCGTTGTGCCGTTCGAAGAAATTGTTTAAATCTTTTGGTTTCCGAGAAATATCCAAATAATCAAAGTATCGAGCCATACCACTGAGAAAAAAATTTGCGACAAATTAAATTCTCCCTGCTGTACCAGTTTGTACTAGGTTTGTACCGCGTTGTGCCGTTCGAAGAAATTGTTTAACTCTTTTGGTTTCCGAGAAATATCCAAATAATCAAAGTATCGAGCCATACCACTGAGAAAAAAATTTGCGACAAATTAAAATCTCCCTGCTGTACCAGTTTGTACTAGGTTTGTATCGCGTTGTGCCGTTCGAAGAAATTGTTTAACTCTTTTGGTTTCCGAGAAATTTCCAAATAACCAAAGTCGAGGAAAGTCGAGTCGTACTACTGACAAAAAATAATTACGAAAAATTAATATCGCTCTGCTGTACCGGTTTGTACTATGTTTGTATCGCGTTGTACCGTTCGAAGAAATTCTTTAACTCATTTGGTTTCCTAGAAATATTCAAATAACCAAAGTCGAGGACTGTCGAGTCGTACTACCGAGAAAAAAAATTTGCGAGAAATTAAAATTTCTCTGCTGTACCGGTTTGTACTAGGTTTGTATCGCGTTGTACCGTTCGAAGAAATGTTTAACTCTTTTGGTTTCCGAGAAATAATCAAATATCCAAAGTCGAGGACTGTCGAGGCGTACTACTGCGAAAAAAAATTTACGAAAAATAAAAATCTTTCTGTTCCACTGGTTTGTACTAGGTTTGTACAGCGGTGTACCGTTCGAAGAAATTGTTTAACTATTTTGGTTTCCGATAAATATCTAAATAATCAAAGTATCGAGACATACTGCTGTGAAAAAAAAAATTGCGAAAAGTTAAAATCTCCCTGCTGTACCAGGTTTTACTAGGTTTGTACTGCGTTGTACCGTTCGAAGAAATGTTTAACTCTTTTGGTTTAAGAGAAATATCCAAATAATCAAAGTCGAAGACTGTCGAGTCGTACTACTCAGAAAACAAATTTACGAAAATTTAAAATCTCCCTGCTGTACCAGTTTGTACTAGGTTTGTACCCCGTTGTACCGTTCGAAGAATTTGTTTAACTCATTTGGTTTCCGAGAAATATCCAAATAATCAAAGTCCAAGTCTGTCAAGTCGTACTACTGAGAAAACAAATTTACGAAAATTTAAAATCGCTCTGCTGTACCGGTTTATACTAGGTTTGTACAGCGGTGTACCGTTTGATGAAATTGCTTAACTCTTTTGGTTTCCGAGAAATATCTAAATATTCAAAGTATCGAGACTTACTGCTGTGAAAAAAAATTTGCGAAAAATTAAAATCTCCCTACTCTACCCGTTTGTACTAGGTTTGTACCGCGTTGTGCCGTTCGAAGAAATTGTTTAAATCTTTTGGTTTCTGAGAAATATCCAAATAATCAAAGTATCGAGCCATACCACTGAGAAAAAAATTTGCGACAAATTAAATTCTCCCTGCTGTACCAGTTTGTACTAGGTTTGTACCGCGTTGTGCCGTTCGAAGAAATTGTTTAACTCTTTTGGTTTCCGAGAAATAATCAAATAACCAAAGTCGAGGACTGTCGAGGCGTACTACTGAGAAAAAAAATTTACGAAAAATAAAAATCTTTCTGTTCCACTGGTTTGTACTAGGTTTGTACAGCGTTGTACCGTTCGAAGAAATTCTTTAACTCATTTGTTTTCCTAGAAATATTCAAATAACCAAAGTCGAAGACTGTCGAGTCGTACTTCTGAGAAAACAAATTTACGAAAATTTAAAATCTCCCTGCTGTACCAGTTTGTACTAGGTTTGTACCCCGTTGTACCGTTCGAAGAATTTGTTTAACTCATTTGGTTTCCTAGAAATATTCAAATAATCAAAGTCGAAGACTGTCGAGTCGTACTACTGAGAAAACAAATTTACGAAAATTTAAAATCTCCCTGCTGTTCCGGTTTGAACTAGGTTTGTACCGCGTTGTACCGTTCGAAGAAATGTTTAACTCTTTTGGTTTCCGAGAAATATCCAAATAATCAAAATATCGAGTCGTACTACTGTGAAAAAAATTTGCGAAAAAATTCAATTCTCCCTGCTGTACCAGTTTGTACTAGGTTTGTATCGCGTTGTGCCGTTCGAAGAAATTGTTTAACTCTTTTGGTTTCCGAGAAATTTCCAAATAACCAAAGTCGAGGAAAGTCGAGTCGTACTACTGACAAAAAATAATTACGAAAAATTAATATCGCTCTGCTGTACCGGTTTGTACTAGGTTTGTATCGCGTTGTGCCGTTCGAAGAAATTGTTTAACTCTTTTGGTTTCCGAGAAATTTCCAAATAACCAAAGTCGAGGAAAGTCGAGTCGTACTACTGACAAAAAATAATTACGAAAAATTAATATCGCTCTGCTGTACCGGTTTGTACTAGGTTTGTATCGCGTTGTACCGTTCGAAGAAATTCTTTAACTCTTTTGGTTTCCGAGAAATAATCAAATATCCAAAGTCGAGGACTGTCGAGGCGTACTACTGCGAAAAAAAATTTACGATAAATAAAAATCTTTCTGTTCCACTGGTTTGTACTAGGTTTGTACAGCGGTGTACCGTTCGAAGAAATTGTTTAACTATTTTGGTTTCCGATAAATATCTAAATAATCAAAGTATCGAGACATACTGCTGTGAAAAAAAAATTTGCGAAAAGTTAAAATCTCCCTGCTGTACCAGGTTGTACTAGGTTTGTACTGCGTTGTACCGTTCGAAGAAATGTTTAACTCTTTTGGTTTCCGAGAAATATCCAAATAATCAAAGTCGAAGACTGTCGAGTCGTACTACTGAGAAAACAAATTTACGAAAATTTAAAATCGCTCTGCTGTACCGGTTTATACTAGGTTTGTACAGCGGTGTACCGTTCGATGAAAGTGCTTAACTCTTTTGGTTTCCGAGAAATATCTAAATATTCAAAGTATCGAGACGTACTGCTGTGAAAAAAAATTTGCGAAAAATTAAAATCTCCCTACTCTACCCGTTTGTACTAGGTTTGTACCGCGTTGTGCCGTTCGAAGAAATTGTTTAACTCTTTTGGTTTCCGAGAAATATCCAAATAATCAAAGTATCGAGCCATACCACTGAGAAAAAAATTTGCGACAAATTAAATTCTCCCTGCTGTACCAGTTTGTACTAGGTTTGTACCGCGTTGTGCCGTTCGAAGAAATTGTTTAACTCTTTTGGTTTCCGAGAAATATCCAAATAATCAAAGTATCGAGCCATACCACTGAGAAAAAAATTTGCGACAAATTAAAATCTCCCTGCTGTACCAGTTTGTACTAGGTTTGTACCGCGTTGTGCCGTTCGAAGAAATTGTTTAACTCTTTTGGTTTCCGAGAAATATCCAAATAATCAAAGTATCGAGCCATACCACTCAGAAAAAAATTTGCGACAAATTAAAATCTCCCTGCTGTACCAGTTTGTACTAGGTTTGTATCGCGTTGAGCCGTTCGAAGAAATTGTTTAACTCTTTTGGTTTCCGAGAAATAATCAAATAACCAAAGTCGAGGACTGTCGAGGCGTACTACTGAGAAAAAAAATTTACGAAAAATAAAAATCTTTCTGTTCCACTGGTTTGTACTAGGTTTGTACAGCGTTGTACCGTTCGCAGAAATTCTTTAACTCATTTGTTTTCCTAGAAATATTCAAATAACTGTAGTGGACTAAGGTGGGCATGAAATAAAGAACTCAGTTATACTGATACTATGTATATATATATGTAGTCACAGTGAGCGCCCATATCTGGCCCCAAAGACAGCTTACAACTAACTGCGCATCGCGGCGGCTGCCGCCGAGACGCCGTCTAAACAAAGGCAAACGTCGCAACGGACATCGACAACACCGCGCGCCCCGATTCCCGGTATTCCTATATATAGGGCTACCATAGTTCGGCCTATCCTGACCAACGATTGCCCTCAATCGTCCTGCAAATACGGTTACTAACATAAGGTACATCATAAGAATGTTTTTCATAATGGGTCTTAAAACGTAACTAAGACTTTTACATAAATGCTTAACTCATAACATAAATTTAAGCATGGTATCGTAAGGTAGGTACATAAGATTCGTAATACTTAAAGACAATCATAATCTGTCACACGTCTACACAGAGCGCTCACTTTCAATTAACAATAAGGAAATTATTTATATCTAACACTTAGTATACAAACTATACTTAACTCATAACGATTACATTTAACTATTAACTATACTTATTAATTATGAAACTTACAACGTATTCATATTTACAGAATATACAATATATACACTATGTACACTATATACAAATACGCTCTCATTCATCACTATCACTATTAACCGAATTCAGTTTCGACCATAATCTCATGTTTTCCGGTGAACATATACCTTCAAAGGGTAGTTGAGTTAATTGATGCCCTTCTGGGTCACGTATTACATAACGGTTTTTGTCTAACACTTTCACAACTTCATATGGTCCTCTAAACTTAGGTAATAATTTTTTATTCAGTCCGGGTGTCACATCTACATTCTTTACAACAATATAATCTCCTACTGCATACTGCGTTGGGGTTTTGTGTCTTTTGTCATAATAATTTTTGTTGTACTCATTGGTTGCATGTATTTTTGCCACTGCATTTTGCCTAATGACACTTAAATCTCGATTGTCTGTAATTTGTTCTTCTAAAATTACGCGTAAGTCGTCATTAACTTTACCTAGTTGATTTATACCGAACAATAATCTACTTGGGGTATCTCCTATAGCGCGATTTACACTGTTATTTAGCGCATATTCAACATCTTCTAATACTTGGTTCCATGTACCCGTAGTTTGACTTATTTTCGCTAACATCGGTGTAAGAGATCGGTTGATTCTTTCTATTTGTCCGTTGGCATGTGGGGTTGCCGTCGCAATTAATGTATGTTGAATTCCGTTTTCAACTACAAAATGCTTAAATTTGTTCGACGTAAATGCACTACCTCTGTCAGAAACTAGTTTTCGCGGCTTACTATAGATTCCAAAATAAGTTTTCAAATGTCGAATTGCTTCTTCAGAATTTGTACTAATTGTTGGATAAAACTTCACAAATTTTGTATACGCATCTATTATTTCAAAAATATACTTGTATCGATTTCTTGTACGCTCTAACGGACCATAATGATCAATGTGCAAACAATAAAATGGCACGGATCCTTTGTCCGGACATTGTAAGCTTCCTTCGACTCTGTTCGCAATAGTGGAATAGGTAATACACTTTATACAGTTCATTATAAATTTTCTCACCTTTTGTTTCTTTTCCGGAAACCAATAAACTCGAGATATGTATTCTAATGTTTTATTTATTCCTTGATGACCAATTTCTTCATGGTTCGTACGAATTACATTCTCCTCCATGGACGAAGGGACATAAAATAATAATTTGTTGTTCATTTTCCGGTAAACTATTCCGTTATTCAATTCAAAAAATTTATTTTCATTATTCTGTAGCTCCTCATGCAATTTCTTAATTTGAGAGTCTTGACCTTGTAAAACTGCTAAATTACGTTCGAAAGTATTTTCTGTAATTACAAGTATACTAAATTCACGACTTAATGCATCAGCATGCATCATCTTGTCTCCCGTTCGGTGTTCTAGCGTGTATTGATAATTTCGTAAAACTAGTGACCATCGCAAAATTCGCGGATTTATTTCTTTGCGTTCCAAGGTTAATTTCAAACTCTGACAATCAGTAACGATTTTAAAGGGTATGCCTTGCAAATATATCCGGAAACGTTCTAAGGAATAAACTATATCTAGTGCTTCTAGTTCAAAACTATGGTATTTTGTTTCAGCCTGCGTTGTTCTTTTACTAAAATAACATACAGGATGAAATTTCCCATCTACTTGCTTTTGTAATAATACTGATCCAAAACCATGGATACTTGCGTCACAATGTAACTCTGTTTCCACCAATGGAGAATAAATTGCTAGTACAGGTTCTGATATTAAAGATTCTTTTAAGCTTTCAAAACACTTTAAGACTTCCTCATCCCATTGGAAAATTACTTTCGATTTCAATAAATCGTACAATGGTTTCGCCCTTAACGCAAAATTTTTTATAAATTTCCGAAAGTATGCCACTAATCCTAAGAAGCTTTGCAACTCTCGATAATTCCTCGGTATCGGATAATCGCATACAGCTTGTATGTTGTCTTTACTTGGTTTAATACCTGAAGAATCTATACTGTAACCTAAATAAGTGATTTCGCTTAATAGAAAGGCGCACTTTTCCAACCTCAATTCTAAACAGTTTTTTACCACAATATCCATAACTTCCTTGAGTATCTCTACGTTTTCGTTAATCGTTTTCGTGGCTATTAATATATCGTCTAAATAAATTAATACTTTGTGTTCATCTAATAGTTTTCGGAAAGCAGTATTAATAAAACGCATGAAAAATGAAGGGCCGTTTGATAAGCCGAATGGCATACGAAGATATTCGTATTGTCCCATAAATGTAATAAAAGCGGTATACTTAATCGAAGTTTCCTTCATTCGAACGTGGTGAAATGCGTCTTTCAAATCCAATCGTGTGAAATATGCCTTATCTCGTAATTGATCGATTTGATCGTCTATTCTAGGAATTGGAAAATGATCCCGTAAAGTTAACTTATTAAGGTCGCGGTAATCAATAGCCAATCTATTTTTACCCGATTTTTTTTTAACAAGTACGATTCGGCTCCCATATTGAGACGTACTTAGGCGGATAATTCCCCTATCTAATAAATCCTTAATTATCGCCTCAAGCGCGTTTTTCTCGCTATACGATAATCTTCTTGGGTTATAGTAAAACGGTTGATGATTTTGTTTGAGTACTAACTCCATCTCTAATTTTGTTACTGGTGATTCTGGTCTTTCCGGTTCCACATAATATTCATCGATAATATGCTGAACTGTGTTTCGCGATTCCCAGTCTACCTTTTCGTCAATTTTAATGTTTGCCGGTGTACTGCCCGTAGTATTCTCTTCAACTACATCAATTTTCAAAATTTCCGACAACGGATAGTCGTCTTTTGTTCTGAGTTTACGGCAAATCTGCGCTGTTTTTCCTAAAGTTATTTCTATATTATCATTCGTAATAAAGTCTCGGCCTAATAAACAAGTACAGCTCATGGTATCTTTCGGGACTACGTAAAAATCAACTTCGATTTCACAATCGGCTACTAACATTTTTTGTTCTAAACGCCCTAATATGTTGATTTTACTACGATTCACTCCCTCAAACCGTACAGTATCATTATGCGGTCTTATAACTACGTCTGATGTAATCAATGATTTGCTTAAAAATGATACAGGGCTTCCCGTGTCTAAAACGGCGTTTACATTACCTACTTCGCCCAACGTTGCGTTGACGGTGTAACATGGTACCACACTCGTGTTGAATTGCACCAAGTGCGTCGTCGTTGCCGCTGCCGCATTCGTTGTTGGTTTTGAAGTCTTCCCCTTCGTTGATAATGAACTCTCGTTCGTTGCTGCAGACCGTTGAGGACAAAGTCGCTTTTGGTGATCCGTCGCTCCGCAGATAAAGCACGATCCTCTATCTCTCTTCGGTTTCGGACATGCAGCCGTCCAATGTCCTGTTCCATCGCAGTTGAAACATCTGTTGTGTGGCTTGCCCTCTCCTTGCGAAGGATTTGTCTTGCTTGCCGGTTTATTCGGATTTTCTGAATTCGCCGGGGTCCCTTTCTTCGTGGATGAACGATTTAAATTACGTATCCGATCGTAAATTTTTAATTTCTCCTTAAGTTGAATTAACTGCTTCGCTTCGTATAGTTGAGCCTTCCGACTTGGTTCGTCTGGAATACCGTCGACAATGTACTGAATTAGTGCCTCCGCTTCAATGTGACCTCGAGCTGCAATTTCCTTCATGACTAAGAAATACTCATGCACTGATTCCTCGCGTTGCATCTTCCGGCTACGCAACAGTTCATGTAGCTCCGCACTATTGATCTTCGTCGAAAATTCTTCCAAAAGGAGGGATTTCAGTTTTTTCCACGTCGCAATACCTTGCTCACCCTGCATAAACAATTTCGCCAGACCCGTTAAACACCTCTTTGCAAATAGTAATGTTTGCAGATCTGTCCAGCCCAGCAATTTAGCGTTCTCTTCAAAATCCTGGATCCATCTTTCCACTGGATACCCATCTGATCCATTAAATTGTCGGATTGAATCTTCAATGTCACGAAAATGTAGCGTAAATTTCGGCGTTTTGCGATCAGTCGTCGTATCACGAGTAGCCAAATCACCGGTACACGACCCGATTGCTGCGAACGTCTCCGTCGGACCACTTGCATCTACCTGCACTGGTCGAATCGTCGCATTCAATTCCTCGTCTTCCGATTCTTCCGTTTCAATAGCCTGTGCGTTGTTCGCATTCAATAGATTCGGATCCGCCAAGTGTCGGCATATTCGAAGAGCTATCTCCTTACTATCCCCATTATAATTCAAATTCAGCATGTTGCAAATAACTATCAGATCGCCCAATTGAAGCGTTGTCACTGCCCACGCAATCTTTGCTTCCCATTCTGCCGATCCTTCCACAAATTTGAATCCCGTAAAACTACGCACTTTTTTCCGATTCGTTCGATCGCCTGCTTCTCCCGTGATAAATTTGTACAGCGTGCGAATCGATGCCACAGATGCTTTCTTCAAATTCTCACTAATGGCCGGAATACTGCTTAGGGCCGTCATGATTTACAAATTGCACACGTGTCCACAAAAACTAAATAACACACTTGTTCTTTATCCCACTTCTGAAACTGTAGTGGACTAAGGTGGGCATGAAATAAAGAACTCAGTTATACTGATACTATGTATATATATATGTAGTCACAGTGAGCGCCCATATCTGGCCCCAAAGACAGCTTACAACTAACTGCGCATCGCGGCGGCTGCCGCCGAGACGCCGTCTAAACAAAGGCAAACGTCGCAACGGACATCGACAACACCGCGCGCCCCGATTCCCGGTATTCCTATATATAGGGCTACCATATAACCAAAGTCGAAGACTGTCGAGTCGTACTTCTGAGAAAACAAATTTACGAAAATTTAAAATCTCCCCGCTGTACCAGTTTGTACTAGGTTTGTACCGCGTTGTACCGTTCGAAGAATTTGTTTAACTCATTTGGTTTCCTAGAAATATTCAAATAACCAAAGTCGGAGACTGTCGAGTCGTACTATTGAGAAAACAAATTTACGAAAATTTAAAATCTCCCAGCTGTACCAGTTTGTACTAGGTTTGTACCCCGTTGTACCGTTCGAAGAATTTGTTTAACTCATTTGGTTTCCTAGAAATATTCAAATAATCAAAGTCGAAGACTGTCGAGTCGTACTACTGAGAAAACAAATTTACGAAAATTTAAAATCTCCCTGCTGTACCAGTTTGTACTAGGTTTGTACCCCGTTGTACCGTTCGAAGAATTTGTTTAACTCATTTGGTTTCCGAGAAATATCCAAATAATCAAAGTCCAAGTCTGTCAAGTCGTACTACTGAGAAAACAAATTTACGAAAATTTAAAATCGCTCTGCTGTACCGGTTTATACTAGGTTTGTACAGCGGTGTACCGTTCGATGAAATTGCTTAACTCTTTTGGTTTCCGAGAAATATCTAAATAATCAAAGTATCGAGACGTACTGCTGTGAAAAAAAATTTGCGAAAAATTAAAATCTCCCTACTGTACCCGTTTGTACTAGGTTTGTACCGCGTTATGCCGTTCGAAGAAATTGTTTAACTCTTTTGGTTTCCGAGAAATATCCAAGTAATCAAAGTATCGAGCCATACCACTGAGAAAAAAATTTGCGACAAATTAAAATCTCCCTGCTGTACCAGTTTGTACTAGGTTTGTACCGCGTTGTACCGTTCGAAGAATTTGTTTAACTCATTTGGTTTCCGAGAAATATCCACATAATCAAAATATCGAGTCGTACCACTGTGAAAAAAAATTTGCGAAAAAATTAAATTCTCCCTGCTGTACCAGTTTGTACTAGGTTTCTACCGCGTTGTGCCGTTCGAAGAAATTGTTTAACTCTTTTGGTTTCCGAGAAATATCCAAATAATCAAAGTATCGAGCCATACCACTGAGAAAAAAATTTGCGACAAATTAAATTCTCCCTGCTGTACCAGTTTGTACTAGGTTTGTACCGCGTTGTGCCGTTCGAAGAAATTGTTTAACTCTTTTGGTTTCCGAGAAATTTCCAAATAACCAAAGTCGAGGAAAGTCGAGTCGTACTACTGACAAAAAATAATTACGAAAAATTAATATCGCTCTGCTGTACCGGTTTGTACTAGGTTTGTATCGCGTTGTGCCGTTCGAAGAAATTCTTTAACTCATTTGGTTTCCTAGAAATATTCAAATAACCAAAGTCGAGGACTGTCGAGTCGTACTACCGAGAAAAAAAATTTGCGAGAAATTAAAATCTCTCTGCTGTACCGGTTTGTACTAGGTTTGTACCGCGTTGTACCGTTCGAAGAAATGTTTAACTCTTTTGGTTTCCGAGAAATATCCAAATAATCAAAATATCGAGTCGTACTACTGTGAAAAAAATTTGCGAAAAAATTAAATTCTCCCTGCTGTACCAGTTTGTACTAGGTTTGTACCGCGTTGTACCGTTCGAAGAATTTGTTTAACTCATTTGGTTTCCGAGAAATATCCAAATAACCAAAGTCGAGGAAAGTCGAGTCGTACTACTGCCAAAAAATAATTACGAAAAATTAATATCGCTCTGCTGTACCGGTTTGTACTAGGTTTGTATCGCGTTGTGCCGTTCGAAGAAATTGTTTAACTCTTTTGGTTTCCGAGAAATTTCCAAATAACCAAAGTCGAGGAAAGTCGAGTCGTACTACTGACAAAAAATAATTACGAAAAATTAATATCGCTCTGATGTACCGGTTTATACTAGGTTTGTACAGCGGTGTACCGTTCGATGAAATTGCTTAACTCTTTTGGTTTCCGAGAAATATCTAAATAATCAAAGTATCGAGACGTACTGCTGTGAAAAAAAATTTGCGAAAAATTAAAATCTCCCTACTGTACCCGTGTGTACTAGGTTTGTACCGCGTTATGCCGTTCGAAGAAATTGTTTAACTCTTTTGGTTTCCGAGAAATATCCAAGTAATCAAAGTATCGAGCCATACCACTGAGAAAATAATTTGCGACAAATTAAAATCTCCCTGCTGTACCAGTTTGTACTAGGTTTGTACCGCGTTGTACCGTTCGAAGAAATTGTTTAACTCTTTTGGTTTCCGAGAAATTTCCAAATAACCAAAGTCGAGGAAAGTCGAGTCGTACTACTGACAAAAAATAATTACGAAAAATTAATATCGCTCTGCTGTACCGGTTTGTACTAGGTTTGTATCGCGTTGTGCCGTTCGAAGAAATTGTTTAACTCTTTTGGTTTCCGAGAAATATCCAAATAACCAAAGTCGAGGAAAGTCGAGTCGTACTACTGACAAAAAATAATTACGAAAAATTAATATCGTTCTGCTGTACCGGTTTGTACTAGGTTTGTATCGCGTTGTACCGTTCGAAGAAATTCTTTAACTCTTTTGGTTTCCGAGAAATAATCAAATATCCAAAGTCGAGGACTGTCGAGGCGTACTACTGCGAAAAAAAATTTACGATAAATAAAAATCTTTCTGTTCCACTGGTTTGTACTAGGTTTGTACAGCGGTGTACCGTTCGAAGAAATTGTTTAACTATTTTGGTTTCCGATAAATATCTAAATAATCAAAGTATCGAGACATACTGCTGTGAAAAAAAAATTTGCGAAAAGTTAAAATCTCCCTGCTGTACCAGGTTGTACTAGGTTTGTACTGCGTTGTACCGTTCGAAGAAATGTTTAACTCTTTTGGTTTCCGAGAAATATCCAAATAATCAAAGTCGAAGACTGTCGAGTCGTACTACTGAGAAAACAAATTTACGAAAATTTAAAATCTCCCTGCTGTACCAGTTTGTACTAGGTTTGTACCCCGTTGTACCGTTCGAAGAATTTGTTTAACTCATTTGGTTTCCGAGAAATATCCAAATAATCAAAGTCCAAGTCTGTCAAGTCGTACTACTGAGAAAACAAATTTACGAAAATTTAAAATCGCTCTGCTGTACCGGTTTATACTAGGTTTGTACAGCGGTGTACCGTTCGATGAAATTGCTTAACTCTTTTGGTTTCCGAGAAATATCTAAATATTCAAAGTATCGAGACGTACTGCTGTGAAAAAAAATTTGCGAAAAATTAAAATCTCCCTACTCTACCCGTTTGTACTAGGTTTGTACCGCGTTATGCCGTTCGAAGAAATTGTTTAACTCTTTTGGTTTCCGAGAAATATCCACATAATCAAAATATCGAGTCGTACCACTGTGAAAAAAAATTTGCGAAAAAATTAAATTCTCCCTGCTGTACCAGTTTGTACTAGGTTTCTACCGCGTTGTGCCGTTCGAAGAAATTGTTTAACTCTTTTGGTTTCCGAGAAATATCCAAATAATCAAAGTATCGAGCCATACCACTGAGAAAAAAATTTGCGACAAATTAAATTCTCCCTGCTGTACCAGTTTGTACTAGGTTTGTACCGCGTTGTGCCGTTCGAAGAAATTGTTTAACTCTTTTGGTTTCCGAGAAATATCCAAATAATCAAAGTATCGAGCCATACCACTGAGAAAAAAATTTGCGACAAATTAAAATCTCCCTGCTGTACCAGTTTGTACTAGGTTTGTATCGCGTTGTGCCGTTCGAAGAAATTGTTTAACTCTTTTGGTTTCCGAGAAATTTCCAAATAACCAAAGTCGAGGAAAGTCGAGTCGTACTATTGACAAAAAATAATTACGAAAAATTAATATCGCTCTGCTGTACCGGTTTGTACTAGGTTTGTATCGCGTTGTACCGTTCGAAGAAATTCTTTAACTCATTTGGTTTCCTAGAAATATTCAAATAACCAAAGTCGAGGACTGTCGAGTCGTACTACAGAGAAAAAAAATTTGCGAGAAATTAAAATCTCTCTGCTGTACCGGTTTGTACTAGGTTTGTACCGCGTTGTACCGTTCGAAGAAATGTTTAACTCTTTTGGTTTCCGAGAAATATCCAAATAATCAAAATATCGAGTCGTACTACTGTGAAAAAAATTTGCGAAAAAATTAAATTCTCCCTGCTGTACCAGTTTGTACTAGGTTTGTACCGCGTTGTACCGTTCGAAGAATTTGTTTAACTCATTTGGTTTCCGAGAAATATCCAAATAACCAAAGTCGAGGACTGTCGAGGCGTACTACTGCGAAAAAAAATTTACGAAAAATAAAAATCTTTCTGTTCCACTGGTTTGTACTAGGTTTGTACAGCGGTGTACCGTTCGAAGAAATTGTTTAACTATTTTGGTTTCCGATAAATATCTAAATAATCAAAGTATCGAGACATACTGCTGTGAAAAAAAAATTTGCGAGAAATTAAAATTTCTCTGCTGTACCGGTTTGTACTAGGTTTGTATCGCGTTGTACCGTTCGAAGAAATGTTTAACTCTTTTGGTTTCCGAGAAATATCCGAATAACCAAAGTCGGAGACTGTCGAGTCGTACTATTGAGAAAACAAATTTACGAAAATTTAAAATCTCCCTGCTGTACCAGTTTGTACTAGGTTTGTACCCCGTTGTACCGTTCGAAGAATTTGTTTAACTCATTTGGTTTCCTAGAAATATTCAAATAATCAAAGTCGAAGACTGTCGAGTCGTACTACTGAGAAAACAAATTTACGAAAATTTAAAATCGCTCTGCTGTACCGGTTTATACTAGGTTTGTACAGCGGTGTACCGTTCGATGAAATTGCTTAACTCTTTTGGTTTCCGAGAAATATCTAAATAATCAAAGTATCGAGACGTACTGCTGTGAAAAAAAATTTGCGAAAAATTAAAATCTCCCTACTGTACCCGTGTGTACTAGGTTTGTACCGCGTTATGCCGTTCGAAGAAATTGTTTAACTCTTTTGGTTTCCGAGAAATATCCAAGTAATCAAAGTATCGAGCCATACCACTGAGAAAAAAATTTGCGACAAATTAAAATCTCCCTGCTGTACCAGTTTGTACTAGGTTTGTACCGCGTTGTACCGTTCGAAGAAATTGTTTAACTCATTTGGTTTCCTAGAAATATTCAAATAACCAAAGTCGAGGAAAGTCGAGTCGTACTACTGAGAAAAAAAAATTACGAAAAATAAAAATCTCTCTGCTGTACTAGTTTGTACTAGGTTTGTATCGCGTTGTGCCGTTCGAAGAAATTGTTTAACTCTTTTGGTTTCCGAGAAATATCCAAATAACCAAAGTCGAGGAAAGTCGAGTCGTACTACTGCCAAAAAATAATTACGAAAAATTAATATCGCTCTGCTGTACCGGTTTGTACTATGTTTGTATCGCGTTGTACCGTTCGAAGAAATTCTTTAACTCATTTGGTTTCCTAGAAATATTCAAATAACCAAAGTCGAGGACTGTCGAGTCGTACTACCGAGAAAAAAAATTTGCGAGAAATTAAAATTTCTCTGCTGTACCGGTTTGTACTAGGTTTGTATCGCGTTGTACCGTTCGAAGAAATGTTTAACTCTTTTGGTTTCCGAGAAATATCCGAATAACCAAAGTCGAGGACTGTCGAGGCGTACTACTGAGAAAAAAAATTTGCGACAAATTAAAATCTCTCTGCTGTACCGGTTTGTACTAGGTTTGTACCGCGTTGTACCGTTCGAAGAATTTGTTTAACTCTTTTGGTTTCCGAGAAATATCCAAATAACCAAAGTCGAGGAAAGTCGAGTCGTACTACTGACAAAAAATAATTACGAAAAATTAATATCGCTCTGCTGTACCGGTTTGTACTAGGTTTGTACCGCGTTGTACCGTTCGAAGAAATTCTTTAACTCTTTTGGTTTCCGAGAAGTAATCAAATAACCAAAGTCGAGGACTGTCGAGGCGTACTACTGAGAAAAAAAATTTACGAAAAATAAAAATCTTTCTGTTCCACTGGTTTGTACTAGGTTTGTACAGCGTTGTACCGTTCGAAGAAATTCTTTAACTCATTTGTTTTCCTAGAAATATTCAAATAACCAAAGTCGAAGACTGTCGAGTCGTACTTCTGAGAAAACAAATTTACGAAAATTTAAAATCTCCCCGCTGTACCAGTTTGTACTAGGTTTGTACCGCGTTGTACCGTTCGAAGAATTTGTTTAACTCATTTGTTTTCCTAGAAATATTCAAATAACCAAAGTCGAAGACTGTCGAGTCGTACTTCTGAGAAAACAAATTTACGAAAATTTAAAATCTCCCCGCTGTACCAGTTTGTACTAGGTTTGTACCGCGTTGTACCGTTCGAAGAATTTGTTTAACTCATTTGGTTTCCTAGAAATATTCAAATAACCAAAGTCGGAGACTGTCGAGTCGTACTATTGAGAAAACAAATTTACGAAAATTTAAAATCTCCCTGCTGTACCAGTTTGTACTAGGTTTGTACCCCGTTGTACCGTTCGAAGAATTTGTTTAACTCATTTGGTTTCCTAGAAATATTCAAATAATCAAAGTCGAAGACTGTCGAGTCGTACTACTGAGAAAAAAAATTTACGAAAATTTAAAATCGCTCTGCTGTACCGGTTTATACTAGGTTTGTACAGCGGTGTACCGTTCGATGAAATTGCTTAACTCTTTTGGTTTCCGAGAAATATCTAAATAATCAAAGTATCGAGACGTACTGCTGTGAAAAAAAATTTGCGAAAAATTAAAATCTCCCTACTGTACCCGTGTGTACTAGGTTTGTACCGCGTTATGCCGTTCGAAGAAATTGTTTAACTCTTTTGGTTTCCGAGAAATATCCAAGTAATCAAAGTATCGAGCCATACCACTGAGAAAAAAATTTGCGACAAATTAAAATCTCCCTGCTGTACCAGTTTGTACTAGGTTTGTACCGCGTTGTACCGTTCGAAGAAATTGTTTAACTCATTTGGTTTCCTAGAAATATTCAAATAACCAAAGTCGAGGAAAGTCGAGTCGTACTACTGAGAAAAAAAAATTACGAAAAATAAAAATCTCTCTGCTGTACTAGTTTGTACTAGGTTTGTATCGCGTTGTGCCGTTCGAAGAAATTGTTTAACTCTTTTGGTTTCCGAGAAATATCCAAATAACCAAAGTCGAGGAAAGTCGAGTCGTACTACTGCCAAAAAATAATTACGAAAAATTAATATCGCTCTGCTGTACCGGTTTGTACTATGTTTGTATCGCGTTGTACCGTTCGAAGAAATTCTTTAACTCATTTGGTTTCCTAGAAATATTCAAATAACCAAAGTCGAGGACTGTCGAGTCGTACTACCGAGAAAAAAAATTTGCGAGAAATTAAAATTTCTCTGCTGTACCGGTTTGTACTAGGTTTGTACCGCGTTGTACCGTTCGAAGAAATGTTTAACTCTTTTGGTTTCCGAGAAATATCCAAATAATCAAAATATCGAGTCGTACTACTGTGAAAAAAATTTGCGAAAAAATTAAATTCTCCCTGCTGTACCAGTTTGTACTAGGTTTGTATCGCGTTGTGCCGTTCGAAGAAATTGTTTAACTCTCTTGGTTTCCGAGAAATTTCCAAATAACCAAAGTCGAGGAAAGTCGAGTCGTACTACTGACAAAAAATAATTACGAAAAATTAATATCGCACTGCTGTACCGGTTTGTACTAGGTTTGTATCGCGTTGTGCCGTTCGAAGAAATTGTTTAACTCTTTTGGTTTCCGAGAAATATCCAAATAACCAAAGTCGAGGAAAGTCGAGTCGTACTACTGACAAAAAATAATTACGAAAAATTAATATCGCTCTGCTGTACCGGTTTGTACTAGGTTTGTATCGCGTTGTACCGTTCGAAGAAATTCTTTAACTCTTTTGGTTTCCGAGAAATAATCAAATATCCAAAGTCGAGGACTGTCGAGGCGTACTACTGCGAAAAAAAATTTACGATAAATAAAAATCTTTCTGTTCCACTGGTTTGTACTAGGTTTGTACAGCGGTGTACCGTTCGAAGAAATTGTTTAACTATTTTGGTTTCCGATAAATATCTAAATAATCAAAGTATCGAGACATACTGCTGTGAAAAAAAAATTTGCGAAAAGTTAAAATCTCCCTGCTGTACCAGGTTGTACTAGGTTTGTACTGCGTTGTACCGTTCGAAGAAATGTTTAACTCTTTTGGTTTCCGAGAAATATCCAAATAATCAAAGTCGAAGACTGTCGAGTCGTACTACTGAGAAAACAAATTTACGAAAATTTAAAATCTCCCTGCTGTACCAGTTTGTACTAGGTTTGTACCCCGTTGTACCGTTCGAAGAATTTGTTTAACTCATTTGGTTTCCGAGAAATATCCAAATAATCAAAGTCCAAGTCTGTCAAGTCGTACTACTGAGAAAACAAATTTACGAAAATTTAAAATCGCTCTGCTGTACCGGTTTATACTAGGTTTGTACAGCGGTGTACCGTTCGATGAAATTGCTTAACTCTTTTGGTTTCCGAGAAATATCTAAATATTCAAAGTATCGAGACGTACTGCTGTGAAAAAAAATTTGCGAAAAATTAAAATCTCCCTACTCTACCCGTTTGTACTAGGTTTGTACCGCGTTGTGCCGTTCGAAGAAATTGTTTAACTCTTTTGGTTTCCGAGAAATATCCAAATAATCAAAGTATCGAGCCATACCACTGAGAAAAAAATTTGCGACAAATTAAATTCTCCCTGCTGTACCAGTTTGTACTAGGTTTGTACCGCGTTGTGCCGTTCGAAGAAATTGTTTAACTCTTTTGGTTTCCGAGAAATATCCAAATAATCAAAGTATCGAGCCATACCACTGAGAAAAAAATTTGCGACAAATTAAAATCTCCCTGCTGTACCAGTTTGTACTAGGTTTGTATCGCGTTGTGCCGTTCGAAGAAATTGTTTAACTCTTTTGGTTTCCGAGAAATTTCCAAATAACCAAAGTCGAGGAAAGTCGAGTCGTACTACTGCCAAAAAATAATTACGAAAAATTAATATCGCTCTGCTGTACCGGTTTGTACTAGGTTTGTATCGCGTTGTACCGTTCGAAGAAATTCTTTAACTCTTTTGGTTTCCGAGAAATAATCAAATATCCAAAGTCGAGGACTGTCGAGGCGTACTACTGCGAAAAAAAATTTACGAAAAATAAAAATCTTTCTGTTCCACTGGTTTGTACTAGGTTTGTACAGCGGTGTACCGTTCGAAGAAATTGTTTAACTATTTTGGTTTCCGATAAATATCTAAATAATCAAAGTATCGAGACATACTGCTGTGAAAAAAAAAATTGCGAAAAGTTAAAATCTCCCTGCTGTACCAGGTTTTACTAGGTTTGTACTGCGTTGTACCGTTCGAAGAAATGTTTAACTCTTTTGGTTTAAGAGAAATATCCAAATAATCAAAGTCGAAGACTGTCGAGTCGTACTACTCAGAAAACAAATTTACGAAAATTTAAAATCTCCCTGCTGTACCAGTTTGTACTAGGTTTGTACCCCGTTGTACCGTTCGAAGAATTTGTTTAACTCATTTGGTTTCCGAGAAATATCCAAATAATCAAAGTCCAAGTCTGTCAAGTCGTACTACTGAGAAAACAAATTTACGAAAATTTAAAATCGCTCTGCTGTACCGGTTTATACTAGGTTTGTACAGCGGTGTACCGTTTGATGAAATTGCTTAACTCTTTTGGTTTCCGAGAAATATCTAAATATTCAAAGTATCGAGACTTACTGCTGTGAAAAAAAATTTGCGAAAAATTAAAATCTCCCTACTCTACCCGTTTGTACTAGGTTTGTACCGCGTTGTGCCGTTCGAAGAAATTGTTTAAATCTTTTGGTTTCTGAGAAATATCCAAATAATCAAAGTATCGAGCCATACCACTGAGAAAAAAATTTGCGACAAATTAAATTCTCCCTGCTGTACCAGTTTGTACTAGGTTTTTACTGCGTTGTGCCGTTCGAAGAAATTGTTTAACTCTTTTGGTTTCCGAGAAATATCCAAATAATCAAAGTATCGAGCCATACCACTGAGAAAAAAATTTGCGACAAATTAAATTCTCCCTGCTGTACCAGTTTGTACTAGGTTTGTACCGCGTTGTACCGTTCGAAGAATTTGTTTAACTCATTTGGTTTCCTAGAAATATTCAAATAATCAAAGTCGAAGACTGTCGAGTCGTACTACTGAGAAAACAAATTTACGAAAATTTAAAATCTCCCTGCTGTACCACTTTGTACTACGTTTGTACCCCGTTGTACCGTCCGAAGAATTTGTTTAACTCATTTGGTTTCCGAGAAATATCCAAATAATCAAAGTCCAAGTCTGTCAAGTCGTACTACTGAGAAAACAAATTTACGAAAATTTAAAATCGCTCTGCTGTACCGGTTTATACTAGGTTTGTACAGCGGTGTACCGTTCGATGAAATTGCTTAACTCTTTTGGTTTCCGAGAAATATCTAAATAATCAAAGTATCGAGACGTACTGCTGTGAAAAAAAATTTGCGAAAAATTAAAATCTCCCTATTGTACCCGTTTGTACTAGGTTTGTACCGCGTTATGCCGTTCGAAGAAATTGTTTAACTCTTTTGGTTTCCGAGAAATATCCAAGTAATCAAAGTATCGAGCCATACCACTGAGAAAAAAATTTGCGACAAATTAAAATCTCCCTACTGTACCAGTTTGTACTAGGTTTGTACCGCGTTGTACCGTTCGAAGAATTTATTTAACTCATTTGGTTTCCGAGAAATATCCACATAATCAAAATATCGAGTCGTACCACTGTGAAAAAAAATTCGCGAAAAAATTAAATTCTCCCTGCTGTACCAGTTTGTACTAGGTTTCTACCGCGTTGTAACGTTCGAAGAAATTGTTTAACTCTTTTGGTTTCCGAGAAATATCCAAATAATCAAAGTATCGAGCCATACCACTGAGAAAAAAATTTGCGACAAATTAAATTCTCCCTGCTGTACCAGTTTGTACTAGGTTTGTACCGCGTTGTGCCGTTCGAAGAAATTGTTTAACTCTTTTGGTTTCCGAGAAATATCCAAATAATCAAAGTATCGAGCCATACCACTGAGAAAAAAATTTGCGACAAATTAAAATCTCCCTGCTGTACCAGTTTGTACTAGGTTTGTATCGCGTTGTGCCGTTCGAAGAAATTGTTTAACTCTTTTGGTTTCCGAGAAATTTCCAAATAACCAAAGTCGAGGAAAGTCGAGTCGTACTACTGAAAAAAAATAATTACGAAAAATTAATATCGCTCTGCTGTACCGGTTTGTACTAGGTTTGTATCGCGTTGTGCCGTTCGAAGAAATTCTTTAACTCATTTGGTTTCCTAGAAATATTCAAATAACCAAAGTCGAGGACTGTCGAGTCGTACTACCGAGAAAAAAAATTTGCGAGAAATTAAAATCTCTCTGCTGTACCGGTTTGAACTAGGTTTGTACCGCGTTGTACCGTTCGAAGAAATGTTTAACTCTTTTGGTTTCCGAGAAATATCCAAATAATCAAAATATCGAGTCGTACTACTGTGAAAAAAATTTGCGAAAAAATTAAATTCTCCCTGCTGTACCAGTTTGTACTAGGTTTGTATCGCGTTATGCCGTTCGAAGAAATTGTTTAACTCTTTTGGTTTCCGAGAAATATCCAAGTAATCAAAGTATCGAGCCATACCACTGAGAAAAAAATTTGCGACAAATTAAAATCTCCCTGCTGTACCAGTTTGTACTAGGTTTGTACCGCGTTGTACCGTTCGAAGAATTTATTTAACTCATTTGGTTTCCGAGAAATATCCACATAATCAAAATATCGAGTCGTACCACTGTGAAAAAAAATTCGCGAAAAAATTAAATTCTCCCTGCTGTACCAGTTTGTACTAGGTTTCTACCGCGTTGTAACGTTCGAAGAAATTGTTTAACTCTTTTGGTTTCCGAGAAATATCCAAATAATCAAAGTATCGAGCCATACCACTGAGAAAAAAATTTGCGACAAATTAAATTCTCCCTGCTGTACCAGTTTGTACTAGGTTTGTACCGCGTTGTGCCGTTCGAAGAAATTGTTTAACTCTTTTGGTTTCCGAGAAATATCCAAATAATCAAAGTATCGAGCCATACCACTGAGAAAAAAATTTGCGACAAATTAAAATCTCCCTGCTGTACCAGTTTGTACTAGGTTTGTACCGCGTTGTGCCGTTCGAAGAAATTGTTTAACTCTTTTGGTTTCCGAGAAATTTCCAAATAACCAAAGTCGAGGAAAGTCGAGTCGTACTACTGACAAAAAATAATTACGAAAAATTAATATCGCTCTGCTGTACCGGTTTGTACTAGGTTTGTATCGCGTTGTGCCGTTCGAAGAAATTCTTTAACTCATTTGGTTTCCTAGAAATATTCAAATAACCAAAGTCGAGGACTGTCGAGTCGTACTACCGAGAAAAAAAATTTGCGAGAAATTAAAATCTCTCTGCTGTACCGGTTTGAACTAGGTTTGTACCGCGTTGTACCGTTCGAAGAAATGTTTAACTCTTTTGGTTTCCGAGAAATATCCAAATAATCAAAATATCGAGTCGTACTACTGTGAAAAAAATTTGCGAAAAAATTAAATTCTCCCTGCTGTACCAGTTTGTACTAGGTTTGTATCGCGTTGTGCCGTTCGAAGAAATTGTTTAACTCTCTTGGTTTCCGAGAAATTTCCAAATAACCAAAGTCGAGGAAAGTCGAGTCGTACTACTGACAAAAAATAATTACGAAAAATTAATATCGCACTGCTGTACCGGTTTGTACTAGGTTTGTATCGCGTTGTGCCGTTCGAAGAAATTGTTTAACTCTTTTGGTTTCCGAGAAATATCCAAATAACCAAAGTCGAGGAAAGTCGAGTCGTACTACTGACAAAAAATAATTACGAAAAATTAATATCGCTCTGCTGTACCGGTTTGTACTAGGTTTGTATCGCGTTGTACCGTTCGAAGAAATTCTTTAACTCTTTTGGTTTCCGAGAAATAATCAAATATCCAAAGTCGAGGACTGTCGAGGCGTACTACTGCGAAAAAAAATTTACGATAAATAAAAATCTTTCTGTTCCACTGGTTTGTACTAGGTTTGTACAGCGGTGTACCGTTCGAAGAAATTGTTTAACTATTTTGGTTTCCGATAAATATCTAAATAATCAAAGTATCGAGACATACTGCTGTGAAAAAAAAATTTGCGAAAAGTTAAAATCTCCCTGCTGTACCAGGTTGTACTAGGTTTGTACTGCGTTGTACCGTTCGAAGAAATGTTTAACTCTTTTGGTTTCCGAGAAATATCCAAATAATCAAAGTCGAAGACTGTCGAGTCGTACTACTGAGAAAACAAATTTACGAAAATTTAAAATCTCCCTGCTGTACCAGTTTGTACTAGGTTTGTACCCCGTTGTACCGTTCGAAGAATTTGTTTAACTCATTTGGTTTCCGAGAAATATCCAAATAATCAAAGTCCAAGTCTGTCAAGTCGTACTACTGAGAAAACAAATTTACGAAAATTTAAAATCGCTCTGCTGTACCGGTTTATACTAGGTTTGTACAGCGGTGTACCGTTCGATGAAATTGCTTAACTCTTTTGGTTTCCGAGAAATATCTAAATATTCAAAGTATCGAGACGTACTGCTGTGAAAAAAAATTTGCGAAAAATTAAAATCTCCCTACTCTACCCGTTTGTACTAGGTTTGTACCGCGTTGTGCCGTTCGAAGAAATTGTTTAACTCTTTTGGTTTCCGAGAAATATCCAAATAATCAAAGTATCGAGCCATACCACTGAGAAAAAAATTTGCGACAAATTAAATTCTCCCTGCTGTACCAGTTTGTACTAGGTTTGTACCGCGTTGTGCCGTTCGAAGAAATTGTTTAACTCTTTTGGTTTCCGAGAAATATCCAAATAATCAAAGTATCGAGCCATACCACTGAGAAAAAAATTTGCGACAAATTAAAATCTCCCTGCTGTACCAGTTTGTACTAGGTTTGTATCGCGTTGTGCCGTTCGAAGAAATTGTTTAACTCTTTTGGTTTCCGAGAAATTTCCAAATAACCAAAGTCGAGGAAAGTGGAGTCGTACTACTGACAAAAAATAATTACGAAAAATTAATATCGCTCTGCTGTACCGGTTTGTACTAGGTTTGTATCGCGTTGTACCGTTCGAAGAAATTCTTTAACTCATTTGGTTTCCTAGAAATATTCAAATAACCAAAGTCGAGGACTGTCGAGTCGTACTACCGAGAAAAAAAATTTGCGAGAAATTAAAATCTCTCTGCTGTACCGGTTTGTACTAGGTTTGTACCGCGTTGTACCGTTCGAAGAAATGTTTAACTCTTTTGGTCTCCGAGAAATATCCAAATAATCAAAATATCGAGTCGTACTACTGTGAAAAAAATTTGCGAAAAAATTAAATTCTCCCTGCTGTACCAGTTTGTACTAGGTTTGTACCGCGTTGTACCGTTCGAAGAATTTGTTTAACTCATTTGGTTTCCGAGAAATATCCAAATAACCAAAGTCGAGGAAAGTCGAGTCGTACTACTGCCAAAAAATAATTACGAAAAATTAATATCGCTCTGCTGTACCGGTTTGTACTAGGTTTGTATCGCGTTGTACCGTTCGAAGAAATTCTTTAACTCTTTTGGTTTCCGAGAAATAATCAAATATCCAAAGTCGAGGACTGTCGAGGCGTACTACTGCGAAAAAAAATTTACGAAAAATAAAAATCTTTCTGTTCCACTGGTTTGTACTAGGTTTGTACAGCGGTGTACCGTTCGAAGAAATTGTTTAACTATTTTGGTTTCCGATAAATATCTAAATAATCAAAGTATCGAGACATACTGCTGTGAAAAAAAAAATTGCGAAAAGTTAAAATCTCCCTGCTGTACCAGGTTTTACTAGGTTTGTACTGCGTTGTACCGTTCGAAGAAATGTTTAACTCTTTTGGTTTAAGAGAAATATCCAAATAATCAAAGTCGAAGACTGTCGAGTCGTACTACTCAGAAAACAAATTTACGAAAATTTAAAATCTCCCAGCTGTACCAGTTTGTACTAGGTTTGTACCCCGTTGTACCGTTCGAAGAATTTGTTTAACTCATTTGGTTTCCGAGAAATATCTAAATATTCAAAGTATCGAGACTTACTGCTGTGAAAAAAAATTTGCGAAAAATTAAAATCTCCCTACTCTACCCGTTTGTACTAGGTTTGTACCGCGTTGTGCCGTTCGAAGAAATTGTTTAAATCTTTTGGTTTCTGAGAAATATCCAAATAATCAAAGTATCGAGCCATACCACTGAGAAAAAAATTTGCGACAAATTAAAATCTCCCTGCTGTACCAGTTTGTACTAGGTTTGTATCGCGTTGTGCCGTTCGAAGAAATTGTTTAACTCTTTTGGTTTCCGAGAAATTTCCAAATAACCAAAGTCGAGGAAAGTCGAGTCGTACTACTGACAAAAAATAATTACGAAAAATTAATATCGCTCTGCTGTACCGGTTTGTACTAGGTTTGTATCGCGTTGTACCGTTCGAAGAAATTCTTTAACTCTTTTGGTTTCCGAGAAATAATCAAATATCCAAAGTCGAGGACTGTCGAGGCGTACTACTGCGAAAAAAAATTTACGAAAAATAAAAATCTTTCTGTTCCACTGGTTTGTACTAGGTTTGTACAGCGGTGTACCGTTCGAAGAAATTGTTTAACTATTTTGGTTTCCGATAAATATCTAAATAATCAAAGTATCGAGACATACTGCTGTGAAAAAAAAAATTGCGAAAAGTTAAAATCTCCCTGCTGTACCAGGTTTTACTAGGTTTGTACTGCGTTGTACCGTTCGAAGAAATGTTTAACTCTTTTGGTTTAAGAGAAATATCCAAATAATCAAAGTCCAAGTCTGTCAAGTCGTACTACTGAGAAAACAAATTTACGAAAATTTAAAATCGCTCTGCTGTACCGGTTTATACTAGGTTTGTACAGCGGTGTACCGTTTGATGAAATTGCTTAACTCTTTTGGTTTCCGAGAAATATCTAAATATTCAAAGTATCGAGACTTACTGCTGTGAAAAAAAATTTGCGAAAAATTAAAATCTCCCTACTCTACCCGTTTGTACTAGGTTTGTACCGCGTTGTGCCGTTCGAAGAAATTGTTTAAATCTTTTGGTTTCTGAGAAATATCCAAATAATCAAAGTATCGAGCCATACCACTGAGAAAAAAATTTGCGACAAATTAAATTCTCCCTGCTGTACCAGTTTGTACTAGGTTTGTACCGCGTTGTGCCGTTCGAAGAAATTGTTTAACTCTTTTGGTTTCCGAGAAATATCCAAATAATCAAAGTATCGAGCCATACCACTGAGAAAAAAATTTGCGACAAATTAAAATCTCCCTGCTGTACCAGTTTGTACTAGGTTTGTATCGCGTTGTGCCGTTCGAAGAAATTGTTTAACTCTTTTGGTTTCCGAGAAATTTCCAAATAACCAAAGTCGAGGAAAGTCGAGTCGTACTACTGACAAAAAATAATTACGAAAAATTAATATCGCTCTGCTGTACCGGTTTGTACTAGGTTTGTATCGCGTTGTACCGTTCGAAGAAATTCTTTAACTCTTTTGGTTTCCGAGAAATTTCCAAATAATCAAAATATCGAGTCGTACTACTGTGAAAAAAATTTGCGAAAAAATTAAATTCTCCCTGCTGTACCAGTTTGTACTAGGTTTGTATCGCGTTGTGCCGTTCGAAGAAATTGTTTAACTCTCTTGGTTTCCGAGAAATATCCAAATAATCAAAGTCCAAGTCTGTCAAGTCGTACTACTGAGAAAACAAATTTACGAAAATTTAAAATCGCTCTGCTGTACCGGTTTATACTAGGTTTGTACAGCGGTGTACCGTTTGATGAAATTGCTTAACTCTTTTGGTTTCCGAGAAATATCTAAATATTCAAAGTATCGAGACTTACTGCTGTGAAAAAAAATTTGCGAAAAATTAAAATCTCCCTACTCTACCCGTTTGTACTAGGTTTGTACCGCGTTGTGCCGTTCGAAGAAATTGTTTAAATCTTTTGGTTTCTGAGAAATATCCAAATAATCAAAGTATCGAGCCATACCACTGAGAAAAAAATTTGCGACAAATTAAATTCTCCCTGCTGTACCAGTTTGTACTAGGTTTGTACCGCGTTGTGCCGTTCGAAGAAATTGTTTAACTCTTTTGGTTTCCGAGAAATATCCAAATAATCAAAGTATCGAGCCATACCACTGAGAAAAAAATTTGCGACAAATTAAAATCTCCCTGCTGTACCAGTTTGTACTAGGTTTGTATCGCGTTGTGCCGTTCGAAGAAATTGTTTAACTCTTTTGGTTTCCGAGAAATTTCCAAATAACCAAAGTCGAGGAAAGTCGAGTCGTACTACTGACAAAAAATAATTACGAAAAATTAATATCGCTCTGCTGTACCGGTTTGTACTAGGTTTGTATCGCGTTGTACCGTTCGAAGAAATTCTTTAACTCTTTTGGTTTCCGAGAAATTTCCAAATAATCAAAATATCGAGTCGTACTACTGTGAAAAAAATTTGCGAAAAAATTAAATTCTCCCTGCTGTACCAGTTTGTACTAGGTTTGTATCGCGTTGTGCCGTTCGAAGAAATTGTTTAACTCTCTTGGTTTCCGAGAAATTTCCAAATAACCAAAGTCGAGGAAAGTCGAGTCGTACTACTGACAAAAAATAATTACGAAAAATTAATATCGCTCTGCTGTACCGGTTTGAACTAGGTTTGTACCGCGTTGTACCGTTCGAAGAAATGTTTAACTCTTTTGGTTTCCGAGAAATATCCAAATAATCAAAATATCGAGTCGTACTACTGTGAAAAAAATTTGCGAAAAAATTAAATTCTCCCTGCTGTATCAGTTTGTACTAGGTTTGTATCGCGTTGTGCCGTTCGAAGAAATTGTTTAACTCTCTTGGTTTCCGAGAAATTTCCAAATAACCAAAGTCGAGGAAAGTCGAGTCGTACTACTGACAAAAAATAATTACGAAAAATTAATATCGCTCTGCTGTACCGGTTTGTACTAGGTTTGTATCGCGTTGTGCCGTTCGAAGAAATTGTTTAACTCTTTTGGTTTCCGAGAAATATCCAAATAACCAAAGTCGAGGAAAGTCGAGTCGTACTACTGACAAAAAATAATTACGAAAAATTAATATCGCTCTGCTGTACCGGTTTGTACTAGGTTTGTATCGCGTTGTACCGTTCGAAGAAATTCTTTAACTCTTTTGGTTTCCGAGAAATAATCAAATATCCAAAGTCGAGGACTGTCGAGGCGTACTACTGCGAAAAAAAATTTACGATAAATAAAAATCTTTCTGTTCCACTGGTTTGTACTAGGTTTGTACAGCGGTGTACCGTTCGAAGAAATTGTTTAACTATTTTGGTTTCCGAGAAATATCCAAATAATCAAAGTATCGAGCCATACCACTGAGAAAAAAATTTGCGACAAATTAAAATCTCCCTGCTGTACCAGTTTGTACTAGGTTTGTATCGCGTTGTGCCGTTCGAAGAAATTGTTTAACTCTTTTGGTTTCCGAGAAATTTCCAAATAACCAAAGTCGAGGAAAGTCGAGTCGTACTACTGACAAAAAATAATTACGAAAAATTAATATCGCTCTGCTGTACCGGTTTGTACTAGGTTTGTACCGCGTTGTGCCGTTCGAAGAAATTGTTTAAATCTTTTGGTTTCCGAGAAATATCCAAATAATCAAAGTATCGAGCCATACCACTGAGAAAAAAATTTGCGACAAATTAAAATCTCCCTGCTGTACCAGTTTGTACTAGGTTTGTATCGCGTTGTGCCGTTCGAAGAAATTGTTTAACTCTTTTGGTTTCCGAGAAATTTCCAAATAACCAAAGTCGAGGAAAGTCGAGTCGTACTACTGACAAAAAATAATTACGAAAAATTAATATCGCTCTGCTGTACCGGTTTGTACTAGGTTTGTATCGCGTTGTGCCGTTCGAAGAAATTCTTTAACTCATTTGGTTTCCTAGAAATATTCAAATAACCAAAGTCGAGGACTGTCGAGTCGTACTACCGAGAAAAAAAATTTGCGAGAAATTAAAATCTCTCTGCTGTACCGGTTTGAACTAGGTTTGTACCGCGTTGTACCGTTCGAAGAAATGTTTAACTCTTTTGGTTTCCGAGAAATATCCAAATAATCAAAATATCGAGTCGTACTACTGTGAAAAAAATTTGCGAAAAAATTAAATTCTCCCTGCTGTACCAGTTTGTACTAGGTTTGTATCGCGTTGTGCCGTTCGAAGAAATTGTTTAACTCTCTTGGTTTCCGAGAAATTTCCAAATAACCAAAGTCGAGGAAAGTCGAGTCGTACTACTGACAAAAAATAATTACGAAAAATTAATATCGCACTGCTGTACCGGTTTGTACTAGGTTTGTATCGCGTTGTGCCGTTCGAAGAAATTGTTTAACTCTTTTGGTTTCCGAGAAATATCCAAATAACCAAAGTCGAGGAAAGTCGAGTCGTACTACTGACAAAAAATAATTACGAAAAATTAATATCGCTCTGCTGTACCGGTTTGTACTAGGTTTGTATCGCGTTGTACCGTTCGAAGAAATTCTTTAACTCTTTTGGTTTCCGAGAAATAATCAAATATCCAAAGTCGAGGACTGTCGAGGCGTACTACTGCGAAAAAAAATTTACGATAAATAAAAATCTTTCTGTTCCACTGGTTTGTACTAGGTTTGTACAGCGGTGTACCGTTCGAAGAAATTGTTTAACTATTTTGGTTTCCGATAAATATCTAAATAATCAAAGTATCGAGACATACTGCTGTGAAAAAAAAATTTGCGAAAAGTTAAAATCTCCCTGCTGTACCAGGTTGTACTAGGTTTGTACTGCGTTGTACCGTTCGAAGAAATGTTTAACTCTTTTGGTTTCCGAGAAATATCCAAATAATCAAAGTCGAAGACTGTCGAGTCGTACTACTGAGAAAACAAATTTACGAAAATTTAAAATCTCCCTGCTGTACCAGTTTGTACTAGGTTTGTACCCCGTTGTACCGTTCGAAGAATTTGTTTAACTCATTTGGTTTCCGAGAAATATCCAAATAATCAAAGTCCAAGTCTGTCAAGTCGTACTACTGAGAAAACAAATTTACGAAAATTTAAAATCGCTCTGCTGTACCGGTTTATACTAGGTTTGTACAGCGGTGTACCGTTCGATGAAATTGCTTAACTCTTTTGGTTTCCGAGAAATATCTAAATATTCAAAGTATCGAGACGTACTGCTGTGAAAAAAAATTTGCGAAAAATTAAAATCTCCCTACTCTACCCGTTTGTACTAGGTTTGTACCGCGTTGTGCCGTTCGAAGAAATTGTTTAACTCTTTTGGTTTCCGAGAAATATCCAAATAATCAAAGTATCGAGCCATACCACTGAGAAAAAAATTTGCGACAAATTAAATTCTCCCTGCTGTACCAGTTTGTACTAGGTTTGTACCGCGTTGTGCCGTTCGAAGAAATTGTTTAACTCTATTGGTTTCCGAGAAATATCCAAATAATCAAAGTATCGAGCCATACCACTGAGAAAAAAATTTGCGACAAATTAAAATCTCCCTGCTGTACCAGTTTGTACTAGGTTTGTATCGCGTTGTGCCGTTCGAAGAAATTGTTTAACTCTTTTGGTTTCCGAGAAATTTCCAAATAACCAAAGTCGAGGAAAGTGGAGTCGTACTACTGACAAAAAATAATTACGAAAAATTAATATCGCTCTGCTGTACCGGTTTGTACTAGGTTTGTATCGCGTTGTACCGTTCGAAGAAATTCTTTAACTCATTTGGTTTCCTAGAAATATTCAAATAACCAAAGTCGAGGACTGTCGAGTCGTACTACCGAGAAAAAAAATTTGCGAGAAATTAAAATCTCTCTGCTGTACCGGTTTGTACTAGGTTTGTACCGCGTTGTACCGTTCGAAGAAATGTTTAACTCTTTTGGTCTCCGAGAAATATCCAAATAATCAAAATATCGAGTCGTACTACTGTGAAAAAAATTTGCGAAAAAATTAAATTCTCCCTGCTGTACCAGTTTGTACTAGGTTTGTACCGCGTTGTACCGTTCGAAGAATTTGTTTAACTCATTTGGTTTCCGAGAAATATCCAAATAACCAAAGTCGAGGAAAGTCGAGTCGTACTACTGCCAAAAAATAATTACGAAAAATTAATATCGCTCTGCTGTACCGGTTTGTACTAGGTTTGTATCGCGTTGTACCGTTCGAAGAAATTCTTTAACTCTTTTGGTTTCCGAGAAATAATCAAATATCCAAAGTCGAGGACTGTCGAGGCGTACTACTGCGAAAAAAAATTTACGAAAAATAAAAATCTTTCTGTTCCACTGGTTTGTACTAGGTTTGTACAGCGGTGTACCGTTCGAAGAAATTGTTTAACTATTTTGGTTTCCGATAAATATCTAAATAATCAAAGTATCGAGACATACTGCTGTGAAAAAAAAAATTGCGAAAAGTTAAAATCTCCCTGCTGTACCAGGTTTTACTAGGTTTGTACTGCGTTGTACCGTTCGAAGAAATGTTTAACTCTTTTGGTTTAAGAGAAATATCCAAATAATCAAAGTCGAAGACTGTCGAGTCGTACTACTCAGAAAACAAATTTACGAAAATTTAAAATCTCCCTGCTGTACCAGTTTGTACTAGGTTTGTACCCCGTTGTACCGTTCGAAGAATTTGTTTAACTCATTTGGTTTCCGAGAAATATCCAAATAATCAAAGTCCAAGTCTGTCAAGTCGTACTACTGAGAAAACAAATTTACGAAAATTTAAAATCGCTCTGCTGTACCGGTTTATACTAGGTTTGTACAGCGGTGTACCGTTTGATGAAATTGCTTAACTCTTTTGGTTTCCGAGAAATATCTAAATATTCAAAGTATCGAGACTTACTGCTGTGAAAAAAAATTTGCGAAAAATTAAAATCTCCCTACTCTACCCGTTTGTACTAGGTTTGTACCGCGTTGTGCCGTTCGAAGAAATTGTTTAAATCTTTTGGTTTCTGAGAAATATCCAAATAATCAAAGTATCGAGCCATACCACTGAGAAAAAAATTTGCGACAAATTAAATTCTCCCTGCTGTACCAGTTTGTACTAGGTTTTTACTGCGTTGTGCCGTTCGAAGAAATTGTTTAACTCTTTTGGTTTCCGAGAAATATCCAAATAATCAAAGTATCGAGCCATACCACTGAGAAAAAAATTTGCGACAAATTAAATTCTCCCTGCTGTACCAGTTTGTACTAGGTTTGTACCGCGTTGTACCGTTCGAAGAATTTGTTTAACTCATTTGGTTTCCTAGAAATATTCAAATAATCAAAGTCGAAGACTGTCGAGTCGTACTACTGAGAAAACAAATTTACGAAAATTTAAAATCTCCCTGCTGTACCACTTTGTACTACGTTTGTACCCCGTTGTACCGTCCGAAGAATTTGTTTAACTCATTTGGTTTCCGAGAAATATCCAAATAATCAAAGTCCAAGTCTGTCAAGTCGTACTACTGAGAAAACAAATTTACGAAAATTTAAAATCGCTCTGCTGTACCGGTTTATACTAGGTTTGTACAGCGGTGTACCGTTCGATGAAATTGCTTAACTCTTTTGGTTTCCGAGAAATATCTAAATAATCAAAGTATCGAGACGTACTGCTGTGAAAAAAAATTTGCGAAAAATTAAAATCTCCCTATTGTACCCGTTTGTACTAGGTTTGTACCGCGTTATGCCGTTCGAAGAAATTGTTTAACTCTTTTGGTTTCCGAGAAATATCCAAGTAATCAAAGTATCGAGCCATACCACTGAGAAAAAAATTTGCGACAAATTAAAATCTCCCTACTGTACCAGTTTGTACTAGGTTTGTACCGCGTTGTACCGTTCGAAGAATTTATTTAACTCATTTGGTTTCCGAGAAATATCCACATAATCAAAATATCGAGTCGTACCACTGTGAAAAAAAATTCGCGAAAAAATTAAATTCTCCCTGCTGTACCAGTTTGTACTAGGTTTCTACCGCGTTGTAACGTTCGAAGAAATTGTTTAACTCTTTTGGTTTCCGAGAAATATCCAAATAATCAAAGTATCGAGCCATACCACTGAGAAAAAAATTTGCGACAAATTAAATTCTCCCTGCTGTACCAGTTTGTACTAGGTTTGTACCGCGTTGTGCCGTTCGAAGAAATTGTTTAACTCTTTTGGTTTCCGAGAAATATCCAAATAATCAAAGTATCGAGCCATACCACTGAGAAAAAAATTTGCGACAAATTAAAATCTCCCTGCTGTACCAGTTTGTACTAGGTTTGTATCGCGTTGTGCCGTTCGAAGAAATTGTTTAACTCTTTTGGTTTCCGAGAAATTTCCAAATAACCAAAGTCGAGGAAAGTCGAGTCGTACTACTGACAAAAAATAATTACGAAAAATTAATATCGCTCTGCTGTACCGGTTTGTACTAGGTTTGTATCGCGTTGTGCCGTTCGAAGAAATTCTTTAACTCATTTGGTTTCCTAGAAATATTCAAATAACCAAAGTCGAGGACTGTCGAGTCGTACTACCGAGAAAAAAAATTTGCGAGAAATTAAAATCTCTCTGCTGTACCGGTTTGAACTAGGTTTGTACCGCGTTGTACCGTTCGAAGAAATGTTTAACTCTTTTGGTTTCCGAGAAATATCCAAATAATCAAAATATCGAGTCGTACTACTGTGAAAAAAATTTGCGAAAAAATTAAATTCTCCCTGCTGTACCAGTTTGTACTAGGTTTGTATCGCGTTATGCCGTTCGAAGAAATTGTTTAACTCTTTTGGTTTCCGAGAAATATCCAAGTAATCAAAGTATCGAGCCATACCACTGAGAAAAAAATTTGCGACAAATTAAAATCTCCCTGCTGTACCAGTTTGTACTAGGTTTGTACCGCGTTGTACCGTTCGAAGAATTTATTTAACTCATTTGGTTTCCGAGAAATATCCACATAATCAAAATATCGAGTCGTACCACTGTGAAAAAAAATTCGCGAAAAAATTAAATTCTCCCTGCTGTACCAGTTTGTACTAGGTTTCTACCGCGTTGTAACGTTCGAAGAAATTGTTTAACTCTTTTGGTTTCCGAGAAATATCCAAATAATCAAAGTATCGAGCCATACCACTGAGAAAAAAATTTGCGACAAATTAAATTCTCCCTGCTGTACCAGTTTGTACTAGGTTTGTACCGCGTTGTGCCGTTCGAAGAAATTGTTTAACTCTTTTGGTTTCCGAGAAATATCCAAATAATCAAAGTATCGAGCCATACCACTGAGAAAAAAATTTGCGACAAATTAAAATCTCCCTGCTGTACCAGTTTGTACTAGGTTTGTATCGCGTTGTGCCGTTCGAAGAAATTGTTTAACTCTTTTGGTTTCCGAGAAATTTCCAAATAACCAAAGTCGAGGAAAGTCGAGTCGTACTACTGACAAAAAATAATTACGAAAAATTAATATCGCTCTGCTGTACCGGTTTGTACTAGGTTTGTATCGCGTTGTGCCGTTCGAAGAAATTCTTTAACTCATTTGGTTTCCTAGAAATATTCAAATAACCAAAGTCGAGGACTGTCGAGTCGTACTACCGAGAAAAAAAATTTGCGAGAAATTAAAATCTCTCTGCTGTACCGGTTTGAACTAGGTTTGTACCGCGTTGTACCGTTCGAAGAAATGTTTAACTCTTTTGGTTTCCGAGAAATATCCAAATAATCAAAATATCGAGTCGTACTACTGTGAAAAAAATTTGCGAAAAAATTAAATTCTCCCTGCTGTACCAGTTTGTACTAGGTTTGTATCGCGTTGTGCCGTTCGAAGAAATTGTTTAACTCTCTTGGTTTCCGAGAAATTTCCAAATAACCAAAGTCGAGGAAAGTCGAGTCGTACTACTGACAAAAAATAATTACGAAAAATTAATATCGCACTGCTGTACCGGTTTGTACTAGGTTTGTATCGCGTTGTGCCGTTCGAAGAAATTGTTTAACTCTTTTGGTTTCCGAGAAATATCCAAATAACCAAAGTCGAGGAAAGTCGAGTCGTACTACTGACAAAAAATAATTACGAAAAATTAATATCGCTCTGCTGTACCGGTTTGTACTAGGTTTGTATCGCGTTGTACCGTTCGAAGAAATTCTTTAACTCTTTTGGTTTCCGAGAAATAATCAAATATCCAAAGTCGAGGACTGTCGAGGCGTACTACTGCGAAAAAAAATTTACGATAAATAAAAATCTTTCTGTTCCACTGGTTTGTACTAGGTTTGTACAGCGGTGTACCGTTCGAAGAAATTGTTTAACTATTTTGGTTTCCGATAAATATCTAAATAATCAAAGTATCGAGACATACTGCTGTGAAAAAAAAATTTGCGAAAAGTTAAAATCTCCCTGCTGTACCAGGTTGTACTAGGTTTGTACTGCGTTGTACCGTTCGAAGAAATGTTTAACTCTTTTGGTTTCCGAGAAATATCCAAATAATCAAAGTCGAAGACTGTCGAGTCGTACTACTGAGAAAACAAATTTACGAAAATTTAAAATCTCCCTGCTGTACCAGTTTGTACTAGGTTTGTACCCCGTTGTACCGTTCGAAGAATTTGTTTAACTCATTTGGTTTCCGAGAAATATCCAAATAATCAAAGTCCAAGTCTGTCAAGTCGTACTACTGAGAAAACAAATTTACGAAAATTTAAAATCGCTCTGCTGTACCGGTTTATACTAGGTTTGTACAGCGGTGTACCGTTCGATGAAATTGCTTAACTCTTTTGGTTTCCGAGAAATATCTAAATATTCAAAGTATCGAGACGTACTGCTGTGAAAAAAAATTTGCGAAAAATTAAAATCTCCCTACTCTACCCGTTTGTACTAGGTTTGTACCGCGTTGTGCCGTTCGAAGAAATTGTTTAACTCTTTTGGTTTCCGAGAAATATCCAAATAATCAAAGTATCGAGCCATACCACTGAGAAAAAAATTTGCGACAAATTAAATTCTCCCTGCTGTACCAGTTTGTACTAGGTTTGTACCGCGTTGTGCCGTTCGAAGAAATTGTTTAACTCTTTTGGTTTCCGAGAAATATCCAAATAATCAAAGTATCGAGCCATACCACTGAGAAAAAAATTTGCGACAAATTAAAATCTCCCTGCTGTACCAGTTTGTACTAGGTTTGTATCGCGTTGTGCCGTTCGAAGAAATTGTTTAACTCTTTTGGTTTCCGAGAAATTTCCAAATAACCAAAGTCGAGGAAAGTGGAGTCGTACTACTGACAAAAAATAATTACGAAAAATTAATATCGCTCTGCTGTACCGGTTTGTACTAGGTTTGTATCGCGTTGTACCGTTCGAAGAAATTCTTTAACTCATTTGGTTTCCTAGAAATATTCAAATAACCAAAGTCGAGGACTGTCGAGTCGTACTACCGAGAAAAAAAATTTGCGAGAAATTAAAATCTCTCTGCTGTACCGGTTTGTACTAGGTTTGTACCGCGTTGTACCGTTCGAAGAAATGTTTAACTCTTTTGGTCTCCGAGAAATATCCAAATAATCAAAATATCGAGTCGTACTACTGTGAAAAAAATTTGCGAAAAAATTAAATTCTCCCTGCTGTACCAGTTTGTACTAGGTTTGTACCGCGTTGTACCGTTCGAAGAATTTGTTTAACTCATTTGGTTTCCGAGAAATATCCAAATAACCAAAGTCGAGGAAAGTCGAGTCGTACTACTGCCAAAAAATAATTACGAAAAATTAATATCGCTCTGCTGTACCGGTTTGTACTAGGTTTGTATCGCGTTGTACCGTTCGAAGAAATTCTTTAACTCTTTTGGTTTCCGAGAAATAATCAAATATCCAAAGTCGAGGACTGTCGAGGCGTACTACTGCGAAAAAAAATTTACGAAAAATAAAAATCTTTCTGTTCCACTGGTTTGTACTAGGTTTGTACAGCGGTGTACCGTTCGAAGAAATTGTTTAACTATTTTGGTTTCCGATAAATATCTAAATAATCAAAGTATCGAGACATACTGCTGTGAAAAAAAAAATTGCGAAAAGTTAAAATCTCCCTGCTGTACCAGGTTTTACTAGGTTTGTACTGCGTTGTACCGTTCGAAGAAATGTTTAACTCTTTTGGTTTAAGAGAAATATCCAAATAATCAAAGTCGAAGACTGTCGAGTCGTACTACTCAGAAAACAAATTTACGAAAATTTAAAATCTCCCAGCTGTACCAGTTTGTACTAGGTTTGTACCCCGTTGTACCGTTCGAAGAATTTGTTTAACTCATTTGGTTTCCGAGAAATATCCAAATAATCAAAGTCCAAGTCTGTCAAGTCGTACTACTGAGAAAACAAATTTACGAAAATTTAAAATCGCTCTGCTGTACCGGTTTATACTAGGTTTGTACAGCGGTGTACCGTTTGATGAAATTGCTTAACTCTTTTGGTTTCCGAGAAATATCTAAATATTCAAAGTATCGAGACTTACTGCTGTGAAAAAAAATTTGCGAAAAATTAAAATCTCCCTACTCTACCCGTTTGTACTAGGTTTGTACCGCGTTGTGCCGTTCGAAGAAATTGTTTAAATCTTTTGGTTTCTGAGAAATATCCAAATAATCAAAGTATCGAGCCATACCACTGAGAAAAAAATTTGCGACAAATTAAATTCTCCCTGCTGTACCAGTTTGTACTAGGTTTGTACCGCGTTGTGCCGTTCGAAGAAATTGTTTAACTCTTTTGGTTTCCGAGAAATATCCAAATAATCAAAGTATCGAGCCATACCACTGAGAAAAAAATTTGCGACAAATTAAAATCTCCCTGCTGTACCAGTTTGTACTAGGTTTGTATCGCGTTGTGCCGTTCGAAGAAATTGTTTAACTCTTTTGGTTTCCGAGAAATTTCCAAATAACCAAAGTCGAGGAAAGTCGAGTCGTACTACTGACAAAAAATAATTACGAAAAATTAATATCGCTCTGCTGTACCGGTTTGTACTAGGTTTGTATCGCGTTGTACCGTTCGAAGAAATTCTTTAACTCTTTTGGTTTCCGAGAAATTTCCAAATAATCAAAATATCGAGTCGTACTACTGTGAAAAAAATTTGCGAAAAAATTAAATTCTCCCTGCTGTACCAGTTTGTACTAGGTTTGTATCGCGTTGTGCCGTTCGAAGAAATTGTTTAACTCTCTTGGTTTCCGAGAAATATCCAAATAATCAAAGTCCAAGTCTGTCAAGTCGTACTACTGAGAAAACAAATTTACGAAAATTTAAAATCGCTCTGCTGTACCGGTTTATACTAGGTTTGTACAGCGGTGTACCGTTTGATGAAATTGCTTAACTCTTTTGGTTTCCGAGAAATATCTAAATATTCAAAGTATCGAGACTTACTGCTGTGAAAAAAAATTTGCGAAAAATTAAAATCTCCCTACTCTACCCGTTTGTACTAGGTTTGTACCGCGTTGTGCCGTTCGAAGAAATTGTTTAAATCTTTTGGTTTCTGAGAAATATCCAAATAATCAAAGTATCGAGCCATACCACTGAGAAAAAAATTTGCGACAAATTAAATTCTCCCTGCTGTACCAGTTTGTACTAGGTTTGTACCGCGTTGTGCCGTTCGAAGAAATTGTTTAACTCTTTTGGTTTCCGAGAAATATCCAAATAATCAAAGTATCGAGCCATACCACTGAGAAAAAAATTTGCGACAAATTAAAATCTCCCTGCTGTACCAGTTTGTACTAGGTTTGTATCGCGTTGTGCCGTTCGAAGAAATTGTTTAACTCTTTTGGTTTCCGAGAAATTTCCAAATAACCAAAGTCGAGGAAAGTCGAGTCGTACTACTGACAAAAAATAATTACGAAAAATTAATATCGCTCTGCTGTACCGGTTTGTACTAGGTTTGTATCGCGTTGTACCGTTCGAAGAAATTCTTTAACTCTTTTGGTTTCCGAAAAATTTCCAAATAATCAAAATATCGAGTCGTACTACTGTGAAAAAAATTTGCGAAAAAATTAAATTCTCCCTGCTGTACCAGTTTGTACTAGGTTTGTATCGCGTTGTGCCGTTCGAAGAAATTGTTTAACTCTCTTGGTTTCCGAGAAATTTCCAAATAACCAAAGTCGAGGAAAGTCGAGTCGTACTACTGACAAAAAATAATTACGAAAAATTAATATCGCTCTGCTGTACCGGTTTGAACTAGGTTTGTACCGCGTTGTACCGTTCGAAGAAATGTTTAACTCTTTTGGTTTCCGAGAAATATCCAAATAATCAAAATATCGAGTCGTACTACTGTGAAAAAAATTTGCGAAAAAATTAAATTCTCCCTGCTGTATCAGTTTGTACTAGGTTTGTATCGCGTTGTGCCGTTCGAAGAAATTGTTTAACTCTCTTGGTTTCCGAGAAATTTCCAAATAACCAAAGTCGAGGAAAGTCGAGTCGTACTACTGACAAAAAATAATTACGAAAAATTAATATCGCTCTGCTGTACCGGTTTGTACTAGGTTTGTATCGCGTTGTGCCGTTCGAAGAAATTGTTTAACTCTTTTGGTTTCCGAGAAATATCCAAATAACCAAAGTCGAGGAAAGTCGAGTCGTACTACTGACAAAAAATAATTACGAAAAATTAATATCGCTCTGCTGTACCGGTTTGTACTAGGTTTGTATCGCGTTGTACCGTTCGAAGAAATTCTTTAACTCTTTTGGTTTCCGAGAAATAATCAAATATCCAAAGTCGAGGACTGTCGAGGCGTACTACTGCGAAAAAAAATTTACGATAAATAAAAATCTTTCTGTTCCACTGGTTTGTACTAGGTTTGTACAGCGGTGTACCGTTCGAAGAAATTGTTTAACTATTTTGGTTTCCGATAAATATCTAAATAATCAAAGTATCGAGACATACTGCTGTGAAAAAAAAATTTGCGAAAAGTTAAAATCTCCCTGCTGTACCAGGTTGTACTAGGTTTGTACTGCGTTGTACCGTTCGAAGAAATGTTTAACTCTTTTGGTTTCCGAGAAATATCCAAATAATCAAAGTCGAAGACTGTCGAGTCGTACTACTGAGAAAACAAATTTACGAAAATTTAAAATCTCCCTGCTGTACCAGTTTGTACTAGGTTTGTACCCCGTTGTACGGTTCGAAGAATTTGTTTAACTCATTTGGTTTCCGAGAAATATCCAAATAATCAAAGTCCAAGTCTGTCAAGTCGTACTACTGAGAAAACAAATTTACGAAAATTTAAAATCGCTCTGCTGTACCGGTTTATACTAGGTTTGTACAGCGGTGTACCGTTCGATGAAATTGCTTAACTCTTTTGGTTTCCGAGAAATATCTAAATATTCAAAGTATCGAGACGTACTGCTGTGAAAAAAAATTTGCGAAAAATTAAAATCTCCCTACTCTACCCGTTTGTACTAGGTTTGTACCGCGTTGTGCCGTTCGAAGAAATTGTTTAACTCTTTTGGTTTCCGAGAAATATCCAAATAATCAAAGTATCGAGCCATACCACTGAGAAAAAAATTTGCGACAAATTAAATTCTCCCTGCTGTACCAGTTTGTACTAGGTTTGTACCGCGTTGTGCCGTTCGAAGAAATTGTTTAACTCTTTTGGTTTCCGAGAAATATCCAAATAATCAAAGTATCGAGCCATACCACTGAGAAAAAAATTTGCGACAAATTAAAATCTCCCTGCTGTACCAGTTTGTACTAGGTTTGTATCGCGTTGTGCCGTTCGAAGAAATTGTTTAACTCTTTTGGTTTCCGAGAAATTTCCAAATAACCAAAGTCGAGGAAAGTGGAGTCGTACTACTGACAAAAAATAATTACGAAAAATTAATATCGCTCTGCTGTACCGGTTTGTACTAGGTTTGTATCGCGTTGTACCGTTCGAAGAAATTCTTTAACTCTTTTGGTTTCCTAGAAATATTCAAATAACCAAAGTCGAGGACTGTCGAGGCGTACTACTGCGAAAAAAAATTTACGAAAAATAAAAATCTTTCTGTTCCACTGGTTTGTACTAGGTTTGTACAGCGGTGTACCGTTCGAAGAAATTGTTTAACTATTTTGGTTTCCGATAAATATCTAAATAATCAAAGTATCGAGACATACTGCTGTGAAAAAAAAAATTGCGAAAAGTTAAAATCTCCCTGCTGTACCAGGTTTTACTAGGTTTGTACTGCGTTGTACCGTTCGAAGAAATGTTTAACTCTTTTGGTTTAAGAGAAATATCCAAATAATCAAAGTCGAAGACTGTCGAGTCGTACTACTCAGAAAACAAATTTACGAAAATTTAAAATCTCCCTGCTGTACCAGTTTGTACTAGGTTTGTACCCCGTTGTACCGTTCGAAGAATTTGTTTAACTCATTTGGTTTCCGAGAAATATCCAAATAAGCAAAGTCCAAGTCTGTCAAGTCGTACTACTGAGAAAACAAATTTACGAAAATTTAAAATCGCTCTGCTGTACCGGTTTATACTAGGTTTGTACAGCGGTGTACCGTTTGATGAAATTGCTTAACTCTTTTGGTTTCCGAGAAATATCTAAATATTCAAAGTATCGAGACTTACTGCTGTGAAAAAAAATTTGCGAAAAATTAAAATCTCCCTACTCTACCCGTTTGTACTAGGTTTGTACCGCGTTGTGCCGTTCGAAGAAATTGTTTAAATCTTTTGGTTTCCGAGAAATATCCAAATAATCAAAGTATCGAGCCATACCACTGAGAAAAAAATTTGCGACAAATTAAATTCTCCCTGCTGTACCAGTTTGTACTAGGTTTGTACCGCGTTGTGCCGTTCGAAGAAATTGTTTAACTCTTTTGGTTTCCGAGAAATATCCAAATAATCAAAGTATCGAGCCATACCACTGAGAAAAAAATTTGCGACAAATTAAAATCTCCCTGCTGTACCAGTTTGTACTAGGTTTGTATCGCGTTGTGCCGTTCGAAGAAATTGTTTAACTCTTTTGGTTTCCGAGAAATTTCCAAATAACCAAAGTCGAGGAAAGTCGAGTCGTACTACTGACAAAAAATAATTACGAAAAATTAATATCGCTCTGCTGTACCGGTTTGTACTATGTTTGTATCGCGTTGTACCGTTCGAAGAAATTCTTTAACTCATTTGGTTTCCTAGAAATATTCAAATAACCAAAGTCGAGGACTGTCGAGTCGTACTACCGAGAAAAAAAATTTGCGAGAAATTAAAATTTCTCTGCTGTACCGGTTTGTACTAGGTTTGTATCGCGTTGTACCGTTCGAAGAAATGTTTAACTCTTTTGGTTTCCGAGAAATATCCGAATAACCAAAGTCGAGGACTGTCGAGGCGTACTACTGAGAAAAAAAATTTGCGACAAATTAAAATCTCTCTGCTGTACCGGTTTGTACTAGGTTTGTACCGCGTTGTACCGTTCGAAGAATTTGTTTAACTCTTTTGGTTTCCGAGAAATATCCAAATAACCAAAGTCGAGGAAAGTCGAGTCGTACTACTGACAAAAAATAATTACGAAAAATTAATATCGCTCTGCTGTACCGGTTTGTACTAGGTTTGTACCGCGTTGTACCGTTCGAAGAAATTCTTTAACTCTTTTGGTTACCGAGAAATATCCAAATAATCAAAGTATCGAGCCATACCACTGAGAAAAAAATTTGCGACAAATTAAAATCTCCCTGCTGTACCAGTTTGTACTAGGTTTGTATCGCGTTGTGCCGTTCGAAGAAATTGTTTAACTCTTTTGGTTTCCGAGAAGTAATCAAATAACCAAAGTCGAGGACTGTCGAGGCGTACTACTGAGAAAAAAAATTTACGAAAAATAAAAATCTTTCTGTTCCACTGGTTTGTACTAGGTTTGTACAGCGTTGTACCGTTCGAAGAAATTCTTTAACTCATTTGTTTTCCTAGAAATATTCAAATAACCAAAGTCGAAGACTGTCGAGTCGTACTTCTGAGAAAACAAATTTACGAAAATTTAAAATCTCCCCGCTGTACCAGTTTGTACTAGGTTTGTACCGCGTTGTACCGTTCGAAGAATTTGTTTAACTCATTTGTTTTCCTAGAAATATTCAAATAACCAAAGTCGGAGACTGTCGAGTCGTACTTCTGAGAAAACAAATTTACGAAAATTTAAAATCTCCCCGCTGTACCAGTTTGTACTAGGTTTGTACCTCGTTGTACCGTTCGAAGAATTTGTTTAACTCATTTGGTTTCCGAGAAATATCCAAATAATCAAAGTCGAAGACTGTCGAGTCGTACTACTGAGAAAACAAATTTACGAAAATTTAAAATCTCCCTGCTGTACCAGTTTGTACTAGGTTTGTACCCCGTTGTACCGTTCGAAGAATTTGTTTAACTCATTTGGTTTCCGAGAAATATCCAAATAATCAAAGTCCAAGTCTGTCAAGTCGTACTACTGAGAAAACAAATTTACGAAAATTTAAAATCGCTCTGCTGTACCGGTTTATACTAGGTTTGTACAGCGGTGTACCGTTCGATGAAATTGCTTAACTCTTTTGGTTTCCGAGAAATATCTAAATATTCAAAGTATCGAGACGTACTGCTGTGAAAAAAAATTTGCGAAAAATTAAAATCTCCCTACTCTACCCGTTTGTACTAGGTTTGTACCGCGTTGTGCCGTTCGAAGAAATTGTTTAACTCTTTTGGTTTCCGAGAAATATCCAAATAATCAAAGTATCGAGCCATACCACTGAGAAAAAAATTTGCGACAAATTAAATTCTCCCTGCTGTACCAGTTTGTACTAGGTTTGTACCGCGTTGTGCCGTTCGAAGAAATTGTTTAACTCTTTTGGTTTCCGAGAAATATCCAAATAATCAAAGTATCGAGCCATACCACTGAGAAAAAAATTTGCGACAAATTAAAATCTCCCTGCTGTACCAGTTTGTACTAGGTTTGTACCGCGTTGTGCCGTTCGAAGAAATTGTTTAACTCTTTTGGTTTCCGAGAAATATCCAAATAATCAAAGTATCGAGCCATACCACTGAGAAAAAAATTTGCGACAAATTAAAATCTCCCTGCTGTACCAGTTTGTACTAGGTTTGTATCGCGTTGAGCCGTTCGAAGAAATTGTTTAACTCTTTTGGTTTCCGAGAAATAATCAAATAACCAAAGTCGAGGACTGTCGAGGCGTACTACTGAGAAAAAAAATTTACGAAAAATAAAAATCTTTCTGTTCCACTGATTTGTACTAGGTTTGTACAGCGTTGTACCGTTCGAAGAAATTCTTTAACTCATTTGTTTTCCTAGAAATATTCAAATAACCAAAGTCGAAGACTGTCGAGTCGTACTTCTGAGAAAACAAATTTACGAAAATTTAAAATCTCCCCGCTGTACCAGTTTGTACTAGGTTTGTACCGCGTTGTACCGTTCGAAGAATTTGTTTAACTCATTTGGTTTCCTAGAAATATTCAAATAACCAAAGTCGGAGACTGTCGAGTCGTACTATTGAGAAAACAAATTTACGAAAATTTAAAATCTCCCTGCTGTACCACTTTGTACTACGTTTGTACCCCGTTGTACCGTTCGAAGAATTTGTTTAACTCATTTGGTTTCCTAGAAATATTCAAATAATCAAAGTCGAAGACTGTCGAGTCGTACTACTGAGAAAACAAATTTACGAAAATTTAAAATCGCTCTGCTGTACCGGTTTATACTAGGTTTGTACAGCGGTGTACCGTTCGATGAAATTGCTTAACTCTTTTGGTTTCCGAGAAATATCTAAATAATCAAAGTATCGAGACGTACTGCTGTGAAAAAAAATTTGCGAAAAATTAAAATCTCCCTACTGTACCCGTTTGTACTAGGTTTGTACCGCGTTATGCCGTTCGAAGAAATTGTTTAACTCTTTTGGTTTCCGAGAAATATCCACATAATCAAAATATCGAGTCGTACCACTGTGAAAAAAAATTTGCGAAAAAATTAAATTCTCCCTGCTGTACCAGTTTGTACTAGGTTTCTACCGCGTTGTGCCGTTCGAAGAAATTGTTTAACTCTTTTGGTTTCCGAGAAATATCCAAATAATCAAAGTATCGAGCCATACCACTGAGAAAAAAATTTGCGACAAATTAAATTCTCCCTGCTGTACCAGTTTGTACTAGGTTTGTACCGCGTTGTGCCGTTCGAAGAAATTGTTTAACTCTTTTGGTTTCCGAGAAATATCCAAATAATCAAAGTATCGAGCCATACCACTGAGAAAAAAATTTGCGACAAATTAAAATCTCCCTGCTGTACCAGTTTGTACTAGGTTTGTATCGCGTTGTGCCGTTCGAAGAAATTGTTTAACTCTTTTGGTTTCCGAGAAATTTCCAAATAACCAAAGTCGAGGAAAGTCGAGTCGTACTATTGACAAAAAATAATTACGAAAAATTAATATCGCTCTGCTGTACCGGTTTGTACTAGGTTTGTATCGCGTTGTACCGTTCGAAGAAATTCTTTAACTCATTTGGTTTCCTAGAAATATTCAAATAACCAAAGTCGAGGACTGTCGAGTCGTACTACCGAGAAAAAAAATTTGCGAGAAATTAAAATCTCTCTGCTGTACCGGTTTGTACTAGGTTTGTACCGCGTTGTACCGTTCGAAGAAATGTTTAACTCTTTTGGTTTCCGAGAAATATCCAAATAATCAAAATATCGAGTCGTACTACTGTGAAAAAAATTTGCGAAAAAATTAAATTCTCCCTGCTGTACCAGTTTGTACTAGGTTTGTACCGCGTTGTACCGTTCGAAGAATTTGTTTAACTCATTTGGTTTCCGAGAAATATCCAAATAACCAAAGTCGAGGAAAGTCGAGTCGTACTACTGCCAAAAAATAATTACGAAAAATTAATATCGCTCTGCTGTACCGGTTTGTACTAGGTTTGTATCGCGTTGTACCGTTCGAAGAAATTCTTTAACTCTTTTGGTTTCCGAGAAATAATCAAATATCCAAAGTCGAGGACTGTCGAGGCGTACTACTGCGAAAAAAAATTTACGAAAAATAAAAATCTTTCTGTTCCACTGGTTTGTACTAGGTTTGTACAGCGGTGTACCGTTCGAAGAAATTGTTTAACTATTTTGGTTTCCGATAAATATCTAAATAATCAAAGTATCGAGACATACTGCTGTGAAAAAAAAATTTGCGAAAAGTTAAAATCTCCCTGCTGTACCAGGTTTTACTAGGTTTGTACTGCGTTGTACCGTTCGAAGAAATGTTTAACTCTTTTGGTTTAAGAGAAATATCCAAATAATCAAAGTCGAAGACTGTCGAGTCGTACTACTGAGAAAACAAATTTACGAAAATTTAAAATCTCCCTGCTGTACCAGTTTGTACTAGGTTTGTACCCCGTTGTACCGTTCGAAGAATTTGTTTAACTCATTTGGTTTCCGAGAAATATCCAAATAATCAAAGTGCAAGTCTGTCAAGTCGTACTACTGAGAAAACAAATTTACGAAAATTTAAAATCGCTCTGCTGTACCGGTTTATACTAGGTTTGTACAGCGGTGTACCGTTTGATGAAATTGCTTAACTCTTTTGGTTTCCGAGAAATATCTAAATATTCAAAGTATCGAGACGTACTGCTGTGAAAAAAAATTTGCGAAAAATTAAAATCTCCCTACTCTACCCGTTTGTACTAGGTTTGTACCGCGTTGTGCCGTTCGAAGAAATTGTTTAAATCTTTTGGTTTCCGAGAAATATCCAAATAATCAAAGTATCGAGCCATACCACTGAGAAAAAAATTTGCGACAAATTAAATTCTCCCTGCTGTACCAGTTTGTACTAGGTTTGTACCGCGTTGTGCCGTTCGAAGAAATTGTTTAACTCTTTTGGTTTCCGAAAAATATCCAAATAATCAAAGTATCGAGCCATACCACTGAGAAAAAAATTTGCGACAAATTAAAATCTCCCTGCTGTACCAGTTTGTACTAGGTTTGTATCGCGTTGTGCCGTTCGAAGAAATTGTTTAACTCTTTTGGTTTCCGAAAAATATCCAAATAATCAAAGTATCGAGCCATACCACTGACAAAAAATAATTACGAAAAATTAATATCGCTCTGCTGTACCGGTTTGTACTATGTTTGTATCGCGTTGTACCGTTCGAAGAAATTCTTTAACTCATTTGGTTTCCTAGAAATATTCAAATAACCAAAGTCGAGGACTGTCGAGTCGTACTACCGAGAAAAAAAATTTGCGAGAAATTAAAATTTCTCTGCTGTACCGGTTTGTACTAGGTTTGTATCGCGTTGTACCGTTCGAAGAAATGTTTAACTCTTTTGGTTTCCGAGAAATATCCGAATAACCAAAGTCGAGGACTGTCGAGGCGTACTACTGAGAAAAAAAATTTGCGACAAATTAAAATCTCTCTGCTGTACCGGTTTGTACTAGGTTTGTACCGCGTTGTACCGTTCGAAGAATTTGTTTAACTCTTTTGGTTTCCGAGAAATATCCAAATAACCAAAGTCGAGGAAAGTCGAGTCGTACTACTGACAAAAAATAATTACCTTGTTACCGTGTTCACCTTGGTTATAATAAACATCTAATGTTGGGCGCTGTGTATTTTCCGCCTTCATCACATCCTTCACTTTACTCGAGTCATGTTGATTGTGTTCTTGAATTATTCCATAATTACACTGATGACACCTTCTCTCTGTTTGGGGATTATAATTTGCCTCATGCTGTTTGGTTCAACGACTCGGATGTAGCGTGTTTCAAGAGGTCTGGATTGTCCTCTAGCGAGTCAGCTGCAATTGATCTCCTCCTGGGTTGTGCTGGGTATTGTAATCTTACCCAAGTTAATACTGTTTTTAACGAATACGATGCTATGTTGGATCTTATTTTTGTTAGCAGTACTAAAGTTTTAGTTGACAGGGTCATTGACTCCCTTGTTGTACCTGATGTTTATCACCCACCATTGTATACCTTATTCAGTGATTTGTTTATAAATCCTGATCTTGTGGGTGGTAACATTGAATATAGGGACTTCAAACATGGGGATTATCCTAGTGTATTGCTTTATCTAAATTCTGTCGACTGGGATAGTGAAATCGGTAACATTGAGCCAGACGTTGCTCTGGAGAGACTTTATGGTCACATTTATTGGGCAATAGATGCCTTTATTCCTGTTCGGTCGGTAGTACGATCTACGTTTCCGCACTGGTTTTCCCCTTGTTTGAGGTCCCTGATCCGATATAAGAAGATGGCGCATAGAGCCTTTAAGCGTTCAGGTGGATACGGCGACTATCTGCACTTTTCTAGTCTTCGCTCGAAATGTAAGGCGACCCTATTGCTCGACCATCGTAACTACATCAATCGCGTTGAGAGTGCCGTATCGAACAATGTATCTTGCTTCTGGAAATTTGTTACTACTGCGCGAGGACAGCAAGGTATTCCTGCTGAGGTACACCTTGATCATAATTCTGTCTCGACTCATTCGGCAGCTGCCAATCTTTTTGCTGAATTCTTTGGGTCTGTCTTCAATCCTCAGACTGGAGGGCCGCCTGTCTTGAACCCCGGTATGTCCTCTGGCAATGAAGTAAACATTCATTCAGTATCCATTTCATTAAGCCAAATATATTCTAAACTTGCGGGACTAGACTCCACGAAAGGACCTGGCTATGATGGTATTCCGCCACAGTTTTTAAGAGAGTGCTCCTTTATTCTTTCTAGGCCCCTCTGGCATATTTTTAATTCCTCTCTTTCAATGGGTACCTTCCCGGCAGCTTGGAAGAATACTTTGGTCTCTCCGATATTCAAGGCTGGCGATCGCTCTGATGTAAGGAACTATCGGCCGATTTGTAAGTTATCTGTTATGCCCAAGATCTTCGATGAAATAATTACGGAGTATTTAACACCTTGTCTCGTAAATGTTATCTGCGATGAGCAGCATGGATTTGTTCCTCGGAGGTCAACGACATCTAATCTGGCGGTTTATCATAGCTTCGTTTCATCGGCTTTGGATTCGGGTTTGCAAGTTGATACGGTATACACTGATTTCCGGAAGGCTTTTGATTCGGTTGATCACCATATTTTGTATAACAAGTTAGTTTCAATTGGGATCAGTGGTTCACTCCTTGCCTGGATTGGTAGCTACTTGAATGGTCGTGAGCAAGTTATTATGGTTCATGATCAACGGTCTTATCCTGTTAAAGTAACGTCAGGAGTGCCTCAGGGCTCACATCTGGGTCCTCTACTGTTCCTTCTTTTTATTAACGATCTCAGCGATGTTTTTCTTCACAGTAAGTTCCTTATGTATGCGGATGATTTGAAAGTCTTCCGTATTATTAGTACGCCTGCCGATGTTGATATGATGCAGATGGATCTGACGAGATTTGACGACTGGTGTATCGCTAATAAGTTGTACCTTAACACCAGTAAATGTATGGTCACCAGATCTCATAGGACTATCAGTTGTATCCAATCGTCTTATATGCTGTGTGACACCCCATTGACAGTTGCGAATGAGGTCATTGACCTTGGGGTAACGTTTACTTCTTGTCTAGACTTTCGTAATCATTATAGCATTATCACTAGAAGGGCCATGAAAACCCTTGGGTTTATTGCCCGTTTTGGCAAACATTTTAGACAACTCAGAACTCTGAAGTTATTATATGTTGCACTTGTAAGGCCATTGGTTGAATATGCGTCAGCTATCTGGTGCCCTAGGCATAAGCAATATGTCACACTAATAGAGAGGGTGCAACATAAGTTTCTTAGACTTGCCATGAGACTTACTGGTAGCCCTATGAGGTTTGATGATCATGATTATGGTCCTGCCATGCGTAAGACTGGACTTGCGAGTCTTAGCGATCGCCGTGTCTGTACCGACCTGATATTTCTCTACAAAATAATTAATGGTTTGATTAACTGTCGGGATCTCGTTGCAATGGTTTCATTTCACGCACCACAACGGTCGTTGCGTCCGAGACCTCTTTTTGTAGCGAGTGTCCCTGACTACTTTCATTATGCTGTTGATCCTATAAATCGGGCCATGGAGGTTATGAACCAGTGCCCTGTAGAGATAGATCTTTTCACCGTCTCTCTTGCTTCGTTTAAAAGCTCACTATTTAAGAGTCTGTTACCTCAGTAAAGTGTTTTGTTATGTTGTTGTGTTTATGTTTATCTTGTTTATTTTATTTGTATTTTTGTATAATTACGCTTTCTCACTTATTTTTATTTCTTTATAAGTTTAATTATCTTTTATGTCTTTATATCTCTATATTCTAAAGGGTCTTCCCGTTAATAAATGAAATAAATGAAATGAAATGAAATTACGAAAAATTAATATCGCTCTGCTGTACCGGTTTGTACTAGGTTTGTACCGCGTTGTACCGTTCGAAGAAATTCTTTAACTCTTTTGGTTACCGAGAAATATCCAAATAATCAAAGTATCGAGCCATACCACTGAGAAAAAAATTTGCGACAAATTAAAATCTCCCTGCTGTACCAGTTTGTACTAGGTTTGTATCGCGTTGTGCCGTTCGAAGAAATTGTTTAACTCTTTTGGTTTCCGAGAAGTAATCAAATAACCAAAGTCGAGGACTGTCGAGGCGTACTACTGAGAAAAAAAATTTTCGAAAAATAAAAATCTTTCTGTTCCACTGGTTTGTACTAGGTTTGTACAGCGTTGTACCGTTCGAAGAAATTCTTTAACTCATTTGTTTTCCTAGAAATATTCAAATAACCAAAGTCGAAGACTGTCGAGTCGTACTTCTGAGAAAACAAATTTACGAAAATTTAAAATCTCCCCGCTGTACCAGTTTGTACTAGGTTTGTACCGCGTTGTACCGTTCGAAGAATTTGTTTAACTCATTTGTTTTCCTAGAAATATTCAAATAACCAAAGTCGAAGACTGTCGAGTCGTACTTCTGAGAAAACAAATTTACGAAAATTTAAAATCTCCCCGCTGTACCAGTTTGTACTAGGTTTGTACCGCGTTGTACCGTTCGAAGAATTTGTTTAACTCATTTGGTTTCCTAGAAATAATCAAATAACCAAAGTCGGAGACTGTCGAGTCGTACTATTGAGAAAACAAATTTACGAAAATTTAAAATCTCCCTGCTGTACCAGTTTGTACTAGGTTTGTACCCCGTTGTACCGTTCGAAGAATTTGTTTAACTCATTTGGTTTCCTAGAAATATTCAAATAATCAAAGTCGAAGACTGTCGAGTCGTACTACTGAGAAAACAAATTTACGAAAATTTAAAATCGCTCTGCTGTACCGGTTTATACTAGGTTTGTACAGCGGTGTACCGTTCGATGAAATTGCTTAACTCTTTTGGTTTCCGAGAAATATCTAAATAATCAAAGTATCGAGACGTACTGCTGTGAAAAAAAATTTGCGAAAAATTAAAATCTCCCTACTGTACCCGTGTGTACTAGGTTTGTACCGCGTTATGCCGTTCGAAGAAATTGTTTAACTCTTTTGGTTTCCGAGAAATATCCAAGTAATCAAAGTATCGAGCCATATCACTGAGAAAAAAATTTGCGACAAATTAAAATCTCCCTGCTGTACCAGTTTGTACTAGGTTTGTATCGCGTTGTGCCGTTCGAAGAAATTGTTTAACTCTTTTGGTTTCCGAGAAATTTCCAAATAACCAAAGTCGAGGAAAGTCGAGTCGTACTACTGACAAAAAATAATTACGAAAAATTAATATCGCTCTGCTGTACCGGTTTGTACTATGTTTGTATCGCGTTGTACCGTTCGAAGAAATTCTTTAACTCATTTGGTTTCCTAGAAATATTCAAATAACCAAAGTCGAGGACTGTCGAGTCGTACTACCGAGAAAAAAAATTTGCGAGAAATTAAAATTTCTCTGCTGTACCGGTTTGTACTAGGTTTGTATCGCGTTGTACCGTTCGAAGAAATGTTTAACTCTTTTGGTTTCCGAGAAATATCCGAATAACCAAAGTCGAGGACTGTCGAGGCGTACTACTGAGAAAAAAAATTTGCGACAAATTAAAATCTCTCTGCTGTACCGGTTTGTACTAGGTTTGTACCGCGTTGTACCGTTCGAAGAATTTGTTTAACTCTTTTGGTTTCCGAGAAATATCCAAATAACCAAAGTCGAGGAAAGTCGAGTCGTACTACTGACAAAAAATAATTACGAAAAATTAATATCGCTCTGCTGTACCGGTTTGTACTAGGTTTGTACCGCGTTGTACCGTTCGAAGAAATTCTTTAACTCTTTTGGTTACCGAGAAATATCCAAATAATCAAAGTATCGAGCCATACCACTGAGAAAAAAATTTGCGACAAATTAAAATCTCCCTGCTGTACCAGTTTGTACTAGGTTTGTATCGCGTTGTGCCGTTCGAAGAAATTGTTTAACTCTTTTGGTTTCCGAGAAGTAATCAAATAACCAAAGTCGAGGACTGTCGAGGCGTACTACTGAGAAAAAAAATTTTCGAAAAATAAAAATCTTTCTGTTCCACTGGTTTGTACTAGGTTTGTACAGCGTTGTACCGTTCGAAGAAATTCTTTAACTCATTTGTTTTCCTAGAAATATTCAAATAACCAAAGTCGAAGACTGTCGAGTCGTACTTCTGAGAAAACAAATTTACGAAAATTTAAAATCTCCCCGCTGTACCAGTTTGTACTAGGTTTGTACCGCGTTGTACCGTTCGAAGAATTTGTTTAACTCATTTGTTTTCCTAGAAATATTCAAATAACCAAAGTCGAAGACTGTCGAGTCGTACTTCTGAGAAAACAAATTTACGAAAATTTAAAATCTCCCCGCTGTACCAGTTTGTACTAGGTTTGTACCGCGTTGTACCGTTCGAAGAATTTGTTTAACTCATTTGGTTTCCTAGAAATATTCAAATAACCAAAGTCGGAGACTGTCGAGTCGTACTATTGAGAAAACAAATTTACGAAAATTTAAAATCTCCCTGCTGTACCAGTTTGTACTAGGTTTGTACCCCGTTGTACCGTTCGAAGAATTTGTTTAACTCATTTGGTTTCCTAGAAATATTCAAATAATCAAAGTCGAAGACTGTCGAGTCGTACTACTGAGAAAACAAATTTACGAAAATTTAAAATCGCTCTGCTGTACCGGTTTATACTAGGTTTGTACAGCGGTGTACCGTTCGATGAAATTGCTTAACTCTTTTGGTTTCCGAGAAATATCTAAATAATCAAAGTATCGAGACGTACTGCTGTGAAAAAAAATTTGCGAAAAATTAAAATCTCCCTACTGTACCCGTGTGTACTAGGTTTGTACCGCGTTATGCCGTTCGAAGAAATTGTTTAACTCTTTTGGTTTCCGAGAAATATCCAAGTAATCAAAGTATCGAGCCATATCACTGAGAAAAAAATTTGCGACAAATTAAAATCTCCCTGCTGTACCAGTTTGTACTAGGTTTGTACCGCGTTGTACCGTTCGAAGAAATTGTTTAACTCATTTGGTTTCCTAGAAATATTCAAATAACCAAAGTCGAGGAAAGTCGAGTCGTACTACTGAGAAAAAAAAATTACGAAAAATAAAAATCTCTCTGCTGTACTAGTTTGTACTAGGTTTGTATCGCGTTGTGCCGTTCGAAGAAATTGTTTAACTCTTTTGGTTTCCGAGAAATATCCAAATAACCAAAGTCGAGGAAAGTCGAGTCGTACTACTGCCAAAAAATAATTACGAAAAATTAATATCGCTCTGCTGTACCGGTTTGTACTAGGTTTGTATCGCGTTGTACCGTTCGAAGAAATTCTTTAACTCTTTTGGTTTCCGAGAAATAATCAAATATCCAAAGTCGAGGACTGTCGAGGCGTACTACTGCGAAAAAAAATTTACGATAAATAAAAATCTTTCTGTTCCACTGGTTTGTACTAGGTTTGTACAGCGGTGTACCGTTCGAAGAAATTGTTTAACTATTTTGGTTTCCGATAAATATCTAAATAATCAAAGTATCGAGACATACTGCTGTGAAAAAAAAATTTGCGAAAAGTTAAAATCTCCCTGCTGTACCAGGTTGTACTAGGTTTGTACTGCGTTGTACCGTTCGAAGAAATGTTTAACTCTTTTGGTTTCCGAGAAATATCCAAATAATCAAAGTCGAAGACTGTCGAGTCGTACTACTGAGAAAACAAATTTACGAAAATTTAAAATCTCCCTGCTGTACCAGTTTGTACTAGGTTTGTACCCCGTTGTACCGTTCGAAGAATTTGTTTAACTCATTTGGTTTCCGAGAAATATCCAAATAATCAAAGTCCAAGTCTGTCAAGTCGTACTACTCAGAAAACAAATTTACGAAAATTTAAAATCGCTCTGCGGTACCGGTTTATACTAGGTTTGTACAGCGGTGTACCGTTCGATGAAATTGCTTAACTCTTTTGGTTTCCGAGAAATATCTAAATATTCAAAGTATCGAGACGCACTGCTGTGAAAAAAAATTTGCGAAAAATTAAAATCTCCCTACTCTACCCGTTTGTACTAGGTTTGTACCGCGTTGTGCCGTTCGAAGAAATTGTTTAACTCTTTTGGTTTCCGAGAAATATCCAAATAATCAAAGTATCGAGCCATACCACTGAGAAAAAAATTTGCGACAAATTAAATTCTCCCTGCTGTACCAGTTTGTACTAGGTTTGTACCGCGTTGTACCGTTCGAAGAATTTGTTTAACTCATTTGGTTTCCTAGAAATATTCAAATAATCAAAGTCGAAGACTGTCGAGTCGTACTACTGAGAAAACAAATTTACGAAAATTTAAAATCTCCCTGCTGTACCAGTTTGTACTAGGTTTGTACCCCGTTGTACCGTTCGAAGAATTTGTTTAACTCATTTGGTTTCCGAGAAATATCCAAATAATCAAAGTCCAAGTCTGTCAAGTCGTACTACTGAGAAAACAAATTTACGAAAATTTAAAATCGCTCTGCTGTACCGGTTTATACTAGGTTTGTACAGCGGTGTACCGTTCGATGAAATTGCTTAACTCTTTTGGTTTCCGAGAAATATCTAAATAATCAAAGTATCGAGACGTACTGCTGTGAAAAAAAATTTGCGAAAAATTAAAATCTCCCTACTGTACCCGTTTGTACTAGGTTTGTACCGCGTTATGCCGTTCGAAGAAATTGTTTAACTCTTTTGGTTTCCGAGAAATATCCAAGTAATCAAAGTATCGAGCCATACCACTGAGAAAAAAATTTGCGACAAATTAAAATCTCCCTGCTGTACCAGTTTGTACTAGGTTTGTACCGCGTTGTACCGTTCGAAGAATTTTTTTAACTCATTTGGTTTCCGAGAAATATCCACATAATCAAAATATCGAGTCGTACCACTGTGAAAAAAAATTCGCGAAAAAATTAAATTCTCCCTGCTGTACCAGTTTGTACTAGGTTTCTACCGCGTTGTGCCGTTCGAAGAAATTGTTTAACTCTTTTGGTTTCCGAGAAATATCCAAATAATCAAAGTATCGAGCCATACCACTGAGAAAAAAATTTGCGACAAATTAAATTCTCCCTGCTGTACCAGTTTGTACTAGGTTTGTACCGCGTTGTGCCGTTCGAAGAAATTGTTTAACTCTTTTGGTTTCCGAGAAATATCCAAATAATCAAAGTATCGAGCCATACCACTGAGAAAAAAATTTGCGACAAATTAAAATCTCCCTGCTGTACCAGTTTGTACTAGGTTTGTATCGCGTTGTGCCGTTCGAAGAAATTGTTTAACTCTTTTGGTTTCCGAGAAATTTCCAAATAACCAAAGTCGAGGAAAGTCGAGTCGTACTACTGACAAAAAATAATTACGAAAAATTAATATCGCTCTGCTGTACCGGTTTGTACTAGGTTTGTATCGCGTTGTGCCGTTCGAAGAAATTCTTTAACTCATTTGGTTTCCTAGAAATATTCAAATAACCAAAGTCGAGGACTGTCGAGTCGTACTACCGAGAAAAAAAATTTGCGAGAAATTAAAATCTCTCTGCTGTACCGGTTTGAACTAGGTTTGTACCGCGTTGTACCGTTCGAAGAAATGTTTAACTCTTTTGGTTTCCGAGAAATATCCAAATAATCAAAATATCGAGTCGTACTACTGTGAAAAAAATTTGCGAAAAAATTAAATTCTCCCTGCTGTACCAGTTTGTACTAGGTTTGTATCGCGTTGTGCCGTTCGAAGAAATTGTTTAACTCTCTTGGTTTCCGAGAAATTTCCAAATAACCAAAGTCGAGGAAAGTCGAGTCGTACTACTGACAAAAAATAATTACGAAAAATTAATATCGCTCTGCTGTACCGGTTTGTACTAGGTTTGTATCGCGTTGTGCCGTTCGAAGAAATTGTTTAACTCTTTTGGTTTCCGAGAAATATCCAAATAACCAAAGTCGAGGAAAGTCGAGTCGTACTACTGACAAAAAATAATTACGAAAAATTAATATCGCTCTGCTGTACCGGTTTGTACTAGGTTTGTATCGCGTTGTACCGTTCGAAGAAATTCTTTAACTCTTTTGGTTTCCGAGAAATAATCAAATATCCAAAGTCGAGGACTGTCGAGGCGTACTACTGCGAAAAAAAATTTACGATAAATAAAAATCTTTCTGTTCCACTGGTTTGTACTAGGTTTGTACAGCGGTGTACCGTTCGAAGAAATTGTTTAACTATTTTGGTTTCCGATAAATATCTAAATAATCAAAGTATCGAGACATACTGCTGTGAAAAAAAAATTTGCGAAAAGTTAAAATCTCCCTGCTGTACCAGGTTGTACTAGGTTTGTACTGCGTTGTACCGTTCGAAGAAATGTTTAACTCTTTTGGTTTCTGAGAAATATCCAAATAATCAAAGTCGAAGACTGTCGAGTCGTACTACTGAGAAAACAAATTTACGAAAATTTAAAATCTCCCTGCTGTACCAGTTTGTACTAGGTTTGTACCCCGTTGTACCGTTCGAAGAATTTGTTTAACTCATTTGGTTTCCGAGAAATATCCAAATAATCAAAGTCCAAGTCTGTCAAGTCGTACTACTGAGAAAACAAATTTACGAAAATTTAAAATCGCTCTGCTGTACCGGTTTATACTAGGTTTGTACAGCGGTGTACCGTTCGATGAAATTGCTTAACTCTTTTGGTTTCCGAGAAATATCTAAATATTCAAAGTATCGAGACGTACTGCTGTGAAAAAAAATTTGCGAAAAATTAAAATCTCCCTACTCTACCCGTTTGTACTAGGTTTGTACCGCGTTGTGCCGTTCGAAGAAATTGTTTAACTCTTTTGGTTTCCGAGAAATATCCAAATAATCAAAGTATCGAGCCATACCACTTAGAAAAAAATTTGCGACAAATTAAATTCTCCCTGCTGTACCAGTTTGTACTAGGTTTGTACCGCGTTGTGCCGTTCGAAGAAATTGTTTAACTCTTTTGGTTTCCGAGAAATATCCAAATAATCAAAGTATCGAGCCATACCACTGAGAAAAAAATTTGCGACAAATTAAAATCTCCCTGCTGTACCAGTTTGTACTAGGTTTGTATCGCGTTGTGCCGTTCGAAGAAATTGTTTAACTCTTTTGGTTTCCGAGAAATTTCCAAATAACCAAAGTCGAGGAAAGTGGAGTCATACTACTGACAAAAAATAATTACGAAAAATTAATATCGCTCTGCTGTACCGGTTTGTACTAGGTTTGTATCGCGTTGTACCGTTCGAAGAAATTCTTTAACTCATTTGGTTTCCTAGAAATATTCAAATAACCAAAGTCGAGGACTGTCGAGTCGTACTACCGAGAAAAAAAATTTGCGAGAAATTAAAATCTCTCTGCTGTACCGGTTTGTACTAGGTTTGTACCGCGTTGTACCGTTCGAAGAAATGTTTAACTCTTTTGGTCTCCGAGAAATATCCAAATAATCAAAATATCGAGTCGTACTACTGTGAAAAAAATTTGCGAAAAAATTAAATTCTCCCTGCTGTACCAGTTTGTACTAGGTTTGTACCGCGTTGTACCGTTCGAAGAATTTGTTTAACTCATTTGGTTTCCGAGAAATATCCAAATAACCAAAGTCGAGGAAAGTCGAGTCGTACTACTGCCAAAAAATAATTACGAAAAATTAATATCGCTCTGCTGTACCTGTTTGTACTAGGTTTGTATCGCGTTGTACCGTTCGAAGAAATTCTTTAACTCTTTTGGTTTCCGAGAAATAATCAAATATCCAAAGTCGAGGACTGTCGAGGCGTACTACTGCGAAAAAAAATTTACGAAAAACAAAAATCTTTCTGTTCCACTGGTTTGTACTAGGTTTGTACAGCGGTGTACCGTTCGAAGAAATTGTTTAACTATTTTGGTTTCCGATAAATATCTAAATAATCAAAGTATCGAGACATACTGCTGTGAAAAAAAAAATTGCGAAAAGTTAAAATCTCCCTGCTGTACCAGGTTTTACTAGGTTTGTACTGCGTTGTACCGTTCGAAGAAATGTTTAACTCTTTTGGTTTAAGAGAAATATCCAAATAATCAAAGTCGAAGACTGTCGAGTCGTACTACTGAGAAAACAAATTTACGAAAATTTAAAATCTCCCTGCTGTACCAGTTTGTACTAGGTTTGTACCCCGTTGTACCGTTCGAAGAATTTGTTTAACTCATTTGGTTTCCGAGAAATATCCAAATAATCAAAGTATCGAGCCATACCACTGAGAAAAAAATTTGCGACAAATTAAAATCTCCCTGCTGTACCAGTTTGTACTAGGTTTGTATCGCGTTGTGCCGTTCGAAGAAATTGTTTAACTCTTTTGGTTTCCGAGAAATTTCCAAATAACCAAAGTCGAGGAAAGTCGAGTCGTACTACTGACAAAAAATAATTACGAAAAATTAATATCGCTCTGCTGTACCGGTTTGTACTAGGTTTGTATCGCGTTGTGCCGTTCGAAGAAATTCTTTAACTCATTTGGTTTCCTAGAAATATTCAAATAACCAAAGTCGAGGACTGTCGAGTCGTACTACCGAGAAAAAAAATTTGCGAGAAATTAAAATCTCTCTGCTGTACCGGTTTGAACTAGGTTTGTACCGCGTTGTACCGTTCGAAGAAATGTTTAACTCTTTTGGTTTCCGAGAAATATCCAAATAATCAAAATATCGAGTCGTACTACTGTGAAAAAAATTTGCGAAAAAATTAAATTCTCCCTGCTGTACCAGTTTGTACTAGGTTTGTATCGCGTTGTGCCGTTCGAAGAAATTGTTTAACTCTCTTGGTTTCCGAGAAATTTCCAAATAACCAAAGTCGAGGAAAGTCGAGTCGTACTACTGACAAAAAATAATTACGAAAAATTAATATCGCTCTGCTGTACCGGTTTGTACTAGGTTTGTATCGCGTTGTGCCGTTCGAAGAAATTGTTTAACTCTTTTGGTTTCCGAGAAATATCCAAATAACCAAAGTCGAGGAAAGTCGAGTCGTACTACCGAGAAAAAAAATTTGCGAGAAATTAAAATCTCTCTGCTGTACCGGTTTGTACTAGGTTTGTACCGCGTTGTACCGTTCGAAGAAATGTTTAACTCTTTTGGTCTCCGAGAAATATCCAAATAATCAAAATATCGAGTCGTACTACTGTGAAAAAAATTTGCGAAAAAATTAAATTCTCCCTGCTGTACCAGTTTGTACTAGGTTTGTACCGCGTTATGCCGTTCGAAGAAATTGTTTAACTCTTTTGGTTTCCGAGAAATATCCAAGTAATCAAAGTATCGAGCCATACCACTGAGAAAAAAATTTGCGACAAATTAAAATCTCCCTGCTGTACCAGTTTGTACTAGGTTTGTACCGCGTTGTACCGTTCGAAGAATTTTTTTAACTCATTTGGTTTCCGAGAAATATCCACATAATCAAAATATCGAGTCGTACCACTGTGAAAAAAAATTCGCGAAAAAATTAAATTCTCCCTGCTGTACCAGTTTGTACTAGGTTTCTACCGCGTTGTGCCGTTCGAAGAAATTGTTTAACTCTTTTGGTTTCCGAGAAATATCCAAATAATCAAAGTATCGAGCCATACCACTGAGAAAAAAATTTGCGACAAATTAAATTCTCCCTGCTGTACCAGTTTGTACTAGGTTTGTACCGCGTTGTGCCGTTCGAAGAAATTGTTTAACTCTTTTGGTTTCCGAGAAATATCCAAATAATCAAAGTATCGAGCCATACCACTGAGAAAAAAATTTGCGACAAATTAAAATCTCCCTGCTGTACCAGTTTGTACTAGGTTTGTATCGCGTTGTGCCGTTCGAAGAAATTGTTTAACTCTTTTGGTTTCCGAGAAATTTCCAAATAACCAAAGTCGAGGAAAGTCGAGTCGTACTACTGACAAAAAATAATTACGAAAAATTAATATCGCTCTGCTGTACCGGTTTGTACTAGGTTTGTATCGCGTTGTGCCGTTCGAAGAAATTCTTTAACTCATTTGGTTTCCTAGAAATATTCAAATAACCAAAGTCGAGGACTGTCGAGTCGTACTACCGAGAAAAAAAATTTGCGAGAAATTAAAATCTCTCTGCTGTACCGGTTTGAACTAGGTTTGTACCGCGTTGTACCGTTCGAAGAAATGTTTAACTCTTTTGGTTTCCGAGAAATATCCAAATAATCAAAATATCGAGTCGTACTACTGTGAAAAAAATTTGCGAAAAAATTAAATTCTCCCTGCTGTACCAGTTTGTACTAGGTTTGTATCGCGTTGTGCCGTTCGAAGAAATTGTTTAACTCTCTTGGTTTCCGAGAAATTTCCAAATAACCAAAGTCGAGGAAAGTCGAGTCGTACTACTGACAAAAAATAATTACGAAAAATTAATATCGCTCTGCTGTACCGGTTTGTACTAGGTTTGTATCGCGTTGTGCCGTTCGAAGAAATTGTTTAACTCTTTTGGTTTCCGAGAAATATCCAAATAACCAAAGTCGAGGAAAGTCGAGTCGTACTACTGACAAAAAATAATTACGAAAAATTAATATCGCTCTGCTGTACCGGTTTGTACTAGGTTTGTATCGCGTTGTACCGTTCGAAGAAATTCTTTAACTCTTTTGGTTTCCGAGAAATAATCAAATATCCAAAGTCGAGGACTGTCGAGGCGTACTACTGCGAAAAAAAATTTACGATAAATAAAAATCTTTCTGTTCCACTGGTTTGTACTAGGTTTGTACAGCGGTGTACCGTTCGAAGAAATTGTTTAACTATTTTGGTTTCCGATAAATATCTAAATAATCAAAGTATCGAGACATACTGCTGTGAAAAAAAAATTTGCGAAAAGTTAAAATCTCCCTGCTGTACCAGGTTGTACTAGGTTTGTACTGTGTTGTACCGTTCGAAGAAATGTTTAACTCTTTTGGTTTCTGAGAAATATCCAAATAATCAAAGTCGAAGACTGTCGAGTCGTACTACTGAGAAAACAAATTTACGAAAATTTAAAATCTCCCTGCTGTACCAGTTTGTACTAGGTTTGTACCCCGTTGTACCGTTCGAAGAATTTGTTTAACTCATTTGGTTTCCGAGAAATATCCAAATAATCAAAGTCCAAGTCTGTCAAGTCGTACTACTGAGAAAACAAATTTACGAAAATTTAAAATCGCTCTGCTGTACCGGTTTATACTAGGTTTGTACAGCGGTGTACCGTTCGATGAAATTGCTTAACTCTTTTGGTTTCCGAGAAATATCTAAATATTCAAAGTATCGAGACGTACTGCTGTGAAAAAAAATTTGCGAAAAATTAAAATCTCCCTACTCTACCCGTTTGTACTAGGTTTGTACCGCGTTGTGCCGTTCGAAGAAATTGTTTAACTCTTTTGGTTTCCGAGAAATATCCAAATAATCAAAGTATCGAGCCATACCACTGAGAAAAAAATTTGCGACAAATTAAATTCTCCCTGCTGTACCAGTTTGTACTAGGTTTGTACCGCGTTGTGCCGTTCGAAGAAATTGTTTAACTCTTTTGGTTTCCGAGAAATATCCAAATAATCAAAGTATCGAGCCATACCACTGAGAAAAAAATTTGCGACAAATTAAAATCTCCCTGCTGTACCAGTTTGTACTAGGTTTGTATCGCGTTGTGCCGTTCGAAGAAATTGTTTAACTCTTTTGGTTTCCGAGAAATTTCCAAATAACCAAAGTCGAGGAAAGTGGAGTCATACTACTGACAAAAAATAATTACGAAAAATTAATATCGCTCTGCTGTACCGGTTTGTACTAGGTTTGTATCGCGTTGTACCGTTCGAAGAAATTCTTTAACTCATTTGGTTTCCTAGAAATATTCAAATAACCAAAGTCGAGGACTGTCGAGTCGTACTACCGAGAAAAAAAATTTGCGAGAAATTAAAATCTCTCTGCTGTACCGGTTTGTACTAGGTTTGTACCGCGTTGTACCGTTCGAAGAAATGTTTAACTCTTTTGGTCTCCGAGAAATATCCAAATAATCAAAATATCGAGTCGTACTACTGTGAAAAAAATTTGCGAAAAAATTAAATTCTCCCTGCTGTACCAGTTTGTACTAGGTTTGTACCGCGTTGTACCGTTCGAAGAATTTGTTTAACTCATTTGGTTTCCGAGAAATATCCAAATAACCAAAGTCGAGGAAAGTCGAGTCGTACTACTGCCAAAAAATAATTACGAAAAATTAATATCGCTCTGCTGTACCTGTTTGTACTAGGTTTGTATCGCGTTGTACCGTTCGAAGAAATTCTTTAACTCTTTTGGTTTCCGAGAAATAATCAAATATCCAAAGTCGAGGACTGTCGAGGCGTACTACTGCGAAAAAAAATTTACGAAAAACAAAAATCTTTCTGTTCCACTGGTTTGTACTAGGTTTGTACAGCGGTGTACCGTTCGAAGAAATTGTTTAACTATTTTGGTTTCCGATAAATATCTAAATAATCAAAGTATCGAGACATACTGCTGTGAAAAAAAAAATTGCGAAAAGTTAAAATCTCCCTGCTGTACCAGGTTTTACTAGGTTTGTACTGCGTTGTACCGTTCGAAGAAATGTTTAACTCTTTTGGTTTAAGAGAAATATCCAAATAATCAAAGTCGAAGACTGTCGAGTCGTACTACTGAGAAAACAAATTTACGAAAATTTAAAATCTCCCTGCTGTACCAGTTTGTACTAGGTTTGTACCCCGTTGTACCGTTCGAAGAATTTGTTTAACTCATTTGGTTTCCGAGAAATATCCAAATAATCAAAGTATCGAGCCATACCACTGAGAAAAAAATTTGCGACAAATTAAAATCTCCCTGCTGTACCAGTTTGTACTAGGTTTGTATCGCGTTGTGCCGTTCGAAGAAATTGTTTAACTCTTTTGGTTTCCGAGAAATTTCCAAATAACCAAAGTCGAGGAAAGTCGAGTCGTACTACTGACAAAAAATAATTACGAAAAATTAATATCGCTCTGCTGTACCGGTTTGTACTAGGTTTGTATCGCGTTGTGCCGTTCGAAGAAATTCTTTAACTCATTTGGTTTCCTAGAAATATTCAAATAACCAAAGTCGAGGACTGTCGAGTCGTACTACCGAGAAAAAAAATTTGCGAGAAATTAAAATCTCTCTGCTGTACCGGTTTGAACTAGGTTTGTACCGCGTTGTACCGTTCGAAGAAATGTTTAACTCTTTTGGTTTCCGAGAAATATCCAAATAATCAAAATATCGAGTCGTACTACTGTGAAAAAAATTTGCGAAAAAATTAAATTCTCCCTGCTGTACCAGTTTGTACTAGGTTTGTATCGCGTTGTGCCGTTCGAAGAAATTGTTTAACTCTCTTGGTTTCCGAGAAATTTCCAAATAACCAAAGTCGAGGAAAGTCGAGTCGTACTACTGACAAAAAATAATTACGAAAAATTAATATCGCTCTGCTGTACCGGTTTGTACTAGGTTTGTATCGCGTTGTGCCGTTCGAAGAAATTGTTTAACTCTTTTGGTTTCCGAGAAATATCCAAATAACCAAAGTCGAGGAAAGTCGAGTCGTACTACCGAGAAAAAAAATTTGCGAGAAATTAAAATCTCTCTGCTGTACCGGTTTGTACTAGGTTTGTACCGCGTTGTACCGTTCGAAGAAATGTTTAACTCTTTTGGTCTCCGAGAAATATCCAAATAATCAAAATATCGAGTCGTACTACTGTGAAAAAAATTTGCGAAAAAATTAAATTCTCCCTGCTGTACCAGTTTGTACTAGGTTTGTACCGCGTTGTACCGTTCGAAGAATTTGTTTAACTCATTTGGTTTCCGAGAAATATCCAAATAACCAAAGTCGAGGAAAGTCGAGTCGTACTACTGCCAAAAAATAATTACTAAAAATTAATATCGCTCTGCTGTACCTGTTTGTACTAGGTTTGTATCGCGTTGTACCGTTCGAAGAAATTCTTTAACTCTTTTGGTTTCCGAGAAATAATCAAATATCCAAAGTCGAGGACTGTCGAGGCGTACTACTGCGAAAAAAAATTTACGAAAAACAAAAATCTTTCTGTTCCACTGGTTTGTACTAGGTTTGTACAGCGGTGTACCGTTCGAAGAAATTGTTTAACTATTTTGGTTTCCGATAAATATCTAAATAATCAAAGTATCGAGACATACTGCTGTGAAAAAAAAAATTGCGAAAAGTTAAAATCTCCCTGCTGTACCAGGTTTTACTAGGTTTGTACTGCGTTGTACCGTTCGAAGAAATGTTTAACTCTTTTGGTTTAAGAGAAATATCCAAATAATCAAAGTCGAAGACTGTCGAGTCGTACTACTAAGAAAACAAATTTACGAAAATTTAAAATCTCCCTGCTGTACCAGTTTGTACTAGGTTTGTACCCCGTTGTACCGTTCGAAGAATTTGTTTAACTCATTTGGTTTCCGAGAAATATCCAAATAATCAAAGTCCAAGTCTGTCAAGTCGTACTACTGAGAAAACAAATTTACGAAAATTTAAAATCGCTCTGCTGTACCGGTTTATACTAGGTTTGTACAGCGGTGTACCGTTTGATGAAATTGCTTAACTCTTTTGGTTTCCGAGAAATATCTAAATATTCAAAGTATCGAGACTTACTGCTGTGAAAAAAAATTTGCGAAAAATTAAAATCTCCCTACTCTACCCGTTTGTACTAGGTTTGTACCGCGTTGTGCCGTTCGAAGAAATTGTTTAAATCTTTTGGTTTCCGAGAAATATCCAAATAATCAAAGTATCGAGCCATACCACTGAGAAAAAAATTTGCGACAAATTAAATTCTCCCTGCTGTACCAGTTTGTACTAGGTTTGTACCGCGTTGTGCCGTTCGAAGAAATTGTTTAACTCTTTTGGTTTCCGAGAAATATCCAAATAATCAAAGTATCGAGCCATACCACTGAGAAAAAAATTTGCGACAAATTAAAATCTCCCTGCTGTACCAGTTTGTACTAGGTTTGTATCGCGTTGTGCCGTTCGAAGAAATTGTTTAACTCTTTTGGTTTCCTAGAAATTTCCAAATAACCAAAGTCGAGGAAAGTCGAGTCGTACTACTGACAAAAAATAATTACGAAAAATTAATATCGCTCTGCTGTACCGGTTTGTACTATGTTTGTATCGCGTTGTACCGTTCGAAGAAATTCTTTAACTCATTTGGTTTCCTAGAAATATTCAAATAACCAAAGTCGAGGACTGTCGAGTCGTACTACCGAGAAAAAAAATTTGCGAGAAATTAAAATTTCTCTGCTGTACCGGTTTGTACTAGGTTTGTATCGCGTTGTACCGTTCGAAGAAATGTTTAACTCTTTTGGTTTCCGAGAAATATCCGAATAACCAAAGTCGAGGACTGTCGAGGCGTACTACTGAGAAAAAAAATTTGCGACAAATTAAAATCTCTCTGCTGTACCGGTTTGTACTAGGTTTGTACCGCGTTGTACCGTTCGAAGAATTTGTTTAACTCTTTTGGTTTCCGAGAAATATCCAAATAACCAAAGTCGAGGAAAGTCGAGTCGTACTACTGACAAAAAATAATTACGAAAAATTAATATCGCTCTGCTGTACCGGTTTGTACTAGGTTTGTACCGCGTTGTACCGTTCGAAGAAATTCTTTAACTCTTTTGGTTACCGAGAAATATCCAAATAATCAAAGTATCGAGCCATACCACTGAGAAAAAAATTTGCGACAAATTAAAATCTCCCTGCTGTACCAGTTTGTACTAGGTTTGTATCGCGTTGTGCCGTTCGAAGAAATTGTTTAACTCTTTTGGTTTCCGAGAAGTAATCAAATAACCAAAGTCGAGGACTGTCGAGGCGTACTACTGAGAAAAAAAATTTACGAAAAATAAAAATCTTTCTGTTCCACTGGTTTGTACTAGGTTTGTACAGCGTTGTACCGTTCGAAGAAATTCTTTAACTCATTTGTTTTCCTAGAAATATTCAAATAACCAAAGTCGAAGACTGTCGAGTCGTACTTCTGAGAAAACAAATTTACGAAAATTTAAAATCTCCCCGCTGTACCAGTTTGTACTAGGTTTGTACCGCGTTGTACCGTTCGAAGAATTTGTTTAACTCATTTGTTTTCCTAGAAATATTCAAATAACCAAAGTCGAAGACTGTCGAGTCGTACTTCTGAGAAAACAAATTTACGAAAATTTAAAATCTCCCCGCTGTACCAGTTTGTACTAGGTTTGTACCGCGTTGTACCGTTCGAAGAATTTGTTTAACTCATTTGGTTTCCTAGAAATATTCAAATAACCAAAGTCGGAGACTGTCGAGTCGTACTATTGAGAAAACAAATTTACGAAAATTTAAAATCTCCCTGCTGTACCAGTTTGTACTAGGTTTGTACCCCGTTGTACCGTTCGAAGAATTTGTTTAACTCATTTGGTTTCCTAGAAATATTCAAATAACCAAAGTCGAGGAAAGTCGAGTCGTACTACTGAGAAAAAAAAATTACGAAAAATAAAAATCTCTCTGCTGTACTAGTTTGTACTAGGTTTGTATCGCGTTGTGCCGTTCGAAGAAATTGTTTAACTCTTTTGGTTTCCGAGAAATATCCAAATAACCAAAGTCGAGGAAAGTCGAGTCGTACTACTGCCAAAAAATAATTACGAAAAATTAATATCGCTCTGCGGTACCGGTTTGTACTAGGTTTGTATCGCGTTGTACCGTTCGAAGAAATTCTTTAACTCTTTTGGTTTCCGAGAAATAATCAAATATCCAAAGTCGAGGACTGTCGAGGCGTACTACTGCGAAAAAAAATTTACGATAAATAAAAATCTTTCTGTTCCACTGGTTTGTACTAGGTTTGTACAGCGGTGTACCGTTCGAAGAAATTGTTTAACTATTTTGGTTTCCGATAAATATCTAAATAATCAAAGTATCGAGACATACTGCTGTGAAAAAAAAAATTGCGAAAAGTTAAAATCTCCCTGCTGTACCAGGTTTTACTAGGTTTGTACTGCGTTGTACCGTTCGAAGAAATGTTTAACTCTTTTGGTTTAAGAGAAATATCCAAATAATCAAAGTCGAAGACTGTCGAGTCGTACTACTGAGAAAACAAATTTACGAAAATTTAAAATCTCCCTGCTGTACCAGTTTGTACTAGGTTTGTACCCCGTTGTACCGTTCGAAGAATTTGTTTAACTCATTTGGTTTCCGAGAAATATCCAAATAATCAAAGTCCAAGTCTGTCAAGTCGTACTACTGAGAAAACAAATTTACGAAAATTTAAAATCGCTCTGCTGTACCGGTTTATACTAGGTTTGTACAGCGGTGTACCGTTTGATGAAATTGCTTAACTCTTTTGGTTTCCGAGAAATATCTAAATATTCAAAGTATCGAGACTTACTGCTGTGAAAAAAAATTTGCGAAAAATTAAAATCTCCCTACTCTACCCGTTTGTACTAGGTTTGTACCGCGTTGTGCCGTTCGAAGAAATTGTTTAAATCTTTTGGTTTCCGAGAAATATCCAAATAATCAAAGTATCGAGCCATACCACTGAGAAAAAAATTTGCGACAAATTAAATTCTCCCTGCTGTACCAGTTTGTACTAGGTTTGTACCGCGTTGTGCCGTTCGAAGAAATTGTTTAACTCTTTTGGTTTCCGAGAAATATCCAAATAATCAAAGTATCGAGCCATACCACTGAGAAAAAAATTTGCGACAAATTAAAATCTCCCTGCTGTACCAGTTTGTACTAGGTTTGTATCGCGTTGTGCCGTTCGAAGAAATTGTTTAACTCTTTTGGTTTCCGAGAAATTTCCAAATAACCAAAGTCGAGGAAAGTCGAGTCGTACTACTGACAAAAAATAATTACGAAAAATTAATATCGCTCTGCTGTACCGGTTTGTACTATGTTTGTATCGCGTTGTACCGTTCGAAGAAATTCTTTAACTCATTTGGTTTCCTAGAAATATTCAAATAACCAAAGTCGAGGACTGTCGAGTCGTACTACCAAGAAAAAAAATTTGCGAGAAATTAAAATTTCTCTGCTGTACCGGTTTGTACTAGGTTTGTATCGCGTTGTACCGTTCGAAGAAATGTTTAACTCTTTTGGTTTCCGAGAAATATCCGAATAACCAAAGTCGAGGACTGTCGAGGCGTACTACTGAGAAAAAAAATTTGCGACAAATTAAAATCTCTCTGCTGTACCGGTTTGTACTAGGTTTGTACCGCGTTGTACCGTTCGAAGAATTTGTTTAACTCTTTTGGTTTCCGAGAAATATCCAAATAACCAAAGTCGAGGAAAGTCGAGTCGTACTACTGACAAAAAATAATTACGAAAAATTAATATCGCTCTGCTGTACCGGTTTGTACTAGGTTTGTACCGCGTTGTACCGTTCGAAGAAATTCTTTAACTCTTTTGGTTACCGAGAAATATCCAAATAATCAAAGTATCGAGCCATACCACTGAGAAAAAAATTTGCGACAAATTAAAATCTCCCTGCTGTACCAGTTTGTACTAGGTTTGTATCGCGTTGTGCCGTTCGAAGAAATTGTTTAACTCTTTTGGTTTCCGAGAAGTAATCAAATAACCAAAGTCGAGGACTGTCGAGGCGTACTACTGAGAAAAAAAATTTACGAAAAATAAAAATCTTTCTGTTCCACTGGTTTGTACTAGGTTTGTACAGCGTTGTACCGTTCGAAGAAATTCTTTAACTCATTTGTTTTCCTAGAAATATTCAAATAACCAAAGTCGAAGACTGTCGAGTCGTACTTCTGAGAAAACAAATTTACGAAAATTTAAAATCTCCCCGCTGTACCAGTTTGTACTAGGTTTGTACCGCGTTGTACCGTTCGAAGAATTTGTTTAACTCATTTGTTTTCCTAGAAATATTCAAATAACCAAAGTCGAAGACTGTCGAGTCGTACTTCTGAGAAAACAAATTTACGAAAATTTAAAATCTCCCCGCTGTACCAGTTTGTACTAGGTTTGTACCGCGTTGTACCGTTCGAAGAATTTGTTTAACTCATTTGGTTTCCTAGAAATATTCAAATAACCAAAGTCGGAGACTGTCGAGTCGTACTATTGAGAAAACAAATTTACGAAAATTTAAAATCTCCCTGCTGTACCAGTTTGTACTAGGTTTGTACCCCGTTGTACCGTTCGAAGAATTTGTTTAACTCATTTGGTTTCCTAGAAATATTCAAATAACCAAAGTCGAGGAAAGTCGAGTCGTACTACTGAGAAAAAAAAATTACGAAAAATAAAAATCTCTCTGCTGTACTAGTTTGTACTAGGTTTGTATCGCGTTGTGCCGTTCGAAGAAATTGTTTAACTCTTTTGGTTTCCGAGAAATATCCAAATAACCAAAGTCGAGGAAAGTCGAGTCGTACTACTGCCAAAAATAATTACGAAAAATTAATATCGCTCTGCTGTACCGGTTTGTACTAGGTTTGTATCGCGTTGTACCGTTCGAAGAAATTCTTTAACTCTTTTGGTTTCCGAGAAATAATCAAATATCCAAAGTCGAGGACTGTCGAGGCGTACTACTGCGAAAAAAAATTTACGAAAAATAAAAATCTTTCTGTTCCACTGGTTTGTACTAGGTTTGTACAGCGGTGTACCGTTCGAAGAAATTGTTTAACTGTTTTGGTTTCCGATAAATATCTAAATAATCAAAGTATCGAGACATACTGCTGTGAAAAAAAAAATTGCGAAAAGTTAAAATCTCCCTGCTGTACCAGGTTTTACTAGGTTTGTACTGCGTTGTACCGTTCGAAGAAATGTTTAACTCTTTTGGTTTAAGAGAAATATCCAAATAATCAAAGTCGAAGACTGTCGAGTCGTACTACTGAGAAAACAAATTTACGAAAATTTAAAATCTCCCTGCTGTACCAGTTTGTACTAGGTTTGTACCCCGTTGTACCGTTCGAAGAATTTGTTTAACTCATTTGGTTTCCGAGAAATATCCAAATAATCAAAGTCCAAGTCTGTCAAGTCGTACTACTGAGAAAACAAATTTACGAAAATTTAAAATCGCTCTGCTGTACCGGTTTATACTAGGTTTGTACAGCGGTGTACCGTTTGATGAAATTGCTTAACTCTTTTGGTTTCCGAGAAATATCTAAATATTCAAAGTATCGAGACTTACTGCTGTGAAAAAAAATTTGCGAAAAATTAAAATCTCCCTACTCTACCCGTTTGTACTAGGTTTGTACCGCGTTGTGCCGTTCGAAGAAATTGTTTAAATCTTTTGGTTTCCGAGAAATATCCAAATAATCAAAGTATCGAGCCATACCACTGAGAAAAAAATTTGCGACAAATTAAATTCTCCCTGCTGTACCAGTTTGTACTAGGTTTGTACCGCGTTGTGCCGTTCGAAGAAATTGTTTAACTCTTTTGGTTTCCGAGAAATATCCAAATAATCAAAGTATCGAGCCATACCACTGAGAAAAAAATTTGCGACAAATTAAAATCTCCCTGCTGTACCAGTTTGTACTAGGTTTGTATCGCGTTGTGCCGTTCGAAGAAATTGTTTAACTCTTTTGGTTTCCGAGAAATTTCCAAATAACCAAAGTCGAGGAAAGTCGAGTCGTACTACTGACAAAAAATAATTACGAAAAATTAATATCGCTCTGCTGTACCGGTTTGTACTATGTTTGTATCGCGTTGTACCGTTCGAAGAAATTCTTTAACTCATTTGGTTTCCTAGAAATATTCAAATAACCAAAGTCGAGGACTGTCGAGTCGTACTACCGAGAAAAAAAATTTGCGAGAAATTAAAATTTCTCTGCTGTACCGGTTTGTACTAGGTTTGTATCGCGTTGTACCGTTCGAAGAAATGTTTAACTCTTTTGGTTTCCGAGAAATATCCGAATAACCAAAGTCGAGGACTGTCGAGGCGTACTACTGAGAAAAAAAATTTGCGACAAATTAAAATCTCTCTGCTGTACCGGTTTGTACTAGGTTTGTACCGCGTTGTACCGTTCGAAGAATTTGTTTAACTCTTTTGGTTTCCGAGAAATATCCAAATAACCAAAGTCGAGGAAAGTCGAGTCGTACTACTGACAAAAAATAATTACGAAAAATTAATATCGCTCTGCTGTACCGGTTTGTACTAGGTTTGTACCGCGTTGTACCGTTCGAAGAAATTCTTTAACTCTTTTGGTTACCGAGAAATATCCAAATAATCAAAGTATCGAGCCATACCACTGAGAAAAAAATTTGCGACAAATTAAAATCTCCCTGCTGTACCAGTTTGTACTAGGTTTGTATCGCGTTGTGCCGTTCGAAGAAATTGTTTAACTCTTTTGGTTTCCGAGAAGTAATCAAATAACCAAAGTCGAGGACTGTCGAGGCGTACTACTGAGAAAAAAAATTTACGAAAAATAAAAATCTTTCTGTTCCACTGGTTTGTACTAGGTTTGTACAGCGTTGTACCGTTCGAAGAAATTCTTTAACTCATTTGTTTTCCTAGAAATATTCAAATAACCAAAGTCGAAGACTGTCGAGTCGTACTTCTGAGAAAACAAATTTACGAAAATTTAAAATCTCCCCGCTGTACCAGTTTGTACTAGGTTTGTACCGCGTTGTACCGTTCGAAGAATTTGTTTAACTCATTTGTTTTCCTAGAAATATTCAAATAACCAAAGTCGAAGACTGTCGAGTCGTACTTCTGAGAAAACAAATTTACGAAAATTTAAAATCTCCCCGCTGTACCAGTTTGTACTAGGTTTGTACCGCGTTGTACCGTTCGAAGAATTTGTTTAACTCATTTGGTTTCCTAGAAATATTCAAATAACCAAAGTCGGAGACTGTCGAGTCGTACTATTGAGAAAACAAATTTACGAAAATTTAAAATCTCCCTGCTGTACCAGTTTGTACTAGGTTTGTACCCCGTTGTACCGTTCGAAGAATTTGTTTAACTCATTTGGTTTCCTAGAAATATTCAAATAACCAAAGTCGAGGAAAGTCGAGTCGTACTACTGAGAAAAAAAAATTACGAAAAATAAAAATCTCTCTGCTGTACTAGTTTGTACTAGGTTTGTATCGCGTTGTGCCGTTCGAAGAAATTGTTTAACTCTTTTGGTTTCCGAGAAATATCCAAATAACCAAAGTCGAGGAAAGTCGAGTCGTACTACTGCCAAAAAATAATTACGAAAAATTAATATCGCTCTGCTGTACCGGTTTGTACTAGGTTTGTATCGCGTTGTACCGTTCGAAGAAATTCTTTAACTCTTTTGGTTTCCGAGAAATAATCAAATATCCAAAGTCGAGGACTGTCGAGGCGTACTACTGCGAAAAAAAATTTACGATAAATAAAAATCTTTCTGTTCCACTGGTTTGTACTAGGTTTGTACAGCGGTGTACCGTTCGAAGAAATTGTTTAACTATTTTGGTTTCCGATAAATATCTAAATAATCAAAGTATCGAGACATACTGCTGTGAAAAAAAAATTTGCGAAAAGTTAAAATCTCCCTGCTGTACCAGGTTGTACTAGGTTTGTACTGCGTTGTACCGTTCGAAGAAATTGTTTAACTATTTTGGTTTCCTAGAAATATTCAAATAATCAAAGTCGAAGACTGTCGAGTCGTACTACTGAGAAAACAAATTTACGAAAATTTAAAATCTCCCTGCTGTACCAGTTTGTACTAGGTTTGTACCCCGTTGTACCGTTCGAAGAATTTGTTTAACTCATTTGGTTTCCGAGAAATATCCAAATAATCAAAGTCCAAGTCTGTCAAGTCGTACTACTGAGAAAACAAATTTACGAAAATTTAAAATCGCTCAGCTGTACCGGTTTATACTAGGTTTGTACAGCGGTGTACCGTTCGATGAAATTGCTTAACTCTTTTGGTTTCCGAGAAATATCTAAATAATCAAAGTATCGAGACGTACTGCTGTGAAAAAAAATTTGCGAAAAATTAAAATCTCCCTACTGTACCCGTTTGTACTAGGTTTGTACCGCGTTATGCCGTTCGAAGAAATTGTTTAACTCTTTTGGTTTCCGAGAAATTTCCAAATAACCAAAGTCGAGGAAAGTCGAGTCGTACTACTGACAAAAAATAATTACGAAAAATTAATATCGCTCTGCTGTACCGGTTTGTACTAGGTTTGTACCGCGTTGTGCCGTTCGAAGAAATTGTTTAAATCTTTTGGTTTCCGAGAAATATCCAAATAATCAAAGTATCGAGCCATACCACTGAGAAAAAAATTTGCGACAAATTAAATTCTCCCTGCTGTACCAGTTTGTACTAGGTTTGTACCGCGTTGTGCCGTTCGAAGAAATTGTTTAACTCTTTTGGTTTCCGAGAAATATCCAAATAATCAAAGTATCGAGCCATACCACTGAGAAAAAAATTTGCGACAAATTAAAATCTCCCTGCTGTACCAGTTTGTACTAGGTTTGTATCGCGTTGTGCCGTTCGAAGAAATTGTTTAACTCTTTTGGTTTCCGAGAAATTTCCAAATAACCAAAGTCGAGGAAAGTCGAGTCGTACTACTGACAAAAAATAATTACGAAAAATTAATATCGCTCTGCTGTACCGGTTTGTACTATGTTTGTATCGCGTTGTACCGTTCGAAGAAATTCTTTAACTCATTTGGTTTCCTAGAAATATACAAATAACCAAAGTCGAGGACTGTCGAGTCGTACTACCGAGAAAAAAAATTTGCGAGAAATTAAAATTTCTCTGCTGTACCGGTTTGTACTAGGTTTGTATCGCGTTGTACCGTTCGAAGAAATGTTTAACTCTTTTGGTTTCCGAGAAATATCCGAATAACCAAAGTCGAGGACTGTCGAGGCGTACTACTGAGAAAAAAAATTTGCGACAAATTAAAATCTCTCTGCTGTACCGGTTTGTACTAGGTTTGTACCGCGTTGTACCGTTCGAAGAATTTGTTTAACTCTTTTGGTTTCCGAGAAATATCCAAATAACCAAAGTCGAGGAAAGTCGAGTCGTACTACTGACAAAAAATAATTACGAAAAATTAATATCGCTCTGCTGTACCGGTTTGTACTAGGTTTGTACCGCGTTGTACCGTTCGAAGAAATTCTTTAACTCTTTTGGTTACCGAGAAATATCCAAATAATCAAAGTATCGAGCCATACCACTGAGAAAAAAATTTGCGACAAATTAAAATCTCCCTGCTGTACCAGTTTGTACTAGGTTTGTATCGCGTTGTGCCGTTCGAAGAATTTGTTTAACTCATTTGGTTTCCTAGAAATATTCAAATAACCAAAGTCGGAGACTGTCGAGTCGTACTATTGAGAAAACAAATTTACGAAAATTTAAAATCTCCCTGCTGTACCAGTTTGTACTAGGTTTGTACCCCGTTGTACCGTTCGAAGAATTTGTTTAACTCATTTGGTTTCCTAGAAATATTCAAATAACCAAAGTCGAGGAAAGTCGAGTCGTACTACTGAGAAAAAAAAATTACGAAAAATAAAAATCTCTCTGCTGTACTAGTTTGTACTAGGTTTGTATCGCGTTGTGCCGTTCGAAGAAATTGTTTAACTCTTTTGGTTTCCGAGAAATATCCAAATAACCAAAGTCGAGGAAAGTCGAGTCGTACTACTGCCAAAAAATAATTACGAAAAATTAATATCGCTCTGCTGTACCGGTTTGTACTAGGTTTGTATCGCGTTGTACCGTTCGAAGAAATTCTTTAACTCTTTTGGTTTCCGAGAAATAATCAAATATCCAAAGTCGAGGACTGTCGAGGCGTACTACTGCGAAAAAAAATTTACGAAAAATAAAAATCTTTCTGTTCCACTGGTTTGTACTAGGTTTGTACAGCGGTGTACCGTTCGAAGAAATTGTTTAACTGTTTTGGTTTCCGATAAATATCTAAATAATCAAAGTATCGAGACATACTGCTGTGAAAAAAAAAATTGCGAAAAGTTAAAATCTCCCTGCTGTACCAGGTTTTACTAGGTTTGTACTGCGTTGTACCGTTCGAAGAAATGTTTAACTCTTTTGGTTTAAGAGAAATATCCAAATAATCAAAGTCGAAGACTGTCGAGTCGTACTACTGAGAAAACAAATTTACGAAAATTTAAAATCTCCCTGCTGTACCAGTTTGTACTAGGTTTGTACCCCGTTGTACCGTTCGAAGAATTTGTTTAACTCATTTGGTTTCCGAGAAATATCCAAATAATCAAAGTCCAAGTCTGTCAAGTCGTACTACTGAGAAAACAAATTTACGAAAATTTAAAATCGCTCTGCTGTACCGGTTTATACTAGGTTTGTACAGCGGTGTACCGTTTGATGAAATTGCTTAACTCTTTTGGTTTCCGAGAAATATCTAAATATTCAAAGTATCGAGACTTACTGCTGTGAAAAAAAATTTGCGAAAAATTAAAATCTCCCTACTCTACCCGTTTGTACTAGGTTTGTACCGCGTTGTGCCGTTCGAAGAAATTGTTTAAATCTTTTGGTTTCCGAGAAATATCCAAATAATCAAAGTATCGAGCCATACCACTGAGAAAAAAATTTGCGACAAATTAAATTCTCCCTGCTGTACCAGTTTGTACTAGGTTTGTACCGCGTTGTGCCGTTCGAAGAAATTGTTTAACTCTTTTGGTTTCCGAGAAATATCCAAATAATCAAAGTATCGAGCCATACCACTGAGAAAAAAATTTGCGACAAATTAAAATCTCCCTGCTGTACCAGTTTGTACTAGGTTTGTATCGCGTTGTGCCGTTCGAAGAAATTGTTTAACTCTTTTGGTTTCCGAGAAATTTCCAAATAACCAAAGTCGAGGAAAGTCGAGTCGTACTACTGACAAAAAATAATTACGAAAAATTAATATCGCTCTGCTGTACCGGTTTGTACTATGTTTGTATCGCGTTGTACCGTTCGAAGAAATTCTTTAACTCATTTGGTTTCCTAGAAATATTCAAATAACCAAAGTCGAGGACTGTCGAGTCGTACTACCGAGAAAAAAAATTTGCGAGAAATTAAAATTTCTCTGCTGTACCGGTTTGTACTAGGTTTGTATCGCGTTGTACCGTTCGAAGAAATGTTTAACTCTTTTGGTTTCCGAGAAATATCCGAATAACCAAAGTCGAGGACTGTCGAGGCGTACTACTGAGAAAAAAAATTTGCGACAAATTAAAATCTCTCTGCTGTACCGGTTTGTACTAGGTTTGTACCGCGTTGTACCGTTCGAAGAATTTGTTTAACTCTTTTGGTTTCCGAGAAATATCCAAATAACCAAAGTCGAGGAAAGTCGAGTCGTACTACTGACAAAAAATAATTACGAAAAATTAATATCGCTCTGCTGTACCGGTTTGTACTAGGTTTGTACCGCGTTGTACCGTTCGAAGAAATTCTTTAACTCTTTTGGTTACCGAGAAATATCCAAATAATCAAAGTATCGAGCCATACCACTGAGAAAAAAATTTGCGACAAATTAAAATCTCCCTGCTGTACCAGTTTGTACTAGGTTTGTATCGCGTTGTGCCGTTCGAAGAAATTGTTTAACTCTTTTGGTTTCCGAGAAGTAATCAAATAACCAAAGTCGAGGACTGTCGAGGCGTACTACTGAGAAAAAAAATTTACGAAAAATAAAAATCTTTCTGTTCCACTGGTTTGTACTAGGTTTGTACAGCGTTGTACCGTTCGAAGAAATTCTTTAACTCATTTGTTTTCCTAGAAATATTCAAATAACCAAAGTCGAAGACTGTCGAGTCGTACTTCTGAGAAAACAAATTTACGAAAATTTAAAATCTCCCCGCTGTACCAGTTTGTACTAGGTTTGTACCGCGTTGTACCGTTCGAAGAATTTGTTTAACTCATTTGTTTTCCTAGAAATATTCAAATAACCAAAGTCGAAGACTGTCGAGTCGTACTTCTGAGAAAACAAATTTACGAAAATTTAAAATCTCCCCGCTGTACCAGTTTGTACTAGGTTTGTACCGCGTTGTACCGTTCGAAGAATTTGTTTAACTCATTTGGTTTCCTAGAAATATTCAAATAACCAAAGTCGGAGACTGTCGAGTCGTACTATTGAGAAAACAAATTTACGAAAATTTAAAATCTCCCTGCTGTACCAGTTTGTACTAGGTTTGTACCCCGTTGTACCGTTCGAAGAATTTGTTTAACTCATTTGGTTTCCTAGAAATATTCAAATAACCAAAGTCGAGGAAAGTCGAGTCGTACTACTGAGAAAAAAAAATTACGAAAAATAAAAATCTCTCTGCTGTACTAGTTTGTACTAGGTTTGTATCGCGTTGTGCCGTTCGAAGAAATTGTTTAACTCTTTTGGTTTCCGAGAAATATCCAAATAACCAAAGTCGAGGAAAGTCGAGTCGTACTACTGCCAAAAAATAATTACGAAAAATTAATATCGCTCTGCTGTACCGGTTTGTACTAGGTTTGTATCGCGTTGTACCGTTCGAAGAAATTCTTTAACTCTTTTGGTTTCCGAGAAATAATCAAATATCCAAAGTCGAGGACTGTCGAGGCGTACTACTGCGAAAAAAAATTTACGATAAATAAAAATCTTTCTGTTCCACTGGTTTGTACTAGGTTTGTACAGCGGTGTACCGTTCGAAGAAATTGTTTAACTATTTTGGTTTCCGATAAATATCTAAATAATCAAAGTATCGAGACATACTGCTGTGAAAAAAAAATTTGCGAAAAGTTAAAATCTCCCTGCTGTACCAGGTTGTACTAGGTTTGTACTGCGTTGTACCGTTCGAAGAAATTGTTTAACTATTTTGGTTTCCTAGAAATATTCAAATAATCAAAGTCGAAGACTGTCGAGTCGTACTACTGAGAAAACAAATTTACGAAAATTTAAAATCTCCCTGCTGTACCAGTTTGTACTAGGTTTGTACCCCGTTGTACCGTTCGAAGAATTTGTTTAACTCATTTGGTTTCCGAGAAATATCCAAATAATCAAAGTCCAAGTCTGTCAAGTCGTACTACTGAGAAAACAAATTTACGAAAATTTAAAATCGCTCTGCTGTACCGGTTTATACTAGGTTTGTACAGCGGTGTACCGTTCGATGAAATTGCTTAACTCTTTTGGTTTCCGAGAAATATCTAAATAATCAAAGTATCGAGACGTACTGCTGTGAAAAAAAATTTGCGAAAAATTAAAATCTCCCTACTGTACCCGTTTGTACTAGGTTTGTACCGCGTTATGCCGTTCGAAGAAATTGTTTAACTCTTTTGGTTTCCGAGAAATTTCCAAATAACCAAAGTCGAGGAAAGTCGAGTCGTACTACTGACAAAAAATAATTACGAAAAATTAATATCGCTCTGCTGTACCGGTTTGTACTAGGTTTGTACCGCGTTGTACCGTTCGAAGAAATTGTTTAAATCTTTTGGTTTCCGAGAAATATCCAAATAATCAAAGTATCGAGCCATACCACTGAGAAAAAAATTTGCGACAAATTAAATTCTCCCTGCTGTACCAGTTTGTACTAGGTTTGTACCGCGTTGTGCCGTTCGAAGAAATTGTTTAACTCTTTTGGTTTCCGAGAAATATCCAAATAATCAAAGTATCGAGCCATACCACTGAGAAAAAAATTTGCGACAAATTAAAATCTCCCTGCTGTACCAGTTTGTACTAGGTTTGTATCGCGTTGTGCCGTTCGAAGAAATTGTTTAACTCTTTTGGTTTCCGAGAAATTTCCAAATAACCAAAGTCGAGGAAAGTCGAGTCGTACTACTGACAAAAAATAATTACGAAAAATTAATATCGCTCTGCTGTACCGGTTTGTACTATGTTTGTATCGCGTTGTACCGTTCGAAGAAATTCTTTAACTCATTTGGTTTCCTAGAAATATTCAAATAACCAAAGTCGAGGACTGTCGAGTCGTACTACCGAGAAAAAAAATTTGCGAGAAATTAAAATTTCTCTGCTGTACCGGTTTGTACTAGGTTTGTATCGCGTTGTACCGTTCGAAGAAATGTTTAACTCTTTTGGTTTCCGAGAAATATCCGAATAACCAAAGTCGAGGACTGTCGAGGCGTACTACTGAGAAAAAAAATTTGCGACAAATTAAAATCTCTCTGCTGTACCGGTTTGTACTAGGTTTGTACCGCGTTGTACCGTTCGAAGAATTTGTTTAACTCTTTTGGTTTCCGAGAAATATCCAAATAACCAAAGTCGAGGAAAGTCGAGTCGTACTACTGACAAAAAATAATTACGAAAAATTAATATCGCTCTGCTGTACCGGTTTGTACTAGGTTTGTACCGCGTTGTACCGTTCGAAGAAATTCTTTAACTCTTTTGGTTACCGAGAAATATCCAAATAATCAAAGTATCGAGCCATACCACTGAGAAAAAAATTTGCGACAAATTAAAATCTCCCTGCTGTACCAGTTTGTACTAGGTTTGTATCGCGTTGTGCCGTTCGAAGAAATTGTTTAACTCTTTTGGTTTCCGAGAAGTAATCAAATAACCAAAGTCGAGGACTGTCGAGGCGTACTACTGAGAAAAAAAATTTACGATAAATAAAAATCTTTCTGTTCCACTGGTTTGTACTAGGTTTGTACAGCGGTGTACCGTTCGAAGAAATTGTTTAACTATTTTGGTTTCCGATAAATATCTAAATAATCAAAGTATCGAGACATACTGCTGTGAAAAAAAAATTTGCGAAAAGTTAAAATCTCCCTGCTGTACCAGGTTGTACTAGGTTTGTACTGCGTTGTACCGTTCGAAGAAATTGTTTAACTATTTTGGTTTCCTAGAAATATTCAAATAATCAAAGTCGAAGACTGTCGAGTCGTACTACTGAGAAAACAAATTTACGAAAATTTAAAATCTCCCTGCTGTACCAGTTTGTACTAGGTTTGTACCCCGTTGTACCGTTCGAAGAATTTGTTTAACTCATTTGGTTTCCGAGAAATATCCAAATAATCAAAGTCCAAGTCTGTCAAGTCGTACTACTGAGAAAACAAATTTACGAAAATTTAAAATCGCTCTGCTGTACCGGTTTATACTAGGTTTGTACAGCGGTGTACCGTTCGATGAAATTGCTTAACTCTTTTGGTTTCCGAGAAATATCTAAATAATCAAAGTATCGAGACGTACTGCTGTGAAAAAAAATTTGCGAAAAATTAAAATCTCCCTACTGTACCCGTTTGTACTAGGTTTGTACCGCGTTATGCCGTTCGAAGAAATTGTTTAACTCTTTTGGTTTCCGAGAAATTTCCAAATAACCAAAGTCGAGGAAAGTCGAGTCGTACTACTGACAAAAAATAATTACGAAAAATTAATATCGCTCTGCTGTACCGGTTTGTACTAGGTTTGTATCGCGTTGTGCCGTTCGAAGAAATTGTTTAAATCTTTTGGTTTCCGAGAAATATCCAAATAATCAAAGTATCGAGCCATACCACTGAGAAAAAAATTTGCGACAAATTAAATTCTCCCTGCTGTACCAGTTTGTACTAGGTTTGTACCGCGTTGTGCCGTTCGAAGAAATTGTTTAACTCTTTTGGTTTCCGAGAAATATCCAAATAATCAAAGTATCGAGCCATACCACTGAGAAAAAAATTTGCGACAAATTAAAATCTCCCTGCTGTACCAGTTTGTACTAGGTTTGTATCGCGTTGTGCCGTTCGAAGAAATTGTTTAACTCTTTTGGTTTCCGAGAAATTTCCAAATAACCAAAGTCGAGGAAAGTCGAGTCGTACTACTGACAAAAAATAATTACGAAAAATTAATATCGCTCTGCTGTACCGGTTTGTACTATGTTTGTATCGCGTTGTACCGTTCGAAGAAATTCTTTAACTCATTTGGTTTCCTAGAAATATTCAAATAACCAAAGTCGAGGACTGTCGAGTCGTACTACCGAGAAAAAAAATTTGCGAGAAATTAAAATTTCTCTGCTGTACCGGTTTGTACTAGGTTTGTATCGCGTTGTACCGTTCGAAGAAATGTTTAACTCTTTTGGTTTCCGAGAAATATCCGAATAACCAAAGTCGAGGACTGTCGAGGCGTACTACTGAGAAAAAAAATTTGCGACAAATTAAAATCTCTCTGCTGTACCGGTTTGTACTAGGTTTGTACCGCGTTGTACCGTTCGAAGAATTTGTTTAACTCTTTTGGTTTCCGAGAAATATCCAAATAACCAAAGTCGAGGAAAGTCGAGTCGTACTACTGACAAAAAATAATTACGAAAAATTAATATCGCTCTGCTGTACCGGTTTGTACTAGGTTTGTACCGCGTTGTACCGTTCGAAGAAATTCTTTAACTCTTTTGGTTACCGAGAAATATCCAAATAATCAAAGTATCGAGCCATACCACTGAGAAAAAAATTTGCGACAAATTAAAATCTCCCTGCTGTACCAGTTTGTACTAGGTTTGTATCGCGTTGTGCCGTTCGAAGAAATTGTTTAACTCTTTTGGTTTCCGAGAAGTAATCAAATAACCAAAGTCGAGGACTGTCGAGGCGTACTACTGAGAAAAAAAATTTACGAAAAATAAAAATCTTTCTGTTCCACTGGTTTGTACTAGGTTTGTACAGCGTTGTACCGTTCGAAGAAATTCTTTAACTCATTTGTTTTCCTAGAAATATTCAAATAACCAAAGTCGAAGACTGTCGAGTCGTACTTCTGAGAAAACAAATTTACGAAAATTTAAAATCTCCCCGCTGTACCAGTTTGTACTAGGTTTGTACCGCGTTGTACCGTTCGAAGAATTTGTTTAACTCATTTGTTTTCCTAGAAATATTCAAATAACCAAAGTCGAAGACTGTCGAGTCGTACTTCTGAGAAAACAAATTTACGAAAATTTAAAATCTCCCCGCTGTACCAGTTTGTACTAGGTTTGTACCGCGTTGTACCGTTCGAAGAATTTGTTTAACTCATTTGGTTTCCTAGAAATATTCAAATAACCAAAGTCGGAGACTGTCGAGTCGTACTATTGAGAAAACAAATTTACGAAAATTTAAAATCTCCCTGCTGTACCAGTTTGTACTAGGTTTGTACCCCGTTGTACCGTTCGAAGAATTTGTTTAACTCATTTGGTTTCCTAGAAATATTCAAATAACCAAAGTCGAGGAAAGTCGAGTCGTACTACTGAGAAAAAAAAATTACGAAAAATAAAAATCTCTCTGCTGTACTAGTTTGTACTAGGTTTGTATCGCGTTGTGCCGTTCGAAGAAATTGTTTAACTCTTTTGGTTTCCGAGAAATATCCAAATAACCAAAGTCGAGGAAAGTCGAGTCGTACTACTGCCAAAAAATAATTACGAAAAATTAATATCGCTCTGCTGTACCGGTTTGTACTAGGTTTGTATCGCGTTGTACCGTTCGAAGAAATTCTTTAACTCTTTTGGTTTCCGAGAAATAATCAAATATCCAAAGTCGAGGACTGTCGAGGCGTACTACTGCGAAAAAAAATTTACGATAAATAAAAATCTTTCTGTTCCACTGGTTTGTACTAGGTTTGTACAGCGGTGTACCGTTCGAAGAAATTGTTTAACTATTTTGGTTTCCGATAAATATCTAAATAATCAAAGTATCGAGACATACTGCTGTGAAAAAAAAATTTGCGAAAATTTAAAATCTCCCTGCTGTACCAGGTTGTACTAGGTTTGTACTGCGTTGTACCGTTCGAAGAAATTGTTTAACTATTTTGGTTTCCTAGAAATATTCAAATAATCAAAGTCGAAGACTGTCGAGTCGTACTACTGAGAAAACAAATTTACGAAAATTTAAAATCTCCCTGCTGTACCAGTTTGTACTAGGTTTGTACCCCGTTGTACCGTTCGAAGAATTTGTTTAACTCATTTGGTTTCCGAGAAATATCCAAATAATCAAAGTCCAAGTCTGTCAAGTCGTACTACTGAGAAAACAAATTTACGAAAATTTAAAATCGCTCTGCTGTACCGGTTTATACTAGGTTTGTACAGCGGTGTACCGTTCGATGAAATTGCTTAACTCTTTTGGTTTCCGAGAAATATCTAAATAATCAAAGTATCGAGACGTACTGCTGTGAAAAAAAATTTGCGAAAAATTAAAATCTCCCTACTGTACCCGTTTGTACTAGGTTTGTACCGCGTTATGCCGTTCGAAGAAATTGTTTAACTCTTTTGGTTTCCGAGAAATATCCAAGTAATCAAAGTATCGAGCCATACCACTGAGAAAAAAATTTGCGACAAATTAAAATCTCCCTGCTGTACCAGTTTGTACTAGGTTTGTATCGCGTTGTGCCGTTCGAAGAAATTGTTTAACTCTTTTGGTTTCCGAGAAATTTCCAAATAACCAAAGTCGAGGAAAGTCGAGTCGTACTACTGACAAAAAATAATTACGAAAAATTAATATCGCTCTGCTGTACCGGTTTGTACTAGGTTTGTATCGCGTTGTACCGTTCGAAGAAATTCTTTAACTCATTTGGTTTCCTAGAAATATTCAAATAACCAAAGTCGAGGACTGTCGAGTCGTACTACCGAGAAAAAAAATTTGCGAGAAATTAAAATTTCTCTGCTGTACCGGTTTGTACTAGGTTTGTATCGCGTTGTACCGTTCGAAGAAATGTTTAACTCTTTTGGTTTCCGAGAAATATCCGAATAACCAAAGTCGAGGACTGTCGAGGCGTACTACTGAGAAAAAAAATTTGCGACAAATTAAAATCTCTCTGCTGTACCGGTTTGTACTAGGTTTGTACCGCGTTGTACCGTTCGAAGAATTTGTTTAACTCTTTTGGTTTCCGAGAAATATCCAAATAACCAAAGTCGAGGAAAGTCGAGTCGTACTACTGACAAAAAATAATTACGAAAAATTAATATCGCTCTGCTGTACCGGTTTGTACTAGGTTTGTACCGCGTTGTACCGTTCGAAGAAATTCTTTAACTCTTTTGGTTACCGAGAAATATCCAAATAATCAAAGTATCGAGCCATACCACTGAGAAAAAAATTTGCGACAAATTAAAATCTCCCTGCTGTACCAGTTTGTACTAGGTTTGTATCGCGTTGTGCCGTTCGAAGAAATTGTTTAACTCTTTTGGTTTCCGAGAAGTAATCAAATAACCAAAGTCGAGGACTGTCGAGGCGTACTACTGAGAAAAAAAATTTACGAAAAATAAAAATCTTTCTGTTCCACTGGTTTGTACTAGGTTTGTACAGCGTTGTACCGTTCGAAGAAATTCTTTAACTCATTTGTTTTCCTAGAAATATTCAAATAACCAAAGTCGAAGACTGTCGAGTCGTACTTCTGAGAAAACAAATTTACGAAAATTTAAAATCTCCCCGCTGTACCAGTTTGTACTAGGTTTGTACCGCGTTGTACCGTTCGAAGAATTTGTTTAACTCATTTGTTTTCCTAGAAATATTCAAATAACCAAAGTCGAAGACTGTCGAGTCGTACTTCTGAGAAAACAAATTTACGAAAATTTAAAATCTCCCCGCTGTACCAGTTTGTACTAGGTTTGTACCGCGTTGTACCGTTCGAAGAATTTGTTTAACTCATTTGGTTTCCTAGAAATATTCAAATAACCAAAGTCGGAGACTGTCGAGTCGTACTATTGAGAAAACAAATTTACGAAAATTTAAAATCTCCCTGCTGTACCAGTTTGTACTAGGTTTGTACCCCGTTGTACCGTTCGAAGAATTTGTTTAACTCATTTGGTTTCCTAGAAATATTCAAATAACCAAAGTCGAGGAAAGTCGAGTCGTACTACTGAGAAAAAAAAATTACGAAAAATAAAAATCTCTCTGCTGTACTAGTTTGTACTAGGTTTGTATCGCGTTGTGCCGTTCGAAGAAATTGTTTAACTCTTTTGGTTTCCGAGAAATATCCAAATAACCAAAGTCGAGGAAAGTCGAGTCGTACTACTGCCAAAAAATAATTACGAAAAATTAATATCGCTCTGCTGTACCGGTTTGTACTAGGTTTGTATCGCGTTGTACCGTTCGAAGAAATTCTTTAACTCTTTTGGTTTCCGAGAAATAATCAAATATCCAAAGTCGAGGACTGTCGAGGCGTACTACTGCGAAAAAAAATTTACGAAAAATAAAAATCTTTCTGTTCCACTGGTTTGTACTAGGTTTGTACAGCGGTGTACCGTTCGAAGAAATTGTTTAACTATTTTGGTTTCCGATAAATATCTAAATAATCAAAGTATCGAGACATACTGCTGTGAAAAAAAAAATTGCGAAAAGTTAAAATCTCCCTGCTGTACCAGGTTTTACTAGGTTTGTACTGCGTTGTACCGTTCGAAGAAATGTTTAACTCTTTTGGTTTAAGAGAAATATCCAAATAATCAAAGTCGAAGACTGTCGAGTCGTACTACTGAGAAAACAAATTTACGAAAATTTAAAATCTCCCTGCTGTACCAGTTTGTACTAGGTTTGTACCCCGTTGTACCGTTCGAAGAATTTGTTTAACTCATTTGGTTTCCGAGAAATATCCAAATAATCAAAGTCCAAGTCTGTCAAGTCGTACTACTGAGAAAACAAATTTACGAAAATTTAAAATCGCTCTGCTGTACCGGTTTATACTAGGTTTGTACAGCGGTGTACCGTTTGATGAAATTGCTTAACTCTTTTGGTTTCCGAGAAATATCTAAATATTCAAAGTATCGAGACTTACTGCTGTGAAAAAAAATTTGCGAAAAATTAAAATCTCCCTACTCTACCCGTTTGTACTAGGTTTGTACCGCGTTGTGCCGTTCGAAGAAATTGTTTAAATCTTTTGGTTTCCGAGAAATATCCAAATAATCAAAGTATCGAGCCATACCACTGAGAAAAAAATTTGCGACAAATTAAATTCTCCCTGCTGTACCAGTTTGTACTAGGTTTGTACCGCGTTGTGCCGTTCGAAGAAATTGTTTAACTCTTTTGGTTTCCGAGAAATATCCAAATAATCAAAGTATCGAGCCATACCACTGAGAAAAAAATTTGCGACAAATTAAAATCTCCCTGCTGTACCAGTTTGTACTAGGTTTGTATCGCGTTGTGCCGTTCGAAGAAATTGTTTAACTCTTTTGGTTTCCGAGAAATTTCCAAATAACCAAAGTCGAGGAAAGTCGAGTCGTACTACTGACAAAAAATAATTACGAAAAATTAATATCGCTCTGCTGTACCGGTTTGTACTATGTTTGTATCGCGTTGTACCGTTCGAAGAAATTCTTTAACTCATTTGGTTTCCTAGAAATATTCAAATAACCAAAGTCGAGGACTGTCGAGTCGTACTACCGAGAAAAAAAATTTGCGAGAAATTAAAATTTCTCTGCTGTACCGGTTTGTACTAGGTTTGTATCGCGTTGTACCGTTCGAAGAAATGTTTAACTCTTTTGGTTTCCGAGAAATATCCGAATAACCAAAGTCGAGGACTGTCGAGGCGTACTACTGAGAAAAAAAATTTGCGACAAATTAAAATCTCTCTGCTGTACCGGTTTGTACTAGGTTTGTACCGCGTTGTACCGTTCGAAGAATTTGTTTAACTCTTTTGGTTTCCGAGAAATATCCAAATAACCAAAGTCGAGGAAAGTCGAGTCGTACTACTGACAAAAAATAATTACGAAAAATTAATATCGCTCTGCTGTACCGGTTTGTACTAGGTTTGTACCGCGTTGTACCGTTCGAAGAAATTCTTTAACTCTTTTGGTTACCGAGAAATATCCAAATAATCAAAGTATCGAGCCATACCACTGAGAAAAAAATTTGCGACAAATTAAAATCTCCCTGCTGTACCAGTTTGTACTAGGTTTGTATCGCGTTGTGCCGTTCGAAGAAATTGTTTAACTCTTTTGGTTTCCGAGAAGTAATCAAATAACCAAAGTCGAGGACTGTCGAGGCGTACTACTGAGAAAAAAAATTTACGAAAAATAAAAATCTTTCTGTTCCACTGGTTTGTACTAGGTTTGTACAGCGTTGTACCGTTCGAAGAAATTCTTTAACTCATTTGTTTTCCTAGAAATATTCAAATAACCAAAGTCGAAGACTGTCGAGTCGTACTTCTGAGAAAACAAATTTACGAAAATTTAAAATCTCCCCGCTGTACCAGTTTGTACTAGGTTTGTACCGCGTTGTACCGTTCGAAGAATTTGTTTAACTCATTTGTTTTCCTAGAAATATTCAAATAACCAAAGTCGAAGACTGTCGAGTCGTACTTCTGAGAAAACAAATTTACGAAAATTTAAAATCTCCCCGCTGTACCAGTTTGTACTAGGTTTGTACCGCGTTGTACCGTTCGAAGAATTTGTTTAACTCATTTGGTTTCCTAGAAATATTCAAATAACCAAAGTCGGAGACTGTCGAGTCGTACTATTGAGAAAACAAATTTACGAAAATTTAAAATCTCCCTGCTGTACCAGTTTGTACTAGGTTTGTACCCCGTTGTACCGTTCGAAGAATTTGTTTAACTCATTTGGTTTCCTAGAAATATTCAAATAACCAAAGTCGAGGAAAGTCGAGTCGTACTACTGAGAAAAAAAAATTACGAAAAATAAAAATCTCTCTGCTGTACTAGTTTGTACTAGGTTTGTATCGCGTTGTGCCGTTCGAAGAAATTGTTTAACTCTTTTGGTTTCCGAGAAATATCCAAATAACCAAAGTCGAGGAAAGTCGAGTCGTACTACTGCCAAAAAATAATTACGAAAAATTAATATCGCTCTGCTGTACCGGTTTGTACTAGGTTTGTATCGCGTTGTACCGTTCGAAGAAATTCTTTAACTCTTTTGGTTTCCGAGAAATAATCAAATATCCAAAGTCGAGGACTGTCGAGGCGTACTACTGCGAAAAAAAATTTACGATAAATAAAAATCTTTCTGTTCCACTGGTTTGTACTAGGTTTGTACAGCGGTGTACCGTTCGAAGAAATTGTTTAACTATTTTGGTTTCCGATAAATATCTAAATAATCAAAGTATCGAGACATACTGCTGTGAAAAAAAAATTTGCGAAAAGTTAAAATCTCCCTGCTGTACCAGGTTGTACTAGGTTTGTACTGCGTTGTACCGTTCGAAGAAATTGTTTAACTATTTTGGTTTCCTAGAAATATTCAAATAATCAAAGTCGAAGACTGTCGAGTCGTACTACTGAGAAAACAAATTTACGAAAATTTAAAATCTCCCTGCTGTACCAGTTTGTACTAGGTTTGTACCCCGTTGTACCGTTCGAAGAATTTGTTTAACTCATTTGGTTTCCGAGAAATATCCAAATAATCAAAGTCCAAGTCTGTCAAGTCGTACTACTGAGAAAACAAATTTACGAAAATTTAAAATCGCTCTGCTGTACCGGTTTATACTAGGTTTGTACAGCGGTGTACCGTTCGATGAAATTGCTTAACTCTTTTGGTTTCCGAGAAATATCTAAATATTCAAAGTATCGAGACGTACTGCTGTGAAAAAAAATTTGCGAAAAATTAAAATCTCCCTACTCTACCCGTTTGTACTAGGTTTGTACCGCGTTGTGCCGTTCGAAGAAATTGTTTAACTCTTTTGGTTTCCGAGAAATATCCAAATAATCAAAGTATCGAGCCATACCGCTGAGAAAAAAATTTGCGACAAATTAAATTCTCCCTGCTGTACCAGTTTGTACTAGGTTTGTACCGCGTTGTGCCGTTCGAAGAAATTGTTTAACTCTTTTGGTTTCCGAGAAATATCCAAATAATCAAAGTATCGAGCCATACCACTGAGAAAAAAATTTGCGACAAATTAAAATCTCCCTGCTGTACCAGTTTGTACTAGGTTTGTATCGCGTTGTGCCGTTCGAAGAAATTGTTTAACTCTTTTGGTTTCCGAGAAATTTCCAAATAACCAAAGTCGAGGAAAGTGGAGTCGTACTACTGACAAAAAATAATTACGAAAAATTAATATCGCTCTGCTGTACCGGTTTGTACTATGTTTGTATCGCGTTGTACCGTTCGAAGAAATTCTTTAACTCATTTGGTTTCCTAGAAATATTCAAATAACCAAAGTCGAGGACTGTCGAGTCGTACTACCGAGAAAAAAAATTTGCGAGAAATTAAAATTTCTCTGCTGTACCGGTTTGTACTAGGTTTGTATCGCGTTGTACCGTTCGAAGAAATGTTTAACTCTTTTGGTTTCCGAGAAATATCCGAATAACCAAAGTCGAGGACTGTCGAGGCGTACTACTGAGAAAAAAAATTTGCGACAAATTAAAATCTCTCTGCTGTACCGGTTTGTACTAGGTTTGTACCGCGTTGTACCGTTCGAAGAATTTGTTTAACTCTTTTGGTTTCCGAGAAATATCCAAATAACCAAAGTCGAGGAAAGTCGAGTCGTACTACTGACAAAAAATAATTACGAAAAATTAATATCGCTCTGCTGTACCGGTTTGTACTAGGTTTGTACCGCGTTGTACCGTTCGAAGAAATTCTTTAACTCTTTTGGTTACCGAGAAATATCCACATAATCAAAATATCGAGTCGTACTACTGTGAAAAAAAATTTGCGAAAAAATTAAATTCTCCCTGCTGTACCAGTTTGTACTAGGTTTGTACCGCGTTGCACCGTTCGTAAAAATTGTTTAACTCATTTGGTTTCCTAGAAATATTCAAATAACCAAAGTCGAGGAAAGTCGCGTCGTACTACTGAGAAAAAAAATTTACGAAAAATAAAAATCTCTCTGCTGTACTAGTTTGTACTAGGTTTGTATCGCGTTGTGCCGTTCGAAGAAATTGTTTAACTCTTTTGGTTTCCGAGAAATATCCAAATAATCAAAGTATCGAGCCATACCACTGAGAAAAAAATTTGCGACAAATTAAAATCTCCCTGCTGCACCAGTTTGTACTAGGTTTGTATCGCGTTGTGCCGTTCGAAGAAATTGTTTAACTCTTTTGGTTTCCGAGAAATTTCCAAATAACCAAAGTCGAGGAAAGTCGAGTCGTACTACTGACAAAAAATAATTACGAAAAATTAATATCGCTCTGCTGTACCGGTTTGTACTATGTTTGTATCGCGTTGTACCGTTCGAAGAAATTCTTTAACTCATTTGGTTTCCTAGAAATATTCAAATAACCAAAGTCGAGGACTGTCGAGGCGTACTACTGAGAAAAAAAATTTACGAAAAATAAAAATCTTTCTGTTCCACTGGTTTGTACTAGGTTTGTACAGCGTTGTACCGTTCGAAGAAATTCTTTAACTCATTTGTTTTCCTAGAAATATTCAAATAACCAAAGTCGAAGACTGTCGAGTCGTACTTCTGAGAAAACAAATTTACGAAAATTTAAAATCTCCCCGCTGTACCAGTTTGTACTAGGTTTGTACCGCGTTGTACCGTTCGAAGAATTTGTTTAACTCATTTGGTTTCCTAGAAATATTCAAATAACCAAAGTCGGAGACTGTCGAGTCGTACTATTGAGAAAACAAATTTACGAAAATTTAAAATCTCCCTGCTGTACCAGTTTGTACTAGGTTTGTACCCCGTTGTACCGTTCGAAGAATTTGTTTAACTCATTTGGTTTCCTAGAAATATTCAAATAATCAAAGTCGAAGACTGTCGAGTCGTACTACTGAGAAAACAAATTTACGAAAATTTAAAATCTCCCTGCTGTACCAGTTTGTACTAGGTTTGTACCCCGTTGTACCGTTCGAAGAATTTGTTTAACTCATTTGGTTTCCGAGAAATATCCAAATAATCAAAGTCCAAGTCTGTCAAGTCGTACTACTGAGAAAACAAATTTACGAAAATTTAAAATCGCTCTGCTGTACCGGTTTATACTAGGTTTGTACAGCGGTGTACCGTTCGATGAAATTGCTTAACTCTTTTGGTTTCCGAGAAATATCTAAATAATCAAAGTATCGAGACGTACTGCTGTGAAAAAAAATTTGCGAAAAATTAAAATCTCCCTACTGTACCCGTTTGTACTAGGTTTGTACCGCGTTATGCCGTTCGAAGAAATTGTTTAACTCTTTTGGTTTCCGAGAAATATCCAAGTAATCAAAGTATCGAGCCATACCACTGAGAAAAAAATTTGCGACAAATTAAAATCTCCCTGCTGTACCAGTTTGTACTAGGTTTGTACCGCGTTGTACCGTTCGAAGAATTTGTTTAATTCATTTGGTTTCCGAGAAATATCCACATAATCAAAATATCGAGTCGTACCACTGTGAAAAAAAATTTGCGAAAAAATTAAATTCTCCCTGCTGTACCAGTTTGTACTAGGTTTGTACCGCGTTGTGCCGTTCGAAGAAATTGTTTAACTCTTTTGGTTTCCGAGAAATATCCAAATAATCAAAGTATCGAGCCATACCACTGAGAAAAAAATTTGCGACAAATTAAATTCTCCCTGCTGTACCAGTTTGTACTAGGTTTGTACCGCGTTGTGCCGTTCGAAGAAATTGTTTAACTCTTTTGGTTTCCGAGAAATATCCAAATAATCAAAGTATCGAGCCATACCACTGAGAAAAAAATTTGCGACAAATTAAAATCTCCCTGCTGTACCAGTTTGTACTAGGTTTGTATCGCGTTGTGCCGTTCGAAGAAATTGTTTAACTCTTTTGGTTTCCGAGAAATATCCAAATAATCAAAGTATCGAGCCATACCACTGAGAAAAAAATTTGCGACAAATTAAATTCTCCCTGCTGTACCAGTTTGTACTAGGTTTGTACCGCGTTGTGCCGTTCGAAGAAATTGTTTAACTCTTTTGGTTTCCGAGAAATATCCAAATAATCAAAGTATCGAGCCATACCACTGAGAAAAAAATTTGCGACAAATTAAAATCTCCCTGCTGTACCAGTTTGTACTAGGTTTGTATCGCGTTGTGCCGTTCGAAGAAATTGTTTAACTCTTTTGGTTTCCGAGAAATTTCCAAATAACCAAAGTCGAGGAAAGTCGAGTCGTACTACTGACAAGAAATAATTACGAAAAATTAATATCGCTCTGCTGTACCGGTTTGTACTAGGTTTGTATCGCGTTGTACCGTTCGAAGAAATTCTTTAACTCTTTTGGTTTCCGAGAAATAATCAAATATCCAAAGTCGAGGACTGTCGAGGCGTACTACTGCGAAAAAAAATTTACGATAAATAAAAATCTTTCTGTTCCACTGGTTTGTACTAGGTTTGTACAGCGGTGTACCGTTCGAAGAAATTGTTTAACTATTTTGGTTTCCGATAAATATCTAAATAATCAAAGTATCGAGACATACTGCTGTGAAAAAAAAATTTGCGAAAAGTTAAAATCTCCCTGCTGTACCAGGTTGTACTAGGTTTGTACTGCGTTGTACCGTTCGAAGAAATGTTTAACTCTTTTGGTTTCCGAGAAATATCCAAATAATCAAAGTCGAAGACTGTCGAATCGTACTACTGAGAAAACAAATTTACGAAAATTTAAAATCTCCCTGCTGTACCAGTTTGTACTAGGTTTGTACCCCGTTGTACCGTTCGAAGAATTTGTTTAACTCATTTGGTTTCCGAGAAATATCCAAATAATCAAAGTCCAAGTCTGTCAAGTCGTACTACTGAGAAAACAAATTTACGAAAATTTAAAATCGCTCTGCTGTACCGGTTTATACTAGGTTTGTACCGCGTTGTACCGTTCGAAGAAATGTTTAACTCTTTTGGTTTCCGAGAAATATCCAAATAATCAAAGTCGAAGACTGTCGAGTCGTACTACTGAGAAAACAAATTTACGAAAATTTAAAATCTCCCCGCTGTACCAGTTTGTACTAGGTTTGTACCGCGTTGTACCGTTCGAAGAATTTGTTTAATTCATTTGGTTTCCGAGAAATATCCACATAATCTGACTATCAGATACATTAGGGGCGAACCAAGGATTGTCCGCTCACACGCGCTGGGCCCAAAAAACGACGGTCGAATCAGAGGTTTACAGTCTACTACCAGAACGTGAGGGGGCTACGAACAAAGCTGGCCGACCTTAGCTGCGCCATTGCCTGCTCGTCGATCCTGTATGATGTTGTTGTGCTCGTAGAGACTTGGCTTAACGATAACATATCCACCAGCGAACTAGGCTTGTCTGATTGCGTGGTCTACCGCTGCGATAGAAATCAAAACACGAGTAACTTGTCTAGAGGCGGGGGAGTCCTAATAGCTGTCAATAAACAACTGCAGTCGTCGATGATGCATACCTCGATTGTCAGCTTTGAACATCTTTTTGTCAGAATAGGCTCCATGCCTCAGCTCCTATTTCTAGGTGCAGTGTACATTCCTCCCTCCTCCTCACTCACCGTATACGAGGACTTGCAGCTTAGTATGGAGGAGATTTTTTCGCAGATCTCCTCTCCTAATATCTGCATTTACGGCGATTTCAATATTCCGCACGTGTCTTGGCATCCGGGGCGTGACAACGCCCTTGTACCCTGCATCTCCTCCCTCGTCACCTGTCGCAACAAGTCGGCGCTCGAGTACATCTTGGAGCTGTGTCACCTCTACTCTATGCAGCAGGTCAATCACCTGCCGAACAGTCATGGATCGACGCTGGATCTGGTTCTCTCTTCGCTGGCCGAGGTCGTAGTGGAGCCCGCGCTGGATACGCTGCTGCCGGTGGACCTTTATCATCCCCCAATTGTAACTCTGGTGTTCCTACAGATCTTGCAGCCACGAGTGTTAGCGAATTTCGCAAAACGAGACTTTAAATGTGGGAACTACGAAGGTATACTTGAATACCTCAACGCCATTGACTGGGACGCCTGTCTTCTCCATCTCTCAGTGGACGAGGCTGTTCGGGTTCTCTACGAGCATATTTCCCAAGTAACCGTCGCTTTTGTTCCGTTTCGCCGGGCTCGGCACCCTACTTACCCATGTTGGTTTTCATCCGAATTGGTCTCCTTAACCAGAAGGAAGAAGGAAGCCCACCGTGTATATAAAACCTCACACAGCTACCATGACTACTTGTCATTTAGTCACCTTAGAGCACTCTGCAAAACTCTCTCAATCACTTGCTATGGGAACTATGTTCGTAGTGTTGAATCTAATATTCCGAGTAATATTAAGGCTTTCTGGAGCTTTGTTAATGATAAGCGGTCCTCGGGTGGACTTCCGCCGTCCCTTGGACATAATGGAACCGTATCCTCCTGTAGCTCCGAGATCGCCAACATGTTCGCGGAGTATTTTGAATCGGTTTATAATGCAGAGGTTAACTCATGCTTCCACTTGGGGAGTAGCATGCAAGCACCACTAGATTTCTCTCATATGAGCATCAGTATCAGTGAAATCCTTACGGAAATCGAGGGCCTTGCAAACAACAAGAGCCCGGGAGAGGATGGGATACCTGCTCTGTTTATAAAGAACTGCAAATTCATTCTCTCGCGGCCTCTGTGGATAATATTTAATCTATCTCTGGCCACAGGGTGCTTTCCTAAGATGTGGAAGCGGGGTTTAATTACTCCCATACACAAATCTGGGGACAAGTCTGATGTCTCCAATTATAGGCCGATCTCCCTCCTGAATATTTTTGGTAAGGTCTTTGAGGGTATAGTTACCAAAAAACTTGGACCGCTGGTCAGTAGCATAGTCTCATATGAGCAGCACGGGTTTCTGCCTGGTAGGTCTACTGTCTCTAATCTTTCCTTGTTCTGTAACTTCGTGTCTAGAGCCCTTGACAGCAATTGTCAAGTGGACTGTATATACACTGATTTCTCTAAGGCATTTGACAGGGTTAATCATGCCATGTTGATTGACAAGCTCGCAGGTTACGGTTTTAGAGACAGCTTTCTATGCTGGTTACACTCCTACATCACGGGTCGCTCGCAGAGGGTCAAGGTTGGGCTCTCCCACTCGAGACAAATCAGTGTCCCTTCTGGCGTACCGCAGGGTTCTCACCTTGGTCCTCTGCTATTTTTATTATTTATAGATGACATTAGAAACAGTATAACTAGGAGTAGATTCTTGCTATATGCGGACGACCTCAAACTATTTAAAATCATTTCTACAGACACCGACGCGTTTGACTTACAACAAGACTTAGGCAATCTAGAGGCCTGGTGTTTGCGAAACCGTATGGAACTTAATATAAACAAGTGTCTTGTTATGAGGTTCGCGCGTAGCAAGCGTGTCTCTTTGTTTCCTTATGCCATAGCGGGTAATGTACTGTCGGTTAGATCTGTTGTGCGCGACCTGGGAGTTAACGTCGACGCCTCGCTCACTTTCTCCACGCATCGTATGAATGTCACTGCCGCAGCCAATAAGGCCCTAGGTTTCTTACGTAGCTCATGCTTTAATTTTAACAACCCTCGTACCTTGATTACGCTATACTCAGCACTTGTGCTACCTCACCTAGAGTACGCGGCAGTTATCTGGTCTCCTAGAACGGCCAAAGACAAGTACAGCCTGGAGAAGGTGCAGCATAAGTTTCTGCGCTTTCTTGCTTATAAAATGGGACTCCCGTTTGCTCGTTTCGATCACGATTATACGCCGTTGCTAAGGGGATTGGGCCTGGCTACTCTCGAGACGCGGAGGGTCGTGGCTGACCTGGCATTTTTATTCAAAATTATCAACGGTAAAGTGGATAACCCGCTCGTTACTAGTTTAATCCAATTTAATGCACCAAGATACCCCACCAGGAGTCCACTTTTATTCAACCCACATCAGTACACCTCGAGGTTTAGCGCTAGCGACCCGCTCTGTAGGATATGCGTCCTTGGTAATTCATTCTTCAGAAACCTCGATTTTTTCTCTGGATCTATTAGCGGGTTTAGAGCCAATGCCTACCGTGAACTCTCGCTCCGTAGCTAGGTTAAGCGCGCATGTAATATATTCTTGCTATTTTTTGTCATCAGTAGTAATGTGTTATCCTGTAATGTAATCAGGAAATGTTCTTGTTTTGGTGTTCCTTTTTCTTTTTCTTTTTTCTTCTTTCCCCTTTTCTGTCATTGTTGACTCTACCTTGCGTCTTCTTTATTCATGTATTGTAAGAAATGGTTTCGACCGTAAATGTCAATAAATAAATAAATAAATAATCAAAATATCGAGTCGTACTACTGTGAAAAAAAATTTGCGAAAAAATTAAATTCTCCCTGCTGTACCAGTTTGTACTAGGTTTGTACCGCGTTGTACCGTTCGAAGAATTTGTTTAACTCATTTGGTTTCCTAGAAATATTCAAATAACCAAAGTCGAGGACTGTCGAGTCGTACTACCGAGAAAAAAAATTTGCGAGAAATTAAAATCTCTCTGCTGTACCGGTTTGTACTAGGTTTGTACCGCGTTGTACCGTTCGAAGAAATTCTTTAACTCTTTTGGTTTCCGAGAAATAACCAAATAACCAAAGTCGAGGACTGTCGAGTCGTACTACTGAGAAAACAAATTTACGAAAATTTAAAATCGCTCTGCTGTACCGGTTTATACTAGGTTTGTACCGCGTTGTACCGTTCGAAAAAATTGTTTAACTCTTTTGGTTTCCGAGAAATATCCATATAACCAAAGTTGAGGAAAGTCGAGTCGTACTACTGAGAAAAAAATTTACGAAAAAAGAATCTCTCTGCTGTACTGGTTTGTACTAGGATTGTACCGCGTTGTACCGTTCGAAGAAATTGTTTGACTGTTTTGGTTTCCGAGAAATATCCAAATAACCAAAGTATCGAGTCATACTATTGAGAAAAAAAATTTACGAAAAATAAAAGTCTCTCTGCTGTACCGGTTTGCACTAGGTTTGTATCGCGTTGTACCGTTCGAAGAATTTGTTTCACTCATTTGGTTTCCGAGAAATATCCACATAATCAAAATATCGAGTCGTACTACTGTGAACAAAAAATTTGCGAAAAATTAAATTCTCCCTGCTGTACCAGTTTGTACTAGGTTTGTACCGCGTTGCACCGTTCGAAGAAATTGTTTACCTGTTTTGGTTTCCGAGAAATATCCGAATAACCAAAGTCGAGGACTGTCGAGGCGTACTACTGAGAAAAAAAATTTGCGACAAATTAAAATCTCTCTGCTGTACCGGTTTGTACTAGGTTTGTACCGCGTTGTACCGTTCGAAGAAATGTTTAACTCTTTTGGTTTCCGAGAAATATCTAAATAATCAAAGTGTCGAGTCGTACTATTGAGAAAACAAAATTTGCGACAAATTAAATTCTCCCTGCTGTACCACGTTGTACTAGGTTTGTACTGCGTTGTACCGTTCGAAGAATTTGTTTAACTCATCAGTCTGTTTTCAGTCTTCGTGGCGACAGGTTGTTTGTTTTGGCCAGGTGACCGTCGGCACGTGCGTTGAATTTCGTAGCTCGAAGTAACCGAGTCCGTTATTTCAGTGGCACTATTGTCGCAATATATCGCCAGTTTTTGGTTGCATTTAATCGACGATTCGACGTGCTGTGTGTTGTGCTGAGATGGTGGGCTCAAAGAAATGCAAGGGTTGTGGTTCCTCGGTCGCAAATCCTGTCACCTGCCCAGGTTGTGGGGTGACTAGCCATCCAGGTGCTACCTGTCTTGCCCGTACTATGCATCCCTGGCAGGATGGTAGACTTTTAAATTGTCGCCCGGGATCACCAAGACCTAGGACATCACTTTCGGCGACCTCTGGACCCGCACTCCAACCACCTTCAGGCCCAACTGATGATGCCGACTTGCGAATCATGATAAAGTTGGCTATCAAGGAAGAGCTGGCTGTTTTCCGGGATGAGATTCTTGCAGGTTTTCGAATGGACCTCGCTGAAATGAAGTCTGAAATTACTTCGAATAAGGAGAGGATCAGGGTGCTTGAGGAGAAACAATCCTCTTCTGGGCAGTCCTTTGCCCCCTCGGCCCTTGACATATTGGAGCTGGTGCATGACAGGGAGGAGAGGGCCAAAAACGTCATCATTTTTGGCCTCCCTGAGCCGCAGGATCCAACGTCGGAGCTTGCTCGAGCGGCCGATGCGGCAAGTGCAAAGGCCATATTGGAAGAAATAAATCCCCAATATGGCCGTGTCCCGGTCACCCATCGTTTAGGTAAGCCGAGGAATGCTGTCATAAGACCCCTGTGTGTGCGTGTAGGCTCTGCTGAGGACGTTAAGACTGTCCTCAAACAAAAACACCGCTACAAGGGACCTTTCAAAATAACGGAAGACAGGACGAAAATGGAACGTGAGGCTCTGATGCAACTCAGAACGAAGCTTCGGGAGCATCATGAGCAAGGGGAGTCGCATATGACGATCCGGTATATACGTGGGACTCCAAGGATCGTACCGATTAATCAACGTCATGATTCTACCCAAAAAAACTGAAGCGGAACCCTTTAGTTTATTACCAAAATGTTCGTGGTTTGCGAACTAAATTGGATATTCTCTGTAATTCTGTTCAAGCTTCGGCTGTGTCCTATGATGTTATCGTTTTAGTCGAGACCTGGCTTAATTCCACTATTTCCTCTGTTGAACTTGGGTTAAGTAATTATGCTGTCTTCAGATATGACCGATCCCTTGTAACAAGTCGCAATTCGAGAGGCGGCGGAGTTCTTATCGCCGTCAAGAAATCGTTACCGGTTAGCCCTATTATTATTAGTTGTGCCGAAATCGAACAGCTTTTCGTCAGAGTCCACCTGCATGGTAATAATTACTTAACCCTGGGTGCTTCATACATACCGCCAGCGTCACATTCTACTATTTATGCGAGTCATGTTGAATGCGTAACTGAAGTTTTCCATAAATACAGTGAGGATAGTTTTGCGCTGTTCGGTGATTACAACCTCCCTCATGCAGTCTGGTATAATGACTCGGGCTTAGCGTGTTTTAGGAAACCGGGATTATCTGCAAATGAATCCGAAGCAATAGATCTTCTCCTGGGTTGTGCCGGCTATTGTAACCTAGATCAAGTCAATACTATCTTTAATGATTTCGATGTTATGCTCGACCTTATTTTTGCCTCTAAATCTAACATGGTAGTGGACCGTGTTATTGATGCGTTTATTGAACCTGATGTCTACCATCCACCACTGTATTTAATGTGCAATGATCTGGCTACGACCGTTGACAGTGCGAGTGATAACTTTGTATTTAAAGACTTTAAGAATGGCGACTATCAGGGAATGCTAGGCTATTTTAACTCGGTGGACTGGGACGAGGGAACTGGTAATCCTGATCCTTGTATTGCCCTTGAACGCTTGTATGGTCATATCAATTTTGCAATTAATGCTTTTATTCCGGTAAAGTCTGTTGTGCGCTCTACTTTTCCACGCTGGTTTTCCCCGAGATTGCGGGCTTTGATAAGACTGAAGAAGAGGGCGCACAAAGCATTCAAGCGCTCGAGTGCTCACAGTGATTACCTGAATTTTTCCCATCTCCGTGCACTGTGTAAATCTGCCTTATTGCGTGATCATCGAAGTTATATTGATGGTGTTGAAATGGATGTCACGAACAAAGTCTCGAGTTTCTGGAAGTTTGTAAACACTAAGCGTGGTGGGCATGCTATTCCTGGGAAGGTGCATCTCGATCAGCTGTCTGCGTCCACGCACGGAGCGGTCGCTGACCTCTTTGCCAAGTTTTTTGGCTCTGTTTATGTTTCTCCGTCAGCTGTGGCGCCTGCCGGTATTCCTGCTCTCTCCTCTGGTAATACGGTAAACATTCACGAGTTGACCATTCCTATAGGGGACATTTATTCTAAGCTGGACTCGCTTGATGTTGATAAAGGCCACGGATTGGACTGTATACCGCCGCGGTTGTTAAAGAAATGTAGTTTCATTCTGGCCAGGCCACTTTGGCATATTCTTAATTCGTCCCTCTCCAAGGGTATTTTTCCAACAGCATGGAAATCTAGTATAGTTACCCCGGTATTTAAGGCAGGTGATCATACCGATGTCAGGAATTACAGACCGATTTGTAAATTATCTGTTCTTCCGAAAATGTTTGAGGAACTTGTGACGGAACACCTGACGCCATGTCTATCGAACGTCATATGCGATGAGCAACATGGATTTGTGCCAGGGCGATCGACGGTAACAAATTTGGCAGTATACCACTGTCTCGTTTCTGCGGCACTTAATGATAGATTGCAGGTCGACACGGTCTATACTGATTTCCGTAAAGCCTTCGATACGGTTGACCACGGTATCCTGATTAGGAAGCTAGTACATTTTGGGATCAGCGGGTCGCTCCTGTCATGGATCCAGAGCTATTTAGAGGGCCGTGTACAAGTTGTCAGGGTCGGTGACCAGCTATCGACTCCGGTTAATGTGTGCTCAGGTGTCCCTCAGGGTTCGCATCTTGGTCCCCTTCTATTTCTGCTCTTCATCAATGACCTCAAAGATGCATTCCGGAATAGCAAATTTCTAATGTATGCGGATGATTTAAAGATATTCCGTCCTATACGGTGTGGTCTGGACGTAGTGATGTTGCAGGAGGACCTCGGCAGGTTCGAGCGGTGGTGTGCTGCCAATAAGATGCAGCTTAATACTGCCAAATGTGTTGTTTTGAGGACGCATAGAACTGCAACTCCCTTCCTATCGACGTATACTCTAAGTGATACTAGCCTAACAGTGGTGAGTGAGATAAGGGATCTCGGTGTTACTTTTGGTTCGGGGCTTGATTTCCGTGCTCACTATCGGAATATCGCATCTAAGGCAATGAAAACCTTGGGCTTTATTGCCCGATTTGCGAAGCACTTCAGGCAGATGAAGTCCTTGAAACTGCTTTATGTCGCGCTGGTTCGACCACATTTAGAGTATGCGTCGGTAATTTGGAGTCCAAGGCATATGGTACACGCGGGCTTGCTCGAGAGGGTTCAGCATAAGTTCTGCAGACTAGCTATGAGAGCTATTGGTAGACCCATGCGGTTTTTCGACCATGATTACGGTCCGGCCTTACAGAGGATGGGGCTCACCACGCTTAGTGACCGTCGTGTCTATTCGGACCTCTTGTTTTTCTACAAGCTTCTTCATGGTCAGACTAACTGCCATGAGTTGGTGTCATTGATATGCTTCCATGCCCCGCAACGGGCACTACGTCAGAGGCCCCTCTTCGAGTCGAGGGTTCCGGACTACAGGCATTTTACCGTTGACCCTTTAAACCGTGCTATGGATGAGGTAAACAGTTTCATTGGGGATATCGACATGTTCTCGATCACTCTTGACTCGTTCCGGAGGCAATTGTTTAGTCGATTCCCAGTTTAAATTTAAATTTAAACCAAATCGATTTAATTTAATTTTTATTCTTACGGTATGCTGTACGCTGTCGCTAGTATAGTTGTTGTTGGCGTGCTAACTGCTTTGTTTTTATTAAGTTTTTGTAAAGTTTTATGGTTTTTGTTTTCTCTGTATGTCTTTTATTTGTAATTTTACTTTTTGTATTCTATTTAGGTATCGCACTTATCTGTTTATACGTTTTGTATTCTAAAGGGTTTCCCGTTGATAATAATAATAATAATAATAATAATAACTCAATTGGTTTCCTAGAAATATTCAAATAACCAAAGTCGAGGACTGTCGAGTCGTACTACCGAGAAAAAAAATTTGCGAGAAATGAAAATCTCCCTGCTGTACCAGTTTGTACTAGGTTTGTACCGCGTTGTACCGTTCGAAGAATTTGTTTAACTCATTTGGTTTCCTAGAAATATTCAAATAACCAAAGTCGAGGACTGTCGAGTCGTACTACCGAGAAAAAAAATTTGCGAGAATTGAAAATCTCTCTGCTGTACCGGTTTGTACTAGGTTTGTACCGCGTTGCACCGTTCGAAGAAATTGTTTACCTGTTTTGGTTTCCGAGAAATATCCAAATAATCAAAGTCGAAGACTGTCGAGTCGTACTATTGAGAAAAAAAATTTACGAGAAATTAAAATCTCTCTGCTGTACCGGTTTATACTAGGTTTGTACCGCGTTGTACCGTTCGAAAAAATTGGTTAACTCTTTTGGTTTCCGAGAAATATCCATATAACCAAAGTTGAGGAAAGTCGAGACGTACTACTGAGAAAAAAATTTACGAAAAAAGAATCCCTCTGCTGTACCGGTTTGTACTAGGATTGTACCGCGTTGTACCGTTCGAAGAAATTGTTTGACTGTTTTGGTTTCCGAGAAATATCCAAATAACCAAAGTATCGAGTCGTACTATTGAGAAACAAAATTTACGAAAAATAAAAATCTCTCTGCTGTACCGGTTTGCACTAGGTTTGTATCGCGTTGTACCGTTCGAAGAAATTCTTTAACTCTTTTTTGGTTTCCGAGAAATAATCAAATAACCAAAGTCGAGGACTGTCGAGGCGTACTACTGAGAAAAAAAATTTACGAAAAATAAAAATCTTTCTGTTCCACTGGTTTGTACTAGGTTTGTATAGCGTTGTACCGTTCGAAGAAATTCTTTAACTCATTTGTTTTCCTAGAAATATTCAAATAACCAAAGTCGAAGACTGTCGAGTCGTACTTCTGAGAAAACAAATTTACGAAAATTTAAAATCTCCCCGCTGTACCAGTTTGTACTAGGTTTGTACCGCGTTGTACCGTTCGAAGAATTTGTTTAACTCATTTGGTTTCCTAGAAATATTCAAATAACCAAAGTCGGAGACTGTCGAGTCGTACTATTGAGAAAACAAATTTACGAAAATTTAAAATCTCCCTGCTGTACCAGTTTGTACTAGGTTTGTACCCCGTTGTACCGTTCGAAGAATTTGTTTAACTCATTTGGTTTCCGAGAAATATCCAAATAATCAAAGTCCAAGTCTGTCAAGTCGTACTACTGAGAAAACAAATTTACGAAAATTTAAAATCGCTCTGCTGTACCGGTTTATACTAGGTTTGTACAGCGGTGTACCGTTCGATGAAATTGCTTAACTCTTTTGGTTTCCGAGAAATATCTAAATAATCAAAGTATCGAGACGTACTGCTGTGAAAAAAAATTTGCGAAAAATTAAAATCTCCCTACTGTACCCGTTTGTACTAGGTTTGTACCGCGTTATGCCGTTCGAAGAAATTGTTTAACTCTTTTGGTTTCCGAGAAATATCCAAGTAATCAAAGTATCGAGCCATACCACTGAGAAAAAAATTTGCGACAAATTAAAATCTCCCTGCTGTACCAGTTTGTACTAGGTTTGTACCGCGTTGTACCGTTCGAAGAATTTGTTTAACTCATTTGGTTTCCGAGAAATATCCACATAATCAAAATATCGAGTCGTACCACTGTGAAAAAAAATTTGCGAAAAAATTAAATTCTCCCTGCTGTACCAGTTTGTACTAGGTTTGTACCGCGTTGTGCCGTTCGAAGAAATTGTTTAACTCTTTTGGTTTCCGAGAAATATCCAAATAAACAAAGTATCGAGCCATACCACTGAGAAAAAAATTTGCGACAAATTAAATTCTCCCTGCTGTACCAGTTTGTACTAGGTTTGTACCGCGTTGTGCCGTTCGAAGAAATTGTTTAACTCTTTTGGTTTCCGAGAAATATCCAAATAATCAAAGTATCGAGCCATACCACTGAGAAAAAAATTTGCGACAAATTAAAATCTCCCTGCTGTACCAGTTTGTACTAGGTTTGTATCGCGTTGTGCCGTTCGAAGAAATTGTTTAACTCTTTTGGTTTCCGAGAAATATCCAAATAATCAAAGTATCGAGCCATACCACTGAGAAAAAAATTTGCGACAAATTAAATTCTCCCTGCTGTACCAGTTTGTACTAGGTTTGTACCGCGTTGTGCCGTTCGAAGAAATTGTTTAACTCTTTTGGTTTCCGAGAAATATCCAAATAATCAAAGTATCGAGCCATACCACTGAGAAAAAAATTTGCGACAAATTAAAATCTCCCTGCTGTACCAGTTTGTACTAGGTTTGTATCGCGTTGTGCCGTTCGAAGAAATTGTTTAACTCTTTTGGTTTCCGAGAAATTTCCAAATAACCAAAGTCGAGGAAAGTCGAGTCGTACTACTGACAAAAAATAATTACGAAAAATTAATATCGCTCTGCTGTACCCGTTTGTACTAGGTTTGTACCGCGTTATGCCGTTCGAAGAAATTGTTTAACTCTTTTGGTTTCCGAGAAATATCCAAATAATCAAAGTATCGAGCCATACCACTGAGAAAAAAATTTGCGACAAATTAAAATCTCCCTGCTGTACCAGTTTGTACTAGGTTTGTACCGCGTTGTACCGTTCGAAGAATTTGTTTAACTCATTTGGTTTCCGAGAAATATCCACATAATCAAAATATCGAGTCGTACCACTGTGAAAAAAAATTTGCGAAAAAATTAAATTCTCCCTGCTGTACCAGTTTGTACTAGGTTTGTACCGCGTTGTGCCGTTCGAAGAAATTGTTTAACTCTGTTGGTTTCCGAGAAATATCCAAATAATCAAAGTATCGAGCCATACCACTGAGAAAAAAATTTGCGACAAATTAAATTCTCCCTGCTGTACCAGTTTGTACTAGGTTTGTACCGCGTTGTGCCGTTCGAAGAAATTATTTACCTGTTTTGGTTTCCGAGAAATATCCAAATAATCAAAGTTGAAGACTGTCGAGTCGTACTATTGAGAAAAAAAATTTACGAGAAATTAAAATCTCTCTGCTGTACCGGTTTATACTAGGTTTGTACCGCGTTGTACCGTTCGAAAAAATTGGTTAACTCTTTTGGTTTCCGAGAAATATCCATATAACCAAAGTTGAGGAAAGTCGAGACGTACTACTGAGAAAAAAATTTACGAAAAAAGAATCCCTCTGCTGTACCGGTTTGTACTAGGATTGTACCCCGTTGTACCGTTCGAAGAAATTGTTTGACTGTTTTGGTTTCCGAGAAATATCCAAATAACCAAAGTATCGAGTCGTACTATTGAGAAACAAAATTTACGAAAAATAAAAATCTCTCTGCTGTACCGGTTTGCACTAGGTTTGTTTCGCGTTGTACCGTTCGAAGAAATTCTTTAACTCTTTTTTGGTTTCCGAGAAATAATCAAATAACCAAAGTCGAGGACTGTCGAGGCGTACTACTGAGAAAAAAAATTTACGAAAAATAAAAATCTTTCTGTTCCACTGGTTTGTACTAGGTTTGTACCGCGTTGCACCGTTCGAAGAAATTGTTTACCTGTTTTGGTTTCCGAGAAATATCCAAATAATCAAAGTCGAGGACTGTCGAGTCGTACTACCGAGAAAAAAAATTTGCGAGAAATGAAAATCTCTCTGCTGTACCGGTTTGTACTAGGTTTGTACCGCGATGCACCGTTCGAAGAAATTGTTTACCTGTTTTGGTTTCCGAGAAATATCCAAATAATCAAAGTCCAAGTCTGTCAAGTCGTACTACTGAGAAAACAAATTTACGAAAATTTAAAATCGCTCTGCTGTACCGGTTTATACTAGGTTTGTACAGCGGTGTACCGTTCAATGAAATTGCTTAACTCTTTTGGTTTCCGAGAAATATCCAAATAATCAAAGTATCCAGACGTACTGCTGTGAAAAAAATTTGCGATAAATTAAAATCTCCCTGCTGTACCAGTTTGTACTAGGTTTGTATCGCGTTGTGCCGTTCGAAGAAATTGTTTAACTCTTTTGGTTTCCGAGAAATTTCCAAATAACCAAAGTCGAGGAAAGTCGAGTCGTACTACTGACAAAAAATAATTACGAAAAATTAATATCGCTCTGCTGTACCGGTTTGTACTAGGTTTGTATCGCGTTGTACCGTTCGAAGAAATTCTTTAACTCATTTGGTTTCCTAGAAATATTCAAATAACCAAAGTCGAGGACTGTCGAGTCGTACTACCGAGAAAAAAAATTTGCGAGAAATTAAAATCTCTCTGCTGTACCGGTTTGTACTAGGTTTGTACCGCGTTGTACCGTTCGAAGAAATGTTTAACTCTTTTGGTTTCCGAGAAATATCCAAATAATCAAAATCCAAGACTGTCAAGTCGTACTACTGAGAAAAAAAATTTACGAAAAATAAAAATCTTTCTGTTCCACTGGTTTGTACTAGGTTTGTACCGCGTTGTACCGTTCGAAGAATTTGTTTAACTCATTTGGTTTCCTAGAAATATTCAAATAACCAAAGTCGAGGACTGTCGAGTCGTACTACCGAGAAAAAAAATTTGCGAGAAATGAAAATCTCCCTGCTGTACCAGTTTGTACTAGGTTTGTACCGCGTTGTACCGTTCGAAGAATTTGTTTAACTCATTTGGTTTCCTAGAAATATTCAAATAACCAAAGTCGAGGACTGTCGAGTCGTACTACCGAGAAAAAAAATTTGCGAGAAATGAAAATCTCTCTGCTGTACCGGTTTGTACTAGGTTTGTACCGCGTAGCACCGTTCGAAGAAATTGTTTACCTGTTTTGGTTTCCGAGAAATATCCAAATAATCAAAGTTGAGGAAAGTCGAGACGTACTACTGAGAAAAAATTTTACGAAAAAAGAATCCCTCTGCTGTACCGGTTTGTACTAGGATTGTACCGCGTTGTACCGTTCGAAGAAATTGTTTGACTGTTTTGGTTTCCGAGAAATATCCACATAATCAAAATATCGAGTCGTACTACAGTGAAAAAAAATTTGCGAAAAAATTAAATTCTCCCTGCTGTACCAGTTTGAACTAGGTTTGTACCGCGTTGTACCGTTCGAAGAATTTGTTTAACTCATTCGGTTTCCTAGAAATATTCAAATAACCAAAGTCGAGGACTGTCGAGGCGTACTACTGAGAAAAAAAATTTACGAAAAATAAAAATCTTTCTGTTCCACTGGTTTGTACTAGGTTTGTACCGCGTTGCACCGTTCGAAGAAATTGTTTACCTGTTTTGGTTTCCGAGAAATATCCAAATAACCAAAGTCGAGGACTGTCGAGGCGTACTACTGAGAAAAAAAATTTGCGACAAATTAAAATCTCTCTGCTGTACCGGTTTGTACTAGGTTTGTACCGCGTTGTACCGTTCGAAGAAATGTTTAACTCTTTTGGTTTCCGAGAAATATCCAAATAATCAAAATCCAAGACTGTCAAGTCGTACTACTGAGAAAAAAAATTTACGAAAAATAAAAATCTTTCTGTTCCACTGGTTTGTACTAGGTTTGTACCGCGATGCACCGTTCGAAGAAATTGTTTACCTGTTTTGGTTTCCGAGAAATATCCAAATAATCAAAGTCGAAGACTGTCGAGTCGTACTATTGGGAAAAAAAATTTACGAGAAATTAAATTCTCTCTGCTGTACCGGTTTGTACTAGGTTTGTACCGCGTTGTACCGTTCGAAGAATTTGTTTAACGCATTTGGTTTCCGAGAAATATCCAAATAATCAAAGTCCAAGTCTGTCAAGTCGTACTACTGAGAAAACAAATTTACGAAAATTTAAAATCGCTCTGCTGTACCGGTTTATACTAGGTTTGTACAGCGGTGTACCGTTCGATGAAATTGCTTAACTCTTTTGGTTTCCGAGAAATATCTAAATAATCAAAGTATCGAGACGTACTGCTGTGAAAAAAATTTGCGAAAAATTAAAATCTCCCTACTGTACCCGTTTGTACTAGGTTTGTACCGCGTTATGCCGTTCGAAGAAATTGTTTAACTCTTTTGGTTTCCGAGAAATATCCAAATAATCAAAGTATCGAGCCATACCACTGAGAAAAAAATTTGCGACAAATTAAAATCTCCCTGCTGTACCAGTTTGTACTAGGTTTGTACCGCGTTGTACCGTTCGAAGAATTTGTTTAACTCATTTGGTTTCCGAGAAATATCCAAATAATCAAAGTCGAAGACTGTCGAGTCGTACTACTAAGAAAACAAATTTACAAAAATTTAAAATCGCTCTGCTGTACCGGTTTATACTAGGTTTGTACGGCGTTGTACCGTTCGAAAAAATTGTTTAACTCATTCGGTTTCCTAGAAATATTCAAATAACCCAAGTCGAGGACTGTCGAGTCGTACTACCGAGAAAAAAAATTTGCGAGAAATGAAAATCTCCCTGCTGTACCAGTTTGTACTAGGTTTGTATCGCGTTGTGCCGTTCGAAGAAATTGTTTAACTCTTTTGGTTTCCGAGAAATTTCCAAATAACCAAAGTCGAGGAAAGTCGAGTCGTACTACTGACAAAAAATAATTACGAAAAATTAATATCGCTCTGCTGTACCGGTTTGTACTAGGTTTGTATCGCGTTGTACCGTTCGAAGAAATTCTTTAACTCATTTGGTTTCCTAGAAATATTCAAATAACCAAAGTCGAGGACTGTCGAGTCGTACTACCGAGAAAAAAAATTTGCGAGAAATTAAAATCTCTCTGCTGTACCGGTTTGTACTAGGTTTGTACCGCGTTGTACCGTTCGAAGAAATGTTTAACTCTTTTGGTTTCCGAGAAATATCCAAATAATCAAAGTCCAAGACTGTCAAGTCGTACTACTGAGAAAACAAATTTACGAAAATTTAAAATCGCTCTGCTGTACCGGTATATACTAGGTTTGTACAGCGGTGTACCGTTCGAAGAAATTGCTTAACTCTTTTGGTTTCCGAGAAATATCCATATAACCAAAGTTGAGGAAAGTCGAGACGTACTACTGAGAAAAAAATTTACGAAAAAAGAATCCCTCTGCTGTACCGGTTTGTACTAGGATTGTACCGCGTTGTACCGTTCGAAGAAATTGTTTGACTGTTTTGGTTTCCGAGAAATATCCAAATAACCAAAGTATCGAGTCGTACTATTGAGAAACAAAATTTACGAAAAATAAAAATCTCTCTGCTGTACCGGTTTGCACTAGGTTTGTATCGCGTTGTACCGTTCGAAGAAATTCTTTAACTCTTTTTTGGTTTCCGAGAAATAATCAAATAACCAAAGTCGAGGACTGTCGAGGCGTACTACTGAGAAAAAAAATTTACGAAAAATAAAAATCTTTCTGTTCCACTGGTTTGTACTAGGTTTGTACCGCGTTGCACCGTTCGAAGAAATTGTTTACCTGTTTTGGTTTCCGAGAAATATCCAAATAATCAAAGTCGAGGACTGTCGAGTCGTACTACCGAGAAAAAAAATTTGCGAGAAATGAAAATCTCTCTGCTGTACCGGTTTGTACTAGGTTTGTACCGCGATGCACCGTTCGAAGAAATTGTTTACCTGTTTTGGTTTCCGAGAAATATCCAAATAATCAAAGTCCAAGTCTGTCAAGTCGTACTACTGAGAAAACAAATTTACGAAAATTTAAAATCGCTCTGCTGTACCGGTTTATACTAGGTTTGTACAGCGGTGTACCGTTCAATGAAATTGCTTAACTCTTTTGGTTTCCGAGAAATATCCAAATAATCAAAGTATCCAGACGTACTGCTGTGAAAAAAATTTGCGATAAATTAAAATCTCCCTGCTGTACCAGTTTGTACTAGGTTTGTATCGCGTTGTGCCGTTCGAAGAAATTGTTTAACTCTTTTGGTTTCCGAGAAATTTCCAAATAACCAAAGTCGAGGAAAGTCGAGTCGTACTACTGACAAAAAATAATTACGAAAAATTAATATCGCTCTGCTGTACCGGTTTGTACTAGGTTTGTATCGCGTTGTACCGTTCGAAGAAATTCTTTAACTCATTTGGTTTCCTAGAAATATTCAAATAACCAAAGTCGAGGACTGTCGAGTCGTACTACCGAGAAAAAAAATTTGCGAGAAATTAAAATCTCTCTGCTGTACCGGTTTGTACTAGGTTTGTACCGCGTTGTACCGTTCGAAGAAATGTTTAACTCTTTTGGTTTCCGAGAAATATCCAAATAATCAAAATCCAAGACTGTCAAGTCGTACTACTGAGAAAAAAAATTTACGAAAAATAAAAATCTTTCTGTTCCACTGGTTTGTACTAGGTTTGTACCGCGTTGTACCGTTCGAAGAATTTGTTTAACTCATTTGGTTTCCTAGAAATATTCAGATAACCAAAGTCGAGGACTGTCGAGTCGTACTACCGAGAAAAAAAATTTGCGAGAAATGAAAATCTCCCTGCTGTACCAGTTTGTACTAGGTTTGTACCGCGTTGTACCGTTCGAAGAATTTGTTTAACTCATTTGGTTTCCTAGAAATATTCAAATAACCAAAGTCGAGGACTGTCGAGTCGTACTACCGAGAAAAAAAATTTGCGAGAAATGAAAATCTCTCTGCTGTACCGGTTTGTACTAGGTTTGTACCGCGTAGCACCGTTCGAAGAAATTGTTTACCTGTTTTGGTTTCCGAGAAATATCCAAATAATCAAAGTTGAGGAAAGTCGAGACGTACTACTGAGAAAAAATTTTACGAAAAAAGAATCCCTCTGCTGTACCGGTTTGTACTAGGATTGTACCGCGTTGTACCGTTCGAAGAAATTGTTTGACTGTTTTGGTTTCCGAGAAATATCCACATAATCAAAATATCGAGTCGTACTACAGTGAAAAAAAATTTGCGAAAAAATTAAATTCTCCCTGCTGTACCAGTTTGAACTAGGTTTGTACCGCGTTGTACCGTTCGAAGAATTTGTTTAACTCATTCGGTTTCCTAGAAATATTCAAATAACCAAAGTCGAGGACTGTCGAGGCGTACTACTGAGAAAAAAAATTTACGAAAAATAAAAATCTTTCTGTTCCACTGGTTTGTACTAGGTTTGTACCGCGTTGCACCGTTCGAAGAAATTGTTTACCTGTTTTGGTTTCCGAGAAATATCCAAATAACCAAAGTCGAGGACTGTCGAGGCGTACTACTGAGAAAAAAAATTTGCGACAAATTAAAATCTCTCTGCTGTACCGGTTTGTACTAGGTTTGTACCGCGTTGTACCGTTCGAAGAAATGTTTAACTCTTTTGGTTTCCGAGAAATATCCAAATAATCAAAATCCAAGACTGTCAAGTCGTACTACTGAGAAAAAAAATTTACGAAAAATAAAAATCTTTCTGTTCCACTGGTTTGTACTAGGTTTGTACCGCGATGCACCGTTCGAAGAAATTGTTTACCTGTTTTGGTTTCCGAGAAATATCCAAATAATCAAAGTCGAAGACTGTCGAGTCGTACTATTGGGAAAAAAAATTTACGAGAAATTAAATTCTCTCTGCTGTACCGGTTTGTACTAGGTTTGTACCGCGTTGTACCGTTCGAAGAATTTGTTTAACGCATTTGGTTTCCGAGAAATATCCAAATAATCAAAGTCCAAGTCTGTCAAGTCGTACTACTGAGAAAACAAATTTACGAAAATTTAAAATCGCTCTGCTGTACCGGTTTATACTAGGTTTGTACAGCGGTGTACCGTTCGATGAAATTGCTTAACTCTTTTGGTTTCCGAGAAATATCTAAATAATCAAAGTATCGAGACGTACTGCTGTGAAAAAAATTTGCGAAAAATTAAAATCTCCCTACTGTACCCGTTTGTACTAGGTTTGTACCGCGTTATGCCGTTCGAAGAAATTGTTTAACTCTTTTGGTTTCCGAGAAATATCCAAATAATCAAAGTATCGAGCCATACCACTGAGAAAAAAATTTGCGACAAATTAAAATCTCCCTGCTGTACCAGTTTGTACTAGGTTTGTACCGCGTTGTACCGTTCGAAGAATTTGTTTAACTCATTTGGTTTCCGAGAAATATCCAAATAATCAAAGTCGAAGACTGTCGAGTCGTACTACTAAGAAAACAAATTTACAAAAATTTAAAATCGCTCTGCTGTACCGGTTTATACTAGGTTTGTACGGCGTTGTACCGTTCGAAAAAATTGTTTAACTCATTCGGTTTCCTAGAAATATTCAAATAACCCAAGTCGAGGACTGTCGAGTCGTACTACCGAGAAAAAAAATTTGCGAGAAATGAAAATCTCCCTGCTGTACCAGTTTGTACTAGGTTTGTATCGCGTTGTGCCGTTCGAAGAAATTGTTTAACTCTTTTGGTTTCCGAGAAATTTCCAAATAACCAAAGTCGAGGAAAGTCGAGTCGTACTACTGACAAAAAATAATTACGAAAAATTAATATCGCTCTGCTGTACCGGTTTGTACTAGGTTTGTATCGCGTTGTACCGTTCGAAGAAATTCTTTAACTCATTTGGTTTCCTAGAAATATTCAAATAACCAAAGTCGAGGACTGTCGAGTCGTACTACCGAGAAAAAAAATTTGCGAGAAATTAAAATCTCTCTGCTGTACCGGTTTGTACTAGGTTTGTACCGCGTTGTACCGTTCGAAGAAATGTTTAACTCTTTTGGTTTCCGAGAAATATCCAAATAATCAAAGTCCAAGACTGTCAAGTCGTACTACTGAGAAAACAAATTTACGAAAATTTAAAATCGCTCTGCTGTACCGGTATATACTAGGTTTGTACAGCGGTGTACCGTTCGAAGAAATTGCTTAACTCTTTTGGTTTCCGAGAAATATCCATATAACCAAAGTTGAGGAAAGTCGAGACGTACTACTGAGAAAAAAATTTACGAAAAAAGAATCCCTCTGCTGTACCGGTTTGTACTAGGATTGTACCGCGTTGTACCGTTCGAAGAAATTGTTTGACTGTTTTGGTTTCCGAGAAATATCCAAATGACCAAAGTATCGAGTCGTACTATTGAGAAACAAAATTTACGAAAAATAAAAATCTCTCTGCTGTACCGGTTTGCACTAGGTTTGTATCGCGTTGTACCGTTCGAAGAAATTCTTTAACTCTTTTTTGGTTTCCGAGAAATAATCAAATAACCAAAGTCGAGGACTGTCGAGGCGTACTACTGAGAAAAAAAATTTACGAAAAATAAAAATCTTTCTGTTCCACTGGTTTGTACTAGGTTTGTACCGCGTTGCACCGTTCGAAGAAATTGTTTACCTGTTTTGGTTTCCGAGAAATATCCAAATAATCAAAGTCGAGGACTGTCGAGTCGTACTACCGAGAAAAAAAATTTGCGAGAAATGAAAATCTCTCTGCTGTACCGGTTTGTACTAGGTTTGTACCGCGATGCACCGTTCGAAGAAATTGTTTACCTGTTTTGGTTTCCGAGAAATATCCAAATAATCAAAGTCGAAGACTGTCGAGTCGTACTATTGGGAAAAAAAATTTACGAGAAATTAAATTCTCTCTGCTGTACCGGTTTGTACTAGGTTTGTACCGCGTTGTACCGTTCGAAGAATTTGTTTAACTCATTTGGTTTCCGAGAAATATCCAAATAATCAAAGTCCAAGTCTGTCAAGTCGTACTACTGAGAAAACAAATTTACGAAAATTTAAAATCTCCCTGCTGTACCGGTTTATACTAGGTTTGTACAGCGGTGTACCGTTCGATGAAATTGCTTAACTCTTTTGGTTTCCGAGAAATATCTAAATAATCAAAATATCGAGACGTACTGCTGTGAAAAAAATTTGCGAAAAATTAAAATCTCCCTACTGTACCCGTTTGTACTAGGTTTGTACCGCGTTATGCCGTTCGAAGAAATTGTTTAACTCTTTTGGTTTCTGAGAAATATCCAAATAATCAAAGTATCGAGCCATACCACTGAGAAAAAAATTTGCGACAAATTAAAATCTCCCTGCTGTACCAGTTTGTACTAGGTTTGTACCGCGTTGTGCCGTTCGAAGAAATTGTTTAACTCTTTTGGTTTCCGAGAAATATCCAAATAATCAAAGTCCAAGACTGTCAAGTCGTACTACTGAGAAAACAAATTTACGAAAATTTAAAATCGCTCTGGTGTACCGGTATATACTAGGTTTGTACAGCGGTGTACCGTTCGAAGAAATTGCTTAACTCTTTTGGTTTCCGAGAAATATCTAAATAATCAAAGTGTCGAGTCGTACTATTGAGAAAAAAAAAATTGCGACAAATTAAATTCTCCCTGCTGTACCACGTTGTACTAGGTTTGTACTGCGTTGTACCGTTCGAAGAATTTGTTTAACTCAATTGGTTTCCTAGAAATATTCAAATAACCAAAGTCGAGGACTGTCGAGTCGTACTACGGAGAAAAAAAATTTGCGAGAAATGAAAATCTCCCTGCTGTACCAGTTTGTACTAGGTTTGTACCGCGTTGTACCGTTCGAAGAATTTGTTTAACTCATTTGGTTTCCTAGAAATATTCAAATAACCAAAGTCGAGGACTGTCGAGTCGTACTACCGAGAAAAAAAATTTGCGAGAAATGAAAATCTCTCTGCTGTACCGGTTTGTACTAGGTTTGTACCGCGTTGCACCGTTCGAAGAAATTGTTTCCCTGTTTTGGTTTCCGAGAAATATCCAAATAATCAAAGTCGAAGACTGTCGAGTCGTACTATTGAGAAAAAAAATTTACGAGAAATTAAAATCTCTCTGCTGTACCGGTTTATACTAGGTTTGTACCGCGTTGTACCGTTCGAAAAAATTGTTTAACTCTTTTGGTTTCCGAGAAATATCCATATAACCAAAGTTGAGGAAAGTCGAGACGTACTACTGAGAAAAAAATTTACGAAAAAAGAATCCCTCTGCTGTACCGGTTTGTACTAGGATTGTACCGCGTTGCACCGTTCGAAGAAATTGTTTGACTGTTTTGGTTTCCGAGAAATATCCAAATAACCAAAGTATCGAGTCGTACTATTGAGAAACAAAATTTACGAAAAATAAAAATCTCTCTGCTGTACCGGTTTGCACTAGGTTTGTATGGCGTTGTACCGTTCGAAGAAATTCTTTAACTCTTTTATGGTTTCCGAGAAATAATCAAATAACCAAAGTCGAGGACTGTCGAGGCGTACTACTGAGAAAAAAAATTTACGAAAAATAAAAATCTTTCTGTTCCACTGGTTTGTACTAGGTTTGTACCGCGTTGCACCGTTCGAAGAAATTGTTTACCTGTTTTGGTTTCCGAGAAATATCCAAATAATCAAAGTCGAGGACTGTCGAGTCGTACTACCGAGAAAAAAAATTTACGAGAAATTAAATTCTCTCTGCTGTACCGGTTTGTACTAGGTTTGTACCGCGTTGTACCGTTCGAAGAATTTGTTTAACTCATTTGGTTTCCGAGAAATATCCAAATAATCAAAGTCCAAGTCTGTCAAGTCGTACTACTGAGAAAACAAATTTACGAAAATTTAAAATCGCTCTGCTGTACCGGTTTATACTAGGTTTGTACAGCGGTGTACCGTTCGATGAAATTGCTTAACTCTTTTGGTTTCCGAGAAATATCTAAATAATCAAAGTATCGAGACGTACTGGTGTGAAAAAAATTTGCGAAAAATTAAAATCTCCCTACTGTACCCGTTTGTACTAGGTTTGTACCGCGTTATGCCGTTCGAAGAAATTGTTTAACTCTTTTGGTTTCCGAGAAATATCCAAATAATCAAAGTATCGAGCCATACCACTGAGAAAAAAATTTGCGACAAATTAAAATCTCCCTGCTGTACCAGTTTGTACTAGGTTTGTACCGCGTTGTACCGTTCGAAGAATTTGTTTAACTCATTTGGTTTCCGAGAAATATCCAAATAATCAAAGTCGAAGACTGTCGAGTCGTACTACTGAGAAAACAAATTTACGAAAATTTAAAATCTCCCCGCTGTACCAGTTTGTACTAGGTTTGTACCGCGTTGTACCGTTCGAAGAATTTGTTTAATTCATTTGGTTTCCGAGAAATATCCGCATAATCAAAATATCGAGTCGTACTACTGTGAAAAAAAATTTGCGAAAAAATTAAATTCTCCCTGCTGTACCAGTTTGTACTAGGTTTGTACCGCGTTGTACCGTTCGAAGAATTTGTTTAACTCATTTGGTTTCCTAGAAATATTCAAATAACCAAAGTCGAGGACTGTCGAGTCGTACTACCGAGAAAAAAAATTTGCGAGAAATTAAAATCTCTCTGCTGTACCGGTTTGTACTAGGTTTGTACCGCGTTGTACCGTTCGAAGAAATTCTTTAACTCTTTTGGTTTCCGAGAAATAATCAAATATCCAAAGTCGAGGACTGTCGAGTCGTACTACTGAGAAAACAAATTTACGAAAATTTAAAATCGCTGTGCGGTACCGGTTTATACTAGGTTTGTACCGCGTTGTACCGTTCGAAAAAATTGTTTAACTCTTTTGTTTTCCGAGAAATATCCATATAACCAAAGTTGAGGAAAGTCGAGTCGTACTACTGAGAAAAAAATTTACGAAAAAAGAATCTCTCTGCTGTACCGGTTTGTACTAGGATTGTACCGCGTTGTACCGTTCGAAGAAATTGTTTGACTGTTTTGGTTTCCGAGAAATATCCAAATAACCAAAGTATCGATTCGTACTATTGAGAAAAAAAAATTACGAAAAATAAAAGTCTCTCTGCTGTACCGGTTTGCACTAGGTTTGTATCGCGTTGTACCGTTCGAAGAAATTCTTTAACTCTTTTGGTTACCGAGAAATATCCACATAATCAAAATATCGAGTCGTACTACTGTGAAAAAAAATTTGCGAAAAAATTAAATTCTCCCTGCTGTACCAGTTTGTACTAGGTTTGTACCGCGTTGCACCGTTCGTAAAAATTGTTTAACTCATTTGGTTTCCTAGAAATATTCAAATAACCAAAGTCGAGGAAAGTCGCGTCGTACTACTGAGAAAAAAAATTTACGAAAAATAAAAATCTCTCTGCTGTACTAGTTTGTACTAGGTTTGTATCGCGTTGTGCCGTTCGAAGAAATTGTTTAACTCTTTTGGTTTCCGAGAAATATCCAAATAACCAAAGTCGAGGAAAGTCGAGTCGTACTACTGACAAAAAATAATTACGAAAAATAAAAGTCTCTCTGCTGTACCGGTTTGCACTAGGTTTGTATCGCGTTGTACCGTTCGAAGAAATTCTTTAACTCTTTTGGTTACCGAGAAATATCCACATAATCAAAATATCGAGTCGTACTACTGTGAAAAAAAATTTGCGAAAAAATTAAATTCTCCCTGCTGTACCAGTTTGTACTAGGTTTGTACCGCGTTGCACCGTTCGTAAAAATTGTTTAACTCATTTGGTTTCCTAGAAATATTCAAATAACCAAAGTCGAGAAAAGTCCAGTCGTACTACTGAGAAAAAAATTTACGAAAAATAAAAATCTCTCTGCTGTACTAGTTTGTACTAGGTTTGTATCGCGTTGTGCCGTTCGAAGAAATTGTTTAACTCTTTTGGTTTCCGAGAAATATCCAAATAACCAAAGTCGAAGACTGTCGAGTCGTACTACTGAGAAAACAAATTTACGAAAATTTAAAATCTCCCTGCTGTACCAGTTTGTACTAGGTTTGTACCCCGTTGTACCGTTCGAAGAATTTGTTTAACTCATTTGGTTTCCGAGAAATATCCAAATAATCAAAGTCCAAGTCTGTCAAGTCGTACTACTGAGAAAACAAATTTACGAAAATTTAAAATCGCTCTGCTGTACCGGTTTATACTAGGTTTGTACAGCGGTGTACCGTTCGATGAAATTGCTTAACTCTTTTGGTTTCCGAGAAATATCTAAATAATCAAAGTATCGAGACGTACTGGTGTGAAAAAAATTTGCGAAAAATTAAAATCTCCCTACTGTACCCGTTTGTACTAGGTTTGTACCGCGTTATGCCGTTCGAAGAAATTGTTTAACTCTTTTGGTTTCCGAGAAATATCCAAATAATCAAAGTATCGAGCCATACCACTGAGAAAAAAATTTGCGACAAATTAAAATCTCCCTGCTGTACCAGTTTGTACTAGGTTTGTACCGCGTTGTACCGTTCGAAGAATTTGTTTAACTCATTTGGTTTCCGAGAAATATCCAAATAATCAAAGTCGAAGACTGTCGAGTCGTACTACTGAGAAAACAAATTTACGAAAATTTAAAATCTCCCCGCTGTACCAGTTTGTACTAGGTTTGTACCGCGTTGTACCGTTCGAAGAATTTGTTTAATTCATTTGGTTTCCGAGAAATATCCGCATAATCAAAATATCGAGTCGTACTACTGTGAAAAAAAATTTGCGAAAAAATTAAATTCTCCCTGCTGTACCAGTTTGTACTAGGTTTGTACCGCGTTGTACCGTTCGAAGAATTTGTTTAACTCATTTGGTTTCCTAGAAATATTCAAATAACCAAAGTCGAGGACTGTCGAGTCGTACTACCGAGAAAAAAAATTTGCGAGAAATTAAAATCTCTCTGCTGTACCGGTTTGTACTAGGTTTGTACCGCGTTGTACCGTTCGAAGAAATTCTTTAACTCTTTTGGTTTCCGAGAAATAATCAAATATCCAAAGTCGAGGACTGTCGAGTCGTACTACTGAGAAAACAAATTTACGAAAATTTAAAATCGCTGTGCTGTACCGGTTTATACTAGGTTTGTACCGCGTTGTACCGTTCGAAAAAATTGTTTAACTCTTTTGTTTTCCGAGAAATATCCATATAACCAAAGTTGAGGAAAGTCGAGTCGTACTACTGAGAAAAAAATTTACGAAAAAAGAATCTCTCTGCTGTACCGGTTTGTACTAGGATTGTACCGCGTTGTACCGTTCGAAGAAATTGTTTGACTGTTTTGGTTTCCGAGAAATATCCAAATAACCAAAGTATCGATTCGTACTATTGAGAAAAAAAAATTACGAAAAATAAAAGTCTCTCTGCTGTACCGGTTTGCACTAGGTTTGTATCGCGTTGTACCGTTCGAAGAAATTCTTTAACTCTTTTGGTTACCGAGAAATATCCACATAATCAAAATATCGAGTCGTACTACTGTGAAAAAAAATTTGCGAAAAAATTAAATTCTCCCTGCTGTACCAGTTTGTACTAGGTTTGTACCGCGTTGCACCGTTCGTAAAAATTGTTTAACTCATTTGGTTTCCTAGAAATATTCAAATAACCAAAGTCGAGGAAAGTCGCGTCGTACTACTGAGAAAAAAAATTTACGAAAAATAAAAATCTCTCTGCTGTACTAGTTTGTACTAGGTTTGTATCGCGTTGTGCCGTTCGAAGAAATTCTTTAACTCTTTTGGTTACCGAGAAATATCCACATAATCAAAATATCGAGTCGTACTACTGTGAAAACAAATTTGCGAAAAAATTAAATTCTCCCTGCTGTACCAGTTTGTACTAGGTTTGTACCGCGTTGTACCGTTCGAAGAAATTGTTTAACTCTTTTCGTTTCCGAGAAATATCCAAATAACCAAAGTCGAGGAAAGTCGAGTCGTACTACTGAGAAAAAAAAATTACGAAAATTAAAAATCTCTCTGCTGTACTAGTTTGTACTAGGTTTGTATCGCGTTGTGCCGTTCGAAGAAATTGTTTAACTCTTTTGGTTTCCGAGAAATATCCAAATAACCAAAGTCGAGGAAAGTCGAGTCGTACTACTGCCAAAAAATAATTACGAAAAATTAATACGCTCTGCTGTACCGGCTTGTACTAGGTTTGTATCGCGTTGTACCGTTCGAAGAATTTGTTTAACTCATTTGGTTTCCGAGAAATATCCAAATAATCAAAGTCCAAGTCTGTCAAGTCGTACTACTAAGAAAACAAATTTACGAAAATTTAAAATCGCTCTGCTGTACCGGTTTATACTAGGTTTGTACAGCGGTGTACCGTTCGAAGAATTTGTTTAACTCATTTGGTTTCCTAGAAATATTCAAATAACCAAAGTCGGAGACTGTCGAGTCGTACTATTGAGAAAACAAATTTACGAAAATTTAAAATCTCCCTGCTGTACCAGTTTGTACTAGGTTTGTACCGCGTTGCACCGTTCGAAGAAATTGTTTACCTGTTTTGGTTTCCGAGAAATATCCAAATAACCAAAGTCGAGGACTGTCGAGGCGTACTACTGAGAAAAAAAATTTGCGACAAATTAAAATCTCTCTGCTGTACCGGTTTGTACTAGGTTTGTACCGCGTTGTACCGTTCGAAGAAATGTTTAACTCTTTTGGTTTCCGAGAAATATCCAAATAATCAAAGTATCGAGCCATACCACTGAGAAAAAAATTTGCGACAAATTAAATTCTCCCTGCTGTACCAGTTTGTACTAGGTTTGTACCGCGTTGTGCCGTTCGAAGAAATTGTTTAACTCATTTGGTTTCCGAGAAATATCCAAATAATCAAAGTATCGAGCCATACCACTGAGAAAAAAATTTGCGACAAATTAAAATCTCCCTGCTGTACCAGTTTGTACTAGGTTTGTATCGCGTTGTGCCGTTCGAAGAAATTGTTTAACACTTTTGGTTTCCGAGAAATTTCCAAATAACCAAAGTCGAGGAAAGTCGAGTCGTACTACTGCCAAAAAATAATTACGAAAAATTAATACGCTCTGCTGTACCGGCTTGTACTAGGTTTGTATCGCGTTGTACCGTTCGAAGAATTTGTTTAACTCATTTGGTTTCCGAGAAAGATCCAAATAATCAAAGTCCAAGTCTGTCAAGTCGTACTACTGAGAAAACAAATTTACGAAAATTTAAAATCGCTCTGCTGTACCGGTTTATACTAGGTTTGTACAGCGGTGTACCGTTCGAAAAATTTGTTTAACTCATTTGGTTTCCTAGAAATATTCAAATAACCAAAGTCGGAGACTGTCGAGTCGTACTATTGAGAAAACAAATTTACGAAAATTTAAAATCTCCCTGCTGTACCAGTTTGTACTAGGTTTGTACCGCGTTGCACCGTTCGAAGAAATTGTTTACCTGTTTTGGTTTCCGAGAAATATCCAAATAACCAAAGTCGAGGACTGTCGAGGCGTACTACTGAGAAAAAAAATTTGCGACAAATTAAAATCTCTCTGCTGTACCGGTTTGTACTAGGTTTGTACCGCGTTGCACCGTTCGAAGAAATTGTTTACCTGTTTTGGTTTCCGAGAAATATCCAAATAATCAAAGTCGAAGACTGTCGAGTCGTACTATTGAGAAAAAAAATTTACGAGAAATTAAAATCTCTCTGCTGTACCGGTTTGTACTAGGTTTGTACCGCGTTGTACCGTTCGAAGAAATTGTTTAACTCTTTTGGTTTCCGAGAAATATCCAAATAACCAAAGTCGAGGAAAGTCGAGTCGTACTACTGACAAAAAATAATTACGAAAAATTAATATTGCTCTGCTGTACCGGTTTGTACTAGGTTTGTATCGCGTTGTACCGTTCGAAGAAATTCTTTAACTCTTTTGGTTTCCGAGAAATAATCAAATAACCAAAGTCGAGGACTGTCGAGACGTACTACTGAGAAAAAAAATTTACGAAAATTTAAAATCGCTCTGCTGTACCGGTTTATACTAGGTTTGTACAGCGGTGTACCGTTCGATGAAATTGCTTAACTCTTTTGGTTTCCGAGAAATATCTAAATAATCAAATTATCGAGACGTACTGCTGTGAAAAAAATTTGCGAAAAAATTAAATTCTCCCTGCTGTACCAGTTTGTACTAGGTTTGTACCGTGTTGTGCCGTTCGAAGAAATTGTTTAACTCTTTTGGTTTTCGAGAAATATCCAAATAATCAAAGTATCGAGCCATACCACTGAGAAAAAAATTTGCGACAAATTAAAATCTCCCTGCTGTACCAGTTTGTACTAGGTTTGTACCGCGTTGTACCGATCGAAGAATTTGTTTAACTCATTTGGTTTCCGAGAAATATCCACATAATCAAAATATCGAGTCGTACCACTGTGTAAAAAAATTTGCGAAAAAATTAAATTCTCCCTGCTGTACCAGTTTGTACTAGGTTTGTACCGCGTTGTACCGTTCGAAGAAATTGTTTAACTCATTTGGTTTCCTAGAAATATTCAAATAACCAAAGTCGAGGACTGTCGAGTCGTACTACCGAGAAAAAAAATTTGCGAGAAATTAAAATCTCTCTGCTGTACCGATTTGTACTAGGTTTGTACCGCGTTGTACCGTTCGAAGAAATTGTTTAACTCATTTGGTTTCCTAGAAATATACAAATAACCAAAGTCGAGAAAAGTCGAGTCGTACTACTGAGAAAAAATATTTACGAAAAATAACAATCTCTCTGTTGTACTAGTTTGTACTAGGTTTGTATCGCGTTGTGTCGTTCGAAGAAATTGTTTAACTCTTTTGGTTTCCGAGAAATATCCAAATAACCAAAGTCGAGGAAAGTCGAGTCGTACTACTGACAAAAAATAATTACGAAAAATTAATATCGCTCTGCTGTACCGGTTTGTACTAGGTTTGTACAGCGGTGTACCGTTCGAAGAAATTGTTTAACTATTTTGGTTTCCGAGAAATATCTAAATAATCAAAGTGTCGAGTCGTACTATTGAGAAAAAAAAATTTGCGAGAAAATTAAATTCTCCCTGCTGTACCAGGTTGTACTAGGTTTGTACCGCGTTGTACCGTTCGAAGAATTTGTTTAACTCATTTGGTTTCCTAGAAATATTCAAATAACCAAAGTCGAGGAAAGTCGAGTCGTACTACTGAGAAAAAAAATTTACGAAATATAAAAATCTCTCTGCTGTACCGGTTTGTACTAGGTTTGTACCGCGTTGTGCCGTTCGAAGAAATTGTTGAACTCTTATGGTTTCCGAGAAGTATCCAAATAACCAAAGTATGGAGTCGTACTACTAAGAAAAAAATTTGCGACAAATTAAAATCTCCCTGCTGTAGCAGTCTGTACTAGGTTTGTACTGCGTTGTACCGTTCGAAGAAATGTTTAACTCTTTTGGTTTCCGAGAAATATCCAAATAACCAAAGTCGAGGAAAGTCGAGTCGTACTACTGACAAAAAATAATTACGAAAAATTAATATCGCTCTGCTGTACCGGTTTGTACTAGGTTTGTACAGCGGTGTACCGTTCGAAGAAATTGTTTAAATATTTTGGTTTCCGAGAAATATCTAAATAATCAAAGTGTCGAGTCGTACTATTGAGAAAAAAAAATTTGCGAGAAAATTAAATTCTCCCTGCTGTACCAGGTTGTACTAGGTTTGTACCGCGTTGTACCGTTCGAAGAATTTGTTTAACTCATTTGGTTTCCTAGAAATATTCAAATAACCAAAGTCGAGGAAAGTCGAGTCGTACTACTGAGAAAAAAAATTTACGAAATATAAAAATCTCTCTGCTGTACCGGTTTGTACTAGGTTTGTACCGCGTTATGCCGTTCGAAGAAATTGTTGAACTCATATGGTTTCCGAGAAATATCCATATAACCAAAGTATGGAGTCGTACTACTGAGAAAAAAATTTGCGACAAATTAAAATCTCCCTGCTGTAGCAGTCTGTACTAGGTTTGTACTGCGTTGTACCGTTCGGAGAAATTGTTTAACTCTTTTGGTTTCCGAGAAATATCCATATAACCAGAGTCGAGGACTGTCGAGTCTTACAACCGAGAAAAAAAATTGCGAAAATTTAAAATCGCTCTGCTGTACCGGTTTATACTAGGTTTGTATCGCGTTGTGCCGTTCGAAGAAATTGTTTAACTCTTTTGGTTTCCGAGAAATATCCAAATAACCAAAGTCGAGGAAAGTCGAGTCGTACTACTGACAAAAAATAATTAGGAAAAATTAATATCGCTCTGCTGTACCGGTTTGTACTCGGTTTGTACCGCGTTGGGCCGTTCGAAGAAATTGTTGAACTCTTTTGGTTTCCGAGAAATATCCAAATAACCAAAGTATCGAGTCGTAATATTGGGAAAAAAAATTTGCGGAAAAATTAAATTCTCTCTGCTGTACCACTTTGTACTATGTTTGTATCGCGTTGTGCCGTTCGAAGAAATTGTTTAACTCTTTTGGTTTCAGAGAAATATCCATAAAACCAGAGTCGAGGACTGTCGAGTCGTACTACCGAGAAAAAAAATTTGCGAGAAATTAAAATCTCTCTGCTGTACCGATTTGTACTAGGTTTGTACCGCGTTGTACCGTTCGAAGAAATTGTTTAACTCATTTGGTTTCCTAGAAATATTCAAATAAACAAAGTCGAGGACTGTCGAGTCGTACTACCGAGAAAAAAAATTTGCGAGAAATTAAAATCTCTCTGCTGTACCGATTTGTACTAGGTTTGTACCGCGTTGTACCGTTCGAAGAAATTGTTTAACTCATTTGGTTTCCTAGAAATATTCAAATAACCAAAGTCGAGAAAAGTCGAGTCGTACTACTGAGAAAAAATATTTACGAAAAATAACAATCTCTCTGTTGTACTAGTTTGTACTAGGTTTGTATCGCGTTGTGTCGTTCGAAGAAATTGTTTAACTCTTTTGGTTTCCGAGAAATATCCAAATAACCAAAGTCGAGGAAAGTCGAGTCGTACTACTGACAAAAAATAATTACGAAAAATTAATATCGCTCTGCTGTACCGGTTTGTACTAGGTTTGTACAGCGGTGTACCGTTCGAAGAAATTGTTTAACTATTTTGGTTTCCGAGAAATATCTAAATAATCAAAGTGTCGAGTCGTACTATTGAGAAAAAAAAATTTGCGAGAAAATTAAATTCTCCCTGCTGTACCAGGTTGTACTAGGTTTGTACCGCGTTGTACCGTTCGAAGAATTTGTTTAACTCATTTGGTTTCCGAGAAATATTCAAATAACCAAAGTCGAGGAAAGTCGAGTCGTACTACTGAGAAAAAAAATTTACGAAATATAAAAATCTCTCTGCTGTACCGGTTTGTACTAGGTTTGTACCGCGTTGTGCCGTTCGAAGAAATTGTTGAACTCTTTTGGTTTCCGAGAAATATCCAAATAACCAAAGTATGGAGTCGTACTACTAAGAAAAAAATTTGCGACAAATTAAAATCTCCCTGCTGTAGCAGTCTGTACTAGGTTTGTACTGCGTTGTACCGTTCGAAGAAATGTTTAACTCTTTTGGTTTCCGAGAAATATCCAAATAACCAAAGTCGAGGAAAGTCGAGTCGTACTACTGACAAAAAATAATTACGAAAAATTAATATCGCTCTGCTGTACCGGTTTGTACTAGGTTTGTATCGCGTTGTACCGTTCGAAGAAATTCTTTAACTCTTTTGGTTTCCGAGAAATAATCAAATAACCAAAGTCGAGGACTGTCGAGACGTACTACTGAGAAAAAAAATTTACGAAAATTTAAAATCGCTCTGCTGTACCGGTTTATACTAGGTTTGTACAGCGGTGTACCGTTCGATGAAATTGCTTAACTCTTTTGGTTTCCGAGAAATATCTAAATAATCAAATTATCGAGACGTACTGCTGTGAAAAAAATTTGCGAAAAAATTAAATTCTCCCTGCTGTACCAGTTTGTACTAGGTTTGTACCGTGTTGTGCCGTTCGAAGAAATTGTTTAACTCTTTTGGTTTTCGAGAAATATCCAAATAATCAAAGTATCGAGCCATACCACTGAGAAAAAAATTTGCGACAAATTAAAATCTCCCTGCTGTACCAGTTTGTACTAGGTTTGTACCGCGTTGTACCGATCGAAGAATTTGTTTAACTCATTTGGTTTCCGAGAAATATCCACATAATCAAAATATCGAGTCGTACCACTGTGTAAAAAAATTTGCGAAAAAATTAAATTCTCCCTGCTGAACCAGTTTGTACTAGGTTTGTACCGCGTTGTACCGTTCGAAGAAATTGTTTAACTCATTTGGTTTCCTAGAAATATTCAAATAACCAAAGTCGAGGACTGTCGAGTCGTACTACCGAGAAAAAAAATTTGCGAGAAATTAAAATCTCTCTGCTGTACCGATTTGTACTAGGTTTGTACCGCGTTGTACCGTTCGAAGAAATTGTTTAACTCATTTGGTTTCCTAGAAATATACAAATAACCAAAGTCGAGAAAAGTCGAGTCGTACTACTGAGAAAAAAAATTTACGAAATATAAAAATCTCTCTGCTGTACCGGTTTGTACTAGGTTTGTACCGCGTTGTGCCGTTCGAAGAAATTGTTGAACTCTTATGGTTTCCGAGAAATATCCAAATAACCAAAGTATGGAGTCGTACTACTAAGAAAAAAATTTGCGACAAATTAAAATCTCCCTGCTGTAGCAGTCTGTACTAGGTTTGTACTGCGTTGTACCGTTCGAAGAAATGTTTAACTCTTTTGGTTTCCGAGAAATATCCAAATAACCAAAGTCGAGGAAAGTCGAGTCGTACTACTGACAAAAAATAATTACGAAAAATTAATATCGCTCTGCTGTACCGGTTTGTACTAGGTTTGTACAGCGGTGTACCGTTCGAAGAAATTGTTTAAATATTTTGGTTTCCGAGAAATATCTAAATAATCAAAGTGTCGAGTCGTACTATTGAGAAAAAAAAATTTGCGAGAAAATTAAATTCTCCCTGCTGTACCAGGTTGTACTAGGTTTGTACCGCGTTGTACCGTTCGAAGAATTTGTTTAACTCATTTGGTTTCCTAGAAATATTCAAATAACCAAAGTCGAGGAAAGTCGAGTCGTACTACTGAGAAAAAAAATTTACGAAATATAAAAATCTCTCTGCTGTACCGGTTTGTACTAGGTTTGTACCGCGTTATGCCGTTCGAAGAAATTGTTGAACTCATATGGTTTCCGAGAAATATCCATATAACCAAAGTATGGAGTCGTACTACTGAGAAAAAAATTTGCGACAAATTAAAATCTCCCTGCTGTAGCAGTCTGTACTAGGTTTGTACTGCGTTGTACCGTTCGGAGAAATTGTTTAACTCTTTTGGTTTCCGAGAAATATCCATATAACCAGAGTCGAGGACTGTCGAGTCGTACAACCGAGAAAAAAAATTGCGAAAATTTAAAATCGCTCTGCTGTACCGGTTTATACTAGGTTTGTATCGCGTTGTGCCGTTCGAAGAAATTGTTTAACTCTTTTGGTTTCCGAGAAATATCCAAATAACCAAAGTCGAGGAAAGTCGAGTCGTACTACTGACAAAAAATAATTAGGAAAAATTAATATCGCTCTGCTGTACCGGTTTGTACTAGGTTTGTACCGCGTTGGGCCGTTCGAAGAAATTGTTGAACTCTTTTGGTTTCCGAGAAATATCCAAATAACCAAAGTATCGAGTCGTAATATTGGGAAAAAAAATTTGCGGAAAAATTAAATTCTCTCTGCTGTACCACTTTGTACTATGTTTGTATCGCGTTGTGCCGTTCGAAGAAATTGTTTAACTCTTTTGGTTTCCGAGAAATATCCATAAAACCAGAGTCGAGGACTGTCGAGTCGTACTACCGAGAAAAAAAATTTGCGAGAAATTAAAATCTCTCTGCTGTACCGATTTGTACTAGGTTTGTACCGCGTTGTACCGTTCGAAGAAATTGTTTAACTCATTTGGTTTCCTAGAAATATTCAAATAAACAAAGTCGAGGACTGTCGAGTCGTACTACCGAGAAAAAAATTTACGAAATATAAAAATCTCTCTGCTGTACCGGTTTGTACTAGGTTTGTACCGCGTTGTGCCGTTCGAAGAAATTGTTGAACTCTTATGGTTTCCGAGAAGTATCCAAATAACCAAAGTATGGAGTCGTACTACTAAGAAAAAAATTTGCGACAAATTAAAATCTCCCTGCTGTAGCAGTCTGTACTAGGTTTGTACTGCGTTGTACCGTTCGAAGAAATGTTTAACTCTTTTGGTTTCCGAGAAATATCCAAATAACCAAAGTCGAGGAAAGTCGAGTCGTACTACTGACAAAAAATAATTACGAAAAATTAATATCGCTCTGCTGTACCGGTTTGTACTAGGTTTGTACAGCGGTGTACCGTTCGAAGAAATTGTTTAAATATTTTGGTTTCCGAGAAATATCTAAATAATCAAAGTGTCGAGTCGTACTATTGAGAAAAAAAAATTTGCGAGAAAATTAAATTCTCCCTGCTGTACCAGGTTGTACTAGGTTTGTACCGCGTTGTACCGTTCGAAGAATTTGTTTAACTCATTTGGTTTCCTAGAAATATTCAAATAACCAAAGTCGAGGAAAGTCGAGTCGTACTACTGAGAAAAAAAATTTACGAAATATAAAAATCTCTCTGCTGTACCGGTTTGTACTAGGTTTGTACCGCGTTATGCCGTTCGAAGAAATTGTTGAACTCATATGGTTTCCGAGAAATATCCATATAACCAAAGTATGGAGTCGTACTACTGAGAAAAAAATTTGCGACAAATTAAAATCTCCCTGCTGTAGCAGTCTGTACTAGGTTTGTACTGCGTTGTACCGTTCGGAGAAATTGTTTAACTCTTTTGGTTTCCGAGAAATATCCATATAACCAGAGTCGAGGACTGTCGAGTCTTACAACCGAGAAAAAAAATTGCGAAAATTTAAAATCGCTCTGCTGTACCGGTTTATACTAGGTTTGTATCGCGTTGTGCCGTTCGAAGAAATTGTTTAACTCTTTTGGTTTCCGAGAAATATCCAAATAACCAAAGTCGAGGAAAGTCGAGTCGTACTACTGACAAAAAATAATTAGGAAAAATTAATATCGCTCTGCTGTACCGGTTTGTACTCGGTTTGTACCGCGTTGGGCCGTTCGAAGAAATTGTTGAACTCTTTTGGTTTCCGAGAAATATCCAAATAACCAAAGTATCGAGTCGTAATATTGGGAAAAAAAATTTGCGGAAAAATTAAATTCTCTCTGCTGTACCACTTTGTACTATGTTTGTATCGCGTTGTGCCGTTCGAAGAAATTGTTTAACTCTTTTGGTTTCAGAGAAATATCCATAAAACCAGAGTCGAGGACTGTCGAGTCGTACTACCGAGAAAAAAAATTTGCGAGAAATTAAAATCTCTCTGCTGTACCGATTTGTACTAGGTTTGTACCGCGTTGTACCGTTCGAAGAAATTGTTTAACTCATTTGGTTTCCTAGAAATATTCAAATAACCAAAGTCGAGAAAAGTCGAGTCGTACTACTGAGAAAAAATATTTACGAAAAATAACAATCTCTCTGTTGTACTAGTTTGTACTAGGTTTGTATCGCGTTGTGTCGTTCGAAGAAATTGTTTAACTCTTTTGGTTTCCGAGAAATATCCAAATAACCAAAGTCGAGGAAAGTCGAGTCGTACTACTGACAAAAAATAATTACGAAAAATTAATATCGCTCTGCTGTACCGGTTTGTACTAGGTTTGTACAGCGGTGTACCGTTCGAAGAAATTGTTTAACTATTTTGGTTTCCGAGAAATATCTAAATAATCAAAGTGTCGAGTCGTACTATTGAGAAAAAAAAATTTGCGAGAAAATTAAATTCTCCCTGCTGTACCAGGTTGTACTAGGTTTGTACCGCGTTGTACCGTTCGAAGAATTTGTTTAACTCATTTGGTTTCCTAGAAATATTCAAATAACCAAAGTCGAGGAAAGTCGAGTCGTACTACTGAGAAAAAAAATTTACGAAATATAAAAATCTCTCTGCTGTACCGGTTTGTACTAGGTTTGTACCGCGTTGTGCCGTTCGAAGAAATTGTTGAACTCTTATGGTTTCCGAGAAATATCCAAATAACCAAAGTATGGAGTCGTACTACTAAGAAAAAAATTTGCGACAAATTAAAATCTCCCTGCTGTAGCAGTCTGTACTAGGTTTGTACTGCGTTGTACCGTTCGAAGAAATGTTTAACTCTTTTGGTTTCCGAGAAATATCCAAATAACCAAAGTCGAGGAAAGTCGAGTCGTACTACTGACAAAAAATAATTACGAAAAATTAATATCGCTCTGCTGTACCGGTTTGTACTAGGTTTGTATCGCGTTGTACCGTTCGAAGAAATTCTTTAACTCTTTTGGTTTCCGAGAAATAATCAAATAACCAAAGTCGAGGACTGTCGAGACGTACTACTGAGAAAAAAAATTTACGAAAATTTAAAATCGCTCTGCTGTACCGGTTTATACTAGGTTTGTACAGCGGTGTACCGTTCGATGAAATTGCTTAACTCTTTTGGTTTCCGAGAAATATCTAAATAATCAAATTATCGAGACGTACTGCTGTGAAAAAAATTTGCGAAAAAATTAAATTCTCCCTGCTGTACCAGTTTGTACTAGGTTTGTACCGTGTTGTGCCGTTCGAAGAAATTGTTTAACTCTTTTGGTTTTCGAGAAATATCCAAATAATCAAAGTATCGAGCCATACCACTGAGAAAAAAATTTGCGACAAATTAAAATCTCCCTGCTGTACCAGTTTGTACTAGGTTTGTACCGCGTTGTACCGATCGAAGAATTTGTTTAACTCATTTGGTTTCCGAGAAATATCCACATAATCAAAATATCGAGTCGTACCACTGTGTAAAAAAATTTGCGAAAAAATTAAATTCTCCCTGCTGAACCAGTTTGTACTAGGTTTGTACCGCGTTGTACCGTTCGAAGAAATTGTTTAACTCATTTGGTTTCCTAGAAATATTCAAATAACCAAAGTCGAGGACTGTCGAGTCGTACTACCGAGAAAAAAAATTTGCGAGAAATTAAAATCTCTCTGCTGTACCGATTTGTACTAGGTTTGTACCGCGTTGTACCGTTCGAAGAAATTGTTTAACTCATTTGGTTTCCTAGAAATATACAAATAACCAAAGTCGAGAAAAGTCGAGTCGTACTACTGAGAAAAAAAATTTACGAAATATAAAAATCTCTCTGCTGTACCGGTTTGTACTAGGTTTGTACCGCGTTGTGCCGTTCGAAGAAATTGTTGAACTCTTATGGTTTCCGAGAAATATCCAAATAACCAAAGTATGGAGTCGTACTACTAAGAAAAAAATTTGCGACAAATTAAAATCTCCCTGCTGTAGCAGTCTGTACTAGGTTTGTACTGCGTTGTACCGTTCGAAGAAATGTTTAACTCTTTTGGTTTCCGAGAAATATCCAAATAACCAAAGTCGAGGAAAGTCGAGTCGTACTACTGACAAAAAATAATTACGAAAAATTAATATCGCTCTGCTGTACCGGTTTGTACTAGGTTTGTACAGCGGTGTACCGTTCGAAGAAATTGTTTAAATATTTTGGTTTCCGAGAAATATCTAAATAATCAAAGTGTCGAGTCGTACTATTGAGAAAAAAAAATTTGCGAGAAAATTAAATTCTCCCTGCTGTACCAGGTTGTACTAGGTTTGTACCGCGTTGTACCGTTCGAAGAATTTGTTTAACTCATTTGGTTTCCTAGAAATATTCAAATAACCAAAGTCGAGGAAAGTCGAGTCGTACTACTGAGAAAAAAAATTTACGAAATATAAAAATCTCTCTGCTGTACCGGTTTGTACTAGGTTTGTACCGCGTTGTGCCGTTCGAAGAAATTGTTGAACTCATATGGTTTCCGAGAAATATCCATATAACCAAAGTATGGAGTCGTACTACTGAGAAAAAAATTTGCGACAAATTAAAATCTCCCTGCTGTAGCAGTCTGTACTAGGTTTGTACTGCGTTGTACCGTTCGGAGAAATTGTTTAACTCTTTTGGTTTCCGAGAAATATCCATATAACCAGAGTCGAGGACTGTCGAGTCGTACAACCGAGAAAAAAAATTGCGAAAATTTAAAATCGCTCTGCTGTACCGGTTTATACTAGGTTTGTATCGCGTTGTGCCGTTCGAAGAAATTGTTTAACTCTTTTGGTTTCCGAGAAATATCCAAATAACCAAAGTCGAGGAAAGTCGAGTCGTACTACTGACAAAAAATAATTAGGAAAAATTAATATCGCTCTGCTGTACCGGTTTGTACTAGGTTTGTACCGCGTTGGGCCGTTCGAAGAAATTGTTGAACTCTTTTGGTTTCCGAGAAATATCCAAATAACCAAAGTATCGAGTCGTAATATTGGGAAAAAAAATTTGCGGAAAAATTAAATTCTCTCTGCTGTACCACTTTGTACTATGTTTGTATCGCGTTGTGCCGTTCGAAGAAATTGTTTAACTCTTTTGGTTTCCGAGAAATATCCATAAAACCAGAGTCGAGGACTGTCGAGTCGTACTACCGAGAAAAAAAATTTGCGAGAAATTAAAATCTCTCTGCTGTACCGATTTGTACTAGGTTTGTACCGCGTTGTACCGTTCGAAGAAATTGTTTAACTCATTTGGTTTCCTAGAAATATTCAAATAAACAAAGTCGAGGAAAGTCGAGTCGTACTACCGAGAAAAAAAATTTGCGAGAAATTAAAATCTCTCTGCTGTACCGATTTGTACTAGGTTTGTACCGCGTTGTACCGTTCGAAGAAATTGTTTAACTCATTTGGTTTCCTAGAAATATTCAAATAACCAAAGTCGAGAAAAGTCGAGTCGTACTACTGAGAAAAAATATTTACGAAAAATAACAATCTCTCTGTTGTACTAGTTTGTACTAGGTTTGTATCGCGTTGTGTCGTTCGAAGAAATTGTTTAACTCTTTTGGTTTCCGAGAAATATCCAAATAACCAAAGTCGAGGAAAGTCGAGTCGTACTACTGACAAAAAATAATTACGAAAAATTAATATCGCTCTGCTGTACCGGTTTGTACTAGGTTTGTACAGCGGTGTACCGTTCGAAGAAATTGTTTAACTATTTTGGTTTCCGAGAAATATCTAAATAATCAAAGTGTCGAGTCGTACTATTGAGAAAAAAAAATTTGCGAGAAAATTAAATTCTCCCTGCTGTACCAGGTTGTACTAGGTTTGTACCGCGTTGTACCGTTCGAAGAATTTGTTTAACTCATTTGGTTTCCTAGAAATATTCAAATAACCAAAGTCGAGGAAAGTCGAGTCGTACTACTGAGAAAAAAAATTTACGAAATATAAAAATCTCTTTGCTGTACCGGTTTGTACTAGGTTTGTACCGCGTTGTGCCGTTCGAAGAAATTGTTGAACTCTTATGGTTTCCGAGAAATATCCAAATAACCAAAGTATGGAGTCGTACTACTAAGAAAAAAATTTGCGACAAATTAAAATCTCCCTGCTGTAGCAGTCTGTACTAGGTTTGTACTGCGTTGTACCGTTCGAAGAAATGTTTAACTCTTTTGGTTTCCGAGAAATATCCAAATAACCAAAGTCGAGGAAAGTCGAGTCGTACTACTGACAAAAAATAATTACGAAAAATTAATATCGCTCTGCTGTACCGGTTTGTACTAGGTTTGTATCGCATTGTACCGTTCGAAGAAATTCTTTAACTCTTTTGGTTTCCGAGAAATAATCAAATAACCAAAGTCGAGGACTGTCGAGACGTACTACTGAGAAAAAAAATTTACGAAAATTTAAAATCGCTCTGCTGTACCGGTTTATACTAGGTTTGTACAGCGGTGTACCGTTCGATGAAATTGCTTAACTCTTTTGGTTTCCGAGAAATATCTAAATAATCAAATTATCGAGACGTACTGCTGTGAAAAAAATTTGCGAAAAAATTAAATTCTCCCTGCTGTACCAGTTTGTACTAGGTTTGTACCGTGTTGTGCCGTTCGAAGAAATTGTTTAACTCTTTTGGTTTTCGAGAAATATCCAAATAATCAAAGTATCGAGCCATACCACTGAGAAAAAAATTTGCGACAAATTAAAATCTCCCTGCTGTACCAGTTTGTACTAGGTTTGTACCGCGTTGTACCGATCGAAGAATTTGTTTAACTCATTTGGTTTCCGAGAAATATCCACATAATCAAAATATCGAGTCGTACCACTGTGTAAAAAAATTTGCGAAAAAATTAAATTCTCCCTGCTGTACCAGTTTGTACTAGGTTTGTACCGCGTTGTACCGTTCGAAGAAATTGTTTAACTCATTTGGTTTCCTAGAAATATTCAAATAACCAAAGTCGAGGACTGTCGAGTCGTACTACCGAGAAAAAAAATTTGCGAGAAATTAAAATCTCTCTGCTGTACCGATTTGTACTAGGTTTGTACCGCGTTGTACCGTTCGAAGAAATTGTTTAACTCATTTGGTTTCCTAGAAATATACAAATAACCAAAGTCGAGAAAAGTCGAGTCGTACTACTGAGAAAAAATATTTACGAAAAATAACAATCTCTCTGTTGTACTAGTTTGTACTAGGTTTGTATCGCGTTGTGTCGTTCGAAGAAATTGTTTAACTCTTTTGGTTTCCGAGAAATATCCAAATAACCAAAGTCGAGGAAAGTCGAGTCGTACTACTGACAAAAAATAATTACGAAAAATTAATATCGCTCTGCTGTACCGGTTTGTACTAGGTTTGTACAGCGGTGTACCGTTCGAAGAAATTGTTTAACTATTTTGGTTTCCGAGAAATATCTAAATAATCAAAGTGTCGAGTCGTACTATTGAGAAAAAAAAATTTGCGAGAAAATTAAATTCTCCCTGCTGTACCAGGTTGTACTAGGTTTGTACCGCGTTGTACCGTTCGAAGAATTTGTTTAACTCATTTGGTTTCCTAGAAATATTCAAATAACCAAAGTCGAGGAAAGTCGAGTCGTACTACTGAGAAAAAAAATTTACGAAATATAAAAATCTCTCTGCTGTACCGGTTTGTACTAGGTTTGTACCGCGTTGTGCCGTTCGAAGAAATTGTTGAACTCTTATGGTTTCCGAGAAATATCCAAATAACCAAAGTATGGAGTCGTACTACTAAGAAAAAAATTTGCGACAAATTAAAATCTCCCTGCTGTAGCAGTCTGTACTAGGTTTGTACTGCGTTGTACCGTTCGAAGAAATGTTTAACTCTTTTGGTTTCCGAGAAATATCCAAATAACCAAAGTCGAGGAAAGTCGAGTCGTACTACTGACAAAAAATAATTACGAAAAATTAATATCGCTCTGCTGTACCGGTTTGTACTAGGTTTGTATCGCGTTGTACCGTTCGAAGAAATTCTTTAACTCTTTTGGTTTCCGAGAAATAATCAAATAACCAAAGTCGAGGACTGTCGAGACGTACTACTGAGAAAAAAAATTTACGAAAATTTAAAATCGCTCTGCTGTACCGGTTTATACTAGGTTTGTACAGCGGTGTACCGTTCGATGAAATTGCTTAACTCTTTTGGTTTCCGAGAAATATCTAAATAATCAAATTATCGAGACGTACTGCTGTGAAAAAAATTTGCGAAAAAATTAAATTCTCCCTGCTGTACCAGTTTGTACTAGGTTTGTACCGTGTTGTGCCGTTCGAAGAAATTGTTTAACTCTTTTGGTTTTCGAGAAATATCCAAATAATCAAAGTATCGAGCCATACCACTGAGAAAAAAATTTGCGACAAATTAAAATCTCCCTGCTGTACCAGTTTGTACTAGGTTTGTACCGCGTTGTACCGATCGAAGAATTTGTTTAACTCATTTGGTTTCCGAGAAATATCCACATAATCAAAATATCGAGTCGTACCACTGTGTAAAAAAATTTGCGAAAAAATTAAATTCTCCCTGCTGAACCAGTTTGTACTAGGTTTGTACCGCGTTGTACCGTTCGAAGAAATTGTTTAACTCATTTGGTTTCCTAGAAATATTCAAATAACCAAAGTCGAGGACTGTCGAGTCGTACTACCGAGAAAAAAAATTTGCGAGAAATTAAAATCTCTCTGCTGTACCGATTTGTACTAGGTTTGTACCGCGTTGTACCGTTCGAAGAAATTGTTTAACTCATTTGGTTTCCTAGAAATATACAAATAACCAAAGTCGAGAAAAGTCGAGTCGTACTACTGAGAAAAAAAATTTACGAAATATAAAAATCTCTCTGCTGTACCGGTTTGTACTAGGTTTGTACCGCGTTGTGCCGTTCGAAGAAATTGTTGAACTCTTATGGTTTCCGAGAAATATCCAAATAACCAAAGTATGGAGTCGTACTACTAAGAAAAAAATTTGCGACAAATTAAAATCTCCCTGCTGTAGCAGTCTGTACTAGGTTTGTACTGCGTTGTACCGTTCGAAGAAATGTTTAACTCTTTTGGTTTCCGAGAAATATCCAAATAACCAAAGTCGAGGAAAGTCGAGTCGTACTACTGACAAAAAATAATTACGAAAAATTAATATCGCTCTGCTGTACCGGTTTGTACTAGGTTTGTACAGCGGTGTACCGTTCGAAGAAATTGTTTAAATATTTTGGTTTCCGAGAAATATCTAAATAATCAAAGTGTCGAGTCGTACTATTGAGAAAAAAAAATTTGCGAGAAAATTAAATTCTCCCTGCTGTACCAGGTTGTACTAGGTTTGTACCGCGTTGTACCGTTCGAAGAATTTGTTTAACTCATTTGGTTTCCTAGAAATATTCAAATAACCAAAGTCGAGGAAAGTCGAGTCGTACTACTGAGAAAAAAAATTTACGAAATATAAAAATCTCTCTGCTGTACCGGTTTGTACTAGGTTTGTACCGCGTTATGCCGTTCGAAGAAATTGTTGAACTCATATGGTTTCCGAGAAATATCCATATAACCAAAGTATGGAGTCGTACTACTGAGAAAAAAATTTGCGACAAATTAAAATCTCCCTGCTGTAGCAGTCTGTACTAGGTTTGTACTGCGTTGTACCGTTCGGAGAAATTGTTTAACTCTTTTGGTTTCCGAGAAATATCCATATAACCAGAGTCGAGGACTGTCGAGTCGTACAACCGAGAAAAAAAATTGCGAAAATTTAAAATCGCTCTGCTGTACCGGTTTATACTAGGTTTGTATCGCGTTGTGCCGTTCGAAGAAATTGTTTAACTCTTTTGGTTTCCGAGAAATATCCAAATAACCAAAGTCGAGGAAAGTCGAGTCGTACTACTGACAAAAAATAATTAGGAAAAATTAATATCGCTCTGCTGTACCGGTTTGTACTAGGTTTGTACCGCGTTGGGCCGTTCGAAGAAATTGTTGAACTCTTTTGGTTTCCGAGAAATATCCAAATAACCAAAGTATCGAGTCGTAATATTGGGAAAAAAAATTTGCGGAAAAATTAAATTCTCTCTGCTGTACCACTTTGTACTATGTTTGTATCGCGTTGTGCCGTTCGAAGAAATTGTTTAACTCTTTTGGTTTCCGAGAAATATCCATAAAACCAGAGTCGAGGACTGTCGAGTCGTACTACCGAGAAAAAAAATTTGCGAGAAATTAAAATCTCTCTGCTGTACCGATTTGTACTAGGTTTGTACCGCGTTGTACCGTTCGAAGAAATTGTTTAACTCATTTGGTTTCCTAGAAATATTCAAATAAACAAAGTCGAGGACTGTCGAGTCGTACTACCGAGAAAAAAAATTTGCGAGAAATTAAAATCTCTCTGCTGTACCGATTTGTACTAGGTTTGTACCGCGTTGTACCGTTCGAAGAAATTGTTTAACTCATTTGGTTTCCTAGAAATATTCAAATAACCAAAGTCGAGAAAAGTCGAGTCGTACTACTGAGAAAAAATATTTACGAAAAATAACAATCTCTCTGTTGTACTAGTTTGTACTAGGTTTGTATCGCGTTGTGTCGTTCGAAGAAATTGTTTAACTCTTTTGGTTTCCGAGAAATATCCAAATAACCAAAGTCGAGGAAAGTCGAGTCGTACTACTGACAAAAAATAATTACGAAAAATTAATATCGCTCTGCTGTACCGGTTTGTACTAGGTTTGTACAGCGGTGTACCGTTCGAAGAAATTGTTTAACTATTTTGGTTTCCGAGAAATATCTAAATAATCAAAGTGTCGAGTCGTACTATTGAGAAAAAAAAATTTGCGAGAAAATTAAATTCTCCCTGCTGTACCAGGTTGTACTAGGTTTGTACCGCGTTGTACCGTTCGAAGAATTTGTTTAACTCATTTGGTTTCCTAGAAATATTCAAATAACCAAAGTCGAGGAAAGTCGAGTCGTACTACTGAGAAAAAAAATTTACGAAATATAAAAATCTCTTTGCTGTACCGGTTTGTACTAGGTTTGTACCGCGTTGTGCCGTTCGAAGAAATTGTTGAACTCTTATGGTTTCCGAGAAATATCCAAATAACCAAAGTATGGAGTCGTACTACTAAGAAAAAAATTTGCGACAAATTAAAATCTCCCTGCTGTAGCAGTCTGTACTAGGTTTGTACTGCGTTGTACCGTTCGAAGAAATGTTTAACTCTTTTGGTTTCCGAGAAATATCCAAATAACCAAAGTCGAGGAAAGTCGAGTCGTACTACTGACAAAAAATAATTACGAAAAATTAATATCGCTCTGCTGTACCGGTTTGTACTAGGTTTGTATCGCATTGTACCGTTCGAAGAAATTCTTTAACTCTTTTGGTTTCCGAGAAATAATCAAATAACCAAAGTCGAGGACTGTCGAGACGTACTACTGAGAAAAAAAATTTACGAAAATTTAAAATCGCTCTGCTGTACCGGTTTATACTAGGTTTGTACAGCGGTGTACCGTTCGATGAAATTGCTTAACTCTTTTGGTTTCCGAGAAATATCTAAATAATCAAATTATCGAGACGTACTGCTGTGAAAAAAATTTGCGAAAAAATTAAATTCTCCCTGCTGTACCAGTTTGTACTAGGTTTGTACCGTGTTGTGCCGTTCGAAGAAATTGTTTAACTCTTTTGGTTTTCGAGAAATATCCAAATAATCAAAGTATCGAGCCATACCACTGAGAAAAAAATTTGCGACAAATTAAATTCTCCCTGCTGTACCAGTTTGTACTAGGTTTGTACCGCGTTGTACCGTTCGAAGAAATTGTTTATCTCATTTGGTTTCCTAGAAATATTCAAATAACCAAAGTCGAGGACTGTCGAGTCGTACTACCGAGAAAAAAAATTTGCGAGAAATTAAAATCTCTCTGCTGTACCGATTTGTACTAGGTTTGTACCGCGTTGTACCGTTCGAAGAAATTGTTTAACTCATTTGGTTTCCTAGAAATATACAAATAACCAAAGTCGAGAAAAGTCGAGTCGTACTACTGAGAAAAAATATTTACGAAAAATAACAATCTCTCTGTTGTACTAGTTTGTACTAGGTTTGTATCGCGTTGTGTCGTTCGAAGAAATTGTTTAACTCTTTTGGTTTCCGAGAAATATCCAAATAACCAAAGTCGAGGAAAGTCGAGTCGTACTACTGACAAAAAATAATTACGAAAAATTAATATCGCTCTGCTGTACCGGTTTGTACTAGGTTTGTACAGCGGTGTACCGTTCGAAGAAATTGTTTAACTATTTTGGTTTCCGAGAAATATCTCAATAATCAAAGTGTCGAGTCGTACTATTGAGAAAAAAAAATTTGCGAGAAAATTAAATTCTCCCTGCTGTACCAGGTTGTACTAGGTTTGTACCGCGTTGTACCGTTCGAAGAATTTGTTTAACTCATTTGGTTTCCTAGAAATATTCAAATAACCAAAGTCGAGGAAAGTCGAGTCGTACTACTGAGAAAAAAAATTTACGAAATATAAAAATCTCTCTGCTGTACCGGTTTGTACTAGGTTTGTACCGCGTTGTGCCGTTCGAAGAAATTGTTGAACTCTTATGGTTTCCGAGAAATATCCAAATAACCAAAGTATGGAGTCGTACTACTAAGAAAAAAATTTGCGACAAATTAAAATCTCCCTGCTGTAGCAGTCTGTACTAGGTTTGTACTGCGTTGTACCGTTCGAAGAAATGTTTAACTCTTTTGGTTTCCGAGAAATATCCAAATAACCAAAGTCGAGGAAAGTCGAGTCGTACTACTGACAAAAAATAATTACGAAAAATTAATATCGCTCTGCTGTACCGGTTTGTACTAGGTTTGTATCGCGTTGTACCGTTCGAAGAAATTCTTTAACTCTTTTGGTTTCCGAGAAATAATCAAATAACCAAAGTCGAGGACTGTCGAGACGTACTACTGAGAAAAAAAATTTACGAAAATTTAAAATCGCTCTGCTGTACCGGTTTATACTAGGTTTGTACAGCGGTGTACCGTTCGATGAAATTGCTTAACTCTTTTGGTTTCCGAGAAATATCTAAATAATCAAATTATCGAGACGTACTGCTGTGAAAAAAATTTGCGAAAAAATTAAATTCTCCCTGCTATACCAGTTTGTACTAGGTTTGTACCGTGTTGTGCCGTTCGAAGAAATTGTTTAACTCTTTTGGTTTCCGAGAAATATCCAAATAATCAAAGTATCGAGCCATACCACTGAGAAAAAAATTTGCGACAAATTAAAATCTCCCTGCTGTACCAGTTTGTACTAGGTTTGTACCGCGTTGTACCGTTCGAAGAATTTGTTTAACTCTTTTGGTTTCCGAGAAATATCCAAATAATCAAAGTATCGAGCCATACCACTGAGAAAAAATTTGCGACAAATTAAAATCTCCCTGCTGTACCAGTTTGTACTAGGTTTGTATCGCGTTGTGCCGTTCGAAGAAATTGTTTAACTCTTTTGGTTTCCGAGAAATTTCCAAATAACCAAAGTCGAGGAAAGTCGAGTCGTACTACTGACAAAAAATAATTACGAAAAATTAATATCGCTCTGCTGTACCGGTTTGTACTAGGTTTGTATCGCGTTGTACCGTTCGAAGAAATTCTTTAACTCATTTGGTTTCCCAGAAATATTCAAATAACCAAAGTCGAGGACTGTCGAGTCGTACTACCGAGAAAAAAAATTTGCGACAAATTAAAATCTCTCTGCTGTACCGGTTTGTACTAGGTTTGTACCGCGTTGAACCGTTCGAAGAAATGTTTAACTCTTTTGGTTTCCGAGAAATATCCAAATAATCAAAGTCCAAGACTGTCAAGTCGTACTACTGAGAAAACAAATTTACGAAAATTTAAAATCGCTCTGCTGTACCGGTATATACTAGGTTTGTACAGCGGTGTACCGTTCGAAGAAATTGCTTAACTCTTTTGGTTTCCGAGAAATATCTAAATAATCAAAGTGTCGAGTCGTACTATTGAGAAAAAAAAAATTGCGACAAATTAAATTCTCCCTGCTGTACCACGTTGTACTAGGTTTGTACTGCGTTGTACCGTTCGAAGAATTTGTTTAACTCAATTGGTTTCCTAGAAATATTCAAATAACCAAAGTCGAGGACTGTCGAGTCGTACTACCGAGAAAAAAAAATTACGAAAAATAAAAATCTCTCTGCTGTACTAGTTTGTACTAGGTTTGTATCGCGTTGTGCCGTTCGAAGAAATTGTTTAACTCTTTTCGTTTCCGAGAAATATCCAAATAACCAAAGTCGAGGAAAGTCGCGTCGTACTACTGAGAAAAAAATTTACGAAAAATAAAAATCTCTCTGCTGTACTAGTTTGTACTAGGTTTGTATCGCGTTGTGCCGTTCGAAGAAATTGTTTAACTCTTTTGGTTTCCGAGAAATATCCAAATAACCAAAGTCGAGGAAAGTCGAGTCGTACTACTGACAAAAAATAATTACGAAAAATAAAAGTCTCTCTGCTGTACCGGTTTGCACTAGGTTTGTATCGCGTTGTACCGTTCGAAGAAATTCTTTAACTCTTTTGGTTACCGAGAAATATCCACATAATCAAAATATCGAGTCGTACTACTGTGAAAAAAAATTTGCGAAAAAATTAAATTCTCCCTGCTGTACCAGTTTGTACTAGGTTTGTACCGCGTTGCACCGTTCGTAAAAATTGTTTAACTCATTTGGTTTTCTAGAAATATTCAAATAACCAAAGTCGAGAAAAGTCCAGTCGTACTACTGAGAAAAAATTTACGAAAAATAAAAATCTCTCTGCTGTACTAGTTTGTACTAGGTTTGTATCGCGTTGTGCCGTTCGAAGAAATTGTTTAACTCTTTTGGTTTCCGAGAAATATCCAAATAACCAAAGTCGAAGACTGTCGAGTCGTACTACTGAGAAAACAAATTTACGAAAATTTAAAATCTCCCTGCTGTACCAGTTTGTACTAGGTTTGTACCCCGTTGTACCGTTCGAAGAATTTGTTTCACTCATTTGGTTTCCGAGAAATATCCACATAATCAAAATATCGAGTCGTACTACTGTGAAAAAAAATTTGCGAAAAATTAAATTCTCCCTGCTGTACCAGTTTGTACTAGGTTTGTACCGCGTTGCACCCTTCGAAGAAATTGTTTACCTGTTTTGGTTTCCGAGAAATATCCGAATAACCAAAGTCGAGGACTGTCGAGGCGTACTACTGAGAAAAAAAATTTGCGACAAATTAAAATCTCTCTGCTGTACCGGTTTGTACTAGGTTTGTACCGCGTTGTACCGTTCGAAGAAATGTTTAACTCTTTTGGTTTCCGAGAAATATCCAAATAATCAAAGTCCAAGACTGTCAAGTCGTACTACTGAGAAAACAAATTTACGAAAATTTAAAATCGCTCTGCTGTACCGGTATATACTAGGTTTGTACAGCGGTGTACCGTTCGAAGAAATTGCTTAACTCTTTTGGTTTCCGAGAAATATCTAAATAATCAAAGTGTCGAGTCGTACTATTGAGAAAAAAAAATTTGCGACAAATTAAATTCTCCCTGCTGTACCACGTTGTACTAGGTTTGTACTGCGTTGTACCGTTCGAAGAATTTGTTTAACTCATTTGGTTTCCTAGAAATATTCAAATAACCAAAGTCGAGGACTGTCGAGTCGTACTACCGAGAAAAAAAATTTGCGAGAAATGAAAATCTCTCTGCTGTACCGGTTTGTACTAGGTTTGTACCGCGTTGCACCGTTCGAAGAAATTGTTTACCTGTTTTGGTTTCCGAGATATATCTAAATAATCAAAGTGTCGAGTCGTACTATTGAGAAAAACAAATTTGCGAAAAAATTAAATTCTCCCTGCTGTACCAGTTTGTACTAGGTTTGTACCGCGTTGTACCGTTCGAAGAAATTGTTTAACTCTTTTCGTTTCCGAGAAATATCCAAATAACCAAAGTCGAGGAAAGTCGAGTCGTACTACTGAGAAAAAAAAATTTCGAAAAATAAAAATCTCTCTGCTGTACTAGTTTGTACTAGGTTTGTATCGCGTTGTGCCGTTCGAAGAAATTGTTTAACTCTTTTCGTTTCCGAGAAATATCCAAATAATCAAAGTCCAAGTCTGTCAAGTCGTACTACTGAGAAAACAAATTTACGAAAATTTAAAATCGCTCTGCTGTACCGGTTTATACTAGGTTTGTACAGCGGTGTACCGTTCGAAAAATTTGTTTAACTCATTTGGTTTCCTAGAAATATTCAAATAACCAAAGTCGGAGACTGTCGAGTCGTACTATTGAGAAAACAAATTTACGAAAATTTAAAATCTCCCTGCTGTACCAGTTTGTACTACGTTTGTACCGCGTTGCACCGTTCGAAGAAATTGTTTACCTGTTTTGGTTTCCGAGAAATATCCAAATAACCAAAGTCGAGGACTGTCGAGGCGTACTACTGAGAAAAAAAATTTGCGACAAATTAAAATCTCTCTGCTGTACCGGTTTGTACTAGGTTTGTACCGCGTTGCACCGTTCGAAGAAATTGTTTACCTGTTTTGGTTTCCGAGAAATATCCAAATAATCAAAGTCGAAGACTGTCGAGTCGTACTATTGAGAAAAACAATTTACGAGAAATTAAAATCTCTCTGCTGTACCGGTTTGTACTAGGTTTGTACCGCGTTGTACCGTTCGAAGAAATTGTGTAACTCTTTTGGTTTCCGAGAAATATCCAAATAACCAAAGTCGAGGAAAGTCGAGTCGTACTACTGACAAAAAATAATTACGAAAAATTAATATCGCTCTGCTGTACCGGTTTGTACTAGGTTTGTATCGCGTTGTACCGTTCGAAGAAATTCTTTAACTCTTTTGGTTTCCGAGAAATAATCAAATAACCAAAGTCGAGGACTGTCGAGACGTACTACTGAGAAAAAAAATTTACGAAAATTTAAAATCGCTCTGCTGTACCGGTTTATACTAGGTTTGTACAGCGGTGTACCGTTCGATGAAATTGCTTAACTCTTTTGGTTTCCGAGAAATATCTAAATAATCAAATTATCGAGACGTACTGCTGTGAAAAAAATTTGCGAATAAATTAAATTCTCCCTGCTGTACCAGTTTGTACTAGGTTTGTACCGTGTTGTGCCGTTCGAAGAAATTGTTTAACTCTTTTGGTTTTCGAGAAATATCCAAATAATCAAAGTATCGAGACATACCACTGAGAAAAAAATTTGCGACAAATTAAAATCTCCCTGCTGTACCAGTTTGTACTAGGTTTGTACCGCGTTGTACCGATCGAAGAATTTGTTTAACTCATTTGGTTTCCGAGAAATATCCACATAATCAAAATATCGAGTCGTACCACTGTGTAAAAAAATTTGCGAAAAAATTAAATTCTCCCTGCTGTACCAGTTTGTACTAGGTTTGTACCGCGTTGTGCCGTTCGAAGAAATTGTTTAACTCTTTTGGTTTTCGAGAAATATCCAAATAATCAAAGTATCGAGCCATACCACTGAGAAAAAAATTTACGACAAATTAAAATCTCCCTGCTGTACCAGTTTGTACTAGGTTTGTACCGCGTTGTACCGATCGAAGAATTTGTTTAACTCATTTGGTTTCCTAGAAATAATCAAATAACCAAAATCGAGGACTGTCGAGTCGTACTACCGAGAAAAAAAATTTGCGAGAAATTAAAATCTCTCTGCTGTACCGATTTGTACTAGGTTTGTACCGCGTTGTACCGTTCGAAGAAATTGTTTAACTCATTTGGTTTCCTAGAAATATTCAAATAACCAAAGTCGAGGACTGTCGAGTCGTACTACCGAGAAAAAAAATTTGCGAGAAATTAAAATCTCTCTGCTGTACCGATTTGTACTAGGTTTGTACCGCGTTGTACCGTTCGAAGAAATTGTTTAACTCATTTGGTTTCCTAGAAATATACAAATAACCAAAGTCGAGAAAAGTCGAGTCGTACTACTGAGAAAAAATATTTACGAAAAATAACAATCTCTCTGTTGTACTAGTTTGTACTAGGTTTGTATCGCGTTGTGTCGTTCGAAGAAATTGTTTAACTCTTTTGGTTTCCGAGAAATATCCAAATAACCAAAGTCGAGGAAAGTCGAGTCGTGCTACTGACAAAAAATAATTACGAAAAATTAATATCGCTCTGCTGTACCGGTTTGTACTAGGTTTGTACAGCGGTGTAGCGTTCGAAGAAATTGTTTAACTATTTTGGTTTCCGATAAATATCTAAATAATCAAAGTGTCGAGTCGTACTATTGAGAAAAAAAAATTTGCGAAAAAATTAAATTCTCCCTGCTGTACCAGGTTGTACTAGGTTTGTACCGCGTTGTACCGTTCGAAGAATTTGTTTAACTCATTTGGTTTCCGAGAAATATTCAAATAACCAAAGTCGAGGAAAGTCGAGTCGTACTTCTGAGAAAAAAAATTTACGAAAAATAAAAATCTCTCTGCTGTACTAGTTTGTACTAGGTTTGTATCGCGTTGTGCCGTTCGGAGAAATTGTTTAACTCTTTTGGTTTCCGAGAAATATCCATATAACCAGAGTCGAGGACTGTCGAGTCGTACAACCGAGAAAAAAAATTGCGAGAAATTAAAATCTCTCTGCTGTACCGGTTTGTACTAGGATTGTACCGCGTTGCACCGTTCGAAGAAATTGTTTACCTGTTTTGGTTTCCGAGAAATATCCAAATAATCAAAGTCGAAGACTGTCGAGTCGTACTACTGAGAAAACAAATTTACGAAAATTTAAAATCGCTCTGCTGTACCGGTTTATACTAGGTTTGTATCGCGTTGTACCGTTCGAAGAAATTGTTTGACTGTTTTGGTTTCCGAGAAATATCCAAATAACCAAAGTATCGAGTCGTACTACTGTGAAAAAAAATTTGCGAAAAAATTAAAATCTCCCTACTGTACCAGTTTGTATTTGTTACGAGCCGGGGCTGCGGCAACGCGAGAGGCCGGCGAGAGGGGTATTTCCCCAGGAATACGGATATGAATTTGTTAGTTAGGTGCGCGGAAGAACCTGATGCGAAATCAGGGAGCCGCTAGGATTATTGACGGCGAGGACGAACCTGATGCGAAATCAGGGAGCCTCTAGGAATGGAGTCAGATACGGACGAACCTGATGCGTAATCAGGGAGCCGTAGGAGGGTGAAACGTCGTGAACGAACCCGATGCGAAATCGGGGAGTCACTAGGATAAAGTTCACAGACGAACCTGGTGCGAAACCAGGGAGCTGCTAGGAGGTTGGATTATTCACAGACGAACCTGATGCGAAATCAGGGAGCTGTTCGGAAGTAGGTAGATTTACAGACGAACCTGATGCGAAATCAGGGAGCTGTAGGATACGGACGAACCTAATGCGAAATCAGGGAGCCGTAGGAAGGGTTAGGTTTCGTGGACGAACCTGATGCGAAATCAGGGAGCCACTGGGTTGGTGAAGATGATTTGTTTTGGTAAAGAGGTGCGAACGAACCCAATGCTAAATCGGGGAGTCGCGGGAAATGTTAGTAATGCCTCGTAACTCTTAATTTGATACAACTCGAGCGGTAAAGTTGTATCTGTGGGTGAGTGCTACTAATATTATAAGGATCGCTTGGTAAAAGATAGGTTTAACGAAATCGACTCGATTTAGACGTGAACACCATAAGTATATTGAATAAACAATTAATACAAATGTAAGTGTCGCGATTAATAATTAAATAGAATGTGTATATGTTACCACTAATTGCACGGTGTTGACGCACTGGCGATGCGGGGCGTACGAGTGGATATTTCAAAGTTCCAAATAGAATATAAACCGAACTCGCGGATTCTACAAGATTAACTTTGATTCCGACAGAGACTTTAGTCTGATCGAACTGAATCTAACCAACTCTGTACGAGCGTGACACGACGTGACGTTACGCGTGACTCTATAGCTTTTAACCGACGAGGGTAGAAACCGAAGGGTTTATATAGTACCAAAAATGAGTGGGGATGTGTTAGGAATTTCCATATAAGGAAATCATTCGGGGTCGTCGTCGTGTCACTCCCGTTCTCACAGTCGCGATGCAGATGGTAGAGATCTTGACCTCCATTAGTGGGGGTTGATAAGCGGAAGGCTTTTAGGGCGTTTTCCCTTCGCAGACGCGAGCTCGAAAGACGGTTGAGAGCGACGTATGGGAAAATTCCACATACGTAACATCTCCCCCCTAAGACAAAACATCGCGATTCTCGTGATGCTTCTCAGGAGAAGGAAAAACGCCCTACAAATCCTTTCGTAAGTGAATGTGTGAAAGAAATTGTCGGGTGTAGTGTAATGTAATGTAGTGTACTTATCGCTAGATGTTGCGGGGTGTACGAATTGTAGTTATCGCTGGGCACTACGTAGCCGATCTGCAGCCAGTCCTTGATGAAGTCCAGTGATGGTTGTCCGGGTAGCCGTTCGAGCATCAGCGTGGCTGTGATGCCATCTGTTGTGTTCCCCATCAGCATCTCCGTACAGGTTGTTGTTTGTAGAGGCGGCGATTGGAAGGGTAGAGTGCCCCTCAGGTAGACTCTCACTGCTTGCCAAGGTATGTCTCGGTTGCAAGGTGATAATGACCATATTTGGGCATACGGTAGGCTTACCGTTGTGCCGAGGACGGAAAATAATTTAGATTATCTGAGGCTATATTCCGAATATTAGTCATGTGTGTTATTAATTCTACTAAGTAGTCTCCAAATGACTTTAATTTTTCGCCACTTGGAAAAGAGCTTGGTTCTCGAGCTGGCTTTCCGAAGATTAATTCGTATGGGGTGAAATTAGTTGCTTCATGAACGGATGTGTTGTAAGAGAACATTGCGAATGGTATCAATAAATCCCAGTCTTCATAACTATCCATGTAATGCTTGAGGTATTCGGTGAGGACGATGTGACTTCGTTCCACAGATCCATTGGTTTGTGGTCTATATCCCGAGGTTGTGATTTGTTTGATTTTAAATATTTCAGATAGATTGGTCATAAGTGTTCCGATGAAGCTAGTGCCCTTGTCCGTTAATATTGCGCGAGGTGTACCGTAAACTGCGATGAAATGTCTAGCGAAAGCATCTGCAATTGTAGCAGCTCGAATGTTGGGTATTGCTATGGCTACGCAATATTTCGTTAGATTATCTTGAATGGTGAGAATATGTCTGTTTCCACTGGGTGTAATTGGTAAAGGTCCTACTGTATCTAAGGAAATTTTGTCGAAGGCTCCTATAGGTGTGTCAGTTATCAACATCGGCTGTCGAGTTTTCGCTCGGACTAATTTCTGTTCTTGACAACTTTGGCATCTTCGGATGTAGTCTTGAATGTCGTTGCGCATTTGTGACCAATGGAATTTTGATCGAATGCGTTTGTAAGTCTTAGTTACTCCTTTATGTCCTCCAATTAAACTATCATGAGCCTCGCAGATGATGTGCTGTCTATCCTCTTCGGATGGTGTAGTGATGGTACAGTTGCATAGAATAATCTGCAAGCCTGTTCCTATGAAAACCTCTTCTAATATCTTGACGAATTCATTGGATGGTATTTTGTGAAGGTCCCCCGTAGCAGAAATTCGAAATGATTTAATCTGATTCTGATCTAAGGTGAGTCGACGAGTTTTCAGTCCGTTGAGCACATCTACTCTTTTAATATTATCAAAGAAATTGTCTGAGATTATTATACTGAAAGTTTTAAATAATCCATTGTCTGTAGTTATCACCTGTCCCTTTTTTGGTTGTGTTGCTAGAAGATTTGGTTTGTTAATCACTTCAGTGTCTAGTAATAATTTTCCAACGGGGTTTACTAAATTGCAGTCGGCAGAAATGAAGTGTACATAATGTCCTTCTTCAGCGGTAAAAGTATTTGAAGAAACGATAATTTCATGTGGTTGGTCTAGTGGGATCCCTTCCAGATCGTCAAGGTCGTTTGAATTCTCAGTGTCGGTAGTGACAAATGGGTAAGGGTCGAGCGTGCGGTCAAAGACCCTAGGTTGAGTTGACCTGCTGTCAGGTGTTTGTCCCACACTTGCTTCCGTTGTAGCTCCTGCTGGTAGCTGGTTTATTGAGGGTTGTAAAGGTTCTTCCATGACTTCCGATGATACTTGCGGGGTACTGAGTAAATCTAGTTGTACGTTCCTTGCATTTTCTATTACAGTATTTTCGAGCGGCTCCTCAAAGGATATCAAATTGTCAAAGACAGTCTGGTCCTTATCTAAAGGAATTATTTGAGTGGAGTTTGCTGCGGGCGAAAAACTGTTTATGGTTTCCTGGCGTTCATCTGGCATGGTTACCTCTTGAGATAAGCTGGGAAAAGATCGGTTCTTGTGTATTATTGGAGAATGTTGAACGTTCCCACGCGCGGTTTCTTCATCTGAGCTGCTGCTTGTCTCTCGATACTTGGGTCGAATTTCTCTATCTCGTCGTAACTGTCGTATGCGATGTCCGATGGTTTCGACGTTGGCGTCTGTTTTCGGTATCTGGGCTTTGAAGTCGGGGTCCTGGAGCTCTCGTGGAATAAGAGGTAGGCAGGCAGACGGAGGGTTGCGGGATAATGCGTCTGCGTTCTTATTCGTCTTTCCAGATTTATGGACAACCTGGTACTCGTATTCTAAAAGTCGGAGCTTCCACTTCATAAGTCTAGAAGTTGGATCCTTGACAGAATGTAACCAGACCAGTGGTCTGTGATCTGTAACGAGGGTAAATGGAGTTCCGTAAATGTAAGGCCTGAAGTATCTTACGGCGTAAACCATGGCCAAACATTCCTTTTCCGTAGCTGAATAATTCTTCTCAGGTTTATTTAGGCTGCGAGATGCGTAGGCAATCGGCAGGTCGTTTCCTATCTCTCCTTGACTGAGTACAGCTCCAATAGCGTAATCAGATGCATCTGTTGTTACAATGAAAGGTTTACTGAAATCTGGGTATTGCAATATGGGTTGTTGACAAAGTTCACTACGCAATTGCTTAAAACTCTGGTCTTGTTCTTCTGTCCATTTGAATTTGATACCTTTTCCTAGTAAATTGATTAAAGGCTTAGCTTTTGTGGTGAAATTAGGTACAAATCTTCGATAATATCCTACAAGTCCCAAGAATTGTTGAATGTTCTTCTGCGATGTGGGTGTTGGAAAATCTTGAACAGATTTTAATTTCCTAGGGTCAGGTCTTACTCCTTCCTTTGAAATAATGTGTCCAAGGTACGCCACTTCCTTTCGCAAGAATTGACATTTGTTGGTCTGGAGGGTTAATCCATGTTCTCGAAGGCGGTTCAACAACTTTTTGACTTTGATATTATGTTCCTGTAACGATGATGCGTAAATCACTATGTCATCCAGGTAGACAAAGAGGTCTGTTCCTTGAAGTCCAGTGAGTGCTTGATCCATCAGGCGTTGGAAGGTGGGTGGTGCATTCTTTAATCCGAAAGGCATTCGAGTGAATTCGTAGTGTCCATTTGGAGTAGTGAATGCTGTTTTTGCTCTATCTTTCGGATCCATCTCTATTTGATGAAATCCACTGGCAAGATCAAAGACTGAAAAATATTTAGCTCCTCCTAATCGATCTAATATCTCCGTGATTTGAGGTAATGGGTACTTATCGGAAATAGTTATATCGTTGAGGCCACGGAAATCTATTACCAGACGCGAACGCTTCACTCCGTTCTCATCTTCTTTCTTCGGTACGATCCATAAAGGTGAATTGTATGGAGATTTTGAAGGTGTAATTATACCATTTGATAATAACGCGCTGATTTGTTTTTGAATTTCCTTTTGATGTATGAGAGGATAACGATATTGTCTTGTGTTGATTGGAATATCGTTGGATGTATGGATTGAATGTTTAAAGTCGCGGGCCTTTCCGAGTTTATCTCCAGGAAGATAAAAACGATCGGGGAAATCTCTAACTAAATTGTTAACGAAATCTAGTTCCTCCTTGTTCAAATGTTTGGTATTTAAGGTTTCTAAAATTTTTTGTATCCTATCTTCGTTTGTTTTGAATTTTGACGGGTGTTCTACAGATGGGTGAAAATCTTCATCTGACGAACTGAAGATATCGAATGGCTCTAATGTTTGTGGTTCTATCTCTACGTCTAGGGGTACATCGCTGGTATTTGTTGCCATAACGTAACATTTTCCCTTATTATTTCTTACGACTGCTTCCCCTATGTAAAGATGTTCGAGGGTCTTGATACGTGGTAAATATCCTTCCTTCATCCTGGGGTTTGCTATTGTTATAGCAATCTGTTGCGACGTCCTAGGTTCGATACGATGTTTGGTCGACGTCAGTAGTACTTTTGTTTGAGGTATGTCTTGATAATTTGAAAAACGGAGAGGTCGGGTTGGTTTGTTCTTCAACACCAAAGTCTTATGATAATAGGAAATTTCGGCCTCTTCTTGTTTTAAAAATGGGCTTCCTATAAGTCCGTCTGCTTCTATTGCAAGCTTTTTTACTACATAGAAAAGTGCGGGAGCTTCGTGGATATGAAGAATTGTTGTTCCCAAAGTATGAATTGGATTAGTAGTAATTCCGGTTAATTCGATTTCTTCCCGAGAGTTTATCGCGGCTTTTTCTCCCAGGGCGTTAATGACTACTAAATTAACGGATGCTCCACCGTCGATTAAGAATTCTCCCGTTCCTGACTCCAGTTCTGGAACCTTGATGTTGATGCGTGGGGCAGGTGCTTCCTTGATGAGAGTTCCTCTTCGAAGCGGACTGTCCTTTGGCGAGCTTCCTTGTTTCCGCTCATCGTGTCGCCTATACGTTGAGCGCGATCGAAGTTTAAAGACTTGTTTGATTCGACGGATGAATCTCGCGAGTCTCGTCTATATCTCGAACTACGTGGTTGTTTCCTACAGGATTTTCCGTCATGTCCGGCTGTACCGCAATGCCAACAATATAAACTCGGCTTACGATCTTTATCGGGATTTTTTAAAATAGAATAATGTTTTTCTCCATCATCTGCGTACGATGAGTCGGAACGATAAGAAGGCGATTTCGAGGGGCTCCGGTGACGCAAAGTCCAGGCCGTCGTGCGTGTTCGTCCTTCTCGGTCCTCTTCAAAACCAGGCGTTCTTGTAAACCGATCCCTGTTCTGGTCGTATCTACTCGGAGAGTGTGGGTATGACACTTCACGGTCGTGCCGACGAGAATCTTCGGTGAAATGATCTCGGCGAGACCACCTAGAGGGTGATTCATTACGGGGCGACTGTCTCCGATTCCTTAATTTTCTGTCTATCTGTAGCACGGCGTCGTAAGCTTCTTCAAGTGTTTTAATGTCTTGACTCTGAGCCGACACTTTCCAAGAAATTCGATCCGGTAAACCATCAATGAAGTTTTCCTTAACGTCTTTTTCCATTTCTTTGACGAAATCTTCAGCGTGATCCAGATACCTTTCCCGAATAGCTCCGCGCGCACAATAAACGAGATGACTAGTCCTGTCGACGTACTGTCGCAGACTTTCTCCTTCGCGAATGCTTAATTTCGCGATTTCAACTTGAAAATATGACAAACTTCTTCCCGGCGCGAATCTCTTTTTCAAATGTTGAACTAATAACTTAACAGAGTCGAATTTATGCTCTAACGTGCACCTGCGTGCTGGACCGATCAGTTTCGTTAGAATTATTGCAAGATACTCGGCTTCCGTATCCTTAGGAATCAAAGTTAACCCGTCTTCCACATTTTGTACGAAGCGCGACAAGGTTGGACTTTCACCGTCGAATGTTGGAATTGACATAGTAATATTCTGTATACATGTCCGTTGCGTCAAGAGTGACATTGAGTTTGCAATTGAAACTGTCAGGTTCATTATGTCGTTAGAAGAAACATTCGCTTGTGCGGTTGCCATTTTAAAATAATTAAGTGACTTGACTAGAGAAAACTAGTATATAGTCGATAATAAATTACGAGTGATTTAACGTATTTAAAAACCCAAATTTTACAGCGATTCTAATGCAGTAGCATCCCACCGCTGTCACCAGTTCTGTTACGAGCCGGGGCTGCGGCAACGCGAGAGGCCGGCGAGAGGGGTATTTCCCCAGGAATACGGATATGAATTTGTTAGTTAGGTGCGCGGACGAACCTGATGCGAAATCAGGGAGCCGCTAGGATTATTGACGGCGAGGACGAACCTGATGCGAAATCATGGAGCCTCTAGGAATGGAGTCAGATACGGACGAACCTGATGCGTAATCAGGGAGCCGTAGGAGGGTGAAACGTCGTGAACGAACCCGATGCGAAATCGGGGAGTCACTAGGATAAAGTTCACAGACGAACCTGGTGCGAAACCAGGGAGCTGCTAGGAGGTTGGATTATTCACAGACGAACCTGATGCGAAATCAGGGAGCTGTTCGGAAGTAGGTAGATTTACAGACGAACCTGATGCGAAATCAGGGAGCTGTAGGATACGGACGAACCTGATGCGAAATCAGGGAGCCGTAGGAAGGGTTAGGTTTCGTGGACGAACCTGATGCGAAATCAGGGAGCCGTAGGAAGGGTTAGGTTTCGTGGACGAACCTGATGCGAAATCAGGGAGCCACTGGGTTGGTGAAGATGATTTGTTTTGGTAAAGAGGTGCGAACGAACCCAATGCTAAATCGGGGAGTCGCGGGAAATGTTAGTAATGCCTCGTAACTCTTAATTTGATACAACTCGAGCGGTAAAGTTGTATCTGTGGGTGAGTGCTACTAATATTATAAGGATCGCTTGGTAAAAGATAGGTTTAACGAAATCGACTCGATTTAGACGTGAACATCATAAGTATATTGAATAAACAATTAATACAAATGTAAGTGTCGCGATTAATAATTAAATAGAATGTGTATATGTTACCACTAATTGCACGGTGTTGACGCACTGGCGATGCGGGGCGTACGAGTGGATATTTTAAAGTTCCAAATAGAATATAAACCGAACTCGCGGATTCTACAAGATTAACTTTGATTCCGACAGAGACTTTAGTCTGATCGAACTGAATCTAACCAACTCTGTACGAGCGTGACACGACGTGACGTTACGCGTGACTCTATAGCTTTTAACCGACGAGGGTAGAAACCGAAGGGTTTATATAGTACCAAAAATGAGTGGGGATGTGTTAGGAATTTCCATATAAGGAAATCATTCGGGGTCGTCGTCGTGTCACTCCCGTTCTCACGGTCGCGATGCAGATGGTAGAGATCTTGACCTCCATTAGTGGGGGTTGATAAGCGGAAGGCTTTTAGGGCGTTTTCCCTTCGCAGACGCGAGCTCGAAAGACGGTTGAGAGCGACGTATGGGAAAATTCCACATACGTAACATATTAGAGAAATATCCACATAATCAAAATATCGAGTCGTACTACTGTGAAAAAAAATTTACGAAAAAATTAAATTCTCCCTGCTGTACTAGTTTGTACTAGGTTTGTACCGCGTTGTACCGTTCGAAGAATTTGTTTAACTCATTTGGTTTCCTAGAAATATTCAAATAACCAAAGTCGAGGACTGTGGAGTCGTACTACCGAGAAAAAAAATTTGCGAGAAATGAACATCGCTCTGCTGTACCGGTTTGTACTAGGTTTGTACCGCGTTGCACCGTTCGAAGAAATTGTTTTCCTGTTTTGGTTTCCGAGAAATATCCAAATAATCAAAGTCGAAGACTGTCGAGTCGTACTATTGAGAAAAAAAGTTACGAGAAATTAAAATCCCTCTATTGTACCGGTTTGTACTAGGTTTGTACCGCGTTGTACTGTTCGAAAAAATTCTTTAACTCTTTTGGTTTCCGAGAAATAATCAAATAACCAAAGTCGAGGAAAGTCGAGTCGTACTACTGAGAAAAAAAATTTACGAAAAATAAAAATCTTTCTGTTCCACTGGTTTGTACTAGGTTTGTACCGCGTTGCACCGTTCGAAGAAATTGTTTACCTGTTTTGGTTTCCGAGAAATATCAAAATAACCAAAGTATCGAGTCGTACTACTGTGAAAAAAAATTTGCGAAAAAATTAAATTCTCCCTGCTGTACCAGTTTGTACTAGGTTTGTACCGCGTTGCACCGTTCGAAGAAATTGTTTACCTGTTTTGGTTTACGAGAAATATCCAAATAACCAAAGTCGAGGACTGCCGAGGCGTACTACTGAGAAAAAAAATTTGCGACAAATTAAAATCTCTCTGCTGTACCAGTTTGTACTAGGTTTGTACCGCGTTGTGCCGTTCGAAGAAATTGTTGAACTCTTATGGTTTCCGAGAAATATCCAAATAACCAAAGTATGGAGTCGTACTACTGAGAAAAAAATTTGCGACAAATTAAAATCTCCCTGCTGTAGCAGTCTGTACTAGGTTTGTACTGCGTTGTACCGTTCGAAGAAATGTTTAACTCTTTTGGTTTCCGAGAAATATCCAAATAACCAAAGTCGAGGACTGTCGAGTCATACTATCAAGAAAAAAAATTTGCGAGAAATTAAAATCTCTCCGCTGTACCGGTTTGTACTAGGTTTGTACCGCGTTGCACCGTTCGAAGAAATTGTTTACCTGTTTTGGTTTCCGAGAAATATCCAAATAATCAAAGTGTCGAGTAATGCAGCTGTGAAAAAAAAATTTATGAAAAAAAAATATCTCTGCTGTACCGGTTTGTACTAGGTTTGTACAGCGGTGTACCGTTCGAAGAAATTCCTTAACTCTTTTGGTTTCCGAGAAATATCCAAATAATCAAAGTATCAAGACATACTGCTGTGAAAAAAAAATTTGCGAAAAATTAAAATCTCCCTACTGTACCAGTTTGTATTATGTTTGCACAGCGTTGTACCGTTCGAAGAAATGTTTAACTCTTTTGGTTTCCGATAAATATCCAAATAACCAAAGTCGAGGACTGTCGAGTCGTACTACCGAGAAAAAAAATTTGCGAGAAATTAAAATCTCTCTGCTGTACCGGTTTGTACTAGGTTTGTACCGCGTTGTGCCGTTCGAAGAAATTGTTTAACTCTTTTGGTTTCCGAGAAATATCCAAATAATCAAAGTATCGAGCCATACCACTGAGAAAAAAATTTGCGACAAATTAAAATCTCCCTGCTGTACCAGTTTGTACTAGGTTTATACCGCGTTGTACCGTTCGAAGAATTTGTTTAACTCATTTGGTTTCCTAGAAATACCCAAATAATCAATGTCGAAGACTGTCGAGTCGTACTATTGAGAAAACAAATTTACGAAAATTTAAAATCTCCCTGCTGTACCAGTTTGTACTATGTTTGTATCGCGTTGTGCCGTTCGGAGAAATTGTTTAACTCTTTTGGTTTCCGAGAAATATCCATATAACCAGAGTCGAGGACTGTCGAGTCGTACTACCGAGAAAAAAAAATTGCGAGAAATTAAAATCTTTCTGTTCCACTGGTTTGTACTAGGTTTGTACAGCGGTGTACCGTTCGAAGAAATTGTTTACCTGTTTTGGTTTCCGAGAAATATCCAAATAATCAAAGTCGAAGACTGTCGAGTCGTACTACTGAGAAAACAAATTTACGAAAATTTAAAATCGCTCTGCTGTACCGGTTTATACTAGGTTTGTATCGCGTTGTGCCGTTCGAAGAAATTGTTTAACTCTTTTGGTTTCCGAGATATATCCAAATAACCAAAGTCGAGGAAAGTCGAGTCGTACTACTGACAAAAAATAATTAGGAAAAATTAATATCGCTCTGCTGTACCGGTTTGTACTAGGTTTGTACCGCGTTGGGCCGTTCGAAGAAATTGTTGAACTCTTTTGGTTTCCGAGAAATATCCAAATAACCAAAGTATCGAGTCGTAATATTGAGAAAAAAAATTTGCGGAAAAATTAAATTCTCTCTGCTGTACCACTTTGTACTATGTTTGTATCGCGTTGTGCCGTTCGAAGAAATTGTTTAACTCTTTTGGTTTCCGAGAAATATCCATATAACCAGAGTCGAGGACTGTCGAGTCGTACTACTGAGAAAAAAAATTTACGATAAATAAAAATCTTTCTGTTCCACTGGTTTGTACTAGGTTTGTACAGCGGTGTACCGTTCGAAGAAATTGTTTAACTATTTTGGTTTCCGATAAATATCTAAATAATCAAAGTGTCGAGTCGTACTATTGAGAAAAAAAAATTTGCGAAAAAATTAAATTCTCCCTGCTGTACCAGGTTGTACTAGGTTTGTACCGCGTTGTACCGTTCGAAGAATTTGTTTAACTCATTTGGTTTCCGAGAAATATTCAAATAACCAAAGTCGAAGACTGTCGAGTCGTACTACTAAGAAAACAAATTTACGAAAATTTAAAATCGCTCTGCTGTACCGGTTTATACTAGGTTTGTACCGCGTTGTACCGTTCGAAAAAATTGTTTAACTCTTTTGGTTTCCGAGAAATATCCAAATAATCAAAGTCGAAGACTGTCGAGTCGTACTACTAAGAAAACAAATTTACGAAAATTTAAAATCGCTCTGCTGTACCGGTTTATACTAGGTATGTACCTCGTTGTACCGTTCGAAAAAATTGTTTAACTCTTTTGGTTTCCGAGAAATATCCATAAAACCAAAGTTCAGGAAAGTCGAGTCGTACTACTGAGAAAAAAATTTACGAAAAAAGAATCTCTCTGCTGTACCGGTTTGTACTAGGATTGTACCGCGTTGTACCGTTCGAAGAAATTGTTTGACTGTTTTGGTTTCCGAGAAATATCCAAATAACCAAAGTACCGAGTCGTACTACTGTGAAAAAAAATTTACGAAAAAATTAAATTCTCCCTGCTGTACTAGTTTGTACTAGGTTTGTACCGCGTTGTACCGTTCGAAGAATTTGTTTAACTCATTTGGTTTCCTAGAAATATTCAAATAACCAAAGTCGAGGACTGTCGAGTCGTACTACCGAGAAAAAAAATTTGCGAGAAATGAAAATCTCTCTGCTGTACCGGTTTGTACTAGGTTTGTACCGCGTTGCACCGTTCGAAGAAATTGTTTTCCTGTTTTGGTTTCCGAGAAATATCCAAATAATCAAAGTCGAAGACTGTCGAGTCGTACTATTGAGAAAAAAAGTTACGAGAAATTAAAATCCCTCTATTGTACCGGTTTGTACTAGGTTTGTACCGCGTTGTACCGTTCGAAAAAATTCTTTAACTCTTTTGGTTTCCGAGAAATAATCAAATAACCAAAGTCGAGGAAAGTCGAGTCGTACTACTGAGAAAAAAAATTTACGAAAAATAAAAATCTTTCTGTTCCACTGGTTTGTACTAGGTTTGTACCGCGTTGCACCGTTCGAAGAAATTGTTTACCTGTTTTGGTTTCCGAGAAATATCAAAATAACCAAAGTATCGAGTCGTACTACTGTGAAAAAAATTTGCGACAAATTAAAATCTCCCTGCTGTAGCAGTCTGTACTAGGTTTGTACTGCGTTGTACCGTTCGAAGAAATGTTTAACTCTTTTGGTTTCCGAGAAATATCCAAATAACCAAAGTCGAGGACTGTCGAGTCATACTATCGAGAAAAAAAATTTGCGAGAAATTAAAATCTCTCCGCTGTACCGGTTTGTACTAGGTTTGTACCGCGTTGCACCGTTCGAAGAAATTGTTTACCTGTTTTGGTTTCCGAGAAATATCCAAATAATCAAAGTGTCGAGTAATGCAGCTGTGAAAAAAAAATTTATGAAAAAAAAATATCTCTGCTGTACCGGTTTGTACTAGGTTTGTACAGCGGTGTACCGTTCGAAGAAATTGCTTAACTCTTTTGGTTTCCGAGAAATATCCAAATAATCAAAGTATCAAGACATACTGCTGTGAAAAAAAAATTTGCGAAAAATTAAAATCTCCCTAATGTACCAGTTTGTATTAGGTTTGCACAGCGTTGTACCGTTCGAAGAAATGTTTAACTCTTTTGGTTTCCGATAAATATCCAAATAACCAAAGTCGAGGACTGTCGAGTCGTACTATTGAGAAAAAAAGTTACGAGAAATTAAAATCCCTCTATTGTACCGGTTTGTACTAGGTTTGTACCGCGTTGTACCGTTCGAAAAAATTCTTTAACTCTTTTGGTTTCCGAGAAATAATCAAATAACCAAAGTCGAGGAAAGTCGAGTCGTACTACTGAGAAAAAAAATTTACGAGAAATTAAAATCTCCCTGCTGTACCACTTTGTACTATGTTTGTATCGCGTTGTGCCGTTCGGAGAAATTGTTTAACTCTTTTGGTTTCCGAGAAATATCCATATAACCAGAGTCGAGGACTGTCGAGTCGTACTACCGAGAAAAAAAAATTGCGAGAAATTAAAATCTTTCTGTTCCACTGGTTTGTACTAGGTTTGTACAGCGGTGTACCGTTCGAAGAAATTGTTTACCTGTTTTGGTTTCCGAGAAATATCCAAATAATCAAAGTCGAAGACTGTCGAGTCGTACTACTGAGAAAACAAATTTACGAAAATTTAAAATCGCTCTGCTGTACCGGTTTATACTAGGTTTGTATCGCGTTGTGCCGTTCGAAGAAATTGTTTAACTCTTTTGGTTTCCGAGAAATATCCAAATAACCAAAGTCGAGGAAAGTCGAGTCGTACTACTGACAAAAAATAATTAGGAAAAATTAATATCGCTCTGCTGTACCGGTTTGTACTAGGTTTGTACCGCGTTGGGCCGTTCGAAGAAATTGTTGAACTCTTTTGGTTTCCGAGAAATATCCAAATAACCAAAGTATCGAGTCGTAATATTGAGAAAAAAAATTTGCGGAAAAATTAAATTCTCTCTGCTGTACCACTTTGTACTATGTTTGTATCGCGTTGTGCCGTTCGAAGAAATTGTTTAACTCTTTTGGTTTCCGAGAAATATCCATAAAACCAGAGTCGAGGACTGTCGAGTCGTACTACTGAGAAAAAAAATTTGCAACAAATCAACAGACGCGGTCGCGTCTGGAAGCTAATTCCCCCTTCCCCTCTCCCCAGCCACCCCGAGCGACCACGTATCTATACACGAATGACAGCGAAATTGACAGGTCTCCGTAGCTATTTTGGTCTTTTTTTCTTGTCTTATGACATAGTCCCGCTGTTTTAACGTGATTAAGCGAATAATTATTTTTTTTCGAACCCATTTGTCGTTTTAGTTAATGCATCAAGCTGTTTTTCTAAAAGATAAAACAATTATGCAAAATTTTTATTTAGGAAAAGGACACTTTTTTTACGAGACAGTCAGTCCGCACGTAGGGCTTGTACTTGACGCCAGTGGATGTCGCCATTCTCGTTTTACTTCTCCAATTCACGCGGGTAGATGTCGCCTTTCGTAAGCTGAAGTTATCCGGAATGGTTTTGCTGAAAATGCGGTTGCGCAGTTTACAAAAAGAGGCAAAAAACCGCTGCGTTCGGTTCGCTAGTAAATGTCACCTAGCTGTCAATCAGTCACAACTTGCCTGTGTCAGTTATCAAAAGTTTTGAAATGTCACGAGTTTTTCCACCATATAGAACATTGAATTATTGTCTCAATCAATTAACAAGGTAAGTCGCTATATTATTTTTGTTATACAGTTACGGTCTATGTCCACTGATACTTAACGCATGACTTTCTTCTATCTTACGCCACTTTTATGAACTCTGGATGATTTTTTTGGTTAATTACTTGTTTATTAATTTTTGTAGAAAATGCGGGAGGCCGCCCTACTTGATGGTGAGTTTTATTAACAATAAGCTTGCAGAAGAATTAAATAATAAACAATTTTATATATACATTTATTCAAACTCATTTTTTCAAGACTCGAATGATGCCGACAGCGAACAAGGTACCTATAGAACGGCGGCGTTGCCACCACCACCACAGCAGCCGGTGACAAACGGTATTAATTCCTAATATTATTATTAATTAATATTTTTTATCTTTTAACAATATAATAAAAATTGTTGACTTTAGCTTATATCAGGGGGAGCCCAGGCCGGTTGGTTGTCGCTGATAGTCGCAACTACGTCGCTGCCCCCTCCCCCACCACCACCACCGCCACCACCACCACCGCCACCATCTCCACCACAGGGCCCGGCTACGCCACATGGTATTATTTCTTATATAACATTTTTAACTGCGCGTGCCAACAACGTATAAATTATTATAATAATATACTTGCTGACGTTTATTATTATTATTACTGATTACAGGAGGATACACGTCGAAGCGTTATAAGAGGAGCAGCTGGAGGCAGGGCGCCAAGTATCTTGAATAAAATATTTATTCGAGAGTGAGGAACCAGCGACTGCCAGCGACAGCCAACCGGCCTGGGCTCCCCTGATATAAGCTAAAGTCAACAATTTTTATTATATTGTTAAAAGATAAAAAATACTAATTAATAATAATATTAGGAATTAATACCGTTTGTTCCACGGCGCCGCCGCCGCCGCTGCCAGCCGTATCCACGGCGCCTCCGCCGCGGCCGCTGCCAGTCGTATATACGACGCCTCCGCCGCCGCCGCTGCCAGCCTTAAATACGCCGCCTCCGCCACGTCCACCGCATCAAAATATGCAGGACCCGGCCACGGCAGATGGTATTATTTCTTAATTATTTAATTAAATACCGTAAACTGAGGGAACATTGGCGGGTTTCTGAAACGTTTTGATATATAATGTAAATATTAATGTTTACATTTGCTTTAAGTATCCTGTCATAACATTGCATCTTTTGTGATTGTACTAAAAGTAACAAACTGCATAAAATTTGTGCCCTTTCGTTCTTTAATACAAGTTATAAATGTTAGTGTACCGGGGTAACATTGGCACATCATGTATATAGATAGCATTAACGGGTTATCTGAGATACGTAAACTTAAATTTGTTAATTTTATTTTATTTTTAATTTTATTTTTAACTTCTTAACTAGAACCAATTTGTAACATTGGCACATCATATAAATAGCATTAACAGTTTAAGTTTTACTAATCTGACGTAAAAGAACGTAATTCCAACGTATGCCAATGTTACCCCGTGCTACCAATGTTCCCCCAGTTCACGGTACCTTTTTATGTTTTTACAATATAATAAGAATTAGTCGGCTAACAAGGGGGCCGCATAGGTTATGTAATCGGTTCTGGAATGAGACTGGATGGACATTGTAGTGCACACCTGGTGTTAAAAAACCGTAAAGGGATTTTGCAAAATGGGTCTTCGTTTTCGAGAAATTTGAGTTCAAAGTTTTGCGGGCACATAGTATTTCAGTTGCGCAAACATTCTTAACAAGCAATGGTCATAGCTGCGATAATAAGGCGTTCAGCTCCGGTGCTGGAGGTCTTCGGTTTGATTCCTGGTGCGCACTTGATATTTTTTCTTTTTCTTTTTCTTATCGTAGTAATGCAATGGCTGCACCTAAAATTATTTTGCGCTGTAACGATGTTAATAATATATATTATTACAATAATACTGCACACAATGTACAAATATAATACAAGTGCAGATATAATATAAATATAATAAAACCGCAAATTATAATAACTGTTCATAGGGGGTGGGTTTCTCTTCGAAGGGACTTCCTTGCTTGGGCGACAGTAGAAATAGCTTGCAGTTTCTATTTTTCAAATATTACTTTAATTGTAAGTTTCCTCTGTATTTGCGGTTTTATGATATTTATATTATATCTGCACTTGTATTATATTTGTACATTGTGTGCAGTATTGTTGTAATAATATATATTATTAACATCGTTACAACGCAAAATAATTTTAGGTGCAGCCATTGCATTACTACGGTAAGAAAAAGAAAAAGAAAAAATATCAAGTGCGGCACCAGGAATCGATCGAACCGAAGACGTCCAGCACCGTAGCCGAACGCCTTATTATCGCAGCTACGACCATTACTTGTTAAGAATGTTTGCGCAACTGAAATACTATGTGTCCCGCAAAACTTTGAACTCAAATTTCTCGAAAACGAAGACCCATTTTGCAAAATCCCTTTACGGTTTTTTAACACTAGGTGTGCACTACAATGTCCACCCAGTCTCATTCCAGAACCGATTACATAACCTATGCGGCCCCCTTGTAAGCCTATATCAGGGGAGGCGAACATTTTTTCCTGGGCGTGTCAAAAATCTATAAATTAAAATCTATAAATTAATATAATATAATTGTTGACGTTTTTTTATTAATTACAGGATCATCATATGCAACCAAGCGCCATATGAGGAGCGACTGGAGGGTGCGGGCCCGCCAGGAGCGATGGTTTACTATTCAGGCGGTGCGGGCGCAGGCCTAAAGCCTGCGCGCACAAGCCACCACCCTGCAGCGGTTAGTGCAGGGTGACAGCCGTGGCCGTGGCCGAGGCCGTGGTCGTGGCAGCCGTGGCGGTCGGGGGGGGGGGGGGCAATAATAAATAATATATATATATATTTTTAATATCATTATTAATATTTATTTAATTACAATATTTATTTAATTACAATTAAACAAAAATTGAAATACACAAATTTTTAGCGTTTTTGGGCTTTCGTTTAATTTTGTCGTCAGTACATTTCTATGTTGATGCACCATCACGTATCATGCATAAAAATGAACCGCTTTGAGGATGAAGACCGTTATGAGATAGGGCACTTAGTAATTTATAACAAATTATGAAAAAAGTAATGAAATCCCCCCCCCCCCCCAAAAAAAAACATGACTCATGTATGAATGAAGCTAATTCCCTTTAAATCACGAAAAAAGTTCACATGCAAAGATTGTGAAATCATCTTTGCTAATTCTAATTGTACCCTTCATTCACGAAAAACATTAAAAAAGTTCTCACGCAAAGATTGTGAAATCAACTTTGCTAATTCCAATTGTATTCTCGTTCTCCGTTCGAACTCTGATTCTTCTGTCACTTTTTATACTTGACATTCCTTTATTGGCCACAAATCAATTCAGTGCTCAGATTTTCAGCTTCGGTTTTAAGGAATTAGCGGGCGTTGTATAAGAAAAAAACTATGAAGTCGACTTAAAACAAAATGTTTCATATTCTCCGCATCTCTCTTACAGCGTATTTTCATGGTCGCAATGGTGCGCACTGGGTGCGAATTTTCGCCAATAGGAAGCGAGAAATTTCACATTCAGTGCGCACTAGTGCAGCTTGTCAAATGTGCTATCAATGTATTACCGACTTTGATTCGTTTAAATTAGTCTCTACCAAGTTATTATTATTTTCCATCAGAAAACGATTTTTATACGACATTTTTAACAGAAGATGTCCCTCTTATACAACGCCCGCTAATTCCTTAAAACCGAAGCTGAAAATCTGAGCACTGAATTGATTTGTGGCCAATAAAGGAATGTCAAGTATAAAAAGTGACAGAAGAATCAGAGTTCGAACGGAGAACGAGAATACAATTAGAATTAGCAAAGTTGATTTCACAATCTTTGCGTGAGAACTTTTTTAATGTTTTTCGTGAATGAAGGGTACAATTAGAATTAGCAAAGATGATTTCACAATCTTTGCATGTGAACTTTTTTCGTGATTTAAAGGGAATTAGCTTCATTCATACATGAGTCATGTTTTTTTTGGGGGGGGGGGGGGGTTACAATCTCTCTGCTGTACCGGTTTGTACTAGGTTTGTACCGCGTTGTACCGTTCGAAGAAATGTTTAACTCTTTTGGTTTCCGAGAAATATCCAAATAATCAAAGTCGAAGACTGTCGAGTCGTACTACTAAGAAAACAAATTTACGAAAATTTAAAATCGCTCTGCTGTACCGGTTTATACTAGGTTTGTACCGCGTTGTACCGTTCGAAAAAATTGATTAACTCTTTTGGTTTCCGAGAAATATCCATAAAACCAAAGTTCAGGAAAGTCGAGTCGTACTACTGAGAAAAAAATTTACGAAAAAAGAATCTCTCTGCTGTACCGGTTTGTACTAGGATTGTACCGCGTTGTACCGTTCGAAGAAATTGTTTGACTGTTTTGGTTTCCGAGAAATATCCAAATAACCAAAGTATCGAGTCGTACTACTGTGAAAAAAAATTTGCGAAAAAATTAAATTCTCCCTGCTGTACCAGTTTGTACTAGGTTTGTACCGCGTTGCACCGTTCGAAGAAATTGTTTACCTGTTTTGGTTTACGAGAAATATCCAAATAACCAAAGTCGAGGACTGTCGAGGCGTACTACTGAGAAAAAAAATTTGCGACAAATTAAAATCTCTCTGCTGTACCGGTTTGTACTAGGTTTGTACCGCGTTGTACCGTTCGAAGAAATGTTTAACTCTTTTGGTTTCCGAGAAATATCCAAATAATCAAAGTCCAAGACTGTCAAGTCGTACTACTGAGAAAACAAATTTACGAAAATTTAAAATCGCTCTGCTGTACCGGTATATACTAGGTTTGTACAGCGGTGTACCGTTCGAAGAAATTGCTTAACTCTTTTGGTTTCCGAGAAATATCTAAATAATCAAAGTGTCGAGTCGTACTATTGAGAAAAAAAAATTTGCGAAAAAATTAAATTCTCCCTGCTGTACCACGTTGTACTAGGTTTGTACTGCGTTGTAGCGTTCGAAGAATTTGTTTAACTCAATTGGTTTCCTAGAAATATTGAAATAACCAAAGTCGAGGACTGTCGAGTCGTACTACCGAGAAAAAAAATTTGCGAGAAATTAAAATCTCTCTGCTGTACCGGTTTGTACTAGGTTTGTACAGCGGTGTACCGTTCGAAGAAATTGTTTAGCTCTTTTGGTTTCCGAGAAATATCTAAATAATCAAAGTGTCGAGTCGTACTATTGAGAAAAAAAATTTGCGAAAAAATTAAATTCTCCCTGCTGTACCAGTTTGTACTAGGTTTGTACCGCGTTGTACCGTTCGAAGAATTTGTTTAACTCAATTGGTTTCCTAGAAATATTGAAATAACCAAAGTCGAGGACTGTCGAGTCGTACTACCGAGAAAAAAAATTTGCGAGAAATTAAAATCTCTCTCCTGTACCGGTTTGTACTAGGTTTGTACAGCGGTGTACCGTTCGAAGAAATTGTTTAGCTCTTTTGGTTTCCGAGAAATATCTAAATAATCAAAGTGTCGAGTCGTACTATTGAGAAAAAAAATTTGCGAAAAAATTACATTCTCCCTGCTGTACCAGTTTGTACTAGGTTTGTACCGCGTTGTACCGTTCGAAGAAATTGTTTAACTCATTTGGTTTCCTAGAAATATTCAAATAACCAAAGTCGAGGAAAGTCGAGTCGCACTACTGACAAAAAATAATTACGAAAAATTAATATCGCTCTGCTGTACCGGTTTGTACTAGGTTTGTACCGCGTTCTGCCGTTCGAAGAAATTGTTGAAATCTTTTGGTTTCCGAGAAATATCCAAATAACCAAAGTATCGAGTCGAAATATTGAGAAAAATAAATTTGAGAAAAAATTAAATTCTCCCTGCTGTACCAGTTTGTACTAGGTTTGTACCGCGTTGTACCGTTCGAAGAAATTGTTTAACTCATTTGGTTTCCTAGAAATATTCAAATAACCAAAGTCGAGGAAAGTCGAGTCGTACTACTTGTTACGCGTTACATTATTATCAAGTTTACGTATGTATCATTATTTATAGGCTAGCTTTTACCATTCTTTTAAATAGTATAAGACTGTATATAAAAGGTCTAGGTTTTCCCACTTAGCTTGGGAAAGAGCACGAAGGAAAGTAATCCTTCGATTTACGAGCCTGCCTGGCTTACGTTGGGTCTGATGACTGTATTCGCCAGACACTTGGGACCGTTGGAGGGTCGCGTGTGTCGTAAAGCCACAAGGACCTTCTTTGACTCGACTCCGGCGGTCTCGGGGTTCGGTGAGATTGACCAGACGTCCTGTGCTATCTTTTGGACGCCTCGAACGATGTCACGGACACGGCTGTTTAACCGTAAATTACTTTACGTAAACTTAGGAGTTCCGGAGTTTTCCCTCTCTGTGGGGCTGGATGGGCCGTACCTTTGGCGATACTGTGACCAATAAGAAGTCTGCTAATTGTCTGGCCCATCAAGGAATCAGCCTGGGAGGGAGGACATGTACTGGGGAAGAAGCAGTGACTTCATGGAGAGAAAGGGTAGAAGAAAAAACTATCTGACCAAGTCACGGTCTCCTCCGGAGTGAGGATACATAGTTAGACCACTGCAAAGTTTCGCAGTATCATTTGTAACACTCATTATTTCCTGGATGTAACCTATTTCTTGTTATACAATATATTCAGTCAATTGTTTTGTTACATGCAATTTATCAATTATTTACCCTTACCACAGTAACGCGTCGTATAGGGTATCGCGTCTTTCTTAGTGTCGGAATTACCGTAGCGGGACTTTACGACTCCCGTTGACCCGTCTTCAAGTCAGTCGGGCTCATTAAGATTTCGCGAATAAACACTACTGAGAAAAAAAATTTACGAAATATAAAAATCTCTCTGCTGTACCGGTTTGTACTAGGTTTGTACCGCGTTGTGCCGTTCGAAGAAATTGTTGATGTTACGTGCCGGTTACATTTTTCCAAATTCATTTCTAAATTCTACTAATTTTTATAGTCATTTCGCAGATGTTCTCTATTGATCCAACCGCTTAGCGTGTTATGGGAATTTCCCTCGATCAGTTGTCAATGATCTGATATAGTATAATAACCGATTTATGATTGTTACGCCACTGCATTACTTCCATAAGAAAACCTTTCATCAGCATCAACGTTCTTGGAACGCCGGATGCGATAACATTCAAAACCCTAAGCACTGCGAAGCTGGGAACGGTGCGGGGTGACGACGGTTGGGCCCGTGTGTACGAAATGCATGCTCAGCAATTTGACTCTCTTTGTTCATAGTCCCAAGTGCTCGGGGCTGCCCTGCGAACGCTCGACACAGTCGGCTGTTAAGTCGCATAGTGCGTGGTCGATCTGTCCGAGGGACGTTACTATTCGATAAAATAGTTTTGAGCCGGAGTTCCCGATTATCACATAGTGCGTGGAAGGACTCAGTCCCCGTAGAGACTTGTATATTCTTGCGTTTTTCAACAATACTTTTGCGTTTATATATTATTTGTTTTAACACCGTTTTATTTAGCCAAATATTAATATTCTCGCGCTTAATTATAATATATAGTGAACTATTTTGACAATCGTGTGTGTTGTGCGACACTCCTGCGCTTCACCATCTTAGACGCAGGACCCTCCAGGTCGTACAGAGCCAGAGCCAGAGAGAGAGAGAGAGAGAGAGAGAGAGAGAGAGAGAGAGAGAGAACTTGAAAGTAAGCCGCAGTACAAATTAACAATCTCTTGTACTGAGTTGGTGAGTGATTCGATCTGTCATGATATTGTACGGAGGCAGCAGCTGATTCAACCACTTAGTGGGTTATGGGTTTTCCCTCAATTAGCTGCTACTTTCCCTTCGGCGTGTGACGCGTTTTAAAAATTGGCTTGTTTCGCGTAATGTAAATTATAACCAAATTAATTATACAAATAACTTGAGCGAATGTACAAAATTAACAACAATAGACACGATTATTGATCTAACCACTTAGTGGGTTATGGGGTTTCCCTCGATCAATTATTGTTGATCCGTTATTTGTTCACCATACAACGTTGTCGTTCACATTCAATTCCGACTGAATTGAATCCTTATAACCAGGCGTAGAATTTTACACATCGTAATTGGACTTTTAATACATTATATTTGCATAACACAAATCCATGTAATCTTCCCAATTTTTGTACCACCCTTCTAAAATTTTCCTTTTGCTTATTATTTGTAATACATGGTAATATTTTACTTAAATCCGTCTCATTTTGTTTCGAACCACCTTCACCAAAGTACCACATCCCGATTGGACAACCTGTGTAGGTTGTAGACAAAAGCCGCGCCCCAAAATAATCCTGATTTTTGCGTATGTCAAAATTATAAAATCACCTCAACCGCTCGGTCTCTTTTAAAATTAACACCCTCACGTAACAGCTAAACTGGTGTCAGAAGTGGGATACTGCTTTTGTCAAAACCCGTCCGTTGTGGTATTTTCTGAGACGTTCGAGATAAAAGAGTGCCTATGTAATTTGTATATGTGATTTAATTGGTATGCTTTACATTTTTGTTTCTTTTGTGTCTTGAATGTTTTAGGAAATCCGTGATATCGCCTTCTAATTTATTTTCAGCTTATTTATATATTTTGTGTATATTCTCTGAACTAATTTGAAAATGGCTAGTCCCAACGAAACCGGTAGTGCGTCGGGAAACGCGTCCGCGAATTTATCAGTAACGAACGCAATGATGACGTCTATGGCGGAATGCTTTGCATTGCAACACGGGACGCTGAATATTCCTTTCTTTAACGGGAGAAACATACCTCTGAAAGATTTTTTACAAGATGTGCAAAACGGTGCAGTTTTCGTACCACCTGCATCGGAAGGCCCGTTCGTTAAGGCAGTCCTAGGAAAATTACAAGGAGCTGCGCGCGATAGTACTTTCGGAAAAACTTTTAATACCGTAAATGAATTAATTAAACATTTGAAAACTAGATTTGCTCCCGGGAAAGATTATCCATATTACCATCATGAAATTGAAAATATCCGTATGCGCAGAAACGAAACCGTAAATGTAGGATAAAAATATAGATATTTATTTAAAAGAATATTATGATATATAAATGAGGAACAATGACATTAAGAAAAGACGTGTTGTTCTCGCGTCGTACGTCCAACAACACCGTTCGCCTCGCTCGTCGCGATCGGCCCTCTCTCCTCTCGGCAACCGCGGCAACGCAGCGCTCTTCGCACTCTCTCTCCTACGCACTCTCGCTTCATCACGCACTCTTCGCACGACGGATCGCCTCGTCTCTACGACGTAGCACTTAAATACTTAAAAATACCACATAAATGATTTCTATGATCGACTTAATATTTTGATTAGCGGTGCGCGACTCGCGCTGGAGGACTCGTATGGCGAGGACGCGGATAAGATGTTGCGCCCGATAAAGGAGTGCGCGCTAGAAGCATTTATTCGGGGCTTGCCTGACGAGATAGCCAGGGCCGTAGACGCTCGTGATCCAAAAACTTTAGAAGACGCGGTAAAGCATGCGACGCGAGTCGAGACGCGAATGAGGTCTGGAATAATACCGACCGGAGATACAAATAGACTGTTTCTTTCACGACAAGAGGATTCTCGTTTAAATTCCCGTCCAGATTCCCCTATTCAAAGTAATTCGCGCCAGAGTTTATTCACTTATCGCGATTCGCGAAATCAAAATTTTGGAGATTCTCGTTCGCGAAGTCCGAGTCTAAACGCGACAGGAAATTCGGATTATTCAAAATTCCCGACAGGGATTCTTAAATCACCGCGAAGTAATACGGAACCGAGTAGATATCCCGAACATGGGTATCCTGCCTATCCCCCGTATTCTTATATGCCTTATCCACCTTTTTATCAAATGCCCTATCAACCATATTATTTACCGTATCCACAGGATCCGCGTTTTCCGTTAAATTCACCGTACGCACAACCTCCGAGGGCTCCACAATTGGCACGGAGCACGAGTCCAATTCCCCAGTCGACGCAAGTCACAACTAAAAATTCAAATTTTCAAAATAGTTTCCGAAATTCAAATCCCGATTCGCGGAATTCCGTAGGATTTCGTGAGTCCAGGCCGTATTCGCCAAACCAAAATTCTTCGTATTTGACAAATCAAAATCGATCGGATTCACCGAGTCAAAATTCTGTGGAGTTATTTTTATTAATAAATAAAGTTCCTATATACATATGTAACTAGTTTTAAGTTGGTATGACTGGGGAACGGAAGGAAGAGGGGTTGGTCGAGCGAAACGAGGGAGAGTGAACATGAGGGCATTGTAATATATATATTTTTCTATAATTACATTTAATACATACTCTAACAAAAAGTGTGAAGTTATTGAAGAGACCCAACCACTATAGTTTTTCCTCCACAAATGGTAGCAGAGCGTGGTTACATAGTTTTTTTTCTTAACTAAAGAGTGTTTTGTGTGAGGATACTGGTCATAACCTAAAAAGAACACGTGTTGCGACCATGGCGGATCATTGGAATATAAGTGCGGTAGAACCACTGGACGACACAAACTACTTCCTGTGGCGAGAAAAGATAGAAGGGATACTGCGATCCAAAAAGCTATGGAAGAAAGTTATTGGAGTCAAACCACCGGAAAAACCAGAAGAGAATGAAGAAAATTATAATACCAAATATAAAGTGTGGAACGAATGGGATGATGACAATTATGCTGCCAGGACAATTATTCTCAACACGATGACTAAAGCACAACTGTTAAGATATAGTCAGGAAAGGAACGCAGATAAATTATGGTATTTAATAAAGAACAATATGGCAGCTGAAACCGAGCAACTGAGAGCCAGATCCTTAAGTGAGTTGTCGAACCTACGTATGAAAAAGGAGGAAAGTGTGGATACTTATATAAATAGAGCTGAGGCCCTTAAAAATCAATGTGTGCAGTTAGGTAAGCCTATTGAAGAATATGAACTAAGAATGTATGTTTTAAAGGGTTTGAAATCTGAGTTCGATCAAAATGTAAGAGTGTTAGAGTGCCAGAGAGATGTCAGCATCAACGATATTAGGTATACGCTGAAACAGGAAGAGCTGCGAAGAGAGAAGAGAAAAGAAGACAAAACTGTCAGAGAAAATGAAAATGTAAGAGAGGTAAGAGAAAGAACAAAAAGTGGAATATATTGCTACAACTGTGGAAAGAAAGGTCACATGGCAGACGAGTGTTATAGTAAAAAAAGGTGTTTTAACTGTCAAGGGTATGATCACATTGCAGCAGAATGTAAAAAGCCAAGAGGATTTGGATCAACACGAGGAAGAGGGCATCGAGGGAATCATCGAGGACATGGAAGAGGAAGAGGCAATGGAAATGGTCGTGGAAGAGGAGAAACGATGATGCAGACAAACGAAGAGATGGTGGCAACGACAAGTGAGGAAACCTGTGTAAAAAGGGTGTTAGAACAAAATCATAAACAGATTGATAACCAAAGAGATGGAGACACTGAATGGCTATTAGATTCTGGCACAACAAGCCATATGACAAGCAATGCAAAAATCTTTGACATGATAAATCAAGACAGAAGAGAGATAACCTTGGCGGACAAAGAAGGACGAAAGCTGATTTCTGATGGAATAGGAGAAGTTTTAATAAAACAGAAAGAAATTCACAACAGAGTCCGATTGAAAAATGTGTTGTGTGTTCCCGATTTGAACACAAATCTATTATCGGTGGCGAAGTTTACCGATTATGGATATAAAGTGGAATTTGATAAAAAAGGTGCACTGATATATAAGAAAAAGGGGGAAATACAAATGACAGCTGTGCGTGTAGGTAACGCTTATTATGTAAAATCAGATATAATGAGTGACGAACAAGTGTCAACGTTGAAAGAAGATGACATTTGGCACAGAAGACTCGGGCATGCAAACAGAAGAATCGTAGAAGAGATGAAAAATGAGGACCTGGTTATAGGGATGAAAGAATCAGACAAGATGAACGTACAATGTGAGTCGTGTATTGAGGGAAAGGCGTGTAGGAAAGTTCATCAAAGAATTGGAGACAGAAGAGCCAATGAATTAATGGAACTGTGGCACATGGACCTAATAGGGCCTATAAAGCCATCGACAAGAGGAAAAAAGAAATATATCTTCACAATAATCGATGATTACTCGAGAGTTATCTTTGTATCATTGTTACAAGAAAAGAGTGAAGCATCAAATGTACTAAAGAAATTAATTATATTAAAAGAAAATGAGACTGGGATGAATTTGAAGGGAATTCGATCTGATAATGGTGGAGAGTTCATTGGAAAAAACCTGAGAGGCTGGTTCGAATGGAAAGGCATTAGACATGAATTAACTCCGGCGAGAACGCCACAATGCAACGGAGTTGCAGAAAGAGGGAATAGAACGATAATAGAGATGACAAGAGCTATGCTTTCAGATTCCATGATGCCAATGGATTTTTGGGGAGAGGCTGTGTACACAACAGTACATATCAGAAATAGGATCAAATCAAGTGTGCATGGAAAAACACCATACGAAGTGTGGTATGGAAGAAAACCAAACATCAAATACATGAAAAGGTTTGGTTGTGTCGCATATATGCTAAATAAGGATGGGTCTAGAAAAAAATTCGAGCCAAAAACCACTAAAGGAATATTTGTGGGATATGCTGCTAATAATACGTATAGAATATATATTCCACAGAAAGGAAGAATACAGAGTGACTGTGATGTGAAATTCGATGAAAGTAGAAATGGGATAGAATTATTAAACAGTGAAGAAAGAGGGGAGTGTAAAAGCGAGGATGGTCTAGTAATAGTAGGATTAGATAGTGAGAACAAAGACAAAGAAACTGAACTTAATGTAGAAAGGGAAGAAAATGTTGAAGAAATGAGTGAAGCAGACGACAGCGATTATGTAGACGCAATTGAGAACGATTCTATTGAAGAAAATGACACCCACAGTGAAGATGGAAATGAATTTGAAAGCAACGAAATTCATGAACAGGAAATAGAGATAAAAAGAAGAGGACGACCAAGAGGAACAACTACCGCAGTGATGCAACAACGAAGATCTCAAGCACAAGAGGAAGAAGAACAACAGGCTGATGAAATAAAACTTAGAAGATCTGAGAGGATAAAAGACAAGAATTTAGCAATGCTAATAATTGATGAAGAAATACCAAAGACTGTGCAACAAGCCAAAGAGTCAGAAAACTGGAGCAAGTGGAAACTGGCAATGGATGAAGAGATGAAGTCAATGGAAGAACATAAAGTATGGGAAATTATACCACGCCCAAAGGATAAGAAAACAATTAATTGTAAATGGATTTTTAACATAAAAGAAGATCCTAGCACAAGGGAGCGACGATACAAAGCACGTCTGGTGGCTATAGGGTGTGGACAGCGTCCAGGATTCGACTACGATGAGACGTTTGCCCCGGTTATCCGTACAGAAACGATCAGATTACTTTTTAGTATGAGCGCGGAAAAGAAGAGGAAGGTGCAAATTTACGATGTAAAAACTGCGTTTCTACATGGAATCTTAGAAGAGGAGATTTTAATGGAGTCACCGAAGGGATATGAAAGAAATGAAGGCAAAGTATGTAGATTAAAAAGGAGTATCTATGGACTCAAACAAGCAGGAAGGTGTTGGAACGAGTACATGACGGAGGTTTTTATAAACAATGGGCTATGTCAGTCATGCGAGGATCCATGTTTATTTTATAAAAAAGAAGGAAATGAATTATTATATTGCGGTGTTCATGTAGACGACATAATAGTTGTATCAAGTAACAACGAAATTGAAGAAAAGTACATGAAAAAATTAGCAAGGGAGATGGATATAAAAAGCCTAGGTGAAGCAAAATATATACTGGGACTTCAAATTGAGCAAGAGAAAGGGTGTATACGTGTACATCAAGAAGATTATATCAATAAGGTGCTAGAAATGTACGGGATGCGGGAGTGCAATACATCTTCAAGTCCAATGGATGTAAACGTGAAAATGGATAACTATGAAACAAGCGGACGATGCATAAAGGAGGAATATCAAGAGCTCATGGGGAGACTTATGTTTTTGAGTGTGCATTCAAGACCAGACATTACATATGCACTCAGCTGTTTATCGCAGTTTAATAATGATCCTAGAGAGATACACATGACAGGATTAAAAAGAGTGATGAGATATTTAAGAGGGACAATACACTATCGACTGACATTTGGAAACAAAAATTCAGGTGAGGGGATAGTGTGCGAAACTGATGCATCTTGGGATAAGACAAAAGACGCAAAATCTTTTTCGGGAATGTTAATATACAGAAACAGTGATTTGATTCTTTGGAGGAGTAAGAAACAGAAAATAGTAGCATTGTCATCAACAGAAAGCGAACTAGAGGCGATGATGGAAGGAGTAAAAGAAGTAGTATGGACTGATAGATTGTTAAAAGAAATAGGAGATGGAAAAAAATTAAAACGAGAGATTAGATGTGATAGTTTGAATGTTGTTAAATTAGCAAATGGGGGTAATTTTAAGACTAAGTCGAAATTGCTGAATCGGAGATGTCACTTTATTAGGGAAGAAGTAAAAAAGGAGGACATACAAATATTTCATGTTCCAAGTAAGAGAATGAGGGCAGATTGTCTAACCAAAGCTTTAAGTGGGCCAAATCTATTTAAAAACGTAAGGGATTTCTTAGATACTGGTGATTAATAAAAACAAGAGGGCGGATTGTGGAGTTATTTTTATTAATAAATAAAGTTCCTATATACATATGTAACTAGTTTTAAGTTGGTATGACTGGGGAACGGAAGGAAGAGGGGTTGGTCGAGCGAAACGAGGGAGAGTGAACATGAGGGCATTGTAATATATATATTTTTCTATAATTACATTTAATACATACTCTAACAAAAAGTGTGAAGTTATTGAAGAGACCCAACCACTATAGTTTTTCCTCCACAAATTCATCTGAATCACGAAATAATTCGGATTTAAACTCCCGAGTAACTCTTCGAACAGACGCGACGACGAGTTACCAAAATCCCGAGCGTCGCCCGTCGAACAATCAAAACTCAGAACGTCGTCCGACAGTAAGATTTCTGGAAAAGGATCATCAATATTAAATTTAGGTTGTAATGACGAATCGCCTGTTGTAAAATTGACCGCGAAACAATTACGATATAAAACTGCAACGTTTTTGATTGATACGGGTGCAGACATAAATGTAATTAAATTAGGCGCATTGCACGAGGATGTAACCGTCGACGTACGCGATTCTATTGAAATGAGAGGAATTACGGACGAGAGAATGGAAACATTAGGAACCACAATAGTATCAATTTTGGATCAACCAGTCCTATTTCATGTAGTAAGATCAAATTTTCCGATACATAGCGACGGTATTTTAGGAAAAGCTTATTTGAGACAAGAAAAAGCAGAAATTTCTTTTGCACACAATACAATAGTTACGCAAAGTCAACCAATTCGTCCAATCCATTTTATTGGCGAGGCTCCTCCAGAGGAAGCACCTCAGAAAAATAGTACACCACGTGTTTATCGTATTAGTAGTCGTACCCGACAAGCAATCGCCATAGATACCATCGACTGTAATTTGAAAGAAGGATATTTACTATTGATTAAAACAATAGATGGAATTTATATTGGGGAAGCGCTGGTAAAAGTTAAAAACAACGTGTGCCATGTTCTCGCAATAAATACCTTGGATAAGGACATTGAAATAGAAATACCGCCTCAAGAAATTTTACCATTTGAATATCATAACTTTCCTAAAGAACGCGAATATTTCGACTCTGACTCTAAACAGCAGGAGTCACCGGTATCAACAGACCGTGTAACCAGAATTTTATCAAAATTGCGTTTAGATCATTTAAATGCCGAGGAAAAAGAACATGTAATCAAATTAATCGAGGAATTTCCTGAACGATTTCGTCTTCCAGGTGACAAATTAGAATCTACCCCTTTAATACAACATCGAATACCTACAATAGATGACTTGCCCATTAACACTAGGCAATATCGGTTTCCACGAGTCCACCAAAAAGAAATAGCTCGTCAAATTTCTAATAAATTGGCAGATAAAATTATTGCACTTTCAAATTCTCCGTACAATTCACCAATCTGGATAGTACCAAAGAAACCTGATTCCGAGGGAAATCCAATGTGGAGAATAGTAATCGATTTTCGATATCTTAATGAAAAAACAATTGGTGATGCATATCCGCTTCCTAACATCACAGAAATTCTAGATCACTTAGGCGAAGCAAAATACTTTTCCACCTTTGATCTCGCTAGTGGATTCCAACAAATTGAAATGGATCCGCGAGACCGTGCTAAAACAGCCTTCCCTACACCTAATGGTCATTACGAGTATATTCGTATGCCCGAAGGGCTTAAGAATGCTCCCGCGACGTTTCAACGGCTGATGGATCAGGTATTGCGCGGATTACAGGGTGTGGAAGTATTTGTCTACCTCGATGACATTGTTGTTTACGCGAAAAATTTGGAAGAACACGAAACGAAAGTTCGACGTCTGTTTACTCGATTAAATGATGCAAAATTAACCCTTCAGCCAGATAAATGCGAATTTTTGAGAACCGAAGTCACATATTTAGGCCATATTATTAGTCGTTCTGGAGTAAGACCAGATTCAAAGAAATTAACAGCGGTAAAACACTTTCCTCGTCCCAAAAATCAGAAAAATGTACGACAATTTCTTGGACTAGCCGGATATTATCGTCGATTTATCAAAGATTTTGCAGCCAAAGCCAAGCCTCTTACAGAGTTATTACAAAAGAACGCTAAATTCGTGTGGGGGAAAGAACATAAAAAGAGTTTCAAAATTCTACGTAAAGCCTTGTGCAAAAGTCCTATATTGCAATATCCCGATTTCAATAAGCCTTTCACATTAACTACAGATGCATCTGACTACGCGATAGGTGCCGTACTCAGTCAAAATGTGGATGGACACGATTTGCCGGTAGCTTACCTTTCGAGAAATTTAACGAAGCCGGAACAAAATTATTTTACCACAGAAAAAGAATGTCTAGCAGTTCTTTTCGCAATATTACATTTTCGACCATACCTTTACGGAAGAAAATTTACTTTGGTTAGTGATCACGAGCCTCTAAAATGGATAGATTCGATAAAAGATCCAGGACAACGATTAGTACGTTGGAGATTAAAATTGCATGATTACGAATATGAATTTGTACATAAACCGGGACGTTTAAATTCCAATGCAGATGCTCTGTCTCGAAACCCGGTAACAGAAATTAATACTAGTTCAGATTCTAGTTCAAAAGACACATCTGATAGCGATTCGGAATGTAATACAAAAATTTCCAAAATTTTACCTATTAAGAAACCTCTCGCTGATAAAAAGTTACCAACGCCGAGTACTTCTAGATCCGCGCCTGTAGAGTCAAAAACCGTAGCTAAACCAACAGTTAGGAAAAAGCGTACGTTCCCTTTAGATAAAAGTGCCATTGCAACAAGAACGCGTTCCGCACTTCAACCTGCCGGATCTAAACCTCCCATTAATTACGCGGAATTAACTACTACTGAATCTTCGCAAAATTCCGAAGAAGAATCGCTTACCGAGGTTGTCGACCCACCGGTATTTCGAGGTCGAAAAAGCGTGTTACCCAATCTTAAATCACCAATATTGGTTCAAGAATTTCAACGCACCCTTTCTAAAGAAGTACAATCTGAAGAACAGTCCGAGGTTTTGGACACTACAGAGGATGAAGCTGCTGCGCCTGCAATGCCTGCCGAAGGCATAACCATAGACATTGCACCTCCATCGGGTGATAGTGATGATAACGAGATTCAGCTCGACACTTCTCAACCTATTAGGCTTCCGGAACTTCAGGAATCTTTTAATCGTTGCAGGAGCATAGCGACATTCTTCAAAATTCATCCGACGAATCAGAATTAGATGCAGAAAATTCATTCCGGGAAGAACTGGACAAACGCGCAGAAGACTTGTGGGCACAATATAAATCGCGAAGCGAAGGTAATGCTGGAACAACAAGCACCGAGGTAGTAACTTCGAGATCCGAGTTAGGGAGACCTTTGGAATCCATACAGGAGGAAGAAGAACCAAACACTGCCTCAAGATTCGACAATACGTTAATTCGACGTCCACCGCGCAGATCCATGATACCAACCCCGTTACCGTCAAATAGACCGCTTGCATTATCTACTCCTTATTCAAAATCCACTTATTCAAAACCAGGAACAGTTTCTGATCCACCTTCTACTCCTAAACGTGCACCCGCTCCTGAATCGAGGGACCACAGCAAAATTGACCAGTATCGACCAGGAATCCAAATAACAGAAAGTATACTTCCCGACATATTAACGTCACCGACCTTCTCCAAAAGCGCACGCGGGGAGAATATTAAATTTACTCGAAACAGTTTAACAAATATTCATGAAAATTATGTTCATTTCATTTCTTCCGATGTGGAACTGGTAACTCCGATAAGTAAGTTGCTCGCAGATATAGGAGCCATAAGCATAGAAAATCTGCGAAATTCAAAGCCAAAAGAAGGCCAAGTACTCGTTACGCCGCGAGGTAAATATAAAATTTTCAGTGTAGTAATCAAGGAAAGGCATTATGATGATACTTCCATCGCAAAATTAGGTAATGCTTTGAAAAATTTAAAATATACACTTTTACAATCAGGCATAAAAACCTTTAGAATTTCGAAATCCGGTGAATTTATTGATACACTTCCGCAGGGTACACTAGCTGGTATCTTATTAAATATTTTTGCGGATAGCGATATCAAAATAACACTGTGCACCGGAAACGTACAGGTACCGCCCGAAGAACTCCGTCCGAAAATCATTTCGGAATTACATGAAAGCTTAATAGGAGGGCATAAGGGCGTAACTAAAACATATCAAAGAATTCGGGAAAGATTTTATTGGCCATCGATGCGTAACGATATTCAAAATTTCATTAGAACATGCAATAGTTGTCAGGAAAACAAACTTGTTAGGACAAGAACTCGCGAACCCATGCTTATAACTGATACCCCATTAAAACCATTCGATAAAATATCCTTAGATACTGTGGGACCTCTTCCATTGACTCCTAGTGGGAATCGACACATTTTGACTATGCAGGATAACCTTACGAAATACTGCATCGCAGTTCCTGTACCGGATATAAAAGCAGGAACTATAGCTCACGCACTGGTCACGCATTTGGTTTTGCAATATGGGGCTCCACGCGCAATTTTAACTGATCAAGGTACTAGTTTCATTAATAAAGTTTTAAAAGAACTGGCAAAAGTTTTCAAAATTAATCATGTAACTACTTCTGGGTACTGTCCGCAAACAAATGGTGCTTTAGAGCGTAGTCATATAGTTTTAACTGAATATATAAAACATTATCTAAATGATTTTGATGATTGGGATAAAATAGTACCATTTGCAATATTTTCGTATAACACGTCTGTTCACGAAGCAACAAATTTTACCCCACACGAATTAGTATTTGGCGAAATAGCACGCTGTCCTAGTGCGTTCCCTACAGACGAGTCCTTGTCAACGTATAACGGTTATCTTCAAGATTTATTAACGCGGTTAACCGAGATGCAGACCTTGGCTGCACAAAATTTGATATCGGCTAAACATAAATCAAAATTACACTACGATGAAAAGGCGCGACCATTCCAAGGTAAAATTGGCGACATGGCACGCGTTTTGGTAGAAGTCAGGAAAGGAAAGTTTGGCAGTCGATATCATGGTCCTTATAAAATTGTTGGAATTTTAGAAAAGAATAACATTATATTACAAAAGAAATCTGGCGAACGATTTGTAAAGCATGCTGATAAATTATTACTACACCACTAAATTAATTAGGCCTTAGTTTCCGATCTGATCGAAAAATCGAATCGAATAGAATTAAACGGAATCAAGCATAATGAAGTTGGCCACGCTCCTCTCTCTGATGACCTGGATCACAACGAGTCTTGGAGAAAATCGGAAAACGTACGAGATTTCAAGAATTGGTGCTAGCCCTGGATTGTATTTTGAAAGACTACACACTATGAGACTGGTGACCGCTGATTGGCGAGTCATGATTTTCCTCGACACCCATAAATTAGAAACTCAATTTCCAACAGACTATAAGAGGTTAAATGAAACATACAACTACTGCATCTCTCTGCTGATGGCAAATCAATGCGACAGCATCTTACGTAGGATTTATCTCAATGGGAGAATAGAAGAAGCTTTGGCGTTGCGTTTGGAACTACGGGAGCTACTTTCGGCGATTCAAGTTCCGGAAGAATTTCACAATCCCAGGACTATAGTGCGGAGAAGTGTTCCTTTTGGGTTCATCGGATCATTAAGCCACACGCTCTTTGGTACACTAACAACAGAAGACGCAGAATATTTTAATTCGGAAATTGATAAATTATATCAGGAACAGCACGAGATAACACAAGTTATAAAGAATCAAACTCACATTATTACCAGTAGGCTCCATAAATTCCATGAAGCATTGGATCGAAACACAAAATTGATGAACGAAAATAGGATTCAAATCAATCAGCTCTCTGCAGCAGTAAAAGATGTAAATGAACTTCTGAATTACACTCGGGTGACATATTGGCTGTCACATTACGCGCATTCCTTGGAACTGTCTTTGGATCAATATATAAAAGTAACCGAGAAATTTCTTGCTGCAATATACGCCGCAAGAGCAGGTGAGGTACACGGCTTGATTTTAGATAGATCAAAATTTCGCCGCATAATAACGGACATTAGAAATGCTCAAACTTCATACGACCTCCCGATACCTCAAGGATATCAAGGAATAGAGGAATTAATTAGGTTGTCTAGTATAAAAATCGGACACCATAATGGCAGGCTATTATTAGTACTACATCTGCCTTTGGTAGATGGAGTATTATACCACCTTTACCGCCCGTATTCTTGGCCTATCCCACAAAAATTTACTCGAAATTCGACAGGATCAAGCTATGTACATCCGAAGTTCCCATATCTGGCGATAAGTGATGATCATCGGTTCTACTTTAATGCAGATGAATTATATATTAATAGCTGCCACAGAACTTCTTACGCGCACCTTTGCCCATTGAACCAACCATTGTTTGAGGTCTCGTCCACTGACGCTTGTGAGGTATCGCTATTATTGCGACCAACCATTCAAGTGTTTAAGCACTGCGATGTGCGTATACGACCGCAGCACACTCCATTCTGGGCGCGACTAAAATCAACACAGGGATGGTTATATTCCTTGGAGACACCAGAATCAGTGCAAATCATATGTAGCGGAATGAAAGACGATCTTATAACCATGGAAGGCACTGGAATTTTGCATCTTAGACCGGGATGCATCGCGAAAACCACTTATGTGACCCTAGTCGGAATTCAACATTTGGAAAGTAAAGAACAGTACCTCTATCAGCCAAATTTACTATTGAATGTTTCGGAACATCTACCCCAAATTCACAAATATCATGATATTCGCCCATTGGATACTAAACATGTAAGTGCTCCAATCGTGGAAGACACCATGTCTGAAATAGAGGAAAAACTTGATGAGATAGGACGACACCACCGTAATAAAAATTTCAACAATCATTTACTACATGGCGGACTAACGCTATCATCCGTCTTCGCCCTGGGACTGGTGTTGTATTGTATGAGAGGGATTCTTTGGAAATTGTTACCAACCTGGAGCTGCAAAAAGAGGAAGCCGAGCACTTCATCCGAGACGGCAGACGTTCTAGAGGAGGGAATACGCGGGGTTCCACCGAAACCGGCTACCACCACATCGTCATTACCATGCCAGCGGGCAATAGTGAATTAGCCAATGAATACAGGGACAATGATTGATCTAACCATTAAGCGTTACGGGGAAACCCTCGATCAATAATCGCATAGTTCTTTGTTTTTTTTTTATGTTGTACTACTCCTATTGTTTGTTTATCAGTCTCATAGCAATGTCAGAACCTGTCAGCAACGACCACGGGACATCCAGGAGGATCTTTGTGTGCCGCCTTGCGCGGTTCACAAAGCAAAAGGACCTTTTAAAACTCTTTGGTCCACATGGCGCCGAGCAGGCAGTGCTAAGGGTTCAGCCTAGCGGAAACGTGGCATTCGTCACCTTCAACACCCCGCAGCAAGCAGCTAGGGTGGCGAGGAACGCCCTTACTCAGCCAATCATCCTTCATAAAAGGAAACTACGAGTCTTGGTCGCTGACGCCTGGCATGGCTTTAATCTTCCATCTACAGGTGTTGGGCCGTTCGTTTCCGACCCTGAGAAGGACAATCCGTTCCCAGGGTACGAGCCGGTCTACTCTGCGCTCTTGCCGGTGGAGGTGATCTCACGTATGGCAGCGTTCCTGCCATTCGCCGATCGCGCCCGTATGGAACGGGTATCGAGAACTTGGAGAGCGGGGGTACATGATTCCTTCCGGAAAATACAGCGTCTTGATCTCGACGATTGGAGATGGCCTGGGATGCAGGGATGGAGGCGTATTACAACAGAAGCCTTCTACTGGGTGTTGACGCGATGTGCCCCTTACTTAAAAGGCATTGTTATAGAAGACGAATTAACGGCTGAGGATCTGCGTCCTCAACTGTTGGCTTTAATCTGTAACAACTGTCCCGCACTGGAAGAGCTGGATGTAACTGCCGTTAATACTCGACCATCAGCTTTTCGGGAGCTGGCGACGAGCGTCACCTCCCTGAGGAACCTGTCAATTGGACAATGTACGAATTGCAGTGACATTGAGCTGGGAAAGGTTCTTGAGGCTAACCAGGGTTTGCAATGTTTCAGCGCTAAGGGCACCGATTTTTCTGGAAAATCCATGCTACATATGACACGGGATCTAGTAAAATTAGAATTAAAAGACTGTACGGCTAGAGGAGAGCATATTGCTGCAGTCATTTCACGGTTCAAATCCCTGTCACACCTTTGTCTATTTAGACCCAAGAATTTTCAAAATAATATTTTGCAGAAATTAATCGAAAGCACCACACTACCCCGATCCATGGAGTCGATGGAACTCGTGGGATGCAACCCCCGGTCTGGGGGCGGAGAACCGCGGGAGGAAGATGAGGAAACCGAACAACAGGAGGAAGCGGATTTCTTTGAATTCGCTCTTGGTCCTGTTGAGATGGCAGTCAGCCTTCCATCCCGTTACCCTCTGGTCACTGAGCTCGGGGTTGCATTCTGTGGCTGGGTGGACAGCACCTTCATCGGCGAAGTGGGTCGGCATATGAAGCATTTAAAAAAATTGGACATTTCTGGATGCACTAACATTAGAGGGCAGTTTAGCCTCGAGTCACTCAACGGTCTGACCCATTGCATCGAACTACAAATTAGTTTATTATACCCGGACGTCGGTGCCCAGTTCCTCAAGGACATGTCATCACTCAGGGAGTTGACGTGCAGGGACAACCAGGGAGTAACAGATGAGGACGTCTGTGGCCTCATCAGAAACAGCGCTACCATAACAATGATGGACCTAGAGGGTTGCGTAAATATAGGACGCCCTTTTATAGATTGCGTGTACTCCGCCCTGCGTGGCGATCCGCACAACCATCGAATCGAAATTCATGTCGGGGGAACGAGCGCGATATCCCGAAGGCGTGACAAGCAGCTATTCCACGTTTTTTTAAATTACACACGGCACTCCAAATGTCCTTACGCCTAACTATCATCGGGGACGATGATTCCAAGGGGGGAGGGGTGTTACGTGCCGGTTACATTTTTCCAAATTCATTTCTAAATTCTACTAATTTTTATAGTCATTTCGCAGATGTTCTCTATTGATCCAACCGCTTAGCGTGTTATGGGAATCTCCCTCAATCAATAGTCGATTATCTGTAGATATTCTTAATAGTGCTTGACTTATTTCTGATTTAATTCTGTTTGAAGCTTGTCACGCCACGGTATATTCTCATGAAAGATTATTGTCAACGATCTTTCAACGCTGTCGACGTTCTTGGAATGCGCGTTGTGATAAGCCTTCCGAGGCATCGTAGTGGACTACTTTATATTCGGTTTTTCTTTCCTTTCTTCCTCGTTAAAATTTTATTACAGAATTATTGACATCTGATCCAACCGCTTAGCGTGTTATGGGAATTTCCCTCGATCAGTTGTCAATGATCTGATATAGTATAATAACCGATTTATGATTGTTACGCCACTGCATTACTTCCATAAGAAAACCTTTCATCAGCATCAACGTTCTTGGAACGCCGGATGCGATAACATTCAAAACCCTAAGCACTGCGAAGCTGGGAACGGTCCGGGGTGACGACGGTTGGGCCCGTGTGTACGAAATGCATGCTCAGCAATTTGACTCTCTTTGTTCAAAGTCCCAAGTGCTCGGGGCTGCCCTGCGAACGCTCGACACAGTCGGCTGTTAAGTCGCATAGTGCGTGGTCGATCTGTCCGAGGGACGTTACTATTCGATAAAATAGTCTTGAGCCGGAGTTCCCGATTATCACATAGTGCGTGGAAGGACTCAGTCCCCGTAGAGACTTGTATATTCTTGCGTTTTTCAACAATACTTTTGCGTTTATATATTATTTGTTTTAACACCGTTTTATTTAGCCAAATATTAATATTCTCCCGCTTAATTATAATATATAGTGAACTATTTTGACAATCGTGTGTGTTGTGCGACACTCCTGCGCTTCACCATCTTAGACGCAGGACCCTCCAGGTCGTACAGAGCCAGAGCCAGAGAGAGAGAGAGAGAGAGAGAGAGAGAGAGAGAGAGAACTTGAAAGTAAGCCGCAGTACAAATTAACAATCTCTTGTACAGAGTTGGTGAGTGATTCGATCTGTCATGATATTGTACGGAGGCAGCAGCTGATTCAACCACTTAGTGGGTTATGGGTTTTCCCTCAATTAGCTGCTACTTTCCCTTCGGCGTGTGACGCGTTTTAAAAATTGGCTTGTTTCGCGTAATGTAAATTATAACCAAATTAATTATACAAATAACTTGAGCGAATGTACAAAATTAACAACAATAGACACGATTATTGATCCAACCACTTAGTGGGTTATGGGGTTTCCCTCGATCAATTATTGTTGATCCGTTATTTGTTCACCATACAACGTTGTCGTTCACATTCAATTCCGACTGAATTGAATCCTTATAACCAGGCGTAGAATTTTACACATCGTAATTGGACTTTTAATACATTATATTTGATTCCCAGTTCGAATCTGACGTTCGTAGAGTCAACATCTTCCTTTGTTTTGCTCCTGCTAACGTGCGCTGTTTGGTTTATCGTACATTTGAACGTACAGTTTAACGTACGGTGTAACGTGACCAGTATTTTTAGTCGCTCTGATTAGGGTTTCTTTAAGGGCTTTCTGGGGTGCAGTTCTTTTGTGTAGTGGACTAATCTGAACAGCTCTTATCCTGTGAAAGTGTCTGTGGGTGGAGTGATTTGTGTACACCTTCTCTGCGCTGTTCACTTAGCGAATTGCACCTCACCGGTGGTCTATCAATGTCTCCGACAGTAGTGAAATGCAAAGGCTGCGGGTCTAATGTGGTCAATCCAACTACGTGCCCGGGCTGTGATGTGGTCTCGCACCCTGGGTTAAAGTGTATGGCCAGAACGGGGCACCAAGTTCTTAACGGGCGATTTGTGAATTGCAAGGCGTCATCCTCGTCGCCTAATGTCTCTATCACTGTGGACTCCCCATCCAAGCGGGTTCCCTCAACTTATCCATCACTTGAGGACATCAGGAGTGTTGTACGCAGCGAGATGGCAAACTTAATGGCCGCCTTTACTACTGAACTCGCGGAGATAAGGGGCTCGTTATCCGACATGAGTGTAAGGATCAGCCGACTTGAAAGTAACAATGCACCCGCTGGCGACCTATCCCTCGTCCGGCAAGGCTTGGCCAGTGACGTCATCAAGGAGGTCTCCGAAAGGCAAATCAGGGCGTCTAACGTGATTATACACGGCCTGGCTGAACCGACCCCTGGGCCTGTGAGCCATGGCGGAGGGAGTGACGTTGAACAGGCTATCGCTCTTCTTGGGCAGGTGTACGCGTCGGACTATAGCGGAATTAAAACACATAGACTTGGTAAACCTGGTGGCTCGGCCCCTAGACCTTTATGCGTGAAGCTCCGTTCGGCGGATGACGCGAAGTCTATCTTAAAAAATAAGCATCGGTGCACAGGTCAATATAAATTTTCGGATGATAAAACTGCTCAGCAGCGGTGCGAATTACAAGATCTTAGGAAGCATCTAGAGGAGCTGCATTCTAGTGGAGAGACTGATATGACTATCAGATACATCAGGGGCGAACCAAGGATTGTTCGCTCACACGCGCTGGGCCCAAAAAACGACGGTCGAATCAGAGGTTTACAGTCTACTACCAGAACGTGAGGGGGCTACGAACAAAGCTGTCCGACCTTAGCTGCGCCATTGCCTGCTCGTCGATCCTGTATGATGTTGTTGTGCTCGTAGAGACTTGGCTTAATGATAATATATCCACCAGCGAACTAGGCTTGTCTGATTACGTGGTCTACCGCTGCGATAGAAATCAAAACACGAGTAACTTGTCTAGAGGCGGGGGAGTCCTAATAGCTGTCAACAAACAACTGCAGTCGTCGATGATGCATACCTCGATTGTCAGCTTTGAACATCTTTTTGTCAGAATAGGCTCCATGCCTCAGCTCCTATTTCTAGGTGCAGTGTACATTCCTCCCTCCTCCTCACTCACCGTATACGAGGACTTGCAGCTTAGTATGGAGGAGATTTTTTCGCAGATCTCCTCTCCTAATATCTGCATTTACGGCGATTTCAATATTCCGCACGTGTCTTGGCATCCGGGGCGTGACAATGCCCTTGTACCCTGCATCTCCTCCCTCGTCACCTGTCGCAATAAGTCGGCGCTCGAGTACATCTTGGAGCTGTGTCACCTCTACTCTATGCAGCAGGTCAATCACCTGCCGAACAGTCATGGATCGACGCTGGATCTGGTTCTCTCTTCGCTGGCCGAGGTCGTAGTGGAGCCCGCGCTGGATACGCTGCTGCCGGTGGACCTTTATCATCCCCCAATTGTAACTCTGGTGTTCCTACAGATCTTGCAGCCACGAGTGTTAGCGAATTTCGCAAAACGAGACTTTAAATGTGGGAACTACGAAGGTATACTTGAATACCTCAACGCCATTGACTGGGACGCCTGTCTTCTCCATCTCTCAGTGGACGAGGCTGTTCGGGTTCTCTACGAGCATATTTCCCAAGTAACCGTCGCTTTTGTTCCGTTTCGCCGGGCTCGGCACCCTACTTTCCCATGTTGGTTTTCATCCGAATTGGTCTCCTTAACCAGAAGGAAGAAGGAAGCCCACCGTGTATATAAAACCTCGCACAGCTACCATGACTACTTGTCATTTAGTCACCTTAGAGCACTCTGCAAAATTCTCTCAATCACTTGCTATGGGAACTATGTTCATAGTGTTGAATCTAATATTCCGAATAATATTAAGGCTTTCTGGAGCTTTGTTAATGATAAGCGGTCCTCGGGTGGACTTCCGCCGTCCCTTGGACGTAATGGAACCGTATCCTCCTGTAGCTCCGAGATCGCCAACATGTTCGCGGAGTATTTTGAATCGGTTTATAATGCAGAGGTTAACTCATGCTTCCATTTGGGGAGTAGCATGCAAGCACCCCTAGATTTCTCTCATATGAGCATTAGTATTAGTGAAATCCTTACGGAAATCGAGGGCCTTGCAAACAACAAGAGCCCGGGAGAGGATGGGATACCAGCTCTGTTTATAAAGAACTGCAAATTCATTCTCTCGCGGCCTCTGTGGATAATATTTAATCTATCTCTGGCCACAGGGTGCTTTCCTCAGATGTGGAAGCGGGGTTTAATTACTCCCATACACAAATCTGGGGACAAGTCTGATGTCTCCAATTATAGGCCGATCTCCCTCCTGAATATTTTTGGTAAGGTCTTTGAGGGTATAGTAACCAAAAAACTTGGACCGCTGGTCAGTAGCATAGTCTCATATGAGCAGCACGGGTTTCTGCCTGGTAGGTCTACTGTCTCTAATCTTTCCTTGTTCTGTAACTTCGTGTCTAGAGCCCTTGACAGCAATTGTCAAGTGGACTGTATATACACTGATTTCTCTAAGGCATTCGACAGGGTTAATCATGCCATGTTGATTGACAAGCTCGCAGGTTACGGTTTTAGAGACAGCTTTCTATGCTGGTTACACTCCTACATCACGGGTCGCTCGCAGAGGGTCAAGGTTGGGCTCTCCCACTCGAGACAAATCAGTGTCCCTTCTGGCGTACCGCAGGGTTCTCACCTTGGTCCTCTGCTATTTTTATTATTTATAGATGACATTAGAAACAGTATAACTAGGAGTAGATTCTTGCTATATGCGGACGACCTCAAACTATTTAAAATCATTTCTACAGACACCGACGCGTTTGACTTACAACATGACTTAGGCAATCTAGAGGCCTGGTGTTTGCGAAACCGTATGGAACTTAATATAAACAAGTGTCTTGTTATGAGGTTCGCGAGTAGCAAGCGTGTCTCTTTGTTTCCTTATGCCATAGCGGGTAATGTACTGTCGGCTAGATCTGTTGTGCGCGACCTGGGAGTTAGCGTCGACGCCTCGCTCACTTTCTCCACGCATCGTATGAATGTCACTGCCGCAGCCAATAAGGCCCTAGGTTTCTTACGTAGCTCATGCTTTAATTTTAACAACCCTCGTACCTTGATTACGCTATACTCAGCACTTGTGCTACCTCACCTAGAGTACGCGGCAGTTATCTGGTCTCCTAGAACGGCCAAAGACAAGTACAGCCTGGAGAAGGTGCAGCATAAGTTTCTGCGCTTTCTTGCTTATAAAATGGGACTCCCGTTTGCTCGTTTCGATCATGATTATACGCCGTTGCTAAGGGGATTGGGCCTGGCTACTCTCGAGACGCGGAGGGTCGTGGCTGACCTGGCATTTTTATTCAAAATTATCAACGGTAAAGTGGATAACCCGCTCGTTACTAGTTTAATCCAATTTAATGCACCAAGCTACCCCACCAGGAGTCCACTTTTATTCAACCCACATCAGTACACCTCGAGGTTTAGCGCAAGCGACCCGCTCTATAGGATATGCGTCCTAGGTAATTCATTCTTCAGAAACCTCGATTTTTTCTCTGGATCTATTAGCGGGTTTAGAGCCAATGCCTACCGTGAACTCTCGCACCGTAGCTAGGTTAAGCGCGCATTTAATATATTCTTGCTATTTTTTGTCTTCAGTAGTAATGTGTTATCCTGTAATGTAATCAGGAAATGTTCTTGTTTTGGTGTTCCTTTTTTTTTTTTTCTTCTTTCCCCTTTTCTGTCATTGTTGACTCTACCTTGCGTCTTCTTTATTCATGTATTCTACGAAATGGTTTCGACCGTAAATGTCAAATAAATAAATAAATAAATAAATAAAATATTTGCATAACACAAATCCATGTAATCTTCCCAATTTTTGTACCACCCTTCTAAAATTTTCCTTTTGCTTATTATTTGTAATACATGGTAATATTTTACTTAAATCCGTCTCATTTTGTTTCGAACCACCTTCACCAAAGTACCACATCCCGATTGGACAACCTGTGTAGGTTGTAGACAAAAGCCGCGCCCCAAAATAATCCTGATTTTTGCTTATGTCAAAATTATAAAATCTCTTTAAATTCGTTAAGCGTTACGTGAGTAAATCAGACTCAACCGCTCGGTCTCTTTTAAAATTAACACCCTCACGTAACATTGAACTCTTTTGGTTTCCGAGAAATATCCAAATAACCAAAGTATCGAGTCGTACTACTGAGAAAAAAATTTGCGACAAATTAAAATCTCCCTGCTATACCAGTTTGTACTAGGTTTGTACTGCGTTGTACCGTTCGAAGAAATGTTTAACTCTTTTGGTTTCCGAGAAATATCCAAATAACCAAAGTCGAGGACTGTCGAGGCGTAGTACTGAGAAAAAAAATTTGCGACAAATTAAAATCTCTCTGCTGTACCGGTTTGTACTAGGTTTGTACCGCGTTGTACCGTTCGAAGAAATGTTTAACTCTTTTGGTTTCCGAGAAATATCCAAATAATCAAAGTCGAAGACTGTCGAGTCGTACTACTGAGAAAACAAATTTACGAAAATTTAAAATCGCTCTGCTGTACCGGTTTATACTAGGTTTGTACAGCGGTGTACCGTTCGATGAAATTGCTTAACTCTTTTGGTTTCCGAGAAATATCCAAATAATCAATGTATCGAGCCATACCACTGAGAAAAAAATTTGCGACAAATTAAAATCTCCCTGCTGTACCAGTTTGTACTAGGTTTGTACCGCGTTGTACCGTTCGAAGAATTTGTTTAACTCATTTGGTTTCCGAGAAATATCCAAATAATCAAAGTCGAAGACTGTCGAGTCGTACTACTAAGAAAACAAATTTACAAAAATTTAAAATCGCTCTGCTGTACCGGTTTATACTAGGTTTGTACGGCGTTGTACCGTTCGAAAAAATTGTTTAACTCATTCGGTTTCCTAGAAATATTCAAATAACCAAAGTCGAGGACTGTCGAGTCGTACTACCGAGAAAAAAAATTTGCGAGAAATGAAAATCTCTCTGCTGTACCGGTTTGTACTAGGTTTGTATCGCGTTGCACCGTTCGAAGAAATTGTTTACCTGTTTTGGTTTCCGAGAAATATCCAAATAATCAAAGTCGAATACTGTCGACTCGTACTATTGAGAAAAAAAATTTACGAGAAATTAAAATCTCTCTGCTGTACCGGTTTGTACTAGGTTTGTACCGCGTTGTACCGTTCCAAGAAATGTTTAACTGTTTTGGTTTCCGAGAAATATCCAAATAATCAAAGTCGAAGACTGTCGAGTCGTATTACTAAGAAATCAAATTTACGAAAATTTAAAATCGCTCTGCTGTACCGGTTTATACTAGGTTTGTACCGCGTTGTACCGTTCGAAAAAATTGTTTAACTCTTTTGGTTTCCGAGAAATATCCATATAACCAAAGATGAGGAAAATCGAGTCGTACTACTGAGAAAAAAATTTACGAAAATAGAATGTCTCTGCTGTACCGGTTTGTACTAGGATTGTACCGCGTTGTACCGTTCGAAGAAATTGTTTGACTGTTTTGGTTTCCGAGAAATATCCAAATAACCAAAGTATCGAGTCGTAGTATTGAGAAAAAAAATTTACGAAAAATAAAAATCTCTCTGCTGTACCGGTTTGCACTAGGTTTGCATCGCGTTGTACCGTTCGAAGAATTTGTTTAACTCATTTGGTTTCCGAGAAATATCCACATAATCAAAATATCGAGTCGTAACACTGTGAAAAAAAATTTGCGAAAAAATTAAATTCTCCCTGCTGTACCAGGTTGTACTAGGTTTGTACTGCGTTGTACCGTTCGAAGAAATGTTTAACTCTTTTGGTTTCCGAGAAATATCCAAATAATCAAAGTCGAAGACTGTCGAGTCGTACTACTGAGAAAACAAATTTACGAAAATTTAAAATCTCCCTGCTGTACTAGTTTGTACTAGGTTTGTACCGCGTTGTACCGTTCGAAGAATTTGTTTAACTCATTTGGTTTCCGAGATATATCCACATAATCAAAATATCGAGTCGTACCACTGTGAAAAAAAATTTGCGAAAAAATTAAATTCTCCCTGCTGTACCAGTTTGTACTAGGTTTGTATCGCGTTGTGCCGTTCGGAGAAATTGTTTAACTCTTTTGGTTTCCGAGAAATATCCATATAACCAGAGTCGAGGACTGTCGAGTCGTACTGCCGAGAAAAAAAATTTGCGAGAAATTAAAATCTCTCTGCTGTACCGGTTTGTACTAGGATTGTACCGCTTTGGACCGTTCGAAGAAATTGTTTACCTGTTTTGGTTTCCGAGAAATATCCAAATAATCAAAGTCGAAGACTGTCGAGTCGTACTACTGAGAAAACAAATTTACGAAAATTTAAAATCGCTCTGCTGTACCGGTTTATACTAGGTTTGTACAGCGGTGTACCGTTCGAAGAAATTGCTTAACTCTTTTGGTTTCCGAGAAATATCTAAATAATCAAAGTGTCGAGTCGTACTATTGAGAAAAAAAAATTTGCGAAAAAATTAAATTCTCCCTGCTGTACCAGGTTGTACTAGGATTGTACTGCGTTGTACCGTTCGAAGAATTTGTTTAACTCAATTGGTTTCCTAGAAATATTCAAATAACCAAAGTCGAGGTCTGTCGAGTCGTACTACCGAGAAAAAATATTTGCGAGAAATTAAAATCTCTCTGCTGTACCGGTTTGTACTAGGTTTGTACCGCGTTGTACCGTTCGAAGAAATTATTTAACTCATTTGGTTTCCTAGAAATATTCATATAACCATAGTCGAGGACTGTCGAGTCGTACCACCGACGAAAAAAAATTTGCGAAAAATAAAAATCTCTCTGTTGCACTGGTTTGTACTAGGTTTGTACAGCGGTGTACCGTTCGAAGAAATTGTTTAGCTCTTTTGGTTTCCGAGAAATATCTAAATAATCAAAGTGTCGAGTCGTACTATTGAGAAAAAAAATTTGCGAAAAAATTAAATTCTCCCTGCTGTACCAGTTTGTACTAGGTTTGTACCGCGTTGTACCGTTCGAAGAAATTGTTTAACTCATTTGGTTTCATAGAAATATTCAAATAACCAAAGTCGAGGAAAGTCGAGTCGTACTACTGAGAAAAAATATTTACGAAAAATAAAAATCTCTCTGCTGTACTAGTTTGTACTAGGTTTGTATCGCGTTGTGCCGTTCGAAGAAATTGTTTAACACTTTTGGTTTCCGAGAAATATCCAAATAACCAAAGTCGAGGAAAGTCGAGTCGTACTACTGACAAAAAATAATTACGAAAAATTAATATCGCTCTGCTGTACCGGTTTGTACTAGGTTTGTACCGCGTTGTGCCGTTCAAAGAAATTGTTGAACTCTTTTGGTTTCCGAGAAATATCCAAATAACCAAAGTATCGAGTCGTACTATTGAGAAAAAAAATTTGCGGAAAAATTAAATTCTCTCTGCTGTACCACTTTGTACTATGTTTGTATCGCGTTGTGCCGTTCGAAGAAATTGTTTAACTCTTTTGGTTTCCGAGAAATATCCATATAACCAGAGTCGAGGACTGTCGAGTCGTACTACTGAGAAAAAAAATTTACGATAAATAAAAATCTTTCTGTTCCACTGGTTTGTACTAGGTTTGTACAGCGGTGTACCGTTCGGAGAAATTGTTTAACTATTTTGGTTTCCCATAAATATATCTAAATAATCAAAGTATCGAGTCGTACTATTGAGAAAAATAAATTTGAGAAAAAATTAAATTCTCCCTGCTGTACCAGTTTGTACTAGGTTTGTACCGCGTTGTACCGTTCGAAGAATTTGTTTAACTCATTTGGTTTCCGAGAAATATCCACATAATCAAAATATCGAGTCGTATTACTGTGAAAAATAAATTTGCGAAAAAATTAAATTCTCCCTGCTGTACGAGTTTGTACTAGGTTTGTACCGCGTTGTACCGTTCGAAAAATTTGTTTAACTCATTTGGTTTCCTAGAAATATTCAAATAACCAAAGTCGAGGACTGTCGAGTCGTACTACCGAGAAAAAAAATTTGCGAGAAATTAAAATCTCTCTTCTGTACCGGTTTGTACTAGGTTTGTACCGCGTTGTACCGTTCGAAGAAATTGTTTAACTCATTTGGTTTCCTAGAAATAATCAAATAACCAAAGTCGAGGACTGTCGAGTCGTACTACCGAGAAAAAAAATTTGCGAGAAATTAAAATCTCTCTGCTGTACCGGTTTGTACTAGGTTTGTACCGCGTTGCACCGTTCGAAGAAATTGTTTACCTGTTTTGGTTTCCGAGAAATATCCAAATAATCAAAGTCGAAGACTGTCGAGTCGTACTATTGAGAAAAAAAATTTACGAGAAATTAAAATCTCTCTCCTGTACCGGTTTGTACTAGGTTTGTACCGCGTTGTACCGTTCGAAGAAATTGTTTACCTGTTTTGGTTTCCGAGAAATATCCAAATAATCAAAGTGTCGATTCATGCTGCTGTGAAAAAAAAATTTACGAAAAATTAAAATCTCCCTACTGTACCAGTTTGTATTAGGTTTGCACCGCGTTGTACCGTTCGAAGAAATGTTTAACTCTTTTGGTTTCCGAGAAATATCCAAATAATCAAAGTCGAAGACTGTCGAGTCGTACTACTGAGAAAACAAATTTACGAAAATTTAAAATCGCTCTGCTGTACCGGTTTATACTAGGTTTGTACAGCGGTGTACCGTTCGATGAAATTGCTTAACTCTTTTGGTTTCCGAGAAATATCCAAATAATCAATGTATCGAGCCATACCACTGAGAAAAAAATTTGCGACAAATTAAAATCTCCCTGCTGTACCAGTTTGTACTAGGTTTGTACCGCGTTGTACCGTTCGAAGAATTTGTTTAACTCATTTGGTTTCCGAGAAATATCCAAATAATCAAAGTCGAAGACTGTCGAGTCGTACTACTAAGAAAACAAATTTACAAAAATTTAAAATCGCTCTGCTGTACCGGTTTATACTAGGTTTGTACGGCGTTGTACCGTTCGAAAAAATTGTTTAACTCATTCGGTTTCCTAGAAATATTCAAATAACCCAAGTCGAGGACTGTCGAGTCGTACTACCGAGAAAAAAAATTTGCGAGAAATGAAAATCTCTCTGCTGTACCGGTTTGTACTAGGTTTGTACCGCGTTGCACCGTTCGAAGAAATTGTTTACCTGTTTTGGTTTCCGAGAAATATCCAAATAATCAAAGTCGAATACTGTCGACTCGTACTATTGAGAAAAAAAAATTACGAGAAATTAAAATCTCTCTGCTGTACCGGTTTGTACTAGGTTTGTACCGCGTTGTACCGTTCCAAGAAATGTTTAACTGTTTTGGTTTCCGAGAAATATCCAAATAATCAAAGTCGAAGACTGTCGAGTCGTACTACTAAGAAATCAAATTTACGAAAATTTAAAATCGCTCTGCTGTACCGGTTTATACTAGGTTTGTACCGCGTTGTACCGTTCGAAAAAATTGTTTAACTCTTTTGGTTTCCGAGAAATATCCATATAATAATAATAATAATAATAATAATGCGTCTTTATTTATCACAAAGTTATATAACTTAAGGGATAAAGGGGCGAGGTTCAGCATACCTGCTGTTTTGCAACCTAACCCCAAAGTAAGAAATATTAGAAATAAAGTTAGCTAGATAAAACAAGGGAAGCTACACATAGTGGACAAGGATAAAAGAACGGGCAGCACATTTAAAAGCGGGAAAAGAAGACAAAGAACGAATTTCCATAGGAAGAGAATTATAGTAGAAGCAGGATAAGTAGGAGAAGGATGCCATAAATTTGACCGTCCGATGAGCAGGCACAGTCAGTTCATCACCATGCCTAGTAGATGGCGCAAAAACAGAATGCATAGAAGAGTTACTACGTAGAATTTCATACAGATAGATAGGCGTCTCCGAATCCAAGGACTTGTGAACAGTGCACCACAGGTGGAGGATCCACCGCTGTCTGAAATTCAGCCAACCGGAGCGAAGGAAACACGGCGAAATATGGTCAAACTTGCGGACATTATATGAATAACGAAGACACGAATTCTGAATACGTTGAACAATAGACGAAAGACGAGTTGTAAGACAAGGGCCATACACAACATCGGCATAATCAAACAGAGAAATAACAATAGACTCACATAGTGATAGCTTAGCGTGGGTAGAAAGAATACGACGAGAAGGATAGAGGAACCGCAGACGAGCAAAAGCAGAACGACACAAGACAGAAACATGCTGATCGAAACACCACTGAGGATCAAAGGTAACCCCAAGGATTTTGACTGAGGGTTGTATAGAAAGCGATGCAGAGCCCCAAGAAATATCAAAAGACGAAAGCTGTTGACGCAGAGCAGGAGAGCCCGCAACCAATAAGGATGATTTAGCGGGATTTAACTGCAAACCGTGAGAGTCAGCCCAAGATGTAAGGCGTTGCAAGTCAGCAGCAATCTCACGTTTAGCAGACTCAGCCCCCCCCAATATCAAAATCCTTTACAAGCTGAGTATCATCGGCATACATATACATACGGCAGTTGCGACAGATGGAGGGCAAATCCCTAACATAAATACAAAATAGCAGTGGCCCAAGTACCGAACCTTGAGGTACACCACGTTTAACAGCGCGAATAGATGAGACCATAGGCATGAACTGATTAAGCATGACTTGCTGAGTGCGAGAAGAAAGATACGACTCCAGAAAAGATAGGACATTAGAGGACAAACCCGTAAGCCGAAGCTTAGCAATCAGCAGATCATGATCAATGGTATCAAATGCCTTAGAAAAGTCTAATGAAATGATGGCAGATAGACGCCTAGATGACGCCTAGATATAACCAAAGATGAGGAAAATCGAGTCGTACTACTGAGAAAAAAATTTACGAAAATAGAATCTCTCTGCTGTACCGGTTTGTACTAGGATTGTACCGCGTTGTACCGTTCGAAGAAATTGTTTGACTGTTTTGGTTTCCGAGAAATATCCAAATAACCAAAGTATCGAGTCGTACTATTGAGAAAAAAAATTTACGAAAAATAAAAATCTCTCTGCTGTACCGGTTTGCACTAGGTTTGCATCGCGTTGTACCGTTCGAAGAAATTCTTTAACTCTTTTGGTTTCCGAGAAATAATCAAATAACCAAAGTCGAGGACTGTCGAGGCGTACTACTGAGAAAAAAAATTTACGAAAAATAAAAATCTCTCTGTTGTACTAGTTTGTACTAGGTTTGTATCGCGTTGTGCCGTTCGAAGAAATTGTTTAACTCCTTTGGTTTCCGAGAAATATCTAAATAATCAAAGAGTCGGGTCGTACTATTCAGAAAAAAAAATTTGCGAAAAAATTAAATTCTCCCTGCTGTACCAGTTTGTACTAGGCTTGTACCGCGTTGTACCGTTCGAAGAAATTGTTTAACTCATTTGGTTTCCTAGAAATATTCAAATAACCAAAGTCGAGGAAAGTCGAGTCGTACTACTGAGAAAAAAAATTTACGAAAAATAAAAATCTCTCTGTTGTACTAGTTTGTACTAGGTTTGTATCGCGTTGTGCCGTTCGAAGAAATTGTTTAACTCCTTTGGTTTCCGAGAAATATCCAAATAACCAAAGTCGAGGAAAGTCGAGTCGTACTACTGACAAAAAATAATTACGAAAAATTAATATCGCTCTGCTGTACCGGTTTGTACTAGGTTTGTATCGCGTTGTACCGTTCGAAGAAATTCTCTAACTCTTTTGGTTTCCGAGAAATAATCAAATAACCAAAGTCGAGGACTGTCGAGGCGTACTACTGAGAAAAAAAATTTACGAAAAATAAAAATCTTTCTGTTCCACTGGTTTGTACTAGGTTTGTACAGCGGTGTACCGTTCGAAGAAATTGTTTAACTATTTTGGTTTCCGATAAATATCTAAATAATCAAAGTATCGAGACATACTGCTGTGAAAAAAAATTTGCGAAAAAATTAAATTCTCCCTGCTGTACCAGTTTGTACTAGGTTTGTATCGCGTTGTGCCGTTCGGAGAAATTGTTTAACTCTTTTGGTTTCCGAGAAATATCCATATAACCAGAGTCGAGAACTGTCGAGTCGTACTACCGAGAAAAAAAATTTGCGAGAAATTAAAATCTCTCTGCTGTACCGGTTTGTACTAGGATTGTACCGCTTAGGACCGTTCGAAGAAATTGTATACCTGTTTTGGTTTCCGAGAAATATCCAAATAATCAAAGTCGAAGACTGTCGAGTCGTACTACTGAGAAAACAAATTTACGAAAATTTAAAATCGCTCTGCTGTATCGGTTTATACTAGGTTTGTACAGCGGTGTACCGTTCGAAGAAATTGCTTAACTCTTTTGGTTTCCGAGAAATATCTAAATAATCAAAGTGTCGAGTCGTACTATTGAGAAAAAAAAATTTGCGCAAAAATTAAATTCTCCCTGCTGTACCAGGTTGTACTAGGATTGTACTGCGTTGTACCGTTCGAAGAATTTGTTTAACTCAATTGGTTTCCTAGAAATATTCAAATAACCAAAGTCGAGGACTGTCGAGTCGTACTACTGAGAAAAAATATTTACGAAAAATAAAAATCTCTCTGCTGTACTAGTTTGTACTAGGTTTGTATCGCGTTGTGCCGTTCGAAGAAATTGTTTAACACTTTTGGTTTCCGAGAAATATCCAAATAACCAAAGTCGAGGAAAGTCGAGTCGTACTACTGACAAAAAATAATTACGAAAAATTAATATCGCTCTGCTGTACCGGTTTGTACTAGGTTTGTATCGCGTTGTGCCGTTCGAAGAAATTGTTTAACACTTTTGGTTTCCGAGAAATATCCAAATAACCAAAGTCGAGGAAAGTCGAGTCGTACTACTGACAAAAAATAATTACGAAAAATTAATATCGCTCTGCTGTACCGGTTTGTACTAGGTTTGTACCGCGTTGTGCCGTTCGAAGAAATTGTTGAACTCTTTTGGTTTCCGAGAAATATCCAAATAACCAAAGTATCGAGTCGTACTATTGAGAAAAAAAATTTGCGGAAAAATTAAATTCTCTCTGCTGTACCACTTTGTACTATGTTTGTATCGCGTTGTGCCGTTCGAAGAAATTGTTTAACTCTTTTGGTTTCCGAGAAATATCCATATAACCAGAGTCGAGGACTGTCGAGTCGTACTACTGAGAAAAAAAATTTACGATAAATAAAAATCTTTCTGTTCCACTGGTTTGTACTAGGTTTGTACAGCGGTGTACCGTTCGAAGAAATTGTTTAACTATTTTGGTTTCCGATAAATATCTAAATAATCAAAGTATCGAGTCGTACTATTGAGAAAAAAAATTTGCGGAAAAATTAAATTCTCTCTGCTGTACCACTTTGTACTATGTTTGTATCGCGTTGTGCCGTTCGAAGAAATTGTTTAACTCTTTTGGTTTCCGAGAAATATCCAAATAACCAAAGTCGAGGAAAGTCGAGTCGTACTACTGACAAAAAATAATTACGAAAAATTAATATCGCTCTGCTGTACCGGTTTGTACTAGGTTTGTATCGCGTTGTACCGTTCGAAGAAATTCTTTAACTCTTTTGGTTTCCGAGAAATAATCAAATAACCAAAGTCGAGGACTGTCGAGGCGTACTACTGAGAAAAAAAATTTACGAAAAATAAAAATCTTTCTGTTCCACTGGTTTGTACTAGGTTTGTACAGCGGTGTACCGTTCGAAGAAATTGTTTAACTATTTTGGTTTCCGATAAATATCTAAATAATCAAAGTATCGAGACATACTGCTGTGAAAAAAAATTTGCGAAAAAATTAAATTCTCCCTGCTGTACCAGTTTGTACTAGGTTTGTATCGCGTTGTGCCGTTCGGAGAAATTGTTTAACTCTTTTGGTTTCCGAGAAATATCCATATAACCAGAGTCGAGAACTGTCGAGTCGTACTACCGAGAAAAAAAATTTGCGAGAAATTAAAATCTCTCTGCTGTACCGGTTTGTACTAGGATTGTACCGCTTAGGACCGTTCGAAGAAATTGTATACCTGTTTTGGTTTCCGAGAAATATCCAAATAATCAAAGTCGAAGACTGTCGAGTCGTACTACTGAGAAAACAAATTTACGAAAATTTAAAATCGCTCTGCTGTATCGGTTTATACTAGGTTTGTACAGCGGTGTACCGTTCGAAGAAATTGCTTAACTCTTTTGGTTTCCGAGAAATATCTAAATAATCAAAGTGTCGAGTCGTACTATTGAGAAAAAAAAATTTGCGCAAAAATTAAATTCTCCCTGCTGTACCAGGTTGTACTAGGATTGTACTGCGTTGTACCGTTCGAAGAATTTGTTTAACTCAATTGGTTTCCTAGAAATATTCAAATAACCAAAGTCGAGGACTGTCGAGTCGTACTACTGAGAAAAAATATTTACGAAAAATAAAAATCTCTCTGCTGTACTAGTTTGTACTAGGTTTGTATCGCGTTGTGCCGTTCGAAGAAATTGTTTAACACTTTTGGTTTCCGAGAAATATCCAAATAACCAAAGTCGAGGAAAGTCGAGTCGTACTACTGACAAAAAATAATTACGAAAAATTAATATCGCTCTGCTGTACCGGTTTGTACTAGGTTTGTATCGCGTTGTGCCGTTCGAAGAAATTGTTTAACACTTTTGGTTTCCGAGAAATATCCAAATAACCAAAGTCGAGGAAAGTCGAGTCGTACTACTGACAAAAAATAATTACGAAAAATTAATATCGCTCTGCTGTACCGGTTTGTACTAGGTTTGTACCGCGTTGTGCCGTTCGAAGAAATTGTTGAACTCTTTTGGTTTCCGAGAAATATCCAAATAACCAAAGTATCGAGTCGTACTATTGGGAAAAAAAATTTGCGGAAAAATTAAATTCTCTCTGCTGTACCACTTTGTACTATGTTTGTATCGCGTTGTGCCGTTCGAAGAAATTGTTTAACTCTTTTGGTTTCCGAGAAATATCCATATAACCAGAGTCGAGGACTGTCGAGTCGTACTACTGAGAAAAAAAATTTACGATAAATAAAAATCTTTCTGTTCCACTGGTTTGTACTAGGTTTGTACAGCGGTGTACCGTTCGAAGAAATTGTTTAACTATTTTGGTTTCCGATAAATATCTAAATAATCAAAGTATCGAGTCGTACTATTGAGAAAAAAAATTTGCGGAAAAATTAAATTCTCTCTGCTGTACCACTTTGTACTATGTTTGTATCGCGTTGTGCCGTTCGAAGAAATTGTTTAACTCTTTTGGTTTCCGATAAATATCCAAATAACCAAAGTCGAGGACTGTCGAGTCGTACTACCGAGAAAAAAAATTTGCGAGAAATTAAAATCTCTCTGCTGTACCGGTTTGTACTAGGTTTGTATCGCGTTGTGCCGTTCGGAGAAATTGTTTAACTCTTTTGGTTTCCGAGAAATATCCATATAACCAGAGTCGAGGACTGTCGAGTCGTACTACCGAGAAAAAAAATTTGCGAGAAATTAAAATCTCTCTGCTGTACCGGTTTGTACTAGGATTGTACCGCTTTGGACCGTTCGAAGAAATTGTTTACCTGTTTTGGTTTCCGAGAAATATCCAAATAATCAAAGTCGAAGACTGTCGAGTCGTACTACTGAGAGAACAAATTTACGAAAATTTAAAATCGCTCTGCTGTACCGGTTTATACTAGGTTTGTACAGCGGTGTACCGTTCGAAGAAATTGCTTAACTCTTTTGGTTTCCGAGAAATACCTAAATAATCAAAGTGTCGAGTCGTACTATTGAGAAAAAAAAATTTGCAAAAAAATTAAATTCTCCCTGCTGTACCAGGTTGTACTAGGATTGTACTGCGTTGTACCGTTCGAAGAATTTGTTTAACTCAATTGGTTTCCTAGAAATATTCAAATAACCAAAGTCGAGGACTGTCGAGTCGTACTACCGAGAAAAAATATTTGCGAGAAATTAAAATCTCTCTGCTGTACCGGTTTGTACTAGGTTTGTACCGCGTTGTACCGTTCCAAGAAATTGTTTAACTCATTTGGTTTCCTAGAAATATTCATATAACCATAGTCGAGGACTGTCGAGTCGTACCACCGACGAAAAAAAAATTGCGAAAAATAAAAATCTCTCTGTTGCACTGGTTTGTACTAGGTTTGTACAGCGGTGTACCGTTCGAAGAAATTGTTTAGCTCTTTTGGTTTCCGAGAAATATCTAAATAATCAAAGTGTCGAGTCGTACTATTGAGAAAAAAAATTTGCGAAAAAATTAAATTCTCCCTGCTGTACCAGTTTGTACTAGGTTTGTACCGCGTTGTACCGTTCGAAGAAATTGTTTAACTCATTTGGTTTCATAGAAATATTCAAATAACCAAAGTCGAGGAAAGTCGAGTCGTACTACTGAGAAAAAATATTTACGAAAAATAAAAATCTCTCTGCTGTACTAGTTTGTACTAGGTTTGTATCGCGTTGTGCCGTTCGAAGAAATTGTTTAACACTTTTGGTTTCCGAGAAATATCCAAATAACCAAAGTCGAGGAAAGTCGAGTCGTACTACTGACAAAAAATAATTACGAAAAATTAATATCGCTCTGCTGTACCGGTTTGTACTAGGTTTGTACCGCGTTGTGCCGTTCAAAGAAATTGTTGAACTCTTTTGGTTTCCGAGAAATATCCAAATAACCAAAGTATCGAGTCGTACTATTGAGAAAAAAAATTTGCGGAAAAATTAAATTCTCTCTGCTGTACCACTTTGTACTATGTTTGTATCGCGTTGTGCCGTTCGAAGAAATTGTTTAACTCATATGGTTTCCTAGAAATATTCAAATAACCAAAGTCGAGGAAAGTCGAGTCGTACTACTGAGAAAAAAAATTTACGAAAAATAAAAATCTCTCTGTTGTACTAGTTTGTACTAGGTTTGTATCGCGTTGTGCCGTTCGAAGAAATTGTTTAACTCCTTTGGTTTCCGAGAAATATCCAAATAACCAAAGTCGAGGAAAGTCGAGTCGTACTACTGACAAAAAATAATTACGAAAAATTAATATCGCTCTGCTGTACCGGTTTGTACTAGGTTTGTATCGCGTTGTACCGTTCGAAGAAATTCTTTAACTCTTTTGGTTTCCGAGAAATAATCAAATAACCAAAGTCGAGGACTGTCGAGGCGTACTACTGAGAAAAAAAATTTACGAAAAATAAAAATCTTTCTGTTCCACTGGTTTGTACTAGGTTTGTACAGCGGTGTACCGTTCGAAGAAATTGTTTAACTATTTTGGTTTCCGATAAATATCTAAATAATCAAAGTATCGAGACATACTGCTGTGAAAAAAAATTTGCGAAAAAATTAAATTCTCCCTGCTGTACCAGTTTGTACTAGGTTTGTATCGCGTTGTGCCGTTCGGAGAAATTGTTTAACTCTTTTGGTTTCCGAGAAATATCCATATAACCAGAGTCGAGGACTGTCGAGTCGTACTACCGAGAAAAAAAATTTGCGAGAAATTAAAATCTCTCTGCTGTACCGGTTTGTACTAGGATTGTACCGCTTAGGACCGTTCGAAGAAATTGTTTACCTGTTTTGGTTTCCGAGAAATATCCAAATAATCAAAGTCGAAGACTGTCGAGTCGTACTACTGAGAAAACAAATTTACGAAAATTTAAAATCGCTCTGCTGTATCGGTTTATACTAGGTTTGTACAGCGGTGTACCGTTCGAAGAAATTGCTTAACTCTTTTGGTTTCCGAGAAATATCTAAATAATCAAAGTGTCGAGTCGTACTATTGAGAAAAAAAATTTGCGAAAAAATTAAATTCTCCCTGCTGTACCAGGTTGTACTAGGATTGTACTGCGTTGTACCGTTCGAAGAATTTGTTTAACTCAATTGGTTTCCTAGAAATATTCAAATAACCAAAGTCGAGGACTGTCGAGTCGTACCACCGACGAAAAAAAATTTGCGAAAAATAAAAATCTCTCTGTTGCACTGGTTTGTACTAGGTTTGTACAGCGGTGTACCGTTCGAAGAAATTGTTTAACTCTTTTGGTTTCCGAGAAATATCTAAATAATCAAAGTGTCGAGTCGTACTATTCAGAAAAAAAAATTTGCGAAAAAATTAAATTCTCCCTGCTGTACCAGTTTGTACTAGGCTTGTACCGCGTTGTACCGTTCGAAGAAATTGTTTAACTCATTTGGTTTCATAGAAATATTCAAATAACCAAAGTCGAGGAAAGTCGAGTCGTACTACTGAGAAAAAATATTTACGAAAAATAAAAATCTCTCTGCTGTACTAGTTTGTACTAGGTTTGTATCGCGTTGTGCCGTTCGAAGAAATTGTTTAACACTTTTGGTTTCCGAGAAATATCCAAATAACCAAAGTCGAGGAAAGTCGAGTCGTACTACTGACAAAAAATAATTACGAAAAATTAATATCGCTCTGCTGTACCGGTTTGTACTAGGTTTGTACCGCGTTGTGCCGATCGAAGAAATTGTTGAACTCTTTTGGTTTCCGAGAAATATCCAAATAACCAAAGTATCGAGTCGTACTATTGAGAAAAAAATTTTGCGGAAAAATTAAATTCTCTCTGCTGTACCACTTTGTACTATGTTTGTATCGCGTTGTGCCGCTCGAAGAAATTGTTTAACTCTTTTGGTTTCCGAGAAATATCCATATAACCAGAGTCGAGGACTGTCGAGTCGTACTACTGAGAAAAAAAATTTACGATAAATAAAAATCTTTCTGTTCCAGTGGTTTGTACTAGGTTTGTACAGCGGTGTACCGTTCGAAGAAATTGTTTAACTATTTTGGTTTCCGATAAATATCTAAATAATCAAAGTATCGAGTCGTACTATTGAGAAAAATAAATTTGAGAAAAAATTAAATTCTCCCTGCTGTACCAGTTTGTACTAGGTTTGTACCGCGTTGTACCGTTCGAAGAAATGTTTAACTCTTTTGGTTTCCGATAAATATCCAAATAACCAAAGTCGAGGACTGTCGAGTCGTACTACCGAGAAAAAGAATTTGCGAGAAATTAAAATCTCTCTGCTGTACCGGTTTGTACTAGGATTGTACCGCTTTGGACCGTTCGAAGAAATTGTTTACCTGTTTTGGTTTCCGAGAAATATCCAAATAATCAAAGTCGAAGACTGTCGAGTCGTACTACTGAGAGAACAAATTTACGAAAATTTAAAATCGCTCTGCTGTACCGGTTTATACTAGGTTTGTACAGCGGTGTACCGTTCGAAGAAATTGCTTAACTCTTTTGGTTTCCGAGAAATACCTAAATAATCAAAGTGTCGAGTCGTACTATTGAGAAAAAAAAATTTGCAAAAAAATTAAATTCTCCCTGCTGTACCAGGTTGTACTAGGATTGTACTGCGTTGTACCGTTCGAAGAATTTGTTTAACTCAATTGGTTTCCTAGAAATATTGAAATAACCAAAGTCGAGGACTGTCGAGTCGTACTACCGAGAAAAAATATTTGCGAGAAATTAAAATCTCTCTGCTGTACCGGTTTGTACTAGGTTTGTACCGCGTTGCACCGTTCGAAGAAATTATTTACCTGGTTTGGTTTCCGAGAAATATCCAAATAATCAAACTCGAAGACTGTCGAGTCGTACTACTGAGAAAACAAATTTACGAAAATTTAAAATCTCCCTGCTGTACCAGTTTGTACTAAGTTTGTACCGCGTTGTACCGTTCGAAGAATTTGTTTAACTCATTTGGTTTCCGAGAAATATTCAAATAACCAAAGTCGAGGACTGTCGAGTCGTACTACCGAGAAAAAATATTTGCGAGAAATTAAAATCTCTCTGCTGTACCGGTTTGTACTAGGTTTGTACCGCGTTGTACCGTTCGAAGAAATTGTTTAACTCATTTGGTTTCCTAGAAATATTCATATAACCATAGTCGAGGACTGTCGAGTCGTACCACCGACGAAAAAAAAATTGCGAAAAATAAAAATCTCTCTGTTGCACTGGTTTGTACTAGGTTTGTACAGCGGTGTACCGTTCGAAGAAATTGTTTAGCTCTTTTGGTTTCCGAGAAATATCTAAATAATCAAAGTGTCGAGTCGTACTATTGAGAAAAAAAATTTGCGAAAAAATTAAATTCTCCCTGCTGTACCAGTTTGTACTAGGTTTGTACCGCGTTGTACCGTTCGAAGAAATTGTTTAACTCATTTGGTTTCATAGAAATATTCAAATAACCAAAGTCGAGGAAAGTCGAGTCGTACTACTGAGAAAAAATATTTACGAAAAATAAAAATCTCTCTGCTGTACTAGTTTGTACTAGGTTTGTATCGCGTTGTGCCGTTCGAAGAAATTGTTTAACACTTTTGGTTTCCGAGAAATATCCAAATAACCAAAGTCGAGGAAAGTCGAGTCGTACTACTGACAAAAAATAATTACGAAAAATTAATATCGCTCTGCTGTACCGGTTTGTACTAGGTTTGTACCGCGTTGTGCCGTTCAAAGAAATTGTTGAACTCTTTTGGTTTCCGAGAAATATCCAAATAACCAAAGTATCGAGTCGTACTATTGAGAAAAAAAATTTGCGGAAAAATTAAATTCTCTCTGCTGTACCACTTTGTACTATGTTTGTATCGCGTTGTGCCGTTCGAAGAAATTGTTTAACTCTTTTGGTTTCCGAGAAATATCCATATAACCAGAGTCGAGGACTGTCGAGTCGTACTACTGAGAAAAAAAATTTACGATAAATAAAAATCTTTCTGTTCCACTGGTTTGTACTAGGTTTGTACAGCGGTGTACCGTTCGAAGAAATTGTTTAACTATTTTGGTTTCCGATAAATATCTAAATAATCAAAGTATCGAGTCGTACTATTGAGAAAAATAAATTTGAGAAAAAATTAAATTCTCCCTGCTGTACCAGTTTGTACTAGGTTTGTACCGCGTTGTACCGTTCGAAGAAATGTTTAACTCTTTTGGTTTCCGATAAATATCCAAATAACTAAAGTCGAGGACTGTCGAGTCGTACTACCGAGAAAAAAAATTTGCGAGAAATGAAAATCTCTCTGCTGTACCGGTTTGTACTAGGTTTGTACCGCGTTGCACCGTTCGAAGAAATTATTTACCTGGTTTGGTTTCCGAGAAATATCCAAATAATCAAAGTCGAAGACTGTCGAGTCGTACTACTGAGAAAACAAATTTACGAAAATTTAAAATCTCCCTGCTGTACCAGTTTGTACTAAGTTTGTACCGCGTTGTACCGTTCGAAGAATTTGTTTAACTCATTTGGTTTCCTAGAAATATTCATATAACCATAGTCGAGGACTGTCGAGTCGTACCACCGACGAAAAAAAATTTGCGAAAAATAAAAATCTCTCTGTTGCACTGGTTTGTACTAGATTTGTACCGCGTTGTACCGTTCGAAGAAATTCTTTAACTCTTTTGGTTTCCGAGAAATAATCAAATAACCAAAGTCGAGGACTGTCGAGGCGTACTACTGAGAAAAAAAATTTACGAAAAATAAAAATCTTTCTGTTCCACTGGTTTGTACTAGGTTTGTACAGCGGTGTACCGTTCGAAGAAATTGTTTAACTCATTTGGTTTCCTAGAAATAATCAAAAAACCAAAGTCGAGGACTGTCGAGTCGTACTACGGACGAAAAAAAATTTGCGAAAAATAAAAATCTCTCTGTTGCACTGGTGTGTACTAGGTTTGTACAGCGGTGTACCGTTCCAAGAAATTGTTTAGCTCTTTTGGTTTCCGAGAAATATCCAAATATTTAAAGTGTCGAGTCGTACTATTGAGAAAAAAAATTTGCGAAAAAATTAAATTCTCCCTGCTGTACCAGTTTGTACTAGGTTTGTACCGCGTTGTACCGATCGATGAAATTGTTTAACTCATTTGGTTTCCTAGAAATATTCAAATAACCAAAGTCGAGGACTGTCGAGTCGTACTACCGAGAAAAAAAATTTGCGAGAAATTAAAATCTCTCTGCTGTACCGATTTGTACTAGGTTTGTACCGCGTTGTACCGTTCGAAGAAATTGTTTAACTCATTTGGTTTCCTAGAAATAATCAAATAACCAAAGTCGAGGACTGTCGAGTCGTACTACTGAGAAAAAAAAATTTACGAAAAATAAAAATCTTTCTGTTCCACTGGTTTGTACTAGGTTTGTACAGCGGTGTACCGTTCGAAGAAATTGTTTAACTATTTTGGTTTCCGATAAATATCTAAATAATCAAAGTATCGAGTCGTACTATTGAGAAAAATAAATTTGAGAAAAAATTAAATTCTCCCTGCTGTACCAGTTTGTACTAGGTTTGTACCGCGTTGTACCGTTCGATGAAATGTTTAACTCTTTTAGTTTCCGATAAATATCCAAATAACCAAAGTCGAGGACTGTCGAGTCGTACTACCGAGAAAAAAAATTTGCGAGAAATGAAAATTTCTCCGCTGTACCGGTTTGTACTAGGTTTGTACCGCGTTGCACCGTTCGAAGAAATTGTTTACCTGTTTTGGTTTCCGAGAAATATCCAAATAATCAAAGTCGCAGACTGTCGAGTCGTACTATTGAGAAAATAAAGTTACGAGAAATTAAAATCCCTCTGCTGTACCGGTTTGTACTAGGTTTGTACCGCGTTGCACCGTTCGAAGAAATTGTTTACCTGTTTTGGTTTCCGAGAAATATCCAAATAATCAAAGTCGAAGACTGTCGAGTCGTACTATTGAGAAAAAAAATTTACGAGAAATTAAAATCTCTCTGCTGTACCGGTTTGTACTAGGTTTGTACCGCGTTGCACCGTTCGAAGAAATTGTTTACCTGTTTTGGTTTCCGAGAAATATCCAAATAATCAAAGTGTCGAGTCATGCTGCTGTGAAAAAAAATTTACGAAAAAAAAATCTCTCTGCTCTACCGGTTTGTACTAGGTTTGTACCGCGTTGCACCGTTCGAAGAAATTGTTTACCTGTTTTGGTTTCCGAGAAATATCCAAATAATCAAAGTCGAAGACTGTCGAGTCGTACTACCGAGAAAATAAAGTTGCGAGAAATGAAAATCACTCTGCTGTACCGGTTTGTACTAGGTTTGTACCGCGTTCTGCCGTTCGAAGAAATTGTTGAAATCTTTTGGTTTCCGGGAAATATCCAAATAACCAAAGTATCGGGTCGTACTATTGAGAAAAAAAATTTGCGGAAAAATTAAATTCTCTCTGCTGTACCACTTTGTACTATGTTTGTACAGCGGTGTACCGTTCGAAGAAATTGTTTAACTATTTTGGTTTCCGATAAATATCTAAATAATCAAAGTATCGAGTCGTACTATTGAGAAAAATAAATTTGCGAAAAAATTAAATTCTCCCTGCTGTACCAGTTTGTACTAGGTTTGTACCGCGTTGTACCGTTCGAAGAAATTGTTTAACTCATTTGGTTTCCTAGAAATATTCAAATAACCAAAGTCGAGGAAAGTCGAGTCGTACTACTGAGAAAAAAAATTTACGAAATATAAAAATCTCTCTGCTGTACCGGTTTGTTCTAGGTTTGTACCGCGTTGTGCCGTTCGAAAAAATTGTTGAACTCTTTTGGTTTCCGAGAAATATCCAAATAACCAAAGTATCGAGTCGTACTACTGAGAAAAAAATTTGCGACAAATTAAAATCTCCCTGCTGTACCAGTTTGTACTAGGTTTGTACTGCGTTGTACCGTTCGAAGAAATTGTTTACCTGTTTTGGTTTCCGAGAAATATCCAAATAATCAAAGTCGAATACTGTCGAGTCGTACTATTGAGAAAAAAAATTTACGAGAAATTAAAATCTCTCTGCTGTACCGGTTTGTACTAGGTTTGTACCGCGTTGTACCGTTCGAAGAAATGTTTAACTCTTTTGGTTTCCGAGAAATATCCAAATAATCAAAGTCGAAGACTGTCGAGTCGTACTACTAAGAAAACAAATTTTCGAGAAATTAAAATCCCTCTGCTGTACCGGTTTGTACTAGGTTTGTACCGCGTTGCACCGTTCGAAGAAATTGTTTACCTGTTTTGGTTTCCGAGAAATATCCAAATAATCAAAGTCGAAGACTGTCGAGTCGTACTATTGAGAAAAAAAATTTACGAGAAATTAAAATCTCTCTGCTGTACCGGTTTGTACTAGGTTTGTACCGCGTTGCACCGTTCGAAGAAATTGTTTACCTGTTTTGGTTTCCGAGAAATATCCAAATAATCAAAGTGTCGAGTCATGCTGCTGTGAAAAAAAATTTACGAAAAAAAAATCTCTCTGCTCTACCGGTTTGTACTAGGTTTGTACCGCGTTGCACCGTTCGAAGAAATTGTTTACCTGTTTTGGTTTCCGAGAAATATCCAAATAACCAAAGTCGCGGACTGTCGAGTCGTACTACCGAGAAAAAAAATTTGCGAGAAATGAAAATCACTCTGCTGTACCGGTTTGTACTAGGTTTGTACCGCGTTCTGCCGTTCGAAGAAATTGTTGAAATCTTTTGGTTTCCGGGAAATATCCAAATAACCAAAGTATCGGGTCGTACTATTGAGAAAAAAAATTTGCGGAAAAATTAAATTCTCTCTGCTGTACCACTTTGTACTATGTTTGTACAGCGGTGTACCGTTCGAAGAAATTGTTTAACTATTTTGGTTTCCGATAAATATCTAAATAATCAAAGTATCGAGTCGTACTATTGAGAAAAATAAATTTGCGAAAAAATTAAATTCTCCCTGCTGTACCAGTTTGTACTAGGTTTGTACCGCGTTGTACCGTTCGAAGAAATTGTTTAACTCATTTGGTTTCCTAGAAATATTCAAATAACCAAAGTCGAGGAAAGTCGAGTCGTACTACTGAGAAAAAAAATTTACGAAATATAAAAATCTCTCTGCTGTACCGGTTTGTTCTAGGTTTGTACCGCGTTGTGCCGTTCGAAAAAATTGTTGAACTCTTTTGGTTTCCGAGAAATATCCAAATAACCAAAGTATCGAGTCGTACTACTGAGAAAAAAATTTGCGACAAATTAAAATCTCCCTGCTGTACCAGTTTGTACTAGGTTTGTACTGCGTTGTACCGTTCGAAGAAATTGTTTACCTGTTTTGGTTTCCGAGAAATATCCAAATAATCAAAGTCGAATACTGTCGAGTCGTACTATTGAGAAAAAAAATTTACGAGAAATTAAAATCTCTCTGCTGTACCGGTTTGTACTAGGTTTGTACCGCGTTGTACCGTTCGAAGAAATGTTTAACTCTTTTGGTTTCCGAGAAATATCCAAATAATCAAAGTCGAAGACTGTCGAGTCGTACTACTAAGAAAACAAATTTTCGAAAATTTAAAATCGCTCTGCTGTACCGGTTTATACTAGGTTTGTACCGCGTTGCACCGTTCGAAGAAATTATTTACCTGGTTTGGTTTCCGAGAAATATCCAAATAATCAAAGTCGAATACTGTCGAGTCGTACTATTGAGAAAAAAAATTTACGAGAAATTAAAATCTCTCTGCTGTACCGGTTTGTACTAGGTTTGTACCGCGTTGTACCGTTCGAAGAAATGTTTAACTCTTTTGGTTTCCGAGAAATATCCAAATAATCAAAGTCGAAGACTGTCGAGTCGTACTACTAAGAAAACAAATTTTCGAGAAATTAAAATCCCTCTGCTGTACCGGTTTGTACTAGGTTTGTACCGCGTTGCACCGTTCGAAGAAATTGTTTACCTGTTTTGGTTTCCGAGAAATATCCAAATAATCAAAGTCGAAGACTGTCGAGTCGTACTATTGAGAAAAAAAATTTACGAGAAATTAAAATCTCTCTGCTGTACCGGTTTGTACTAGGTTTGTACCGCGTTGCACCGTTCGAAGAAATTGTTTACCTGTTTTGGTTTCCGAGAAATATCCAAATAATCAAAGTGTCGAGTCATGCTGCTGTGAAAAAAAATTTACGAAAAAAAAATCTCTCTGCTCTACCGGTTTGTACTAGGTTTGTACCGCGTTGCACCGTTCGAAGAAATTGTTTACCTGTTTTGGTTTCCGAGAAATATCCAAATAACCAAAGTCGAGGACTGTCGAGTCGTACTACCGAGAAAAAAAATTTGCGAGAAATGAAAATCACTCTGCTGTACCGGTTTGTACTAGGTTTGTACCGCGTTCTGCCGTTCGAAGAAATTGTTGAAATCTTTTGGTTTCCGGGAAATATCCAAATAACCAAAGTATCGGGTCGTACTATTGAGAAAAAAAATTTGCGGAAAAATTAAATTCTCTCTGCTGTACCACTTTGTACTATGTTTGTACAGCGGTGTACCGTTCGAAGAAATTGTTTAACTATTTTGGTTTCCGATAAATATCTAAATAATCAAAGTATCGAGTCGTACTATTGAGAAAAATAAATTTGCGAAAAAATTAAATTCTCCCTGCTGTACCAGTTTGTACTAGGTTTGTACCGCGTTGTACCGTTCGAAGAAATTGTTTAACTCATTTGGTTTCCTAGAAATATTCAAATAACCAAAGTCGAGGAAAGTCGAGTCGTACTACTGAGAAAAAAAATTTACGAAATATAAAAATCTCTCTGCTGTACCGGTTTGTTCTAGGTTTGTACCGCGTTGTGCCGTTCGAAAAAATTGTTGAACTCTTTTGGTTTCCGAGAAATATCCAAATAACCAAAGTATCGAGTCGTACTACTGAGAAAAAAATTTGCGACAAATTAAAATCTCCCTGCTGTACCAGTTTGTACTAGGTTTGTACTGCGTTGTACCGTTCGAAGAAATTGTTTACCTGTTTTGGTTTCCGAGAAATATCCAAATAATCAAAGTCGAATACTGTCGAGTCGTACTATTGAGAAAAAAAATTTACGAGAAATTAAAATCTCTCTGCTGTACCGGTTTGTACTAGGTTTGTACCGCGTTGTACCGTTCGAAGAAATGTTTAACTCTTTTGGTTTCCGAGAAATATCCAAATAATCAAAGTCGAAGACTGTCGAGTCGTACTACTAAGAAAACAAATTTTCGAAAATTTAAAATCGCTCTGCTGTACCGGTTTATACTAGGTTTGTACCGCGTTGCACCGTTCGAAGAAATTATTTACCTGGTTTGGTTTCCGAGAAATATCCAAATAATCAAAGTCGAAGACTGTCGAGTCGTACCACTGAGAAAACAAATTTACGAAAATTTAAAATCTCCCTGCTGTACCAGTTTGTACTAGGTTTGTACCGCGTTGTACCGTTCGAAGAATTTGTTTAACTCATTTGGTTTCCGAGAAATATCCACATAATCAAAATATCGAGTCGTATTACTGTGAAAAAAAAAATTTGCGAAAAAATTAAATTCTCCCTGCTGTACCAGTTTGTACTAGGTTTGTACCGCGTTGTACCGTTCGAAAAATTTGTTTAACTCATTTGGTTTCCTAGAAATATTCAAATAACCAAAGTCGAGGACTGTCGAGTCGTACTACCGAGAAAAAATATTTGCGAGAAATTAAAATCTCTCTGCTGTACCGGTTTGTACTAGGTTTGTACCGCGTTGTACCGTTCGAAGAAATTGTTTAACTCATTTGGTTTCCTAGAAATATTCATATAACCATAGTCGAGGACTGTCGAGTCGTACCACCGACGAAAAAAAATTTGCGAAAAATAAAAATCTCTCTGTTGCACTGGTTTGTACTAGGTTTGTACAGCGGTGTACCGTTCGAAGAAATTGTTTAGCTCTTTTGGTTTCCGAGAAATATCTAAATAATCAAAGTGTCGAGTCGTACTATTGAGAAAAAAAATTTGCGAAAAAATTAAATTCTCCCTGCTGTACCAGTTTGTACTAGGTTTGTATCGCGTTGTACCGTTCGAAGAAATTGTTTAACTCATTTGGTTTCATAGAAATATTCAAATAACCAAAGTCGAGGAAAGTCGAGTCGTACTACTGAGAAAAAAAATTTACGATAAATAAAAATCTTTCTGTTCCACTGGTTTGTACTAGGTTTGTACAGCGGTGTACCGTTCGAAGAAATTGTTTAACTATTTTGGTTTCCGATAAATATCTAAATAATCAAAGTATCGAGTCGTACTATTGAGAAAAATAAATTTGAGAAAAAATTAAATTCTCCCTGCTGTACCAGTTTGTACTAGGTTTGTACCGCGTTGTACCGTTCGAAGAAATGTTTAACTCTTTTGGTTTCCGATAAATATCCAAATAACCAAAGTCGAGGACTGTCGAGTCGTACTACCGAGAAAAAAAATTTGCGAGAAATTAAAATCTCTCTGCTGTACCGGTTTGTACTAGGTTTGTATCGCGTTGTGCCGTTCGGAGAAATTGTTTAACTCTTTTGGTTTCCGAGAAATATCCATATAACCAGAGTCGAGGACTGTCGAGTCGTACTACCGAGAAAAAAAATTTGCGAGAAATTAAAATCTCTCTGCTGTACCGGTTTGTACTAGGATTGTACCGCTTTGGACCGTTCGAAGAAATTGTTTACCTGTTTTGGTTTCCGAGAAATATCCAAATAATCAAAGTCGAAGACTGTCGAGTCGTACTACTGAGAGAACAAATTTACGAAAATTTAAAATCGCTCTGCTGTACCGGTTTATACTAGGTTTGTACAGCGGTGTATCGTTCGAAGAAATTGCTTAACTCTTTTGGTTTCCGAGAAATACCTAAATAATCAAAGTGTCGAGTCGTACTATTGAGAAAAAAAAATTTGCAAAAAAATTAAATTCTCCCTGCTGTACCAGTTTGTACTAGGTTTGTACCGCGTTGTACCGTTCGAAGAAATGTTTAACTCTTTTGGTTTCCGATAAATATCCAAATAACCAAAGTCGAGGACTGTCGAGTCGTACTACCGAGAAAAAAAATTTGCGAGAAATTAAAATCTCTCTGCTGTACCGGTTTGTACTAGGTTTGTATCGCGTTGTGCCGTTCGGAGAAATTGTTTAACTCTTTTGGTTTCCGAGAAATATCCATATAACCATAGTCGAGGACTGTCGAGTCGTACCACCGACGAAAAAAAATTTGCGAATAATAAAAATCTCTCTGTTGCACTGGTTTGTACTAGGCTTGTACAGCGGTGTACCGTTCGAAGAAATTGTTTAGCTCTTTTGGTTTCCGAGAAATATCTAAATAATCAAAGTATCGAGTCGTACTATTGAGAAAAAAAATTTGCGGAAAAATTAAATTCTCTCTGCTGTACCACTTTGTACTATGTTTGTATCGCGTTGTGCCGTTCGAAGAAATTGTTTAACTCTTTTGGTTTCCGAGAAATATCCATATAACCAGAGTCGAGGACTGTCGAGTCGTACTACTGAGAAAAAAAATTTACGATAAATAAAAATCTTTCTGTTCCACTGGTTTGTACTAGGTTTGTACAGCGGTGTACCGTTCGAAGAAATTGTTTAACTATTTTGGTTTCCGATAAATATCTAAATAATCAAAGTATCGAGTCGTACTATTGAGAAAAATAAATTTGAGAAAAAATTAAATTCTCCCTGCTGTACCAGTTTGTACTAGGTTTGTGCCGCGTTGTACCGTTCGAAGAAATGTTTAACTCTTTTGGTTTCCGATAAATATCCAAATAACCAAAGTCGAGGACTGTCGAGTCGTACTACCGAGAAAAAAAATTTGCGAGAAATGAAAATCTCTCTGCTGTACCGGTTTGTACTAGGATTGTACCGCGTAGCACCGTTCGAAGAAATTATTTACCTGGTTTGGTTTCCGAGAAATATCCAAATAATCAAAGTCGAAGACTGTCGAGTCGTACTACTGAGAAAACAAATTTACGAAAATTTAAAATCTCCCTGCTGTACCAGTTTGTACTAAGTTTGTACCGCGTTGTACCGTTCGAAGAATTTGTTTAACTCATTTGGTTTCCGAGAAATATTCAAATAACCAAAGTCGAGGACTGTCGAGTCGTACTACCGAGAAAAAATATTTGCGAGAAATTAAAATCTCTCTGCTGTACCGGTTTGTACTAGGTTTGTACCGCGTTGTACCGTTCGAAGAAATTGTTTAACTCATTTGGTTTCCTAGAAATATTCAAATAACCATAGTCGAGGACTGTCGAGTCGTACCACCGACGAAAAAAAAATTGCGAAAAATAAAAATCTCTCTGTTGCACTGGTTTGTACTAGGTTTGTACAGCGGTGTACCGTTCGAAGAAATTGTTTAGCTCTTTTGGTTTCCGAGAAATATCTAAATAATCAAAGTGTCGAGTCGTACTATTGAGAAAAAAAATTTGCGAAAAAATTAAATTCTCCCTGCTGTACCAGTTTGTACTAGGTTTGTACCGCGTTGTACCGTTCGAAAAATTTGTTTAACTCATTTGGTTTCCTAGAAATATTCAAATAACCAAAGTCGAGGACTGTCGAGTCGTACTACCGAGAAAAAATATTTGCGAGAAATTAAAATCTCTCTGCTGTACCGGTTTGTACTAGGTTTGTACCGCGTTGTACCGTTCGAAGAAATTGTTTAACTCATTTGGTTTCCTAGAAATATTCATATAACCATAGTCGAGGACTGTCGAGTCGTACCACCGACGAAAAAAAATTTGCGAAAAATAAAAATCTCTCTGTTGCACTGGTTTGTACTAGGTTTGTACCGCGTTGTACCGTTCGAAGAAATTCTTTAACTCTTTTGGTTTCCGAGAAATAATCAAATAACCAAAGTCGAGGACTGTCGAGGCGTACTACTGAGAAAAAAAATTTACGAAAAATAAAAATCTTTCTGTTCCACTGGTTTGTACTAGGTTTGTACAGCGGTGTACCGTTCGAAGAAATTGTTTAACTCATTTGGTTTCCTAGAAATAATCAAAAAACCAAAGTCGAGGACTGTCGAGTCGTACTACCGACGAAAAAAAATTTGCGAAAAATAAAAATCTCTCTGTTGCACTGGTGTGTACTAGGTTTGTACAGCGGTGTACCGTTCCAAGAAATTGTTTAGCTCATTTGGTTTCCTAGAAATATTCAAATAACCAAAGTCGAGGAAAGTCGAATCGTACTACTGAGAAAAAAAATTTACGAAATATAAAAATCTCTCTGCTGTACAGGTTTGTACTAGGTTTGTACCGCGTTGTGCCGTTCGAAGAAATTGTTGAACTCTTTTGGTTTCCGAGAAATATCCAAATAACCAAAGTATCGAGTCGTACTACTGAGAAAAAAATTTGCGACAAATTAAAATCTCCCTGCTGTACCAGTTTGTACTAGGTTTGTACTGCGTTGTACCGTTCGAAGAAATTGTTTACCTGTTTTGGTTTCCGAGAAATATCCAAATAATCAAAGTCGAATACTGTCGAGTCGTACTATTGAGAAAAAAAATTTACGAGAAATTAAAATCTCTCTGCTGTACCGGTTTGTACTAGGTTTGTACCGCGTTGTACCGTTCGAAGAAATGTTTAACTGTTTTGGTTTCCGAGAAATATCCAAATAATCAAAGTCGAAGACTGTCGAGTCGTACTACTAAGAAAACAAATTTACGAAAATTTAAAATCGCTCTGCTGTACCGGTTTATACTAGGTTTGTACCGCGTTGTACCTTTCGAAAAATTGTTTAACACTTTTGGTTTCCGAGAAATATCCATATAACCAAAGTTGAGGAAAATCGAGTCGTACTACTGAGAAAAAAATTTACGAAAATAGAATCTCTCTGCTGTACCGGTTTGTACTAGGTTTGTACCGCGTTGCACCGTTCGAAGAAATTGTTTACCTGTTTTGGTTTCCGAGAAATATCCAAATAATCAAAGTCGAAGACTGTCGAGTCGTACTATTGAGAAAAAAAATTTACGAGAAATTAATATCTCTCTGCTGTACCGGTTTGTACTAGGTTTGTACCGCGTTGCACCGTTCGAAGAAATTGTTTACCTGGTTTGGTTTCCGAGAAATATCCAAATAATCAAAGTCGAAGACTGTCGAGTCGTACTACTGAGAAAACAAATTTACGAAAATTTAAAATCTCCCTGCTGTACCAGTTTGTACTAGGTTTGTACCGCGTTGTACCGTTCGAAGAATTTGTTTACCTCATTTGGTTTCCGAGAAATATCCACATAATCAAAATATCGATTCGTATTACTGTGAAAAAAAAATTTGCGAAAAAATTAAATTCTCCCTGCTGTACCAGTTTGTACTAGGTTTGTACCGCGTTGTACCGTTCGAAGAATTTGTTTAACTCATTTGGTTTCCTAGAAATATTCAAATAACCAAAGTCGAGGACTGTCGAGTCGTACTACCGAGAAAAAAAATTTGCGAGAAATTAAAATCTCTCTTCTGTACCGGTTTGTACTAGGTTTGTACCGCGTTGTACCGTTCGAAGAAATTCTTTAACTCTTTTGGTTTCCGAGAAATAATCAAATAACCAAAGTCGATTACTGTCGAGGCGTACTACTGAGAAAAAAAATTTACGAAAAATAAAAATCTTTCTGTTCCTCTGGTTTGTACTAGGTTTGTACAGCGGTGTACCATTCGAAGAAATTGTTTAACTCATTTGGTTTCCTAGAAATAATCAAATAACCAAAGTCGAGGACTTTCGAGTCGTACTACGGACGAAAAAAAATTTGCGAAAAATAAAAATCTCTCTGTTGCACTGGTTTGTACTAGGTTTGTACAGCGGTGTACCGTTCGAAGAAATTGTTTAGCTCTTTTGGTTTCCGAGAAATATCTAAATAATCAAAGTGTCGAGTCGTACTATTGAGAAAAAAAATTTGCGAAAAAATTAAATTCTCCCTGCTGTACCAGTTTGTACTAGGTTTGTACCGCGTTGTACCGTTCGAAGAAATTGTTTAACTCATTTGGTTTCATAGAAATATTCAAATAACCAAAGTCGAGGAAAGTCGAGTCGTACTACTGAGAAAAAATATTTACGAAAAATAAAAATCTCTCTGCTGTACTAGTTTGTACTAGGTTTGTATCGCGTTGTGCCGTTCGAAGAAATTGTTTAACACTTTTGGTTTCCTAGAAATATTGAAATAACCAAAGTCGAGGAAAGTCGAGTCGTACTACTGACAAAAAATAATTACGAAAAATTAATATCGCTCTGCTGTACCGGTTTGTACTAGGTTTGTACCGCGTTGTGCCGTTCAAAGAAATTGTTGAACTCTTTTGGTTTCCGAGAAATATCCAAATAACCAAAGTATCGAGTCGTACTATTGAGAAAAAAAATTTGCGGAAAAATTAAATTCTCTCTGCTGTACCACTTTGTACTATGTTTGTATCGCGTTGTGCCGTTCGAAGAAATTGTTTAACTCTTTTGGTTTCCGAGAAATATCCATATAACCAGAGTCGAGGACTGTCGAGTCGTACTACTGAGAAAAAAAATTTACTATAAATAAAAATCTTTCTGTTCCACTGGTTTGTACTAGGTTTGTACAGCGGTGTACCGTTCGAAGAAATTGTTTAACTATTTTGGTTTCCGATAAATATCTAAATAATCAAAGTATCGAGTCGTACTATTGAGAAAAATAAATTTGAGAAAAAATTAAATTCTCCCTGCTGTACCAGTTTGTACTAGGTTTGTACCGCGTTGTACCGTTCGAAGAAATGTTTAACTCTTTTGGTTTCCGATAAATATCCAAATAACCAAAGTCGAGGACTGTCGAGTCGTACTACCGAGAAAAAAAATTTGCGAGAAATGAAAATCTCTCTGCTATACCGGTTTGTACTAGGTTTGTACCGCGTTGCACCGTTCGAAGAAATTATTTACCTGGTTTGGTTTCCGAGAAATATCCAAATAATCAAAGTCGAAGACTGTCGAGTCGTACTACTGAGAAAACAAATTTACGAAAATTTAAAATCTCCCTGCTGTACCAGTTTGTACTAAGTTTGTACCGCGTTGTACCGTTCGAAGAATTTGTTTAACTCATTTGGTTTCCGAGAAATATCCACATAATCAAAATATCGAGTCGTATTACTGTGAAAAAAAAATTTGCGAAAAAATTAAATTCTCCCTGCTGTACCAGTTTGTACTAGGTTTGTACCGCGTTGTACCGTTCGAAAAATTTGTTTAACTCATTTGGTTTCCTAGAAATATTCAAATAACCAAAGTCGAGGACTGTCGAGTCGTACTACCGAGAAAAAATATTTGCGAGAAATTAAAATCTCTCTGCTGTACCGGTTTGTACTAGGTTTGTACCGCGTTGTACCGTTCGAAGAAATTGTTTAACTCATTTGGTTTCCTAGAAATATTCATATAACCATAGTCGAGGACTGTCGAGTCGTACCACCGACGAAAAAAAATTTGCGAAAAATAAAAATCTCTCTGTTGCACTGGTTTGTACTAGGTTTGTACCGCGTTGTACCGTTCGAAGAAATTCTTTAACTCTTTTGGTTTCCGAGAAATAATCAAATAACCAAAGTCGAGGACTGTCGAGGCGTACTACTGAGAAAAAAAATTTACGAAAAATAAAAATCTTTCTGTTCCACTGGTTTGTACTAGGTTTGTACAGCGGTGTACCGTTCGAAGAAATTGTTTAACTCATTTGGTTTCCTAGAAATAATCAAAAAACCAAAGTCGAGGACTGTCGAGTCGTACTACCGACGAAAAAAAATTTGCGAAAAATAAAAATCTCTCTGTTGCACTGGTGTGTACTAGGTTTGTACAGCGGTGTACCGTTCCAAGAAATTGTTTAGCTCATTTGGTTTCCTAGAAATATTCAAATAACCAAAGTCGAGGAAAGTCGAATCGTACTACTGAGAAAAAAAATTTACGAAATATAAAAATCTCTCTGCTGTACAGGTTTGTACTAGGTTTGTACCGCGTTGTGCCGTTCGAAGAAATTGTTGAACTCTTTTGGTTTCCGAGAAATATCCAAATAACCAAAGTATCGAGTCGTACTACTGAGAAAAAAATTTGCGACAAATTAAAATCTCCCTGCTGTACCAGTTTGTACTAGGTTTGTACTGCGTTGTACCGTTCGAAGAAATTGTTTACCTGTTTTGGTTTCCGAGAAATATCCAAATAATCAAAGTCGAATACTGTCGAGTCGTACTATTGAGAAAAAAAATTTACGAGAAATTAAAATCTCTCTGCTGTACCGGTTTGTACTAGGTTTGTACCGCGTTGTACCGTTCGAAGAAATGTTTAACTCTTTTGGTTTCCGAGAAATATCCAAATAATCAAAGTCGAAGACTGTCGAGTCGTACTACTGAGAAAAAAATTTACGAAAATAGAATCTCTCTGCTGTTCCGGTTTGTACTAGGATTGTACCGCGTTGTACCGTTCGAAGAAATTCTTTAACTCTTTTGGTTTCCGAGAAATAATCAAATAACCAAAGTCGAGGACTGTCGAGTCGTACTACCGAGAAAAAAAATTTACGAGAAATTAAAATCTCTCTGCTGTACCGGTTTGTACTAGGTTTGTACCGCGTTGCACCGTTCGAAGAAATTGTTTACCTGTTTTGGTTTCCGAGAAATATCCAAATAATCAAAGTGTCGAGTCATGCTGCTGTGAAAAAAAATTTTCGAAAAAAAAATCTCTCTGCTCTACCGGTTTGTACTAGGTTTGTACCGCGTTGCACCGTTCGAAGAAATTGTTTACCTGTTTTGGTTTCCGAGAAATATCCAAATAACCAAAGTCGAGGACTGTCGAGTCGTACTACCGAGAAAAAAAATTTGCGAGAAATGAAAATCTCTCTGCTGTACCGGTTTGTACTAGGTTTGTACCGCGTTCTGCCGTTCGAAGAAATTGTTGAAATCTTTTGGTTTCCGGGAAATATCCAAATAACCAAAGTATCGGGTCGTACTATTGAGAAAAAAAATTTGCGGAAAAATTAAATTCTCTCTGCTGTACCACTTTGTACTATGTTTGTACAGCGGTGTACCGTTCGAAGAAATTGTTTAACTATTTTGGTTTCCGATAAATATCTAAATAATCAAAGTATCGAGTCGTACTATTGAGAAAAATAAATTTGAGAAAAAATTAAATTCTCCCTGCTGTACCAGTTTGTACTAGGTTTGTACTGCGTTGTACCGTTCGAAGAAATTGTTTACCTGTTTTGGTTTCCGAGAAATATCCAAATAATCAAAGTCGAATACTGTCGAGTCGTACTATTGAGAAAAAAAATTTACGAGAAATTAAAATCTCTCTGCTGTACCGGTTTGTACTAGGTTTGTACCGCGTTGTACCGTTCGAAGAAATGTTTAACTCTTTTGGTTTCCGAGAAATATCCAAATAATCAAAGTCGAAGACTGTCGAGTCGTACTACTAAGAAAACAAATTTACGAAAATTTAAAATCGCTCTGCTGTACCGGTTTATACTAGGTTTGTACCGCGTTGTACCTTTCGAAAAATTGTTTAACACTTTTGGTTTCCGAGAAATATCCATATAACCAAAGTTGAGGAAAATCGAGTCGTACTACTGAGAAAAAAATTTACGAAAATAGAATCTCTCTGCTGTACCGGTTTGTACTAGGTTTGTACCGCGTTGCACCGTTCGAAGAAATTGTTTACCTGTTTTGGTTTCCGAGAAATATCCAAATAATCAAAGTCGAAGACTGTCGAGTCGTACTATTGAGAAAAAAAATTTACGAGAAATTAATATCTCTCTGTTGTACCGGTTTGTACTAGGTTTGTACCGCGTTGCACCGTTCGAAGAAATTGTTTACCTGGTTTGGTTTCCGAGAAATATCCAAATAATCAAAGTCGAAGACTGTCGAGTCGTACTACTGAGAAAACAAATTTACGAAAATTTAAAATCTCCCTGCTGTACCAGTTTGTACTAGGTTTGTACCGCGTTGTACCGTTCGAAGAATTTGTTTACCTCATTTGGTTTCCGAGAAATATCCACATAATCAAAATATCGATTCGTATTACTGTGAAAAAAAAAATTTGCGAAAAAATTAAATTCTCCCTGCTGTACCAGTTTGTACTAGGTTTGTACCGCGTTGTACCGTTCGAAGAATTTGTTTAACTCATTTGGTTTCCTAGAAATATTCAAATAACCAAAGTCGAGGACTGTCGAGTCGTACTACCGAGAAAAAAAATTTGCGAGAAATTAAAATCTCTCTTCTGTACCGGTTTGTACTAGGTTTGTACCGCGTTGTACCGTTCGAAGAAATTGTTTAACTCATTTGGTTTCCTAGAAATAATCAAATAACCAAAGTCGAGGACTGTCGAGTCGTACTACCGAGAAAAAAAATTTGCGAGAAATTAAAATCTCTCTTCTGTACCGGTTTGTACTAGGTTTGTACCGCGTTGTACCGTTCGAAGAAATGTTTAACTCTTTTGGTTTCCGAGAAATATCCAAATAATCAAAGTCGAAGACTGTCGAGTCGTACTACTGAGAAAAAAATTTACGAAAATAGAATCTCTCTGCTGTTCCGGTTTGTACTAGGATTGTACCGCGTTGTACCGTTCGAAGAAATTCTTTAACTCTTTTGGTTTCCGAGAAATAATCAAATAACCAAAGTCGAGGACTGTCGAGTCGTACTACCGAGAAAAAAAATTTACGAGAAATTAAAATCTCTCTGCTGTACCGGTTTGTACTAGGTTTGTACCGCGTTGCACCGTTCGAAGAAATTGTTTACCTGTTTTGGTTTCCGAGAAATATCCAAATAATCAAAGTGTCGAGTCATGCTGCTGTGAAAAAAAATTTTCGAAAAAAAAATCTCTCTGCTCTACCGGTTTGTACTAGGTTTGTACCGCGTTGCACCGTTCGAAGAAATTGTTTACCTGTTTTGGTTTCCGAGAAATATCCAAATAACCAAAGTCGAGGACTGTCGAGTCGTACTACCGAGAAAAAAAATTTGCGAGAAATGAAAATCTCTCTGCTGTACCGGTTTGTACTAGGTTTGTACCGCGTTCTGCCGTTCGAAGAAATTGTTGAAATCTTTTGGTTTCCGGGAAATATCCAAATAACCAAAGTATCGGGTCGTACTATTGAGAAAAAAAATTTGCGGAAAAATTAAATTCTCTCTGCTGTACCACTTTGTACTATGTTTGTACAGCGGTGTACCGTTCGAAGAAATTGTTTAACTATTTTGGTTTCCGATAAATATCTAAATAATCAAAGTATCGAGTCGTACTATTGAGAAAAATAAATTTGAGAAAAAATTAAATTCTCCCTGCTGTACCAGTTTGTACTAGGTTTGTACTGCGTTGTACCGTTCGAAGAAATTGTTTACCTGTTTTGGTTTCCGAGAAATATCCAAATAATCAAAGTCGAATACTGTCGAGTCGTACTATTGAGAAAAAAAATTTACGAGAAATTAAAATCTCTCTGCTGTACCGGTTTGTACTAGGTTTGTACCGCGTTGTACCGTTCGAAGAAATGTTTAACTCTTTTGGTTTCCGAGAAATATCCAAATAATCAAAGTCGAAGACTGTCGAGTCGTACTACTAAGAAAACAAATTTACGAAAATTTAAAATCGCTCTGCTGTACCGGTTTATACTAGGTTTGTACCGCGTTGTACCTTTCGAAAAATTGTTTAACACTTTTGGTTTCCGAGAAATATCCATATAACCAAAGTTGAGGAAAATCGAGTCGTACTACTGAGAAAAAAATTTACGAAAATAGAATCTCTCTGCTGTACCGGTTTGTACTAGGTTTGTACCGCGTTGCACCGTTCGAAGAAATTGTTTACCTGTTTTGGTTTCCGAGAAATATCCAAATAATCAAAGTCGAAGACTGTCGAGTCGTACTATTGAGAAAAAAAATTTACGAGAAATTAATATCTCTCTGTTGTACCGGTTTGTACTAGGTTTGTACCGCGTTGCACCGTTCGAAGAAATTGTTTACCTGGTTTGGTTTCCGAGAAATATCCAAATAATCAAAGTCGAAGACTGTCGAGTCGTACTACTGAGAAAACAAATTTACGAAAATTTAAAATCTCCCTGCTGTACCAGTTTGTACTAGGTTTGTACCGCGTTGTACCGTTCGAAGAATTTGTTTACCTCATTTGGTTTCCGAGAAATATCCACATAATCAAAATATCGATTCGTATTACTGTGAAAAAAAAAATTTGCGAAAAAATTAAATTCTCCCTGCTGTACCAGTTTGTACTAGGTTTGTACCGCGTTGTACCGTTCGAAGAATTTGTTTAACTCATTTGGTTTCCTAGAAATATTCAAATAACCAAAGTCGAGGACTGTCGAGTCGTACTACCGAGAAAAAAAATTTGCGAGAAATTAAAATCTCTCTTCTGTACCGGTTTGTACTAGGTTTGTACCGCGTTGTACCGTTCGAAGAAATTGTTTAACTCATTTGGTTTCCTAGAAATAATCAAATAACCAAAGTCGAGGACTGTCGAGTCGTACTACCGAGAAAAAAAATTTGCGAGAAATTAAAATCTCTCTTCTGTACCGGTTTGTACTAGGTTTGTACCGCGTTGTACCGTTCGAAGAAATTCTTTAACTCTTTTGGTTTCCGAGAAATAATCAAATAACCAAAGTCGATTACTGTCGAGGCGTACTACTGAGAAAAAAAATTTACGAAAAATAAAAATCTTTCTGTTCCTCTGGTTTGTACTAGGTTTGTACAGCGGTGTACCATTCGAAGAAATTGTTTAACTCATTTGGTTTCCTAGAAATAATCAAATAACCAAAGTCGAGGACTTTCGAGTCGTACTACGGACGAAAAAAAATTTGCGAAAAATAAAAATCTCTCTGTTGCACTGGTTTGTACTAGGTTTGTACAGCGGTGTACCGTTCGAAGAAATTGTTTAGCTCTTTTGGTTTCCGAGAAATATCCAAATAATCAAAGTGTCGAGTCGTACTATTGAGAAAAAAAATTTACGAAAAAATTAAATTCTCCCTGCTGTACCAGTTTGTACTAGGTTTGTACCGCGTTGTACCGATCGATGAAATTGTTTAACTCATTTGGTTTCCTAGAAATATTCAAATAACCAAAGTCGAGGAAAGTCGAGTCGTACTACTGAGAAAAAAAATTTACGAAAAATAAAAATCTCTCTGCTGTACTAGTTTGTACTAGGTTTGTATCGCGTTGTGCCGTTCGAAGAAATTGTTTAACTCTTTTGGTTTCCGAGAAATATCCAAATAACCAAAGTCGAGGAAAGTCGAGTCGTACTACTGACAAAAAATAATTACGAAAAATTAATATCTCTCTGCTGTACCGGTTTGTACTAGGTTTGTACCGCGTTGCACCGTTCGAAGAAATTGTTTACCTGGTTTGGTTTCCGAGAAATATCCAAATAATCAAAGTCGAAGACTGTCGAGTCGTACTACTGAGAAAACAAATTTACGAAAATTTAAAATCTCCCTGCTGTACCAGTTTGTACTAGGTTTGTACCGCGTTGTACCGTTCGAAGAATTTGTTTACCTCATTTGGTTTCCGATAAATATCTAAATAATCAAAGTATCGAGTCGTACTATTGAGAAAAATAAATTTGAGAAAAAATTAAATTCTCCCTGCTGTACCAGTTTGTACTAGGTTTGTACCGCGTTGTACCGTTCGAAGAAATGTTTAACTCTTTTGGTTTCCGATAAATATCCAAATAACCAAAGTCGAGGACTGTCGAGTCGTACTACCGAGAAAAAAAATTTGCGAGAAATTAAAATCTCTCTGCTGTACCGGTTTGTACTAGGTTTGTATCGCGTTGTGCCGTTCGGAGAAATTGTTTAACTCTTTTGGTTTCCGAGAAATATCCATATAACCAGAGTCGAGGACTGTCGAGTCGTACTACCGAGAAAAAAAATTTGCGAGAAATTAAAATCTCTCTGCTGTACCGGTTTGTACTAGGATTGTACCGCTTTGGACCGTTCGAAGAAATTGTTTACCTGTTTTGGTTTCCGAGAAATATCCAAATAATCAAAGTCGAAGACTGTCGAGTCGTACTACTGAGAGAACAAATTTACGAAAATTTAAAATCGCTCTGCTGTACCGGTTTATACTAGGTTTGTACAGCGGTGTATCGTTCGAAGAAATTGCTTAACTCTTTTGGTTTCCGAGAAATACCTAAATAATCAAAGTGTCGAGTCGTACTATTGAGAAAAAAAAATTTGCAAAAAAATTAAATTCTCCCTGCTGTACCAGTTTGTACTAGGTTTGTACCGCGTTGTACCGTTCGAAGAAATGTTTAACTCTTTTGGTTTCCGATAAATATCCAAATAACCAAAGTCGAGGACTGTCGAGTCGTACTACCGAGAAAAAAAATTTGCGAGAAATTAAAATCTCTCTGCTGTACCGGTTTGTACTAGGTTTGTATCGCGTTGTGCCGTTCGGAGAAATTGTTTAACTCTTTTGGTTTCCGAGAAATATCCATATAACCATAGTCGAGGACTGTCGAGTCGTACCACCGACGAAAAAAAATTTGCGAATAATAAAAATCTCTCTGTTGCACTGGTTTGTACTAGGTTTGTACAGCGGTGTACCGTTCGAAGAAATTGTTTAGCTCTTTTGGTTTCCGAGAAATATCTAAATAATCAAAGTATCGAGTCGTACTATTGAGAAAAAAAATTTGCGGAAAAATTAAATTCTCTCTGCTGTACCACTTTGTACTATGTTTGTATCGCGTTGTGCCGTTCGAAGAAATTGTTTAACTCTTTTGGTTTCCGAGAAATATCCATATAACCAGAGTCGAGGACTGTCGAGTCGTACTACTGAGAAAAAAAATTTACGATAAATAAAAATCTTTCTGTTCCACTGGTTTGTACTAGGTTTGTACAGCGGTGTACCGTTCGAAGAAATTGTTTAACTATTTTGGTTTCCGATAAATATCTAAATAATCAAAGTATCGAGTCGTACTATTGAGAAAAATAAATTTGAGAAAAAATTAAATTCTCCCTGCTGTACCAGTTTGTACTAGGTTTGTGCCGCGTTGTACCGTTCGAAGAAATGTTTAACTCTTTTGGTTTCCGATAAATATCCAAATAACCAAAGTCGAGGACTGTCGAGTCGTACTACCGAGAAAAAAAATTTGCGAGAAATGAAAATCTCTCGGCTGTACCGGTTTGTACTAGGATTGTACCGCGTAGCACCGTTCGAAGAAATTATTTACCTGGTTTGGTTTCCGAGAAATATCCAAATAATCAAAGTCGAAGACTGTCGAGTCGTACTACTGAGAAAACAAATTTACGAAAATTTAAAATCTCCCTGCTGTACCAGTTTGTACTAAGTTTGTACCGCGTTGTACCGTTCGAAGAATTTGTTTAACTCATTTGGTTTCCGAGAAATATTCAAATAACCAAAGTCGAGGACTGTCGAGTCGTACTACCGAGAAAAAATATTTGCGAGAAATTAAAATCTCTCTGCTGTACCGGTTTGTACTAGGTTTGTACCGCGTTGTACCGTTCGAAGAAATTGTTTAACTCATTTGGTTTCCTAGAAATATTCATATAACCATAGTCGAGGACTGTCGAGTCGTACCACCGACGAAAAAAAAATTGCGAAAAATAAAAATCTCTCTGTTGCACTGGTTTGTACTAGGTTTGTACAGCGGTGTACCGTTCGAAGAAATTGTTTAGCTCTTTTGGTTTCCGAGAAATATCTAAATAATCAAAGTGTCGAGTCGTACTATTGAGAAAAAAAATTTGCGAAAAAATTAAATTCTCCCTGCTGTACCAGTTTGTACTAGGTTTGTACCGCGTTGTACCGTTCGAAGAAATTGTTTAACTCATTTGGTTTCATAGAAATATTCAATAACCAAAGTCGAGGAAAGTCGAGTCGTACTACTGAGAAAAAATATTTACGAAAAATAAAAATCTCTCTGCTGTACTAGTTTGTACTAGGTTTGTATCGCGTTGTGCCGTTCGAAGAAATTGTTTAACACTTTTGGTTTCCTAGAAATATTGAAATAACCAAAGTCGAGGAAAGTCGAGTCGTACTACTGACAAAAAATAATTACGAAAAATTAATATCGCTCTGCTGTACCGGTTTGTACTAGGTTTGTACCGCGTTGTGCCGTTCAAAGAAATTGTTGAACTCTTTTGGTTTCCGAGAAATATCCAAATAACCAAAGTATCGAGTCGTACTATTGAGAAAAAAAATTTGCGGAAAAATTAAATTCTCTCTGCTGTACCACTTTGTACTATGTTTGTATCGCGTTGTGCCGTTCGAAGAAATTGTTTAACTCTTTTGGTTTCCGAGAAATATCCATATAACCAGAGTCGAGGACTGTCGAGTCGTACTACTGAGAAAAAAAATTTACTATAAATAAAAATCTTTCTGTTCCACTGGTTTGTACTAGGTTTGTACAGCGGTGTACCGTTCGAAGAAATTGTTTAACTATTTTGGTTTCCGATAAATATCTAAATAATCAAAGTATCGAGTCGTACTATTGAGAAAAATAAATTTGAGAAAAAATTAAATTCTCCCTGCTGTACCAGTTTGTACTAGGTTTGTACCGCGTTGTACCGTTCGAAGAAATGTTTAACTCTTTTGGTTTCCGATAAATATCCAAATAACCAAAGTCGAGGACTGTCGAGTCGTACTACCGAGAAAAAAAATTTGCGAGAAATGAAAATCTCTCTGCTATACCGGTTTGTACTAGGTTTGTACCGCGTTGCACCGTTCGAAGAAATTATTATTATTATTATTATTATTATTATTCGACGGGAGAACCCTTTAGAATACATAGAATTGTACCAATGAGTACATGTAAGAAAACAGGTGAACGGCTTAAAACTAACTTAAACATAAAGGAAAAAGTATAACAAAGTAACAAAAATAAATAAGAAATAAAATAAAAAGAAACATAACAGTAACAATCGAACAACAACACAATACCAGGTGTGAGATTAAGGTGACAGTATCCTCAGCAACTGATTTTTGAACGCAGAAAGAGAGGCTGAGAATAAATCGGTTTCGGCAGGGCATTGATTAAACGCACCCAATGCTCGATTAATGGGATCATTGGTGTAGTAATGATATTCCGGGACACATTCTACAAAAAGGGGTCTTCGACGCAGAGAACGTTGCGGAGCGTGAAAACTAATCCTAGCTACTAACTCTTGGCAGTTAAACTGACCATGGAAAACTTTATAAAGGAACATTAGGTCAGATATGGCACGACGGTCGCTAAGAGTAGATAGCCTAAATCTTAGTAGGGCAGGTCGATAATCGTGATCATTGAACCTCATAGGGCTACCTGAGGCCCTTAGGGCAAATCTAAGAAACTTATGCAATTATGAAATTATTTACCTGGTTTGGTTTCCGAGAAATATCCAAATAATCAAAGTCGAAGACTGTCGAGTCGTACTACTGAGAAAACAAATTTACGAAAATTTAAAATCTCCCTGCTGTACCAGTTTGTACTAAGTTTGTACCGCGTTGTACCGTTCGAAGAATTTGTTTAACTCATTTGGTTTCCGAGAAATATCCACATAATCAAAATATCGAGTCGTATTACTGTGAAAAAAAAATTTGCGAAAAAATTAAATTCTCCCTGCTGTACCAGTTTGTACTAGGTTTGTACCGCGTTGTACCGTTCGAAAAATTTGTTTAACTCATTTGGTTTCCTAGAAATATTCAAATAACCAAAGTCGAGGACTGTCGAGTCGTACTACCGAGAAAAAATATTTGCGAGAAATTAAAATCTCTCTGCTGTACCGGTTTGTACTAGGTTTGTACCGCGTTGTACCGTTCGAAGAAATTGTTTAACTCATTTGGTTTCCTAGAAATATTCATATAACCATAGTCGAGGACTGTCGAGTCGTACCACCGACGAAAAAAAATTTGCGAAAAATAAAAATCTCTCTGTTGCACTGGTTGTACTAGGTTTGTACCGCGTTGTACCGTTCGAAGAAATTCTTTAACTCTTTTGGTTTCCGAGAAATAATCAAATAACCAAAGTCGAGGACTGTCGAGGCGTACTACTGAGAAAAAAAATTTACGAAAAATAAAAATCTTTCTGTTCCACTGGTTTGTACTAGGTTTGTACAGCGGTGTACCGTTCGAAGAAATTGTTTAACTCATTTGGTTTCCTAGAAATAATCAAAAAACCAAAGTCGAGGACTGTCGAGTCGTACTACCGACGAAAAAAAATTTGCGAAAAATAAAAATCTCTCTGTTGCACTGGTGTGTACTAGGTTTGTACAGCGGTGTACCGTTCCAAGAAATTGTTTAGCTCATTTGGTTTCCTAGAAATATTCAAATAACCAAAGTCGAGGAAAGTCGAATCGTACTACTGAGAAAAAAAATTTACGAAATATAAAAATCTCTCTGCTGTACAGGTTTGTACTAGGTTTGTACCGCGTTGTGCCGTTCGAAGAAATTGTTGAACTCTTTTGGTTTCCGAGAAATATCCAAATAACCAAAGTATCGAGTCGTACTACTGAGAAAAAAATTTGCGACAAATTAAAATCTCCCTGCTGTACCAGTTTGTACTAGGTTTGTACTGCGTTGTACCGTTCGAAGAAATTGTTTACCTGTTTTGGTTTCCGAGAAATATCCAAATAATCAAAGTCGAATACTGTCGAGTCGTACTATTGAGAAAAAAAATTTACGAGAAATTAAAATCTCTCTGCTGTACCGGTTTGTACTAGGTTTGTACCGCGTTGTACCGTTCGAAGAAATGTTTAACTCTTTTGGTTTCCGAGAAATATCCAAATAATCAAAGTCGAAGACTGTCGAGTCGTACTACTGAGAAAAAAATTTACGAAAATAGAATCTCTCTGCTGTACCGGTTTGTACTAGGATTGTACCGCGTTGTACCGTTCGAAGAAATTCTTTAACTCTTTTGGTTTCCGAGAAATAATCAAATAACCAAAGTCGAGGACTGTCGAGTCGTACTACCGAGAAAAAAAATTTACGAGAAATTAAAATCTCTCTGCTGTACCGGTTTGTACTAGGTTTGTACCGCGTTGCACCGTTCGAAGAAATTGTTTACCTGTTTTGGTTTCCGAGAAATATCCAAATAATCAAAGTGTCGAGTCATGCTGCTGTGAAAAAAAATTTTCGAAAAAAAAATCTCTCTGCTCTACCGGTTTGTACTAGGTTTGTACCGCGTTGCACCGTTCGAAGAAATTGTTTACCTGTTTTGGTTTCCGAGAAATATCCAAATAACCAAAGTCGAGGACTGTCGAGTCGTACTACCGAGAAAAAAAATTTGCGAGAAATGAAAATCTCTCTGCTGTACCGGTTTGTACTAGGTTTGTACCGCGTTCTGCCGTTCGAAGAAATTGTTGAAATCTTTTGGTTTCCGGGAAATATCCAAATAACCAAAGTATCGGGTCGTACTATTGAGAAAAAAAATTTGCGGAAAAATTAAATTCTCTCTGCTGTACCACTTTGTACTATGTTTGTACAGCGGTGTACCGTTCGAAGAAATTGTTTAACTATTTTGGTTTCCGATAAATATCTAAATAATCAAAGTATCGAGTCGTACTATTGAGAAAAATAAATTTGAGAAAAAATTAAATTCTCCCTGCTGTACCAGTTTGTACTAGGTTTGTACTGCGTTGTACCGTTCGAAGAAATTGTTTACCTGTTTTGGTTTCCGAGAAATATCCAAATAATCAAAGTCGAATACTGTCGAGTCGTACTATTGAGAAAAAAAATTTACGAGAAATTAAAATCTCTCTGCTGTACCGGTTTGTACTAGGTTTGTACCGCGTTGTACCGTTCGAAGAAATGTTTAACTCTTTTGGTTTCCGAGAAATATCCAAATAATCAAAGTCGAAGACTGTCGAGTCGTACTACTAAGAAAACAAATTTACGAAAATTTAAAATCGCTCTGCTGTACCGGTTTATACTAGGTTTGTACCGCGTTGTACCTTTCGAAAAATTGTTTAACACTTTTGGTTTCCGAGAAATATCCATATAACCAAAGTTGAGGAAAATCGAGTCGTACTACTGAGAAAAAAATTTACGAAAATAGAATCTCTCTGCTGTACCGGTTTGTACTAGGTTTGTACCGCGTTGCACCGTTCGAAGAAATTGTTTACCTGTTTTGGTTTCCGAGAAATATCCAAATAATCAAAGTCGAAGACTGTCGAGTCGTACTATTGAGAAAAAAAATTTACGAGAAATTAATATCTCTCTGCTGTACCGGTTTGTACTAGGTTTGTACCGCGTTGCACCGTTCGAAGAAATTGTTTACCTGGTTTGGTTTCCGAGAAATATCCAAATAATCAAAGTCGAAGACTGTCGAGTCGTACTACTGAGAAAACAAATTTACGAAAATTTAAAATCTCCCTGCTGTACCAGTTTGTACTAGGTTTGTACCGCGTTGTACCGTTCGAAGAATTTGTTTACCTCATTTGGTTTCCGAGAAATATCCACATAATCAAAATATCGATTCGTATTACTGTGAAAAAAAAATTTGCGAAAAAATTAAATTCTCCCTGCTGTACCAGTTTGTACTAGGTTTGTACCGCGTTGTACCGTTCGAAGAATTTGTTTAACTCATTTGGTTTCCTAGAAATATTCAAATAACCAAAGTCGAGGACTGTCGAGTCGTACTACCGAGAAAAAAAATTTGCGAGAAATTAAAATCTCTCTTCTGTACCGGTTTGTACTAGGTTTGTACCGCGTTGTACCGTTCGAAGAAATTGTTTAACTCATTTGGTTTCCTAGAAATAATCAAATAACCAAAGTCGAGGACTGTCGAGTCGTACTACCGAGAAAAAAAATTTGCGAGAAATTAAAATCTCTCTTCTGTACCGGTTTGTACTAGGTTTGTACCGCGTTGTACCGTTCGAAGAAATTCTTTAACTCTTTTGGTTTCCGAGAAATAATCAAATAACCAAAGTCGATTACTGTCGAGGCGTACTACTGAGAAAAAAAATTTACGAAAAATAAAAATCTTTCTGTTCCTCTGGTTTGTACTAGGTTTGTACAGCGGTGTACCATTCGAAGAAATTGTTTAACTCATTTGGTTTCCTAGAAATAATCAAATAACCAAAGTCGAGGACTTTCGAGTCGTACTACGGACGAAAAAAAATTTGCGAAAAATAATAATCTCTCTGTTGCACTGGTTTGTACTAGGTTTGTACAGCGGTGTACCGTTCGAAGAAATTGTTTAGCTCTTTTGGTTTCCGAGAAATATCCAAATAATCAAAGTGTCGAGTCGTACTATTGAGAAAAAAAATTTACGAAAAAATTAAATTCTCCCTGCTGTACCAGTTTGTACTAGGTTTGTACCGCGTTGTACCGATCGATGAAATTGTTTAACTCATTTGGTTTCCTAGAAATATTCAAATAACCAAAGTCGAGGAAAGTCGAGTCGTACTACTGAGAAAAAAAATTTACGAAAAATAAAAATCTCTCTGCTGTACTAGTTTGTACTAGGTTTGTATCGCGTTGTGCCGTTCGAAGAAATTGTTTAACTCTTTTGGTTTCCGAGAAATATCCAAATAACCAAAGTCGAGGAAAGTCGAGTCGTACTACTGACAAAAAATAATTACGAAAAATTAATATCTCTCTGCTGTACCGGTTTGTACTAGGTTTGTACCGCGTTGCACCGTTCGAAGAAATTGTTTACCTGGTTTGGTTTCCGAGAAATATCCAAATAATCAAAGTCGAAGACTGTCGAGTCGTACTACTGAGAAAACAAATTTACGAAAATTTAAAATCTCCCTGCTGTACCAGTTTGTACTAGGTTTGTACCGCGTTGTACCGTTCGAAGAATTTGTTTACCTCATTTGGTTTCCGAGAAATATCCACATAATCAAAATATCGATTCGTATTACTGTGAAAAAAAAATTTGCGAAAAAATTAAATTCTCCCTGCTGTACCAGTTTGTACTAGGTTTGTACCGCGTTGTACCGTTCGAAGAATTTGTTTAACTCATTTGGTTTCCTAGAAATATTCAAATAACCAAAGTCGAGGACTGTCGAGTCGTACTACCGAGAAAAAAAATTTGCGAGAAATTAAAATCTCTCTTCTGTACCGGTTTGTACTAGGTTTGTACCGCGTTGGACCGTTCGAAGAAATTGTTTAACTCATTTGGTTTCCTAGAAATAATCAAATAACCAAAGTCGAGGACTGTCGAGTCGTACTACCGAGAAAAAAAATTTGCGAGAAATTAAAATCTCTCTTCTGTACCGGTTTGTACTAGGTTTGTACCGCGTTGTACCGTTCGAAGAAATTCTTTAACTCTTTTGGTTTCCGAGAAATAATCAAATAACCAAAGTCGATTACTGTCGAGGCGTACTACTGAGAAAAAAAATTTACGAAAAATAAAAATCTTTCTGTTCCTCTGGTTTGTACTAGGTTTGTACAGCGGTGTACCATTCGAAGAAATTGTTAAACTCATTTGGTTTCCTAGAAATAATCAAATAACCAAAGTCGAGGACTTTCGAGTCGTACTACGGACGAAAAAAAATTTGCGAAAAATAAAAATCTCTCTGTTGCACTGGTTTGTACTAGGTTTGTATCGCGTTGTACAGTTCGAAGAAATTCTTTAACTCTTTTGGTTTCCGAGAAATAATCAAATAACCAAAGTCGAGTACTCTCGAGGCGTACTACTGAGAAAAAAATTTACGAAAAATAAAAATCTTTCTGTCCCACTGGTTTGTACTAGGTTTGTACAGCGGTGTACTGTTCGAAGAAATTGTTTAACTATTTTGGTTTCCGATAAATATCTAAATAATCAAAGTATCGAGACATACTGCTGTGAAAAAAAAATTTGCGAAAAATTAAAATCTCCCTGCTGTACCAGGTTGTACTAGGTTTGTACTGCGTTGTACCGTTCGAAGAAATGTTTAACTCTTTTGGTTTTCGAGAAATACCCAAATAATCAAAGTCGAAGACTGTCGAGTCGTACTACTGAGAAAACAAATTTACGAAAATTTGAAATCTCCCTGCTGTACCAGTTTGTACTAGGTTTGTACCCCGTTGTACCGTTCGAAGAATTTGTTTAACTCATTTGGTTTCCGAGAAATATCCACATAATCAAAATATCGAGTCGTACTACTGTGAAAAAAAATTTGCGAAAAAATTAAATTCTCCCTGCTGTACCTGTTATTACTAGGTTTGTACCGCGTTGCACCGTTCGAAGAAATTGTTTACCTGTTTTGGTTTCCGAGAAATATGCAAATAACCAAAGTCGAGGACTGTCGAGGCGTACTACTGAGAAAAAAAATTTGCGCCAAATTAAAATCTCTCTGCTGTACCGTTTTGTACTAGGTTTGTACCGCGTTGTACCGTTCGAAGAAATGTTTAACTCTTTTGGTTTCCGAGAAATATCCAAATAATCAAAGTCGAAGACTGTCGAGTCGTACTACTGAGAAAACAAATTTACGAAAATTTGAAATCTCCCTGCTGTACCAGTTTGTACTAGGTTTGTACCCCGTTGTACCGTTCGAAGAATTTGTTTAACTCATTTGGTTTCCGAGAAATATCCACATAATCAAAATATCAAGTCGTACTATTGTGAAAAAAAATTTGCGAAAAAATTAAATTCTCCCTGCTGTACCAGTTTGTACTAGGTTTGTATCGCGTTGTGCCGTTGGGAGAAATTGTTTAACTCTTTTGGTTTCCGAGAAATATCCATATAACCAGAGTCGAGGACTGTCGAGTCGTACTACTGAGAAAACAAATTTACGAAAATTTAAAATCGCTCTGCTGTACCGGTTTATACTAGGTTTGTACAGCGGTGTACCGTTCGAAGAAATTGCTTAACTCTTTTGGTTTCCGAGAAATATCTAAATAACCAAATTGTCGAGTCGTACTATTGAGAAAAAAAAATTTGCGAAAAAATTAAATTCTCCCTGCTGTACCAGGTTGTACTAGGATTGTACTGCGTTGTACCGTTCGAAGAATTTGTTTAACTCAATTGGTTTCCTAGAAATATTCAAATCACCAAAGTCGAGGACTGTCGAGTCGTACTACCGAGAAAAAATATTTACGAAAAATAAAAATCTCTCTGCTGTACTAGTTTGTACTATGTTTGTATCGCGATGTGCCGTTCGAAGAAATTGTTTAACTCTTTTGGTTTCCGAGAAATATCCAAATAACCAAAGTCGAGGAAAGTCGAGTCGTACTACTGACAAAAAATAATTACGAAAAATTAATATCGCTCTGCTGTACCGGTTTGTACTAGGTTTGTACCGCGTTGTGGCGTTCGAAGAAATTGTTGAACTCTTTTGGTTTCCGAGAAATATCCAAATAACCAAAGTATCGAGTCGTACTATTGAGAAAAATAAATTTGAGAAAAAATTAAATTCTCCCTGCTGTACCAGTTTGTACTAGGTTTGTACCGCGTTGTACCGTTCGAAGAAATTGTTTAACTCTTTTGGTTTCCGCGAAATATCCAAATAACCAAAGTATCGAGTCGTACTACTGAAAAAAAAATTTGCGACAAATTAAAATCTCCCTGCTGTACCGGTTTGTACTAGGTTTGTACCGCGTTGCACCGTTCGAAGAAATTGTTTACCTGTTTTGGTTTCCGAGAAATATCCAAATAATCAAAGTCGAAGACTGTCGAGTCGTACTATTGAGAAAAAAAATTTACGAGAAATTAAAATCTCTCTGCTGTACCGGTTTGTACTAGGTTTGTACCGCGTTGCACCGTTCGAAGAAATTGTTTACCTGTTTTGGTTTCCGAGAAATATCCAAATAATCAAAGTGTCGAGTCATGCTGCTGTGAAAAAAAATTTACGAAAAAAAAATCTCTCTGCTCTACCGGTTTGTACTAGGTTTGTACCGCGTTGCACCGTTCGAAGAAATTGTTTACCTGTTTTGGTATCCGTGAATTATCCAAATAATCAAAGTCGAAGACAGTCGAGTCGTACTATTGAGATAAAAAAGTTACGAGAAATTAAAATCCCTCTGCTGTACCGGTTTGTACTAGGTTTGTACCGCGTTGTACCGTTCGAAGAAATGTTTAACTCTTTTGGTTTCCGAGAAATATCCAAATAATCAAAGTCGAAGACTGTCGAGTCGTACTACTAAGAAAACAAATTTACGAAAATTTAAAATCGCTCTGCTGTACCGGTTTATACTAGGTTTGTACTGCGTTGTTCCGTTCGAAAAAATTTTTTAACTCTTTTGGTTTCCGAGAAATATCCATATAACCAAAGTTGAGGAAAATCGAGTCGTACTACTGAGAAAAAAATTTACGAAAATAGAATCTCTCTGCTGTACCGGTTTGTACTAGGATTGTACCGCGTTGTACCGTTCGAAGAAATTGTTTGACTGTTTTGGTTTCCGAGAAATATCCAAATAACCAAAGTCGAGGAAAGTCGAGTCGTACTACTGACAAAAAATAATTACGAAAAATTAATATCGCTCTGCTGTACCGGTTTGTACTAGGTTTGTATCGCGTTGTACAGTTCGAAGAAATTCTTTAACTCTTTTGGTTTCCGAGAAATAATCAAATAACCAAAGTCGAGGACTCTCGAGGCGTACTACTGAGAAAAAAAATTTACGAAAAATAAAAATCTTTCTGTTCCAGTGGTTTGTACTAGGTTTGTACAGCGGTGTACCGTTCGAAGAAATTGTTTAACTATTTTGGTTTCCGATAAATATCTAAATAATCAAAGTATCGAGACATACTGCTGTGAAAAAAAAATTTGCGAAAAATTAAAATCTCCCTGCTGTGCCAGGTTGTACTAGGTTTGTACCGCGTTGTGCCGTTCGAAGAAATTGTTGAACTCTTTTGGTTTCCGCGAAATATCCAAATAACCAACGTATCGAGTCGTACTACTGAAAAAAAATTTGCGACAAATTAAAATCTCCCTGCTGCACCGGTTTGTACTAGGTTTGTACCGCGTTGCACCGTTCGAAGAAATTGTTTACCTGTTTTGGTTTCCGAGAAATATCCAAATAATCAAAGTCGAAGACTGTCGAGTCGTACTATTGAGAAAAAAAAGTTACGAGAAATTAAAATCCCTCTGCTGTACCGGTTTGTACTAGGTTTGTACCGCGTTGTACCGTGCGAAGAAATTCTTTAACTCTTTTGGTTTCCGAGAAATAATCAAATAACCAAAGTCGAGGACTGTCGAGGCGTACTACTGAGAAAAAAAATTTACGAAAAATAAAAATCTTTCTGTTCCACTGGTTTGTACTAGGTTTGTACAGCGGTGTACCGTTCGAAGAAATTGTTTAACTCATTTGGTTTCCTAGAAATAATCAAATAACCAAAGTCGAGGACTGTCGAGTCGTACTACCGAGAAAAAAAATTTGCGAGAAATTAAAATCTCTCTTCTGTACCGGTTTGTACTAGGTTTGTACAGCGGTGTACCGTTCGAAGAAATGGTTTAGCTCTTTTGGTTTCCGAGAAATATCCAAATAATCAAAGTGTCGAGTCGTACTATTGAGAAAAAAAATTTACGAAAAAATTAAATTCTCCCTGCTGTACCAGTTTGTACTAGGTTTGTACCGCGTTGTACCGATCGATGAAATTGTTTAACTCATTTGGTTTCCTAGAAATATTCAAATAACCAAAGTCGAGGAAAGTCGAGTCGTACTACTGAGAAAAAAAATTTACGAAAAATAAAAATCTCTCTGCTGTACTAGTTTGTACTAGGTTTGTATCGCGTTGTGCCGTTCGAAGAAATTGTTTAACTCTTTTGGTTTCCGAGAAATATCCAAATAACCAAAGTATCGAGTCGTACTACTGAGAAAAAAATTTGCGACAAATTAAAATCTCCCTGCTGTACCAGTTTGTACTAGGTTTGTACTGCGTTGTACCGTTCGAAGAAATTGTTTACCTGTTTTGGTTTCCGAGAAATATCCAAATAATCAAAGTCGAATACTGTCGAGTCGTACTATTGAGAAAAAAAATTTACGAGAAATTAAAATCTCTCTGCTGTACCGGTTTGTACTAGGTTTGTACCGCGTTGTACCGTTCGAAGAAATGTTTAACTCTTTTGGTTTCCGAGAAATATCCAAATAATCAAAGTCGAAGACTGTCGAGTCGTACTACTAAGAAAACAAATTTACGAAAATTTAAAATCGCTCTGCTGTACCGGTTTATACTAGGTTTGTACCGCGTTGTACCGTTCGAAAAATTGTTTAACACTTTTGGTTTCCGAGAAATATCCATATAACCAAAGTTGAGGAAAATCGAGTCGTACTACTGAGAAAAAAATTTACGAAAATAGAATCTCTCTGCTGTACCGGTTTGTACTAGGATTGTACCGCGTTGTACCGTTCGAAGAAATTCTTTAACTCGTTTGGTTTCCGAGAAATAATCAAATAACCAAAGTCGAGGACTGTCGAGGCGTACTACTGAGAAAAAAAATTTACGAAAAATAAAAATCTTTCTGTTCCACTGGTTTGTACTAGGTTTGTACAGCGGTGTACCGTTCGAAGAAATTGTTTAACTATTTTGGTTTCCGATAAATATCTAAATAATCAAAGTATCGAGACATACTGCTGTGAAAAAAAATTTGCGAAAAATTAAAATCTCCCTGCTGTACCAGGTTGTACTAGGTTTGTACCGCGTTGTACCGTTCGAAGAATTTGTTTAACTCATTTGGTTTCCGAGAAATATCCACATAATCAAAGTGTCGAGTCATGCTGCTGTGAAAAAAAATTTACGAAAAAAAAATCTCTCTGCTCTACCGGTTTGTACTAGGTTTGTACCGCGTTGCACCGTTCGAAGAAATTGTTTACCTGTTTTGGTTTCCGAGAAATATCCAAATAATCAAAGTCGAAGACTGTCGAGTCGTACTATTGAGAAAAAAAATTTAAGAGAAATTAAAATCTCTCTGCTGTACCGGCTTGTACTAGGTTTGTATCGCGTTGTGCCGTTCGGAGAAATTGTTTAACTCTTTTGGTTTCCGAGAAATATCCATATAACCAGAGTCGAGGACTGTCGAGTCGTACTACCGAGAAAAAAAATTTGCGAGAAATTAAAATCTCTCTGCTGTACCGGTTTGTACTAGGATTGTACCGCTTTGCACCGTTCGAAGAAATTGTTTACCTGTTTTGGTTTCCGAGAAATATCCAAATAATCAAAGTCGAAGACTGTCGAGTCGTACTATTGAGAAAAAAAATTTACGAGAAATTAAAATCTCTCTGCTGTACCGGTTTGTACTAGGTTTGTACCGCGTTGCACCGTTCGAAGAAATTGTTTACCTGTTTTGGTTTCCGAGAAATATCCAAATAATCAAAGTGTCGAGTCATGCTGCTGTGAAAAAAAATTTACGAAAAAAAAATCTCTCTGCTCTACCGGTTTGTACTAGGTTTGTACCGCGTTGCACCGTTCGAAGAAATTGTTTACCTGTTTTGGTATCCGTGAATTATCCAAATAATCAAAGTCGAAGACAGTCGAGTCGTACTATTGAGATAAAAAAGTTACGAGAAATTAAAATCCCTCTGCTGTACCGGTTTGTACTAGGTTTGTACCGCGTTGTACCGTTCGAAGAAATGTTTAACTCTTTTGGTTTCCGAGAAATATCCAAATAATCAAAGTCGAAGACTGTCGAGTCGTACTACTAAGAAAACAAATTTACGAAAATTTAAAATCGCTCTGCTGTACCGGTTTATACTAGGTTTGTACCGCGTTGTTCCGTTCGAAAAAATTCTTTATCTCTTTTGGTTTCCGAGAAATAATCAAATAACCAAAGTCGAGGACTGTCGAGGCGTACTTCTGAGAAAAAAAATTTACGAAAAATAAAAATCTTTCTGTTCCACTGGTTTGTACTAGGTTTGTACAGCGGTGTACCGTTCGAAGAAATTGTTTAACTCATTTGGTTTCCTAGAAATAATCAAATAACCAAAGTCGAGGACTGTCGAGTCGTACTACCGAGAAAAAAAATTTGCGAGAAATGAAAATCTCTCTGCTGTACCGGTTTGTACTAGGTTTGTACCGCGTTGCACCGTTCGAAGAAATTGTTTACCTGTTTTGGTTTCCGAGAAATATCCAAATAATCAAAGTCGAAGACAGTCGAGTCGTACTATTGAGAAAAAAAAGTTACGAGAAATTAAAATCCCTCTGCTGTACCGGTTTGTACTAGGTTTGTACCGCGTTGTACCGTTCGAAAAAATTCTTTAACTCTTTTGGTTTCCGAGAAATATCCATATAACCAAAGTTGAGGAAAATCGAGTCGTACTACTGAGAAAAAAATTTACGAAAATAGAATCTCTCTGCTGTACCGGTTTGTACTAGGATTGTACCGCGTTGTACCGTTCGAAGAAATTGTTTGACTGTTTTGGTTTCCGAGAAATATCCAAATAATCAAAGTGTCGAGTCATGCTGCTGTGAAAAAAAATTTGCGAGAAATGAAAATCTCTCTGCTGTACCGGTTTGTACTAGGTTTGTACCGCGTTGCACCGTTCGAAGAAATTGTTTACCTGTTTTGGTTTCCGAGAAATATCCAAATAATCAAAGTCGAAGACTGTCGAGTCGTACTATTGAGAAAAAAAATTTAAGAGAAATTAAAATCTCTCTGCTGTACCGGCTTGTACTAGGTTTGTATCCCGTTGTGCCGTTCGGAGAAATTGTTTAACTCTTTTGGTTTCCGAGAAATATCCATATAACCAGAGTCGAGGACTGTCGAGTCGTACTACCGAGAAAAAAAATTTGCGAGAAATTAAAATCTCTCTGCTGTACCGGTTTGTACTAGGATTGTACCGCTTTGCACCGTTCGAAGAAATTGTTTACCTGTTTTGGTTTCCGAGAAATATCCAAATAATCAAAGTCGAAGACTGTCGAGTCGTACTATTGAGAAAAAAAATTTACGAGAAATTAAAATCTCTCTGCTGTACCGGTTTGTACTAGGTTTGTACCGCGTTGTACCGTTCGAAGAAATTGTTTAACTCATTTGGTTTCCTAGAAATATTCAAATACCCAAAGTCGAATACTGTCGAGTCGTACTATTGAGAAAAAAAATTTACGAGAAATTAAAATCTCTCTGCTGTACCGGTTTGTACTAGGTTTGTACCGCGTTGTACCGTTCGAAAAATTGTTTAACACTTTTGGTTTCCGAGAAATATCCATATAACCAAAGTTGAGGAAAATCGAGTCGTACTACTGAGAAAAAAATTTACGAAAATATAATCTCTCTGCTGTACCGGCTTGTACTAGGATTGTACCGCGTTGTACCGATCGAAGAAATTCTTTAACTCTTTTGGTTTCCGAGAAATAATCAAATAACCAAAGTCGAGGACTGTCGAGGCGTACTACTGAGAAAAAAAATTTACGAAAAATAAAAATCTTTCTGTTCCACTGGTTTGTACTAGGTTTGTACAGCGGTGTACCGTTCGAAGAAATTGTTTAACTATTTTGGTTTCCGATAAATATCTAAATAATCAAAGTATCGAGACATACTGCTGTGAAAAAAAATTTGCGAAAAATTAAAATCTCCCTGCTGTACCAGGTTGTACTAGGTTTGTACTGCGTTGTACCGTTCGAAGAAATGTTTAACTCTTTTGGTTTCCGAGAAATATCCAAATAATCAAAGTCGAAGAACGTCGAGTCGTACTACTGAGAAAACAAATTTACGAAAATTTAAAATCTCCCTGCTGTACCAGTTTGTACTAGGTTTGTACCGCGTTGTACCGTTCGAAGAATTTGTTTAAATCATTTCGTTTCCGAGAAATATCCACATAATCAAAATATCGAGTCGTACTACTGTGAAAAAAAATTTGCGGAAAAATTAAATTCTCCCTGCTCTACCAGTTTGATCTAGGTTTGTACCGCGTTGTACCGTTCGAAGAATTTGTTTAACTCATTTGGTTTCCTAGAAATATTCAAATAACCAAAGTCGAGGACTGTCGAGTCGTACTACCGAGAAAAAAAATTTGCGAGAAATTAAAATCTCTCTTCTGTACCGGTTTGTACTAGGTTTGTACCGCGTTGTACCGTTCGAAGAAATTGTTTAACTCATTTGGTTTCCTAGAAATAATCAAATAACCAAAGTCGAGGACTGTCGAGGCGTACTACTGAGAAAAAAAATTTACGAAAAATAAAAATCTTTCTGTTCCACTGGTTTGTACTAGGTTTGCACAGCGGTGTACAGTTCGAAGAAATTGTTTAACTCATTTGGTTTCCTAGAAATAATCAAATAACCAAAGTCGAGGACTGTCGAGTCGTACTACCGACGAAAAAAAATTTGCGAAAAATAAAAATCTCTCTGTTGCACTGGTTTGTACTAGGTTTGTACAGCGGTGTACCGTTCGAAGAAATTGTTTAGCTCTTTTGGTTTCCGAGAAATATCCAAATAATCAAAGTGTCGAGTCGTAATATTGAGAAAAAAAATTTGCGAAAAAATTAAATTCTCCCTGCTGTACCAGTTTGTACTAGGTTTGTACCGCGTTGTACCGATCGATGAAATTGTTTAACTCATTTGGTTTCCTAGAAATATTCAAATAACCAAAGTCGAGGAAAGTCGAGTCGTACTACTGACAAAAAATAATTAGGAAAAATTAATATCGCTCTGCTGTACCGGTTTGTACTAGGTTTGTACCGCGTTCTGCCGTTCGAAGAAATTGTTGAAATCTTTTGGTTTCCGGGAAATATCCAAATAACCAAAGTATCGGGTCGTACTATTGAGAAAAAAAATTTGCGGAAAAATTAAATTCTCTCTGCTGTACCAGTTTGTACTAGGTTTGTACCGCGTTGTACCGTTCGAAGAAATTGTTTAACTCATTTGGTTTCCTAGAAATATTCAAATAACCAAAGTCGAATACTGTCGAGTCGTACTATTGAGAAAAAAAATTTACGAGAAATTAAAATCTCTCTGCTGTACCGGTTTGTACTAGGTTTGTACCGCGTTGTACCGTTCGAAAAATTGTTTAACACTTTTGGTTTCCGAGAAATATCCATATAACCAAAGTTGAGGAAAATCGAGTCGTACTACTGAGAAAAAAATTTACGAAAATATAATCTCTCTGCTGTACCGGCTTGTACTAGGATTGTACCGCGTTGTACCGTTCGAAGAAATTCTTTAACTCTTTTGGTTTCCGAGAAATAATCAAATAACCAAAGTCGAGGACTGTCGAGGCGTACTACTGAGAAAAAAAATTTACGAAAAATAAAAATCTTTCTGTTCCACTGGTTTGTACTAGGTTTGTACAGCGGTGTACCGTTCGAAGAAATTGTTTAACTCATTTGGTTTCCTAGAAATAATCAAAAAACCAAAGTCGAGGACTGTCGAGTCGTACTACCGACGAAAAAAAATTTGCGAAAAATAAAAATCTCTCTGTTGCACTGGTGTGTACTAGGTTTGTACAGCGGTGTACCGTTCCAAGAAATTGTTTAGCTCTTTTGGTTTCCGAGAAATATCCAAATAATCAAAGTGTCGAGTCGTACTATTGAGAAAAAAAAATTTGCGAAAAAATTAAATTCTCACTGCTGTACCAGGTTGTACTAGGTTTGCACTGCGATGTACCGTTCGAAGAATTTGTTTAACTCAATTGGTTTCCTAGAAATATTCAAATAACCAAAGTCGAGGACTGTCGAGTCGTACTACCGAGAAAAAAAATTTGCGAGAAATTAAAATCTCTCTGCTGTACCGATTTGTACTAGGTTTGTACCGCGTTGTACCGTTCGAAGAAATTGTTTAACTCTTTTGGTTTCCGTGAAATATCCAAATAATCAAAGTCGAAGACTGTCGAGTCGTACTACTGAGAAAACAAATTTACGAAAATTTAAAATCGCTCTGCTGTACCGGTTTGTACTAGGTTTGTACCGCGTTGTGCCGTTCGAAGAAATTGTTGAACTCTTTTGGTTTCCGCAAAATATCCAAATAACCAAAGTATCGAGTCGTACTACTGAAAAAAAAATTTGCGACAAATTAAAATCTCCCTGCTGCACCGGTTTGTACTAGGTTTGTACCGCGTTGCACCGTTCGAAGAAATTGTTTACCTGTTTTGGTTTCCGAGAAATATCCAAATAATCAAAGTCGAAGACTGTCGAGTCGTACTATTGAGAAAAAAAATTTACGAGAAATTAAAATCTCTCTGCTGTACCGGTTTGTACTAGGTTTGTACCGCGTTGCACCGTTCGAAGAAATTGTTTACCTGTTTTGGTTTCCGAGAAATATCCAAATAATCAAAGTGTCGAGTCATGCTGCTGTGAAAAAAAATTTACGAAAAAAAAATCTCTCTGCTCTACCGGTTTGTACTAGGTTTGTACCGCGTTGCACCGTTCGAAGAAATTGATTACCTGTTTTGGTTTCCGAGAAATATCCAAATAATCAAAGTCGAAGACAGTCGAGTCGTACTATTGAGAAAAAAAAGTTACGAGAAATTAAAATCCCTCTGCTGTACCGGTTTGTACTAGGTTTGTACCGCGTTGTACCGTGCGAAGAAATTCTTTAACTCTTTTGGTTTCCGAGAAATAATCAAATAACCAAAGTCGAGGACTGTCGAGGCGTACTACTGAGAAAAAAAATTTACGAAAAATAAAAATCTTTCTGTTCCACTGGTTTGTACTAGGTTTGTACAGCGGTGTACCGTTCGAAGAAATTGTTTAACTCATTTGGTTTCCTAGAAATAATCAAATAAACAAAGTCGAGGACTGTCGAGTCGTACTATTGAGAAAAAAAAGTTACGAGAAATTAAAATCCCTCTGCTGTACCGGTTTGTACTAGGTTTGTACCGCGTTGCACCGTTCGAAGAAATTGTTTACCTGTTTTGGTTTCCGAGAAATATCCAAATAATCAAAGTCGAAGACTGTCGAGTCGTACTATTGAGAAAAAAAATTTACGAGAAATTAAAATCTCTCTGCTGTTCCGGTTTGTAGTAGGTTTGTACCGCGTTGCACCGTTCGAAGAAATTGTTTACCTGTTTTGGTTTCCGAGAAATATCCAAATAATCAAAGTGTCGAGTCATGCTGCTGTGAAAAAAAATTTACGAAAAAAAAATCTCTCTGCTCTACCGGTTTGTACTAGGTTTGTACCGCGTTGCACCGTTCGAAGAAATTGTTTACCTGTTTTGGTTTCCTAGAAATATTCAAATAACCAAAGTCGAGGACTGTCGAGTCGTACTACCGAGAAAAAAAATTTGCGAGAAATGAAAATCTCTCTGCTGTACCGGTTTGTACTAGGTTTGTACCGCGTTGCACCGTTCGAAGAAATTGTTTACCTGTTTTGGTTTCCGAGAAATATCCAAATAATCAAAGTCGAAGACTGTCGAGTCGTACTATTGAGAAAAAAAATTTAAGAGAAATTAAAATCTCTCTGCTGTACCGGCTTGTACTAGGTTTGTATCGCGTTGTGCCGTTCGGAGAAATTGTTTAACTCTTTTGGTTTCCGAGAAATATCCATATAACCAGAGTCGAGGACTGTCGAGTCGTACTACCGAGAAAAAAAATTTGCGAGAAATTAAAATCTCTCTGCTGTACCGGTTTGTACTAGGATTGTACCGCTTTGCACCGTTCGAAGAAATTGTTTACCTGTTTTGGTTTCCGAGAAATATCCAAATAATCAAAGTCGAAGACTGTCGAGTCGTACTACTGAGAAAACAAATTTACGAAAATTTAAAATCGCTCTGCTGTACCGGTTTATACTAGGTTTGTACCGCGTTGTACCGTTCGAAAAAATTCTTTAACTCTTTTGGTTTCCGAGAAATATCCATATAACCAAAGTTGAGGAAAATCGAGTCGTACTACTGAGAAAAAAATTTACGAAAATAGAATCTCTCTGCTGTACCGGTTTGTACTAGGATTGTACCGCGTTGTACCGTTCGAAGAAATTGTTTGACTGTTTTGGTTTCCGAGAAATATCCAAATAACCAAAGTATCGAGTCGTACTATTGAGAAAAAAAATTTACGAAAAATAAAAATCTCTCTGCTGTACAGGTTTGTACTAGGTTTGTATCGCGTTGTACAGTTCGAAGAAATTCTTTAACTCTTTTGGTTTCCGAGAAATAATCAAATAACCAAAGTCGAGTACTCTCGAGGCGTACTACTGAGAAAAAAAATTTACGAAAAATAAAAATCTTTCTGTTCCACTGGTTTGTACTAGGTTTGTACAGCGGTGTACTGTTCGAAGAAATTGTTTAACTATTTTGGTTTCCGATAAATATCTAAATAATCAAAGTATCGAGACATACTGCTGTGAAAAAAAAATTTGCGAAAAATTAAAATCTCCCTGCTGTACCAGGTTGTACTAGGTTTGTACTGCGTTGTACCGTTCGAAGCAATGTTTAACTCTTTTGGTTTTCGAGAAATACCCAAATAATCAAAGTCGAAGACTGTCGAGTCGTACTACTGAGAAAACAAATTTACGAAAATTTGAAATCTCCCTGCTGTACCAGTTTGTACTAGGTTTGTACCCCGTTGTACCGTTCGAAGAATTTGTTTAACTCATTTGGTTTCCGAGAAATATCCACATAATCAAAATATCGAGTCGTACTACTGTGAAAAAAAATTTGCGAAAAAATTAAATTCTCCCTGCTGTACCAGTTATTACTAGGTTTGTACCGCGTTGCACCGTTCGAAGAAATTGTTTACCTGTTTTGGTTTCCGAGAAATATGCAAATAACCAAAGTCGAGGACTGTCGAGGCGTACTACTGAGAAAAAAAATTTGCGCCAAATTAAAATCTCTCTGCTGTACCGGTTTGTACTAGGCTTGTACCGCGTTGTACCGTTCGAAGAAATGTTTAACTCTTTTGGTTTCCGAGAAATATCCAAATAATCAAAGTCGAAGACTGTCGAGTCGTACTACTGAGAAAACAAATTTACGAAAATTTGAAATCTCCCTGCTGTACCAGTTTGTACTAGGTTTGTACCCCGTTGTACCGTTCGAAGAATTTGTTTAACTCATTTGGTTTCCGAGAAATATCCACATAATCAAAATATCAAGTCGTACTATTGTGAAAAAAAATTTGCGAAAAAATTAAATTCTCCCTGCTGTACCAGTTTGTACTAGGTTTGTATCGCGTTGTGCCGTTGGGAGAAATTGTTTAACTCTTTTGGTTTCCGAGAAATATCCATATAACCAGAGTCGAGGACTGTCGAGTCGTACTACTGAGAAAACAAATTTACGAAAATTTAAAATCGCTCTGCTGTACCGGTTTATACTAGGTTTGTACAGCGGTGAACCGTTCGAAGAAATTGCTTAACTCTTTTGGTTTCCGAGAAATATCTAAATAACCAAAGTGTCGAGTCGTACTATTGAGAAAAAAAAATTTGCGAAAAAATTAAATTCTCCCTGCTGTACCAGGTTGTACTAGGATTGTACTGCGTTGTACCGTTCGAAGAATTTGTTTAACTCAATTGGTTTCCTAGAAATATTCAAATAACCAAAGTCGAGGACTGTCGAGTCGTACTACCGAGAAAAAATATTTACGAAAAATAAAAATCTCTCTGCTGTACTAGTTTGTACTATGTTTGTATCGCGATGTGCCGTTCGAAGAAATTGTTTAACTCTTTTGGTTTCCGAGAAATATCCAAATAACCAAAGTCGAGGAAAGTCGAGTCGTACTACTGACAAAAAATAATTACGAAAAATTAATATCGCTCTGCTGTACCGGTTTGTACTAGGTTTGTACCGCGTTGTGGCGTTCGAAGAAATTGTTGAACTCTTTTGGTTTCCGAGAAATATCCAAATAACCAAAGTATCGAGTCGTACTATTGAGAAAAATAAATTTGAGAAAAAATTAAATTCTCCCTGCTGTACCAGTTTGTACTAGGTTTGTACCGCGTTGTACCGTTCGAAGAAATTGTTTAACTCTTTTGGTTTCCGCGAAATATCCAAATAACCAAAGTATCGAGTCGTACTACTGAAAAAAAAATTTGCGACAAATTAAAATCTCCCTGCTGTACCGGTTTGTACTAGGTTTGTACCGCGTTGCACCGTTCGAAGAAATTGTTTACCTGTTTTGGTTTCCGAGAAATATCCAAATAATCAAAGTCGAAGACTGTCGAGTCGTACTATTGAGAAAAAAAATTTACGAGAAATTAAAATCTCTCTGCTGTACCGGTTTGTACTAGGTTTGTACCGCGTTGCACCGTTCGAAGAAATTGTTTACCTGTTTTGGTTTCCGAGAAATATCCAAATAATCAAAGTGTCGAGTCATGCTGCTGTGAAAAAAAATTTACGAAAAAAAAATCTCTCTGCTCTACCGGTTTGTACTAGGTTTGTACCGCGTTGCACCGTTCGAAGAAATTGTTTACCTGTTTTGGTATCCGTGAATTATCCAAATAATCAAAGTCGAAGACAGTCGAGTCGTACTATTGAGATAAAAAAGTTACGAGAAATTAAAATCCCTCTGCTGTACCGGTTTGTACTAGGTTTGTACCGCGTTGTACCGTTCGAAGAAATGTTTAACTCTTTTGGTTTCCGAGAAATATCCAAATAATCAAAGTCGAAGACTGTCGAGTCGTACTACTAAGAAAACAAATTTACGAAAATTTAAAATCGCTCTGCTGTACCGGTTTATACTAGGTTTGTACCGCGTTGTTCCGTTCGAAAAAAATTTTTAACTCTTTTGGTTTCCGAGAAATATCCATATAACCAAAGTTGAGGAAAATCGAGTCGTACTACTGAGAAAAAAATTTACGAAAATAGAATCTCTCTGCTGTACCGGTTTGTACTAGGATTGTACCGCGTTGTACCGTTCGAAGAAATTGTTTGACTGTTTTGGTTTCCGAGAAATATCCAAATAACCAAAGTATCGAGTCGTACTATTGAGAAAAAAAATTTACGAAAAATAAAAATTTCTCTGCTGTACCGGTTTGCACTAGGTTTGCATCGCGTTGTACCGTTCGAAGAAATTCTTTAACTCTTTTGGTTTCCGAGAAATATCCAAATAACCAAAGTCGAGGAAAGTCGAGTCGTACTACTGACAAAAAATAATTACGAAAAATTAATATCGCTCTGCTGTACCGGTTTGTACTAGGTTTGTATCGCGTTGTACAGTTCGAAGAAATTCTTTAACTCTTTTGGTTTCCGAGAAATAATCAAATAACCAAAGTCGAGGACTCTCGAGGCGTACTACTGAGAAAAAAAATTTACGAAAAATAAAAATCTTTCTGTTCCACTGGTTTGTACTAGGTTTGTACAGCGGTGTACCGTTCGAAGAAATTTGTTAACTATTTTGGTTTCCGATAAATATCTAAATAATCAAAGTATCGAGACATACTATTGAGAAAAAAAAAGTTACGAGAAATGAAAATCTCTCTGCTGTGCCAGGTTGTACTAGGTTTGTACCGCGTTGTGCCGTTCGAAGAAATTGTTGAACTCTTTTGGTTTCCGCGAAATATCCAAATAACCAAAGTATCGAGTCGTACTACTGAAAAAAAATTTGCGACAAATTAAAATCTCCCTGCTGCACCGGTTTGTACTAGGTTTGTACCGCGTTGCACCGTTCGAAGAAATTGTTTACCTGTTTTGGTTTCCGAGAAATATCCAAATAATCAAAGTCGAAGACTGTCGAGTCGTACTATTGAGAAAAAAAAGTTACGAGAAATTAAAATCCCTCTGCTGTACCGGTTTGTACTAGGTTTGTACCGCGTTGTACCGTGCGAAGAAATTCTTTAACTCTTTTGGTTTCCGAGAAATAATCAAATAACCAAAGTCGAGGACTGTCGAGGCGTACTACTGAGAAAAAAAATTTACGAAAAATAAAAATCTTTCTGTTCCACTGGTTTGTACTAGGTTTGTACAGCGGTGTACCGTTCGAAGAAATTGTTTAACTCATTTGGTTTCCTAGAAATAATCAAATAACCAAAGTCGAGGACTGTCGAGTCGTACTACCGAGAAAAAAAATTTGCGAGAAATGAAAATTTCTCCGCTGTACCGGTTTGTACTAGGTTTGTACCGCGTTGCACCGTTCGAAGAAATTGTTTACCTGTTTTGGTTTCCGAGAAATATCCAAATAATCAAAGTCGCAGACTGTCGAGTCGTACTATTGAGAAAAAAAAGTTACGAGAAATTAAAATCCCTCTGCTGTACCGGTTTGTACTAGGTTTGTACCGCGTTGCACCGTTCGAAGAAATTGTTTACCTGTTTTGGTTTCCGAGAAATATCCAAATAATCAAAGTCGAAGACTGTCGAGTCGTACTATTGAGAAAAAAAATGTACGAGAAATTAAAATCTCTCTGCTGTACCGGTTTGTACTAGGTTTGTACCGCGTTGCACCGTTCGAAGAAATTGTTTACCTGTTTTGGTTTCCGAGAAATATCCAAATAATCAAAGTGTCGAGTCATGCTGCTGTGAAAAAAAATTTACGAAAAAAAAATCTCTCTGCTCTACCGGTTTGTACTAGGTTTGTACCGCGTTGCACCGTTCGAAGAAATTGTTTACCTGTTTTGGTTTCCGAGAAATATCCAAATAACCAAAGTCGAGGACTGTCGAGTCGTACTACCGAGAAAAAAAATTTGCGAGAAATGAAAATCTCTCTGCTGTACCGGTTTGTACTAGGTTTGTACCGCGTTGCACCGTTCGAAGAAATTATTTACCTGGTTTGGTTTCCGAGAAATATCCAAATAATCAAAGTCGAAGACTGTCGAGTCGTACTACTGAGAAAACAAATTTACGAAAATTTAAAATCTCCCTGCTGTACCAGTTTGTACTAGGTTTGTACCGCGTTGTACCGTTCGAAGAATTTGTTTAACTCATTTGGTTTCCGAGAAATATCCACATAATCAAAATATCGAGTCGTATTACTGTGAAAAAAAAATTTGCGAAAAAATTAAATTCTCCCTGCTGTACCAGTTTGTACTAGGTTTGTACTGCGTTGTACCGTTCGAAGAATTTGTTTAACTCATTTGGTTTCCTAGAAATATTCAAATAACCAAAGTCGAGGACTGTCGAGTCGTACTACCGAGAAAAAAAATTTGCGAGAAATTAAAATCTCTCTTCTGTACCGGTTTGTACTAGGTTTGTACAGCGGTGTACCGTTCGAAGAAATGGTTTAGCTCTTTTGGTTTCCGAGAAATATCCAAATAATCAAAGTGTCGAGTCGTACTATTGAGAAAAAAAATTTACGAAAAAATTAAATTCTCCCTGCTGTACCAGTTTGTACTAGGTTTGTACCGCGTTGTACCGATCGATGAAATTGTTTAACTCATTTGGTTTCCTAGAAATATTCAAATAACCAAAGTCGAGGAAAGTCGAGTCGTACTACTGAGAAAAAAAATTTACGAAAAATAAAAATCTCTCTGCTGTACTAGTTTGTACTAGGTTTGTATCGCGTTGTGCCGTTCGAAGAAATTGTTTAACTCTTTTGGTTTCCGAGAAATATCCAAATAACCAAAGTATCGAGTCGTACTACTGAGAAAAAAATTTGCGACAAATTAAAATCTCCCTGCTGTACCAGTTTGTACTAGGTTTGTACTGCGTTGTACCGTTCGAAGAAATTGTTTACCTGTTTTGGTTTCCGAGAAATATCCAAATAATCAAAGTCGAATACTGTCGAGTCGTACTATTGAGAAAAAAAATTTACGAGAAATTAAAATCTCTCTGCTGTACCGGTTTGTACTAGGTTTGTACCGCGTTGTACCGTTCGAAGAAATGTTTAACTCTTTTGGTTTCCGAGAAATATCCAAATAATCAAAGTCGAAGACTGTCGAGTCGTACTACTAAGAAAACAAATTTACGAAAATTTAAAATCGCTCTGCTGTACCGGTTTATACTAGGTTTGTACCGCGGTGTACCGTTCGAAAAAATGTTTAACACTTTTGGTTTCCGAGAAATATCCATATAACCAAAGTTGAGGAAAATCGAGTCGTACTACTGAGAAAAAAATTTACGAAAATAGAATCTCTCTGCTGTACCGGTTTGTACTAGGATTGTACCGCGTTGTACCGTTCGAAGAAATTCTTTAACTCGTTTGGTTTCCGAGAAATAATCAAATAACCAAAGTCGAGGACTGTCGAGGCGTACTACTGAGAAAAAAAATTTACGAAAAATAAAAATCTTTCTGTTCCACTGGTTTGTACTAGGTTTGTACAGCGGTGTACCGTTCGAAGAAATTGTTTAACTATTTTGGTTTCCGATAAATATCTAAATAATCAAAGTATCGAGACATACTGCTGTGAAAAAAAATTTGCGAAAAATTAAAATCTCCCTGCTGTACCAGGTTGTACTAGGTTTGTACCGCGTTGTACCGTTCGAAGAATTTGTTTAACTCATTTGGTTTCCGAGAAATATCCACATAATCAAAATATCGAGTCGTACTACAGTGAAAAAAAATTTGCGAAAAAATTAAATTCTCCCTGCTGTACCAGTTTGAACTAGGTTTGTACCGCGTTGTACCGTTCGAAGAATTTGTTTAACTCATTTGGTTTCCTAGAAATATTCAAATAACCAAAGTCGAGGAAAGTCGAGTCGTACTACCGAGAAAAAAAATTTACGAGAAATTAAAATCTCTCTGCTGTACCGGTTTGTACTAGGTTTGTACCGCGTTGCACCGTTCGAAGAAATTGTTTACCTGTTTTGGTTTCCGAGAAATATCCAAATAATCAAAGTGTCGAGTCATGCTGCTGTGAAAAAAAATTTACGAAAAAAAAATCTCTCTGCTCTACCGGTTTGTACTAGGTTTGTACCGCGTTGCACCGTTCGAAGAAATTGTTTACCTGTTTTGGTATCCGTGAATTATCCAAATAATCAAAGTCGAAGACAGTCGAGTCGTACTATTGAGATAAAAAAGTTACGAGAAATTAAAATCCCTCTGCTGTACCGGTTTGTACTAGGTTTGTACCGCGTTGTACCGTTCGAAGAAATGTTTAACTCTTTTGGTTTCCGAGAAATATCCAAATAATCAAAGTCGAAGACTGTCGAGTCGTACTACTAAGAAAACAAATTTACGAAAATTTAAAATCGCTCTGCTGTACCGGTTTATACTAGGTTTGTACCGCGTTGTTCCGTTCGAAAAAATTCTTTATCTCTTTTGGTTTCCGAGAAATAATCAAATAACCAAAGTCGAGGACTGTCGAGGCGTACTTCTGAGAAAAAAAATTTACGAAAAATAAAAATCTTTCTGTTCCACTGGTTTGTACTAGGTTTGTACAGCGGTGTACCGTTCGAAGAAATTGTTTAACTCATTTGGTTTCCTAGAAATAATCAAATAACCAAAGTCGAGGACTGTCGAGTCGTACTACCGAGAAAAAAAAATTTGCGAGAAATGAAAATCTCTCTGCTGTACCGGTTTGTACTAGGTTTGTACCGCGTTGCACCGTTCGAAGAAATTGTTTACCTGGTTTGGTTTCCGAGAAATATCCAAATAATCAAAGTCGAAGACTGTCGAGTCGTACTACTAAGAAAACAAATTTACGAAAATTTAAAATCGCTCTGCTGTACCGGTTTATACTAGGTTTGTACCGCGTTGTACCGTTCGAAAAAATTCTTTAACTCTTTTGGTTTCCGAGAAATATCCATATAACCAAAGTTGAGGAAAATCGAGTCGTACTACTGAGAAAAAAATTTACGAAAATAGAATCTCTCTGCTGTACCGGTTTGTACTAGGATTGTACCGCGTTGTACCGTTCGAAGAAATTGTTTGACTGTTTTGGTTTCCGAGAAATATCCAAATAATCAAAGTCGAAGACTGTCGAGTCGTACTATTGAGAAAAAAAATTTAAGAGAAATTAAAATCTCTCTGCTGTACCGGTTTGTACTAGGTTTGTACCGCGTTGCACCGTTCGAAGAAATTGTTTACCTGTTTTGGTTTCCGAGAAATATCCAAATAATCAAAGTCGCAGACTGTCGAGTCGTACTATTGAGAAAAAAAAGTTACGAGAAATTAAAATCCCTCTGCTGTACCGGTTTGTACTAGGTTTGTACCGCGTTGCACCGTTCGAAGAAATTGTTTACCTGTTTTGGTTTCCGAGAAATATCCAAATAATCAAAGTCGCAGACTGTCGAGTCGTACTATTGAGAAAAAAAAGTTACGAGAAATTAAAATCTCTCTGCTGTACCGGTTTGTACTAGGTTTGTACCGCGTTGCACCGTTCGAAGAAATTGTTTACCTGTTTTGGTTTCCGAGAAATATCCAAATAACCAAAGTATCGAGTCGTACCATTGAGAAAAAAAATTTACGAAAAATAAAAATTTCTCTGCTGTACCGGTTTGCACTAGGTTTGCATCGCGTTGTACCGTTCGAAGAAATTCTTTAACTCTTTTGGTTTCCGAGAAATATCCAAATAACCAAAGTCGAGGAAAGTCGAGTCGTACTACTGACAAAAAATAATTACGAAAAATTAATATCGCTCTGCTGTACCGGTTTGTACTAGGTTTGTATCGCGTTGTACAGTTCGAAGAAATTCTTTAACTCTTTTGGTTTCCGAGAAATAATCAAATAACCAAAGTCGAGGACTCTCGAGGCGTACTACTGAGAAAAAAAATTTACGAAAAATAAAAATCTTTCTGTTCCACTGGTTTGTACTAGGTTTGTACAGCGGTGTACCGTTCGAAGAAATTGTTTAACTATTTTGGTTTCCGATAAATATCTAAATAATCAAAGTATCGAGACATACTGCTGTGAAAAAAAAATGTGCGAAAAATTAAAATCTCCCTGCTGTGCCAGGTTGTACTAGGTTTGTACCGCGTTGTGCCGTTCGAAGAAATTGTTGAACTCTTTTGGTTTCCGCGAAATATCCAAATAACCAAAGTATCGAGTCGTACTACTGAAAAAAAAATTTGCGACAAATTAAAATCTCCCTGCTGCACCGGTTTGTACTAGGTTTGTACCGCGTTGCACCGTTCGAAGAAATTGTTTACCTGTTTTGGTTTCCGAGAAATATCCAAATAATCAAAGTCGAAGACTGTCGAGTCGTACTATTGAGAAAAAAAATTTACGAGAAATTAAAATCTCTCTGCTGTACCGGTTTGTACTAGGTTTGTACCGCGTTGCACCGTTCGAAGAAATTGTTTACCTGTTTTGGTTTCCGAGAAATATCCAAATAATCAAAGTGTCGAGTCATGCTGCTGTGAAAAAAAATTTGCGAGAAATGAAAATCTCTCTGCTGTACCGGTTTGTACTAGGTTTGTACCGCGTTGCACCGTTCGAAGAAATTGTTTACCTGTTTTGGTTTCCGAGAAATATCCAAATAATCAAAGTCGAAGACTGTCGAGTCGTACTATTGAGAAAAAAAATTTAAGAGAAATTAAAATCTCTCTGCTGTACCGGCTTGTACTAGGTTTGTATCCCGTTGTGCCGTTCGGAGAAATTGTTTAACTCTTTTGGTTTCCGAGAAATATCCATATAACCCGAGTCGAGGACTGTCGAGTCGTACTACCGAGAAAAATAATTTGCGAGAAATTAAAATCTCTCTGCTGTACCGGTTTGTACTAGGATTGTACCGCTTTGCACCGTTCGAAGAAATTGTTTACCTGTTTTGGTTTCCGAGAAATATCCAAATAATCAAAGTCGAAGACTGTCGAGTCGTACTATTGAGAAAAAAAATTTACGAGAAATTAAAATCTCTCTGCTGTACCGGTTTGTACTAGGTTTGTACCGCGTTGCACCGTTCGAAGAAATTGTTTACCTGTTTTGGTTTCCGAGAAATATCCAAATAATCAAAGTGTCGAGTCATGCTGCTGTGAAAAAAAATTTACGAAAAAAAAATCTCTCTGCTCTACCGGTTTGTACTAGGTTTGTACCGCGTTGCACCGTTCGAAGAAATTGTTTACCTGTTTTGGTATCCGTGAATTATCCAAATAATCAAAGTCGAAGACAGTCGAGTCGTACTATTGAGGTAAAAAAGTTACGAGAAATTAAAATCCCTCTGCTGTACCGGTTTGTACTAGGTTTGTACCGCGTTGTACCGTTCGAAGAAATGATTAACTCTTTTGGTTTCCGAGAAATATCCAAATAATCAAAGTCGAAGACTGTCGAGTCGTACTACTAAGAAAACAAATTTACGAAAATTTAAAATCGCTCTGCTGTACCGGTTTATACTAGGTTTGTAGTGGCGTTGTTCCGTTCGAAAAAATTCTTTATCTCTTTTGGTTTCCGAGAAATAATCAAATAACCAAAGTCGAGGACTGTCGAGGCGTACTCCTGAGAAAAAAAATTTACGAAAAATAAAAATCTTTCTGTTCCACTGGTTTGTACTAGGTTTGTACAGCGGTGTACCGTTCGAAGAAATTGTTTAACTCATTTGGTTTCCTAGAAATAATCAAATAACCAAAGTCGAGGACTGTCGAGTCGTACTACCGAGAAAAAAAATTTGCGAGAAATGAAAATCTCTCTGCTGTACCGGTTTGTACTAGGTTTGTACCGCGTTGCACCGTTCGAAGAAATTGTTTACCTGGTTTGGTTTCCGAGAAATATCCAAATAATCAAAGTCGAAGACTGTCGAGTCGTACTACTAAGAAAACAAATTTACGAAAATTTAAAATCGCTCTGCTGTACCGGTTTATACTAGGTTTGTACCGCGTTGTACCGTTCGAAAAAATTCTTTAACTCTTTTGGTTTCCGAGAAATATCCATATAACCAAAGTTGAGGAAAATCGAGTCGTACTACTGAGAAAAAAATTTACGAAAATAGAATCTCTCTGCTGTACCGGTTTGTACTAGGATTGTACCGCGTTGTACCGTTCGAAGAAATTGTTTGACTGTTTTGGTTTCCGAGAAATATCCAAATAATCAAAGTGTCGAGTCATGCTGCTGTGAAAAAAAATTTACGAAAAAAAAATCTCTCTGCTCTACCGGTTTGTACTAGGTTTGTACCGCGTTGCACCGTTCGAAGAAATTGTTTACCTGTTTTGGTTTCCGAGAAATATCCAAATAATCAAAGTCGAAGACAGTCGAGTCGTACTACTGAGAAAAAAAATTTACGAGAAATTAAAATCTCTCTGCTGTACCGGTTTGTACTAGGTTTGTACCGCGTTGCACCGTTCGAAGAAATTGTTTACCTGTTTTGGTTTCCGAGAAATATCCAAATAACCAAAGTATCGAGTCGTACTATTGAGAAAAAAAATTTACGAAAAATAAAAATTTCTCTGCTGTACCGGTTTGCACTAGGTTTGCATCGCGTTGTACCGTTCGAAGAAATTCTTTAACTCTTTTGGTTTCCGAGAAATATCCAAATAACCAAAGTCGAGGAAAGTCGAGTCGTACTACTGACAAAAAATAATTACGAAAAATTAATATCGCTCTGCTGTACCGGTTTGTACTAGGTTTGTATCGCGTTGTACAGTTCGAAGAAATTCTTTAACTCTTTTGGTTTCCGAGAAATAATCAAATAACCAAAGTCGAGGACTCTCGAGGCGTACTACTGAGAAAAAAAATTTACGAAAAATAAAAATCTTTCTGTTCCAGTGGTTTGTACTAGGTTTGTACAGCGGTGTACCGTTCGAAGAAATTGTTTAACTATTTTGGTTTCCGATAAATATCTAAATAATCAAAGTATCGAGACATACTGCTGTGAAAAAAAAATTTGCGAAAAATTAAAATCTCCCTGCTGTGCCAGGTTGTACTAGGTTTGTACCGCGTTGTGCCGTTCGAAGAAATTGTTGAACTCTTTTGGTTTCCGCGAAATATCCAAATAACCAAAGTATCGAGTCGTACTACTGAAAAAAAATTTGCGACAAATTAAAATCTCCCTGCTGCACCGGTTTGTACTAGGTTTGTACCGCGTTGCACCGTTCGAAGAAATTGTTTACCTGTTTTGGTTTCCGAGAAATATCCAAATAATCAAAGTCGAAGACTGTCGAGTCGTACTATTGAGAAAAAAAAGTTACGAGAAATTAAAATCCCTCTGCTGTACCGGTTTGTACTAGGTTTGTACCGCGTTGTACCGTGCGAAGAAATTCTTTAACTCTTTTGGTTTCCGAGAAATAATCAAATAACCAAAGTCGAGGACTGTCGAGGCGTACTACTGAGAAAAAAAATTTACGAAAAATAAAAATCTTTCTGTTCCACTGGTTTGTACTAGGTTTGTACAGCGGTGTACCGTTCGAAGAAATTGTTTAACTCATTTGGTTTCCTAGAAATAATCAAATAACCAAAGTCGAGGACTGTCGAGTCGTACTACCGAGAAAAAAAATTTGCGAGAAATTAAAATCTCTCTTCTGTACCGGTTTGTACTAGGTTTGTACAGCGGTGTACCGTTCGAAGAAATGGTTTAGCTCTTTTGGTTTCCGAGAAATATCCAAATAATCAAAGTGTCGAGTCGTACTATTGAGAAAAAAAATTTACGAAAAAATTAAATTCTCCCTGCTGTACCAGTTTGTACTAGGTTTGTACCGCGTTGTACCGATCGATGAAATTGTTTAACTCATTTGGTTTCCTAGAAATATTCAAATAACCAAAGTCGAGGAAAGTCGAGTCGTACTACTGAGAAAAAAATTTGCGACAAATTAAAATCTCCCTGCTGTACCAGTTTGTACTAGGTTTGTACTGCGTTGTACCGTTCGAAGAAATTGTTTACCTGTTTTGGTTTCCGAGAAATATCCAAATAATCAAAGTCGAATACTGTCGAGTCGTACTATTGAGAAAAAAAATTTACGAGAAATTAAAATCTCTCTGCTGTACCGGTTTGTACTAGGTTTGTACCGCGTTGTACCGTTCGAAGAAATGTTTAACTCTTTTGGTTTCCGAGAAATATCCAAATAATCAAAGTCGAAGACTGTCGAGTCGTACTACTAAGAAAACAAATTTACGAAAATTTAAAATCGCTCTGCTGTACCGGTTTATACTAGGTTTGTACCGCGTTGTACCGTTCGAAAAATTGTTTAACACTTTTGGTTTCCGAGAAATATCCATATAACCAAAGTTGAGGAAAATCGAGTCGTACTACTGAGAAAAAAATTTACGAAAATAGAATCTCTCTGCTGTACCGGTTTGTACTAGGATTGTACCGCGTTGTACCGTTCGAAGAAATTCTTTAACTCGTTTGGTTTCCGAGAAATAATCAAATAACCAAAGTCGAGGACTGTCGAGGCGTACTACTGAGAAAAAAAATTTACGAAAAATAAAAATCTTTCTGTTCCACTGGTTTGTACTAGGTTTGTACAGCGGTGTACCGTTCGAAGAAATTGTTTAACTATTTTGGTTTCCGATAAATATCTAAATAATCAAAGTATCGAGACATACTGCTGTGAAAAAAAATTTGCGAAAAATTTAAATCTCCCTGCTGTACCAGGTTGTACTAGGTTTGTACCGCGTTGTACCGTTCGAAGAATTTGTTTAACTCATTTGGTTTCCGAGAAATATCCACATAATCAAAATATCGAGTCGTACTACAGTGAAAAAAAATTTGCGAAAAAATTAAATTCTCCCTGCTGTACCAGTTTGAACTAGGTTTGTACCGCGTTGTACCGTTCGAAGAATTTGTTTAACTCATTTGGTTTCCTAGAAATATTCAAATAACCAAAGTCGAGGACTGTCGAGTCGTACTACCGAGAAAAAAAATTTGCGAGAAATGAAAATCTCTCTGCTGTACCGGTTTGTACTAGGTTTGTACCGCGTTGCACCGTTCGAAGAAATTGTTTACCTGTTTTGGTTTCCGAGAAATATCCAAATAATCAAAGTCGAAGACTGTCGAGTCGTACTATTGAGAAAAAAAATTTAAGAGAAATTAAAATCTCTCTGCTGTACCGGCTTGTACTAGGTTTGTATCGCGTTGTGCCGTTCGGAGAAATTGTTTAACTCTTTTGGTTTCCGAGAAATATCCATATAACCAGAGTCGAGGACTGTCGAGTCGTACTACCGAGAAAAAAAATTTGCGAGAAATTAAAATCTCTCTGCTGTACCGGTTTGTACTAGGATTGTACCGCTTTGCACCGTTCGAAGAAATTGTTTACCTGTTTTGGTTTCCGAGAAATATCCAAATAATCAAAGTCGAAGACTGTCGAGTCGTACTATTGAGAAAAAAAATTTACGAGAAATTAAAATCTCTCTGCTGTACCGGTTTGTACTAGGTTTGTACCGCGTTGCACCGTTCGAAGAAATTGTTTACCTGTTTTGGTTTCCGAGAAATATCCAAATAATCAAAGTGTCGAGTCATGCTGCTGTGAAAAAAAATTTACGAAAAAAAAATCTCTCTGCTCTACCGGTTTGTACTAGGTTTGTACCGCGTTGCACCGTTCGAAGAAATTGTTTACCTGTTTTGGTATCCGTGAATTATCCAAATAATCAAAGTCGAAGACAGTCGAGTCGTACTATTGAGATAAAAAAGTTACGAGAAATTAAAATCCCTCTGCTGTACCGGTTTGTACTAGGTTTGTACCGCGTTGTACCGTTCGAAGAAATGTTTAACTCTTTTGGTTTCCGAGAAATATCCAAATAATCAAAGTCGAAGACTGTCGAGTCGTACTACTAAGAAAACAAATTTACGAAAATTTAAAATCGCTCTGCTGTACCGGTTTATACTAGGTTTGTACCGCGTTGTTCCGTTCGAAAAAATTCTTTATCTCTTTTGGTTTCCGAGAAATAATCAAATAACCAAAGTCGAGGACTGTCGAGGCGTACTTCTGAGAAAAAAAATTTACGAAAAATAAAAATCTTTCTGTTCCACTGGTTTGTACTAGGTTTGTACAGCGGTGTACCGTTCGAAGAAATTGTTTAACTCATTTGGTTTCCTAGAAATAATCAAATAACCAAAGTCGAGGACTGTCGAGTCGTACTACCGAGAAAAAAAATTTGCGAGAAATGAAAATCTCTCTGCTGTACCGGTTTGTACTAGGTTTGTACCGCGTTGCACCGTTCGAAGAAATTGTTTACCTGTTTTGGTTTCCGAGAAATATCCAAATAATCAAAGTCGAAGACAGTCGAGTCGTACTATTGAGAAAAAAAAGTTACGAGAAATTAAAATCCCTCTGCTGTACCGGTTTGTACTAGGTTTGTACCGCGTTGTACCGTTCGAAAAAATTCTTTAACTCTTTTGGTTTCCGAGAAATATCCATATAACCAAAGTTGAGGAAAATCGAGTCGTACTACTGAGAAAAAAATTTACGAAAATAGAATCTCTCTGCTGTACCGGTTTGTACTAGGATTGTACCGCGTTGTACCGTTCGAAGAAATTGTTTGACTGTTTTGGTTTCCGAGAAATATCCAAATAATCAAAGTGTCGAGTCATGCTGCTGTGAAAAAAAATTTGCGAGAAATGAAAATCTCTCTGCTGTACCGGTTTGTACTAGGTTTGTACCGCGTTGCACCGTTCGAAGAAATTGTTTACCTGTTTTGGTTTCCGAGAAATATCCAAATAATCAAAGTCGAAGACTGTCGAGTCGTACTATTGAGAAAAAAAATTTAAGAGAAATTAAAATCTCTCTGCTGTACCGGCTTGTACTAGGTTTGTATCCCGTTGTGCCGTTCGGAGAAATTGTTTAACTCTTTTGGTTTCCGAGAAATATCCATATAACCAGAGTCGAGGACTGTCGAGTCGTACTACCGAGAAAAAAAATTTGCGAGAAATTAAAATCTCTCTGCTGTACCGGTTTGTACTAGGATTGTACCGCTTTGCACCGTTCGAAGAAATTGTTTACCTGTTTTGGTTTCCGAGAAATATCCAAATAATCAAAGTCGAAGACTGTCGAGTCGTACTATTGAGAAAAAAAATTTACGAGAAATTAAAATCTCTCTGCTGTACCGGTTTGTACTAGGTTTGTACCGCGTTGTACCGTTCGAAGAAATTGTTTAACTCATTTGGTTTCCTAGAAATATTCAAATACCCAAAGTCGAATACTGTCGAGTCGTACTATTGAGAAAAAAAATTTACGAGAAATTAAAATCTCTCTGCTGTACCGGTTTGTACTAGGTTTGTACCGCGTTGTACCGTTCGAAAAATTGTTTAACACTTTTGGTTTCCGAGAAATATCCATATAACCAAAGTTGAGGAAAATCGAGTCGTACTACTGAGAAAAAAATTTACGAAAATATAATCTCTCTGCTGTACCGGCTTGTACTAGGATTGTACCGCGTTGTACCGATCGAAGAAATTCTTTAACTCTTTTGGTTTCCGAGAAATAATCAAATAACCAAAGTCGAGGACTGTCGAGGCGTACTACTGAGAAAAAAAATTTACGAAAAATAAAAATCTTTCTGTTCCACTGGTTTGTACTAGGTTTGTACAGCGGTGTACCGTTCGAAGAAATTGTTTAACTATTTTGGTTTCCGATAAATATCTAAATAATCAAAGTATCGAGACATACTGCTGTGAAAAAAAATTTGCGAAAAATTAAAATCTCCCTGCTGTACCAGGTTGTACTAGGTTTGTACTGCGTTGTACCGTTCGAAGAAATGTTTAACTCTTTTGGTTTCCGAGAAATATCCAAATAATCAAAGTCGAAGAACGTCGAGTCGTACTACTGAGAAAACAAATTTACGAAAATTTAAAATCTCCCTGCTGTACCAGTTTGTACTAGGTTTGTACCGCGTTGTACCGTTCGAAGAATTTGTTTAAATCATTTCGTTTCCGAGAAATATCCACATAATCAAAATATCGAGTCGTACTACTGTGAAAAAAAATTTGCGGAAAAATTAAATTCTCCCTGCTCTACCAGTTTGATCTAGGTTTGTACCGCGTTGTACCGTTCGAAGAATTTGTTTAACTCATTTGGTTTCCTAGAAATATTCAAATAACCAAAGTCGAGGACTGTCGAGTCGTACTACCGAGAAAAAAAATTTGCGAGAAATTAAAATCTCTCTTCTGTACCGGTTTGTACTAGGTTTGTACCGCGTTGTACCGTTCGAAGAAATTGTTTAACTCATTTGGTTTCCTAGAAATAATCAAATAACCAAAGTCGAGGACTGTCGAGGCGTACTACTGAGAAAAAAAATTTACGAAAAATAAAAATCTTTCTGTTCCACTGGTTTGTACTAGGTTTGCACAGCGGTGTACAGTTCGAAGAAATTGTTTAACTCATTTGGTTTCCTAGAAATAATCAAATAAACAAAGTCGAGGACTGTCGAGTCGTACTACCGACGAAAAAAAATTTGCGAAAAATAAAAATCTCTCTGTTGCACTGGTTTGTACTAGGTTTGTACAGCGGTGTACCGTTCGAAGAAATTGTTTGACTGTTTTGGTTTCCGAGAAATATCCAAATAATCAAAGTGTCGAGTCGTAATATTGAGAAAAAAAATTTGCGAAAAAATTAAATTCTCCCTGCTGTACCAGTTTGTACTAGGTTTGTACCGCGTTGTACCGATCGATGAAATTGTTTAACTCATTTGGTTTCCTAGAAATATTCAAATAACCAAAGTCGAGGAAAGTCGAGTCGTACTACTGACAAAAAATAATTAGGAAAAATTAATATCGCTCTGCTGTACCGGTTTGTACTAGGTTTGTACCGCGTTCTGCCGTTCGAAGAAATTGTTGAAATCTTTTGGTTTCCGGGAAATATCCAAATAACCAAAGTATCGGGTCGTACTATTGAGAAAAAAAATTTGCGGAAAAATTAAATTCTCTCTGCTGTACCAGTTTGTACTAGGTTTGTACCGCGTTGTACCGTTCGAAGAAATTGTTTAACTCATTTGGTTTCCTAGAAATATTCAAATAACCAAAGTCGAATACTGTCGAGTCGTACTATTGAGAAAAAAAATTTACGAGAAATTAAAATCTCTCTGCTGTACCGGTTTGTACTAGGTTTGTACCGCGTTGTACCGTTCGAAAAATTGTTTAACACTTTTGGTTTCCGAGAAATATCCATATAACCAAAGTTGAGGAAAATCGAGTCGTACTACTGAGAAAAAAATTTACGAAAATATAATCTCTCTGCTGTACCGGCTTGTACTAGGATTGTACCGCGTTGTACCGTTCGAAGAAATTCTTTAACTCTTTTGGTTTCCGAGAAATAATCAAATAACCAAAGTCGAGGACTGTCGAGGCGTACTACTGAGAAAAAAAATTTACGAAAAATAAAAATCTTTCTGTTCCACTGGTTTGTACTAGGTTTGTACAGCGGTGTACCGTTCGAAGAAATTGTTTAACTCATTTGGTTTCCTAGAAATAATCAAAAAACCAAAGTCGAGGACTGTCGAGTCGTACTACCGACGAAAAAAAATTTGCGAAAAATAAAAATCTCTCTGTTGCACTGGTGTGTACTAGGTTTGTACAGCGGTGTACCGTTCCAAGAAATTGTTTAGCTCTTTTGGTTTCCGAGAAATATCCAAATAATCAAAGTGTCGAGTCGTACTATTGAGAAAAAAAAATTTGCGAAAAAATTAAATTCTCACTGCTGTACCAGGTTGTACTAGGTTTGCACTGCGATGTACCGTTCGAAGAATTTGTTTAACTCAATTGGTTTCCTAGAAATATTCAAATAACCAAAGTCGAGGACTGTCGAGTCGTACTACCGAGAAAAAAAATTTGCGAGAAATTAAAATCTCTCTGCTGTACCGATTTGTACTAGGTTTGTACCGCGTTGTACCGTTCGAAGAAATTGTTTAACTCTTTTGGTTTCCGTGAAATATCCAAATAATCAAAGTCGAAGACTGTCGAGTCGTACTACTGAGAAAACAAATTTACGAAAATTTAAAATCGCTCTGCTGTACCGGTTTGTACTAGGTTTGTACCGCGTTGTGCCGTTCGAAGAAATTGTTGAACTCTTTTGGTTTCCGCAAAATATCCAAATAACCAAAGTATCGAGTCGTACTACTGAAAAAAAAATTTGCGACAAATTAAAATCTCCCTGCTGCACCGGTTTGTACTAGGTTTGTACCGCGTTGCACCGTTCGAAGAAATTGTTTACCTGTTTTGGTTTCCGAGAAATATCCAAATAATCAAAGTCGAAGACTGTCGAGTCGTACTATTGAGAAAAAAAATTTACGAGAAATTAAAATCTCTCTGCTGTACCGGTTTGTACTAGGTTTGTACCGCGTTGCACCGTTCGAAGAAATTGTTTACCTGTTTTGGTTTCCGAGAAATATCCAAATAATCAAAGTGTCGAGTCATGCTGCTGTGAAAAAAAATTTACGAAAAAAAAATCTCTCTGCTCTACCGGTTTGTACTAGGTTTGTACCGCGTTGCACCGTTCGAAGAAATTGATTACCTGTTTTGGTTTCCGAGAAATATCCAAATAATCAAAGTCGAAGACAGTCGAGTCGTACTATTGAGAAAAAAAAGTTACGAGAAATTAAAATCCCTCTGCTGTACCGGTTTGTACTAGGTTTGTACCGCGTTGTACCGTGCGAAGAAATTCTTTAACTCTTTTGGTTTCCGAGAAATAATCAAATAACCAAAGTCGAGGACTGTCGAGGCGTACTACTGAGAAAAAAAATTTACGAAAAATAAAAATCTTTCTGTTCCACTGGTTTGTACTAGGTTTGTACAGCGGTGTACCGTTCGAAGAAATTGTTTAACTCATTTGGTTTCCTAGAAATAATCAAATAAACAAAGTCGAGGACTGTCGAGTCGTACTATTGAGAAAATAAAGTTACGAGAAATTAAAATCCCTCTGCTGTACCGGTTTGTACTAGGTTTGTACCGCGTTGCACCGTTCGAAGAAATTGTTTACCTGTTTTGGTTTCCGAGAAATATCCAAATAATCAAAGTCGAAGACTGTCGAGTCGTACTATTGAGAAAAAAAATTTACGAGAAATTAAAATCTCTCTGCTGTTCCGGTTTGTAGTAGGTTTGTACCGCGTTGCACCGTTCGAAGAAATTGTTTACCTGTTTTGGTTTCCGAGAAATATCCAAATAATCAAAGTGTCGAGTCATGCTGCTGTGAAAAAAAATTTACGAAAAAAAAATCTCTCTGCTCTACCGGTTTGTACTAGGTTTGTACCGCGTTGCACCGTTCGAAGAAATTGTTTACCTGTTTTGGTTTCCTAGAAATATTCAAATAACCAAAGTCGAGGACTGTCGAGTCGTACTACCGAGAAAAAAAATTTGCGAGAAATTAAAATCTCTCTGCTGTACCGGTTTGTACTAGGTTTGTACCGCGTTGCACCGTTCGAAGAAATTGTTTACCTGTTTTGGTTTCCGAGAAATATCCAAATAATCAAAGTCGAAGACTGTCGAGTCGTACTATTGAGAAAAAAAATTTAAGAGAAATTAAAATCTCTCTGCTGTACCGGCTTGTACTAGGTTTGTATCGCGTTGTGCCGTTCGGAGAAATTGTTTAACTCTTTTGGTTTCCGAGAAATATCCATATAACCAGAGTCGAGGACTGTCGAGTCGTACTACCGAGAAAAAAAATTTGCGAGAAATTAAAATCTCTCTGCTGTACCGGTTTGTACTAGGATTGTACCGCTTTGCACCGTTCGAAGAAATTGTTTACCTGTTTTGGTTTCCGAGAAATATCCAAATAATCAAAGTCGAAGACTGTCGAGTCGTACTACTGAGAAAACAAATTTACGAAAATTTAAAATCGCTCTGCTGTACCGGTTTATACTAGGTTTGTACCGCGTTGTACCGTTCGAAAAAATTCTTTAACTCTTTTGGTTTCCGAGAAATATCCATATAACCAAAGTTGAGGAAAATCGAGTCGTACTACTGAGAAAAAAATTTACGAAAATAGAATCTCTCTGCTGTACCGGTTTGTACTAGGATTGTACCGCGTTGTACCGTTCGAAGAAATTGTTTGACTGTTTTGGTTTCCGAGAAATATCCAAATAACCAAAGTATCGAGTCGTACTATTGAGAAAAAAAATTTACGAAAAATAAAAATCTCTCTGCTGTACAGGTTTGTACTAGGTTTGTATCGCGTTGTACAGTTCGAAGAAATTCTTTAACTCTTTTGGTTTCCGAGAAATAATCAAATAACCAAAGTCGAGTACTCTCGAGGCGTACTACTGAGAAAAAAAATTTACGAAAAATAAAAATCTTTCTGTTCCACTGGTTTGTACTAGGTTTGTACAGCGGTGTACTGTTCGAAGAAATTGTTTAACTATTTTGGTTTCCGATAAATATCTAAATAATCAAAGTATCGAGACATACTGCTGTGAAAAAAAAATTTGCGAAAAATTAAAATCTCCCTGCTGTACCAGGTTGTACTAGGTTTGTACTGCGTTGTACCGTTCGAAGCAATGTTTAACTCTTTTGGTTTTCGAGAAATACCCAAATAATCAAAGTCGAAGACTGTCGAGTCGTACTACTGAGAAAACAAATTTACGAAAATTTGAAATCTCCCTGCTGTACCAGTTTGTACTAGGTTTGTACCCCGTTGTACCGTTCGAAGAATTTGTTTAACTCATTTGGTTTCCGAGAAATATCCACATAATCAAAATATCGAGTCGTACTACTGTGAAAAAAAATTTGCGAAAAAATTAAATTCTCCCTGCTGTACCAGTTATTACTAGGTTTGTACCGCGTTGCACCGTTCGAAGAAATTGTTTACCTGTTTTGGTTTCCGAGAAATATGCAAATAACCAAAGTCGAGGACTGTCGAGGCGTACTACTGAGAAAAAAAATTTGCGCCAAATTAAAATCTCTCTGCTGTACCGGTTTGTACTAGGCTTGTACCGCGTTGTACCGTTCGAAGAAATGTTTAACTCTTTTGGTTTCCGAGAAATATCCAAATAATCAAAGTCGAAGACTGTCGAGTCGTACTACTGAGAAAACAAATTTACGAAAATTTGAAATCTCCCTGCTGTGCCAGTTTGTACTAGGTTTGTACCCCGTTGTACCGTTCGAAGAATTTGTTTAACTCATTTGGTTTCCGAGAAATATCCACATAATCAAAATATCAAGTCGTACTATTGTGAAAAAAAATTTGCGAAAAAATTAAATTCTCCCTGCTGTACCAGTTTGTACTAGGTTTGTATCGCGTTGTGCCGTTGGGAGAAATTGTTTAACTCTTTTGGTTTCCGAGAAATATCCATATAACCAGAGTCGAGGACTGTCGAGTCGTACTACTGAGAAAACAAATTTACGAAAATTTAAAATCGCTCTGCTGTACCGGTTTATACTAGGTTTGTACAGCGGTGAACCGTTCGAAGAAATTGCTTAACTCTTTTGGTTTCCGAGAAATATCTAAATAACCAAAGTGTCGAGTCGTACTATTGAGAAAAAAAAATTTGCGAAAAAATTAAATTCTCCCTGCTGTACCAGGTTGTACTAGGATTGTACTGCGTTGTACCGTTCGAAGAATTTGTTTAACTCAATTGGTTTCCTAGAAATATTCAAATAACCAAAGTCGAGGACTGTCGAGTCGTACTACCGAGAAAAAATATTTACGAAAAATAAAAATCTCTCTGCTGTACTAGTTTGTACTATGTTTGTATCGCGATGTGCCGTTCGAAGAAATTGTTTAACTCTTTTGGTTTCCGAGAAATATCCAAATAACCAAAGTCGAGGAAAGTCGAGTCGTACTACTGACAAAAAATAATTACGAAAAATTAATATCGCTCTGCTGTACCGGTTTGTACTAGGTTTGTACCGCGTTGTGGCGTTCGAAGAAATTGTTGAACTCTTTTGGTTTCCGAGAAATATCCAAATAACCAAAGTATCGAGTCGTACTATTGAGAAAAATAAATTTGAGAAAAAATTAAATTCTCCCTGCTGTACCAGTTTGTACTAGGTTTGTACCGCGTTGTACCGTTCGAAGAAATTGTTTAACTCTTTTGGTTTCCGCGAAATATCCAAATAACCAAAGTATCGAGTCGTACTACTGAAAAAAAAATTTGCGACAAATTAAAATCTCCCTGCTGTACCGGTTTGTACTAGGTTTGTACCGCGTTGCACCGTTCGAAGAAATTGTTTACCTGTTTTGGTTTCCGAGAAATATCCAAATAATCAAAGTCGAAGACTGTCGAGTCGTACTATTGAGAAAAAAAATTTACGAGAAATTAAAATCTCTCTGCTGTACCGGTTTGTACTAGGTTTGTACCGCGTTGCACCGTTCGAAGAAATTGTTTACCTGTTTTGGTTTCCGAGAAATATCCAAATAATCAAAGTCGAAGACTGTCGAGTCGTACTATTGAGAAAAAAAAGTTACGAGAAATTAAAATCTCTCTGCTGTACCGGTTTGTACTAGGTTTGTACCGCGTTGCACCGTTCGAAGAAATTGTTTACCTGTTTTGGTATCCGTGAATTATCCAAATAATCAAAGTCGAAGACAGTCGAGTCGTACTATTGAGATAAAAAAGTTACGAGAAATTAAAATCCCTCTGCTGTACCGGTTTGTACTAGGTTTGTACCGCGTTGTACCGTTCGAAGAAATGTTTAACTCTTTTGGTTTCCGAGAAATAATCAAATAACCAAAGTCGAGGACTGTCGAGGCGTACTACTGAGAAAAAAAATTTACGAAAAATAAAAATCTTTCTGTTCCACTGGTTTGTACTAGGTTTGTACAGCGGTGTACCGTTCGAAGAAATTGTTTAACTCATTTGGTTTCCTAGAAATAATCAAATAAACAAAGTCGAGGACTGTCGAGTCGTACTATTGAGAAAATAAAGTTACGAGAAATTAAAATCCCTCTGCTGTACCGGTTTGTACTAGGTTTGTACCGCGTTGCACCGTTCGAAGAAATTGTTTACCTGTTTTGGTTTCCGAGAAATATCCAAATAATCAAAGTCGAAGACTGTCGAGTCGTACTATTGAGAAAAAAAATTTACGAGAAATTAAAATCTCTCTGCTGTTCCGGTTTGTAGTAGGTTTGTACCGCGTTGCACCGTTCGAAGAAATTGTTTACCTGTTTTGGTTTCCGAGAAATATCCAAATAATCAAAGTGTCGAGTCATGCTGCTGTGAAAAAAAATTTACGAAAAAAAAATCTCTCTGCTCTACCGGTTTGTACTAGGTTTGTACCGCGTTGCACCGTTCGAAGAAATTGTTTACCTGTTTTGGTTTCCTAGAAATATTCAAATAACCAAAGTCGAGGACTGTCGAGTCGTACTACCGAGAAAAAAAATTTGCGAGAAATGAAAATCTCTCTGCTGTACCGGTTTGTACTAGGTTTGTACCGCGTTGCACCGTTCGAAGAAATTGTTTACCTGTTTTGGTTTCCGAGAAATATCCAAATAATCAAAGTCGAAGACTGTCGAGTCGTACTATTGAGAAAAAAAATTTAAGAGAAATTAAAATCTCTCTGCTGTACCGGCTTGTACTAGGTTTGTATCGCGTTGTGCCGTTCGGAGAAATTGTTTAACTCTTTTGGTTTCCGAGAAATATCCATATAACCAGAGTCGAGGACTGTCGAGTCGTACTACCGAGAAAAAAAATTTGCGAGAAATTAAAATCTCTCTGCTGTACCGGTTTGTACTAGGATTGTACCGCTTTGCACCGTTCGAAGAAATTGTTTACCTGTTTTGGTTTCCGAGAAATATCCAAATAATCAAAGTCGAAGACTGTCGAGTCGTACTACTGAGAAAACAAATTTACGAAAATTTAAAATCGCTCTGCTGTACCGGTTTATACTAGGTTTGTACCGCGTTGTACCGTTCGAAAAAATTCTTTAACTCTTTTGGTTTCCGAGAAATATCCATATAACCAAAGTTGAGGAAAATCGAGTCGTACTACTGAGAAAAAAATTTACGAAAATAGAATCTCTCTGCTGTACCGGTTTGTACTAGGATTGTACCGCGTTGTACCGTTCGAAGAAATTGTTTGACTGTTTTGGTTTCCGAGAAATATCCAAATAACCAAAGTATCGAGTCGTACTATTGAGAAAAAAAATTTACGAAAAATAAAAATCTCTCTGCTGTACAGGTTTGTACTAGGTTTGTATCGCGTTGTACAGTTCGAAGAAATTCTTTAACTCTTTTGGTTTCCGAGAAATAATCAAATAACCAAAGTCGAGTACTCTCGAGGCGTACTACTGAGAAAAAAAATTTACGAAAAATAAAAATCTTTCTGTTCCACTGGTTTGTACTAGGTTTGTACAGCGGTGTACTGTTCGAAGAAATTGTTTAACTATTTTGGTTTCCGATAAATATCTAAATAATCAAAGTATCGAGACATACTGCTGTGAAAAAAAAATTTGCGAAAAATTAAAATCTCCCTGCTGTACCAGGTTGTACTAGGTTTGTACTGCGTTGTACCGTTCGAAGCAATGTTTAACTCTTTTGGTTTTCGAGAAATACCCAAATAATCAAAGTCGAAGACTGTCGAGTCGTACTACTGAGAAAACAAATTTACGAAAATTTGAAATCTCCCTGCTGTACCAGTTTGTACTAGGTTTGTACCCCGTTGTACCGTTCGAAGAATTTGTTTAACTCATTTGGTTTCCGAGAAATATCCACATAATCAAAATATCGAGTCGTACTACTGTGAAAAAAAATTTGCGAAAAAATTAAATTCTCCCTGCTGTACCAGTTATTACTAGGTTTGTACCGCGTTGCACCGTTCGAAGAAATTGTTTACCTGTTTTGGTTTCCGAGAAATATGCAAATAACCAAAGTCGAGGACTGTCGAGGCGTACTACTGAGAAAAAAAATTTGCGCCAAATTAAAATCTCTCTGCTGTACCGGTTTGTACTAGGCTTGTACCGCGTTGTACCGTTCGAAGAAATGTTTAACTCTTTTGGTTTCCGAGAAATATCCAAATAATCAAAGTCGAAGACTGTCGAGTCGTACTACTGAGAAAACAAATTTACGAAAATTTGAAATCTCCCTGCTGTACCAGTTTGTACTAGGTTTGTACCCCGTTGTACCGTTCGAAGAATTTGTTTAACTCATTTGGTTTCCGAGAAATATCCACATAATCAAAATATCAAGTCGTACTATTGTGAAAAAAAATTTGCGAAAAAATTAAATTCTCCCTGCTGTACCAGTTTGTACTAGGTTTGTATCGCGTTGTGCCGTTGGGAGAAATTGTTTAACTCTTTTGGTTTCCGAGAAATATCCATATAACCAGAGTCGAGGACTGTCGAGTCGTACTACTGAGAAAACAAATTTACGAAAATTTAAAATCGCTCTGCTGTACCGGTTTATACTAGGTTTGTACAGCGGTGAACCGTTCGAAGAAATTGCTTAACTCTTTTGGTTTCCGAGAAATATCTAAATAACCAAAGTGTCGAGTCGTACTATTGAGAAAAAAAAATTTGCGAAAAAATTAAATTCTCCCTGCTGTACCAGGTTGTACTAGGATTGTACTGCGTTGTACCGTTCGAAGAATTTGTTTAACTCAATTGGTTTCCTAGAAATATTCAAATAACCAAAGTCGAGGACTGTCGAGTCGTACTACCGAGAAAAAATATTTACGAAAAATAAAAATCTCTCTGCTGTACTAGTTTGTACTATGTTTGTATCGCGATGTGCCGTTCGAAGAAATTGTTTAACTCTTTTGGTTTCCGAGAAATATCCAAATAACCAAAGTCGAGGAAAGTCGAGTCGTACTACTGACAAAAAATAATTACGAAAAATTAATATCGCTCTGCTGTACCGGTTTGTACTAGGTTTGTACCGCGTTGTGGCGTTCGAAGAAATTGTTGAACTCTTTTGGTTTCCGAGAAATATCCAAATAACCAAAGTATCGAGTCGTACTATTGAGAAAAATAAATTTGAGAAAAAATTAAATTCTCCCTGCTGTACCAGTTTGTACTAGGTTTGTACCGCGTTGTACCGTTCGAAGAAATTGTTTAACTCTTTTGGTTTCCGCGAAATATCCAAATAACCAAAGTATCGAGTCGTACTACTGAAAAAAAAATTTGCGACAAATTAAAATCTCCCTGCTGTACCGGTTTGTACTAGGTTTGTACCGCGTTGCACCGTTCGAAGAAATTGTTTACCTGTTTTGGTTTCCGAGAAATATCCAAATAATCAAAGTCGAAGACTGTCGAGTCGTACTATTGAGAAAAAAAATTTACGAGAAATTAAAATCTCTCTGCTGTACCGGTTTGTACTAGGTTTGTACCGCGTTGCACCGTTCGAAGAAATTGTTTACCTGTTTTGGTTTCCGAGAAATATCCAAATAATCAAAGTGTCGAGTCATGCTGCTGTGAAAAAAAATTTACGAAAAAAAAATCTCTCTGCTCTACCGGTTTGTACTAGGTTTGTACCGCGTTGCACCGTTCGAAGAAATTGTTTACCTGTTTTGGTATCCGTGAATTATCCAAATAATCAAAGTCGAAGACAGTCGAGTCGTACTATTGAGATAAAAAAGTTACGAGAAATTAAAATCCCTCTGCTGTACCGGTTTGTACTAGGTTTGTACCGCGTTGTACCGTTCGAAGAAATGTTTAACTCTTTTGGTTTCCGAGAAATATCCAAATAATCAAAGTCGAAGACTGTCGAGTCGTACTACTAAGAAAACAAATTTACGAAAATTTAAAATCGCTCTGCTGTACCGGTTTATACTAGGTTTGTACCGCGTTGTTCCGTTCGAAAAAAATTTTTAACTCTTTTGGTTTCCGAGAAATATCCATATAACCAAAGTTGAGGAAAATCGAGTCGTACTACTGAGAAAAAAATTTACGAAAATAGAATCTCTCTGCTGTACCGGTTTGTACTAGGATTGTACCGCGTTGTACCGTTCGAAGAAATTGTTTGACTGTTTTGGTTTCCGAGAAATATCCAAATAACCAAAGTATCGAGTCGTACTATTGAGAAAAAAAATTTACGAAAAATAAAAATTTCTCTGCTGTACCGGTTTGCACTAGGTTTGCATCGCGTTGTACCGTTCGAAGAAATTCTTTAACTCTTTTGGTTTCCGAGAAATATCCAAATAACCAAAGTCGAGGAAAGTCGAGTCGTACTACTGACAAAAAATAATTACGAAAAATTAATATCGCTCTGCTGTACCGGTTTGTACTAGGTTTGTATCGCGTTGTACAGTTCGAAGAAATTCTTTAACTCTTTTGGTTTCCGAGAAATAATCAAATAACCAAAGTCGAGGACTCTCGAGGCGTACTACTGAGAAAAAAAATTTACGAAAAATAAAAATCTTTCTGTTCCACTGGTTTGTACTAGGTTTGTACAGCGGTGTACCGTTCGAAGAAATTGTTTAACTATTTTGGTTTCCGATAAATATCTAAATAATCAAAGTATCGAGACATACTATTGAGAAAAAAAAAGTTACGAGAAATGAAAATCTCTCTGCTGTGCCAGGTTGTACTAGGTTTGTACCGCGTTGTGCCGTTCGAAGAAATTGTTTACCTGTTTTGGTTTCCGAGAAATATCCAAATAATCAAAGTCGAAGACTGTCGAGTCGTACTATTGAGAAAAAAAAGTTACGAGAAATTAAAATCCCTCTGCTGTACCGGTTTGTACTAGGTTTGTACCGCGTTGTACCGTGCGAAGAAATTCTTTAACTCTTTTGGTTTCCGAGAAATAATCAAATAACCAAAGTCGAGGACTGTCGAGGCGTACTACTGAGAAAAAAAATTTACGAAAAATAAAAATCTTTCTGTTCCACTGGTTTGTACTAGGTTTGTACAGCGGTGTACCGTTCGAAGAAATTGTTTAACTCATTTGGTTTCCTAGAAATAATCAAATAACCAAAGTCGAGGACTGTCGAGTCGTACTACCGAGAAAAAAAATTTGCGAGAAATGAAAATTTCTCCGCTGTACCGGTTTGTACTAGGTTTGTACCGCGTTGCACCGTTCGAAGAAATTGTTTACCTGTTTTGGTTTCCGAGAAATATCCAAATAATCAAAGTCGCAGACTGTCGAGTCGTACTATTGAGAAAAAAAAGTTACGAGAAATTAAAATCCCTCTGCTGTACCGGTTTGTACTAGGTTTGTACCGCGTTGCACCGTTCGAAGAAATTGTTTACCTGTTTTGGTTTCCGAGAAATATCCAAATAATCAAAGTCGAAGACTGTCGAGTCGTACTATTGAGAAAAAAAATGTACGAGAAATTAAAATCTCTCTGCTGTACCGGTTTGTACTAGGTTTGTACCGCGTTGCACCGTTCGAAGAAATTGTTTACCTGTTTTGGTTTCCGAGAAATATCCAAATAATCAAAGTGTCGAGTCATGCTGCTGTGAAAAAAAATTTACGAAAAAAAAATCTCTCTGCTCTACCGGTTTGTACTAGGTTTGTACCGCGTTGCACCGTTCGAAGAAATTGTTTACCTGTTTTGGTTTCCGAGAAATATCCAAATAACCAAAGTCGAGGACTGTCGAGTCGTACTACCGAGAAAAAAAATTTGCGAGAAATGAAAATCTCTCTGCTGTACCGGTTTGTACTAGGTTTGTACCGCGTTGCACCGTTCGAAGAAATTATTTACCTGGTTTGGTTTCCGAGAAATATCCAAATAATCAAAGTCGAAGACTGTCGAGTCGTACTACTGAGAAAACAAATTTACGAAAATTTAAAATCTCCCTGCTGTACCAGTTTGTACTAGGTTTGTACCGCGTTGTACCGTTCGAAGAATTTGTTTAACTCATTTGGTTTCCGAGAAATATCCACATAATCAAAATATCGAGTCGTATTACTGTGAAAAAAAAATTTGCGAAAAAATTAAATTCTCCCTGCTGTACCAGTTTGTACTAGGTTTGTACTGCGTTGTACCGTTCGAAGAATTTGTTTAACTCATTTGGTTTCCTAGAAATATTCAAATAACCAAAGTCGAGGACTGTCGAGTCGTACTACCGAGAAAAAAAATTTGCGAGAAATTAAAATCTCTCTTCTGTACCGGTTTGTACTAGGTTTGTACAGCGGTGTACCGTTCGAAGAAATGGTTTAGCTCTTTTGGTTTCCGAGAAATATCCAAATAATCAAAGTGTCGAGTCGTACTATTGAGAAAAAAAATTTACGAAAAAATTAAATTCTCCCTGCTGTACCAGTTTGTACTAGGTTTGTACCGCGTTGTACCGATCGATGAAATTGTTTAACTCATTTGGTTTCCTAGAAATATTCAAATAACCAAAGTCGAGGAAAGTCGAGTCGTACTACTGAGAAAAAAAATTTACGAAAAATAAAAATCTCTCTGCTGTACTAGTTTGTACTAGGTTTGTATCGCGTTGTGCCGTTCGAAGAAATTGTTTAACTCTTTTGGTTTCCGAGAAATATCCAAATAACCAAAGTATCGAGTCGTACTACTGAGAAAAAAATTTGCGACAAATTAAAATCTCCCTGCTGTACCAGTTTGTACTAGGTTTGTACTGCGTTGTACCGTTCGAAGAAATTGTTTACCTGTTTTGGTTTCCGAGAAATATCCAAATAATCAAAGTCGAATACTGTCGAGTCGTACTATTGAGAAAAAAAATTTACGAGAAATTAAAATCTCTCTGCTGTACCGGTTTGTACTAGGTTTGTACCGCGTTGTACCGTTCGAAGAAATGTTTAACTCTTTTGGTTTCCGAGAAATATCCAAATAATCAAAGTCGAAGACTGACGAGTCGTACTACTAAGAAAACAAATTTACGAAAATTTAAAATCGCTCTGCTGTACCGGTTTATACTAGGTTTGTACCGCGTTGTACCGTTCGAAAAATTGTTTAACACTTTTGGTTTCCGAGAAATATCCATATAACCAAAGTTGAGGAAAATCGAGTCGTACTACTGAGAAAAAAATTTACGAAAATAGAATCTCTCTGCTGTACCGGTTTGTACTAGGATTGTACCGCGTTGTACCGTTCGAAGAAATTCTTTAACTCGTTTGGTTTCCGAGAAATAATCAAATAACCAAAGTCGAGGACTGTCGAGGCGTACTACTGAGAAAAAAAATTTACGAAAAATAAAAATCTTTCCGTTCCACTGGTTTGTACTAGGTTTGTACAGCGGTGTACCGTTCGAAGAAATTGTTTAACTATTTTGGTTTCCGATAAATATCTAAATAATCAAAGTATCGAGACATACTGCTGTGAAAAAAAATTTGCGAAAAATTAAAATCTCCCTGCTGTACCAGGTTGTACTAGGTTTGTACCGCGTTGTACCGTTCGAAGAATTTGTTTAACTCATTTGGTTTCCGAGAAATATCCACATAATCAAAATATCGAGTCGTACTACAGTGAAAAAAAATTTGCGAAAAAATTAAATTCTCCCTGCTGTACCAGTTTGAACTAGGTTTGTACCGCGTTGTACCGTTCGAAGAATTTGTTTAACTCATTTGGTTTCCTAGAAATATTCAAATAACCAAAGTCGAGGAAAGTCGAGTCGTACTACCGAGAAAAAAAATTTACGAGAAATTAAAATCTCTCTGCTGTACCGGTTTGTACTAGGTTTGTACCGCGTTGCACCGTTCGAAGAAATTGTTTACCTGTTTTGGTTTCCGAGAAATATCCAAATAATCAAAGTGTCGAGTCATGCTGCTGTGAAAAAAAATTTACGAAAAAAAAATCTCTCTGCTCTACCGGTTTGTACTAGGTTTGTACCGCGTTGCACCGTTCGAAGAAATTGTTTACCTGTTTTGGTATCCGTGAATTATCCAAATAATCAAAGTCGAAGACAGTCGAGTCGTACTATTGAGATAAAAAAGTTACGAGAAATTAAAATCCCTCTGCTGTACCGGTTTGTACTAGGTTTGTACCGCGTTGTACCGTTCGAAGAAATGTTTAACTCTTTTGGTTTCCGAGAAATATCCAAATAATCAAAGTCGAAGACTGTCGAGTCGTACTACTAAGAAAACAAATTTACGAAAATTTAAAATCGCTCTGCTGTACCGGTTTATACTAGGTTTGTACCGCGTTGTTCCGTTCGAAAAAATTCTTTATCTCTTTTGGTTTCCGAGAAATAATCAAATAACCAAAGTCGAGGACTGTCGAGGCGTACTTCTGAGAAAAAAAATTTACGAAAAATAAAAATCTTTCTGTTCCACTGGTTTGTACTAGGTTTGTACAGCGGTGTACCGTTCGAAGAAATTGTTTAACTCATTTGGTTTCCTAGAAATAATCAAATAACCAAAGTCGAGGACTGTCGAGTCGTACTACCGAGAAAAAAAAATTTGCGAGAAATGAAAATCTCTCTGCTGTACCGGTTTGTACTAGGTTTGTACCGCGTTGCACCGTTCGAAGAAATTGTTTACCTGGTTTGGTTTCCGAGAAATATCCAAATAATCAAAGTCGAAGACTGTCGAGTCGTACTACTAAGAAAACAAATTTACGAAAATTTAAAATCGCTCTGCTGTACCGGTTTATACTAGGTTTGTACCGCGTTGTACCGTTCGAAAAAATTCTTTAACTCTTTTGGTTTCCGAGAAATATCCATATAACCAAAGTTGAGGAAAATCGAGTCGTACTACTGAGAAAAAAATTTACGAAAATAGAATCTCTCTGCTGTACCGGTTTGTACTAGGATTGTACCGCGTTGTACCGTTCGAAGAAATTGTTTGACTGTTTTGGTTTCCGAGAAATATCCAAATAATCAAAGTCGAAGACTGTCGAGTCGTACTATTGAGAAAAAAAATTTAAGAGAAATTAAAATCTCTCTGCTGTACCGGTTTGTACTAGGTTTGTACCGCGTTGCACCGTTCGAAGAAATTGTTTACCTGGTTTGGTTTCCGAGAAATATCCAAATAATCAAAGTCGCAGACTGTCGAGTCGTACTATTGAGAAAAAAAAGTTACGAGAAATTAAAATCCCTCTGCTGTACCGGTTTGTACTAGGTTTGTACCGCGTTGCACCGTTCGAAGAAATTGTTTACCTGTTTTGGTTTCCGAGAAATATCCAAATAATCAAAGTCGCAGACTGTCGAGTCGTACTATTGAGAAAAAAAAGTTACGAGAAATTAAAATCTCTCTGCTGTACCGGTTTGTACTAGGTTTGTACCGCGTTGCACCGTTCGAAGAAATTGTTTACCTGTTTTGGTTTCCGAGAAATATCCAAATAACCAAAGTATCGAGTCGTACCATTGAGAAAAAAAATTTACGAAAAATAAAAATTTCTCTGCTGTACCGGTTTGCACTAGGTTTGCATCGCGTTGTACCGTTCGAAGAAATTCTTTAACTCTTTTGGTTTCCGAGAAATATCCAAATAACCAAAGTCGAGGAAAGTCGAGTCGTACTACTGACAAAAAATAATTACGAAAAATTAATATCGCTCTGCTGTACCGGTTTGTACTAGGTTTGTATCGCGTTGTACAGTTCGAAGAAATTCTTTAACTCTTTTGGTTTCCGAGAAATAATCAAATAACCAAAGTCGAGGACTCTCGAGGCGTACTACTGAGAAAAAAAATTTACGAAAAATAAAAATCTTTCTGTTCCACTGGTTTGTACTAGGTTTGTACAGCGGTGTACCGTTCGAAGAAATTGTTTAACTATTTTGGTTTCCGATAAATATCTAAATAATCAAAGTATCGAGACATACTGCTGTGAAAAAAAAATGTGCGAAAAATTAAAATCTCCCTGCTGTGCCAGGTTGTACTAGGTTTGTACCGCGTTGTGCCGTTCGAAGAAATTGTTGAACTCTTTTGGTTTCCGCGAAATATCCAAATAACCAAAGTATCGAGTCGTACTACTGAAAAAAAAATTTGCGACAAATTAAAATCTCCCTGCTGCACCGGTTTGTACTAGGTTTGTACCGCGTTGCACCGTTCGAAGAAATTGTTTACCTGTTTTGGTTTCCGAGAAATATCCAAATAATCAAAGTCGAAGACTGTCGAGTCGTACTATTGAGAAAAAAAATTTACGAGAAATTAAAATCTCTCTGCTGTACCGGTTTGTACTAGGTTTGTACCGCGTTGCACCGTTCGAAGAAATTGTTTACCTGTTTTGGTTTCCGAGAAATATCCAAATAATCAAAGTGTCGAGTCATGCTGCTGTGAAAAAAAATTTGCGAGAAATGAAAATCTCTCTGCTGTACCGGTTTGTACTAGGTTTGTACCGCGTTGCACCGTTCGAAGAAATTGTTTACCTGTTTTGGTTTCCGAGAAATATCCAAATAATCAAAGTCGAAGACTGTCGAGTCGTACTATTGAGAAAAAAAATTTAAGAGAAATTAAAATCTCTCTGCTGTACCGGCTTGTACTAGGTTTGTATCCCGTTGTGCCGTTCGGAGAAATTGTTTAACTCTTTTGGTTTCCGAGAAATATCCATATAACCCGAGTCGAGGACTGTCGAGTCGTACTACCGAGAAAAATAATTTGCGAGAAATTAAAATCTCTCTGCTGTACCGGTTTGTACTAGGATTGTACCGCTTTGCACCGTTCGAAGAAATTGTTTACCTGTTTTGGTTTCCGAGAAATATCCAAATAATCAAAGTCGAAGACTGTCGAGTCGTACTATTGAGAAAAAAAATTTACGAGAAATTAAAATCTCTCTGCTGTACCGGTTTGTACTAGGTTTGTACCGCGTTGCACCGTTCGAAGAAATTGTTTACCTGTTTTGGTTTCCGAGAAATATCCAAATAATCAAAGTGTCGAGTCATGCTGCTGTGAAAAAAAATTTACGAAAAAAAAATCTCTCTGCTCTACCGGTTTGTACTAGGTTTGTACCGCGTTGCACCGTTCGAAGAAATTGTTTACCTGTTTTGGTATCCGTGAATTATCCAAATAATCAAAGTCGAAGACAGTCGAGTCGTACTATTGAGGTAAAAAAGTTACGAGAAATTAAAATCCCTCTGCTGTACCGGTTTGTACTAGGTTTGTACCGCGTTGTACCGTTCGAAGAAATGATTAACTCTTTTGGTTTCCGAGAAATATCCAAATAATCAAAGTCGAAGACTGTCGAGTCGTACTACTAAGAAAACAAATTTACGAAAATTTAAAATCGCTCTGCTGTACCGGTTTATACTAGGTTTGTAGTGGCGTTGTTCCGTTCGAAAAAATTCTTTATCTCTTTTGGTTTCCGAGAAATAATCAAATAACCAAAGTCGAGGACTGTCGAGGCGTACTCCTGAGAAAAAAAATTTACGAAAAATAAAAATCTTTCTGTTCCACTGGTTTGTACTAGGTTTGTACAGCGGTGTACCGTTCGAAGAAATTGTTTAACTCATTTGGTTTCCTAGAAATAATCAAATAACCAAAGTCGAGGACTGTCGAGTCGTACTACCGAGAAAAAAAATTTGCGAGAAATGAAAATCTCTCTGCTGTACCGGTTTGTACTAGGTTTGTACCGCGTTGCACCGTTCGAAGAAATTGTTTACCTGGTTTGGTTTCCGAGAAATATCCAAATAATCAAAGTCGAAGACTGTCGAGTCGTACTACTAAGAAAACAAATTTACGAAAATTTAAAATCGCTCTGCTGTACCGGTTTATACTAGGTTTGTACCGCGTTGTACCGTTCGAAAAAATTCTTTAACTCTTTTGGTTTCCGAGAAATATCCATATAACCAAAGTTGAGGAAAATCGAGTCGTACTACTGAGAAAAAAATTTACGAAAATAGAATCTCTCTGCTGTACCGGTTTGTACTAGGTTTGTACCGCGTTGTACCGTTCGAAGAAATTGTTTGACTGTTTTGGTTTCCGAGAAATATCCAAATAATCAAAGTGTCGAGTCATGCTGCTGTGAAAAAAAATTTACGAAAAAAAAATCTCTCTGCTCTACCGGTTTGTACTAGGTTTGTACCGCGTTGCACCGTTCGAAGAAATTGTTTACCTGTTTTGGTTTCCGAGAAATATCCAAATAATCAAAGTCGAAGAAAGTCGAGTCGTACTATTGAGAAAAAAAATTTACGAGAAATTAAAATCTCTCTGCTGTACCGGTTTGTACTAGGTTTGTACCGCGTTGCACCGTTCGAAGAAATTGTTTACCTGTTTTGGTTTCCGAGAAATATCCAAATAATCAAAGTCGAAGACTGTCGAGTCGTACTATTGAGAAAAAAAATTTAAGAGAAATTAAAATCTCTCTGCTGTACCGGCTTGTACTAGGTTTGTATCCCGTTGTGCCGTTCGGAGAAATTGTTTAACTCTTTTGGTTTCCGAGAAATATCCATATAACCCGAGTCGAGGACTGTCGAGTCGTACTACCGAGAAAAAAAATTTGCGAGAAATTAAAATCTCTCTGCTGTACCGGTTTGTACTAGGATTGTACCGCTTTGCACCGTTCGAAGAAATTGTTTACCTGTTTTGGTTTCCGAGAAATATCCAAATAATCAAAGTCGAAGACTGTTGAGTCGTACTATTGAGAAAAAAAATTTACGAGAAATTAAAATCTCTCTGCTGTACCGGTTTGTACTAGGTTTGTACCGCGTTGCACCGTTCGAAGAAATTGTTTACCTGTTTTGGTTTCCGAGAAATATCCAAATAATCAAAGTGTCGAGTCATGCTGCTGTGAAAAAAAATTTACGAAAAAAAAATCTCTCTGCTCTACCGGTTTGTACTAGGTTTGTACCGCGTTGCACCGTTCGAAGAAATTGTTTACCTGTTTTGGTATCCGTGAATTATCCAAATAATCAAAGTCGAAGACAGTCGAGTCGTACTATTGAGGTAAAAAAGTTACGAGAAATTAAAATCCCTCTGCTGTACCGGTTTGTACTAGGTTTGTACCGCGTTGTACCGTTCGAAGAAATGTTTAACTCTTTTGGTTTCCGAGAAATATCCAAATAATCAAAGTCGAAGACTGTCGAGTCGTACTACTAAGAAAACAAATTTACGAAAATTTAAAATCGCTCTGCTGTACCGGTTTATACTAGGTTTGTACTGCGTTGTTCCGTTCGAAAAAATTCTTTATCTCTTTTGGTTTCCGAGAAATAATCAAATAACCAAAGTCGAGGACTGTCGAGGCGTACTTCTGAGAAAAAAAATTTACGAAAAATAAAAATCCTTCTGTTCCACTGGTTTGTACTAGGTTTGTACAGCGGTGTACCGTTCGAAGAAATTGTTTACCTGTTTTGGTATCCGTGAATTATCCAAATAATCAAAGTCGAAGACAGTCGAGTCGTACTATTGAGATAAAAAAGTTACGAGAAATTAAAATCCCTCTGCTGTACCGGTTTGTACTAGGTTTGTACCGCGTTGTACCGTTCGAAGAAATGTTTAACTCTTTTGGTTTCCGAGAAATATCCAAATAATCAAAGTCGAAGACAGTCGAGTCGTACTACTGAGAAAAAAAATTTACGAGAAATTAAAATCCCTCTGCTGTACCGGTTTGTACTAGGTTTGTACCGCGTTGTACCGTGCGAAGAAATTCTTTAACTCTTTTGGTTTCCGAGAAATAATCAAATAACCAAAGTCGAGGACTGTCGAGGCGTACTACTGAGAAAAAAAATTTACGAAAAATAAAAATCTTTCTGTTCCACTGGTTTGTACTAGGTTTATACAGCGGTGTACCGTTCGAAGAAATTGTTTAACTCATTTGGTTTCCTAGAAATAATCAAATAACCAAAGTCGAGGACTGTCGAGTCGTACTACCGAGAAAAAAAATTTGCGAGAAATGAAAATTTCTCCGCTGTACCGGTTTGTACTAGGTTTGTACCGCGTTGCACCGTTCGAAGAAATTGTTTACCTGTTTTGGTTTCCGAGAAATATCCAAATAATCAAAGTCGCAGACTGTCGAGTCGTACTATTGAGAAAAAAAAGTTACGAGAAATTAAAATCCCCCTGCTGTACCGGTTTGTACTAGGTTTGTACCGCGTTGCACCGTTCGAAGAAATTGTTTACCTGTTTTGGTTTCCGAGAAATATCCAAATAATCAAAGTGTCGAGTCATGCTGCTGTGAAAAAAAATTTGCGAGAAATGAAAATCTCTCTGCTGTACCGGTTTGTACTAGGTTTGTACCGCGTTGCACCGTTCGAAGAAATTGTTTACCTGTTTTGGTTTCCGAGAAATATCCAAATAATCAAAGTGTCGAGTCATGCTGCTGTGAAAAAAAATTTACGAAAAAAAAATCCCTCTGCTCTACCGGTTTGTACTAGGTTTGTACCGCGTTGCACCGTTCGAAGAAATTGTTTACCTGGTTTGGTTTCCGAGAAATATCCAAATAATCAAAGTCGAAGACTGTCGAGTCGTACTACTAAGAAAACAAATTTACGAAAATTTAAAATCTCCCTGCTGTACCAGTTTGTACTAGGTTTGTACCGCGTTGTACCGTTCGAAGAATTTGTTTAACTCATTTGGTTTCCGAGAAATATCCACATAATCAAAATATCGAGTCGTATTACTGTGAAAAAAAAATTTGCGAAAAAATTAAATTCTCCCTGCTGTACCAGTTTGTACTAGGTTTGTACCGCGTTGTACCGTTCGAAGAATTTGTTTAACTCATTTGGTTTCCTAGAAATATTCAAATAACCAAAGTCGAGGACTGTCGAGTCGTACTACCGAGAAAAAAAATTTGCGAGAAATTAAAATCTCTCTTCTGTACCGGTTTGTACTAGGTTTGTACCGCGTTGTACCGTTCGAAGAAATTGTTTAACTCATTTGGTTTCCTAGAAATAATCAAATAACCAAAGTCGAGGACTGTCGAGGCGTACTACTGAGAAAAAAAATTTACGAAAAATAAAAATCTTTCTGTTCCACTGGTTTGTACTAGGTTTGCACAGCGGTGTACAGTTCGAAGAAATTGTTTAACTCATTTGGTTTCCTAGAAATAATCAAATAACCAAAGTCGAGGACTGTCGAGTCGTACTACCGACGAAAAAAAATTTGCGAAAAATAAAAATCTCTCTGTTGCACTGGTTTGTACTAGGTTTGTACAGCGGTGTACCGTTCGAAGAAATTGTTTAGCTCTTTTGGTTTCCGAGAAATATCCAAATAATCAAAGTGTCGAGTCGTAATATTGAGAAAAAAAATTTGCGAAAAAATTAAATTCTCCCTGCTGTACCAGTTTGTACTAGGTTTGTACCGCGTTGTACCGATCGATGAAATTGTTTAACTCATTTGGTTTCCTAGAAATATTCAAATAACCAAAGTCGAGGAAAGTCGAGTCGTACTACTGACAAAAAATAATTAGGAAAAATTAATATCGCTCTGCTGTACCGGTTTGTACTAGGTTTGTACCGCGTTCTGCCGTTCGAAGAAATTGTTGAAATCTTTTGGTTTCCGGGAAATATCCAAATAACCAAAGTATCGGGTCGTACTATTGAGAAAAAAAATTTGCGGAAAAATTAAATTCTCTCTGCTGTACCAGTTTGTACTAGGTTTGTACCGCGTTGTACCGTTCGAAGAAATTGTTTAACTCATTTGGTTTCCTAGAAATATTCAAATAACCAAAGTCGAATACTGTCGAGTCGTACTATTGAGAAAAAAAATTTACGAGAAATTAAAATCTCTCTGCTGTACCGGTTTGTACTAGGTTTGTACCGCGTTGTACCGTTCGAAAAATTGTTTAACACTTTTGGTTTCCGAGAAATATCCATATAACCAAAGTTGAGGAAAATCGAGTCGTACTACTGAGAAAAAAATTTACGAAAATATAATCTCTCTGCTGTACCGGCTTGTACTAGGATTGTACCGCGTTGTACCGTTCGAAGAAATTCTTTAACTCTTTTGGTTTCCGAGAAATAATCAAATAACCAAAGTCGAGGACTGTCGAGGCGTACTACTGAGAAAAAAAATTTACGAAAAATAAAAATCTTTCTGTTCCACTGGTTTGTACTAGGTTTGTACAGCGGTGTACCGTTCGAAGAAATTGTTTAACTATTTTGGTTTCCGATAAATATCTAAATAATCAAAGTATCGAGACATACTGCTGTGAAAAAAAATTTGCGAAAAATTAAAATCTCCCTGCTGTACCAGGTTGTACTAGGTTTGTACTGCGTTGTACCGTTCGAAGAAATGTTTAACTCTTTTGGTTTCCGAGAAATATCCAAATAATCAAAGTCGAAGAACGTCGAGTCGTACTACTGAGAAAACAAATTTACGAAAATTTAAAATCTCCCTGCTGTACCAGTTTGTACTAGGTTTGTACCGCGTTGTACCGTTCGAAGAATTTGTTTAAATCATTTCGTTTCCGAGAAATATCCACATAATCAAAATATCGAGTCGTACTACTGTGAAAAAAAATTTGCGGAAAAATTAAATTCTCCCTGCTCTACCAGTTTGATCTAGGTTTGTACCGCGTTGTACCGTTCGAAGAATTTGTTTAACTCATTTGGTTTCCTAGAAATATTCAAATAACCAAAGTCGAGGACTGTCGAGTCGTACTACCGAGAAAAAAAATTTGCGAGAAATGAAAATCTCTCTGCTGTACCGGTTTGTACTAGGTTTGTACCGCGTTGCACCGTTCGAAGAAATTGTTTACCTGTTTTGGTTTCCGAGAAATATTCAAATAATCAAAGTCGAAGACTGTCGAGTCGTACTATTGAGAAAAAAAATTTACGAGAAATTAAAATCTCTCTGCTGTACCGGCTTGTACTAGGTTTGTATCGCGTTGTGCCGTTCGGAGAAATTGTTTAACTCTTTTGGTTTCCGAGAAATATCCATATAACCAGAGTCGAGGACTGTCGAGTCGTACTACCGAGAAAAAAAATTTGCGAGAAATTAAAATCTCTCTGCTGTACCGATTTGTACTAGGTTTGTACCGCGTTGTACCGTTCGAAGAAATTGTTTAACTCATTTGGTTTCCTAGAAATATTCAAATAACCAAAGTCGAGGACTGTCGAGTCGTACTACCGAGAAAAAAAATTTGCGAAAAATTAAAATCTCCCTGCTGCACCGGTTTGTACTAGGTTTGTACCGCTTTGCACCGTTCGAAGAAATTGTTTACCTGTTTTGGTTTCCGAGAAATATTCAAATAATCAAAGTCGAGGACTGTCGAGTCGTACTACCGAGAAAAAAAATTTGCGAAAAATTAAAATCTCCCTGCTGTACCAGTTTGTACTAGGTTTGTACCGCGTTGTACCGTTCGAAGAATTTGTTTAAATCATTTCGTTTCCGAGAAATATCCACATAACCAAAGTCGAGGAAAGTCGAGTCGTACTACTGACAAAAAATAATTACGAAAAATTAATATCGCTCTGCTGTACCGGTTTGTACTAGGTTTGTACCGCGTTGTGCCGTTCAAAGAAATTGTTGAACTCTTTTGGTTTCCGAGAAATATCCAAATAACCAAAGTATCGAGTCGTACTATTGAGAAAAAAAATTTGCGGAAAAATTAAATTCTCTCTGCTGTACCACTTTGTACTATGTTTGTATCGCGTTGTGCCGTTCGAAGAAATTGTTTAACTCTTTTGGTTTCCGAGAAATATCCATATAACCAGAGTCGAGGACTGTCGAGTCGTACTTCTGAGAAAAAAAATTTACGAAAAATAAAAATCTTTCTGTTCCACTGGTTTGTACTAGGTTTGCACAGCGGTGTACAGTTCGAAGAAATTGTTTAACTCATTTGGTTTCCTAGAAATAATCAAATAAACAAAGTCGAGGACTGTCGAGTCGTACTACCGACGAAAAAAAATTTGCGAAAAATAAAAATCTCTCTGTTGCACTGGTTTGTACTAGGTTTGTACAGCGGTGTACCGTTCGAAGAAATTGTTTAGCTCTTTTGGTTTCCGAGAAATATCCAAATAATCAAAGTGTCGAGTCGTAATATTGAGAAAAAAAATTTGCGAAAAAATTAAATTCTCCCTGCTGTACCAGTTTGTACTAGGTTTGTACCGCGTTGTACCGATCGATGAAATTGTTTAACTCATTTGGTTTCCTAGAAATATTCAAATAACCAAAGTCGAGGAAAGTCGAGTCGTACTACTGACAAAAAATAATTAGGAAAAATTAATATCGCTCTGCTGTACCGGTTTGTACTAGGTTTGTACCGCGTTCTGCCGTTCGAAGAAATTGTTGAAATCTTTTGGTTTCCGGGAAATATCCAAATAACCAAAGTATCGGGTCGTACTATTGAGAAAAAAAATTTGCGGAAAAATTAAATTCTCTCTGCTGTACCAGTTTGTACTAGGTTTGTACCGCGTTGTACCGTTCGAAGAAATTGTTTAACTCATTTGGTTTCCTAGAAATATTCAAATAACCAAAGTCGAATACTGTCGAGTCGTACTATTGAGAAAAAAAATTTACGAGAAATTAAAATCTCTCTGCTGTACCGGTTTGTACTAGGTTTGTACCGCGTTGTACCGTTCGAAAAATTGTTTAACACTTTTGGTTTCCGAGAAATATCCATATAACCAAAGTTGAGGAAAATCGAGTCGTACTACTGAGAAAAAAATTTACGAAAATATAATCTCTCTGCTGTACCGGCTTGTACTAGGATTGTACCGCGTTGTACCGTTCGAAGAAATTCTTTAACTCTTTTGGTTTCCGAGAAATAATCAAATAACCAAAGTCGAGGACTGTCGAGGCGTACTACTGAGAAAAAAAATTTACGAAAAATAAAAATCTTTCTGTTCCACTGGTTTGTACTAGGTTTGTACAGCGGTGTACCGTTCGAAGAAATTGTTTAACTCATTTGGTTTCCTAGAAATAATCAAAAAACCAAAGTCGAGGACTGTCGAGTCGTACTACCGACGAAAAAAAATTTGCGAAAAATAAAAATCTCTCTGTTGCACTGGTGTGTACTAGGTTTGTACAGCGGTGTACCGTTCCAAGAAATTGTTTAGCTCTTTTGGTTTCCGAGAAATATCCAAATAATCAAAGTGTCGAGTCGTACTATTGAGAAAAAAAAATTTGCGAAAAAATTAAATTCTCACTGCTGTACCAGGTTGTACTAGGTTTGCACTGCGATGTACCGTTCGAAGAATTTGTTTAACTCAATTGGTTTCCTAGAAATATTCAAATAACCAAAGTCGAGGACTGTCGAGTCGTACTACCGAGAAAAAAAATTTGCGAGAAATTAAAATCTCTCTGCTGTACCGATTTGTACTAGGTTTGTACCGCGTTGTACCGTTCGAAGAAATTGTTTAACTCTTTTGGTTTCCGTGAAATATCCAAATAATCAAAGTCGAAGACTGTCGAGTCGTACTACTGAGAAAACAAATTTACGAAAATTTAAAATCGCTCTGCTGTACCGGTTTGTACTAGGTTTGTACCGCGTTGTGCCGTTCGAAGAAATTGTTGAACTCTTTTGGTTTCCGCAAAATATCCAAATAACCAAAGTATCGAGTCGTACTACTGAAAAAAAAATTTGCGACAAATTAAAATCTCCCTGCTGCACCGGTTTGTACTAGGTTTGTACCGCGTTGCACCGTTCGAAGAAATTGTTTACCTGTTTTGGTTTCCGAGAAATATCCAAATAATCAAAGTCGAAGACTGTCGAGTCGTACTATTGAGAAAAAAAATTTACGAGAAATTAAAATCTCTCTGCTGTACCGGTTTGTACTAGGTTTGTACCGCGTTGCACCGTTCGAAGAAATTGTTTACCTGTTTTGGTTTCCGAGAAATATCCAAATAATCAAAGTGTCGAGTCATGCTGCTGTGAAAAAAAATTTACGAAAAAAAAATCTCTCTGCTCTACCGGTTTGTACTAGGTTTGTACCGCGTTGCACCGTTCGAAGAAATTGATTACCTGTTTTGGTTTCCGAGAAATATCCAAATAATCAAAGTCGAAGACAGTCGAGTCGTACTATTGAGAAAAAAAAGTTACGAGAAATTAAAATCCCTCTGCTGTACCGGTTTGTACTAGGTTTGTACCGCGTTGTACCGTGCGAAGAAATTCTTTAACTCTTTTGGTTTCCGAGAAATAATCAAATAACCAAAGTCGAGGACTGTCGAGGCGTACTACTGAGAAAAAAAATTTACGAAAAATAAAAATCTTTCTGTTCCACTGGTTTGTACTAGGTTTGTACAGCGGTGTACCGTTCGAAGAAATTGTTTAACTCATTTGGTTTCCTAGAAATAATCAAATAAACAAAGTCGAGGACTGTCGAGTCGTACTATTGAGAAAATAAAGTTACGAGAAATTAAAATCCCTCTGCTGTACCGGTTTGTACTAGGTTTGTACCGCGTTGCACCGTTCGAAGAAATTGTTTACCTGTTTTGGTTTCCGAGAAATATCCAAATAATCAAAGTCGAAGACTGTCGAGTCGTACTATTGAGAAAAAAAATTTACGAGAAATTAAAATCTCTCTGCTGTTCCGGTTTGTAGTAGGTTTGTACCGCGTTGCACCGTTCGAAGAAATTGTTTACCTGTTTTGGTTTCCGAGAAATATCCAAATAATCAAAGTGTCGAGTCATGCTGCTGTGAAAAAAAATTTACGAAAAAAAAATCTCTCTGCTCTACCGGTTTGTACTAGGTTTGTACCGCGTTGCACCGTTCGAAGAAATTGTTTACCTGTTTTGGTTTCCTAGAAATATTCAAATAACCAAAGTCGAGGACTGTCGAGTCGTACTACCGAGAAAAAAAATTTGCGAGAAATGAAAATCTCTCTGCTGTACCGGTTTGTACTAGGTTTGTACCGCGTTGCACCGTTCGAAGAAATTGTTTACCTGTTTTGGTTTCCGAGAAATATCCAAATAATCAAAGTCGAAGACTGTCGAGTCGTACTATTGAGAAAAAAAATTTAAGAGAAATTAAAATCTCTCTGCTGTACCGGCTTGTACTAGGTTTGTATCGCGTTGTGCCGTTCGGAGAAATTGTTTAACTCTTTTGGTTTCCGAGAAATATCCATATAACCAGAGTCGAGGACTGTCGAGTCGTACTACCGAGAAAAAAAATTTGCGAGAAATTAAAATCTCTCTGCTGTACCGGTTTGTACTAGGATTGTACCGCTTTGCACCGTTCGAAGAAATTGTTTACCTGTTTTGGTTTCCGAGAAATATCCAAATAATCAAAGTCGAAGACTGTCGAGTCGTACTACTGAGAAAACAAATTTACGAAAATTTAAAATCGCTCTGCTGTACCGGTTTATACTAGGTTTGTACCGCGTTGTACCGTTCGAAAAAATTCTTTAACTCTTTTGGTTTCCGAGAAATATCCATATAACCAAAGTTGAGGAAAATCGAGTCGTACTACTGAGAAAAAAATTTACGAAAATAGAATCTCTCTGCTGTACCGGTTTGTACTAGGATTGTACCGCGTTGTACCGTTCGAAGAAATTGTTTGACTGTTTTGGTTTCCGAGAAATATCCAAATAACCAAAGTATCGAGTCGTACTATTGAGAAAAAAAATTTACGAAAAATAAAAATCTCTCTGCTGTACAGGTTTGTACTAGGTTTGTATCGCGTTGTACAGTTCGAAGAAATTCTTTAACTCTTTTGGTTTCCGAGAAATAATCAAATAACCAAAGTCGAGTACTCTCGAGGCGTACTACTGAGAAAAAAAATTTACGAAAAATAAAAATCTTTCTGTTCCACTGGTTTGTACTAGGTTTGTACAGCGGTGTACTGTTCGAAGAAATTGTTTAACTATTTTGGTTTCCGATAAATATCTAAATAATCAAAGTATCGAGACATACTGCTGTGAAAAAAAAATTTGCGAAAAATTAAAATCTCCCTGCTGTACCAGGTTGTACTAGGTTTGTACTGCGTTGTACCGTTCGAAGCAATGTTTAACTCTTTTGGTTTTCGAGAAATACCCAAATAATCAAAGTCGAAGACTGTCGAGTCGTACTACTGAGAAAACAAATTTACGAAAATTTGAAATCTCCCTGCTGTACCAGTTTGTACTAGGTTTGTACCCCGTTGTACCGTTCGAAGAATTTGTTTAACTCATTTGGTTTCCGAGAAATATCCACATAATCAAAATATCGAGTCGTACTACTGTGAAAAAAAATTTGCGAAAAAATTAAATTCTCCCTGCTGTACCAGTTATTACTAGGTTTGTACCGCGTTGCACCGTTCGAAGAAATTGTTTACCTGTTTTGGTTTCCGAGAAATATGCAAATAACCAAAGTCGAGGACTGTCGAGGCGTACTACTGAGAAAAAAAATTTGCGCCAAATTAAAATCTCTCTGCTGTACCGGTTTGTACTAGGCTTGTACCGCGTTGTACCGTTCGAAGAAATGTTTAACTCTTTTGGTTTCCGAGAAATATCCAAATAATCAAAGTCGAAGACTGTCGAGTCGTACTACTGAGAAAACAAATTTACGAAAATTTGAAATCTCCCTGCTGTGCCAGTTTGTACTAGGTTTGTACCCCGTTGTACCGTTCGAAGAATTTGTTTAACTCATTTGGTTTCCGAGAAATATCCACATAATCAAAATATCAAGTCGTACTATTGTGAAAAAAAATTTGCGAAAAAATTAAATTCTCCCTGCTGTACCAGTTTGTACTAGGTTTGTATCGCGTTGTGCCGTTGGGAGAAATTGTTTAACTCTTTTGGTTTCCGAGAAATATCCATATAACCAGAGTCGAGGACTGTCGAGTCGTACTACTGAGAAAACAAATTTACGAAAATTTAAAATCGCTCTGCTGTACCGGTTTATACTAGGTTTGTACAGCGGTGAACCGTTCGAAGAAATTGCTTAACTCTTTTGGTTTCCGAGAAATATCTAAATAACCAAAGTGTCGAGTCGTACTATTGAGAAAAAAAAATTTGCGAAAAAATTAAATTCTCCCTGCTGTACCAGGTTGTACTAGGATTGTACTGCGTTGTACCGTTCGAAGAATTTGTTTAACTCAATTGGTTTCCTAGAAATATTCAAATAACCAAAGTCGAGGACTGTCGAGTCGTACTACCGAGAAAAAATATTTACGAAAAATAAAAATCTCTCTGCTGTACTAGTTTGTACTATGTTTGTATCGCGATGTGCCGTTCGAAGAAATTGTTTAACTCTTTTGGTTTCCGAGAAATATCCAAATAACCAAAGTCGAGGAAAGTCGAGTCGTACTACTGACAAAAAATAATTACGAAAAATTAATATCGCTCTGCTGTACCGGTTTGTACTAGGTTTGTACCGCGTTGTGGCGTTCGAAGAAATTGTTGAACTCTTTTGGTTTCCGAGAAATATCCAAATAACCAAAGTATCGAGTCGTACTATTGAGAAAAATAAATTTGAGAAAAAATTAAATTCTCCCTGCTGTACCAGTTTGTACTAGGTTTGTACCGCGTTGTACCGTTCGAAGAAATTGTTTAACTCTTTTGGTTTCCGCGAAATATCCAAATAACCAAAGTATCGAGTCGTACTACTGAAAAAAAAATTTGCGACAAATTAAAATCTCTCTGCTGTACCGGTTTGTACTAGGTTTGTACCGCGTTGCACCGTTCGAAGAAATTGTTTACCTGTTTTGGTTTCCGAGAAATATCCAAATAATCAAAGTCGAAGACTGTCGAGTCGTACTATTGAGAAAAAAAATTTACGAGAAATTAAAATCTCTCTGCTGTACCGGTTTGTACTAGGTTTGTACCGCGTTGCACCGTTCGAAGAAATTGTTTACCTGTTTTGGTTTCCGAGAAATATCCAAATAATCAAAGTCGAAGACTGTCGAGTCGTACTATTGAGAAAAAAAATTTACGAGAAATTAAAATCTCTCTGCTGTACCGGTTTGTACTAGGTTTGTACCGCGTTGCACCGTTCGAAGAAATTGTTTACCTGTTTTGGTATCCGTGAATTATCCAAATAATCAAAGTCGAAGACAGTCGAGTCGTACTATTGAGATAAAAAAGTTACGAGAAATTAAAATCCCTCTGCTGTACCGGTTTGTACTAGGTTTGTACCGCGTTGTACCGTTCGAAGAAATGTTTAACTCTTTTGGTTTCCGAGAAATAATCAAATAACCAAAGTCGAGGACTGTCGAGGCGTACTACTGAGAAAAAAAATTTACGAAAAATAAAAATCTTTCTGTTCCACTGGTTTGTACTAGGTTTGTACAGCGGTGTACCGTTCGAAGAAATTGTTTAACTCATTTGGTTTCCTAGAAATAATCAAATAAACAAAGTCGAGGACTGTCGAGTCGTACTATTGAGAAAATAAAGTTACGAGAAATTAAAATCCCTCTGCTGTACCGGTTTGTACTAGGTTTGTACCGCGTTGCACCGTTCGAAGAAATTGTTTACCTGTTTTGGTTTCCGAGAAATATCCAAATAATCAAAGTCGAAGACTGTCGAGTCGTACTATTGAGAAAAAAAATTTACGAGAAATTAAAATCTCTCTGCTGTTCCGGTTTGTAGTAGGTTTGTACCGCGTTGCACCGTTCGAAGAAATTGTTTACCTGTTTTGGTTTCCGAGAAATATCCAAATAATCAAAGTGTCGAGTCATGCTGCTGTGAAAAAAAATTTACGAAAAAAAAATCTCTCTGCTCTACCGGTTTGTACTAGGTTTGTACCGCGTTGCACCGTTCGAAGAAATTGTTTACCTGTTTTGGTTTCCTAGAAATATTCAAATAACCAAAGTCGAGGACTGTCGAGTCGTACTACCGAGAAAAAAAATTTGCGAGAAATGAAAATCTCTCTGCTGTACCGGTTTGTACTAGGTTTGTACCGCGTTGCACCGTTCGAAGAAATTGTTTACCTGTTTTGGTTTCCGAGAAATATCCAAATAATCAAAGTCGAAGACTGTCGAGTCGTACTATTGAGAAAAAAAATTTAAGAGAAATTAAAATCTCTCTGCTGTACCGGCTTGTACTAGGTTTGTATCGCGTTGTGCCGTTCGGAGAAATTGTTTAACTCTTTTGGTTTCCGAGAAATATCCATATAACCAGAGTCGAGGACTGTCGAGTCGTACTACCGAGAAAAAAAATTTGCGAGAAATTAAAATCTCTCTGCTGTACCGGTTTGTACTAGGATTGTACCGCTTTGCACCGTTCGAAGAAATTGTTTACCTGTTTTGGTTTCCGAGAAATATCCAAATAATCAAAGTCGAAGACTGTCGAGTCGTACTACTGAGAAAACAAATTTACGAAAATTTAAAATCGCTCTGCTGTACCGGTTTATACTAGGTTTGTACCGCGTTGTACCGTTCGAAAAAATTCTTTAACTCTTTTGGTTTCCGAGAAATATCCATATAACCAAAGTTGAGGAAAATCGAGTCGTACTACTGAGAAAAAAATTTACGAAAATAGAATCTCTCTGCTGTACCGGTTTGTACTAGGATTGTACCGCGTTGTACCGTTCGAAGAAATTGTTTGACTGTTTTGGTTTCCGAGAAATATCCAAATAACCAAAGTATCGAGTCGTACTATTGAGAAAAAAAATTTACGAAAAATAAAAATCTCTCTGCTGTACAGGTTTGTACTAGGTTTGTATCGCGTTGTACAGTTCGAAGAAATTCTTTAACTCTTTTGGTTTCCGAGAAATAATCAAATAACCAAAGTCGAGTACTCTCGAGGCGTACTACTGAGAAAAAAAATTTACGAAAAATAAAAATCTTTCTGTTCCACTGGTTTGTACTAGGTTTGTACAGCGGTGTACTGTTCGAAGAAATTGTTTAACTATTTTGGTTTCCGATAAATATCTAAATAATCAAAGTATCGAGACATACTGCTGTGAAAAAAAAATTTGCGAAAAATTAAAATCTCCCTGCTGTACCAGGTTGTACTAGGTTTGTACTGCGTTGTACCGTTCGAAGCAATGTTTAACTCTTTTGGTTTTCGAGAAATACCCAAATAATCAAAGTCGAAGACTGTCGAGTCGTACTACTGAGAAAACAAATTTACGAAAATTTGAAATCTCCCTGCTGTACCAGTTTGTACTAGGTTTGTACCCCGTTGTACCGTTCGAAGAATTTGTTTAACTCATTTGGTTTCCGAGAAATATCCACATAATCAAAATATCGAGTCGTACTACTGTGAAAAAAAATTTGCGAAAAAATTAAATTCTCCCTGCTGTACCAGTTATTACTAGGTTTGTACCGCGTTGCACCGTTCGAAGAAATTGTTTACCTGTTTTGGTTTCCGAGAAATATGCAAATAACCAAAGTCGAGGACTGTCGAGGCGTACTACTGAGAAAAAAAATTTGCGCCAAATTAAAATCTCTCTGCTGTACCGGTTTGTACTAGGCTTGTACCGCGTTGTACCGTTCGAAGAAATGTTTAACTCTTTTGGTTTCCGAGAAATATCCAAATAATCAAAGTCGAAGACTGTCGAGTCGTACTACTGAGAAAACAAATTTACGAAAATTTGAAATCTCCCTGCTGTACCAGTTTGTACTAGGTTTGTACCCCGTTGTACCGTTCGAAGAATTTGTTTAACTCATTTGGTTTCCGAGAAATATCCACATAATCAAAATATCAAGTCGTACTATTGTGAAAAAAAATTTGCGAAAAAATTAAATTCTCCCTGCTGTACCAGTTTGTACTAGGTTTGTATCGCGTTGTGCCGTTGGGAGAAATTGTTTAACTCTTTTGGTTTCCGAGAAATATCCATATAACCAGAGTCGAGGACTGTCGAGTCGTACTACTGAGAAAACAAATTTACGAAAATTTAAAATCGCTCTGCTGTACCGGTTTATACTAGGTTTGTACAGCGGTGAACCGTTCGAAGAAATTGCTTAACTCTTTTGGTTTCCGAGAAATATCTAAATAACCAAAGTGTCGAGTCGTACTATTGAGAAAAAAAAATTTGCGAAAAAATTAAATTCTCCCTGCTGTACCAGGTTGTACTAGGATTGTACTGCGTTGTACCGTTCGAAGAATTTGTTTAACTCAATTGGTTTCCTAGAAATATTCAAATAACCAAAGTCGAGGACTGTCGAGTCGTACTACCGAGAAAAAATATTTACGAAAAATAAAAATCTCTCTGCTGTACTAGTTTGTACTATGTTTGTATCGCGATGTGCCGTTCGAAGAAATTGTTTAACTCTTTTGGTTTCCGAGAAATATCCAAATAACCAAAGTCGAGGAAAGTCGAGTCGTACTACTGACAAAAAATAATTACGAAAAATTAATATCGCTCTGCTGTACCGGTTTGTACTAGGTTTGTACCGCGTTGTGGCGTTCGAAGAAATTGTTGAACTCTTTTGGTTTCCGAGAAATATCCAAATAACCAAAGTATCGAGTCGTACTATTGAGAAAAATAAATTTGAGAAAAAATTAAATTCTCCCTGCTGTACCAGTTTGTACTAGGTTTGTACCGCGTTGTACCGTTCGAAGAAATTGTTTAACTCTTTTGGTTTCCGCGAAATATCCAAATAACCAAAGTATCGAGTCGTACTACTGAAAAAAAAATTTGCGACAAATTAAAATCTCCCTGCTGTACCGGTTTGTACTAGGTTTGTACCGCGTTGCACCGTTCGAAGAAATTGTTTACCTGTTTTGGTTTCCGAGAAATATCCAAATAATCAAAGTCGAAGACTGTCGAGTCGTACTATTGAGAAAAAAAATTTACGAGAAATTAAAATCTCTCTGCTGTACCGGTTTGTACTAGGTTTGTACCGCGTTGCACCGTTCGAAGAAATTGTTTACCTGTTTTGGTTTCCGAGAAATATCCAAATAATCAAAGTGTCGAGTCATGCTGCTGTGAAAAAAAATTTACGAAAAAAAAATCTCTCTGCTCTACCGGTTTGTACTAGGTTTGTACCGCGTTGCACCGTTCGAAGAAATTGTTTACCTGTTTTGGTATCCGTGAATTATCCAAATAATCAAAGTCGAAGACAGTCGAGTCGTACTATTGAGATAAAAAAGTTACGAGAAATTAAAATCCCTCTGCTGTACCGGTTTGTACTAGGTTTGTACCGCGTTGTACCGTTCGAAGAAATGTTTAACTCTTTTGGTTTCCGAGAAATATCCAAATAATCAAAGTCGAAGACTGTCGAGTCGTACTACTAAGAAAACAAATTTACGAAAATTTAAAATCGCTCTGCTGTACCGGTTTATACTAGGTTTGTACCGCGTTGTTCCGTTCGAAAAAAATTTTTAACTCTTTTGGTTTCCGAGAAATATCCATATAACCAAAGTTGAGGAAAATCGAGTCGTACTACTGAGAAAAAAATTTACGAAAATAGAATCTCTCTGCTGTACCGGTTTGTACTAGGATTGTACCGCGTTGTACCGTTCGAAGAAATTGTTTGACTGTTTTGGTTTCCGAGAAATATCCAAATAACCAAAGTATCGAGTCGTACTATTGAGAAAAAAAATTTACGAAAAATAAAAATTTCTCTGCTGTACCGGTTTGCACTAGGTTTGCATCGCGTTGTACCGTTCGAAGAAATTCTTTAACTCTTTTGGTTTCCGAGAAATATCCAAATAACCAAAGTCGAGGAAAGTCGAGTCGTACTACTGACAAAAAATAATTACGAAAAATTAATATCGCTCTGCTGTACCGGTTTGTACTAGGTTTGTATCGCGTTGTACAGTTCGAAGAAATTCTTTAACTCTTTTGGTTTCCGAGAAATAATCAAATAACCAAAGTCGAGGACTCTCGAGGCGTACTACTGAGAAAAAAAATTTACGAAAAATAAAAATCTTTCTGTTCCACTGGTTTGTACTAGGTTTGTACAGCGGTGTACCGTTCGAAGAAATTGTTTAACTATTTTGGTTTCCGATAAATATCTAAATAATCAAAGTATCGAGACATACTATTGAGAAAAAAAAAGTTACGAGAAATGAAAATCTCTCTGCTGTGCCAGGTTGTACTAGGTTTGTACCGCGTTGTGCCGTTCGAAGAAATTGTTTACCTGTTTTGGTTTCCGAGAAATATCCAAATAATCAAAGTCGAAGACTGTCGAGTCGTACTATTGAGAAAAAAAAGTTACGAGAAATTAAAATCCCTCTGCTGTACCGGTTTGTACTAGGTTTGTACCGCGTTGTACCGTGCGAAGAAATTCTTTAACTCTTTTGGTTTCCGAGAAATAATCAAATAACCAAAGTCGAGGACTGTCGAGGCGTACTACTGAGAAAAAAAATTTACGAAAAATAAAAATCTTTCTGTTCCACTGGTTTGTACTAGGTTTGTACAGCGGTGTACCGTTCGAAGAAATTGTTTAACTCATTTGGTTTCCTAGAAATAATCAAATAACCAAAGTCGAGGACTGTCGAGTCGTACTACCGAGAAAAAAAATTTGCGAGAAATGAAAATTTCTCCGCTGTACCGGTTTGTACTAGGTTTGTACCGCGTTGCACCGTTCGAAGAAATTGTTTACCTGTTTTGGTTTCCGAGAAATATCCAAATAATCAAAGTCGCAGACTGTCGAGTCGTACTATTGAGAAAAAAAAGTTACGAGAAATTAAAATCCCTCTGCTGTACCGGTTTGTACTAGGTTTGTACCGCGTTGCACCGTTCGAAGAAATTGTTTACCTGTTTTGGTTTCCGAGAAATATCCAAATAATCAAAGTCGAAGACTGTCGAGTCGTACTATTGAGAAAAAAAATGTACGAGAAATTAAAATCTCTCTGCTGTACCGGTTTGTACTAGGTTTGTACCGCGTTGCACCGTTCGAAGAAATTGTTTACCTGTTTTGGTTTCCGAGAAATATCCAAATAATCAAAGTGTCGAGTCATGCTGCTGTGAAAAAAAATTTACGAAAAAAAAATCTCTCTGCTCTACCGGTTTGTACTAGGTTTGTACCGCGTTGCACCGTTCGAAGAAATTGTTTACCTGTTTTGGTTTCCGAGAAATATCCAAATAACCAAAGTCGAGGACTGTCGAGTCGTACTACCGAGAAAAAAAATTTGCGAGAAATGAAAATCTCTCTGCTGTACCGGTTTGTACTAGGTTTGTACCGCGTTGCACCGTTCGAAGAAATTATTTACCTGGTTTGGTTTCCGAGAAATATCCAAATAATCAAAGTCGAAGACTGTCGAGTCGTACTACTGAGAAAAAAAATTTACGAAAATTTAAAATCTCTCTGCTGTACCGGTTTGTACTAGGTTTGTACCGCGTTGTACCGTTCGAAGAATTTGTTTAACTCATTTGGTTTCCGAGAAATATCCACATAATCAAAATATCGAGTCGTATTACTGTGAAAAAAAAATTTGCGAAAAAATTAAATTCTCCCTGCTGTACCAGTTTGTACTAGGTTTGTACTGCGTTGTACCGTTCGAAGAATTTGTTTAACTCATTTGGTTTCCTAGAAATATTCAAATAACCAAAGTCGAGGACTGTCGAGTCGTACTACCGAGAAAAAAAATTTGCGAGAAATTAAAATCTCTCTTCTGTACCGGTTTGTACTAGGTTTGTACAGCGGTGTACCGTTCGAAGAAATGGTTTAGCTCTTTTGGTTTCCGAGAAATATCCAAATAATCAAAGTGTCGAGTCGTACTATTGAGAAAAAAAATTTACGAAAAAATTAAATTCTCCCTGCTGTACCAGTTTGTACTAGGTTTGTACCGCGTTGTACCGATCGATGAAATTGTTTAACTCATTTGGTTTCCTAGAAATATTCAAATAACCAAAGTCGAGGAAAGTCGAGTCGTACTACTGAGAAAAAAAATTTACGAAAAATAAAAATCTCTCTGCTGTACTAGTTTGTACTAGGTTTGTATCGCGTTGTGCCGTTCGAAGAAATTGTTTAACTCTTTTGGTTTCCGAGAAATATCCAAATAACCAAAGTATCGAGTCGTACTACTGAGAAAAAAATTTGCGACAAATTAAAATCTCCCTGCTGTACCAGTTTGTACTAGGTTTGTACTGCGTTGTACCGTTCGAAGAAATTGTTTACCTGTTTTGGTTTCCGAGAAATATCCAAATAATCAAAGTCGAATACTGTCGAGTCGTACTATTGAGAAAAAAAATTTACGAGAAATTAAAATCTCTCTGCTGTACCGGTTTGTACTAGGTTTGTACCGCGTTGTACCGTTCGAAGAAATGTTTAACTCTTTTGGTTTCCGAGAAATATCCAAATAATCAAAGTCGAAGACTGTCGAGTCGTACTACTAAGAAAACAAATTTACGAAAATTTAAAATCGCTCTGCTGTACCGGTTTATACTAGGTTTGTACCGCGTTGTACCGTTCGAAAAATTGTTTAACACTTTTGGTTTCCGAGAAATATCCATATAACCAAAGTTGAGGAAAATCGAGTCGTACTACTGAGAAAAAAATTTACGAAAATAGAATCTCTCTGCTGTACCGGTTTGTACTAGGATTGTACCGCGTTGTACCGTTCGAAGAAATTCTTTAACTCGTTTGGTTTCCGAGAAATAATCAAATAACCAAAGTCGAGGACTGTCGAGGCGTACTACTGAGAAAAAAAATTTACGAAAAATAAAAATCTTTCCGTTCCACTGGTTTGTACTAGGTTTGTACAGCGGTGTACCGTTCGAAGAAATTGTTTAACTATTTTGGTTTCCGATAAATATCTAAATAATCAAAGTATCGAGACATACTGCTGTGAAAAAAAATTTGCGAAAAATTAAAATCTCCCTGCTGTACCAGGTTGTACTAGGTTTGTACCGCGTTGTACCGTTCGAAGAATTTGTTTAACTCATTTGGTTTCCGAGAAATATCCACATAATCAAAATATCGAGTCGTACTACAGTGAAAAAAAATTTGCGAAAAAATTAAATTCTCCCTGCTGTACCAGTTTGAACTAGGTTTGTACCGCGTTGTACCGTTCGAAGAATTTGTTTAACTCATTTGGTTTCCTAGAAATATTCAAATAACCAAAGTCGAGGAAAGTCGAGTCGTACTACCGAGAAAAAAAATTTACGAGAAATTAAAATCTCTCTGCTGTACCGGTTTGTACTAGGTTTGTACCGCGTTGCACCGTTCGAAGAAATTGTTTACCTGTTTTGGTTTCCGAGAAATATCCAAATAATCAAAGTGTCGAGTCATGCTGCTGTGAAAAAAAATTTACGAAAAAAAAATCTCTCTGCTCTACCGGTTTGTACTAGGTTTGTACCGCGTTGCACCGTTCGAAGAAATTGTTTACCTGTTTTGGTATCCGTGAATTATCCAAATAATCAAAGTCGAAGACAGTCGAGTCGTACTATTGAGATAAAAAAGTTACGAGAAATTAAAATCCCTCTGCTGTACCGGTTTGTACTAGGTTTGTACCGCGTTGTACCGTTCGAAGAAATGTTTAACTCTTTTGGTTTCCGAGAAATATCCAAATAATCAAAGTCGAAGACTGTCGAGTCGTACTACTAAGAAAACAAATTTACGAAAATTTAAAATCGCTCTGCTGTACCGGTTTATACTAGGTTTGTACCGCGTTGTTCCGTTCGAAAAAATTCTTTATCTCTTTTGGTTTCCGAGAAATAATCAAATAACCAAAGTCGAGGACTGTCGAGGCGTACTTCTGAGAAAAAAAATTTACGAAAAATAAAAATCTTTCTGTTCCACTGGTTTGTACTAGGTTTGTACAGCGGTGTACCGTTCGAAGAAATTGTTTAACTCATTTGGTTTCCTAGAAATAATCAAATAACCAAAGTCGAGGACTGTCGAGTCGTACTACCGAGAAAAAAAAATTTGCGAGAAATGAAAATCTCTCTGCTGTACCGGTTTGTACTAGGTTTGTACCGCGTTGCACCGTTCGAAGAAATTGTTTACCTGGTTTGGTTTCCGAGAAATATCCAAATAATCAAAGTCGAAGACTGTCGAGTCGTACTACTAAGAAAAAAAATTTACGAAAATTTAAAATCGCTCTGCTGTACCGGTTTATACTAGGTTTGTACCGCGTTGTACCGTTCGAAAAAATTCTTTAACTCTTTTGGTTTCCGAGAAATATCCATATAACCAAAGTTGAGGAAAATCGAGTCGTACTACTGAGAAAAAAATTTACGAAAATAGAATCTCTCTGCTGTACCGGTTTGTACTAGGATTGTACCGCGTTGTACCGTTCGAAGAAATTGTTTGACTGTTTTGGTTTCCGAGAAATATCCATATAATCAAAGTCGAGGACTGTCGAGTCGTACTACTGAGAAAAAAAATTTACGAGAAATTAAAATCTCTCTGCTGTACCGGTTTGTACTAGGTTTGTACCGCGTTGCACCGTTCGAAGAAATTGTTTACCTGGTTTGGTTTCCGAGAAATATCCAAATAATCAAAGTCGCAGACTGTCGAGTCGTACTATTGAGAAAAAAAAGTTACGAGAAATTAAAATCCCTCTGCTGTACCGGTTTGTACTAGGTTTGTACCGCGTTGCACCGTTCGAAGAAATTGTTTACCTGTTTTGGTTTCCGAGAAATATCCAAATAATCAAAGTCGCAGACTGTCGAGTCGTACTATTGAGAAAAAAAAGTTACGAGAAATTAAAATCTCTCTGCTGTACCGGTTTGTACTAGGTTTGTACCGCGTTGCACCGTTCGAAGAAATTGTTTACCTGTTTTGGTTTCCGAGAAATATCCAAATAACCAAAGTATCGAGTCGTACCATTGAGAAAAAAAATTTACGAAAAATAAAAATTTCTCTGCTGTACCGGTTTGCACTAGGTTTGCATCGCGTTGTACCGTTCGAAGAAATTCTTTAACTCTTTTGGTTTCCGAGAAATATCCAAATAACCAAAGTCGAGGAAAGTCGAGTCGTACTACTGACAAAAAATAATTACGAAAAATTAATATCGCTCTGCTGTACCGGTTTGTACTAGGTTTGTATCGCGTTGTACAGTTCGAAGAAATTCTTTAACTCTTTTGGTTTCCGAGAAATAATCAAATAACCAAAGTCGAGGACTCTCGAGGCGTACTACTGAGAAAAAAAATTTACGAAAAATAAAAATCTTTCTGTTCCACTGGTTTGTACTAGGTTTGTACAGCGGTGTACCGTTCGAAGAAATTGTTTAACTATTTTGGTTTCCGATAAATATCTAAATAATCAAAGTATCGAGACATACTGCTGTGAAAAAAAAATGTGCGAAAAATTAAAATCTCCCTGCTGTGCCAGGTTGTACTAGGTTTGTACCGCGTTGTGCCGTTCGAAGAAATTGTTGAACTCTTTTGGTTTCCGCGAAATATCCAAATAACCAAAGTATCGAGTCGTACTACTGAAAAAAAAATTTGCGACAAATTAAAATCTCCCTGCTGCACCGGTTTGTACTAGGTTTGTACCGCGTTGCACCGTTCGAAGAAATTGTTTACCTGTTTTGGTTTCCGAGAAATATCCAAATAATCAAAGTCGAAGACTGTCGAGTCGTACTATTGAGAAAAAAAATTTACGAGAAATTAAAATCTCTCTGCTGTACCGGTTTGTACTAGGTTTGTACCGCGTTGCACCGTTCGAAGAAATTGTTTACCTGTTTTGGTTTCCGAGAAATATCCAAATAATCAAAGTGTCGAGTCATGCTGCTGTGAAAAAAAATTTGCGAGAAATGAAAATCTCTCTGCTGTACCGGTTTGTACTAGGTTTGTACCGCGTTGCACCGTTCGAAGAAATTGTTTACCTGTTTTGGTTTCCGAGAAATATCCAAATAATCAAAGTCGAAGACTGTCGAGTCGTACTATTGAGAAAAAAAATTTAAGAGAAATTAAAATCTCTCTGCTGTACCGGCTTGTACTAGGTTTGTATCCCGTTGTGCCGTTCGGAGAAATTGTTTAACTCTTTTGGTTTCCGAGAAATATCCATATAACCCGAGTCGAGGACTGTCGAGTCGTACTACCGAGAAAAATAATTTGCGAGAAATTAAAATCTCTCTGCTGTACCGGTTTGTACTAGGATTGTACCGCTTTGCACCGTTCGAAGAAATTGTTTACCTGTTTTGGTTTCCGAGAAATATCCAAATAATCAAAGTCGAAGACTGTCGAGTCGTACTATTGAGAAAAAAAATTTACGAGAAATTAAAATCTCTCTGCTGTACCGGTTTGTACTAGGTTTGTACCGCGTTGCACCGTTCGAAGAAATTGTTTACCTGTTTTGGTTTCCGAGAAATATCCAAATAATCAAAGTGTCGAGTCATGCTGCTGTGAAAAAAAATTTACGAAAAAAAAATCTCTCTGCTCTACCGGTTTGTACTAGGTTTGTACCGCGTTGCACCGTTCGAAGAAATTGTTTACCTGTTTTGGTATCCGTGAATTATCCAAATAATCAAAGTCGAAGACAGTCGAGTCGTACTATTGAGGTAAAAAAGTTACGAGAAATTAAAATCCCTCTGCTGTACCGGTTTGTACTAGGTTTGTACCGCGTTGTACCGTTCGAAGAAATGATTAACTCTTTTGGTTTCCGAGAAATATCCAAATAATCAAAGTCGAAGACTGTCGAGTCGTACTACTAAGAAAACAAATTTACGAAAATTTAAAATCGCTCTGCTGTACCGGTTTATACTAGGTTTGTAGTGGCGTTGTTCCGTTCGAAAAAATTCTTTATCTCTTTTGGTTTCCGAGAAATAATCAAATAACCAAAGTCGAGGACTGTCGAGGCGTACTCCTGAGAAAAAAAATTTACGAAAAATAAAAATCTTTCTGTTCCACTGGTTTGTACTAGGTTTGTACAGCGGTGTACCGTTCGAAGAAATTGTTTAACTCATTTGGTTTCCTAGAAATAATCAAATAACCAAAGTCGAGGACTGTCGAGTCGTACTACCGAGAAAAAAAATTTGCGAGAAATGAAAATCTCTCTGCTGTACCGGTTTGTACTAGGTTTGTACCGCGTTGCACCGTTCGAAGAAATTGTTTACCTGGTTTGGTTTCCGAGAAATATCCAAATAATCAAAGTCGAAGACTGTCGAGTCGTACTACTAAGAAAACAAATTTACGAAAATTTAAAATCGCTCTGCTGTACCGGTTTATACTAGGTTTGTACCGCGTTGTACCGTTCGAAAAAATTCTTTAACTCTTTTGGTTTCCGAGAAATATCCATATAACCAAAGTTGAGGAAAATCGAGTCGTACTACTGAGAAAAAAATTTACGAAAATAGAATCTCTCTGCTGTACCGGTTTGTACTAGGATTGTACCGCGTTGTACCGTTCGAAGAAATTGTTTGACTGTTTTGGTTTCCGAGAAATATCCAAATAATCAAAGTGTCGAGTCATGCTGCTGTGAAAAAAAATTTACGAAAAAAAAATCTCTCTGCTCTACCGGTTTGTACTAGGTTTGTACCGCGTTGCACCGTTCGAAGAAATTGTTTACCTGTTTTGGTTTCCGAGAAATATCCAAATAATCAAAGTCGAAGACAGTCGAGTCGTACTATTGAGAAAAAAAATTTACGAGAAATTAAAATCTCTCTGCTGTACCGGTTTGTACTAGGTTTGTACCGCGTTGCACCGTTCGAAGAAATTGTTTACCTGTTTTGGTTTCCGAGAAATATCCAAATAATCAAAGTCGAAGACTGTCGAGTCGTACTATTGAGAAAAAAAATTTAAGAGAAATTAAAATCTCTCTGCTGTACCGGCTTGTACTAGGTTTGTATCCCGTTGTGCCGTTCGGAGAAATTGTTTAACTCTTTTGGTTTCCGAGAAATATCCATATAACCCGAGTCGAGGACTGTCGAGTCGTACTACCGAGAAAAAAAATTTGCGAGAAATTAAAATCTCTCTGCTGTACCGGTTTGTACTAGGATTGTACCGCTTTGCACCGTTCGAAGAAATTGTTTACCTGTTTTGGTTTCCGAGAAATATCCAAATAATCAAAGTCGAAGACTGTCGAGTCGTACTATTGAGAAAAAAAATTTACGAGAAATTAAAATCTCTCTGCTGTACCGGTTTGTACTAGGTTTGTACCGCGTTGCACCGTTCGAAGAAATTGTTTACCTGTTTTGGTTTCCGAGAAATATCCAAATAATCAAAGTGTCGAGTCATGCTGCTGTGAAAAAAAATTTACGAAAAAAAAATCTCTCTGCTCTACCGGTTTGTACTAGGTTTGTACCGCGTTGCACCGTTCGAAGAAATTGTTTACCTGTTTTGGTATCCGTGAATTATCCAAATAATCAAAGTCGAAGACAGTCGAGTCGTACTATTGAGGTAAAAAAGTTACGAGAAATTAAAATCCCTCTGCTGTACCGGTTTGTACTAGGTTTGTACCGCGTTGTACCGTTCGAAGAAATGTTTAACTCTTTTGGTTTCCGAGAAATATCCAAATAATCAAAGTCGAAGACTGTCGAGTCGTACTACTAAGAAAACAAATTTACGAAAATTTAAAATCGCTCTGCTGTACCGGTTTATACTAGGTTTGTACTGCGTTGTTCCGTTCGAAAAAATTCTTTATCTCTTTTGGTTTCCGAGAAATAATCAAATAACCAAAGTCGAGGACTGTCGAGGCGTACTTCTGAGAAAAAAAATTTACGAAAAATAAAAATCCTTCTGTTCCACTGGTTTGTACTAGGTTTGTACAGCGGTGTACCGTTCGAAGAAATTGTTTACCTGTTTTGGTATCCGTGAATTATCCAAATAATCAAAGTCGAAGACAGTCGAGTCGTACTATTGAGATAAAAAAGTTACGAGAAATTAAAATCCCTCTGCTGTACCGGTTTGTACTAGGTTTGTACCGCGTTGTACCGTTCGAAGAAATGTTTAACTCTTTTGGTTTCCGAGAAATATCCAAATAATCAAAGTCGAAGACAGTCGAGTCGTACTATTAAGAAAAAAAAGTTACGAGAAATTAAAATCCCTCTGCTGTACCGGTTTGTACTAGGTTTGTACCGCGTTGTACCGTGCGAAGAAATTCTTTAACTCTTTTGGTTTCCGAGAAATAATCAAATAACCAAAGTCGAGGACTGTCGAGGCGTACTACTGAGAAAAAAAATTTACGAAAAATAAAAATCTTTCTGTTCCACTGGTTTGTACTAGGTTTATACAGCGGTGTACCGTTCGAAGAAATTGTTTAACTCATTTGGTTTCCTAGAAATAATCAAATAACCAAAGTCGAGGACTGTCGAGTCGTACTACCGAGAAAAAAAATTTGCGAGAAATGAAAATTTCTCCGCTGTACCGGTTTGTACTAGGTTTGTACCGCGTTGCACCGTTCGAAGAAATTGTTTACCTGTTTTGGTTTCCGAGAAATATCCAAATAATCAAAGTCGCAGACTGTCGAGTCGTACTATTGAGAAAAAAAAGTTACGAGAAATTAAAATCCCCCTGCTGTACCGGTTTGTACTAGGTTTGTACCGCGTTGCACCGTTCGAAGAAATTGTTTACCTGTTTTGGTTTCCGAGAAATATCCAAATAATCAAAGTGTCGAGTCATGCTGCTGTGAAAAAAAATTTGCGAGAAATGAAAATCTCTCTGCTGTACCGGTTTGTACTAGGTTTGTACCGCGTTGCACCGTTCGAAGAAATTGTTTACCTGTTTTGGTTTCCGAGAAATATCCAAATAATCAAAGTGTCGAGTCATGCTGCTGTGAAAAAAAATTTACGAAAAAAAAATCCCTCTGCTCTACCGGTTTGTACTAGGTTTGTACCGCGTTGCACCGTTCGAAGAAATTGTTTACCTGGTTTGGTTTCCGAGAAATATCCAAATAATCAAAGTCGAAGACTGTCGAGTCGTACTACTAAGAAAACAAATTTACGAAAATTTAAAATCTCCCTGCTGTACCAGTTTGTACTAGGTTTGTACCGCGTTGTACCGTTCGAAGAATTTGTTTAACTCATTTGGTTTCCGAGAAATATCCACATAATCAAAATATCGAGTCGTATTACTGTGAAAAAAAAATTTGCGAAAAAATTAAATTCTCCCTGCTGTACCAGTTTGTACTAGGTTTGTACCGCGTTGTACCGTTCGAAGAATTTGTTTAACTCATTTGGTTTCCTAGAAATATTCAAATAACCAAAGTCGAGGACTGTCGAGTCGTACTACCGAGAAAAAAAATTTGCGAGAAATTAAAATCTCTCTTCTGTACCGGTTTGTACTAGGTTTGTACCGCGTTGTACCGTTCGAAGAAATTGTTTAACTCATTTGGTTTCCTAGAAATAATCAAATAACCAAAGTCGAGGACTGTCGAGGCGTACTACTGAGAAAAAAAATTTACGAAAAATAAAAATCTTTCTGTTCCACTGGTTTGTACTAGGTTTGCACAGCGGTGTACAGTTCGAAGAAATTGTTTAACTCATTTGGTTTCCTAGAAATAATCAAATAACCAAAGTCGAGGACTGTCGAGTCGTACTACCGACGAAAAAAAATTTGCGAAAAATAAAAATCTCTCTGTTGCACTGGTTTGTACTAGGTTTGTACAGCGGTGTACCGTTCGAAGAAATTGTTTAGCTCTTTTGGTTTCCGAGAAATATCCAAATAATCAAAGTGTCGAGTCGTAATATTGAGAAAAAAAATTTGCGAAAAAATTAAATTCTCCCTGCTGTACCAGTTTGTACTAGGTTTGTACCGCGTTGTACCGATCGATGAAATTGTTTAACTCATTTGGTTTCCTAGAAATATTCAAATAACCAAAGTCGAGGAAAGTCGAGTCGTACTACTGACAAAAAATAATTAGGAAAAATTAATATCGCTCTGCTGTACCGGTTTGTACTAGGTTTGTACCGCGTTCTGCCGTTCGAAGAAATTGTTGAAATCTTTTGGTTTCCGGGAAATATCCAAATAACCAAAGTATCGGGTCGTACTATTGAGAAAAAAAATTTGCGGAAAAATTAAATTCTCTCTGCTGTACCAGTTTGTACTAGGTTTGTACCGCGTTGTACCGTTCGAAGAAATTGTTTAACTCATTTGGTTTCCTAGAAATATTCAAATAACCAAAGTCGAATACTGTCGAGTCGTACTATTGAGAAAAAAAATTTACGAGAAATTAAAATCTCTCTGCTGTACCGGTTTGTACTAGGTTTGTACCGCGTTGTACCGTTCGAAAAATTGTTTAACACTTTTGGTTTCCGAGAAATATCCATATAACCAAAGTTGAGGAAAATCGAGTCGTACTACTGAGAAAAAAATTTACGAAAATATAATCTCTCTGCTGTACCGGCTTGTACTAGGATTGTACCGCGTTGTACCGTTCGAAGAAATTCTTTAACTCTTTTGGTTTCCGAGAAATAATCAAATAACCAAAGTCGAGGACTGTCGAGGCGTACTACTGAGAAAAAAAATTTACGAAAAATAAAAATCTTTCTGTTCCACTGGTTTGTACTAGGTTTGTACAGCGGTGTACCGTTCGAAGAAATTGTTTAACTATTTTGGTTTCCGATAAATATCTAAATAATCAAAGTATCGAGACATACTGCTGTGAAAAAAAATTTGCGAAAAATTAAAATCTCCCTGCTGTACCAGGTTGTACTAGGTTTGTACTGCGTTGTACCGTTCGAAGAAATGTTTAACTCTTTTGGTTTCCGAGAAATATCCAAATAATCAAAGTCGAAGAACGTCGAGTCGTACTACTGAGAAAACAAATTTACGAAAATTTAAAATCTCCCTGCTGTACCAGTTTGTACTAGGTTTGTACCGCGTTGTACCGTTCGAAGAATTTGTTTAAATCATTTCGTTTCCGAGAAATATCCACATAATCAAAATATCGAGTCGTACTACTGTGAAAAAAAATTTGCGGAAAAATTAAATTCTCCCTGCTCTACCAGTTTGATCTAGGTTTGTACCGCGTTGTACCGTTCGAAGAATTTGTTTAACTCATTTGGTTTCCTAGAAATATTCAAATAACCAAAGTCGAGGACTGTCGAGTCGTACTACCGAGAAAAAAAATTTGCGAGAAATGAAAATCTCTCTGCTGTACCGGTTTGTACTAGGTTTGTACCGCGTTGCACCGTTCGAAGAAATTGTTTACCTGTTTTGGTTTCCGAGAAATATTCAAATAATCAAAGTCGAAGACTGTCGAGTCGTACTATTGAGAAAAAAAATTTACGAGAAATTAAAATCTCTCTGCTGTACCGGCTTGTACTAGGTTTGTATCGCGTTGTGCCGTTCGGAGAAATTGTTTAACTCTTTTGGTTTCCGAGAAATATCCATATAACCAGAGTCGAGGACTGTCGAGTCGTACTACCGAGAAAAAAAATTTGCGAGAAATTAAAATCTCTCTGCTGTACCGATTTGTACTAGGTTTGTACCGCGTTGTACCGTTCGAAGAAATTGTTTAACTCATTTGGTTTCCTAGAAATATTCAAATAACCAAAGTCGAGGACTGTCGAGTCGTACTACCGAGAAAAAAAATTTGCGAAAAATTAAAATCTCCCTGCTGCACCGGTTTGTACTAGGTTTGTACCGCTTTGCACCGTTCGAAGAAATTGTTTACCTGTTTTGGTTTCCGAGAAATATTCAAATAATCAAAGTCGAGGACTGTCGAGTCGTACTACCGAGAAAAAAAATTTGCGAAAAATTAAAATCTCCCTGCTGTACCAGTTTGTACTAGGTTTGTACCGCGTTGTACCGTTCGAAGAATTTGTTTAAATCATTTCGTTTCCGAGAAATATCCACATAACCAAAGTCGAGGAAAGTCGAGTCGTACTACTGACAAAAAATAATTACGAAAAATTAATATCGCTCTGCTGTACCGGTTTGTACTAGGTTTGTACCGCGTTGTGCCGTTCAAAGAAATTGTTGAACTCTTTTGGTTTCCGAGAAATATCCAAATAACCAAAGTATCGAGTCGTACTATTGAGAAAAAAAATTTGCGGAAAAATTAAATTCTCTCTGCTGTACCACTTTGTACTATGTTTGTATCGCGTTGTGCCGTTCGAAGAAATTGTTTAACTCTTTTGGTTTCCGAGAAATATCCATATAACCAGAGTCGAGGACTGTCGAGTCGTACTTCTGAGAAAAAAAATTTACTATAAATAAAAATCTTTCTGTTCCACTGGTTTGTACTAGGTTTGTACAGCGGTGTACCGTTCGAAGAAATTGTTTAACTATTTTGGTTTCCGATAAATATCTAAATAATCAAAGTATCGAGTCGTACTATTGAGAAAAATAAATTTGAGAAAAAATTAAATTCTCCCTGCTGTACCAGTTTGTACTAGGTTTGTACCGCGTTGTACCGTTCGAAGAAATGTTTAACTCTTTTGGTTTCCGATAAATATCCAAATAACCAAAGTCGAGGACTGTCGAGTCGTACTACCGAGAAAAAAAATTTGCGAGAAATGAAAATCTCTCTGCTATACCGGTTTGTACTAGGTTTGTACCGCGTTGCACCGTTCGAAGAAATTATTTACCTGGTTTGGTTTCCGAGAAATATCCAAATAATCAAAGTCGAAGACTGTCGAGTCGTACTACTGAGAAAACAAATTTACGAAAATTTAAAATCTCCCTGCTGTACCAGTTTGTACTAAGTTTGTACCGCGTTGTACCGTTCGAAGAATTTGTTTAACTCATTTGGTTTCCGAGAAATATCCACATAATCAAAATATCGAGTCGTATTACTGTGAAAAAAAAATTTGCGAAAAAATTAAATTCTCCCTGCTGTACCAGTTTGTACTAGGTTTGTACCGCGTTGTACCGTTCGAAAAATTTGTTTAACTCAATTGGTTTCCTAGAAATATTCAAATAACCAAAGTCGAGGACTGTCGAGTCGTACTACCGAGAAAAAATATTTGCGAGAAATTAAAATCTCTCTGCTGTACCGGTTTGTACTAGGTTTGTACCGCGTTGTACCGTTCGAAGAAATTGTTTAACTCATTTGGTTTCCTAGAAATATTCATATAACCATAGTCGAGGACTGTCGAGTCGTACCACCGACGAAAAAAAATTTGCGAAAAATAAAAATCTCTCTGTTGCACTGGTTTGTACTAGGTTTGTACCGCGTTGTACCGTTCGAAGAAATTCTTTAACTCTTTTGGTTTCCGAGAAATAATCAAATAACCAAAGTCGAGGACTGTCGAGGCGTACTACTGAGAAAAAAAATTTACGAAAAATAAAAATCTTTCTGTTCCACTGGTTTGTACTAGGTTTGTACAGCGGTGTACCGTTCGAAGAAATTGTTTAACTCATTTGGTTTCCTAGAAATAATCAAAAAACCAAAGTCGAGGACTGTCGAGTCGTACTACCGACGAAAAAAAATTTGCGAAAAATAAAAATCTCTCTGTTGCACTGGTGTGTACTAGGTTTGTACAGCGGTGTACCGTTCCAAGAAATTGTTTAGCTCTTTTGGTTTCCGAGAAATATCCAAATAATCAAAGTGTCGAGTCGTACTATTGAGAAAAAAAATTTGCGAAAAAATTAAATTCTCCCTGCTGTACCAGTTTGTACTAGGTTTGTACCGCGTTGTACCGATCGATGAAATTGTTTAACTCATTTGGTTTCCTAGAAATATTCAAATAACCAAAGTCGAGGACTGTCGAGTCGTACTACCGAGAAAAAAAATTTGCGAGAAATTAAAATCTCTCTGCTGTACCGATTTGTACTAGGTTTGTACCGCGTTGTACCGTTCGAAGAAATTGTTTAACTCATTTGGTTTCCTAGAAATAATCAAATAACCAAAGTCGAGGACTGTCGAGTCGTACTACTGAGAAAAAAAAATTTACGAAAAATAAAAATCTTTCTGTTCCACTGGTTTGTACTAGGTTTGTACAGCGGTGTACCGTTCGAAGAAATTGTTTAACTATTTTGGTTTCCGATAAATATCTAAATAATCAAAGTATCGAGTCGTACTATTGAGAAAAATAAATTTGAGAAAAAATTAAATTCTCCCTGCTGTACCAGTTTGTACTAGGTTTGTACCGCGTTGTACCGTTCGAAGAAATGTTTAACTCTTTTGGTTTCCGATAAATATCCAAATAACCAAAGTCGAAGACTGTCGAGTCGTACTACCGAGAAAAAAAAATGCGAGAAATTAAAATCTCTCTGCTGTACCGGTTTGTACTAGGATTGTACCGCGTTGCACCGTTCGAAGAAATTGATTACCTGTTTTGGTTTCCGAGAAATATCCAAATAATCAAAGTCGAAGACTGTCGAGTCGTACTACTGAGAAAACAAATTTACGAAAAATAAAAATCTCTCTGTTGCACTGGTTTGTACTAGGTTTGTACAGCGGTGTACCGTTCGAAGAAATTGTTTAACTATTTTGGTTTCCGATAAATATCTAAATAATCAAAGTATCGAGTCGTACTATTGAGAAAAATAAATTTGAGAAAAAATTAAATTCTCCCTGCTGTACCAGTTTGTACTAGGTTTGTACCGCGTTGTACCGTTCGAAGAAATGTTTAACTCTTTTGGTTTCCGATAAATATCCAAATAACCAAAGTCGAGGACTGTCGAGTCGTACTACCGAGAAAAAAAATTTGCGAGAAATTAAAATCTCTCTGCTGTACCGATTTGTACTAGGTTTGTACCGCGTTGTACCGTTCGAAGAAATTGTTTAACTCTTTTGGTTTCCGTGAAATATCCAAATAATCAAAGTCGAAGACTGTCGAGTCGTACTACTGAGAAAACAAATTTACGAAAATTTAAAATCGCTCTGCTGTACCGGTTTGTACTAGGTTTGTACCGCGTTGTGCCGTTCGAAGAAATTGTTGAACTCTTTTGGTTTCCGCGAAATATCCAAATAACCAAAGTATCGAGTCGTACTACTGAAAAAAAAATTTGCGACAAATTAAAATCTCCCTGCTGCACCGGTTTGTACTAGGTTTGTACCGCGTTGCACCGTTCGAAGAAATTGTTTACCTGTTTTGGTTTCCGAGAAATATCCAAATAATCAAAGTCGAAGACTGTCGAGTCGTACTATTGAGAAAAAAAATTTACGAGAAATTAAAATCTCTCTGCTGTACCGGTTTGTACTAGGTTTGTACCGCGTTGCACCGTTCGAAGAAATTGTTTACCTGTTTTGGTTTCCGAGAAATATCCAAATAATCAAAGTGTCGAGTCATGCTGCTGTGAAAAAAAATTTACGAAAAAAAAATCTCTCTGCTCTACCGGTTTGTACTAGGTTTGTACCGCGTTGCACCGTTCGAAGGAATTGATTACCTGTTTTGGTTTCCGAGAAATATCCAAATAATCAAAGTCGAAGACAGTCGAGTCGTACTATTGAGAAAAATAAGTTACGAGAAATTAAAATCCCTCTGCTGTACCGGTTTGTACTAGGTTTGTACCGCGTTGTACCGTGCGAAGAAATTCTTTAACTCTTTTGGTTTCCGAGAAATAATCAAATAACCAAAGTCGAGGACTGTCGAGGCGTACTACTGAGAAAAAAAATTTACGAAAAATAAAAATCTTTCTGTTCCACTGGTTTGTACTAGGTTTGTACAGCGGTGTACCGTTCGAAGAAATTGTTTAACTCATTTGGTTTCCTAGAAATAATCAAATAAACAAAGTCGAGGACTGTCGAGTCGTACTATTGAGAAAATAAAGTTACGAGAAATTAAAATCCCTCTGCTGTACCGGTTTGTACTAGGTTTGTACCGCGTTGCACCGTTCGAAGAAATTGTTTACCTGTTTTGGTTTCCGAGAAATATCCAAATAATCAAAGTCGAAGACTGTCGAGTCGTACTATTGAGAAAAAAAATTTACGAGAAATTAAAATCTCTCTGCTGTTCCGGTTTGTAGTAGGTTTGTACCGCGTTGCACCGTTCGAAGAAATTGTTTACCTGTTTTGGTTTCCGAGAAATATCCAAATAATCAAAGTGTCGAGTCATGCTGCTGTGAAAAAAAATTTACGAAAAAAAAATCTCTCTGCTCTACCGGTTTGTACTAGGTTTGTACCGCGTTGCACCGTTCGAAGAAATTGTTTACCTGTTTTGGTTTCCTAGAAATATTCAAATAACCAAAGTCGAGGACTGTCGAGTCGTACTACCGAGAAAAAAAATTTGCGAGAAATGAAAATCTCTCTTATGTACCGGTTTGTACTAGGTTTGTACCGCGTTGCACCGTTCGAAGAAATTGTTTACCTGTTTTGGTTTCCGAGAAATATCCAAATAATCAAAGTCGAAGACTGTCGAGTCGTACTATTGAGAAAAAAAATTTAAGAGAAATTAAAATCTCTCTGCTGTACCGGCTTGTACTAGGTTTGTATCGCGTTGTGCCGTTCGGAGAAATTGTTTAACTCTTTTGGTTTCCGAGAAATATCCATATAACCAGAGTCGAGGACTGTCGAGTCGTACTACCGAGAAAAAAAATTTGCGAGAAATTAAAATCTCTCTGCTGTACCGGTTTGTACTAGGATTGTACCGCTTTGCACCGTTCGAAGAAATTGTTTACCTGTTTTGGTTTCCGAGAAATATCCAAATAATCAAAGTCGAAGACTGTCGAGTCGTACTACTGAGAAAACAAATTTACGAAAATTTAAAATCGCTCTGCTGTACCGGTTTATACTAGGTTTGTACCGCGTTGTACCGTTCGAAAAAATTCTTTAACTCTTTTGGTTTCCGAGAAATATCCATATAACCAAAGTTGAGGAAAATCGAGTCGTACTACTGAGAAAAAAATTTACGAAAATAGAATCTCTCTGCTGTACCGGTTTGTACTAGGATTGTACCGCGTTGTACCGTTCGAAGAAATTGTTTGATTGTTTTGGTTTCCGAGAAATATCCAAATAACCAAAGTATCGAGTCGTACTATTGAGAAAAAAAATTTACGAAAAATAAAAATCTCTCTGCTGTACAGGTTTGTACTAGGTTTGTATCGCGTTGTACAGTTCGAAGAAATTCTTTAACTCTTTTGGTTTCCGAGAAATAATCAAATAACCAAAGTCGAGTACTCTCGAGGCGTACTACTGAGAAAAAAAATTTACGAAAAATAAAAATCTTTCTGTTCCACTGGTTTGTACTAGGTTTGTACAGCGGTGTACTGTTCGAAGAAATTGTTTAACTATTTTGGTTTCCGATAAATATCTAAATAATCAAAGTATCGAGACATACTGCTGTGAAAAAAAAATTTGCGAAAAATTAAAATCTCCCTGCTGTACCAGGTTGTACTAGGTTTGTACTGCGTTGTACCGTTCGAAGCAATGTTTAACTCTTTTGGTTTTCGAGAAATACCCAAATAATCAAAGTCGAAGACTGTCGAGTCGTACTACTGAGAAAACAAATTTACGAAAATTTGAAATCTCCCTGCTGTACCAGTTTGTACTAGGTTTGTACCCCGTTGTACCGTTCGAAGAATTTGTTTAACTCATTTGGTTTCCGAGAAATATCCACATAATCAAAATATCGAGTCGTACTACTGTGAAAAAAAATTTGCGAAAAAATTAAATTCTCCCTGCTGTACCAGTTATTACTAGGTTTGTACCGCGTTGCACCGTTCGAAGAAATTGTTTACCTGTTTTGGTTTCCGAGAAATATGCAAATAACCAAAGTCGAGGACTGTCGAGGCGTACTACTGAGAAAAAAAATTTGCGCCAAATTAAAATCTCTCTGCTGTACCGGTTTGTACTAGGCTTGTACCGCGTTGTACCGTTCGAAGAAATGTTTAACTCTTTTGGTTTCCGAGAAATATCCAAATAATCAAAGTCGAAGACTGTCGAGTCGTACTACTGAGAAAACAAATTTACGAAAATTTGAAATCTCCCTGCTGTACCAGTTTGTACTAGGTTTGTACCCCGTTGTACCGTTCGAAGAATTTGTTTAACTCATTTGGTTTCCGAGAAATATCCACATAATCAAAATATCAAGTCGTACTATTGTGAAAAAAAATTTGCGAAAAAATTAAATTCTCCCTGCTGTACCAGTTTGTACTAGGTTTGTATCGCGTTGTGCCGTTGGGAGAAATTGTTTAACTCTTTTGGTTTCCGAGAAATATCCATATAACCAGAGTCGAGGACTGTCGAGTCGTACTACTGAGAAAACAAATTTACGAAAATTTAAAATCGCTCTGCTGTACCGGTTTATACTAGGTTTGTACAGCGGTGAACCGTTCGAAGAAATTGCTTAACTCTTTTGGTTTCCGAGAAATATCTAAATAACCAAAGTGTCGAGTCGTACTATTGAGAAAAAAAAATTTGCGAAAAAATTAAATTCTCCCTGCTGTACCAGGTTGTACTAGGATTGTACTGCGTTGTACCGTTCGAAGAATTTGTTTAACTCAATTGGTTTCCTAGAAATATTCAAATAACCAAAGTCGAGGACTGTCGAGTCGTACTACCGAGAAAAAATATTTACGAAAAATAAAAATCTCTCCGCTGTACTAGTTTGTACTATGTTTGTATCGCGATGTGCCGTTCGAAGAAATTGTTTAACTCTTTTGGTTTCCGAGAAATATCCAAATAACCAAAGTCGAGGAAAGTCGAGTCGTACTACTGACAAAAAATAATTACGAAAAATTAATATCGCTCTGCTGTACCGGTTTGTACTAGGTTTGTACCGCGTTGTGGCGTTCGAAGAAATTGTTGAACTCTTTTGGTTTCCGAGAAATATCCAAATAACCAAAGTATCGAGTCGTACTATTGAGAAAAATAAATTTGAGAAAAAATTAAATTCTCCCTGCTGTACCAGTTTGTACTAGGTTTGTACCGCGTTGTACCGTTCGAAGAAATGTTTAACTCTTTTGGTTTCCGATAAATATCCAAATAACCAAAGTCGAGGACTGTCGAGTCGTACTACCGAGAAAAAAAATTTGCGAGAAATGAAAATCTCTCTGCTATACCGGTTTGTACTAGGTTTGTACCGCGTTGCACCGTTCGAAGAAATTATTTACCTGGTTTGGTTTCCGAGAAATATCCAAATAATCAAAGTCGAAGACTGTCGAGTCGTACTACTGAGAAAACAAATTTACGAAAATTTAAAATCTCCCTGCTGTACCAGTTTGTACTAAGTTTGTACCGCGTTGTACCGTTCGAAGAATTTGTTTAACTCATTTGGTTTCCGAGAAATATCCACATAATCAAAATATCGAGTCGTATTACTGTGAAAAAAAAATTTGCGAAAAAATTAAATTCTCCCTGCTGTACCAGTTTGTACTAGGTTTGTACCGCGTTGTACCGTTCGAAAAATTTGTTTAACTCATTTGGTTTCCTAGAAATATTCAAATAACCAAAGTCGAGGACTGTCGAGTCGTACTACCGAGAAAAAATATTTGCGAGAAATTAAAATCTCTCTGCTGTACCGGTTTGTACTAGGTTTGTACCGCGTTGTACCGTTCGAAGAAATTGTTTAACTCATTTGGTTTCCTAGAAATATTCATATAACCATAGTCGAGGACTGTCGAGTCGTACCACCGACGAAAAAAAATTTGCGAAAAATAAAAATCTCTCTGTTGCACTGGTTTGTACTAGGTTTGTACCGCGTTGTACCGTTCGAAGAAATTCTTTAACTCTTTTGGTTTCCGAGAAATAATCAAATAACCAAAGTCGAGGACTGTCGAGGCGTACTACTGAGAAAAAAAATTTACGAAAAATAAAAATCTTTCTGTTGCACTGGTGTGTACTAGGTTTGTACAGCGGTGTACCGTTCCAAGAAATTGTTTAGCTCTTTTGGTTTCCGAGAAATATCCAAATAATCAAAGTGTCGAGTCGTACTATTGAGAAAAAAAATTTGCGAAAAAATTAAATTCTCCCTGCTGTACCAGTTTGTACTAGGTTTGTACCGCGTTGTACCGATCGATGAAATTGTTTAACTCATTTGGTTTCCTAGAAATATTCAAATAACCAAAGTCGAGGACTGTCGAGTCGTACTACCGAGAAAAAAAATTTGCGAGAAATTAAAATCTCTCTGCTGTACCGATTTGTACTAGGTTTGTACCGCGTTGTACCGTTCGAAGAAATTGTTTAACTCATTTGGTTTCCTAGAAATAATCAAATAACCAAAGTCGAGGACTGTCGAGTCGTACTACTGAGAAAAAAAAATTTACGAAAAATAAAAATCTTTCTGTTCCACTGGTTTGTACTAGGTTTGTACAGCGGTGTACCGTTCGAAGAAATTGTTTAACTATTTTGGTTTCCGATAAATATCTAAATAATCAAAGTATCGAGTCGTACTATTGAGAAAAATAAATTTGAGAAAAAATTAAATTCTCCCTGCTGTACCAGTTTGTACTAGGTTTGTACCGCGTTGTACCGTTCGAAGAAATGTTTAACTCTTTTGGTTTCCGATAAATATCCAAATAACCAAAGTCGAAGACTGTCGAGTCGTACTACCGAGAAAAAAAAATGCGAGAAATTAAAATCTCTCTGCTGTACCGGTTTGTACTAGGATTGTACCGCGTTGCACCGTTCGAAGAAATTGATTACCTGTTTTGGTTTCCGAGAAATATCCAAATAATCAAAGTCGAAGACTGTCGAGTCGTACTACTGAGAAAACAAATTTACGAAAAATAAAAATCTCTCTGTTGCACTGGTTTGTACTAGGTTTGTACCGCGTTGTACCGTTCGAAGAAATTCTTTAACTCTTTTGGTTTCCGAGAAATAATCAAATAACCAAAGTCGAGGACTGTCGAGGCGTACTACTGAGAAAAAAAATTTACGAAAAATAAAAATCTTTCTGTTCCACTGGTTTGTACTAGGTTTGTACAGCGGTGTACCGTTCGAAGAAATTGTTTAACTCATTTGGTTTCCTAGAAATAATCAAAAAACCAAAGTCGAGGACTGTCGAGTCGTACTACCGACGAAAAAAAATTTGCGAAAAATAAAAATCTCTCTGTTGCACTGGTGTGTACTAGGTTTGTACAGCGGTGTACCGTTCCAAGAAATTGTTTAGCTCTTTTGGTTTCCGAGAAATATCCAAATAATCAAAGTGTCGAGTCGTACTATTGAGAAAAAAAAATTTGCGAAAAAATTAAATTCTCACTGCTGTACCAGGTTGTACTAGGTTTGCACTGCGATGTACCGTTCGAAGAATTTGTTTAACTCAATTGGTTTCCTAGAAATATTCAAATAACCAAAGTCGAGGACTGTCGAGTCGTACTACCGAGAAAAAAAATTTGCGAGAAATTAAAATCTCTCTGCTGTACCGATTTGTACTAGGTTTGTACCGCGTTGTACCGTTCGAAGAAATTGTTTAACTCTTTTGGTTTCCGTGAAATATCCAAATAATCAAAGTCGAAGACTGTCGAGTCGTACTACTGAGAAAACAAATTTACGAAAATTTAAAATCGCTCTGCTGTACCGGTTTGTACTAGGTTTGTACCGCGTTGTGCCGTTCGAAGAAATTGTTGAACTCTTTTGGTTTCCGCGAAATATCCAAATAACCAAAGTATCGAGTCGTACTACTGAAAAAAAAATTTGCGACAAATTAAAATCTCCCTGCTGCACCGGTTTGTACTAGGTTTGTACCGCGTTGCACCGTTTGAAGAAATTGTTTACCTGTTTTGGTTTCCGAGAAATATCCAAATAATCAAAGTCGAAGACTGTCGAGTCGTACTATTGAGAAAAAAAATTTACGAGAAATTAAAATCTCTCTGCTGTACCGGTTTGTACTAGGTTTGTACCGCGTTGCACCGTTCGAAGAAATTGTTTACCTGTTTTGGTTTCCGAGAAATATCCAAATAATCAAAGTGTCGAGTCATGCTGCTGTGAAAAAAAATTTACGAAAAAAAAATCTCTCTGCTCTACCGGTTTGTACTAGGTTTGTACCGCGTTGCACCGTTCGAAGGAATTGATTACCTGTTTTGGTTTCCGAGAAATATCCAAATAATCAAAGTCGAAGACAGTCGAGTCGTACTATTGAGAAAAAAAAGTTACGAGAAATTAAAATCCCTCTGCTGTACCGGTTTGTACTAGGTTTGTACCGCGTTGTACCGTGCGAAGAAATTCTTTAACTCTTTTGGTTTCCGAGAAATAATCAAATAACCAAAGTCGAGGACTGTCGAGGCGTACTACTGAGAAAAAAAATTTACGAAAAATAAAAATCTTTCTGTTCCACTGGTTTGTACTAGGTTTGTACAGCGGTGTACCGTTCGAAGAAATTGTTTAACTCATTTGGTTTCCTAGAAATAATCAAATAAACAAAGTCGAGGACTGTCGAGTCGTACTATTGAGAAAATAAAGTTACGAGAAATTAAAATCCCTCTGCTGTACCGGTTTGTACTAGGTTTGTACCGCGTTGCACCGTTCGAAGAAATTGTTTACCTGTTTTGGTTTCCGAGAAATATCCAAATAATCAAAGTGTCGAGTCATGCTGCTGTGAAAAAAAATTTACGAAAAAAAAATCTCTCTGCTCTACCGGTTTGTACTAGGTTTGTACCGCGTTGCACCGTTCGAAGAAATTGTTTACCTGTTTTGGTTTCCTAGAAATATTCAAATAACCAAAGTCGAGGACTGTCGAGTCGTACTACCGAGAAAAAAAATTTGCGAGAAATGAAAATCTCTCTTATGTACCGGTTTGTACTAGGTTTGTACCGCGTTGCACCGTTCGAAGAAATTGTTTACCTGTTTTGGTTTCCGAGAAATATCCAAATAATCAAAGTCGAAGACTGTCGAGTCGTACTATTGAGAAAAAAAATTTAAGAGAAATTAAAATCTCTCTGCTGTACCGGCTTGTACTAGGTTTGTATCGCGTTGTGCCGTTCGGAGAAATTGTTTAACTCTTTTGGTTTCCGAGAAATATCCATATAACCAGAGTCGAGGACTGTCGAGTCGTACTACCGAGAAAAAAAATTTGCGAGAAATTAAAATCTCTCTGCTGTACCGGTTTGTACTAGGATTGTACCGCTTTGCACCGTTCGAAGAAATTGTTTACCTGTTTTGGTTTCCGAGAAATATCCAAATAATCAAAGTCGAAGACTGTCGAGTCGTACTACTGAGAAAACAAATTTACGATAATTTAAAATCGCTCTGCTGTACCGGTTTATACTAGGTTTGTACCGCGTTGTACCGTTCGAAAAAATTCTTTAACTCTTTTGGTTTCCGAGAAATATCCATATAACCAAAGTTGAGGAAAATCGAGTCGTACTACTGAGAAAAAAATTTACGAAAATAGAATCTCTCTGCTGTACCGGTTTGTACTAGGATTGTACCGCGTTGTACCGTTCGAAGAAATTGTTTGATTGTTTTGGTTTCCGAGAAATATCCAAATAACCAAAGTATCGAGTCGTACTATTGAGAAAAAAAATTTACGAAAAATAAAAATCTCTCTGCTGTACAGGTTTGTACTAGGTTTGTATCGCGTTGTACAGTTCGAAGAAATTCTTTAACTCTTTTGGTTTCCGAGAAATAATCAAATAACCAAAGTCGAGTACTCTCGAGGCGTACTACTGAGAAAAAAAATTTACGAAAAATAAAAATCTTTCTGTTCCACTGGTTTGTACTAGGTTTGTACAGCGGTGTACTGTTCGAAGAAATTGTTTAACTATTTTGGTTTCCGATAAATATCTAAATAATCAAAGTATCGAGACATACTGCTGTGAAAAAAAAATTTGCGAAAAATTAAAATCTCCCTGCTGTACCAGGTTGTACTAGGTTTGTACTGCGTTGTACCGTTCGAAGCAATGTTTAACTCTTTTGGTTTTCGAGAAATACCCAAATAATCAAAGTCGAAGACTGTCGAGTCGTACTACTGAGAAAACAAATTTACGAAAATTTGAAATCTCCCTGCTGTACCAGTTTGTACTAGGTTTGTACCCCGTTGTACCGTTCGAAGAATTTGTTTAACTCATTTGGTTTCCGAGAAATATCCACATAATCAAAATATCGAGTCGTACTACTGTGAAAAAAAATTTGCGAAAAAATTAAATTCTCCCTGCTGTACCAGTTATTACTAGGTTTGTACCGCGTTGCACCGTTCGAAGAAATTGTTTACCTGTTTTGGTTTCCGAGAAATATGCAAATAACCAAAGTCGAGGACTGTCGAGGCGTACTACTGAGAAAAAAAATTTGCGCCAAATTAAAATCTCTCTGCTGTACCGGTTTGTACTAGGCTTGTACCGCGTTGTACCGTTCGAAGAAATGTTTAACTCTTTTGGTTTCCGAGAAATATCCAAATAATCAAAGTCGAAGACTGTCGAGTCGTACTACTGAGAAAACAAATTTACGAAAATTTGAAATCTCCCTGCTGTACCAGTTTGTACTAGGTTTGTACCCCGTTGTACCGTTCGAAGAATTTGTTTAACTCATTTGGTTTCCGAGAAATATCCACATAATCAAAATATCAAGTCGTACTATTGTGAAAAAAAATTTGCGAAAAAATTAAATTCTCCCTGCTGTACCAGTTTGTACTAGGTTTGTATCGCGTTGTGCCGTTGGGAGAAATTGTTTAACTCTTTTGGTTTCCGAGAAATATCCATATAACCAGAGTCGAGGACTGTCGAGTCGTACTACTGAGAAAACAAATTTACGAAAATTTAAAATCGCTCTGCTGTACCGGTTTATACTAGGTTTGTACAGCGGTGAACCGTTCGAAGAAATTGCTTAACTCTTTTGGTTTCCGAGAAATATCTAAATAACCAAAGTGTCGAGTCGTACTATTGAGAAAAAAAAATTTGCGAAAAAATTAAATTCTCCCTGCTGTACCAGGTTGTACTAGGATTGTACTGCGTTGTACCGTTCGAAGAATTTGTTTAACTCAATTGGTTTCCTAGAAATATTCAAATAACCAAAGTCGAGGACTGTCGAGTCGTACTACCGAGAAAAAATATTTACGAAAAATAAAAATCTCTCCGCTGTACTAGTTTGTACTATGTTTGTATCGCGATGTGCCGTTCGAAGAAATTGTTTAACTCTTTTGGTTTCCGAGAAATATCCAAATAACCAAAGTCGAGGAAAGTCGAGTCGTACTACTGACAAAAAATAATTACGAAAAATTAATATCGCTCTGCTGTACCGGTTTGTACTAGGTTTGTACCGCGTTGTGGCGTTCGAAGAAATTGTTGAACTCTTTTGGTTTCCGAGAAATATCCAAATAACCAAAGTATCGAGTCGTACTATTGAGAAAAATAAATTTGAGAAAAAATTAAATTCTCCCTGCTGTACCAGTTTGTACTAGGTTTGTACCGCGTTGTACCGTTCGAAGAAATGTTTAACTCTTTTGGTTTCCGATAAATATCCAAATAACCAAAGTCGAGGACTGTCGAGTCGTACTACCGAGAAAAAAAATTTGCGAGAAATGAAAATCTCTCTGCTATACCGGTTTGTACTAGGTTTGTACCGCGTTGCACCGTTCGAAGAAATTATTTACCTGGTTTGGTTTCCGAGAAATATCCAAATAATCAAAGTCGAAGACTGTCGAGTCGTACTACTGAGAAAACAAATTTACGAAAATTTAAAATCTCCCTGCTGTACCAGTTTGTACTAAGTTTGTACCGCGTTGTACCGTTCGAAGAATTTGTTTAACTCATTTGGTTTCCGAGAAATATCCACATAATCAAAATATCGAGTCGTATTACTGTGAAAAAAAAATTTGCGAAAAAATTAAATTCTCCCTGCTGTACCAGTTTGTACTAGGTTTGTACCGCGTTGTACCGTTCGAAAAATTTGTTTAACTCATTTGGTTTCCTAGAAATATTCAAATAACCAAAGTCGAGGACTGTCGAGTCGTACTACCGAGAAAAAATATTTGCGAGAAATTAAAATCTCTCTGCTGTACCGGTTTGTACTAGGTTTGTACCGCGTTGTACCGTTCGAAGAAATTGTTTAACTCATTTGGTTTCCTAGAAATATTCATATAACCATAGTCGAGGACTGTCGAGTCGTACCACCGACGAAAAAAAATTTGCGAAAAATAAAAATCTCTCTGTTGCACTGGTTTGTACTAGGTTTGTACCGCGTTGTACCGTTCGAAGAAATTCTTTAACTCTTTTGGTTTCCGAGAAATAATCAAATAACCAAAGTCGAGGACTGTCGAGGCGTACTACTGAGAAAAAAAATTTACGAAAAATAAAAATCTTTCTGTTCCACTGGTTTGTACTAGGTTTGTACAGCGGTGTACCGTTCGAAGAAATTGTTTAACTCATTTGGTTTCCTAGAAATAATCAAAAAACCAAAGTCGAGGACTGTCGAGTCGTACTACCGACGAAAAAAAATTTGCGAAAAATAAAAATCTCTCTGTTGCACTGGTGTGTACTAGGTTTGTACAGCGGTGTACCGTTCCAAGAAATTGTTTAGCTCTTTTGGTTTCCGAGAAATATCCAAATAATCAAAGTGTCGAGTCGTACTATTGAGAAAAAAAATTTGCGAAAAAATTAAATTCTCCCTGCTGTACCAGTTTGTACTAGGTTTGTACCGCGTTGTACCGATCGATGAAATTGTTTAACTCATTTGGTTTCCTAGAAATATTCAAATAACCAAAGTCGAGGACTGTCGAGTCGTACTACCGAGAAAAAAAATTTGCGAGAAATTAAAATCTCTCTGCTGTACCGATTTGTACTAGGTTTGTACCGCGTTGTACCGTTCGAAGAAATTGTTTAACTCATTTGGTTTCCTAGAAATAATCAAATAACCAAAGTCGAGGACTGTCGAGTCGTACTACTGAGAAAAAAAAATTTACGAAAAATAAAAATCTTTCTGTTCCACTGGTTTGTACTAGGTTTGTACAGCGGTGTACCGTTCGAAGAAATTGTTTAACTATTTTGGTTTCCGATAAATATCTAAATAATCAAAGTATCGAGTCGTACTATTGAGAAAAATAAATTTGAGAAAAAATTAAATTCTCCCTGCTGTACCAGTTTGTACTAGGTTTGTACCGCGTTGTACCGTTCGAAGAAATGTTTAACTCTTTTGGTTTCCGATAAATATCCAAATAACCAAAGTCGAAGACTGTCGAGTCGTACTACCGAGAAAAAAAAATGCGAGAAATTAAAATCTCTCTGCTGTACCGGTTTGTACTAGGATTGTACCGCGTTGCACCGTTCGAAGAAATTGATTACCTGTTTTGGTTTCCGAGAAATATCCAAATAATCAAAGTCGAAGACTGTCGAGTCGTACTACTGAGAAAACAAATTTACGAAAAATAAAAATCTCTCTGTTGCACTGGTTTGTACTAGGTTTGTACCGCGTTGTACCGTTCGAAGAAATTCTTTAACTCTTTTGGTTTCCGAGAAATAATCAAATAACCAAAGTCGAGGACTCTCGAGGCGTACTACTGAGAAAAAAAATTTACGAAAAATAAAAATCTTTCTGTTCCACTGGTTTGTACTAGGTTTGTACAGCGGTGTACCGTTCGAAGAAATTGTTTAACTCATTTGGTTTCCTAGAAATAATCAAAAAACCAAAGTCGAGGACTGTCGAGTCGTACTACCGACGAAAAAAAATTTGCGAAAAATAAAAATCTCTCTGTTGCACTGGTGTGTACTAGGTTTGTACAGCGGTGTACCGTTCCAAGAAATTGTTTAGCTCTTTTGGTTTCCGAGAAATATCCAAATAATCAAAGTGTCGAGTCGTACTATTGAGAAAAAAAAATTTGCGAAAAAATTAAATTCTCACTGCTGTACCAGGTTGTACTAGGTTTGCACTGCGATGTACCGTTCGAAGAATTTGTTTAACTCAATTGGTTTCCTAGAAATATTCAAATAACCAAAGTCGAGGACTGTCGAGTCGTACTACCGAGAAAAAAAATTTGCGAGAAATTAAAATCTCTCTGCTGTACCGATTTGTACTAGGTTTGTACCGCGTTGTACCGTTCGAAGAAATTGTTTAACTCTTTTGGTTTCCGTGAAATATCCAAATAATCAAAGTCGAAGACTGTCGAGTCGTACTACTGAGAAAACAAATTTACGAAAATTTAAAATCGCTCTGCTGTACCGGTTTGTACTAGGTTTGTACCGCGTTGTGCCGTTCGAAGAAATTGTTGAACTCTTTTGGTTTCCGCGAAATATCCAAATAACCAAAGTATCGAGTCGTACTACTGAAAAAAAAATTTGCGACAAATTAAAATCTCCCTGCTGCACCGGTTTGTACTAGGTTTGTACCGCGTTGCACCGTTCGAAGAAATTGTTTACCTGTTTTGGTTTCCGAGAAATATCCAAATAATCAAAGTCGAAGACTGTCGAGTCGTACTATTGAGAAAAAAAATTTACGAGAAATTAAAATCTCTCTGCTGTACCGGTTTGTACTAGGTTTGTACCCCGTTGCACCGTTCGAAGAAATTGTTTACCTGTTTTGGTTTCCGAGAAATATCCAAATAATCAAAGTGTCGAGTCATGCTGCTGTGAAAAAAAATTTACGAAAAAAAAATCTCTCTGCTCTACCGGTTTGTACTAGGTTTGTACCGCGTTGCACCGTTCGAAGGAATTGATTACCTGTTTTGGTTTCCGAGAAATATCCAAATAATCAAAGTCGAAGACAGTCGAGTCGTACTATTGAGAAAAAAAAGTTACGAGAAATTAAAATCCCTCTGCTGTACCGGTTTGTACTAGGTTTGTACCGCGTTGTACCGTGCGAAGAAATTCTTTAACTCTTTTGGTTTCCGAGAAATAATCAAATAACCAAAGTCGAGGACTGTCGAGGCGTACTACTGAGAAAAAAAATTTACGAAAAATAAAAATCTTTCTGTTCCACTGGTTTGTACTAGGTTTGTACAGCGGTGTACCGTTCGAAGAAATTGTTTAACTCATTTGGTTTCCTAGAAATAATCAAATAAACAAAGTCGAGGACTGTCGAGTCGTACTATTGAGAAAATAAAGTTACGAGAAATTAAAATCCCTCTGCTGTACCGGTTTGTACTAGGTTTGTACCGCGTTGCACCGTTCGAAGAAATTGTTTACCTGTTTTGGTTTCCGAGAAATATCCAAATAATCAAAGTGTCGAGTCATGCTGCTGTGAAAAAAAATTTACGAAAAAAAAATCTCTCTGCTCTACCGGTTTGTACTAGGTTTGTACCGCGTTGCACCGTTCGAAGAAATTGTTTACCTGTTTTGGTTTCCTAGAAATATTCAAATAACCAAAGTCGAGGACTGTCGAGTCGTACTACCGAGAAAAAAAATTTGCGAGAAATGAAAATCTCTCTTATGTACCGGTTTGTACTAGGTTTGTACCGCGTTGCACCGTTCGAAGAAATTGTTTACCTGTTTTGGTTTCCGAGAAATATCCAAATAATCAAAGTCGAAGACTGTCGAGTCGTACTATTGAGAAAAAAAATTTAAGAGAAATTAAAATCTCTCTGCTGTACCGGCTTGTACTAGGTTTGTATCGCGTTGTGCCGTTCGGAGAAATTGTTTAACTCTTTTGGTTTCCGAGAAATATCCATATAACCAGAGTCGAGGACTGTCGAGTCGTACTACCGAGAAAAAAAATTTGCGAGAAATTAAAATCTCTCTGCTGTACCGGTTTGTACTAGGATTGTACCGCTTTGCACCGTTCGAAGAAATTGTTTACCTGTTTTGGTTTCCGAGAAATATCCAAATAATCAAAGTCGAAGACTGTCGAGTCGTACTACTGAGAAAACAAATTTACGAAAATTTAAAATCGCTCTGCTGTACCGGTTTATACTAGGTTTGTACCGCGTTGTACCGTTCGAAAAAATTCTTTAACTCTTTTGGTTTCCGAGAAATATCCATATAACCAAAGTTGAGGAAAATCGAGTCGTACTACTGAGAAAAAAATTTACGAAAATAGAATCTCTCTGCTGTACCGGTTTGTACTAGGATTGTACCGCGTTGTACCGTTCGAAGAAATTGTTTGATTGTTTTGGTTTCCGAGAAATATCCAAATAACCAAAGTATCGAGTCGTACTATTGAGAAAAAAAATTTACGAAAAATAAAAATCTCTCTGCTGTACAGGTTTGTACTAGGTTTGTATCGCGTTGTACAGTTCGAAGAAATTCTTTAACTCTTTTGGTTTCCGAGAAATAATCAAATAACCAAAGTCGAGTACTCTCGAGGCGTACTACTGAGAAAAAAAATTTACGAAAAATAAAAATCTTTCTGTTCCACTGGTTTGTACTAGGTTTGTACAGCGGTGTACTGTTCGAAGAAATTGTTTAACTATTTTGGTTTCCGATAAATATCTAAATAATCAAAGTATCGAGACATACTGCTGTGAAAAAAAAATTTGCGAAAAATTAAAATCTCCCTGCTGTACCAGGTTGTACTAGGTTTGTACTGCGTTGTACCGTTCGAAGCAATGTTTAACTCTTTTGGTTTTCGAGAAATACCCAAATAATCAAAGTCGAAGACTGTCGAGTCGTACTACTGAGAAAACAAATTTACGAAAATTTGAAATCTCCCTGCTGTACCAGTTTGTACTAGGTTTGTACCCCGTTGTACCGTTCGAAGAATTTGTTTAACTCATTTGGTTTCCGAGAAATATCCACATAATCAAAATATCGAGTCGTACTACTGTGAAAAAAAATTTGCGAAAAAATTAAATTCTCCCTGCTGTACCAGTTATTACTAGGTTTGTACCGCGTTGCACCGTTCGAAGAAATTGTTTACCTGTTTTGGTTTCCGAGAAATATGCAAATAACCAAAGTCGAGGACTGTCGAGGCGTACTACTGAGAAAAAAAATTTGCGCCAAATTAAAATCTCTCTGCTGTACCGGTTTGTACTAGGCTTGTACCGCGTTGTACCGTTCGAAGAAATGTTTAACTCTTTTGGTTTCCGAGAAATATCCAAATAATCAAAGTCGAAGACTGTCGAGTCGTACTACTGAGAAAACAAATTTACGAAAATTTGAAATCTCCCTGCTGTACCAGTTTGTACTAGGTTTGTACCCCGTTGTACCGTTCGAAGAATTTGTTTAACTCATTTGGTTTCCGAGAAATATCCACATAATCAAAATATCAAGTCGTACTATTGTGAAAAAAAATTTGCGAAAAAATTAAATTCTCCCTGCTGTACCAGTTTGTACTAGGTTTGTATCGCGTTGTGCCGTTGGGAGAAATTGTTTAACTCTTTTGGTTTCCGAGAAATATCCATATAACCAGAGTCGAGGACTGTCGAGTCGTACTACTGAGAAAACAAATTTACGAAAATTTAAAATCGCTCTGCTGTACCGGTTTATACTAGGTTTGTACAGCGGTGAACCGTTCGAAGAAATTGCTTAACTCTTTTGGTTTCCGAGAAATATCTAAATAACCAAAGTGTCGAGTCGTACTATTGAGAAAAAAAAATTTGCGAAAAAATTAAATTCTCCCTGCTGTACCAGGTTGTACTAGGATTGTACTGCGTTGTACCGTTCGAAGAATTTGTTTAACTCAATTGGTTTCCTAGAAATATTCAAATAACCAAAGTCGAGGACTGTCGAGTCGTACTACCGAGAAAAAATATTTACGAAAAATAAAAATCTCTCCGCTGTACTAGTTTGTACTATGTTTGTATCGCGATGTGCCGTTCGAAGAAATTGTTTAACTCTTTTGGTTTCCGAGAAATATCCAAATAACCAAAGTCGAGGAAAGTCGAGTCGTACTACTGACAAAAAATAATTACGAAAAATTAATATCGCTCTGCTGTACCGGTTTGTACTAGGTTTGTACCGCGTTGTGGCGTTCGAAGAAATTGTTGAACTCTTTTGGTTTCCGAGAAATATCCAAATAACCAAAGTATCGAGTCGTACTATTGAGAAAAATAAATTTGAGAAAAAATTAAATTCTCCCTGCTGTACCAGTTTGTACTAGGTTTGTACCGCGTTGTACCGTTCGAAGAAATGTTTAACTCTTTTGGTTTCCGATAAATATCCAAATAACCAAAGTCGAGGACTGTCGAGTCGTACTACCGAGAAAAAAAATTTGCGAGAAATGAAAATCTCTCTGCTATACCGGTTTGTACTAGGTTTGTACCGCGTTGCACCGTTCGAAGAAATTATTTACCTGGTTTGGTTTCCGAGAAATATCCAAATAATCAAAGTCGAAGACTGTCGAGTCGTACTACTGAGAAAACAAATTTACGAAAATTTAAAATCTCCCTGCTGTACCAGTTTGTACTAAGTTTGTACCGCGTTGTACCGTTCGAAGAATTTGTTTAACTCATTTGGTTTCCGAGAAATATCCACATAATCAAAATATCGAGTCGTATTACTGTGAAAAAAAAATTTGCGAAAAAATTAAATTCTCCCTGCTGTACCAGTTTGTACTAGGTTTGTACCGCGTTGTACCGTTCGAAAAATTTGTTTAACTCATTTGGTTTCCTAGAAATATTCAAATAACCAAAGTCGAGGACTGTCGAGTCGTACTACCGAGAAAAAATATTTGCGAGAAATTAAAATCTCTCTGCTGTACCGGTTTGTACTAGGTTTGTACCGCGTTGTACCGTTCGAAGAAATTGTTTAACTCATTTGGTTTCCTAGAAATATTCATATAACCATAGTCGAGGACTGTCGAGTCGTACCACCGACGAAAAAAAATTTGCGAAAAATAAAAATCTCTCTGTTGCACTGGTTTGTACTAGGTTTGTACCGCGTTGTACCGTTCGAAGAAATTCTTTAACTCTTTTGGTTTCCGAGAAATAATCAAATAACCAAAGTCGAGGACTGTCGAGGCGTACTACTGAGAAAAAAAATTTACGAAAAATAAAAATCTTTCTGTTCCACTGGTTTGTACTAGGTTTGTACAGCGGTGTACCGTTCGAAGAAATTGTTTAACTCATTTGGTTTCCTAGAAATAATCAAAAAACCAAAGTCGAGGACTGTCGAGTCGTACTACCGACGAAAAAAAATTTGCGAAAAATAAAAATCTCTCTGTTGCACTGGTGTGTACTAGGTTTGTACAGCGGTGTACCGTTCCAAGAAATTGTTTAGCTCTTTTGGTTTCCGAGAAATATCCAAATAATCAAAGTGTCGAGTCGTACTATTGAGAAAAAAAATTTGCGAAAAAATTAAATTCTCCCTGCTGTACCAGTTTGTACTAGGTTTGTACCGCGTTGTACCGTTCGAAGAAATTGTTTAACTCATTTGGTTTCCTAGAAATATTCAAATAACCAAAGTCGAGGACTGTCGAGTCGTACTACCGAGAAAAAAAATTTGCGAGAAATTAAAATCTCTCTGCTGTACCGATTTGTACTAGGTTTGTACCGCGTTGTACCGTTCGAAGAAATTGTTTAACTCATTTGGTTTCCTAGAAATAATCAAATAACCAAAGTCGAGGACTGTCGAGTCGTACTACTGAGAAAAAAAAATTTACGAAAAATAAAAATCTTTCTGTTCCACTGGTTTGTACTAGGTTTGTACAGCGGTGTACCGTTCGAAGAAATTGTTTAACTATTTTGGTTTCCGATAAATATCTAAATAATCAAAGTATCGAGTCGTACTATTGAGAAAAATAAATTTGAGAAAAAATTAAATTCTCCCTGCTGTACCAGTTTGTACTAGGTTTGTACCGCGTTGTACCGTTCGAAGAAATGTTTAACTCTTTTGGTTTCCGATAAATATCCAAATAACCAAAGTCGAAGACTGTCGAGTCGTACTACCGAGAAAAAAAAATGCGAGAAATTAAAATCTCTCTGCTGTACCGGTTTGTACTAGGATTGTACCGCGTTGCACCGTTCGAAGAAATTGATTACCTGTTTTGGTTTCCGAGAAATATCCAAATAATCAAAGTCGAAGACTGTCGAGTCGTACTACTGAGAAAACAAATTTACGAAAAATAAAAATCTCTCTGTTGCACTGGTTTGTACTAGGTTTGTACCGCGTTGTACCGTTCGAAGAAATTCTTTAACTCTTTTGGTTTCCGAGAAATAATCAAATAACCAAAGTCGAGGACTCTCGAGGCGTACTACTGAGAAAAAAAATTTACGAAAAATAAAAATCTTTCTGTTCCACTGGTTTGTACTAGGTTTGTACAGCGGTGTACCGTTCGAAGAAATTGTTTAACTCATTTGGTTTCCTAGAAATAATCAAAAAACCAAAGTCGAGGACTGTCGAGTCGTACTACCGACGAAAAAAAATTTGCGAAAAATAAAAATCTCTCTGTTGCACTGGTGTGTACTAGGTTTGTACAGCGGTGTACCGTTCCAAGAAATTGTTTAGCTCTTTTGGTTTCCGAGAAATATCCAAATAATCAAAGTGTCGAGTCGTACTATTGAGAAAAAAAAATTTGCGAAAAAATTAAATTCTCACTGCTGTACCAGGTTGTACTAGGTTTGCACTGCGATGTACCGTTCGAAGAATTTGTTTAACTCAATTGGTTTCCTAGAAATATTCAAATAACCAAAGTCGAGGACTGTCGAGTCGTACTACCGAGAAAAAAAATTTGCGAGAAATTAAAATCTCTCTGCTGTACCGATTTGTACTAGGTTTGTACCGCGTTGTACCGTTCGAAGAAATTGTTTAACTCTTTTGGTTTCCGTGAAATATCCAAATAATCAAAGTCGAAGACTGTCGAGTCGTACTACTGAGAAAACAAATTTACGAAAATTTAAAATCGCTCTGCTGTACCGGTTTGTACTAGGTTTGTACCGCGTTGTGCCGTTCGAAGAAATTGTTGAACTCTTTTGGTTTCCGCGAAATATCCAAATAACCAAAGTATCGAGTCGTACTACTGAAAAAAAAATTTGCGACAAATTAAAATCTCCCTGCTGCACCGGTTTGTACTAGGTTTGTACCGCGTTGCACCGTTCGAAGAAATTGTTTACCTGTTTTGGTTTCCGAGAAATATCCAAATAATCAAAGTCGAAGACTGTCGAGTCGTACTATTGAGAAAAAAAATTTACGAGAAATTAAAATCTCTCTGCTGTACCGGTTTGTACTAGGTTTGTACCCCGTTGCACCGTTCGAAGAAATTGTTTACCTGTTTTGGTTTCCGAGAAATATCCAAATAATCAAAGTGTCGAGTCATGCTGCTGTGAAAAAAAATTTACGAAAAAAAAATCTCTCTGCTCTACCGGTTTGTACTAGGTTTGTACCGCGTTGCACCGTTCGAAGGAATTGATTACCTGTTTTGGTTTCCGAGAAATATCCAAATAATCAAAGTCGAAGACAGTCGAGTCGTACTATTGAGAAAAAAAAGTTACGAGAAATTAAAATCCCTCTGCTGTACCGGTTTGTACTAGGTTTGTACCGCGTTGTACCGTTCGAAGAAATTCTTTAACTCTTTTGGTTTCCGAGAAATAATCAAATAACCAAAGTCGAGGACTGTCGAGGCGTACTACTGAGAAAAAAAATTTACGAAAAATAAAAATCTTTCTGTTCCACTGGTTTGTACTAGGTTTGTACAGCGGTGTACCGTTCGAAGAAATTGTTTAACTCATTTGGTTTCCTAGAAATAATCAAATAAACAAAGTCGAGGACTGTCGAGTCGTACTATTGAGAAAATAAAGTTACGAGAAATTAAAATCCCTCTGCTGTACCGGTTTGTACTAGGTTTGTACCGCGTTGCACCGTTCGAAGAAATTGTTTACCTGTTTTGGTTTCCGAGAAATATCCAAATAATCAAAGTCGAAGACTGTCGAGTCGTACTATTGAGAAAAAAAATTTACGAGAAATTAAAATCTCTCTGCTGTTCCGGTTTGTAGTAGGTTTGTACCGCGTTGCACCGTTCGAAGAAATTGTTTACCTGTTTTGGTTTCCGAGAAATATCCAAATAATCAAAGTGTCGAGTCATGCTGCTGTGAAAAAAAATTTACGAAAAAAAAATCTCTCTGCTCTACCGGTTTGTACTAGGTTTGTACCGCGTTGCACCGTTCGAAGAAATTGTTTACCTGTTTTGGTTTCCTAGAAATATTCAAATAACCAAAGTCGAGGACTGTCGAGTCGTACTACCGAGAAAAAAAATTTGCGAGAAATGAAAATCTCTCTTATGTACCGGTTTGTACTAGGTTTGTACCGCGTTGCACCGTTCGAAGAAATTGTTTACCTGTTTTGGTTTCCGAGAAATATCCAAATAATCAAAGTCGAAGACTGTCGAGTCGTACTATTGAGAAAAAAAATTTAAGAGAAATTAAAATCTCTCTGCTGTACCGGCTTGTACTAGGTTTGTATCGCGTTGTGCCGTTCGGAGAAATTGTTTAACTCTTTTGGTTTCCGAGAAATATCCATATAACCAGAGTCGAGGACTGTCGAGTCGTACTACCGAGAAAAAAAATTTGCGAGAAATTAAAATCTCTCTGCTGTACCGGTTTGTACTAGGATTGTACCGCTTTGCACCGTTCGAAGAAATTGTTTACCTGTTTTGGTTTCCGAGAAATATCCAAATAATCAAAGTCGAAGACTGTCGAGTCGTACTACTGAGAAAACAAATTTACGAAAATTTAAAATCGCTCTGCTGTACCGGTTTATACTAGGTTTGTACCGCGTTGTACCGTTCGAAAAAATTCTTTAACTCTTTTGGTTTCCGAGAAATATCCATATAACCAAAGTTGAGGAAAATCGAGTCGTACTACTGAGAAAAAAATTTACGAAAATAGAATCTCTCTGCTGTACCGGTTTGTACTAGGATTGTACCGCGTTGTACCGTTCGAAGAAATTGTTTGATTGTTTTGGTTTCCGAGAAATATCCAAATAACCAAAGTATCGAGTCGTACTATTGAGAAAAAAAATTTACGAAAAATAAAAATCTCTCTGCTGTACAGGTTTGTACTAGGTTTGTATCGCGTTGTACAGTTCGAAGAAATTCTTTAACTCTTTTGGTTTCCGAGAAATAATCAAATAACCAAAGTCGAGTACTCTCGAGGCGTACTACTGAGAAAAAAAATTTACGAAAAATAAAAATCTTTCTGTTCCACTGGTTTGTACTAGGTTTGTACAGCGGTGTACTGTTCGAAGAAATTGTTTAACTATTTTGGTTTCCGATAAATATCTAAATAATCAAAGTATCGAGACATACTGCTGTGAAAAAAAAATTTGCGAAAAATTAAAATCTCCCTGCTGTACCAGGTTGTACTAGGTTTGTACTGCGTTGTACCGTTCGAAGCAATGTTTAACTCTTTTGGTTTTCGAGAAATACCCAAATAATCAAAGTCGAAGACTGTCGAGTCGTACTACTGAGAAAACAAATTTACGAAAATTTGAAATCTCCCTGCTGTACCAGTTTGTACTAGGTTTGTACCCCGTTGTACCGTTCGAAGAATTTGTTTAACTCATTTGGTTTCCGAGAAATATCCACATAATCAAAATATCGAGTCGTACTACTGTGAAAAAAAATTTGCGAAAAAATTAAATTCTCCCTGCTGTACCAGTTATTACTAGGTTTGTACCGCGTTGCACCGTTCGAAGAAATTGTTTACCTGTTTTGGTTTCCGAGAAATATGCAAATAACCAAAGTCGAGGACTGTCGAGGCGTACTACTGAGAAAAAAAATTTGCGCCAAATTAAAATCTCTCTGCTGTACCGGTTTGTACTAGGCTTGTACCGCGTTGTACCGTTCGAAGAAATGTTTAACTCTTTTGGTTTCCGAGAAATATCCAAATAATCAAAGTCGAAGACTGTCGAGTCGTACTACTGAGAAAACAAATTTACGAAAATTTGAAATCTCCCTGCTGTACCAGTTTGTACTAGGTTTGTACCCCGTTGTACCGTTCGAAGAATTTGTTTAACTCATTTGGTTTCCGAGAAATATCCACATAATCAAAATATCAAGTCGTACTATTGTGAAAAAAAATTTGCGAAAAAATTAAATTCTCCCTGCTGTACCAGTTTGTACTAGGTTTGTATCGCGTTGTGCCGTTGGGAGAAATTGTTTAACTCTTTTGGTTTCCGAGAAATATCCATATAACCAGAGTCGAGGACTGTCGAGTCGTACTACTGAGAAAACAAATTTACGAAAATTTAAAATCGCTCTGCTGTACCGGTTTATACTAGGTTTGTACAGCGGTGAACCGTTCGAAGAAATTGCTTAACTCTTTTGGTTTCCGAGAAATATCTAAATAACCAAAGTGTCGAGTCGTACTATTGAGAAAAAAAAATTTGCGAAAAAATTAAATTCTCCCTGCTGTACCAGGTTGTACTAGGATTGTACTGCGTTGTACCGTTCGAAGAATTTGTTTAACTCAATTGGTTTCCTAGAAATATTCAAATAACCAAAGTCGAGGACTGTCGAGTCGTACTACCGAGAAAAAATATTTACGAAAAATAAAAATCTCTCCGCTGTACTAGTTTGTACTATGTTTGTATCGCGATGTGCCGTTCGAAGAAATTGTTTAACTCTTTTGGTTTCCGAGAAATATCCAAATAACCAAAGTCGAGGAAAGTCGAGTCGTACTACTGACAAAAAATAATTACGAAAAATTAATATCGCTCTGCTGCACCGGTTTGTACTAGGTTTGTACCGCGTTGTGGCGTTCGAAGAAATTGTTGAACTCTTTTGGTTTCCGAGAAATATCCAAATAACCAAAGTATCGAGTCGTACTATTGAGAAAAATAAATTTGAGAAAAAATTAAATTCTCCCTGCTGTACCAGTTTGTACTAGGTTTGTACCGCGTTGTACCGTTCGAAGAAATTGTTTAACTCTTTTGGTTTCCGCGAAATATCCAAATAACCAAAGTATCGAGTCGTACTACTGAAAAAAAAATTTGCGACAAATTAAAATCTCCCTGCTGTACCGGTTTGTACTAGGTTTGTACCGCGTTGCACCGTTCGAAGAAATTGTTTACCTGTTTTGGTTTCCGAGAAATATCCAAATAATCAAAGTCGAAGACTGTCGAGTCGTACTATTGAGAAAAAAAATTTACGAGAAATTAAAATCTCTCTGCTGTACCGGTTTGTACTAGGTTTGTACCGCGTTGCACCGTTCGAAGAAATTGTTTACCTGTTTTGGTTTCCGAGAAATATCCAAATAAACAAAGTGTCGAGTCATGCTGCTGTGAAAAAAAATTTACGAAAAAAAAATCTCTCTGCTCTACCGGTTTGTACTAGGTTTGTACCGCGTTGCACCGTTCGAAGAAATTGTTTACCTGTTTTGGTATCCGTGAATTATCCAAATAATCAAAGTCGAAGACAGTCGAGTCGTACTATTGAGATAAAAAAGTTACGAGAAATTAAAATCCCTCTGCTGTACCGGTTTGTACTAGGTTTGTACCGCGTTGTACCGTTCGAAGAAATGTTTAACTCTTTTGGTTTCCGAGAAATATCCAAATAATCAAAGTCGAAGACTGTCGAGTCGTACTACTAAGAAAACAAATTTACGAAAATTTAAAATCGCTCTGCTGTACCGGTTTATACTAGGTTTGTACCGCGTTGTTCCGTTCGAAAAAAATTTTTAACTCTTTTGGTTTCCGAGAAATATCCATATAACCAAAGTTGAGGAAAATCGAGTCGTACTACTGAGAAAAAAATTTACGAAAATAGAATCTCTCTGCTGTACCGGTTTGTACTAGGATTGTACCGCGTTGTACCGTTCGAAGAAATTGTTTGACTGTTTTGGTTTCCGAGAAATATCCAAATAACCAAAGTATCGAGTCGTACTATTGAGAAAAAAAATTTACGAAAAATAAAAATTTCTCTGCTGTACCGGTTTGCACTAGGTTTGCATCGCGTTGTACCGTTCGAAGAAATTCTTTAACTCTTTTGGTTTCCGAGAAATATCCAAATAACCAAAGTCGAGGAAAGTCGAGTCGTACTACTGACAAAAAATAATTACGAAAAATTAATATCGCTCTGCTGTACCGGTTTGTACTAGGTTTGTATCGCGTTGTACAGTTCGAAGAAATTCTTTAACTCTTTTGGTTTCCGAGAAATAATCAAATAACCAAAGTCGAGGACTCTCGAGGCGTACTACTGAGAAAAAAAATTTACGAAAAATAAAAATCTTTCTGTTCCACTGGTTTGTACTAGGTTTGTACAGCGGTGTACCGTTCGAAGAAATTGTTTAACTATTTTGGTTTCCGATAAATATCTAAATAATCAAAGTATCGAGACATACTGCTGTGAAAAAAAAATTTGCGAAAAATTAAAATCTCCCTGCTGTGCCAGGTTGTACTAGGTTTGTACCGCGTTGTGCCGTTCGAAGAAATTGTTGAACTCTTTTGGTTTCCGCGAAATATCCAAATAACCAAAGTATCGAGTCGTACTACTGAAAAAAAATTTGCGACAAATTAAAATCTCCCTGCTGCACCGGTTTGTACTAGGTTTGTACCGCGTTGCACCGTTCGAAGAAATTGTTTACCTGTTTTGGTTTCCGAGAAATATCCAAATAATCAAAGTCGAAGACTGTCGAGTCGTACTATTGAGAAAAAAAAGTTACGAGAAATTAAAATCCCTCTGCTGTACCGGTTTGTACTAGGTTTGTACCGCGTTGTACCGTGCGAAGAAATTCTTTAACTCTTTTGGTTTCCGAGAAATAATCAAATAACCAAAGTCGAGGACTGTCGAGGCGTACTACTGAGAAAAAAAATTTACGAAAAATAAAAATCTTTCTGTTCCACTGGTTTGTACTAGGTTTGTACAGCGGTGTACCGTTCGAAGAAATTGTTTAACTCATTTGGTTTCCTAGAAATAATCAAATAACCAAAGTCGAGGACTGTCGAGTCGTACTACCGAGAAAAAAAATTTGCGAGAAATGAAAATTTCTCCGCTGTACCGGTTTGTACTAGGTTTGTACCGCGTTGCACCGTTCGAAGAAATTGTTTACCTGTTTTGGTTTCCGAGAAATATCCAAATAATCAAAGTCGCAGTCTGTCGAGTCGTACTATTGAGAAAAAAAAGTTACGAGAAATTAAAATCCCTCTGCTGTACCGGTTTGTACTAGGTTTGTACCGCGTTGCACCGTTCGAAGAAATTGTTTACCTGTTTTGGTTTCCGAGAAATATCCAAATAATCAAAGTCGAAGACTGTCGAGTCGTACTATTGAGAAAAAAAATGTACGAGAAATTAAAATCTCTCTGCTGTACCGGTTTGTACTAGGTTTGTACCGCGTTGCACCGTTCGAAGAAATTGTTTACCTGTTTTGGTTTCCGAGAAATATCCAAATAATCAAAATATCGAGTCGTATTACTGTGAAAAAAAAATTTGCGAAAAAATTAAATTCTCCCTGCTGTACCAGTTTGTACTAGGTTTGTACTGCGTTGTACCGTTCGAAGAATTTGTTTAACTCATTTGGTTTCCTAGAAATATTCAAATAACCAAAGTCGAGGACTGTCGAGTCGTACTACCGAGAAAAAAAATTTGCGAGAAATTAAAATCTCTCTTCTGTACCGGTTTGTACTAGGTTTGTACAGCGGTGTACCGTTCGAAGAAATGGTTTAGCTCTTTTGGTTTCCGAGAAATATCCAAATAATCAAAGTGTCGAGTCGTACTATTGAGAAAAAAAATTTACGAAAAAATTAAATTCTCCCTGCTGTACCAGTTTGTACTAGGTTTGTACCGCGTTGTACCGATCGATGAAATTGTTTAACTCATTTGGTTTCCTAGAAATATTCAAATAACCAAAGTCGAGGAAAGTCGAGTCGTACTACTGAGAAAAAAATTTACGAAAAATAAAAATCTCTCTGCTGTACCGGTTTGTACTAGGTTTGTACCGCGTTGTACCGTTCGAAGAAATGTTTAACTCTTTTGGTTTCCGAGAAATATCCATATAACCAAAGTTGAGGAAAATCGAGTCGTACTACTGAGAAAAAAATTTACGAAAATAGAATCTCTCTGCTGTACCGGTTTGTACTAGGATTGTACCGCGTTGTACCGTTCGAAGAAATTCTTTAACTCGTTTGGTTTCCGAGAAATAATCAAATAACCAAAGTCGAGGACTGTCGAGGCGTACTACTGAGAAAAAAAATTTACGAAAAATAAAAATCTTTCTGTTCCACTGGTTTGTACTAGGTTTGTACAGCGGTGTACCGTTCGAAGAAATTGTTTAACTATTTTGGTTTCCGATAAATATCTAAATAATCAAAGTATCGAGACATACTGCTGTGAAAAAAAATTTGCGAAAAATTAAAATCTCCCTGCTGTACCAGGTTGTACTAGGTTTGTACCGCGTTGTACCGTTCGAAGAATTTGTTTAACTCATTTGGTTTCCGAGAAATATCCACATAATCAAAATATCGAGTCGTACTACAGTGAAAAAAAATTTGCGAAAAAATTAAATTCTCCCTGCTGTACCAGTTTGAACTAGGTTTGTACCGCGTTGTACCGTTCGAAGAATTTGTTTAACTCATTTGGTTTCCTAGAAATATTCAAATAACCAAAGTCGAGGAAAGTCGAGTCGTACTACCGAGAAAAAAAATTTACGAGAAATTAAAATCTCTCTGCTGTACCGGTTTGTACTAGGTTTGTACCGCGTTGCACCGTTCGAAGAAATTGTTTACCTGTTTTGGTTTCCGAGAAATATCCAAATAATCAAAGTGTCGAGTCATGCTGCTGTGAAAAAAAATTTACGAAAAAAAAATCTCTCTGCTGTACCGGTTTGTACTAGGTTTGTACCGCGTTGCACCGTTCGAAGAAATTGTTTACCTGTTTTGGTATCCGTGAATTATCCAAATAATCAAAGTCGAAGACAGTCGAGTCGTACTATTGAGATAAAAAAGTTACGAGAAATTAAAATCACTCTGCTGTACCGGTTTGTACTAGGTTTGTACCGCGTTGTACCGTTCGAAGAAATGTTTAACTCTTTTGGTTTCCGAGAAATATCCAAATAATCAAAGTCGAAGACTGTCGAGTCGTACTACTAAGAAAACAAATTTACGAAAATTTAAAATCGCTCTGCTGTACCGGTTTATACTAGGTTTGTACCGCGTTGTTCCGTTCGAAAAAATTCTTTATCTCTTTTGGTTTCCGAGAAATAATCAAATAACCAAAGTCGAGGACTGTCGAGGCGTACTTCTGAGAAAAAAAATTTACGAAAAATAAAAATCTTTCTGTTCCACTGGTTTGTACTAGGTTTGTACAGCGGTGTACCGTTCGAAGAAATTGTTTAACTCATTTGGTTTCCTAGAAATAATCAAATAACCAAAGTCGAGGACTGTCGAGTCGTACTACCGAGAAAAAAAATTTGCGAGAAATGAAAATCTCTCTGCTGTACCGGTTTGTACTAGGTTTGTACCGAGTTGCACCGTTCGAAGAAATTGTTTACCTGGTTTGGTTTCCGAGAAATATCCAAATAATCAAAGTCGAAGACTGTCGAGTCGTACTACTAAGAAAACAAATTTACGAAAATTTAAAATCGCTCTGCTGTACCGGTTTATACTAGGTTTGTACCGCGTTGTACCGTTCGAAAAAATTCTTTAACTCTTTTGGTTTCCGAGAAATATCCATATAACCAAAGTTGAGGAAAATCGAGTCGTACTACTGAGAAAAAAATTTACGAAAATAGAATCTCTCTGCTGTACCGGTTTGTACTAGGATTGTACCGCGTTGTACCGTTCGAAGAAATTGTTTGACTGTTTTGGTTTCCGAGAAATATCCAAATAATCAAAGTGTCGAGTCATGCTGCTGTGAAAAAAAATTTACGAAAAAAAAATCTCTCTGCTCTACCGGTTTGTACTAGGTTTGTACCGCGTTGCACCGTTCGAAGAAATTGTTTACCTGTTTTGGTTTCCGAGAAATATCCAAATAATCAAATTCGAAGACAGTCGAGTCGTACTATTGAGAAAAAAAAAGTTACGAGAAATTAAAATCCCTCTGCTGTACCGGTTTGTACTAGGTTTGTACCGCGTTGTACCGTGCGAAGAAATTGTTTACCTGTTTTGGTTTCCGAGAAATATCCAAATAATCAAAGTGTCGAGTCATGCTGCTGTGAAAAAAAATTTACGAAAAAAGAATCTCTCTGCTCTACCGGTTTGTACTAGGTTTGTACCGCGTTGCACCGTTCGAAGAAATTGTTTACCTGTTTTGGTTTCCGAGAAATATCCAAATAATCAAATTCGAAAACAGTCGAGTCGTACTATTGAGAAAAAAAAAGTTACGAGAAATGAAAATCTCTCTGCTGTACCGGTTTGTACTAGGTTTGTACCGCGTTGCACCGTTCGAAGAAATTGTTTACCTGGTTTGGTTTCCGAGAAATATCCAAATAATCAAAGTCGCAGACTGTCGAGTCGTACTATTGAGAAAAAAAAGTTACGAGAAATTAAAATCCCTCTGCTGTACCGGTTTGTACTAGGTTTGTACCGCGTTGCACCGTTCGAAGAAATTGTTTACCTGTTTTGGTTTCCGAGAAATATCCAAATAATCAAAGTCGAAGACAGTCGAGTCGTACTATTGAGAAAAAAAATTTACGAGAAATTAAAATCTCTCTGCTGTACCGGTTTGTACTAGGTTTGTACCGCGTTGCACCGTTCGAAGAAATTGTTTACCTGTTTTGGTTTCCGAGAAATATCCAAATAACCAAAGTATCGAGTCGTACCATTGAGAAAAAAATTTACGAAAAATAAAAATTTCTCTGCTGTACCGGTTTGCACTAGGTTTGCATCGCGTTGTACCGTTCGAAGAAATTCTTTAACTCTTTTGGTTTCCGAGAAATATCCAAATAACCAAAGTCGAGGAAAGTCGAGTCGTACTACTGACAAAAAATAATTACGAAAAATTAATATCGCTCTGCTGTACCGGTTTGTACTAGGTTTGTATCGCGTTGTACAGTTCGAAGAAATTCTTTAACTCTTTTGGTTTCCGAGAAATAATCAAATAACCAAAGTCGAGGACTCTCGAGGCGTACTACTGAGAAAAAAAATTTACGAAAAATAAAAATCTTTCTGTTCCACTGGTTTGTACTAGGTTTGTACAGCGGTGTACCGTTCGAAGAAATTGTTTAACTATTTTGGTTTCCGATAAATATCTAAATAATCAAAGTATCGAGACATACTGCTGTGAAAAAAAAATGTGCGAAAAATTAAAATCTCCCTGCTGTGCCAGGTTGTACTAGGTTTGTACCGCGTTGTGCCGTTCGAAGAAATTGTTGAACTCTTTTGGTTTCCGCGAAATATCCAAATAACCAAAGTATCGAGTCGTACTACTGAAAAAAAAATTTGCGACAAATTAAAATCTCCCTGCTGCACCGGTTTGTACTAGGTTTGTACCGCGTTGCACCGTTCGAAGAAATTGTTTACCTGTTTTGGTTTCCGAGAAATATCCAAATAATCAAAGTCGAAGACTGTCGAGTCGTACTATTGAGAAAAAAAATTTACGAGAAATTAAAATCTCTCTGCTGTACCGGTTTGTACTAGGTTTGTACCGCGTTGCACCGTTCGAAGAAATTGTTTACCTGTTTTGGTTTCCGAGAAATATCCAAATAATCAAAGTGTCGAGTCATGCTGCTGTGAAAAAAAATTTGCGAGAAATGAAAATCTCTCTGCTGTACCGGTTTGTACTAGGTTTGTACCGCGTTGCACCGTTCGAAGAAATTGTTTACCTGTTTTGGTTTCCGAGAAATATCCAAATAATCAAAGTCGAAGACTGTCGAGTCGTACTATTGAGAAAAAAAATTTAAGAGAAATTAAAATCTCTCTGCTGTACCGGCTTGTACTAGGTTTGTATCCCGTTGTGCCGTTCGGAGAAATTGTTTAACTCTTTTGGTTTCCGAGAAATATCCATATAACCCGAGTCGAGGACTGTCGAGTCGTACTACCGAGAAAAAAAATTTGCGAGAAATTAAAATCTCTCTGCTGTACCGGTTTGTACTAGGATTGTACCGCTTTGCACCGTTCGAAGAAATTGTTTACCTGTTTTGGTTTCCGAGAAATATCCAAATAATCAAAGTCGAAGACTGTCGAGTCGTACTATTGAGAAAAAAAATTTACGAGAAATTAAAATCTCTCTGCTGTACCGGTTTGTACTAGGTTTGTACCGCGTTGCACCGTTCGAAGAAATTGTTTACCTGTTTTGGTTTCCGAGAAATATCCAAATAATCAAAGTGTCGAGTCATGCTGCTGTGAAAAAAAATTTACGAAAAAAAAATCTCTCTGCTCTACCGGTTTGTACTAGGTTTGTACCGCGTTGCACCGTTCGAAGAAATTGTTTACCTGTTTTGGTATCCGTGAATTATCCAAATAATCAAAGTCGAAGACAGTCGAGTCGTACTATTGAGGTAAAAAAGTTACGAGAAATTAAAATCCCTCTGCTGTACCGGTTTGTACTAGGTTTGTACCGCGTTGTACCGTTCGAAGAAATGTTTAACTCTTTTGGTTTCCGAGAAATATCCAAATAATCAAAGTCGAAGACTGTCGAGTCGTACTACTAAGAAAACAAATTTACGAAAATTTAAAATCGCTCTGCTGTACCGGTTTATACTAGGTTTGTACTGCGTTGTTCCGTTCGAAAAAATTCTTTATCTCTTTTGGTTTCCGAGAAATAATCAAATAACCAAAGTCGAGGACTGTCGAGGCGTACTTCTGAGAAAAAAAATTTACGAAAAATAAAAATCTTTCTGTTCCACTGGTTTGTACTAGGTTTGTACAGCGGTGTACCGTTCGAAGAAATTGTTTACCTGTTTTGGTATCCGTGAATTATCCAAATAATCAAAGTCGAAGACAGTCGAGTCGTACTATTGAGATAAAAAAGTTACGAGAAATTAAAATCCCTCTGCTGTACCGGTTTGTACTAGGTTTGTACCGCGTTGTACCGTTCGAAGAAATGTTTAACTCTTTTGGTTTCCGAGAAATATCCAAATAATCAAAGTCGAAGACAGTCGAGTCGTACTATTAAGAAAAAAAAGTTACGAGAAATTAAAATCCCTCTGCTGTACCGGTTTGTACTAGGTTTGTACCGCGTTGTACCGTGCGAAGAAATTCTTTAACTCTTTTGGTTTCCGAGAAATAATCAAATAACCAAAGTCGAGGACTGTCGAGGCGTACTACTGAGAAAAAAAATTTACGAAAAATAAAAATCTTTCTGTTCCACTGGTTTGTACTAGGTTTGTACAGCGGTGTACCGTTCGAAGAAATTGTTTAACTCATTTGGTTTCCTAGAAATAATCAAATAACCAAAGTCGAGGACTGTCGAGTCGTACTACCGAGAAAAAAAATTTGCGAGAAATGAAAATTTCTCCGCTGTACCGGTTTGTACTAGGTTTGTACCGCGTTGCACCGTTCGAAGAAATTGTTTACCTGTTTTGGTTTCCGAGAAATATCCAAATAATCAAAGTGTCGAGTCATGCTGCTGTGAAAAAAAATTTACGAAAAAAAAATCCCTCTGCTCTACCGGTTTGTACTAGGTTTGTACCGCGTTGCACCGTTCGAAGAAATTATTTACCTGGTTTGGTTTCCGAGAAATATCCAAATAATCAAAGTCGAAGACTGTCGAGTCGTACTACTAAGAAAACAAATTTACGAAAATTCATTCATATCAATTCAGTCATATCAATCGTGCAATTGACGCATTTATTCCTTTACGCTCCGTTGTCTGCTCCACGTTCCCTCGGTGGTTTTCCCCTGGTTTAAAGTCTCTGATACGTCAGAAGAAGGTTGCTCACAGAGTTTTTAAGCGTTCCTGTAATTATAGTGACTATTTAAATTTTTCTAACCTTCGCTCGAAATGCAAGCATGCCATGGCGCGCGATTACCGTTCTTATATCGATAGCGTCGAGAACACTGTGAGTGATGATGTATCTAAATTTTGGAAATTTGTAAACACAAGGCGCGGTGTGCATGGTATCCCTAATAAGGTTCACCTCGACGGTGTTTCTGCTTCGACACATGAGGCTGTAGCGAATCTATTTGCTGATTTCTTTGGCTCTGTTTATAGTCCTCGCTATGGAGGCCCGCCTGCTACTACTCCTGGTATGTCCTCTGGCAGCGATGTTAATATACACACGATTTCCATCTCCATCGGACAAATTTATTCTAAACTGCAGACACTTGATGCATCAAGGGGTCCAGGTTTCGACGGAATCCCACCATTATTTTTAAAGGAGTGTAGTTTCATTATCTCCAGGCCCTTATGGCATATTTTTAATTTATCTCTAGCCTTGGGGACTTTTCCTGATATGTGGAAGACCTCATTGGTTATCCCGGTTTTCAAGGCTGGAGATCGCGCTGACGTCAAAAACTATAGACCCATATGCAAATTGTCCATAATGCCTAAGGTTTTCGAGGAATTAATAACGGAACACTTAACCCCCTGCCTCTCCAAAGTCATTTGTGAGGAACAACACGGATTTGTCCCCGGTCGATCTACGATTTCAAATTTGGCGGCGTACCACTGCTTCACCTCAGCTGCGCTTGATGCGGGTAGTCAGGTCGATACTGTATATACAGATTTTCGTAAAGCTTTTGACTCTGTGGATCACCGTATCCTGAATTTAAAACTATCTGCAATAGGGATCAGTGGTTCGCTCCTTGAGTGGATTGCAAGTTATCTGAAAGGTAGGGTGCAGTTTATCAAGATTCAAGATCAAATTTCTAACCCGGTCAACGTGACCTCTGGTGTTCCTCAGGGATCGCATCTTGGTCCTCTCCTGTTCCTGATTTTCATTAATGATCTTGGTTCGGTATTCCAGCACAGTAGATTCCTCATGTATGCTGATGATCTTAAGATTTTTCGAACTATAAATAGTGCTTCCGACGTAAATCTGCTTCAGGAAGACCTGGCAGGGTTCGAGCGGTGGTGCTCCATCAATGGAATGCGACTGAACACAGGGAAATGTGTATTTTTAAGATCTCATAGGGCTGTCTGTGGCATTCCCTCTAATTACTTGCTGTGTGACACAACTTTGTCTGAGGTAGACGAAGTGTTAGATCTAGGCGTTACATTTACTGCGTGTCTGAATTTCCGTAATCATTATCGCAGGATCACGTGTAAAGCATTGAAAACCCTTGGGTTTATCGCCCGCTTTGGCAAGCACTTTAGGAAGGTCAGGACACTTAAGTTGCTTTATGTTGCACTTGTGAGACCTCAAGTAGAATATGCGTCGGTGATATGGAACCCCAGACATAAACAGTATGTCGGCTCGATTGAACTTGTCCAGCATAAGTTTTTAAGGTTAGCAATGAGGGTCTCAGGCAGTCCTATGCGGTTTGATGATCATGATTATAGTCCTGCCTTGCAAATAATGAGGCTTTCTACGCTTTGTGATCGCCGGAACATCGCGGACTTAATGTTCCTCTACAAGGTCTTCCATGGACATATTAAATGTCTTGATCTCGTATCATTGATTTGTTTTAACGCTCCACAGCGGACGTTGAGATCGAGACCCCTTTTTGCATCAGGTGTCCCAACTTATCAATATTATTCCAATGATCCCATAAATCGCGCCATGTGCATATTGAACCAATGCCCTAAGGACATTGATTTCTTTTCAACATCACTCACAGCGTTTAGGACTCAACTTTTTAGGCGTATTCCATCGACGTAAAACATTCTTTTAGCACTAAGTCAAAGTTATAGTGCAGACTGTTTACTTGTTTACTTGTTTTTGTTTTTGTTTTTGTTTTTGGAGTATAACTGTTACTTAATTGCTAGAGCTTATTTCTTTATTATATATTTATTTTATTTTTATCTTTTCTGTTACTTGTTTTCTATGTATCTATCTTGCTATATTGTAATTTATTTCTGTATTCTAAAGGGTTCCCCCGTTTAATAGTAATAATAATAATTATTCAAACGAAAATTTAAAATCTCCCTGCTGTACCAGTTTGTACTAGGTTTGTACCGCGTTGTACCGTTCGAAGAATTTGTTTAACTCATTTGGTTTCCGAGAAATATCCACATAATCAAAATATCGAGTCGTATTACTGTGAAAAAAAAATTTGCGAAAAAATTAAATTCTCCCTGCTGTACCAGTTTGTACTAGGTTTGTACCGCGTTGTACCGTTCGAAGAATTTGTTTAACTCATTTGGTTTCCTAGAAATATTCAAATAACCAAAGTCGAGGACTGTCGAGTCGTACTACCGAGAAAAAAAATTTGCGAGAAATTAAAATCTCTCTTCTGTACCGGTTTGTACTAGGTTTGTACCGCGTTGTACCGTTCGAAGAAATTGTTTAACTCATTTGGTTTCCTAGAAATAATCAAATAACCAAAGTCGAGGACTGTCGAGGCGTACTACTGAGAAAAAAAATTTACGAAAAATAAAAATCTTTCTGTTCCACTGGTTTGTACTAGGTTTGCACAGCGGTGTACAGTTCGAAGAAATTGTTTAACTCATTTGGTTTCCTAGAAATAATCAAATAACCAAAGTCGAGGACTGTCGAGTCGTACTACCGACGAAAAAAAATTTGCGAAAAATAAAAATCTCTCTGTTGCACTGGTTTGTACTAGGTTTGTACAGCGGTGTACCGTTCGAAGAAATTGTTTAGCTCTTTTGGTTTCCGAGAAATATCCAAATAATCAAAGTGTCGAGTCGTAATATTGAGAAAAAAAATTTGCGAAAAAATTAAATTCTCCCTGCTGTACCAGTTTGTACTAGGTTTGTACCGCGTTGTACCGATCGATGAAATTGTTTAACTCATTTGGTTTCCTAGAAATATTCAAATAACCAAAGTCGAGGAAAGTCGAGTCGTACTACTGACAAAAAATAATTAGGAAAAATTAATATCGCTCTGCTGTACCGGTTTGTACTAGGTTTGTACCGCGTTCTGCCGTTCGAAGAAATTGTTGAAATCTTTTGGTTTCCGGGAAATATCCAAATAACCAAAGTATCGGGTCGTACTATTGAGAAAAAAAATTTGCGGAAAAATTAAATTCTCTCTGCTGTACCAGTTTGTACTAGGTTTGTACCGCGTTGTACCGTTCGAAGAAATTGTTTAACTCATTTGGTTTCCTAGAAATATTCAAATAACCAAAGTCGAATACTGTCGAGTCGTACTATTGAGAAAAAAAATTTACGAGAAATTAAAATCTCTCTGCTGTACCGGTTTGTACTAGGTTTGTACCGCGTTGTACCGTTCGAAAAATTGTTTAACACTTTTGGTTTCCGAGAAATATCCATATAACCAAAGTTGAGGAAAATCGAGTCGTACTACTGAGAAAAAAATTTACGAAAATATAATCTCTCTGCTGTACCGGCTTGTACTAGGATTGTACCGCGTTGTACCGTTCGAAGAAATTCTTTAACTCTTTTGGTTTCCGAGAAATAATCAAATAACCAAAGTCGAGGACTGTCGAGGCGTACTACTGAGAAAAAAAATTTACGAAAAATAAAAATCTTTCTGTTCCACTGGTTTGTACTAGGTTTGTACAGCGGTGTACCGTTCGAAGAAATTGTTTAACTATTTTGGTTTCCGATAAATATCTAAATAATCAAAGTATCGAGACATACTGCTGTGAAAAAAAATTTGCGAAAAATTAAAATCTCCCTGCTGTACCAGGTTGTACTAGGTTTGTACTGCGTTGTACCGTTCGAAGAAATGTTTAACTCTTTTGGTTTCCGAGAAATATCCAAATAATCAAAGTCGAAGAACGTCGAGTCGTACTACTGAGAAAACAAATTTACGAAAATTTAAAATCTCCCTGCTGTACCAGTTTGTACTAGGTTTGTACCGCGTTGTACCGTTCGAAGAATTTGTTTAAATCATTTCGTTTCCGAGAAATATCCACATAATCAAAATATCGAGTCGTACTACTGTGAAAAAAAATTTGCGGAAAAATTAAATTCTCCCTGCTCTACCAGTTTGATCTAGGTTTGTACCGCGTTGTACCGTTCGAAGAATTTGTTTAACTCATTTGGTTTCCTAGAAATATTCAAATAACCAAAGTCGAGGACTGTCGAGTCGTACTACCGAGAAAAAAATTTGCGAGAAATTAAAATCTCTATTCTGTACCGGTTTGTACTAGGTTTGTACCGCGTTGTACCGTTCGAAGAAATTGTTTAACTCATTTGGTTTCCTAGAAATAATCAAATAACCAAAGTCGAGGACTGTCGAGGCGTACTACTGAGAAAAAAAATTTACGAAAAATAAAAATCTTTCTGTTCCACTGGTTTGTACTAGGTTTGCACAGCGGTGTACAGTTCGAAGAAATTGTTTAACTCATTTGGTTTCCTAGAAATAATCAAATAACCAAAGTCGAGGACTGTCGAGGCGTACTACTGAGAAAAAAAATTTACGAAAAATAAAAATCTTTCTGTTCCACTGGTTTGTACTAGGTTTGTACAGCGGTGTACCGTTCGAAGAAATTGTTTAACTATTTTGGTTTCCGATAAATATCTAAATAATCAAAGTATCGAGACATACTGCTGTGAAAAAAAATTTGCGAAAAATTAAAATCTCCCTGCTGTACCAGGTTGTACTAGGTTTGTACTGCGTTGTACCGTTCGAAGAAATGTTTAACTCTTTTGGTTTCCGAGAAATATCCAAATAATCAAAGTCGAAGAACGTCGAGTCGTACTACTGAGAAAACGAATTTACGAAAATTTAAAATCTCCCTGCTGTACCAGTTTGTACTAGGTTTGTACCGCGTTGTACCGTTCGAAGAATTTGTTTAAATCATTTCGTTTCCGAGAAATATCCACATAATCAAAATATCGAGTCGTACTACTGTGAAAAAAAATTTGCGAAAAAATTAAATTCTCCCTGCTCTACCAGTTTGATCTAGGTTTGTACCGCGTTGTACCGTTCGAAGAATTTGTTTAACTCATTTGGTTTCCTAGAAATATTCAAATAACCAAAGTCGAGGACTGTCGAGTCGTACTACCGAGAAAAAAAATTTGCGAGAAATGAAAATCTCTCTGCTGTACCGGTTTGTACTAGGTTTGTACCGCGTTGCACCGTTCGAAGAAATTGTTTACCTGTTTTGGTTTCCGAGAAATATTCAAATAATCAAAGTCGAAGACTGTCGAGTCGTACTATTGAGAAAAAAAATTTACGAGAAATTAAAATCTCTCTGCTGTACCGGCTTGTACTAGGTTTGTATCGCGTTGTGCCGTTCGGAGAAATTGTTTAACTCTTTTGGTTTCCGAGAAATATCCATATAACCAGAGTCGAGGACTGTCGAGTCGTACTACCGAGAAAAAAAATTTGCGAGAAATTAAAATCTCTCTGCTGTACCGATTTGTACTAGGTTTGTACCGCGTTGTACCGTTCGAAGAAATTGTTTAACTCATTTGGTTTCCTAGAAATATTCAAATAACCAAAGTCGAGGACTGTCGAGTCGTACCACCGAGAAAAAAAATTTGCGAAAAATTAAAATCTCCCTGCTGCACCGGTTTGTACTAGGTTTGTACCGCTTTGCAGCGTTCGAAGAAATTGTTTACCTGTTTTGGTTTCCGAGAAATATCCAAATAATCAAAGTCGAAGACTGTCGAGTCGTACTACTGAGAAAAAAAATTTACGAAATATAAAAATCTCTCTGCTGTACCGGTTTGTACTAGGTTTGTACCGCGTTGTGCCGTTCGAAGAATTTGTTGAACTCTTTTGGTTTCCGAGAAATATCCAAATAACCAAAGTATCGAGTCGTACTACTGAGAAAAAAATTTGCGACAAGTTAAAATCTCCCTGCTGTACCAGTTTGTACTAGGTTTGTACTGCGTTGTACCGTTCGAAGAAATTGTTTACCTGTTTTGGTTTCCGAGAAATATCCAAATAATCAAAGTCGAATACTGTCGAGTCGTACTATTGAGAAAAAAAATTTACGAGAAATTAAAATCTCTCTGCTGTACCGGCTTGTACTAGGTTTGTATCGCGTTGTGCCGTTCGGAGAAATTGTTTAACTCTTTTGGTTTCCGAGAAATATCCATATAACCAGAGTCGAGGACTGTCGAGTCGTACTACCGAGAAAAAAAATTTGCGAGAAATTAAAATCTCTCTGCTGTACCGATTTGTACTAGGTTTGTACCGCGTTGTACCGTTCGAAGAAATTGTTTAACTCATTTGGTTTCCTAGAAATAATCAAATAACCAAAGTCGAGGACTGTCGAGTCGTACTACTAGGAAAAAAAAATTTACGAAAAATAAAAATCTTTCTGTTCCACTGGTTTGTACTAGGTTTGTACAGCGGTGTACCGTTCGAAGAAATTGTTTAACTATTTTGGTTTCCGATAAATATCTAAATAATCAAAGTACCGAGACATACTGCTGTGAAAAAAAATTTGCGAAAAATTAAAATCTCCCTGCTGTACCAGGTTGTACTAGGTTTGTACTGCGTTGTACCGTTCGAAGAAATGTTTAACTCATTTGGTTTCCTAGAAATATTCAAATAACCAAAGTCGAGGACTGTCGAGACGTACTACCGAGAAAAAAAATTTACGAAAAATAAAAATCTCTCTGTTGTACTAGTTTGTACTAGGTTTGTACCGCGTTGTACCGTTCGAAGAAATTGTTTAACTCATTTGGTTTCCTAGAAATATTCAAATAACCAAAGTCGAGGAAAGTCGAGTCGTACTACTGAGAAAAAAATTTACGAAAAATAAAAATCTCTCTGTTGTACTAGTTTGTACTAGGTTTGTATCGCGTTGTGCCGTTCGAAGAAATTCTTTAACTCTTTTGGTTTCCGAGAAATAATCAAATAACCAAAGTCGAGGACTGTCGAGGCGTACTACTGAGAAAAAAAATTTACGAAAAATAAAAATCTTTCTGTTCCACTGGTTTGTACTAGGTTTGTACAGCGGTGTACCGTTCGAAGAAATTGTTTAACTATTTTGGTTTCCGATAAATATCTAAATAATCAAAGTATCGAGACATACTGCTGTGAAAAAAAATTTGCGAAAAATTAAAATCTCCCTGCTGTACCAGGTTGTACTAGGTTTGTACTGCGTTGTACCGTTCGAAGAAATGTTTAACTCTTTTGGTTTCCGAGAAATATCCAAATAATCAAAGTCGAAGACTGTCGAGTCGTACTACTGAGAAAACAAATTTACGAAAATTTAAAATCTCCCTGCTGTACCAGTTTGTACTAGGTTTGTACCGCGTTGTACCGTTCGAAGAATTTGTTTAACTCATTTGGTTTCCGAGAAATATCCACATAATCAAAATATCGAGTCGTACCACTGTGAAAAAAAATTTGCGAAAAAATTAAATTCTCCCTGCTGTACCAGTTTGTACTAGGTTTGTATCGCGTTGTGCCGTTCGAAGAAATTGTTTAACTCATTTGGTTTCCTAGAAATATTGAAATAACCAAAGTCGAGGAAAGTCGAGTCGTACTACTGAGAAAAAAAATTTACGAAAAATAAAAATCTCTCTGCTGTACCGGTTTGTACTAGGTTTGTACAGCGGTGTACCGTTCGAAGAAATTGCTTAACTCTTTTGGTTACCGAGAAATATCTAAATATTCAAACTATCGAGACGTACTGCTGTGAAAAAAAATTTGCGAAAAATTAAAATCTGCCTACTGTACCCGTTTGTACTAGGTTTGTACCGCGTTGTGCCGCTCGAAGAAATTGTTTAAATCTTTTGGTTTCCGAGACATATTCAAATAACCAAAGTATCGAGTCGTACTACTGAGAAAAAAAGTTAGAGAAAAATTAGAATCTCTCTGCTGTACCGGTTTGCACTAGGTTTCTACCGCGTTGTGCCGTTCGAAGAAATTGTTTAACTCTTTTGGTTTCCGAGAAATATCCAAATAATCAAAGTCGAAGACTGTCGAGTCGTACTACTGAGAAAACAAATTTACGAAAATTTAAAATCGCTCGGCTGTATCGGTTTATACTAGGTATGTACCGCGTTGTACCGTTCGAAGAAATTGTTTAACTCTTTTGGTTTCCGAGAAATATCCAAATAACCAAAGTATCGAGTCGTACTACTGAGAAAAAAAATTAGAGAAAAATTAGAATCTCTCTGCTGTACCAGTTTGTACTAGGTTTGTACCGCGTTGTACTGTTCGAAGAATTTGTTTAACTCTTTTGGTTTCCGAGAAATATCTAAATAATCAAAGTATCGAGTCGTACTATTCAGAAAAAAAATTTGCGAAAAAAATTAATTCTCCCTGCTGTTCCAGTTTGTACTAGGTTTGTACCGCGTTGTACTGTTCGAAGAATTTGATTAACTCATTTGGTTTCCGAGAAATATCCACATAATCAAAATATCGACTCGTACTACTGTGAAAAAAAATTTGCGAAAAAATTAAATTCTCCCTGCTGTACCAGTTTGTACTAGGTTTGTACTGCGTTGTACCGTTCGAAGAAATGTGTAACTATTTTGGTTTCCGAGAAATATCCAAATAATCAAAGTTGAAGACTGTCGAGTGGTACTACTGAGAAAACAAATTTACAAAAATTCAAAATCGCTCTGCTGTACCGGTTTATACTAGGTAAGTACCGCGTTGTGCCGTTCGAAGAAATTGTTTAACTCTTTTGGTTTCCGAGAAATATCCAAATAATCAATGTATCGAGCCATACCACTGAGAAAAAAATTTGCGACAAATTAAAATCTCCCTGCTGTACCAGTTTGTACTAGGTTTGTACTGCGTTGTACCGTTCGAAGAAATGTGTAACTATTTTGGTTTGCGAGAAATATCCAAATAATCAAAGTCGAAGACTGTCGAGTCGTACTATTGAGAAAACAAATTTACGAAAATTTAAAATCGCTCTGCTGTACCGGTTTATATTAGGTATGTACCGCGTTGTACCGTTCGAAGATTTTTGTTTAACTCTTTTGGTTTCCGAGAAATATCTAAATAATCAAAGTATCGAGTCGTACTATTCAGAAAAAAAATTTGCGAAAAAAATAAATTCTCTCTGCTGTACCAGTTTGTACTAGGTTTGTACCGCGTTGTACTGTTCGTAGAATTTGTTTAACTCATTTGGTTTCCGAGAAATATCCACCTAATCAAAATATCGAGTCGTACTACTGTGAAAAAAAATTTGCGAAAAAATTAAATTCTCCCTGCTGTACCAGTTTGTACTAGGTTTGTACCGCGTTGTACCGTTCGAAGAAATTGTTTAACGCATTTGGTTTCCTAGAAATATTGAAATAACCAAAGTCGAGGAAAGTTAAGCGTACTACTGAGAAAAAAAATTTACGAAAAATAAAAATCTCTCTGCTGTACCGGTTTGTACTAGGTTTCTACAGCGGTGTACCGTTCGAAGAAATGTGTAACTATTTTGGTTTCCGAGAAATATCTAAATAATCAAAGTAACGAAACATACTACTGTGAAAAAAAATTTGCGAAAAATTAAAATCTCCCTACTGTACCAGTTTGTACTAGGTTTGCACCGCGTTGTACCGTTCGAAGAATTTGTTTAACTCATTTGGTTTCCGAGAAATATCCACATAATCAAAATATCGAGTCGAACTACTGAGAAAAAAAATTTGCGGAAAAATTAAATTCTCCCTGCTGTACCAGTTTGTACTAGGTTTCTACAGCGGTGTACCGTTCGAAGAAATGTGTAACTATTTTGGTTTCCGAGAAATATCTAAATAATCAAAGTATCGAGCCATACTACTGAGAAAAAAATTTGCGAAAAATTAAAATCTCCCTACTGTACCAGTTTGTACTAGGTTTGCACCGCGTTGTACCGTTCGATGAATTGTTTAACTCTTTTGGTTTCCGAGAAATATTGAAATAACCAAAGTCGAGGACTGTCGAGTCGTATTACTGAGAAAACAAATTTAAGAAAATTTAAAATCGCTCTGCTGTACCGGTTTATACTAGGTTTGTACAGCGGTGTACCGTTCGAAGAAATTGCTTAACTCTTTTGGTTTCCGAGAAATATCTAAATAATCAAAGTATCGGGACATACTGCTGTGAAAAAAAAAATTGCGAAAAATTAAAATCTCCCTACTGTACCAGTTTGTCCTAGGTTTGCACCGCGTTGTACCGTTCGATGAAATTGTTTAAATCTTTTGGTTTCCGAGAAATATTCAAATAACCAAAGTATCGAGTCGAACTACTGAGAAAAAACATTTGCGGAAAAATTAAAATCTCTCTGCTGTACCAGTTTGTACTAGGTTTGTACCGCGTTGTACCGTTCGAAGAATTTGTTTAACTCATTTGGTTTCCGAGAAATATCCACATAATCAAAATATCGAGTCGAACTACTGAGAAAAAAAATTTGCGGAAAAATTAAATTCTCCCTGCTGTACCAGTTTGTACTAGGTTTGTACCGCGTTGTACCGTTCGAAGAAATTGTTTAACTCATTTGGTTTCCTAGAAATATTGAAATAACCAAAGTCGAGGAAAGTCGAGTCGTACTACTGAGAAAAAAAATTTACGAAAAATAAAAATCTCTCTGCTGTACCGGTTTGTACTAGGTTTGTACAGCGGTGTACCGTTCGAAGAAATTGCTTAACTCTTTTGGTTACCGAGAAATATCTAAATATTCAAACTATCGAGACGTACTGCTGTGAAAAAAAATTTGCGAAAAATTAAAATCTGCCTACTGTACCCGTTTGTACTAGGTTTGTACCGCGTTGTGCCGCTCGAAGAAATTGTTTAAATCTTTTGGTTTCCGAGAAATATTCAAATAACCAAAGTATCGAGTCGTACTACTGAGAAAAAAAATTAGAGAAAAATTAGAATCTCTCTGCTGTACCGGTTTGCACTAGGTTTCTACCGCGTTGTGCCGTTCGAAGAAATTGTTTAACTCTTTTGGTTTCCGAGAAATATCCAAATAATCAAAGTATCGAGCCATACCACTGAGAAAAAAATTTGCGACAAATTAAAATCTCCCTGCTGTACCAGTTTGTACTAGGTTTGTACTGCGTTGTACCGTTCGAAGAAATGTGTAACTATTTTGGTTTGCGAGAAATATCCAAATAATCAAAGTCGAAGACTGTCGAGTCGTACTATTGAGAAAACAAATTTACGAAAATTTAAAATCGCTCTGCTGTACCGGTTTATATTAGGTATGTACCGCGTTGTACCGTTCGAAGATTTTTGTTTAACTCTTTTGGTTTCCGAGAAATATCTAAATAATCAAAGTATCGAGTCGTACTATTCAGAAAAAAAATTTGCGAAAAAAATAAATTCTCTCTGCTGTACCAGTTTGTACTAGGTTTGTACCGCGTTGTACTGTTCGTAGAATTTGTTTAACTCATTTGGTTTCCGAGAAATATCCACCTAATCAAAATATCGAGTCGTACTACTGTGAAAAAAAATTTGCGAAAAAATTAAATTCTCCCTGCTGTACCAGTTTGTACTAGGTTTGTACCGCATTGTACCGTTCGAAGAAATTGTTTAACGCATTTGGTTTCCTAGAAATATTGAAATAACCAAAGTCGAGGAAAGTTAAGCGTACTACTGAGAAAAAAAATTTACGAAAAATAAAAATCTCTCTGCTGTACCGGTTTGTACTAGGTTTGTACAGCGGTGTACCGTTCGAAGAAATGTGTAACTATTTTGGTTTCCGAGAAATATCTAAATAATCAAAGTAACGAAACATACTACTGTGAAAAAAAATTTGCGAAAAATTAAAATCTCCCTACTGTACCAGTTTGTACTAGGTTTGCACCGCGTTGTACCGTTCGATGAATTGTTTAACTCTTTTGGTTTCCGAGAAATATTGAAATAACCAAAGTCGAGGACTGTCGAGTCGTATTACTGAGAAAACAAATTTAAGAAAATTTAAAATCGCTCTGCTGTACCGGTTTATACTAGGTTTGTACAGCGGTGTACCGTTCGAAGAAATTGCTTAACTCTTTTGGTTTCCGAGAAATATCTAAATAATCAAAGTATCGGGACATACTGCTGTGAAAAAAAAAATTGCGAAAAATTAAAATCTCCCTACTGTACCAGTTTGTCCTAGGTTTGCACCGCGTTGTACCGTTCGATGAAATTGTTTAAATCTTTTGGTTTCCGAGAAATATTCAAATAACCAAAGTATCGAGTCGAACTACTGAGAAAAAACATTTGCGGAAAAATTAAAATCTCTCTGCTGTACCAGTTTGTACTAGGTTTGTACCGCGTTGTACCGTTCGAAGAATTTGTTTAACTCATTTGGTTTCCGAGAAATATCCACATAATCAAAATATCGAGTCGAACTACTGAGAAAAAAAATTTGCGGAAAAATTAAGATCTCCCTACTGTACCCGTTTGTTTTAGGTTTGTACTGCGTTGTACCGTTCGAAGAAATGTTTAACTCTTTTGGTATCCGAGAAATATCTAAATAATCAAAGTATCGAGTCGTACTATTCAGAAAAAAAATTTGCGAAAAAAATAAATTCTCCCTGCTGTACCAGTTTGTACTAGGTTTGTACCGCGTTGTACTGTTCGTAGAATTTGTTTAACTCATTTGGTTTCCTAGAAATATTGAAATAACCAAAGTCGAGGAAAGTCGAGTCGTACTACTGAGAAAAAAAATTTACGAAAAATAAAAATCTCTCTGCTGTACCGGTTTGTACTAGGTTTGTACAGCGGTGTACCGTTCGAAGAAATTGCTTAACTCTTTTGGTTACCGAGAAATATCTAAATATTCAAACTATCGAGACGTACTGCTGTGAAAAAAAATTTGCGAAAAATTAAAATCTGCCTACTGTACCCGTTTGTACTAGGTTTGTACCGCGTTGTGCCGTTCGAAGAAATTGTTTAACTCTTTCGGTTTCCGAGAAATATCCAAATAATCAAAGTATCGAGCCATACCACTGAGAAAAAAATTTGCGACAAATTAAAATCTCCCTGCTGTACCAGTTTGTACTAGGTTTGTACTGCGTTGTACCGTTCGAAGAAATGTGTAACTATTTTGGTTTCCGAGAAATATCCAAATAATCAAAGTCGAAGACTGTCGAGTGGTACTACTGAGAAAACAAATTTACGAAAATTTAAAATCGCTCTGCTGTACCGGTTTATACTAGGTAAGTACCGCGTTGTGCCGTTCGAAGAAATTGTTTAACTCTGTTGGTTTCCGAGAAATATCCAAATAATCAAAGTATCGAGCCATACCACTGAGAAAAAAATTTGCGACAAATTAAAATCTCCCTGCTGTACCAGTTTGTACTAGGTTTGTACTGCGTTGTACCGTTCGAAGAAATTGCTTAACTCTTTTGGTTACCGAGAAATATCTAAATATTCAAACTATCGAGACGTACTGCTGTGAAAAAAAATTTGCGAAAAATTAAAATCTGCCTACTGTACCAGTTTGTACTAGGTTTGTACCGCGTTGTACTGTTCGTAGAATTTGTTTAACTCATTTGGTTTCCGAGAAATATCCACCTAATCAAAATATCGAGTCGTACTACTGTGAAAAAAAATTTACGAAAAATTAAAATCTCCCTACTGTACCAGTTTGTACTAGGTTTGCACCGCGTTGTACCGTTCGATGAATTGTTTAACTCTTTTGGTTTCCGAGAAATATTGAAATAACCAAAGTCGAGGACTGTCGAGTCGTATTACTGAGAAAACAAATTTAAGAAAATTTAAAATCGCTCTGCTGTACCGGTTTATACTAGGTTTGTACAGCGGTGTACCGTTCGAAGAAATTGCTTAACTCTTTTGGTTTCCGAGAAATATCTAAATAATCAAAGTATCGGGACATACTGCTGTGAAAAAAAAAATTGCGAAAAATTAAAATCTCCCTACTGTACCAGTTTGTCCTAGGTTTGCACCGCGTTGTACCGTTCGATGAAATTGTTTAAATCTTTTGGTTTCCGAGAAATATTCAAATAACCAAAGTATCGAGTCGAACTACTGAGAAAAAACATTTGCGGAAAAATTAAAATCTCTCTGCTGTACCAGTTTGTACTAGGTTTGTACCGCGTTGTACCGTTCGAAGAATTTGTTTAACTCATTTGGTTTCCGAGAAATATCCACATAATCAAAATATCGAGTCGAACTACTGAGAAAAAAAATTTGCGGAAAAATGAAGATCTCCCTACTGTACCCGTTTGTACCGCGTTGTGCCGTTCGAAGAAATTGTTTAACTCTTTTGGTTTCCGAGAAATATCCAAATAATCAAAGTATCGAGCCATACCACTGAGAAAAAAATTTGCGACAAATTAAAATCTCCCTGCTGTACCAGTTTGTACTAGGTTTGTACTGCGTTGTACCGTTCGAAGAAATGTGTAACTATTTTGGTTTCCGAGAAATATCTAAATAATCAAAGTATCGAGTCGTACTATTCAGAAAAAAAATTTGCGAAAAAAATAAATTCTCCCTGCTGTACCAGTTTGTACTAGGTTTGTACCGCGTTGTACTGTTCGTAGAATTTGTTTAACTCATTTGGTTTCCGAGAAATATCCACATAATCTAAATATCGAGTCGTACTACTGTGAAAAAAAAATTTGCGAAAAAATTAAATTCTCCCTGCTGTACCAGTTTGTACTAGGTTTGTACCGCGTTGTACCGTTCGAAGAAATTGTTTAACGCATTTGGTTTCCTAGAAATATTGAAATAACCAAAGTACCGAGCCATACTACTGAGAAAAAAACTTGCGAAAAATTAAAATCTCCCTGCTGTACCAGTTTATACTGGGTTTGTACCGCGTTGTACCGTTCGAAGAAATTCTTTAACTCTTTTGGTTTCCTAGAAATATTCAAATAACCAAAGTCGAGGAAAGTCGAGTCGTACTACTGAGAAAAAAAATTTACGAAAAATAATAATCTCTCTGCTGTACCGGTTTGTACTAGGTTTGTACAGCGGTGTACCGTTCGAAGAAATTGCTTAACTCTTTTGGTTACCGAGAAATATCTAAATAATCAAAGTATCGAGACGTACTGCTGTGAAAAAAAATTTGCGAAAAATTAAAATCTCCCTACTGGACCCGTTTGTACCGCGTTGTGCCGTTCGAAGAAATTGTTGAACTCTTTTGGTTTCCGAGAAATATCCAAATAATCAAAGTATCGAGTCGAACTACTGAGAAAAAACATTTGCGGAAAAATTAAAATCTCTCTGCTGTACCAGTTTGTACTAGGTTTGTACCGCGTTGTACCGTTCGAAGAATCTGTTTAACTCATTTGGTTTCCGAGAAATATCCACATAATCAAAATATCGAGTCGAACTACTGAGAAAAAAAATTTGCGGAAAAATTAAATTCTCCCTGCTGTACCAGTTTGTACTAGGTTTGTACCGCGTTGTACCATTCGAAGAAATGTTTAACTCTTTTGGTTTCCGAGAAATATCCAAATAATCAAAGTATCGAGCCATACTACTGAGAAAAAAAATTGCGAAAAATTAAAATCTCCCTGCTGTACCAGTTTGTACTAGGTATGTACAGCGTTGTACCGTTCGAAGAAATGTTTAACTCTTTTGGTTTCCGAGAAATATCCAAATAATCAAAGTATCGAGCCATACCACTGATAAAAAAATTTGCGACAAATTAAAATCTCCCTGCTGTATCAGTTTATACTAGATTTATACCGCGTTGTACCGTTCGAAGAAATTGTTTAACTCTTTTGGTTTCCGAGAAATATCCAAATAATCAAAGTATCGAGCCATACCACTGAGAAAAAAAATTACGAAAAATAAAAATCTCTCTGCTGTACCGGTTTGCACTAGGTTTGTATCGCGTTGTACCGTTCGAAGATATTCTTTAACTCTTTTGGTTTCCGAGAAATAATCAAATAACCAAAGTCGAGGACTGTCGAGTCGTACTACTGAGAAAAAAAATTTACGAAAAATAAAAATCTTTCTGTTCCACTGGTTTGTACTAGGGTTGTACAGCGGTGTACCGTTCGAAGAAATTGTTTAACTTTTTTGGTTTCCGAGAAATAATCAAATAACCAAAGTCGAGGACTGTCGAGTCGTACTACTGAGAAAAAAATTTACGACAAATAAAAATCTCTCTGCTGTACCGGTTTGTACTAGGTTTGTACAGCGGTGTACCGTTCGAAGAAATTGCTTAACTCTTTTGGTTTCGGAGAAATATCCAAATAATCAAAGTATCGAGCCATACCACTGAAAAAAATTTGCGACAAATTAAAATCTCCCTGCTGTACCAGTTTGTTCTAGGTTTGTACAGCGTTGTACCGTTCGAAGAAATGTTTAACTCTTTTGGTTTCCGAGAAATATCCAAATAATCAAAGTCGAAGACTGTCGAGTCGTACTACTGAGAAAAAAAAAATTACGAAAAATAAAAATCTCTCTGCTGTACCGGTTTGCACTAGGTTTGTATCGCGTTGTACAGTTCGAAGATATTCTTTAACTCTTTTGGTTTCCGAGAAATAATCAAATAACCAAAGTCGAGGACTGTCGAGTCGTACTACTGAGAAAAAAAATTTACGAAAAATAAAAATCTTTCTGTTCCACTGGTTTGTACTAGGGTTGTACAGCGGTGTACCGTTCGAAGAAATTGTTTAACTATTTTGGTTTCCGATAAATATCTAAATAATCAAAGTATCGAGTCGTACTATTGAGAAAAATAAATTTGCGAAAAAATTAAATTCTCCCTGCTGTACCAGTTTATACTAGGTTTGTACCGCGTTGTACCATTCGAAGAAATTGTTTAACTCTTTTGGTTTCCGAGAAATATCCAAATAATCAAAGTATCGAGCCATACTACTGAGAAAAAAAATTGCGAAAAATTAAAATCTCCCTGCTGTACCACTTTGTACTAGGTATGTACAGCGTTGTACCGTTCGAAGAAATGTTTAACTCTTTTGGTTTCCGAGAAATATCCAAATAATCAAAGTATCGAGCCATACCACTGATAAAAAAATTTGCGACAAATTAAAATCTCCCTGCTGTATCAGTTTATACTAGGTTTGTACCGCGTTGTACCGTTCGAAGAAATTGTTTAACTCTTTTGGTTTCCGAGAAATATTCAAATAATCAAAGTATCGAGCCATACCACTGAGAAAAAAAATTACGAAAAATAAAAATCTCTCTACTGTACCGGTTTGCACTAGGTTTGTATCGCGTTGTACCGTTCGAAGATATTCTTTAACTCTTTTGGTTTCCGAGAAATAATCAAATAACCAAAGTCGAGGACTGTCGAGTCGTACTACTGAGAAAAAAAATTTACGAAAAATAAAAATCTTTCTGTTCCACTGTGTTTGGGATTGGTCGCAGTTATGCGACCAATTTGCATCTGCGCGTTGTAGCGCAGACGCGCGGTAAATTCAAACCGGCGTAGTTGTCACCATGGCAACTGAGTGGTCGCGGAGACGGACGGTTCGGGCCATCTCTTGATTGGCACCTGGACTAATTACTCCCACCTCATTTGCATAGTAACACGCGATGTTACGTGGGCTTCTCGGATTGGCCAGGTGTCCTCGATCTCGAGCCTGTGCCTTGGCTCGTGCCGTCTCTGCGACCACTCTTACTCTTCTCTGTGGAACGTGATCCGATAAACATCGTGCCTTGCAAAGCGCGACACAGAAAGTGCTCCACGTGCCGTGTGAAATATTATCTCGTGGATAATCGGCGCTACGATTATCGAGCGTAACTCTGATAATTCCTTGCTGGGAATTTGCTTACCCGCACTTTCGTGCCTGTTAAATTAAGTTATAATAAGTACTCTTTTATTCTCACGCGACTAATAAACGTGCTTGTTCGGTGTGCCGCCATTAATGTACAAATTGTTTCAACTAATTTACGTCGCGTCTATTAAGACAATTACGATACAGTTCGGAACGTTGGTGCTCCACGTTCTTGCTTAAACATAAAGTTGGTCCTTCGAGCCGGATCTCCGGTGAATTTCTAGTGTCGTTCGTTGTGCCGTTCGTTTTGCCTCGTGGTTCTATCGCTCGTTCCGATACACCATCATGGCCGACGCCCTACCAGAGCAGATCGAGCTGTATCATCGGCTCAAGCGGGTGTACGAAAACCTGAAAAAGAAAGGCGTGTCTAAAATGACGGAAGGTTCGGTACAAGCTAGACTGGATTTATTACAAACGCTCTGGGAGCAATTCTCCAGTCAACACAGTGCGCTAGTACGAAGTCGTAAGGAAGAATTGGCAAGTCATGAATACTTCACGAAGGATTGCTTTGGGCTTGCCGAGGATTCATTTCTTGACCAAAAGGGATCATTACTTGATCTCCTTCGCGAATTAAAGCGGAAGTCGGAGCCCATAACCATTGCGACCCCTCCTTCCGGCGGCGCTCACGTCGCAGAGTCACGATCTCGCGCAACTCTGCCACGCATCCCTCTGCCTACCTTCGATGGCCGATACAGCGAATGGCAAGCCTTCCATGATTCTTTCGTCTCACTGGTCATCAAGGATCCGACTCTGATGGATGTGGACCGTCTACACTACCTGAAGGGCTGTGTAAAGGGCGAGGCGAGCACTGTGATAAAGAATCTCTCTACGACGGCCGACAATTTCCTCCCAGCTTGGGATACCTTAAAAGAGCGTTTTCAGAACAAACGCCTATTAGTGAGGGCACAGCTTAATTTACTAAATGACATACCTGTCGTTAAAAGTGAATCGTCGGTGGAGTTAAAAAGGTTATTCTACGGGACCTGGGACGTGGTCAGTGCACTGGACGCCATGAACCGTCCGGTGACTACCACTGACTGGCTAGTCAACATGACCGTCGACCGGTTGGACGAACAATCTCGTCGAGAATGGGAAGCTTCTCTCGGCTTATGCACGGAGCCTCCTTCCTTGGACGCCCTCCGCGTCTTCATTGAAACCCGTATACATACGGTCGAGGCCCTGGAAACACAACGGAAGCGTGAGCCAGCAACCGATGGTAAACAACCTACTTCTAAGGATAACGTTACCAAAGGTTCATCTGCCAAAGGCACTGTTGTGCATCAAGTCGTCGCGACACCTTCGTCCTTCAAGAGCTGTAGCCTTTGTAAGAACAACCATTACTTACTGTTCTGCCCAAAGTTTAAAAACCAGGATGCTGCGACGAAAAGGTCTACTGTCGAGAAGTTACAATGTTGCCTTAATTGCCTCGGTAAACATCTCATCGACAGTTGCCAGTCTGTCAAACGATGCCAGAAATGCGCTGAGCAACACCATACCTGCCTCCATGACGCGTTCCAGCTGACTCCTGGTGCTGTAGTGCAGCACGTTACGCCGCGTGTGTCCAATACGTCTACAGTGATGCTAGGTCTCGCTCGAGTGCGCGCTTACACCCCCGCGGGCCAGTATACGTCTGTACGTGCCCTAATCGACCCGGGAAGTGAAGTGTCGTTAGTATCGGAGCAGCTTGTAAAACGACTTGGTTTGAAGAGGCAACGCTCACGTGTTTCGTTGCTGTTCGCTGGCGGTGTTCCATCGCAGAGTACACGAGGCGCAGTGCACTTAGACATTACTGCCGACCGAGCTGGTGAAAAAATTCTCGGGTTGTCGGCTTTCGTTTTGCAGGACTTGTCCAGTTACAAACCTCCCGCGGTGCTCAACAGGACTTCCTGGGCTCATCTACAGGGTCTTCACTGGGCCGAACCACGACTCAATAGCCAGGACCCCATCGACCTCTTACTGGGCGCCGATATCTACAACGAAATAATGTTAGAGGGCGTTCGCAAGGGCACCTCAGGCGCCCCCCTAGCTCAGGAGACTACTTTCGGTTGGATACTTACCGGTGGCCTTGGGAAAGACCATGCTCGCGGTACCAAAAGGACACCAACTGTACAATGTTGCTCAATAGACAAAGAGTTACCTGAGTTGTTGAAAGGATTCTGGGAGCAAGAGGAAGTTCCGTCCATACCCACGCTGTCACGCGACGACCAAGAAGCTGAAGATCACTTCCGGTCTACTTACCGACGCACCAGTGAGGGCCGCTTTGTGGTAAGACTTCCATTTAAAACTACTCCTGAGCTGGGGCCGTCGCGTCCCGCCGCCCTTCGTACACTAGATTCGATGCAACAGCGCTTCCGTAAGAATCCTGGCTATCACCAAGTCTATCAAGAATTCCTAAAAGAGTACGAAAATCTTGGTCACATGGTAGGAGCACGGGCTCCCCCGGAGGGTCCACATTTTTACTTACCTCATCACGGGGTTTTGAAGTCAACGAGCTCCACTACAAAACTACGAGTAGTTTTCAATGGCTCGATGACGACTGGCAACGGGAGGTCCCTTAATGACGTGCTTCACACGGGACCCAATTTATTGCCATCCTTAGCCGACTTATTGCTAAAGTGGCGTCGCCATCCCATCGCCGTTGTCGCTGACGTCGAAAAAATGTATCGTCAAATAGTGATACACCCTGACGACCGAGACTTCCAGCGAATACTCTGGCGAAAGGGGAAGGAGTCAAGAGTGAAGGAATATCAGCTATGCACCGTTACTTACGGACTAGCTTGCGCACCCTACTTGGCCCTTCGATGCTTACAGCAGCTGGCTACCGATGAGGCCGAATCGTTTCCCTTAGCTTCTAGGACAATGTCTTCTGAGGTCTACATGGACGACATCCTAACTGGTGCCACTACGGTTGAGGAAGCCCTGACCCTGAAAAAGGAATTGGATCAGCTCGCCACGGCGGGCGGCTTTCAACTGCACAAATGGGCTTCGAATTCGCCCGAGGTGATGAGTGCGTGCCACAATGACGTCGCTGGCTTGATACGTCACTGGGATACGGACACCCAGCATAGCGTATTGGGAATACAGTGGTTTCCCGATACCGATACCTTTCAGATACGACTGCTGGAGGGTAGTTCGACGCCTGGTGCCACCAAACGCAGTGTATTAAGCCAGGCCGCTCAAATTTTTGATCCATTAGGTTGGCTCGCCCCTGTAACCGTATGGACAAAGATATTCATCCAGACACTCTGGAAGGTCACGACGGACTGGGATGAGCCGTTACCAAGGAAGCTGGAGGACGAATGGCACGAATTTCTGACGGCGTTACCAGCACTTCGTCAAATCCAGGTCCCTCGCTGCCTGGGGTTGAAACATACGAGCCAATTGGCGGAGGTGCATGGCTTCTCCGACGCCTCGGAACGAGCTTACGCTGCTGTAGTTTACCTATGGGTTCAAGACGAATCAGGTACCGCCCAAATTCAATTAATTTCGGCGAAGACGAAGGTAGCTCCACTTAAGCAACAATCGCTACCCCGTCTTGAGTTAAGTGGTGCCCACTTACTCACCCGTCTGGTGGCTCATCTTCTATCTACGCTGTCACTTCCAATCAATGGCGTACATTTGTGGACCGACGCCTTAATAGTACTGGGTTGGATCCAGGCTCCATCAAGTCGATGGCAAACCTACGTGGCCAACCGAGTAGCTGACATTCAGCGAACCTTGCCTCAAGCTAATTGGCACCACGTTCAAGGCCTGGACAATCCTGCCGACTGTGCTTCTCGAGGGCTGAGACCGACGGAACTTCCCATGCATTCGCTGTGGTGGACTGGGCCGCTTTGGTTAGCTGCAAAAGAAGAGCGACCCATCACTATCGACAAGCCGATTGACATACCTTGCGAGGAAAGAAGGCAAACCCTTCACATCCAGTCTTCCCCGGATGCTGAGGTGAGCCTGTATCTAAACCAATTTTCTAATTTTCGTCGCATGCTTCGAGTTACAGCCTGGTGTTGTCGCTGGCTCCCGTCTGCTAACGGGCAAAGGTTACCCTACCTTACCGCCAGCGAGTTACGCGATGTCCAGACGAGACTGGTCCGATGTGTGCAAGCCGCGGTATTCACTACTGAAATCGACTCACTTAAGGACCGCCAACCACTGCCTCGACGGAGTCGTTTACTGCGACTCAATCCTTTTCAAGATAAGGACGGCATTCTACGGGTTGGCGGGCGGCTACACTACGCTCATACCAGCTATAACCATCGCTATCCCATGATACTTCCGGACGACTCACCACTGGCTGTATTGTGGATTGCCGAGGCACATCGACGCTGTTTACATGGAGGGGTACAACTCACCCTGTCGACTCTTCGCCAACAATGCTGGGTTCTGCGAGGCCGGCAGCTGGTGAAGTCCTGTCTCCATCGGTGTCTCACTTGCATACGATGGCGAGGCAAGACAGCGGACCAGCTAATGGGGGTGCTACCATCTCCCAGAGTAACTCCTAGTCGTCCTTTCCTGCGTGTGGGCGTGGATTATGCAGGGCCTATTTTAATACGATCCAGCCGAGGGCGCGGCCAGCAAGCTCGTAAAGGATATATCGCTCTGTTTGTCTGTTTAGCCACCAAAGCCGTGCATCTGGAGGTGGTGTCGGACGGGACCACGGAGGCCTTCTTGGCCGCACTGAAGCGACTGACCTCTCGCCGTGGCCTCTGCTCCCAGATATACAGCGACTGCGGTACGGCTTTTGTGGGCGCCGACCAGGAACTCCGAGTCCTTCTTCGAGCTGTCACCGCTGGAAACAGGCAACTTTTGGATCGACTGGCTTCTGAAGGAATCGAATGGAAGTTCAACCCACCTTCCGCTCCGCACTTCGGCGGTATCTGGGAGGCCGCGGTGAAGTCCGTGAAGCACCACCTCCGGAGAGTACTTGGCGAGCACCGATTGACGTACGAGGAGCTGGCCACGCTCCTCGCTGAGATCGAGGCCTGTTTGAATTCCAGGCCACTAATTCCTCTCTCGGATGATCCCGACGACCTCGAGGCCTTGACGCCTGGCCATTTCTTAATCGGTAACGCGATCACCGCGATACCCGAACCTAACCTCGAAGAGCTCCCTGACAGCCGTCTATCACGATGGCAGCTCGTTCAGAAAATGCAGCAGCATTTCTGGCGTCTATGGGTCAGAGACTATTTGAACACGCTGCAGACTCGTGGGAAATGGAATCGCGTTCAACCGGCAATTAGAGAGGGTGATTTGTGCTTACTCAAAAATGAAATTCAGCCGCCATCGCGCTGGCCTCTTGTTAGAGTTATCAAAACTCATCCTGGTCCCGATGGCCTTATTCGCGTCCTTACCATTAAGACGCCTACTTCGATACTCAAACGGCCGCTGAGTAAGCTTATCCTCTTGCCGTTTACTGCTCCCTCTGAGACGGATGCTCAGAACTCGACAGATAGTCCTTAAGTATGAAGCCGATCGTCCCAATCTCAGTACGTCAGTTAACTCCGCGTCTAGGGGTTGATCTGTTGCGTCATTCCTTTATTATTGTCCTTATTCTTATTATATTTGATTGTTAGTATAACTTTTACTTACTTTATTAATTACTTCTTCTTCTATTAATCACGCGTGCACTGTAACCGGCAGACTGTTCAACGAGCCTATTTCGTCAGACGATGACGAGACGGGCGGGAATGTTTGGGATTGGTCGCAGTTATGCGACCAATTTGCATCTGCGCGTTGTAGCGCAGACGCGCGGTAAATTCAAACCGGCGTAGTTGTCACCATGGCAACTGAGTGGTCGCGGAGACGGACGGTTCGGGCCATCTCTTGATTGGCACCTGGACTAATTACTCCCACCTCATTTGCATAGTAACACGCGATGTTACGTGGGCTTCTCGGATTGGCCAGGTGTCCTCGATCTCGAGCCTGTGCCTTGGCTCGTGCCGTCTCTGCGACCACTCTTACTCTTCTCTGTGGAACGTGATCCGATAAACATCGTGCCTTGCAAAGCGCGACACAGAAAGTGCTCCACGTGCCGTGTGAAATATTATCTCGTGGATAATCGGCGCTACGATTATCGAGCGTAACTCTGATAATTCCTTGCTGGGAATTTGCTTACCCGCACTTTCGTGCCTGTTAAATTAAGTTATAATAAGTACTCTTTTATTCTCACGCGACTAATAAACGTGCTTGTTCGGTGTGCCGCCATTAATGTACAAATTGTTTCAACTAATTTACGTCGCGTCTATTAAGACAATTACGATACAGTTCGGAACGTTGGTGCTCCACGTTCTTGCTTAAACACACTGGTTTGTACTAGGGTTGTACAGCGGTGTACCGTTCGAAGAAATTGTTTAACTTTTTTGGTTTCCGAGAAATAATCAAATAACCAAAGTCGAGGACTGTCGAGTCGTACTACTGAGAAAAAAATTTACGAAAAATAAAAATCTCTCTGCTGTACCGGTTTGTACTAGGTTTGTACAGCGGTGTACCGTTCGAAGAAATTGCTTAAGTCTTTTGGTTTCGGAGAAATATCCAAATAATCAAAGTATCGAGCCATACCACTGAGAAAAAAATTTGCGACAAATTAAAATCTCCCTGCTGTACCAGTTTGTACTAGGTTTGTACAGCGTTGTACCGTTCGAAGAAATGTTTAACTCGTTTGGTTTCCGAGAAATAATCAAATAACCAAAGTCGAGGACTGTCGAGTCGTACTACTGAGAAAAAAAATTTACGAAAAATAAAAATCTTTCTGTTCCACTGGTTTGTACTAGGGTTGTACAGCGGTGTACCATTCGAAGAAATTGTTTAACTTTTTTGGTTTCCGAGAAATATCCAAATAATCAAAGTATCGAGCCATACTACTGAGAAAAAAATTTGCGAAAAATTAAAATCTCCCTGCTGTACCAGTTTATACTAGGTTTGTACCGCGTTGTACCGTTCGAAGAAATTCTTTAACTCTTTTGGTTTCCGAGAAATATCCAAATAACCAAAGTATCGAGTCGTACTATAGAGAAAAATAAATTTGCGAAAAAATTAAATTCTCCCTGCTGTACCAGTTTGTACTAGGTTTGTATCGCGTTGTACCGTTCGAAGATATTCTTTAACTCTTTTGGTTTCCGAGAAATAATCAAATAACCAAAGTCGAGGACTGTCGAGTCGTACTACTGAGAAAAAAAATTGCGAAAAATTAAAATCTCCCTGCTGTACCAGTTTATACTAGGTTTGTACCGCGTTGTGCCGTTCGAAGAAATTGTTTAACTCTTTTGGTTTCGGAGAAATATCCAAATAATCAAAGTATCGAGTCGTACTATTGAGAAAAAAAATTTGCGGAAAAATTAAATTCTCTCTGCTGTACCAGTTTGTACTAGGTATGTACCGCGTTGTACCGTTCGAAGAAATTGTTTAACTCTTTTGGTTTCCGAGAAATATCCATATAACCAAAGTTGAGGAATGTCGAGTCGTACTACTGAGAAAAAAAATTGCGAAAAATTAAAATCTCCCTGCTGTACCAGTTTGTACTAGGTTTGTACCGCGTTGTACCGTTCGAAGAAATTGTTTAACTCATTTGGTTTCCTAGAAATATTGAAATAACCAAAGTCGAGGAAAGTCGAGTCGTACTACTGAGAAAAAAATTTACGAAAAATAAAAATCTCTCTGCTGTACCGGTTTGTACTAGGTTTGTACAGCGGTGTACCGTTCGAAGAAATGTTTAACTCTTTTGGTTTCCGAGAAATATCCAAATAATCAAAGTCGAAGACTGTCGAGTCGTACTACTGAGAAAAAAAAATTGCGAAAAATAAAAATCTCTCTGCTGTACCGGTTTGCACTAGGTTTGTATCGCGTTGTACCGTTCGAAGATATTCTTTAACTCTTTTGGTTTCCGAGAAATAATCAAATAACCAAAGCCGAGGACTGTCGAGTCGTACTACTGAGAAAAAAAATTTACGAAAAATAAAAATCTTTCTGTTCCACTGGTTTGTACTAGGGTTGTACAGCGGTGTACCGTTCGAAGAAATTGTTTAACTATTTTGGTTTCCGATAAATATCTAAATAATCAAAGTATCGAGTCGTACTATTGAGAAAAATAAATTTGCGAAAAAATTAAATTCTCCCTGCTGTACCAGTTTGTACTAGGTTTGTACCGCATTGTACCGTTCGAAGAATTTGTTTAACTCATTTGGTATCCGAGAAATATCCACATAATCAAAATATCGAGTCGTACTACTGTGAAAAAAAATTTGCGAAAAAATTAAATTCTCCCTGCTGTACCAGTTTATACTAGGTTTGTACCGCGTTGTACCGTTCGAAGAAATTGTTTAACTCTTTTGGTTTCCGAGAAATATCCAAATAATCAAAGTATCGAGCCATACTACTGAGAAAAAAATTTGCGAAAAATTAAAATCTCCCTGCTGTACCAGTTTATACTAGGTTTGTACCGCGTTGTACCGTTCGGAGAAATTCTTTAACTCTTTTGGTTTCCGAAAAATATCCAAATAATCAAAGTCGAGGACTGTCGAGTCGTATTACTGAGAAAAAACGTTTGCGGAATAATTAAAATCTCTCTGCTGTACCCGTTTGTACTGGGTTTGTACCGCGTTGTGCCGTTTTGAAGAAATTGTTTGACTCTTTTGGTTTCCGAGAAATATCCAAATAACCAAAGTATCGAGCCATACTACTGAGAAAAAAATTTGCGAAAAAATAAAATCTTCCTGCTGTACCAGTTTGTACTAGGTTTGTATCGCGTTGTGCCGTTCGAAGAAATTGTTTAACTCTTTTGGTTTCCGAGAAATATCCAAATAATCAAAGTCGAAGACTGTCGAGTCGTACTACTGAGAAAAAAAAATTACGAAAAATAAAAATCTCTCTGCTGTACCGGTTTGCACTAGGTTTGTATCGCGTTGTACCGTTCGAAGATATTCTTTAACTCTTTTGGTTTCCGAGAAATAATCAAATAACCAAAGTCGAGGACTGTCGAGTCGTACTACTGAGAAAAAAAATTTACGAAAAATAAAAATCTTTCTGTTCCACTGGTTTTGTACTAGGGTTGTACAGCGGTGTTCCGTTCGAAGAAATTGTTTAACTATTTTGGTTTCCGATAAATATCTAAATAATCAAAGTATCGAGTCGTACTATTGAGAAAAATAAATTTGCGAAAAAATTAAATTCTCCCTGCTGTACCAGTTTATACTAGGTTTGTACCGCGTTGTACCATTCGAAGAAATTGTTTAACTCTTTTGGTTTCCGAGAAATATCCAAATAATCAAAGTATCGAGCCATACTACTGAGAAAAAAAATTGCGAAAAATTAAAATCTCCCTGCTGTACCAGTTTGTACTAGGTATGTACAGCGTTGTACCGTTCGAAGAAATGTTTAACTCTTTTGGTTTCCGAGAAATATCCAAATAATCAAAGTATCGAGCCATACCACTGATAAAAAAATTTGCGACAAATTAAAATCTCCCTGCTGTATCAGTTTATACTAGGTTTGTACCGCGTTGTACCGTTCGAAGAAATTCTTTAACTCTTTTGGTTTCCGAGAAATATCCAAATAATCAAAGTCGAGGACTGTCGAGTCGTACTACTGAGAAAAAACGTTTGCGGAAAAATTAAAATCTCTCTGCTGTACCCGTTTGTACTGGGTTTGCACCGCGTTGTGCCGTTTTGAAGAAATTGTTTGACTCTTTTGGTTTCCGAGAAATATCCAAATAACCAAAGTATCGAGCCATACTACTGAGAAAAAAAATTGCGAAAAATTAAAATCTCCCTGCTGTACCAGTTTGTACTAGGTTTGTATCGCGTTGTGCCGTTCGAAGAAATTGTTTAACTCTTTTGGTTTCCGAGAAATATCCAAATAATCAAAGTCGAAGACTGTCGAGTCGTACTACTGAGAAAAAAAAATTACGAAAAATAAAAATCTCTCTGCTGTACCGGTTTGCACTAGGTTTGTATCGCGTTGTACCGTTCGAAGAAATTGTTTAACTTTTTTGGTTTCCGAGAAATATCCAAATAATCAAAGTATCGAGTCGTACTATTGAGAAAAAAAAATTTGCAAAAAAATTAAATTCTCCCTGCTGTACCGGTTTATACTAGGTATGTACCGCGTTGTACCGTTCGAAGAAATTGTTTAACTTTTTTGGTTTCCGAGAAATATCCAAATAATAAAAGTATCGAGCCATACTACTGAGAAAAAAATTTGCGAAAAATTAAAATCTCCCTGCTGTACCAGTTTGTACTAGGTTTGTATCGCGTTGTGCCGTTCGAAGAAATTGTTTAACTCTTTTGGTTTCCGAGAAATATCCAAATAATCAAAGTATCGATTCGTACTATTGAGAAAAAAAAATTTGCAAAAAAATTAAATTCTCCCTGCTGTACCGGTTTATACTAGGTATGTACCGCGTTGTACCGTTCGAAGAAATTGTTTAACTTTTTTGGTTTCCGAGAAATATCCAAATAATAAAAGTATCGAGCCATACTACTGAGAAAAAAATTTGCGAAAAATTAAAATCTCCCTGCTGTACCAGTTTGTACTATGTTTGTATCGCGTTGTGCCGTTCGAAGAAATTGTTTAACTCTTTTGGTTTCCGAGAAATATCCAAATAATCAAAGTATCGAGTCGTACTATTGAAAAAAAAAATTTGCAAAAAAATTAAATTCTCCCTGCTGTACCAGTTTGTACTAGGTTTGTACCGCGTTGTACCGTTCGAAGAATTTGTTTAACTCATTTGGTATCCGAGAAATATCCACATAATCAAAATATCGAGTCGTACTACTGTGAAAAAAAATTTGCGAAAAAATTAAATTCTCCCTGCAGTACCAGTTTGTACTAGGTTTGTACCGCGTTGTACCATTCGAAGAAATTGTTTAACTATTTTGGTTTCCGATAAATATCTAAATAATCAAAGTATCGAGTCGTACTATTGAGAAAAATAAATTTGCGAAAAAATTAAATTCTCCCTGCTGTACCAGTTTATACTAGGTTTGTACCGCGTTGTACCATTCGAAGAAATGTTTAACTCTTTTGGTTTCCGAGAAATATCCAAATAATCAAAGTATCGAGCCATACTACTGAGAAAAAAAATTGCGAAAAATTAAAATCTCCCTGCTGTACCAGTTTGTACTAGGTATGTACAGCGTTGTACCGTTCGAAGAAATGTTTAACTCTTTTGGTTTCCGAGAAATATCCAAATAATCAAAGTATCGAGCCATACTACTGAGAAAAAAATTTGCGAAAAATTAAAATCTCCCTGCTGTACCAGTTTATACTAGGTTTGTACCGCGTTGTACCGTTCGAAGAAATGTTTAACTCTTTTGGTTTCCGAGAAATATCCAAATAATCAAAGTCGAAGACTGTCGAGTCGTACTACTGAGAAAAAAAAAATTACGAAAAATAAAAATCTCTCTGCTGTACCGGTTTGCACTAGGTTTGTATCGCGTTGTACAGTTCGAAGATATTCTTTAACTCTTTTGGTTTCCGAGAAATAATCAAATAACCAAAGTCGAGGACTGTCGAGTCGTACTACTGAGAAAAAAATTTACGAAAAATAAAAATCTCTCTGCTGTACCGGTTTGTACTAGGTTTGTACAGCGGTGTACCGTTCGAAGAAATTGCTTAACTCTTTTGGTTTCGGAGAAATATCCAAATAATCAAAGTATCGAGCCATACCACTGATAAAAAAATTTGCGACAAATTAAAATCTCCCTGCTGTATCAGTTTATACTAGGTTTGTACCGCGTTGTACCGTTCGAAGAAATTGTTTAACTCTTTTGGTTTCGGAGAAATATCCAAATAATCAAAGTATCGAGCCATACCACTGAGAAAAAAAATTACGAAAAATAAAAATATCTCTGCTGTACCGGTTTGCACTAGGTTTGTATCGCGTTGTACCGTTCGAAGATATTCTTTAACTCTTTTGGTTTCCGAGAAATAATCAAATAACCAAAGTCGAGGACTGTCGAGTCGTACTACTGAGAAAAAAATTTACGAAAAATAAAAATCTCTCTGCTGTACCGGTTTGTACTAGGTTTGTACAGCGGTGTACCGTTCGAAGAAATTGCTTAACTCTTTTGGTTTCGGAGAAATATCCAAATAATCAAAGTATCGAGCCATACCACTGAGAAAAAAATTTGCGACAAATTAAAATCTCCCTGCTGTACCAGTTTGTACTAGGTTTGTACAGCGTTGTACCGTTCGAAGAAATGTTTAACTCGTTTGGTTTCCGAGAAATAATCAAATAACCAAAGTCGAGGACTGTCGAGTCGTACTACTGAGAAAAAAAATTTACGAAAAATAAAAATCTTTCTGTTCCACTGGTTTGTACTAGGGTTGTACAGCGGTGTACCGTTCGAAGAAATTGTTTAACTTTTTTGGTTTCCGAGAAATATCCAAATAATCAAAGTATCGAGCCATACTACTGAGAAAAAAATTTGCGAAAAATTAAAATCTCCCTGCTGTACCAGTTTATACTAGGTTTGTACCGCGTTGTACCGTTCGAAGAAATTCTTTAACTCTTTTGGTTTCCGAGAAATATCCAAATAACCAAAGTATCGAGTCGTACTATAGAGAAAAATAAATTTGCGAAAAAATTAAATTCTCCCTGCTGTACCAGTTTGTACTAGGTTTGTATCGCGTTGTACCGTTCGAAGATATTCTTTAACTCTTTTGGTTTCCGAGAAATAATCAAATAACCAAAGTCGAGGACTGTCGAGTCGTACTACTGAGAAAAAAAATTGCGAAAAATTAAAATCTCCCTGCTGTACCAGTTTATACTAGGTTTGTACCGCGTTGTACCGTTCGAAGAAATTGTTTAACTCTTTTGGTTTCCTAGAAATATTGAAATAACCAAAGTCGAGGAAAGTCGAGTCGTACTACTGAGAAAAAAATTTACGAAAAATAAAAATCTCTCTGCTGTACCGGTTTGCACTAGGTTTCTACCGCGTTGTGCCGTTCGAAGAAATTGTTTAACTCTTTTGGTTTCGGAGAAATATCCAAATAATCAAAGTATCGAGTCGTACTATTGAGAAAAAAAATTTGCGGAAAAATTAAATTCTCTCTGCTGTACCAGTTTGTACTAGGTATGTACCGCGTTGTACCGTTCGAAGAAATTGTTTAACTCTTTTGGTTTCCGAGAAATATCCATATAACCAAAGTTGAGGAATGTCGAGTCGTACTACTGAGAAAAAAAATTGCGAAAAATTAAAATCTCCCTGCTGTACCAGTTTGTACTAGGTTTGTATCGCGTTGTGCCGTTCGAAGAAATTGTTTAACTCTTTTGGTTTCCGAGAAATATCCAAATAATCAAAGTATCGAGTCGTACAATTGAGAAAAAAAAATTTGCAAAAAAATTAAATTCTCCCTGCTGTACCAGTTTGTACTAGGTTTGTACCGCGTTGTACCGTTCGAAGAAATTGTTTAACTCATTTGGTTTCCTAGAAATATTGAAATAACCAAAGTCGAGGAAAGTCGAGTCGTACTACTGAGAAAAAAATTTACGAAAAATAAAAATCTCTCTGCTGTACCGGTTTGTACTAGGTTTGTACAGCGGTGTACCGTTCGAAGAAATGTTTAACTCTTTTGGTTTCCGAGAAATATCCAAATAATCAAAGTCGAAGACTGTCGAGTCGTACTACTGAGAAAAAAAAATTGCGAAAAATAAAAATCTCTCTGCTGTACCGGTTTGCACTAGGTTTGTATCGCGTTGTACCGTTCGAAGATATTCTTTAACTCTTTTGGTTTCCGAGAAATAATCAAATAACCAAAGTCGAGGACTGTCGAGTCGTACTACTGAGAAAAAAAATTTACGAAAAATAAAAATCTTTCTGTTCCACTGGTTTGTACTAGGGTTGTACAGCGGTGTACCGTTCGAAGAAATTGTTTAACTATTTTGGTTTCCGATAAATATCTAATTAATCAAAGTATCGAGTCGTACTATTGAGAAAAATAAATTTGCGAAAAAATTAAATTCTCCCTGCTGTACCAGTTTGTACTAGGTTTGTACCGCATTGTACCGTTCGAAGAATTTGTTTAACTCATTTGGTATCCGAGAAATATCCACATAATCAAAATATCGAGTCGTACTACTGTGAAAAAAATTTGCGAAAAAATTAAATTCTCCCTGCTGTACCAGTTTATACTAGGTTTGTACCGCGTTGTACCGTTCGAAGAAATTGTTTAACTCTTTTGGTTTCCGAGAAATATCCAAATAATCAAAGTATCGAGCCATACTACTGAGAAAAAAATTTGCGAAAAATTAAAATCTCCCTGCTGTACCAGTTTATACTAGGTTTGTACCGCGTTGTACCGTTCGAAGAAATTCTTTAACTCTTTTGGATTCCGAGAAATATCCAAATAATCAAAGTATCGAGCCATACTACTGAGAAAAAAATTTGCGAAAAATTAAAATCTCCCAGCTGTACCAGTTTATACTAGGTTTGTACCGCGTTGTACCGTTCGAAGAAATTCTTTAACTCTTTTGGTTTCCGAGAAATATCCAAATAATCAAAGTCGAGGACTGTCGAGTCGTACTACTGAGAAAAAACGTTTGCGGAAAAATTAAAATCTCTCTGCTGTACCCGTTTGTACTGGGTTTGTACCGCGTTGTGCCGTTTTGAAGAAATTGTTTGACTCTTTTGGTTTCCGAGAAATATCCAAATAACCAAAGTATCGAGCCATACTACTGAGAAAAAAATTTGCGAAAAATTAAAATCTCCCTGCTGTACCAGTTTGTACTAGGTTTGTACCGCGTTGTACCGTTCGAAGAAATTGTTTAACTCATTTGGTTTCCTAGAAATATTGAAATAACCAAAGTCGAGGAAAGTCGAGTCGTACTACTGAGAAAAAAATTTACGAAAAATAAAAATCTCTCTGCTGTACCGGTTTGTACTAGGTTTGTACAGCGGTGTACCGTTCGAAGAAATTGTTTAACTCTTTTGGTTTCCGAGAAATATCCAAATAATCAAAGTATCGAGCCATACTACTGAGAAAAAAAATTGCGAAAAATAAAAATCTCCCTGCTGTACCAGTTTGTACTAGGTTTGTACCGCGTTGTACCGTTCGAAGAAATTGTTTAACTCATTTGGTTTCCTAGAAATATTGAAAGAACCAAAGTCGAGGAAAGTCGAGTCGTACTACTGAGAAAAAAAATTGCGAAAAATTAAAATCTCCCTGCTGTACCAGTTTATACTAGGTTTGTACCGCGTTGTACCATTCGAAGAAATTGTTTAACTCTTTTGGTTTCCGAGAAATATCCAAATAATCAAAGCATCGAGCCATACTACTGAGAAAAAAAATTGCGAAAAATTAAAATCTCCCTGCTGTACCAGTTTGTACTAGGTATGTACAGCGTTGTACCGTTCGAAGAAATGTTTAACTCTTTTGGTTTCCGAGAAATATCCAAATAATCAAAGTATGAGAGCCATACCACTGAGAAAAAAATTTGCGACAAATTAAAATCTCCCTGCTGTACCAGTTTATACTAGGTTTGTACCGCGTTGTACCGTTCGAAGAAATTCTTTAACTCTTTTGGTTTCCTAGAAATATTCAAATAACCAAAGTCGAGGAAAGTCGAGTCGCACTACTGAGAAAAAAAATTTCCGAAAAATAATAATCTCTCTGCTGTACCAGTTTGTACTAGGTTTGTACAGCGGTGTACCGTTCGAAGAAATTGCTTAACTGTTTTGGTTTCCGAGAAATATCCAAATAATCAAAGTATCGAGCTATACCACTGAGAAAAAAATTTGCGACAAATTAAAATCTCCCTGCTGTACCAGTTTATACTAGGTTTGTACCGCGTTGTACCGTTCGAAGAAATGTTTAACTATTTTGGTTTCCGAGAAATATCCAAATAATCAAAGTCGAAGACTGTCGAGTCGTAATACTGAGAAAACAAATTTACGAAAATTTAAAATCGCTCTGCTGTACCGGTTTATACTAGGTATGTACCGCGTTGTACCGTTCGAAGAAATTGTTTAACTCTTTGGTTTCCGAGAAATATCCAAATAATCAAAGTATCGAGTCGTACTATTGAGAAAAAAAAATTTGCAAAAAAATTAAATTCTCCCTGCTGTACCAGTTTGTACTAGGTTTGTACCGCGTTGTACCGTTCGAAGAAATTGTTTCACTCATTTGGTTTCCTAGAAATATTGAAATAACCAAAGTCGAGGAAAGTCGAGTCGTACTACTGAGAAAAAAATTTACGAAAAATAAAAATCTCTCTGCTGTACCGGTTTGTACTAGGTTTGTACAGCGGTGTACCGTTCGAAGAAATTGTTTAACTCTTTTGGTTTCCGAGAAATATCCAAATAATCAAAGTATCGAGCCATACTACTGAGAAAAAAAATTGCGAAAAATTAAAATCTCCCTGCTGTACCAGTTTGTACTAGGTTTGTACCGCGTTGTACCGTTCGAAGAATTTGTTTAACTCATTTGGTATCCGAGAAATATCCACATAATCAAAATATCGAGTCGTACTACTGTGAAAAAAAATTTGCGAAAAAATTAAATTCTCCCTGCAGTACCAGTTTGTACTAGGTTTGTACCGCGTTGTACCATTCGAAGAAATTGTTTAACTATTTTGGTTTCCGATAAATATCTAAATAATCAAAGTATCGAGTCGTACTATTGAGAAAAATAAATTTGCGAAAAAATTAAATTCTCCCTGCTGTACCAGTTTATACTAGGTTTGTACCGCGTTGTACCATTCGAAGAAATGTTTAACTCTTTTGGTTTCCGAGAAATATCCAAATAATCAAAGTATCGAGCCATACTACTGAGAAAAAAAATTGCGAAAAATTAAAATCTCCCTGCTGTACCAGTTTGTACTAGGTATGTACAGCGTTGTACCGTTCGAAGAAATGTTTAACTCTTTTGGTTTCCGAGAAATATCCAAATAATCAAAGTATCGAGCCATACTACTGAGAAAAAAATTTGCGAAAAATTAAAATCTCCCTGCTGTACCAGTTTATACTAGGTTTGTACCGCGTTGTACCGTTCGAAGAAATGTTTAACTCTTTTGGTTTCCGAGAAATATCCAAATAATCAAAGTCGAAGACTGTCGAGTCGTACTACTGAGAAAAAAAAAAATTACGAAAAATAAAAATCTCTCTGCTGTACCGGTTTGCACTAGGTTTGTATCGCGTTGTACAGTTCGAAGATATTCTTTAACTCTTTTGGTTTCCGAGAAATAATCAAATAACCAAAGTCGAGGACTGTCGAGTCGTACTACTGAGAAAAAAATTTACGAAAAATAAAAATCTCTCTGCTGTACCGGTTTGTACTAGGTTTGTACAGCGGTGTACCGTTCGAAGAAATTGCTTAACTCTTTTGGTTTCGGAGAAATATCCAAATAATCAAAGTATCGAGCCATACCACTGATAAAAAAATTTGCGACAAATTAAAATCTCCCTGCTGTATCAGTTTATACTAGGTTTGTACCGCGTTGTACCGTTCGAAGAAATTGTTTAACTCTTTTGGTTTCGGAGAAATATCCAAATAATCAAAGTATCGAGCCATACCACTGAGAAAAAAAATTACGAAAAATAAAAATCTCTCTGCTGTACCGGTTTGCACTAGGTTTGTATCGCGTTGTACCGTTCGAAGATATTCTTTAACTCTTTTGGTTTCCGAGAAATAATCAAATAACCAAAGTCGAGGACTGTCGAGTCGTACTACTGAGAAAAAAATTTACGAAAAATAAAAATCTCTCTGCTGTACCGGTTTGTACTAGGTTTGTACAGCGGTGTACCGTTCGAAGAAATTGCTTAACTCTTTTGGTTTCGGAGAAATATCCAAATAATCAAAGTATCGAGCCATACCACTGAGAAAAAAATTTGCGACAAATTAAAATCTCCCTGCTGTACCAGTTTGTACTAGGTTTGTACAGCGTTGTACCGTTCGAAGAAATGTTTAACTCGTTTGGTTTCCGAGAAATAATCAAATAACCAAAGTCGAGGACTGTCGAGTCGTACTACTGAGAAAAAAAATTTACGAAAAATAAAAATCTTTCTGTTCCACTGGTTTGTACTAGGGTTGTACAGCGGTGTACCGTTCGAAGAAATTGTTTAACTTTTTTGGTTTCCGAGAAATATCCAAATAATCAAAGTATCGAGCCATACTACTGAGAAAAAAATTTGCGAAAAATTAAAATCTCCCTGCTGTACCAGTTTATACTAGGTTTGTACCGCGTTGTACCGTTCGAAGAAATTCTTTAACTCTTTTGGTTTCCGAGAAATATCCAAATAACCAAAGTATCGAGTCGTACTATAGAGAAAAATAAATTTGCGAAAAAATTAAATTCTCCCTGCTGTACCAGTTTGTACTAGGTTTGTATCGCGTTGTACCGTTCGAAGATATTCTTTAACTCTTTTGGTTTCCGAGAAATAATCAAATAACCAAAGTCGAGGACTGTCGAGTCGTACTACTGAGAAAAAAAATTGCGAAAAATTAAAATCTCCCTGCTGTACCAGTTTATACTAGGTTTGTACCGCGTTGTACCGTTCGAAGAAATTGTTTAACTCTTTTGGTTTCCTAGAAATATTGAAATAACCAAAGTCGAGGAAAGTCGAGTCGTACTACTGAGAAAAAAATTTACGAAAAATAAAAATCTCTCTGCTGTACCGGTTTGCACTAGGTTTCTACCGCGTTGTGCCGTTCGAAGAAATTGTTTAACTCTTTTGGTTTCGGAGAAATATCCAAATAATCAAAGTATCGAGTCGTACTATTGAGAAAAAAAATTTGCGGAAAAATTAAATTCTCTCTGCTGTACCAGTTTGTACTAGGTATGTACCGCGTTGTACCGTTCGAAGAAATTGTTTAACTCTTTTGGTTTCCGAGAAATATCCATATAACCAAAGTTGAGGAATGTCGAGTCGTACTACTGAGAAAAAAAATTGCGAAAAATTAAAATCTCCCTGCTGTACCAGTTTGTACTAGGTTTGTATCGCGTTGTGCCGTTCGAAGAAATTGTTTAACTCTTTTGGTTTCCGAGAAATATCCAAATAATCAAAGTATCGAGTCGTACAATTGAGAAAAAAAAATTTGCAAAAAAATTAAATTCTCCCTGCTGTACCAGTTTGTACTAGGTTTGTACCGCGTTGTACCGTTCGAAGAAATTGTTTAACTCATTTGGTTTCCTAGAAATATTGAAATAACCAAAGTCGAGGAAAGTCGAGTCGTACTACTGAGAAAAAAATTTACGAAAAATAAAAATCTCTCTGCTGTACCGGTTTGTACTAGGTTTGTACAGCGGTGTACCGTTCGAAGAAATGTTTAACTCTTTTGGTTTCCGAGAAATATCCAAATAATCAAAGTCGAAGACTGTCGAGTCGTACTACTGAGAAAAAAAAATTGCGAAAAATAAAAATCTCTCTGCTGTACCGGTTTGCACTAGGTTTGTATCGCGTTGTACCGTTCGAAGATATTCTTTAACTCTTTTGGTTTCCGAGAAATAATCAAATAACCAAAGTCGAGGACTGTCGAGTCGTACTACTGAGAAAAAAAATTTACGAAAAATAAAAATCTTTCTGTTCCACTGGTTTGTACTAGGGTTGTACAGCGGTGTACCGTTCGAAGAAATTGTTTAACTATTTTGGTTTCCGATAAATATCTAATTAATCAAAGTATCGAGTCGTACTATTGAGAAAAATAAATTTGCGAAAAAATTAAATTCTCCCTGCTGTACCAGTTTGTACTAGGTTTGTACCGCATTGTACCGTTCGAAGAATTTGTTTAACTCATTTGGTATCCGAGAAATATCCACATAATCAAAATATCGAGTCGTACTACTGTGAAAAAAAATTTGCGAAAAAATTAAATTCTCCCTGCTGTACCAGTTTATACTAGGTTTGTACCGCGTTGTACCGTTCGAAGAAATTGTTTAACTCTTTTGGTTTCCGAGAAATATCCAAATAATCAAAGTATCGAGCCATACTACTGAGAAAAAAAATTGCGAAAAATTAAAATCTCCCTGCTGTACCAGTTTGTACTAGGTATGTACAGCGTTGTACCGTTCGAAGAAATGTTTAACTCTTTTGGTTTCCGAGAAATATCCAAATAATCAAAGTATCGAGCCATACTACTGAGAAAAAAATTTGCGAAAAATTAAAATCTCCCTGCTGTACCAGTTTATACTAGGTTTGTACCGCGTTGTACCGTTCGAAGAAATGTTTAACTCTTTTGGTTTCCGAGAAATATCCAAATAATCAAAGTCGAAGACTGTCGAGTCGTACTACTGAGAAAAAAAAAAATTACGAAAAATAAAAATCTCTCTGCTGTACCGGTTTGCACTAGGTTTGTATCGCGTTGTACAGTTCGAAGATATTCTTTAACTCTTTTGGTTTCCGAGAAATAATCAAATAACCAAAGTCGAGGACTGTCGAGTCGTACTACTGAGAAAAAAATTTACGAAAAATAAAAATCTCTCTGCTGTACCGGTTTGTACTAGGTTTGTACAGCGGTGTACCGTTCGAAGAAATTGCTTAACTCTTTTGGTTTCGGAGAAATATCCAAATAATCAAAGTATCGAGCCATACCACTGATAAAAAAATTTGCGACAAATTAAAATCTCCCTGCTGTATCAGTTTATACTAGGTTTGTACCGCGTTGTACCGTTCGAAGAAATTGTTTAACTCTTTTGGTTTCGGAGAAATATCCAAATAATCAAAGTATCGAGCCATACCACTGAGAAAAAAAATTACGAAAAATAAAAATCTCTCTGCTGTACCGGTTTGCACTAGGTTTGTATCGCGTTGTACCGTTCGAAGATATTCTTTAACTCTTTTGGTTTCCGAGAAATAATCAAATAACCAAAGTCGAGGACTGTCGAGTCGTACTACTGAGAAAAAAATTGACGAAAAATAAAAATCTCTCTGCTGTACCGGTTTGTACTAGGTTTGTACAGCGGTGTACCGTTCGAAGAAATTGCTTAACTCTTTTGGTTTCGGAGAAATATCCAAATAATCAAAGTATCGAGCCATACCACTGAGAAAAAAATTTGCGACAAATTAAAATCTCCCTGCTGTACCAGTTTGTACTAGGTTTGTACAGCGTTGTACCGTTCGAAGAAATGTTTAACTCGTTTGGTTTCCGAGAAATAATCAAATAACCAAAGTCGAGGACTGTCGAGTCGTACTACTGAGAAAAAAAATTTACGAAAAATAAAAATCTTTCTGTTCCACTGGTTTGTACTAGGGTTGTACAGCGGTGTACCGTTCGAAGAAATTGTTTAACTTTTTTGGTTTCCGAGAAATATCCAAATAATCAAAGTATCGAGCCATACTACTGAGAAAAAAATTTGCGAAAAATTAAAATCTCCCTGCTGTACCAGTTTATACTAGGTTTGTACCGCGTTGTACCGTTCGAAGAAATTCTTTAACTCTTTTGGTTTCCGAGAAATATCCAAATAACCAAAGTATCGAGTCGTACTATAGAGAAAAATAAATTTGCGAAAAAATTAAATTCTCCCTGCTGTACCAGTTTGTACTAGGTTTGTATCGCGTTGTACCGTTCGAAGATATTCTTTAACTCTTTTGGTTTCCGAGAAATAATCAAATAACCAAAGTCGAGGACTGTCGAGTCGTACTACTGAGAAAAAAAATTGCGAAAAATTAAAATCTCCCTGCTGTACCAGTTTATACTAGGTTTGTACCGCGTTGTACCGTTCGAAGAAATTGTTTAACTCTTTTGGTTTCCTAGAAATATTGAAATAACCAAAGTCGAGGAAAGTCGAGTCGTACTACTGAGAAAAAAATTTACGAAAAATAAAAATCTCTCTGCTGTACCGGTTTGCACTAGGTTTCTACCGCGTTGTGCCGTTCGAAGAAATTGTTTAACTCTTTTGGTTTCGGAGAAATATCCAAATAATCAAAGTATCGAGTCGTACTATTGAGAAAAAAAATTTGCGGAAAAATTAAATTCTCTCTGCTGTACCAGTTTGTACTAGGTATGTACCGCGTTGTACCGTTCGAAGAAATTGTTTAACTCTTTTGGTTTCCGAGAAATATCCATATAACCAAAGTTGAGGAATGTCGAGTCGTACTACTGAGAAAAAAAATTGCGAAAAATTAAAATCTCCCTGCTGTACCAGTTTGTACTAGGTTTGTATCGCGTTGTGCCGTTCGAAGAAATTGTTTAACTCTTTTGGTTTCCGAGAAATATCCAAATAATCAAAGTATCGAGTCGTACAATTGAGAAAAAAAAATTTGCAAAAAAATTAAATTCTCCCTGCTGTACCAGTTTGTACTAGGTTTGTACCGCGTTGTACCGTTCGAAGAAATTGTTTAACTCATTTGGTTTCCTAGAAATATTGAAATAACCAAAGTCGAGGAAAGTCGAGTCGTACTACTGAGAAAAAAATTTACGAAAAATAAAAATCTCTCTGCTGTACCGGTTTGTACTAGGTTTGTACAGCGGTGTACCGTTCGAAGAAATGTTTAACTCTTTTGGTTTCCGAGAAATATCCAAATAATCAAAGTCGAAGACTGTCGAGTCGTACTACTGAGAAAAAAAAATTGCGAAAAATAAAAATCTCTCTGCTGTACCGGTTTGCACTAGGTTTGTATCGCGTTGTACCGTTCGAAGATATTCTTTAACTCTTTTGGTTTCCGAGAAATAATCAAATAACCAAAGTCGAGGACTGTCGAGTCGTACTACTGAGAAAAAAAATTTACGAAAAATAAAAATCTTTCTGTTCCACTGGTTTGTACTAGGGTTGTACAGCGGTGTACCGTTCGAAGAAATTGTTTAACTATTTTGGTTTCCGATAAATATCTAATTAATCAAAGTATCGAGTCGTACTATTGAGAAAAATAAATTTGCGAAAAAATTAAATTCTCCCTGCTGTACCAGTTTGTACTAGGTTTGTACCGCATTGTACCGTTCGAAGAATTTGTTTAACTCATTTGGTATCCGAGAAATATCCACATAATCAAAATATCGAGTCGTACTACTGTGAAAAAAAATTTGCGAAAAAATTAAATTCTCCCTGCTGTACCAGTTTATACTAGGTTTGTACCGCGTTGTACCGTTCGAAGAAATTGTTTAACTCTTTTGGTTTCCGAGAAATATCCAAATAATCAAAGTATCGAGCCATACTACTGAGAAAAAAATTTGCGAAAAATTAAAATCTCCCTGCTGTACCAGTTTATACTAGGTTTGTACCGCGTTGTACCGTTCGAAGAAATTCTTTAACTCTTTTGGATTCCGAGAAATATCCAAATAATCAAAGTATCGAGCCATACTACTGAGAAAAAAATTTGCGAAAAATTAAAATCTCCCAGCTGTACCAGTTTATACTAGGTTTGTACCGCGTTGTACCGTTCGAAGAAATTCTTTAACTCTTTTGGTTTCCGAGAAATATCCAAATAATCAAAGTCGAGGACTGTCGAGTCGTACTACTGAGAAAAAACGTTTGCGGAAAAATTAAAATCTCTCTGCTGTACCCGTTTGTACTGGGTTTGTACCGCGTTGTGCCGTTTTGAAGAAATTGTTTGACTCTTTTGGTTTCCGAGAAATATCCAAATAACCAAAGTATCGAGCCATACTACTGAGAAAAAAATTTGCGAAAAATTAAAATCTCCCTGCTGTACCAGTTTGTACTAGGTTTGTACCGCGTTGTACCGTTCGAAGAAATTGTTTAACTCATTTGGTTTCCTAGAAATATTGAAATAACCAAAGTCGAGGAAAGTCGAGTCGTACTACTGAGAAAAAAATTTACGAAAAATAAAAATCTCTCTGCTGTACCGGTTTGTACTAGGTTTGTACAGCGGTGTACCGTTCGAAGAAATTGTTTAACTCTTTTGGTTTCCGAGAAATATCCAAATAATCAAAGTATCGAGTCGTACTACTGAGAAAAAAAATTGCGAAAAATTAAAATCTCCCTGCTGTACCAGTTTATACTAGGTTTGTACCGCGTTGTACCATTCGAAGAAATTGTTTAACTCTTTTGGTTTCCGAGAAATATCCAAATAATCAAAGCATCGAGCCATACTACTGAGAAAAAAAATTGCGAAAAATTAAAATCTCCCTGCTGTACCAGTTTGTACTAGGTATGTACAGCGTTGTACCGTTCGAAGAAATGTTTAACTCTTTTGGTTTCCGAGAAATATCCAAATAATCAAAGTATGAGAGCCATACCACTGAGAAAAAAATTTGCGACAAATTAAAATCTCCCTGCTGTACCAGTTTATACTAGGTTTGTACCGCGTTGTACCGTTCGAAGAAATTGTTTAACTCTTTTGGTTTCCGAGAAATATCCAAATAATCAAAGTATCGAGCCATACTACTGAGAAAAAAACTTGCGAAAAATTAAAATCTCCCTGCTGTACCAGTTTATACTAGGTTTGTACCGCGTTGTACCGTTCGAAGAAATTCTTTAACTCTTTTGGTTTCCTAGAAATATTCAAATAACCAAAGTCGAGGAAAGTCGAGTCGCACTACTGAGAAAAAAAATTTCCGAAAAATAATAATCTCTCTGCTGTACCAGTTTGTACTAGGTTTGTACAGCGGTGTACCGTTCGAAGAAATTGCTTAACTGTTTTGGTTTCCGAGAAATATCCAAATAATCAAAGTATCGAGCTATACCACTGAGAAAAAAATTTGCGACAAATTAAAATCTCCCTGCTGTACCAGTTTATACTAGGTTTGTACCGCGTTGTACCGTTCGAAGAAATGTTTAACTATTTTGGTTTCCGAGAAATATCCAAATAATCAAAGTCGAAGACTGTCGAGTCGTAATACTGAGAAAACAAATTTACGAAAATTTAAAATCGCTCTGCTGTACCGGTTTATACTAGGTATGTACCGCGTTGTACCGTTCGAAGAAATTGTTTAACTCTTTGGTTTCCGAGAAATATCCAAATAATCAAAGTATCGAGTCGTACTATTGAGAAAAAAAAATTTGCAAAAAAATTAAATTCTCCCTGCTGTACCAGTTTGTACTAGGTTTGTACCGCGTTGTACCGTTCGAAGAAATTGTTTCACTCATTTGGTTTCCTAGAAATATTGAAATAACCAAAGTCGAGGAAAGTCGAGTCGTACTACTGAGAAAAAAATTTACGAAAAATAAAAATCTCTCTGCTGTACCGGTTTGTACTAGGTTTGTACAGCGGTGTACCGTTCGAAGAAATTGTTTAACTCTTTTGGTTTCCGAGAAATATCCAAATAATCAAAGTATCGAGCCATACTACTGAGAAAAAAAATTGCGAAAAATTAAAATCTCCCTGCTGTACCAGTTTGTACTAGGTTTGTACCGCGTTGTACCGTTCGAAGAAATTGTTTAACTCATTTGGTTTCCTAGAAATATTGAAATAACCAAAGTCGAGGAAAGTCGAGTCGTACTACTGAGAAAAAAAATTGCGAAAAATTAAAATCTCCCTGCTGTACCAGTTTATACTAGGTTTGTACCGCGTTGTACCATTCGAAGAAATTGTTTAACTCTTTTGGTTTCCGAGAAATATCCAAATAATCAAAGCATCGAGCCATACTACTGAGAAAAAAAATTGCGAAAAATTAAAATCTCCCTGCTGTACCAGTTTGTACTAGGTATGTACAGCGTTGTACCGTTCGAAGAAATGTTTAACTCTTTTGGTTTCCGAGAAATATCCAAATAATCAAAGTCGAGGACTGTCGAGTCGTACTACTGAGAAAAAACGTTTGCGGAAAAATTAAAATCTCTCTGCTGTACCCGTTTGTACTGGGTTTGTACCGCGTTGTGCCGTTTTGAAGAAATTGTTTGACTCTTTTGGTTTCCGAGAAATATCCAAATAACCAAAGTATCGAGCCATACTACTGAGAAAAAAATTTGCGAAAAATTAAAATCTCCCTGCTGTACCAGTTTGTACTAGGTTTGTATCGCGTTGTGCCGTTCGAAGAAATTGTTTAACTCTTTTGATTTCCGAGAAATATCCAAATAATCAAAGTCGAAGACTGTCGAGTCGTACTACTGAGAAAAAAAAATTACGAAAAATAAAAATCTCTCTGCTGTACCGGTTTGCACTAGGTTTGTATCGCGTTGTACCGTTCGAAGATATTCTTTAACTCTTTTGGTTTCCGAGAAATAATCAAATAACCAAAGTCGAGGACTGTCGAGTCGTACTACTGAGAAAAAAAATTTACGAAAAATAAAAATCTTTCTGATCCACTGGTTTGTACTAGGGTTGTACAGCGGTGTACCGTTCGAAGAAATTGTTTAACTATTTTGGTTTCCGATAAATATCTAAATAATCAAAGTATCGAGTCGTACTATTGAGAAAAATAAATTTGCGAAAAAATTAAATTCTCCCTGCTGTACCAGTTTATACTAGGTTTGTACCGCGTTGTACCATTCGAAGAAATTGTTTAACTCTTTTGGTTTCCGAGAAATATCCAAATAATCAAAGCATCGAGCCATACTACTGAGAAAAAAATTGCGAAAAATTAAAATCTCCCTGCTGTACCAGTTTGTACTAGGTATGTACAGCGTTGTACCGTTCGAAGAAATGTTTAACTCTTTTGGTTTCCGAGAAATATCCAAATAATCAAAGTATCGAGCCATACCACTGAGAAAAAAATTTGCGACAAATTAAAATCTCCCTGCTGTACCAGTTTATACTAGGTTTGTACCGCGTTGTACCGTTCGAAGAAATTGTTTAACTCTTTTGGTTTCCGAGAAATATCCAAATAATCAAAGTATCGAGTCGTACTATTGAGAAAAAAAAATTTGCAAAAAAATTAAATTCTCCCTGCTGTACCAGTTTGTACTAGGTTTGTACCGCGTTGTACCGTTCGAAGAAATTGTTTAACTCATTTGGTTTCCTAGAAATATTGAAATAACCAAAGTCGAGGAAAGTCGAGTCGTACTACTGAGAAAAAAATTGCGAAAAATTAAAATCTCCCTGCTGTACCAGTTTATACTAGGTTTGTACCGCGTTGTACCATTCGAAGAAATTGTTTAACTCTTTTGGTTTCCGAGAAATATCCAAATAATCAAAGCATCGAGCCATACTACTGAGAAAAAAAATTGCGAAAAATTAAAATCTCCCTGCTGTACCAGTTTGTACTAGGTATGTACAGCGTTGTACCGTTCGAAGAAATGTTTAACTCTTTTGGTTTCCGAGAAATATCCAAATAATCAAAGTATCGAGCCATACCACTGAGAAAAAAATTTGCGACAAATTAAAATCTCCCTGCTGTACCAGTTTATACTAGGTTTGTACCGCGTTGTACCGTTCGAAGAAATTGTTTAACTCTTTTGGTTTCCGAGAAATATCCAAATAATCTAAGTATCGAGTCGTACTATTGAGAAAAAAAAATTTGCAAAAAAATTAAATTCTCCCTGCTGTACCAGTTTGTACTAGGTTTGTACCGCGTTGTACCGTTCGAAGAAATTGTTTAACTCATTTGGTTTCCTAGAAATATTGAAATAACCAAAGTCGAGGAAAGTCGAGTCGTAGTACTGAGAAAAAAATTTACGAAAAATAAAAATCTCTCTGCTGTACCGGTTTATATTAGGTATGTACCGCGTTGTACCGTTCGAAGATTTTTGTTTAACTCTTTTGGTTTCCGAGAAATATCTAAATAATCAAAGTATCGAGTCGTACTATTCAGAAAAAAAATTTGCGAAAAAAATAAATTCTCTCTGCTGTACCAGTTTGTACTAGGTTTGTACCGCGTTGTACTGTTCGTAGAATTTGTTTAACTCATTTGGTTTCCGAGAAATATCCACCTAATCAAAATATCGAGTCGTACTACTGTGAAAAAAAATTTACGAAAAATTAAAATCTCCCTACTGTACCAGTTTGTACTAGGTTTGCACCGCGTTGTACCGTTCGATGAATTGTTTAACTCTTTTGGTTTCCGAGAAATATTGAAATAACCAAAGTCGAGGACTGTCGAGTCGTATTACTGAGAAAACAAATTTAAGAAAATTTAAAATCGCTCTGCTGTACCGGTTTATACTAGGTTTGTACAGCGGTGTACCGTTCGAAGAAATTGCTTAACTCTTTTGGTTTCCGAGAAATATCTAAATAATCAAAGTATCGGGACATACTGCTGTGAAAAAAAAAATTGCGAAAAATTAAAATCTCCCTACTGTACCAGTTTGTCCTAGGTTTGCACCGCGTTGTACCGTTCGATGAAATTGTTTAAATCTTTTGGTTTCCGAGAAATATTCAAATAACCAAAGTATCGAGTCGAACTACTGAGAAAAAACATTTGCGGAAAAATTAAAATCTCTCTGCTGTACCAGTTTGTACTAGGTTTGTACCGCGTTGTACCGTTCGAAGAATTTGTTTAACTCATTTGGTTTCCGAGAAATATCCACATAATCAAAATATCGAGTCGAACTACTGAGAAAAAAAATTTGCGGAAAAATGAAGATCTCCCTACTGTACCCGTTTGTACCGCGTTGTGCCGTTCGAAGAAATTGTTTAACTCTTTTGGTTTCCGAGAAATATCCAAATAATCAAAGTATCGAGCCATACCACTGAGAAAAAAAATTTGCGACAAATTAAAATCTCCCTGCTGTACCAGTTTGTACTAGGTTTGTACTGCGTTGTACCGTTCGAAGAAATGTGTAACTATTTTGGTTTCCGAGAAATATCTAAATAATCAAAGTATCGAGTCGTACTATTCAGAAAAAAAATTTGCGAAAAAAATAAATTCTCCCTGCTGTACCAGTTTGTACTAGGTTTGTACCGCGTTGTACTGTTCGTAGAATTTGTTTAACTCATTTGGTTTCCGAGAAATATCCACATAATCTAAATATCGAGTCGTACTACTGTGAAAAAAAAAATTGCGAAAAAATTAAATTCTCCCTGCTGTACCAGTTTGTACTAGGTTTGTACCGCGTTGTACCATTCGAAGAAATGTTTAACTCTTTTGGTTTCCGAGAAATATCCAAATAATCAAAGTATCGAGCCATACTACTGAGAAAAAAAATTGCGAAACATTAAAATCTCCCTGCTGTACCAGTTTGTACTAGGTATGTACAGCGTTGTACCGTTCGAAGAAATGTTTAACTCTTTTGGTTTCCGAGAAATATCCAAATAATCAAAGTATCGAGCCATACCACTGATAAAAAAATTTGCGACAAATTAAAATCTCCCTGCTGTATCAGTTTATACTAGATTTATACCGCGTTGTACCGTTCGAAGAAATTGTTTAACTCTTTTGGTTTCCGAGAAATATCCAAATAATCAAAGTATCGAGCCATACCACTGAGAAAAAAAATTACGAAAAATAAAAATCTCTCTGCTGTACCGGTTTGCACTAGGTTTGTATCGCGTTGTACCGTTCGAAGATATTCTTTAACTCTTTTGGTTTCCGAGAAATAATCAAATAACCAAAGTCGAGGACTGTCGAGTCGTACTACTGAGAAAAAAAATTTACGAAAAATAAAAATCTTTCTGTTCCACTGGTTTGTACTAGGGTTGTACAGCGGTGTACCGTTCGAAGAAATTGTTTAACTTTTTTGGTTTCCGAGAAATAATCAAATAACCAAAGTCGAGGACTGTCGAGTCGTACTACTGAGAAAAAAATTTACGAAAAATAAAAATCTCTCTGCTGTACCGGTTTGTACTAGGTTTGTACAGCGGTGTACCGTTCGAAGAAATTGCTTAACTCTTTTGGTTTCGGAGAAATATCCAAATAATCAAAGTATCGAGCCATACCACTGAGAAAAAAATTTGCGACAAATTAAAATCTCCCTGCTGTACCAGTTTGTACTAGGTTTGTACAGCGTTGTACCGTTCGAAGAAATGTTTAACTCTTTTGGTTTCCGAGAAATATCCAAATAATCAAAGTCGAAGACTGTCGAGTCGTACTACTGAGAAAAAAAAAATTACGAAAAATAAAAATCTCTCTGCTGTACCGGTTTGCACTAGGTTTGTATCGCGTTGTACAGTTCGAAGATATTCTTTAACTCTTTTGGTTTCCGAGAAATAATCAAATAACCAAAGTCGAGGACTGTCGAGTCGTACTACTGAGAAAAAAAATTTACGAAAAATAAAAATCTTTCTGTTCCACTGGTTTGTACTAGGGTTGTACAGCGGTGTACCGTTCGAAGAAATTGTTTAACTATTTTGGTTTCCGATAAATATCTAAATAATCAAAGTATCGAGTCGTACTATTGAGAAAAATAAATTTGCGAAAAAATTAAATTCTCCCTGCTGTACCAGTTTATACTAGGTTTGTACCGCGTTGTACCATTCGAAGAAATTGTTTAACTCTTTTGGTTTCCGAGAAATATCCAAATAATCAAAGTATCGAGCCATACTACTGAGAAAAAAAATTGCGAAAAATTAAAATCTCCCTGCTGTACCACTTTGTACTAGGTATGTACAGCGTTGTACCGTTCGAAGAAATGTTTAACTCTTTTGGTTTCCGAGAAATATCCAAATAATCAAAGTATCGAGCCATACCACTGATAAAAAAATTTGCGACAAATTAAAATCTCCCTGCTGTATCAGTTTATACTAGGTTTGTACCGCGTTGTACCGTTCGAAGAAATTGTTTAACTCTTTTGGTTTCCGAGAAATATCCAAATAATCAAAGTATCGAGCCATACCACTGAGAAAAAAAATTACGAAAAATAAAAATCTCTCTACTGTACCGGTTTGCACTAGGTTTGTATCGCGTTGTACCGTTCGAAGATATTCTTTAACTCTTTTGGTTTCCGAGAAATAATCAAATAACCAAAGTCGAGGACTGTCGAGTCGTACTACTGAGAAAAAAAATTTACGAAAAATAAAAATCTTTCTGTTCCACTGGTTTGTACTAGGCTTGTACAGCGGTGTACCGTTCGAAGAAATTGTTTAACTTTTTTGGTTTCCGAGAAATAATCAAATAACCAAAGTCGAGGACTGTCGAGTCGTACTACTGAGAAAAAAATTTACGAAAAATAAAAATCTCTCTGCTGTACCGGTTTGTACTAGGTTTGTACAGCGGTGTACCGTTCGAAGAAATTGCTTAAGTCTTTTGGTTTCGGAGAAATATCCAAATAATCAAAGTATCGAGCCATACCACTGAGAAAAAAATTTGCGACAAATTAAAATCTCCCTGCTGTACCAGTTTGTACTAGGTTTGTACAGCGTTGTACCGTTCGAAGAAATGTTTAACTCGTTTGGTTTCCGAGAAATAATCAAATAACCAAAGTCGAGGACTGTCGAGTCGTACTACTGAGAAAAAAAATTTACGAAAAATAAAAATCTTTCTGTTCCACTGGTTTGTACTAGGGTTGTACAGCGGTGTACCATTCGAAGAAATTGTTTAACTTTTTTGGTTTCCGAGAAATATCCAAATAATCAAAGTATCGAGCCATACTACTGAGAAAAAAATTTGCGAAAAATTAAAATCTCCCTGCTGTACCAGTTTATACTAGGTTTGTACCGCGTTGTACCGTTCGAAGAAATTCTTTAACTCTTTTGGTTTCCGAGAAATATCCAAATAACCAAAGTATCGAGTCGTACTATAGAGAAAAATAAATTTGCGAAAAAATTAAATTCTCCCTGCTGTACCAGTTTGTACTAGGTTTGTATCGCGTTGTACCGTTCGAAGATATTCTTTAACTCTTTTGGTTTCCGAGAAATAATCAAATAACCAAAGTCGAGGACTGTCGAGTCGTACTACTGAGAAAAAAAATTGCGAAAAATTAAAATCTCCCTGCTGTACCAGTTTATACTAGGTTTGTACCGCGTTGTGCCGTTCGAAGAAATTGTTTAACTCTTTTGGTTTCGGAGAAATATCCAAATAATCAAAGTATCGAGTCGTACTATTGAGAAAAAAAATTTGCGGAAAAATTAAATTCTCTCTGCTGTACCAGTTTGTACTAGGTATGTACCGCGTTGTACCGTTCGAAGAAATTGTTTAACTCTTTTGGTTTCCGAGAAATATCCATATAACCAAAGTTGAGGAATGTCGAGTCGTACTACTGAGAAAAAAAATTGCGAAAAATTAAAATCTCCCTGCTGTACCAGTTTGTACTAGGTTTGTACCGCGTTGTACCGTTCGAAGAAATTGTTTAACTCATTTGGTTTCCTAGAAATATTGAAATAACCAAAGTCGAGGAAAGTCGAGTCGTACTACTGAGAAAAAAATTTACGAAAAATAAAAATCTCTCTGCTGTACCGGTTTGTACTAGGTTTGTACAGCGGTGTACCGTTCGAAGAAATGTTTAACTCTTTTGGTTTCCGAGAAATATCCAAATAATCAAAGTCGAAGACTGTCGAGTCGTACTACTGAGAAAAAAAAATTGCGAAAAATAAAAATCTCTCTGCTGTACCGGTTTGCACTAGGTTTGTATCGCGTTGTACCGTTCGAAGATATTCTTTAACTCTTTTGGTTTCCGAGAAATAATCAAATAACCAAAGCCGAGGACTGTCGAGTCGTACTACTGAGAAAAAAAATTTACGAAAAATAAAAATCTTTCTGTTCCACTGGTTTGTACTAGGGTTGTACAGCGGTGTACCGTTCGAAGAAATTGTTTAACTATTTTGGTTTCCGATAAATATCTAAATAATCAAAGTATCGAGTCGTACTATTGAGAAAAATAAATTTGCGAAAAAATTAAATTCTCCCTGCTGTACCAGTTTGTACTAGGTTTGTACCGCATTGTACCGTTCGAAGAATTTGTTTAACTCATTTGGTATCCGAGAAATATCCACATAATCAAAATATCGAGTCGTACTACTGTGAAAAAAAATTTGCGAAAAAATTAAATTCTCCCTGCTGTACCAGTTTATACTAGGTTTGTACCGCGTTGTACCGTTCGAAGAAATTGTTTAACTCTTTTGGTTTCCGAGAAATATCCAAATAATCAAAGTATCGAGCCATACTACTGAGAAAAAAATTTGCGAAAAATTAAAATCTCCCTGCTGTACCAGTTTATACTAGGTTTGTACCGCGTTGTACCGTTCGAAGAAATTCTTTAACTCTTTTGGTTTCCGAGAAATATCCAAATAATCAAAGTATCGAGCCATACTACTGAGAAAAAAATTTGCGAAAAATTAAAATCTCCCTGCTGTACCAGTTTATACTAGGTTTGTACCGCGTTGTACCGTTCGGAGAAATTCTTTAACTCTTTTGGTTTCCGAGAAATATCCAAATAATCAAAGTCGAGGACTGTCGAGTCGTACTACTGAGAAAAAACGTTTGCGGAATAATTAAAATCTCTCTGCTGTACCCGTTTGTACTGGGTTTGTACCGCGTTGTGCCGTTTTGAAGAAATTGTTTGACTCTTTTGGTTTCCGAGAAATATCCAAATAACCAAAGTATCGAGCCATACTACTGAGAAAAAAATTTGCGAAAAATTAAAATCTTCCTGCTGTACCAGTTTGTACTAGGTTTGTATCAAGTTGTGCCGTTCGAAGAAATTGTTTAACTCTTTTGGTTTCCGAGAAATATCCAAATAATCAAAGTCGAAGACTGTCGAGTCGTACTACTGAGAAAAAAAAATTACGAAAAATAAAAATCTCTCTGCTGTACCGGTTTGCACTAGGTTTGTATCGCGTTGTACCGTTCGAAGAAATTGTTTAACTTTTTTGGTTTCCGAGAAATATCCAAATAATCAAAGTATCGAGCCATACTACTGAGAAAAAAATTTGCGAAAAATTAAAATCTCCCTGCTGTACCAGTTTGTACTAGGTTTGTATCGCGTTGTGCCGTTCGAAGAAATTGTTTAACACTTTTGGTTTCCGAGAAATATCCAAATAATCAAAGTATCGAGTCGTACTATTGAGAAAAAAAAATTTGCAAAAAAATTAAATTCTCCCTGCTGTACCGGTTTATACTAGGTATGTACCGCGTTGTACCGTTCGAAGAAATTGTTTAACTTTTTTGGTTTCCGAGAAATATCCAAATAATAAAAGTATCGAGCCATACTACTGAGAAAAAAATTTGCGAAAAATTAAAATCTCCCTGCTGTACCAGTTTGTACTATGTTTGTATCGCGTTGTGCCGTTCGAAGAAATTGTTTAACTCTTTTGGTTTCCGAGAAATATCCAAATAATCAAAGTATCGAGTCGTACTATTGAGAAAAAAAAATTTGCAAAAAAATTAAATTCTCCCTGCTGTACCAGTTTGTACTAGGTTTGTACCGCGTTGTACCGTTCGAAGAATTTGTTTAACTCATTTGGTATCCGAGAAATATCCACATAATCAAAATATCGAGTCGTACTACTGTGAAAAAAAATTTGCGAAAAAATTAAATTCTCCCTGCTGTACCAGTTTGTACTAGGTTTGTACCGCGTTGTACCATTCGAAGAAATTGTTTAACTATTTTGGTTTCCGATAAATATCTAAATAATCAAAGTATCGAGTCGTACTATTGAGAAAAATAAATTTGCGAAAAAATTAAATTCTCCCTGCTGTACCAGTTTATACTAGGTTTGTACCGCGTTGTACCATTCGAAGAAATGTTTAACTCTTTTGGTTTCCGAGAAATATCCAAATAATCAAAGTATCGAGCCATACTACTGAGAAAAAAAATTGCGAAAAATTAAAATCTCCCTGCTGTACCAGTTTGTACTAGGTATGTACAGCGTTGTACCGTTCGAAGAAATGTTTAACTCTTTTGGTTTCCGAGAAATATCCAAATAATCAAAGTATCGAGCCATACTACTGAGAAAAAAATTTGCGAAAAATTAAAATCTCCCTGCTGTACCAGTTTATACTAGGTTTGTACCGCGTTGTACCGTTCGAAGAAATGTTTAACTCTTTTGGTTTCCGAGAAATATCCAAATAATCAAAGTCGAAGACTGTCGAGTCGTACTACTGAGAAAAAAAAAATTACGAAAAATAAAAATCTCTCTGCTGTACCGGTTTGCACTAGGTTTGTATCGCGTTGTACAGTTCGAAGATATTCTTTAACTCTTTTGGTTTCCGAGAAATAATCAAATAACCAAAGTCGAGGACTGTCGAGTCGTACTACTGAGAAAAAAATTTACGAAAAATAAAAATCTCTCTGCTGTACCGGTTTGTACTAGGTTTGTACAGCGGTGTACCGTTCGAAGAAATTGCTTAACTCTTTTGGTTTCGGAGAAATATCCAAATAATCAAAGTATCGAGCCATACCACTGATAAAAAAATTTGCGACAAATTAAAATCTCCCTGCTGTATCAGTTTATACTAGGTTTGTACCGCGTTGTACCGTTCGAAGAAATTGTTTAACTCTTTTGGTTTCGGAGAAATATCCAAATAATCAAAGTATCGAGCCATACCACTGAGAAAAAAAATTACGAAAAATAAAAATCTCTCTGCTGTACCGGTTTGCACTAGGTTTGTATCGCGTTGTACCGTTCGAAGATATTCTTTAACTCTTTTGGTTTCCGAGAAATAATCAAATAACCAAAGTCGAGGACTGTCGAGTCGTACTACTGAGAAAAAAATTTACGAAAAATAAAAATCTCTCTGCTGTACCGGTTTGTACTAGGTTTGTACAGCGGTGTACCGTTCGAAGAAATTGCTTAACTCTTTTGGTTTCGGAGAAATATCCAAATAATCAAAGTATCGAGCCATACCACTGAGAAAAAAATTTGCGACAAATTAAAATCTCCCTGCTGTACCAGTTTGTACTAGGTTTGTACAGCGTTGTACCGTTCGAAGAAATGTTTAACTCGTTTGGTTTCCGAGAAATAATCAAATAACCAAAGTCGAGGACTGTCGAGTCGTACTACTGAGAAAAAAAATTTACGAAAAATAAAAATCTTTCTGTTCCACTGGTTTGTACTAGGGTTGTACAGCGGTGTACCGTTCGAAGAAATTGTTTAACTTTTTTGGTTTCCGAGAAATATCCAAATAATCAAAGTATCGAGCCATACTACTGAGAAAAAAATTTGCGCAAAATTAAAATCTCCCTGCTGTACCAGTTTATACTAGGTTTGTACCGCGTTGTACCGTTCGAAGAAATTCTTTAACTCTTTTGGTTTCCGAGAAATATCCAAATAACCAAAGTATCGAGTCGTACTATAGAGAAAAATAAATTTGCGAAAAAATTAAATTCTCCCTGCTGTACCAGTTTGTACTAGGTTTGTATCGCGTTGTACCGTTCGAAGATATTCTTTAACTCTTTTGGTTTCCGAGAAATAATCAAATAACCAAAGTCGAGGACTGTCGAGTCGTACTACTGAGAAAAAAAATTGCGAAAAATTAAAATCTCCCTGCTGTACCAGTTTATACTAGGTTTGTACCGCGTTGTACCGTTCGAAGAAATTGTTTAACTCTTTTGGTTTCCTAGAAATATTGAAATAACCAAAGTCGAGGAAAGTCGAGTCGTACTACTGAGAAAAAAATTTACGAAAAATAAAAATCTCTCTGCTGTACCGGTTTGCACTAGGTTTCTACCGCGTTGTGCCGTTCGAAGAAATTGTTTAACTCTTTTGGTTTCGGAGAAATATCCAAATAATCAAAGTATCGAGTCGTACTATTGAGAAAAAAAATTTGCGGAAAAATTAAATTCTCTCTGCTGTACCAGTTTGTACTAGGTATGTACCGCGTTGTACCGTTCGAAGAAATTGTTTAACTCTTTTGGTTTCCGAGAAATATCCATATAACCAAAGTTGAGGAATGTCGAGTCGTACTACTGAGAAAAAAAATTGCGAAAAATTAAAATCTCCCTGCTGTACCAGTTTGTACTAGGTTTGTATCGCGTTGTGCCGTTCGAAGAAATTGTTTAACTCTTTTGGTTTCCGAGAAATATCCAAATAATCAAAGTATCGAGTCGTACAATTGAGAAAAAAAAATTTGCAAAAAAATTAAATTCTCCCTGCTGTACCAGTTTGTACTAGGTTTGTACCGCGTTGTACCGTTCGAAGAAATTGTTTAACTCATTTGGTTTCCTAGAAATATTGAAATAACCAAAGTCGAGGAAAGTCGAGTCGTACTACTGAGAAAAAAATTTACGAAAAATAAAAATCTCTCTGCTGTACCGGTTTGTACTAGGTTTGTACAGCGGTGTACCGTTCGAAGAAATGTTTAACTCTTTTGGTTTCCGAGAAATATCCAAATAATCAAAGTCGAAGACTGTCGAGTCGTACTACTGAGAAAAAAAAATTGCGAAAAATAAAAATCTCTCTGCTGTACCGGTTTGCACTAGGTTTGTATCGCGTTGTACCGTTCGAAGATATTCTTTAACTCTTTTGGTTTCCGAGAAATAATCAAATAACCAAAGTCGAGGACTGTCGAGTCGTACTACTGAGAAAAAAAATTTACGAAAAATAAAAATCTTTCTGTTCCACTGGTTTGTACTAGGGTTGTACAGCGGTGTACCGTTCGAAGAAATTGTTTAACTATTTTGGTTTCCGATAAATATCTAATTAATCAAAGTATCGAGTCGTACTATTGAGAAAAATAAATTTGCGAAAAAATTAAATTCTCCCTGCTGTACCAGTTTGTACTAGGTTTGTACCGCATTGTACCGTTCGAAGAATTTGTTTAACTCATTTGGTATCCGAGAAATATCCACATAATCAAAATATCGAGTCGTACTACTGTGAAAAAAAATTTGCGAAAAAATTAAATTCTCCCTGCTGTACCAGTTTATACTAGGTTTGTACCGCGTTGTACCGTTCGAAGAAATTGTTTAACTCTTTTGGTTTCCGAGAAATATCCAAATAATCAAAGTATCGAGCCATACTACTGAGAAAAAAATTTGCGAAAAATTAAAATCTCCCTGCTGTACCAGTTTATACTAGGTTTGTACCGCGTTGTACCGTTCGAAGAAATTCTTTAACTCTTTTGGATTCCGAGAAATATCCAAATAATCAAAGTATCGAGCCATACTACTGAGAAAAAAATTTGCGAAAAATTAAAATCTCCCAGCTGTACCAGTTTATACTAGGTTTGTACCGCGTTGTACCGTTCGAAGAAATTCTTTAACTCTTTTGGTTTCCGAGAAATATCCAAATAATCAAAGTCGAGGACTGTCGAGTCGTACTACTGAGAAAAAACGTTTGCGGAAAAATTAAAATCTCTCTGCTGTACCCGTTTGTACTGGGTTTGTACCGCGTTGTGCCGTTTTGAAGAAATTGTTTGACTCTTTTGGTTTCCGAGAAATATCCAAATAACCAAAGTATCGAGCCATACTACTGAGAAAAAAATTTGCGAAAAATTAAAATCTCCCTGCTGTACCAGTTTGTACTAGGTTTGTACCGCGTTGTACCGTTCGAAGAAATTGTTTAACTCATTTGGTTTCCTAGAAATATTGAAATAACCAAAGTCGAGGAAAGTCGAGTCGTACTACTGAGAAAAAAATTTACGAAAAATAAAAATCTCTCTGCTGTACCGGTTTGTACTAGGTTTGTACAGCGGTGTACCGTTCGAAGAAATTGTTTAACTCTTTTGGTTTCCGAGAAATATCCAAATAATCAAAGTATCGAGCCATACTACTGAGAAAAAAAATTGCGAAAAATTAAAATCTCCCTGCTGTACCAGTTTATACTAGGTTTGTACCGCGTTGTACCATTCGAAGAAATTGTTTAACTCTTTTGGTTTCCGAGAAATATCCAAATAATCAAAGCATCGAGCCATACTACTGAGAAAAAAAATTGCGAAAAATTAAAATCTCCCTGCTGTACCAGTTTGTACTAGGTATGTACAGCGTTGTACCGTTCGAAGAAATGTTTAACTCTTTTGGTTTCCGAGAAATATCCAAATAATCAAAGTATGAGAGCCATACCACTGAGAAAAAAATTTGCGACAAATTAAAATCTCCCTGCTGTACCAGTTTATACTAGGTTTGTACCGCGTTGTACCGTTCGAAGAAATTGTTTAACTCTTTTGGTTTCCGAGAAATATCCAAATAATCAAAGTATCGAGCCATACTACTGAGAAAAAAACTTGCGAAAAATTAAAATCTCCCTGCTGTACCAGTTTATACTAGGTTTGTACCGCGTTGTACCGTTCGAAGAAATTCTTTAACTCTTTTGGTTTCCTAGAAATATTCAAATAACCAAAGTCGAGGAAAGTCGAGTCGCACTACTGAGAAAAAAAATTTCCGAAAAATAATAATCTCTCTGCTGTACCAGTTTGTACTAGGTTTGTACAGCGGTGTACCGTTCGAAGAAATTGCTTAACTCTTTTGGTTTCCGAGAAATATCCAAATAATCAAAGTATCGAGCTATACCACTGAGAAAAAAATTTGCGACAAATTAAAATCTCCCTGCTGTACCAGTTTATACTAGGTTTGTACCGCGTTGTACCGTTCGAAGAAATGTTTAACTATTTTGGTTTCCGAGAAATATCCAAATAATCAAAGTCGAAGACTGTCGAGTCGTAATACTGAGAAAACAAATTTACGAAAATTTAAAATCGCTCTGCTGTACCGGTTTATACTAGGTATGTACCGCGTTGTACCGTTCGAAGAAATTGTTTAACTCTTTGGTTTCCGAGAAATATCCAAATAATCAAAGTATCGAGTCGTACTATTGAGAAAAAAAAATTTGCAAAAAAATTAAATTCTCCCTGCTGTACCAGTTTGTACTAGGTTTGTACCGCGTTGTACCGTTCGAAGAAATTGTTTCACTCATTTGGTTTCCTAGAAATATTGAAATAACCAAAGTCGAGGAAAGTCGAGTCGTACTACTGAGAAAAAAATTTACGAAAAATAAAAATCTCTCTGCTGTACCGGTTTGTACTAGGTTTGTACAGCGGTGTACCGTTCGAAGAAATTGTTTAACTCTTTTGGTTTCCGAGAAATATCCAAATAATCAAAGTATCGAGCCATACAACTGAGAAAAAAAATTGCGAAAAATTAAAATCTCCCTGCTGTACCAGTTTGTACTAGGTTTGTACCGCGTTGTACCGTTCGAAGAAATTGTTTAACTCATTTGGTTTCCTAGAAATATTGAAATAACCAAAGTCGAGGAAAGTCGAGTCGTACTACTGAGAAAAAAAATTGCGAAAAATTAAAATCTCCCTGCTGTACCAGTTTATACTAGGTTTGTACCGCGTTGTACCATTCGAAGAAATTGTTTAACTCTTTTGGTTTCCGAGAAATATCCAAATAATCAAAGCATCGAGCCATACTACTGAGAAAAAAAATTGCGAAAAATTAAAATCTCCCTGCTGTACCAGTTTGTACTAGGTATGTACAGCGTTGTACCGTTCGAAGAAATGTTTAACTCTTTTGGTTTCCGAGAAATATCCAAATAATCAAAGTCGAGGACTGTCGAGTCGTACTACTGAGAAAAAACGTTTGCGGAAAAATTAAAATCTCTCTGCTGTACCCGTTTGTACTGGGTTTGTACCGCGTTGTGCCGTTTTGAAGAAATTGTTTGACTCTTTTGGTTTCCGAGAAATATCCAAATAACCAAAGTATCGAGCCATACTACTGAAAAAAAAATTTGCGAAAAATTAAAATCTCCCTGCTGTACCAGTTTGTACTAGGTTTGTATCGCGTTGTGCCGTTCGAAGAAATTGTTTAACTCTTTTGGTTTCCGAGAAATATCCAAATAATCAAAGTCGAAGACTGTCGAGTCGTACTACTGAGAAAAAAAAATTACGAAAAATAAAAATCTCTCTGCTGTACCGGTTTGCACTAGGTTTGTATCGCGTTGTACCGTTCGAAGATATTCTTTAACTCTTTTGGTTTCCGAGAAATAATCAAATAACCAAAGTCGAGGACTGTCGAGTCGTACTACTGAGAAAAAAAATTTACGAAAAATAAAAATCTTTCTGTTCCACTGGTTTGTACTAGGGTTGTACAGCGGTGTACCGTTCGAAGAAATTGTTTAACTATTTTGGTTTCCGATAAATATCTAAATAATCAAAGTATCGAGTCGTACTATTGAGAAAAATAAATTTGCGAAAAAATTAAATTCTCCCTGCTGTACCAGTTTATACTAGGTTTGTACCGCGTTGTACCATTCGAAGAAATTGTTTAACTCTTTTGGTTTCCGAGAAATATCCAAATAATCAAAGCATCGAGCCATACTACTGAGAAAAAAAATTGCGAAAAATTAAAATCTCCCTGCTGTACCAGTTTGTACTAGGTATGTACAGCGTTGTACCGTTCGAAGAAATGTTTAACTCTTTTGGTTTCCGAGAAATATCCAAATAATCAAAGTATCGAGCCATACCACTGAGAAAAAAATTTGCGACAAATTAAAATCTCCCTGCTGTACCAGTTTATACTAGGTTTGTACCGCGTTGTACCGTTCGAAGAAATTGTTTAACTCTTTTGGTTTCCGAGAAATATCCAAATAATCAAAGTATCGAGTCGTACTATTGAGAAAAAAAAATTTGCAAAAAAATTAAATTCTCCCTGCTGTACCAGTTTGTACTAGGTTTGTACCGCGTTGTACCGTTCGAAGAAATTGTTTAACTCATTTGGTTTCCTAGAAATATTGAAATAACCAAAGTCGAGGAAAGTCGAGTCGTACTACTGAGAAAAAAATTGCGAAAAATTAAAATCTCCCTGCTGTACCAGTTTATACTAGGTTTGTACCGCGTTGTACCATTCGAAGAAATTGTTTAACTCTTTTGGTTTCCGAGAAATATCCAAATAATCAAAGCATCGAGCCATACTACTGAGAAAAAAAATTGCGAAAAATTAAAATCTCCCTGCTGTACCAGTTTGTACTAGGTATGTACAGCGTTGTACCGTTCGAAGAAATGTTTAACTCTTTTGGTTTCCGAGAAATATCCAAATAATCAAAGTATCGAGCCATACCACTGAGAAAAAAATTTGCGACAAATTAAAATCTCCCTGCTGTACCAGTTTATACTAGGTTTGTACCGCGTTGTACCGTTCGAAGAAATTGTTTAACTCTTTTGGTTTCCGAGAAATATCCAAATAATCTAAGTATCGAGTCGTACTATTGAGAAAAAAAAATTTGCAAAAAAATTAAATTCTCCCTGCTGTACCAGTTTGTACTAGGTTTGTACCGCGTTGTACCGTTCGAAGAAATTGTTTAACTCATTTGGTTTCCTAGAAATATTGAAATAACCAAAGTCGAGGAAAGTCGAGTCGTACTACTGAGAAAAAAATTTACGAAAAATAAAAATCTCTCTGCTGTACCGGTTTGTACTAGGTTTGTACAGCGGTGTACCGTTCGAAGAAATTGTTTAACTCTTTTGGTTTCCGAGAAATATCCAAATAATCAAAGTATCGAGCCATACTACTGAGAAAAAAAATTGCGAAAAATTAAAATCTCCCTGCTGTACCAGTTTGTACTAGGTATGTACAGCGTTGTACCGTTCGAAGAAATGATTAACTCTTTTGGTTTCCGAGAAATATCCAAATAATCAAAGTATCGAGCCATACCACTGATAAAAAAATTTGCGACAAATTAAAATCTCCCTGCTGTATCAGTTTATACTAGGTTTGTACCGCGTTGTACCGTTCGAAGAAATTGTTTAACTCTTTTGGTTTCCGAGAAATATCCAAATAATCAAAGTATCGAGCCATACCACTGAGAAAAAAAATTACGAAAAATAAAAATCTCTCTGCTGTACCGGTTTGCACTAGGTTTGTATCGCGTTGTACCGTTCGAAGATATTCTTTAACTCTTTTGGTTTCCGAGAAATAATCAAATAACCAAAGTCGAGGACTGTCGAGTCGTACTACTGAGAAAAAAAATTTACGAAAAATAAAAATCTTTCTGTTCCACTGGTTTGTACTAGGGTTGTACAGCGGTGTACCGTTCGAAGAAATGTTTAACTCTTTTGGTTTCCGAGAAATATCCAAATAATCAAAGTCGAAGACTGTCGAGTCGTACTACTGAGAAAAAAAAATTACGAAAAATAAAAATCTCTCTGCTGTACCGGTTTGCACTAGGTTTGTATCGCGTTGTACCGTTCGAAGATATTCTTTAACTCTTTTGGTTTCCGAGAAATAATCAAATAACCAAAGTCGAGGACTGTCGAGTCGTACTACTGAGAAAAAAAATTTACGAAAAATAAAAATCTTTCTGTTCCACTGGTTTGTACTAGGGTTGTACAGCGGTGTACCGTTCGAAGAAATTGTTTAACTATTTTGGTTTCCGATAAATATCTAAATAATCAAAGTATCGAGTCGTACTATTGAGAAAAATAAATTTGCGAAAAAATTAAATTCTCCCTGCTGTACCAGTTTATACTAGGTTTGTACCGCGTTGTACCATTCGAAGAAATTGTTTAACTCTTTTGGTTTCCGAGAAATATCCAAATAATCAAAGCATCGAGCCATACTACTGAGAAAAAAAATTGCGAAAAATTAAAATCTCCCTGCTGTACCAGTTTGTACTAGGTATGTACAGCGTTGTACCGTTCGAAGAAATGTTTAACTCTTTTGGTTTCCGAGAAATATCCAAATAATCAAAGTATCGAGCCATACCACTGAGAAAAAAATTTGCGACAAATTAAAATCTCCCTGCTGTACCAGTTTATACTAGGTTTGTACCGCGTTGTACCGTTCGAAGAAATTGTTTAACTCATTTGGTTTCCGAGAAATATCCAAATAATCAAAGTATCGAGTCGTACTATTGAGAAAAAAAAATTTGCAAAAAAATTAAATTCTCCCTGCTGTACCAGTTTGTACTAGGTTTGTACCGCATTGTACCGTTCGAAGAAATTGTTTAACTCATTTGGTTTCCTAGAAATATTGAAATAACCAAAGTCGAGGAAAGTCGAGTCGTACTACTGAGAAAAAAATTGCGAAAAATTAAAATCTCCCTGCTGTACCAGTTTATACTAGGTTTGTACCGCGTTGTACCATTCGAAGAAATTGTTTAACTCTTTTGGTTTCCGAGAAATATCCAAATAATCAAAGCATCGAGCCATACTACTGAGAAAAAAAATTGCGAAAAATTAAAATCTCCCTGCTGTACCAGTTTGTACTAGGTATGTACAGCGTTGTACCGTTCGAAGAAATGTTTAACTCTTTTGGTTTCCGAGAAATATCCAAATAATCAAAGTATCGAGCCATACCACTGAGAAAAAAATTTGCGACAAATTAAAATCTCCCTGCTGTACCAGTTTATACTAGGTTTGTACCGCGTTGTACCGTTCGAAGAAATTGTTTAACTCTTTTGGTTTCCGAGAAATATCCAAATAATCTAAGTATCGAGTCGTACTATTGAGAAAAAAAAATTTGCAAAAAAATTAAATTCTCCCTGCTGTACCAGTTTGTACTAGGTTTGTACCGCGTTGTACCGTTCGAAGAAATTGTTTAACTCATTTGGTTTCCTAGAAATATTGAAATAACCAAAGTCGAGGAAAGTCGAGTCGTACTACTGAGAAAAAAATTTACGAAAAATAAAAATCTCTCTGCTGTACCGGTTTGTACTAGGTTTGTACAGCGGTGTACCGTTCGAAGAAATTGTTTAACTCTTTTGGTTTCCGAGAAATATCCAAATAATCAAAGTATCGAGCCATAATACTGAGAAAAAAAATTGCGAAAAATTAAAATCTCCCTGCTGTACCAGTTTGTACTAGGTATGTACAGCGTTGTACCGTTCGAAGAAATGTTTAACTCTTTTGGTTTCCGAGAAATATCCAAATAATCAAAGTATCGAGCCATACCACTGATAAAAAAATTTGCGACAAATTAAATTCTCCCTGCTGTACCAGTTTGTACTAGGTTTGTACCGCGTTGTACCGTTCGAAGAAATTGTTTAACTCATTTGGTTTCCTAGAAATATTGAAATAACCAAAGTCGAGGAAAGTCGAGTCGTACTACTGAGAAAAAAATTGCGAAAAATTAAAATCTCCCTGCTGTACCAGTTTATACTAGGTTTGTACCGCGTTGTACCATTCGAAGAAATTGTTTAACTCTTTTGGTTTCCGAGAAATATCCAAATAATCAAAGCATCGAGCCATACTACTGAGAAAAAAAATTGCGAAAAATTAAAATCTCCCTGCTGTACCAGTTTGTACTAGGTATGTACAGCGTTGTACCGTTCGAAGAAATGTTTAACTCTTTTGGTTTCCGAGAAATATCCAAATAATCAAAGTATCGAGCCATACCACTGAGAAAAAAATTTGCGACAAATTAAAATCTCCCTGCTGTACCAGTTTATACTAGGTTTGTACCGCGTTGTACCGTTCGAAGAAATTGTTTAACTCTTTTGGTTTCCGAGAAATATCCAAATAATCTAAGTATCGAGTCGTACTATTGAGAAAAAAAAATTTGCAAAAAAATTAAATTCTCCCTGCTGTACCAGTTTGTACTAGGTTTGTACCGCGTTGTACCGTTCGAAGAAATTGTTTAACTCATTTGGTTTCCTAGAAATATTGAAATAACCAAAGTCGAGGAAAGTCGAGTCGTACTACTGAGAAAAAAATTTACGAAAAATAAAAATCTCTCTGCTGTACCGGTTTGTACTAGGTTTGTACAGCGGTGTACCGTTCGAAGAAATTGTTTAACTCTTTTGGTTTCCGAGAAATATCCAAATAATCAAAGTATCGAGCCATACAACTGAGAAAAAAAATTGCGAAAAATTAAAATCTCCCTGCTGTACCAGTTTGTACTAGGTTTGTACCGCGTTGTACCGTTCGAAGAAATTGTTTAACTCATTTGGTTTCCTAGAAATATTGAAATAACCAAAGTCGAGGAAAGTCGAGTCGTACTACTGAGAAAAAAAATTGCGAAAAATTAAAATCTCCCTGCTGTACCAGTTTATACTAGGTTTGTACCGCGTTGTACCATTCGAAGAAATTGTTTAACTCTTTTGGTTTCCGAGAAATATCCAAATAATCAAAGCATCGAGCCATATTACTGAGAAAAAAAATTGCGAAAAATTAAAATCTCCCTGCTGTACCAGTTTGTACTAGGTATGTACAGCGTTGTACCGTTCGAAGAAATGTTTAACTCTTTTGGTTTCCGAGAAATATCCAAATAATCAAAGTCGAGGAAAGTCGAGTCGTACTACTGAGAAAAAACGTTTGCGGAAAAATTAAAATCTCTCTGCTGTACCCGTTTGTACTGGGTTTGTACCGCGTTGTGCCGTTTTGAAGAAATTGTTTGACTCTTTTGGTTTCCGAGAAATATCCAAATAACCAAAGTATCGAGCCATACTACTGAAAAAAAAATTTGCGAAAAATTAAAATCTCCCTGCTGTACCAGTTTGTACTAGGTTTGTATCGCGTTGTGCCGTTCGAAGAAATTGTTTAACTCTTTTGGTTTCCGAGAAATATCCAAATAATCAAAGTCGAAGACTGTCGAGTCGTACTACTGAGAAAAAAAAATTACGAAAAATAAAAATCTCTCTGCTGTACCGGTTTGCACTAGGTTTGTATCGCGTTGTACCGTTCGAAGATATTCTTTAACTCTTTTGGTTTCCGAGAAATAATCAAATAACCAAAGTCGAGGACTGTCGAGTCGTACTACTGAGAAAAAAAATTTACGAAAAATAAAAATCTTTCTGTTCCACTGGTTTGTACTAGGGTTGTACAGCGGTGTACCGTTCGAAGAAATTGTTTAACTATTTTGGTTTCCGATAAATATCTAAATAATCAAAGTATCGAGTCGTACTATTGAGAAAAATAAATTTGCGAAAAAATTAAATTCTCCCTGCTGTACCAGTTTATACTAGGTTTGTACCGCGTTGTACCATTCGAAGAAATTGTTTAACTCTTTTGGTTTCCGAGAAATATCCAAATAATCAAAGCATCGAGCCATACTACTGAGAAAAAAAATTGCGAAAAATTAAAATCTCCCTGCTGTACCAGTTTGTACTAGGTATGTACAGCGTTGTACCGTTCGAAGAAATGTTTAACTCTTTTGGTTTCCGAGAAATATCCAAATAATCAAAGTATCGAGCCATACCACTGAGAAAAAAATTTGCGACAAATTAAAATCTCCCTGCTGTACCAGTTTATACTAGGTTTGTACCGCGTTGTACCGTTCGAAGAAATTGTTTAACTCTTTTGGTTTCCGAGAAATATCCAAATAATCAAAGTATCGAGTCGTACTATTGAGAAAAAAAAATTTGCAAAAAAATTAAATTCTCCCTGCTGTACCAGTTTGTACTAGGTTTGTACCGCGTTGTACCGTTCGAAGAAATTGTTTAACTCATTTGGTTTCCTAGAAATATTGAAATAACCAAAGTCGAGGAAAGTCGAGTCGTACTACTGAGAAAAAAATTGCGAAAAATTAAAATCTCCCTGCTGTACCAGTTTATACTAGGTTTGTACCGCGTTGTACCATTCGAAGAAATTGTTTAACTCTTTTGGTTTCCGAGAAATATCCAAATAATCAAAGCATCGAGCCATACTACTGAGAAAAAAAATTGCGAAAAATTAAAATCTCCCTGCTGTACCAGTTTGTACTAGGTATGTACAGCGTTGTACCGTTCGAAGAAATGTTTAACTCTTTTGGTTTCCGAGAAATATCCAAATAATCAAAGTATCGAGCCATACCACTGAGAAAAAAATTTGCGACAAATTAAAATCTCCCTGCTGTACCAGTTTATACTAGGTTTGTACCGCGTTGTACCGTTCGAAGAAATTGTTTAACTCTTTTGGTTTCCGAGAAATATCCAAATAATCTAAGTATCGAGTCGTACTATTGAGAAAAAAAAATTTGCAAAAAAATTAAATTCTCCCTGCTGTACCAGTTTGTACTAGGTTTGTACCGCGTTGTACCGTTCGAAGAAATTGTTTAACTCATTTGGTTTCCTAGAAATATTGAAATAACCAAAGTCGAGGAAAGTCGAGTCGTACTACTGAGAAAAAAATTTACGAAAAATAAAAATCTCTCTGCTGTACCGGTTTGTACTAGGTTTGTACAGCGGTGTACCGTTCGAAGAAATTGTTTAACTCTTTTGGTTTCCGAGAAATATCCAAATAATCAAAGTATCGAGCCATACTACTGAGAAAAAAAATTGCGAAAAATTAAAATCTCCCTGCTGTACCAGTTTGTACTAGGTATGTACAGCGTTGTACCGTTCGAAGAAATGTTTAACTCTTTTGGTTTCCGAGAAATATCCAAATAATCAAAGTATCGAGCCATACCACTGATAAAAAAATTTGCGACAAATTAAAATCTCCCTGCTGTATCAGTTTATACTAGGTTTGTACCGCGTTGTACCGTTCGAAGAAATTGTTTAACTCTTTTGGTTTCCGAGAAATATCCAAATAATCAAAGTATCGAGCCATACCACTGAGAAAAAAAATTACGAAAAATAAAAATCTCTCTGCTGTACCGGTTTGCACTAGGTTTGTATCGCGTTGTACCGTTCGAAGATATTCTTTAACTCTTTTGGTTTCCGAGAAATAATCAAATAACCAAAGTCGAGGACTGTCGAGTCGTACTACTGAGAAAAAAAATTTACGAAAAATAAAAATCTTTCTGTTCCACTGGTTTGTACTAGGGTTGTACAGCGGTGTACCGTTCGAAGAAATGTTTAACTCTTTTGGTTTCCGAGAAATATCCAAATAATCAAAGTCGAAGACTGTCGAGTCGTACTACTGAGAAAAAAAAATTACGAAAAATAAAAATCTCTCTGCTGTACCGGTTTGCACTAGGTTTGTATCGCGTTGTACCGTTCGAAGATATTCTTTAACTCTTTTGGTTTCCGAGAAATAATCAAATAACCAAAGTCGAGGACTGTCGAGTCGTACTACTGAGAAAAAAAATTTACGAAAAATAAAAATCTTTCTGTTCCACTGGTTTGTACTAGGGTTGTACAGCGGTGTACCGTTCGAAGAAATTGTTTAACTATTTTGGTTTCCGATAAATATCTAAATAATCAAAGTATCGAGTCGTACTATTGAGAAAAATAAATTTGCGAAAAAATTAAATTCTCCCTGCTGTACCAGTTTATACTAGGTTTGTACCGCGTTGTACCATTCGAAGAAATTGTTTAACTCTTTTGGTTTCCGAGAAATATCCAAATAATCAAAGCATCGAGCCATACTACTGAGAAAAAAAATTGCGAAAAATTAAAATCTCCCTGCTGTACCAGTTTGTACTAGGTATGTACAGCGTTGTACCGTTCGAAGAAATGTTTAACTCTTTTGGTTTCCGAGAAATATCCAAATAATCAAAGTATCGAGCCATACCACTGAGAAAAAAATTTGCGACAAATTAAAATCTCCCTGCTGTACCAGTTTATACTAGGTTTGTACCGCGTTGTACCGTTCGAAGAAATTGTTTAACTCTTTTGGTTTCCGAGAAATATCCAAATAATCAAAGTATCGAGTCGTACTATTGAGAAAAAAAAATTTGCAAAAAAATTAAATTCTCCCTGCTGTACCAGTTTGTACTAGGTTTGTACCGCATTGTACCGTTCGAAGAAATTGTTTAACTCATTTGGTTTCCTAGAAATATTGAAATAACCAAAGTCGAGGAAAGTCGAGTCGTACTACTGAGAAAAAAATTGCGAAAAATTAAAATCTCCCTGCTGTACCAGTTTATACTAGGTTTGTACCGCGTTGTACCATTCGAAGAAATTGTTTAACTCTTTTGGTTTCCGAGAAATATCCAAATAATCAAAGCATCGAGCCATACTACTGAGAAAAAAAATTGCGAAAAATTAAAATCTCCCTGCTGTACCAGTTTGTACTAGGTATGTACAGCGTTGTACCGTTCGAAGAAATGTTTAACTCTTTTGGTTTCCGAGAAATATCCAAATAATCAAAGTATCGAGCCATACCACTGAGAAAAAAATTTGCGACAAATTAAAATCTCCCTGCTGTACCAGTTTATACTAGGTTTGTACCGCGTTGTACCGTTCGAAGAAATTGTTTAACTCTTTTGGTTTCCGAGAAATATCCAAATAATCTAAGTATCGAGTCGTACTATTGAGAAAAAAAAATTTGCAAAAAAATTAAATTCTCCCTGCTGTACCAGTTTGTACTAGGTTTGTACCGCGTTGTACCGTTCGAAGAAATTGTTTAACTCATTTGGTTTCCTAGAAATATTGAAATAACCAAAGTCGAGGAAAGTCGAGTCGTACTACTGAGAAAAAAATTTACGAAAAATAAAAATCTCTCTGCTGTACCGGTTTGTACTAGGTTTGTACAGCGGTGTACCGTTCGAAGAAATTGTTTAACTCTTTTGGTTTCCGAGAAATATCCAAATAATCAAAGTATCGAGCCATAATACTGAGAAAAAAAATTGCGAAAAATTAAAATCTCCCTGCTGTACCAGTTTGTACTAGGTATGTACAGCGTTGTACCGTTCGAAGAAATGTTTAACTCTTTTGGTTTCCGAGAAATATCCAAATAATCAAAGTATCGAGCCATACCACTGATAAAAAAATTTGCGACAAATTAAAATCTCCCTGCTGTATCAGTTTATACTAGGTTTGTACCGCGTTGTACCGTTCGAAGAAATTGTTTAACTCTTTTGGTTTCCGAGAAATATCCAAATAATCAAAGTATCGAGCCATACCACTGAGAAAAAAAATTACGAAAAATAAAAATCTCTCTGCTGTACCGGTTTGCACTAGGTTTGTATCGCGTTGTACCGTTCGAAGATATTCTTTAACTCTTTTGGTTTCCGAGAAATAATCAAATAACCAAAGTCGAGGACTGTCGAGTCGTACTACTGAGAAAAAAAATTTACGAAAAATAAAAATCTTTCTGTTCCACTGGTTTGTACTAGGGTTGTACAGCGGTGTACCGTTCGAAGAAATGTTTAACTCTTTTGGTTTCCGAGAAATATCCAAATAATCAAAGTCGAAGACTGTCGAGTCGTACTACTGAGAAAAAAAAATTGCGAAAAATAAAAATCTCTCTGCTGTACCGGTTTGCACTAGGTTTGTATCGCGTTGTACCGTTCGAAGATATTCTTTAACTCTTTTGGTTTCCGAGAAATAATCAAATAACCAAAGTCGAGGACTGTCGAGTCGTACTACTGAGAAAAAAAATTTACGAAAAATAAAAATCTTTCTGTTCCACTGGTTTGTACTAGGGTTGTACAGCGGTGTACCGTTCGAAGAAATTGTTTAACTTTTTTGGTTTCCGAGAAATAATCAAATAACCAAAGTCGAGGACTGTCGAGTCGTACTACTGAGAAAAAAATTTACGAAAAATAAAAATCTCTCTGCTGTACCGGTTTGTACTAGGTTTGTACAGCGGTGTACCGTTCGAAGAAATTGCTTAACTCTTTTGGTTTCGGAGAAATATCCAAATAATCAAAGTATCGAGCCATACCACTGAGAAAAAACTTTGCGACAAATTAAAATCTCCCTGCTGTACCAGTTTGTACTAGGTTTGTACAGCGTTGTACCGTTCGAAGAAATGTTTAACTCTTTTGGTTTCCGAGAAATATCCAAATAATCAAAGTCGAAGACTGTCGAGTCGTACTACTGAGAAAAAAAAAATTACGAAAAATAAAAATCTCTCTGCTGTACCGGTTTGCACTAGGTTTGTATCGCGTTGTACAGTTCGAAGATATTCTTTAACTCTTTTGGTTTCCGAGAAATAATCAAATAACCAAAGTCGAGGACTGTCGAGTCGTACTACTGAGAAAAAAAATTTACGAAAAATAAAAATCTTTCTGTTCCACTGGTTTGTACTAGGGTTGTACAGCGGTGTACCGTTCGAAGAAATTGTTTAACTCTTTTGGTTTCCGTGAAATATCCAAATAATCAAAGTATCGGGCCATACCACTGAGAAAAAAATTTGCGACAAATTAAAATCTCCCTGCTGTACCAGTTTATACTAGGTTTGTACCGCGTTGTACCGTTCGAAGAAATGTTTAACTATTTTGGTTTCCGAGAAATATCCAAATAATCAAAGTCGAAGACTGTCGAGTCGTAATACTGAGAAAACAAATTTACGAAAATTTAAAATCGCTCTGCTGTACCGGTTTATACTAGGTATGTACCGCGTTGTACCGTTCGAAGAAATTGTTTAACTCTTTTGGTTTCCGAGAAATAATCAAATAACCAAAGTCGAGGACTGTCGAGTCGTACTACTGAGAAAAAAAATTTACGAAAAATAAAAATCTTTCTGTTCCACTGGTTTGTACTAGGGTTGTACAGCGGTGTACCGTTCGAAGAAATTGTTTAACTTTTTTGGTTTCCGAGAAATAATCAAATAACCAAAGTCGAGGACTGTCGAGTCGTACTACTGAGAAAAAAATTTACGAAAAATAAAAATCTCTCTGCTGTACCGGTTTGTACTAGGTTTGTACAGCGGTGTACCGTTCGAAGAAATTATTATTATTATTATTATTATTATTTTATTTACGGGAGAACCCATTAGATTCACAAATATGAACAATTTTGGAATAAAAGTAAAGAATACAATATATAACAAGTAATAAAGTAAACAAAGACATAACAAATCAAAGACGAAACAATCAGCAAAAACCCACATCGTCGCCTAAGGACGAAGCGGACATACAATGGATTGAGAAGATGATGGCCTTCTTAGTACAAGCGTCCTGAACGTAGCGAGGGAGTCTATGAAAACATCAATGTTCTCAGGGCATTGATTTAACTCCTCCATAGCACGGTTTATGGGGTCCATCGAGCAGTACCGATAGCCAGGGACTCGTACCACAAATAGTGTTCTTTGGCGAAGTGACCTCTGCGGAGCATTAAGACTGATCCTACCTACTAGTTCCAAACAGTTAATCTGGCCATGGAGAACCTTATAGAGAAACAACAGGTCAGCACTAGCACGGCGATCACTAAGTGACGCCAGCCTTGTTTTTAACAAGGCTGGACGGTAATCATGGTCAGTTAACATCATAGGGCTACCAGTGGCCCTCATTACCAGTCTAAGGAACTTGTGCTGGACCCTTTCAATTAGGTTTGAATAAAGTTTGTGCCTTGGATTCCAGATCACCGATGCATATTCAATTTGGGGCCTCACTAGTGCCACGTAAAGCAACTTTAACGTTCTAATCTGTCTGAAGTGTTTTCCAAAGCGTGCAATAAACCCTAGGGTTAGGGTTAGGTACTACTGAGAAAAAAAATTTACGAAAAATAAAAATCTTTCTGTTCCACTGGTTTGTACTAGGGTTGTACAGCGGTGTACCGTTCGAAGAAATTGTTTAACTTTTTTGGTTTCCGAGAAATAATCAAATAACCAAAGTCGAGGACTGTCGAGTCGTACTACTGAGAAAAAAATTTACGAAAAATAAAAATCTCTCTGCTGTACCGGTTTGTACTAGGTTTGTACAGCGGTGTACCGTTCGAAGAAATTGCTTAACTCTTTTGGTTTCGGAGAAATATCCAAATAATCAAAGTATCGAGCCATACCACTGAGAAAAAACTTTGCGACAAATTAAAATCTCCCTGCTGTACCAGTTTGTACTAGGTTTGTACAGCGTTGTACCGTTCGAAGAAATGTTTAACTCTTTTGGTTTCCGAGAAATATCCAAATAATCAAAGTCGAAGACTGTCGAGTCGTACTACTGAGAAAAAAAAAATTACGAAAAATAAAAATCTCTCTGCTGTACCGGTTTGCACTAGGTTTGTATCGCGTTGTACAGTTCGAAGATATTCTTTAACTCTTTTGGTTTCCGAGAAATAATCAAATAACCAAAGTCGAGGACTGTCGAGTCGTACTACTGAGAAAAAAAATTTACGAAAAATAAAAATCTTTCTGTTCCACTGGTTTGTACTAGGGTTGTACAGCGGTGTACCGTTCGAAGAAATTGTTTAACTCTTTTGGTTTCCGTGAAATATCCAAATAATCAAAGTATCGGGCCATACCACTGAGAAAAAAATTTGCGACAAATTAAAATCTCCCTGCTGTACCAGTTTATACTAGGTTTGTACCGCGTTGTACCGTTCGAAGAAATGTTTAACTATTTTGGTTTCCGAGAAATATCCAAATAATCAAAGTCGAAGACTGTCGAGTCGTAATACTGAGAAAACAAATTTACGAAAATTTAAAATCGCTCTGCTGTACCGGTTTATACTAGGTATGTACCGCGTTGTACCGTTCGAAGAAATTGTTTAACTCTTTTGGTTTCCGAGAAATAATCAAATAACCAAAGTCGAGGACTGTCGAGTCGTACTACTGAGAAAAAAAATTTACGAAAAATAAAAATCTTTCTGTTCCACTGGTTTGTACTAGGGTTGTACAGCGGTGTACCGTTCGAAGAAATTGTTTAACTTTTTTGGTTTCCGAGAAATAATCAAATAACCAAAGTCGAGGACTGTCGAGTCGTACTACTGAGAAAAAAATTTACGAAAAATAAAAATCTCTCTGCTGTACCGGTTTGTACTAGGTTTGTACAGCGGTGTACCGTTCGAAGAAATTATTATTATTATTATTATTATTATTTTATTTACGGGAGAACCCATTAGATTCACAAATATGAACAATTTTGGAATAAAAGTAAAGAATACAATATATAACAAGTAATAAAGTAAACAAAGACATAACAAATCAAAGACGAAACAATCAGCAAAAACCCACATCGTCGCCTAAGGACGAAGCGGACATACAATGGATTGAGAAGATGATGGCCTTCTTAGTACAAGCGTCCTGAACGTAGCGAGGGAGTCTATGAAAACATCAATGTTCTCAGGGCATTGATTTAACTCCTCCATAGCACGGTTTATGGGGTCCATCGAGCAGTACCGATAGCCAGGGACTCGTACCACAAATAGTGTTCTTTGGCGAAGTGACCTCTGCGGAGCATTAAGACTGATCCTACCTACTAGTTCCAAACAGTTAATCTGGCCATGGAGAACCTTATAGAGAAACAACAGGTCAGCACTAGCACGGCGATCACTAAGTGACGCCAGCCTTGTTTTTAACAAGGCTGGACGGTAATCATGGTCAGTTAACATCATAGGGCTACCAGTGGCCCTCATTACCAGTCTAAGGAACTTGTGCTGGACCCTTTCAATTAGGTTTGAATAAAGTTTGTGCCTTGGATTCCAGATCACCGATGCATATTCAATTTGGGGCCTCACTAGTGCCACGTAAAGCAACTTTAACGTTCTAATCTGTCTGAAGTGTTTTCCAAAGCGTGCAATAAACCCTAGGGTTTTCATTGCTTTACACGCGATATTTCGGTAATGATTGCGAAAGTCAAGCCCTGACGAAAACGATACCCCGAGATCCTTGACTTCAACAGCCTCAGACAAAATAGATTCCGCCAACCTATAAGATGAAGGAAAGCCACAAACAGACTTGTGGGTCCTTGTCATAACACACTTGCTGACATTAAGCCCCATCCTATTGACGGAACACCACTTCTCGAATCTAACGAGGTCTTCCTGCATGAAATTTACATCCTGAGCTGTACCTATGGTACTAAAGATTTTTAGGTCATCTGCATACATTAGGAATTTATTATGTAGGAAAACGTCCTTAAGGTCGTTGATAAATAGAATAAACAGGAGAGGCCCTAGGTGTGATCCTTGTGGAACACCTGAGGTTACATTAACTGGATCGGATAACCGGTCATGTACTCTAATTAGCTGTGATCGACCTTGAAGGTAGCTGTCGACCCACGTAAGTAGTGGTCCGTCAATTCCTATTGAGGCAAGCTTGTTATGCAAGATACTGTGATCAACCGAGTCGAACGCTTTTCGGAAGTCGGTATAGACAGTATCCACTTGGAGACCCTCGTTCATTGCAGTAGAAACAAAACAATGATAAACTGCCAAGTTCGTTGTCGTTGAGCGACCTGGAATAAATCCATGTTGTTCTTCACAAATGACACTAGTGAGAGTAGGGGTTAGCTGCTGCGTTACTATTTGTTCGAAGATCTTAGGCATGCATGACAATTTGCAGATCGGTCGATAATTCCTAACATCCGAGCGATCACCGGCCTTAAATATTGGGGTAACCAAAGTGGTCTTCCAAGCTGACGGGAAAATTCCTTTAGCTAAGGAGGAGTTAAATATATGCCAGAGGGGCCTCGCTAGAACGAAGCGACACTCCTTCAGAAACAGAGGTGGGATCTTATCAAAACCAGGGCCCTTTGATGCATCAAGAGATTCAAGCTCGGTATAGACTTGACCAATGGATATAGAGATATTATTAATATTTAAACCACTAAGCGAAGACAGGCGGGGAGTCCGAGCGGTCGTACCACAGTCCTGTTGACTATAAACCGAACCAAAGAAATCAGCAAAGAGATTTGCAATTGACTCATTTGACGAAGCAGAGGAGCCATCCATATGAACCTCACTGGGAATCCCATGCCCCGCTCGCTTAGTGTTTACAAATTTCCAAAAGCTAGACACATTGTTACACACCTGACTCTCAATACCATCTATATACATACGGTGCTCACGCGATAGCTCTACTTTGCAACTAGAACGGAGACTAGAGAAATTAATATAATCACTAAACGCACCTGAGCATTTAAATCTTCTGTGCGCCAGTTTCTTATCACGGATCAAGGACTTCAAACCTGGGGAGAACCATTGCGGAAATGTGGATCGAACAACTGACCTGACCGGAATGAACTCTTCTATAGCATGATTAATATGGCCGTATAGTCTCTCAAGTGCAGCATCAGGCTCAGAGTCCCCTGTCTCCTTGTCCCAATCTACGGAGTTAAGGTAATGCAACACACTAGGAAAATCCCCCCGTTTGAAGTCCTTGTACTCCAGGTTGCCACCCGTAAGGTCTCGACTGGATGCTAGTCCGTTAAAAGTAAGATACAATGGAGGATGATACGCGTCTGGTTCAATTAGGACGTCAAAGACTCGATCAACAGTAACCTCAGGACAGTTGACAAAGATGAGGTCGAGCATAACATCAAACTCGTTAAATACAGTGTTTACTTGAGAAAGGTTACAATACACTGAGCAGCCAAGGAGGAGGTCAATAGCGGTCGATTCACTTGACGAAATGCCCGGTTTTCTAAAACATTCTTGTCCCACGTTTTTAAACCATATAGCGTGCGGGAGATTATAGTCGCCATACAAACAGATGTTATCCTCGGTATACCTTTGGTATAACTCCATTACTGAGTCAACATGGTCCGCATAAGTCGACGATCGGGATGTAGGTGGAATATACACGGCGCCCAGCAGTAGATATTTGTTAGTGGGAAGGTGGACTCTAACAAATAATTGCTCTAACGCGGTACCACTAACGGAAACAGGGCAAGATGGCAACGAATTTTTTACCGCGATGAGGACACCACCTCCTCTAGTGAGACAGCTAGTCCTTTGAGATCTGTCGCACCTATAAACTATATAGTCTTTCAGGCCAAGTTCAATTGAAGATATAGCAGGGGTGAGCCACGTCTCAACAAAAACAATTACGTCATACGATACAGCTGATGTGAGTACGGAATTTATGAGAGAGTCCAGTTTCGTACGCAGACCACGAACATTTTGAAAATAGACTAATGGGTTCGGGTTTAGTTTTTTTTCGACGAATCCTTGTGAGGCCTCCCCTCGACGATCTTTGGGACACCACGGATGTACCGAATTGTCTTCTCGGTCTGCCCCTGATCATGAAGGTCCCGTAGCTTGTCCCTAAGAAGCGTAAGGGTCGCTCGTTGCTGCATGGTCTTGTCGTCCGTGATTTTGTATGGGCCCTTGTAGCGATGCTTAGATTGCAGAATTTTTTTCGCTACGTCAGCAGACCCTAAGCGGATACAAAGTGGCCTGCAGGTTGATTTACCAGGTTTACCGAGGCGATGTGTGGACAAGTCATAACTTCCAACGGGGTCAATCTCGTGCAAGACCTCTCGAGCCGCGATCCCGTCGGCCTTTCTCAATTGTTCGGGCAGGGATTCGCTAGTCTCCGGCATTCCAAAAATAATTATATTCTTGGACCTCAACAATCTCTCGTTCCATTCCTCGATAACGTCATCCGTCGACGTGGCCCTCTGCTCGACAGCGTTGGTAGATGAGTCCTCTAGGAGTTTAACCCGCTCCGACAGCGAGTCTATGTCGTTTTTCATTCCTCTCAGATCATCGCGGATACCCCGAATCTCATCCCGAAGAACAGACATTTTAGTGTCAATGAGACTACTGACAATGTCCCTAATGTCATCGGCAGTAGGTAATGCCAGGAGTGACTGGAGTGTAGCCGCCGGTATTATAGATGTTGCTTGTGCCGATGAGGTGCTGGACTGGTTAACGGGCGGCTGGGACTTCGGGGATCCCGCTTGACAGTTCAAAAACTTCTTGCCTGACCAGGGATGACCGGTCCGCTCTAGACACGTGGATCCAGGGTGGCTGACGACGCTGCATCCTGGACAAGTGACTGGATTTGCAACCATGGCTGAACATCCCATACATTTTACAGGGCCACCAGGCATAATGTCCCGATAAGAATAGACAGTCTAAGAATAAGTAAGACTCCAATAACACTTCGCTATGTACACCCACTACTTGCAGCACGAGAGACCCGCGAATCTGCCTAAATTATGCCGTGAGATGTGCGAAATACCGAACTGGCAATCGCTAAATTCAAAATCGGCAACGTGTTTTACTGTAAACACAACCTTCCGGGAGACGTATAACGAGACACGAGCTAACGTTCGCTTAACCAAAACAACACGTCTTGACACCTCGGCGACTGACTGATGCTTAACTAACTCTTTTGGTTTCGGAGAAATATCCAAATAATCAAAGTATCGAGCCATACCACTGAGAAAAAAATTTGCGACAAATTAAAATCTCCCTGCTGTACCAGTTTGTACTAGGTTTGTACAGCGTTGTACCGTTCGAAGAAATGTTTAACTCTTTTGGTTTCCGAGAAATATCCAAATAATCAAAGTATCGAGCCATACTACTGAGAAAAAAATTTGCGAAAAATTAAAATCTCCCTGCTGTACCAGTTTATACTAGGTTTGTACCGCGTTGTACCGTTCGAAGAAATGTTTAACTCTTTTGGTTTCCGAGAAATATCCAAATAATCAAAGTCGAAGACTGTCGAGTCGTACTACTGAGAAAAAAAAAATTACGAAAAATAAAAATCTCTCTGCTGTACCGGATTGCACTAGGTTTGTATCGCGTTGTACAGTTCGAAGATATTCTTTAACTCTTTTGGTTTCCGAGAAATAATCAAATAACCAAAGTCGAGGACTGTCGAGTCGTACTACTGAGAAAAAAATTTACGAAAAATAAAAATCTCTCTGCTGTACCGGTTTGTACTAGGTTTGTACAGCGGTGTACCGTTCGAAGAAATTGCTTAACTCTTTTGGTTTCGGAGAAATATCCAAATAATCAAAGTATCGAGCCATACCACTGATAAAAAAATTTGCGACAAATTAAAATCTCCCTGCTGTATCAGTTTATACTAGGTTTGTACCGCGTTGTACCGTTCGAAGAAATTGTTTAACTCTTTTGGTTTCGGAGAAATATCCAAATAATCAAAGTATCGAGCCATACCACTGAGAAAAAAAATTACGAAAAATAAAAATCTCTCTGCTGTACCGGTTTGCACTAGGTTTGTATCGCGTTGTACCGTTCGAAGATATTCTTTAACTCTTTTGGTTTCCGAGAAATAATCAAATAACCAAAGTCGAGGACTGTCGAGTCGTACTACTGAGAAAAAAATTTACGAAAAATAAAAATCTCTCTGCTGTACCGGTTTGTACTAGGTTTGTACAGCGGTGTACCGTTCGAAGAAATTGCTTAACTCTTTTGGTTTCGGAGAAATATCCAAATAATCAAAGTATCGAGCCATACCACTGAGAAAAAAATTTGCGAAAAATTAAAATCTCCCTGCTGTACCAGTTTGTACTAGGTTTGTACAGCGTTGTACCGTTCGAAGAAATGTTTAACTCGTTTGGTTTCCGAGAAATAATCAAATAACCAAAGTCGAGGACTGTCGAGTCGTACTACTGAGAAAAAAAATTTACGAAAAATAAAAATCTTTCTGTTCCACTGGTTTGTACTAGGGTTGTACAGCGGTGTACCGTTCGAAGAAATTGTTTAACTATTTTGGTTTCCGATAAATATCTAATTAATCAAAGTATCGAGTCGTACTATTGAGAAAAATAAATTTGCGAAAAAATTAAATTCTCCCTGCTGTACCAGTTTGTACTAGGTTTGTACCGCATTGTACCGTTCGAAGAATTTGTTTAACTCATTTGGTATCCGAGAAATATCCACATAATCAAAATATCGAGTCGTACTACTGTGAAAAAAAATTTGCGAAAAAATTAAATTCTCCCTGCTGTACCAGTTTATACTAGGTTTGTACCGCGTTGTACCGTTCGAAGAAATTGTTTAACTCTTTTGGTTTCCGAGAAATATCCAAATAATCAAAGTATCGAGCCATACTACTGAGAAAAAAATTTGCGAAAAATTAAAATCTCCCTGCTGTACCAGTTTATACTAGGTTTGTACCGCGTTGTACCGTTCGAAGAAATTCTTTAACTCTTTTGGATTCCGAGAAATATCCAAATAATCAAAGTATCGAGCCATACTACTGAGAAAAAAATTTGCGAAAAATTAAAATCTCCCAGCTGTACCAGTTTATACTAGGTTTGTACCGCGTTGTACCGTTCGAAGAAATTCTTTAACTCTTTTGGTTTCCGAGAAATATCCAAATAATCAAAGTCGAGGACTGTCGAGTCGTACTACTGAGAAAAAACGTTTGCGGAAAAATTAAAATCTCTCTGCTGTACCCGTTTGTACTGGGTTTGTACCGCGTTGTGCCGTTTTGAAGAAATTGTTTGACTCTTTTGGTTTCCGAGAAATATCCAAATAACCAAAGTATCGAGCCATACTACTGAGAAAAAAATTTGCGAAAAATTAAAATCTCCCTGCTGTACCAGTTTGTACTAGGTTTGTACCGCGTTGTACCGTTCGAAGAAATTGTTTAACTCATTTGGTTTCCTAGAAATATTGAAATAACCAAAGTCGAGGAAAGTCGAGTCGTACTACTCAGAAAAAAATTTACGAAAAATAAAAATCTCTCTGCTGTACCGGTTTGTACTAGGTTTGTACAGCGGTGTACCGTTCGAAGAAATTGTTTAACTCTTTTGGTTTCCGAGAAATATCCAAATAATCAAAGTATCGAGCCATAGTACTGAGAAAAAAAATTGCGAAAAATAAAAATCTCCCTGCTGTACCAGTTTGTACTAGGTTTGTACCGCGTTGTACCGTTCGAAGAAATTGTTTAACTCATTTGGTTTCCTAGAAATATTGAAATAACCAAAGTCGAGGAAAGTCGAGTCGTACTACTGAGAAAAAAAATTGCGAAAAATTAAAATCTCCCTGCTGTACCAGTTTATACTAGGTTTGTACCGCGTTGTACCATTCGAAGAAATTGTTTAACTCTTTTGGTTTCCGAGAAATATCCAAATAATCAAAGCATCGAGCCATACTACTGAGAAAAAAAATTGCGAAAAATTAAAATCTCCCTGCTGTACCAGTTTGTACTAGGTATGTACAGCGTTGTACCGTTCGAAGAAATGTTTAACTCTTTTGGTTTCCGAGAAATATCCAAATAATCAAAGTATGAGAGCCATACCACTGAGAAAAAAATTTGCGACAAATTAAAATCTCCCTGCTGTACCAGTTTATACTAGGTTTGTACCGCGTTGTACCGTTCGAAGAAATTGTTTAACTCTTTTGGTTTCCGAGAAATATCCAAATAATCAAAGTATCGAGCCATACTACTGAGAAAAAAACTTGCGAAAAATTAAAATCTCCCTGCTGTACCAGTTTATACTAGGTTTGTACCGCGTTGTACCGTTCGAAGAAATTCTTTAACTCTTTTGGTTTCCTAGAAATATTCAAATAACCAAAGTCGAGGAAAGTCGAGTCGTACTACTGAGAAAAAAAATTTCCGAAAAATAATAATCTCTCTGCTGTACCAGTTTGTACTAGGTTTGTACAGCGGTGTACCGTTCGAAGAAATTGCTTAACTGTTTTGGTTTCCGAGAAATATCCAAATAATCAAAGTATCGAGCTATACCACTGAGAAAAAAATTTGCGACAAATTAAAATCTCCCTGCTGTACCAGTTTATACTAGGTTTGTACCGCGTTGTACCGTTCGAAGAAATGTTTAACTATTTTGGTTTCCGAGAAATATCCAAATAATCAAAGTCGAAGACTGTCGAGTCGTAATACTGAGAAAACAAATTTACGAAAATTTAAAATCGCTCTGCTGTACCGGTTTATGCTAGGTATGTACCGCGTTGTACCGTTCGAAGAAATTGTTTAACTCTTTGGTTTCCGAGAAATATCCAAATAATCAAAGTATCGAGTCGTACTATTGAGAAAAAAAAATTTGCAAAAAAATTAAATTCTCCCTGCTGTACCAGTTTGTACTAGGTTTGTACCGCGTTGTACCGTTCGAAGAAATTGTTTCACTCATTTGGTTTCCTAGAAATATTGAAATAACCAAAGTCGAGGAAAGTCGAGTCGTACTACTGAGAAAAAAATTTACGAAAAATAAAAATCTCTCTGCTGTACCGGTTTGTACTAGGTTTGTACAGCGGTGTACCGTTCGAAGAAATTGTTTAACTCTTTTGGTTTCCGAGAAATATCCAAATAATCAAAGTATCGAGCCATACTACTGAGAAAAAAAATTGCGAAAAATTAAAATCTCCCTGCTGTACCAGTTTGTACTAGGTTTGTACCGCGTTGTACCGTTCGAAGAAATTGTTTAACTCATTTGGTTTCCTAGAAATATTGAAATAACCAAAGTCGAGGAAAGTCGAGTCGTACTACTGAGAAAAAAAATTGCGAAAAATTAAAATCTCCCTGCTGTACCAGTTTATACTAGGTTTGTACCGCGTTGTACCATTCGAAGAAATTGTTTAACTCTTTTGGTTTCCGAGAAATATCCAAATAATCAAAGCATCGAGCCATACTACTGAGAAAAAAAATTGCGAAAAATTAAAATCTCCCTGCTGTACCAGTTTGTACTAGGTATGTACAGCGTTGTACCGTTCGAAGAAATGTTTAACTCTTTTGGTTTCCGAGAAATATCCAAATAATCAAAGTATCGAGCCATACCACTGAGAAAAAAATTTGCGACAAATTAAAATCTCCCTGCTGTACCAGTTTATACTAGGTTTGTACCGCGTTGTACCGTTCGAATAAATTGTTTAACTCATTTGGTTTCCTAGAAATATTGAAATAACCAAAGTCGAGGAAAGTCGAGTCATACTACTGAGAAAAAAATTTGCGAAAAATTAAAATCTCCCTGCTGTACCAGTTTATACTAGGTTTGTACCGCGTTGTACCGTTCGAAGAAATTCTTTAACTCTTTTGGTTTCCGAGAAATATCCAAATAATCAAAGTCGAGGACTGTCGAGTCGTACTACTGAGAAAAAACGTTTGCGGAAAAATTAAAATCTCTCTGCTGTACCCGTTTGTACTGGGTTTGTACCGCGTTGTGCCGTTTTGAAGAAATTGTTTGACTCTTTTGGTTTCCGAGAAATATCCAAATAACCAAAGTATCGAGCCATACTACTGAGAAAAAAATTTGCGAAAAATTAAAATCTCCCTGCTGTACCAGTTTGTACTAGGTTTGTATCGCGTTGTGCCGTTCGAAGAAATTGTTTAACTCTTTTGGTTTCCGAGAAATATCCAAATAATCAAAGTCGAAGACTGTCGAGTCGTACTACTGAGAAAAAAAAATTACGAAAAATAAAAATCTCTCTGCTGTACCGGTTTGCACTAGGTTTGTATCGCGTTGTACCGTTCGAAGATATTCTTTAACTCTTTTGGTTTCCGAGAAATAATCAAATAACCAAAGTCGAGGACTGTCGAGTCGTACTACTGAGAAAAAAAATTTACGAAAAATAAAAATCTTTCTGTTCCACTGGTTTGTACTAGGGTTGTACAGCGGTGTACCGTTCGAAGAAATTGTTTAACTATTTTGGTTTCCGATAAATATCCAAATAATCAAAGTATCGAGTCGTACTATTGAGAAAAAAAAATTTGCAAAAAAATTAAATTCTCCCTGCTGTACCAGTTTGTACTAGGTTTGTACCGCGTTGTACCGTTCGAAGAAATTGTTTAACTCATTTGGTTTCCTAGAAATATTGAAATAACCAAAGTCGAGGAAAGTCGAGTCGTACTACTGAGAAAAAAATTGCGAAAAATTAAAATCTCCCTGCTGTACCAGTTTATACTAGGTTTGTAACGCGTTGTACCATTCGAAGAAATTGTTTAACTCTTTTGGTTTCCGAGAAATATCCAAATAATCAAAGTATCGAGCCATACTACTGAGAAAAAAATTTGCGAAAAATTAAAATCTCCCTGCTGTACCAGTTTATACTAGGTTTGTACCGCGTTGTACCGTTCGAAGAAATTCTTTAACTCTTTTGGTTTCCGAGAAATATCCAAATAACCAAAGTATCGAGTCGTACTATAGAGAAAAATAAATTTGCGAAAAAATTAAATTCTCCTTGCTGTACCAGTTTGTACTAGGTTTGTATCGCGTTGTACCGTTCGAAGATATTCTTTAACTCTTTTGGTTTCCGAGAAATAATCAAATAACCAAAGTCGAGGACTGTCGAGTCGTACTACTGAGAAAAAAAATTGCGAAAAATTAAAATCTCCCTGCTGTACCAGTTTATACTAGGTTTGTACCGCGTTGTACCGTTCGAAGAAATTGTTTAACTCTTTTGGTTTCCTAGAAATATTGAAATAACCAAAGTCGAGGAAAGTCGAGTCGTACTACTGAGAAAAAAATTTACGAAAAATAAAAATCTCTCTGCTGTACCGGTTTGCACTAGGTTTCTACCGCGTTGTGCCGTTCGAAGAAATTGTTTAACTCTTTTGGTTTCGGAGAAATATCCAAATAATCAAAGTATCGAGTCGTACTATTGAGAAAAAAAATTTGCGGAAAAATTAAATTCTCTCTGCTGTACCAGTTTGTACTAGGTATGTACCGCGTTGTACCGTTCGAAGAAATTGTTTAACTCTTTTGGTTTCCGAGAAATATCCATATAACCAAAGTTGAGGAATGTCGAGTCGTACTACTGAGAAAAAAAATTGCGAAAAATTAAAATCTCCCTGCTGTACCAGTTTGTACTAGGTTTGTATCGCGTTGTGCCGTTCGAAGAAATTGTTTAACTCTTTTGGTTTCCGAGAAATATCCAAATAATCAAAGTATCGAGTCGTACAATTGAGAAAAAAAAATTTGCAAAAATATTAAATTCTCCCTGCTGTACCAGTTTGTACTAGGTTTGTACCGCGTTGTACCGTTCGAAGAAATTGTTTAACTCATTTGGTTTCCTAGAAATATTGAAATAACCAAAGTCGAGGAAAGTCGAGTCGTACTACTGAGAAAAAAATTTACGAAAAATAAAAATCTCTCTGCTGTACCGGTTTGTACTAGGTTTGTACAGCGGTGTACCGTTCGAAGAAATGTTTAACTCTTTTGGTTTCCGAGAAATATCCAAATAATCAAAGTCGAAGACTGTCGAGTCGTACTACTGAGAAAAAAAAATTGCGAAAAATAAAAATCTCTCTGCTGTACCGGTTTGCACTAGGTTTGTATCGCGTTGTACCGTTCGAAGATATTCTTTAACTCTTTTGGTTTCCGAGAAATAATCAAATAACCAAAGTCGAGGACTGTCGAGTCGTACTACTGAGAAAAAAAATTTACGAAAAATAAAAATCTTTCTGTTCCACCGGTTTGCACTAGGTTTCTACCGCGTTGTGCCGTTCGAAGAAATTGTTTAACTCTTTTGGTTTCGGAGAAATATCCAAATAATCAAAGTATCGAGTCGTACTATTGAGAAAAAAAATTTGCGGAAAAATTAAATTCTCTCTGCTGTACCAGTTTGTACTAGGTATGTACCGCGTTGTACCGTTCGAAGAAATTGTTTAACTCTTTTGGTTTCCGAGAAATATCCATATAACCAAAGTTGAGGAATGTCGAGTCGTACTACTGAGAAAAAAAATTGCGAAAAATTAAAATCTCCCTGCTGTACCAGTTTGTACTAGGTTTGTATCGCGTTGTGCCGTTCGAAGAAATTGTTTAACTCTTTTGGTTTCCGAGAAATATCCAAATAATCAAAGTATCGAGTCGTACAATTGAGAAAAAAAAATTTGCAAAAATATTAAATTCTCCCTGCTGTACCAGTTTGTACTAGGTTTGTACCGCGTTGTACCGTTCGAAGAAATTGTTTAACTCATTTGGTTTCCTAGAAATATTGAAATAACCAAAGTCGAGGAAAGTCGAGTCGTACTACTGAGAAAAAAATTTACGAAAAATAAAAATCTCTCTGCTGTACCGGTTTGTACTAGGTTTGTACAGCGGTGTACCGTTCGAAGAAATGTTTAACTCTTTTGGTTTCCGAGAAATATCCAAATAATCAAAGTCGAAGACTGTCGAGTCGTACTACTGAGAAAAAAAAATTGCGAAAAATAAAAATCTCTCTGCTGTACCGGTTTGCACTAGGTTTGTATCGCGTTGTACCGTTCGAAGATATTCTTTAACTCTTTTGGTTTCCGAGAAATAATCAAATAACCAAAGTCGAGGACTGTCGAGTCGTACTACTGAGAAAAAAAATTTACGAAAAATAAAAATCTTTCTGTTCCACTGGTTTGTACTAGGGTTGTACAGCGGTGTACCGTTCGAAGAAATTGTTTAACTATTTTGGTTTCCGATAAATATCTAAATAATCAAAGTATCGAGTCGTACTATTGAGAAAAATAAATTTGCGAAAAAATTAAATTCTCCCTGCTGTACCAGTTTGTACTAGGTTTGTACCGCATTGTACCGTTCGAAGAATTTGTTTAACTCATTTGGTATCCGAGAAATATCCACATAATCAAAATATCGAGTCGTACTACTGTGAAAAAAAATTTGCGAAAAAATTAAATTCTCCCTGCTGTACCAGTTTATACTAGGTTTGTACCGCGTTGTACCGTTCGAAGAAATTGTTTAACTCTTTTGGTTTCCGAGAAATATCCAAATAATCAAAGTATCGAGCCATACTACTGAGAAAAAAATTTGCGAAAAATTAAAATCTCCCTGCTGTACCAGTTTATACTAGGTTTGTACCGCGTTGTACCGTTCGAAGAAATTCTTTAACTCTTTTGGTTTCCGAGAAATATCCAAATAATCAAAGTATCGAGCCATACTACTGAGAAAAAAATTTGCGAAAAATTAAAATCTCCCTGCTGTACCAGTTTATACTAGGTTTGTACCGCGTTGTACCGTTCGAAGAAATTCTTTAACTCTTTTGGTTTCCGAGAAATATCCAAATAATCAAAGTCGAGGACTGTCGAGTCGTACTACTGAGAAAAAACGTTTGCGGAAAAATTAAAATCTCTCTGCTGTACCCGTTTGTACTGGGTTTGTATCGCGTTGTGCCGTTTTGAAGAAATTGTTTGACTCTTTTGGTTTCCGAGAAATATCCAAATAACCAAAGTATCGAGCCATACTACTGAGAAAAAAATTTGCGAAAAATTAAAATCTCCCTGCTGTACCAGTTTGTACTAGGTTTGTATCGCGTTGTGCCGTTCGAAGAAATTGTTTAACTCTTTTGGTTTCCGAGAAATATCCAAATAATCAAAGTCGAAGACTGTCGAGTCGTACTACTGAGAAAAAAAAATTACGAAAAATAAAAATCTCTCTGCTGTACCGGTTTGCACTAGGTTTGTATCGCGTTGTACTGTTCGAAGATATTCTTTAACTCTTTTGGTTTCCGAGAAATAATCAAATAACCAAAGTCGAGGACTGTCGAGTCGTACTACTGAGAAAAAAAAATTGCGAAAAATAAAAATCTCTCTGCTGTACCGGTTTGCACTAGGTTTGTATCGCGTTGTACCGTTCGAAGATATTCTTTAACTCTTTTGGTTTCCGAGGAATAATCAAATAACCAAAGTCGAGGACTGTCGAGTCGTACTACTGAGAAAAAAAATTTACGAAAAATAAAAATCTTTCTGTTCCACTGGTTTGTACTAGGGTTGTACAGCGGTGTACCGTTCGAAGAAATTGTTTAACTATTTTGGTTTCCGATAAATATCTAAATAATCAAAGTATCGAGTCGTACTATTGAGAAAAATAAATTTGCGAAAAAATTAAATTCTCCCTGCTGTACCAGTTTGTACTAGGTTTGTACCGCATTGTACCGTTCGAAGAATTTGTTTAACTCATTTGGTATCCGAGAAATATCCACATAATCAAAATATCGAGTCGTACTACTGTGAAAAAAAATTTGCGAAAAAATTAAATTCTCCCTGCTGTACCAGTTTATACTAGGTTTGTACCGCGTTGTACCGTTCGAAGAAATTGTTTAACTCTTTTGGTTTCCGAGAAATATCCAAATAATCAAAGTATCGAGCCATACTACTGAGAAAAAAAATTGCGAAAAATTAAAATCTCCCTGCTGTACCAGTTTGTACTAGGTATGTACAGCGTTGTACCGTTCGAAGAAATGTTTAACTCTTTTGGTTTCCGAGAAATATCCAAATAATCAAAGTATCGAGCCATACCACTGATAAAAAAATTTGCGACAAATTAAAATCTCCCTGCTGTATCAGTTTATACTAGGTTTGTACCGCGTTGTACCGTTCGAAGAAATTCTTTAACTCTTTTGGTTTCCGAGAAATATCCAAATAATCAAAGTCGAGGACTGTCGAGTCGTACTACTGAGAAAAAACGTTTGCGGAAAAATTAAAATCTCTCTGCTGTACCCGTTTGTACTGCGTTTGTACCGCGTTGTGCCGTTTTGAAGAAATTGTTTGACTCTTTTGGTTTCCGAGAAATATCCAAATAATCAAAGTATCGAGTCGTACTATTGAGAAAAAAAAATTTGCAAAAAAATTAAATTCTCCCTGCTGTACCAGTTTATACTAGGTTTGTACCGCGTTGTACCGTTCGAAGAAATTCTTTAACTCTTTTGGTTTCCGAGAAATATCCAAATAAGCAAAGTATCGAGTCGTACTATAGAGAAAAATAAATTTGCGAAAAAATTAAATTCTCCTTGCTGTACCAGTTTGTACTAGGTTTGTATCGCGTTGTACCGTTCGAAGATATTCTTTAACTCTTTTGGTTTCCGAGAAATAATCAAATAACCAATGTCGAGGACTGTCGAGTCGTACTACTGAGAAAAAAAATTGCGAAAAATTAAAATCTCCCTGCTGTACCAGTTTATACTAGGTTTGACCCGCGTTGTACCGTTCGAAGAAATTGTTTAACTCTTTTGGTTTCCGAGAAATATCCATATAACCAAAGTTGAGGAATGTCGAGTCGTACTACTGAGAAAAAAATTTACGAAAAATAAAAATCTCTCTGCTGTACCGGTTTGCACTAGGTTTCTACCGCGTTGTGCCGTTCGAAGAAATTGTTTAACTCTTTTGGTTTCGGAGAAATATCCAAATAATCAAAGTATCGAGTCGTACTATTGAGAAAAAAAATTTGCGGAAAAATTAAATTCTCTCTGCTGTACCAGTTTGTACTAGGTATGTACCGCGTTGTACCGTTCGAAGAAATTGTTTAACTCTTTTGGTTTCCGAGAAATATCCATATAACCAAAGTTGAGGAATGTCGAGTCGTACTACTGAGAAAAAAAATTGCGAAAAATTAAAATCTCCCTGCTGTACCAGTTTGTACTAGGTTTGTATCGCGTTGTGCCGTTCGAAGAAATTGTTTAACTCTTTTGGTTTCCGAGAAATATCCAAATAATCAAAGTATCGAGTCGTACAATTGAGAAAAAAAAATTTGCAAAAAAATTAAATTCTCCCTGCTGTACCAGTTTGTACTAGGTTTGTACCGCGTTGTACCGTTCGAAGAAATTGTTTAACTCATTTGGTTTCCTAGAAATATTGAAATAACCAAAGTCGAGGAAAGTCGAGTCGTACTACTGAGAAAAAAATTTACGAAAAATAAAAATCTCTCTGCTGTACCGGTTTGTACTAGGTTTGTACAGCGGTGTACCGTTCGAAGAAATGTTTAACTCTTTTGGTTTCCGAGAAATATCCAAATAATCAAAGTCGAAGACTGTCGAGTCGTACTACTGAGAAAAAAAAATTGCGAAAAATAAAAATCTCTCTGCTGTACCGGTTTGCACTAGGTTTGTATCGCGTTGTACCGTTCGAAGATATTCTTTAACTCTTTTGGTTTCCGAGAAATAATCAAATAACCAAAGTCGAGGACTGTCGAGTCGTACTACTGAGAAAAAAAATTTACGAAAAATAAAAATCTTTCTGTTCCACTGGTTTGTACTAGGGTTGTACAGCGGTGTACCGTTCGAAGAAATTGTTTAACTATTTTGGTTTCCGATAAATATCTAAATAATCAAAGTATCGAGTCGTACTATTGAGAAAAATAAATTTGCGAAAAAATTAAATTCTCCCTGCTGTACCAGTTTGTACTAGGTTTGTACCGCATTGTACCGTTCGAAGAATTTGTTTAACTCATTTGGTATCCGAGAAATATCCACATAATCAAAATATCGAGTCGTACTACTGTGAAAAAAAATTTGCGAAAAAATTAAATTCTCCCTGCTGTACCAGTTTATACTAGGTTTGTACCGCGTTGTACCGTTCGAAGAAATTGTTTAACTCTTTTGGTTTCCGAGAAATATCCAAATAATCAAAGTATCGAGCCATACTACTGAGAAAAAAATTTGCGAAAAATTAAAATCTCCCTGCTGTACCAGTTTATACTAGGTTTGTACCGCGTTGTACCGTTCGAAGAAATTCTTTAACTCTTTTGGTTTCCGAGAAATATCCAAATAATCAAAGTATCGAGCCATACTACTGAGAAAAAAATTTGCGAAAAATTAAAATCTCCCTGCTGTACCAGTTTATACTAGGTTTGTACCGCGTTGTACCGTTCGAAGAAATTCTTTAACTCTTTTGGTTTCCGAGAAATATCCAAATAATCAAAGTCGAGGACTGTCGAGTCGTACTACTGAGAAAAAACGTTTGCGGAAAAATTAAAATCTCTCTGCTGTACCCGTTTGTACTGGGTTTGTATCGCGTTGTGCCGTTTTGAAGAAATTGTTTGACTCTTTTGGTTTCCGAGAAATATCCAAATAACCAAAGTATCGAGCCATACTACTGAGAAAAAAATTTGCGAAAAATTAAAATCTCCCTGCTGTACCAGTTTGTACTAGGTTTGTATCGCGTTGTGCCGTTCGAAGAAATTGTTTAACTCTTTTGGTTTCCGAGAAATATCCAAATAATCAAAGTCGAAGACTGTCGAGTCGTACTACTGAGAAAAAAAAATTACGAAAAATAAAAATCTCTCTGCTGTACCGGTTTGCACTAGGTTTGTATCGCGTTGTACCGTTCGAAGATATTCTTTAACTCTTTTGGTTTCCGAGAAATAATCAAATAACCAAAGTCGAGGACTGTCGAGTCGTACTACTGAGAAAAAAAAATTGCGAAAAATAAAAATCTCTCTGCTGTACCGGTTTGCACTAGGTTTGTATCGCGTTGTACCGTTCGAAGATATTCTTTAACTCTTTTGGTTTCCGAGGAATAATCAAATAACCAAAGTCGAGGACTGTCGAGTCGTACTACTGAGAAAAAAAATTTACGAAAAATAAAAATCTTTCTGTTCCACTGGTTTGTACTAGGGTTGTACAGCGGTGTACCGTTCGAAGAAATTGTTTAACTATTTTGGTTTCCGATAAATATCTAAATAATCAAAGTATCGAGTCGTACTATTGAGAAAAATAAATTTGCGAAAAAATTAAATTCTCCCTGCTGTACCAGTTTGTACTAGGTTTGTACCGCATTGTACCGTTCGAAGAATTTGTTTAACTCATTTGGTATACGAGAAATATCCACATAATCAAAATATCGAGTCGTACTACTGTGAAAAAAAATTTGCGAAAAAATTAAATTCTCCCTGCTGTACCAGTTTATACTAGGTTTGTACCGCGTTGTACCGTTCGAAGAAATTGTTTAACTCTTTTGGTTTCCGAGAAATATCCAAATAATCAAAGTATCGAGCCATACTACTGAGAAAAAAAATTGCGAAAAATTAAAATCTCCCTGCTGTACCAGTTTGTACTAGGTATGTACAGCGTTGTACCGTTCGAAGAAATGTTTAACTCTTTTGGTTTCCGAGAAATATCCAAATAATCAAAGTATCGAGCCATACCACTGATAAAAAAATTTGCGACAAATTAAAATCTCCCTGCTGTATCAGTTTATACTAGGTTTGTACCGCGTTGTACCGTTCGAAGAAATTCTTTAACTCTTTTGGTTTCCGAGAAATATCCAAATAATCAAAGTCGAGGACTGTCGAGTCGTACTACTGAGAAAAAACGTTTGCGGAAAAATTAAAATCTCTCTGCTGTACCCGTTTGTACTGCGTTTGTACCGCGTTGTGCCGTTTTGAAGAAATTGTTTGACTCTTTTGGTTTCCGAGAAATATCCAAATAACCAAAATATCGAGCCATACTACTGAGAAAAAAATTTGCGAAAAATTAAAATCTCCCTGCTGTACCAGTTTGTACTAGGTTTGTATCGCGTTGTGCCGTTCGAAGAAATTGTTTAACTCTTTTGGTTTCCGAGAAATATCCAAATAATCAAAGTATCGAGCCATACTACTGAGAAAAAAATTTGCGAAAAATTAAAATCTCCCTGCTGTACCAGTTTGTACTAGGTTTGTATCGCGTTGTGCCGTTCGAAGAAATTGTTTAACTCTTTTGGTTTCCGAGAAATATCCAAATAATCAAAGTATCGAGTCGTACTATTGAGAAAAAAAAATTTGCAAAAAAATTAAATTCTCCCTGCTGTACCAGTTTGTACTAGGTTTGTACCGCGTTGTACCGTTCGAAGAATTTGTTTAACTCATTTGGTATCCGAGAAATATCCACATAATCAAAATATCGAGTCGTACTACTGTGAAAAAAAATTTGCGAAAAAATTAAATTCTCCCTGCTGTACCAGTTTATACTAGGTTTGTACCGCGTTGTACCGTTCGAAGAAATTGTTTAACTCTTTTGGTTTCCGAGAAATATCCAAATAATCAAAGTATCGAGCCATACTACTGAGAAAAAAATTTGCGAAAAATTAAAATCTCCCTGCTGTACCAGTTTATACTAGGTTTGCACCGCGTTGTACCGTTCGATGAAATTGTTTAAATCTTTTGGTTTCCGAGAAATATTCAAATAACCAAAGTATCGAGTCGTACTACTGAGAAAAAAAATTAGAGAAAAATTAGAATCTCTCTGCTGTACCGGTTTGCACTAGGTTTCTACCGCGTTGTACCGTTCGAAGAAATGTTTAACTCTTTTGGTTTCCGAGAAATATCCAAATAATCAAAGTATCGAGTCGTACTATTGAGAAAAAAAAATTTGCAAAAAAATTAAATTCTCCCTGCTGTACCAGTTTGTACTAGGTTTGTACCGCGTTGTACCGTTCGAAGAATTTGTTTAACTCATTTGGTATCCGAGAAATATCCACATAATCAAAATATCGAGTCGTACTACTGTGAAAAAAAATTTGCGAAAAAATTAAATTCTCCCTGCTGTACCAGTTTATACTAGGTTTGTACCGCGTTGTACCGTTCGAAGAAATTGTTTAACTCTTTTGGTTTCCGAGAAATATCCAAATAACCAAAGTATCGAGCCATACTACTGAGAAAAAAATTTGCGAAAAATTAAAATCTCCCTGCTGTACCAGTTTGTACTAGGTTTGTATCGCGTTGTGCCGTTCGAAGAAATTGTTTAACTCTTTTGGTTTCCGAGAAATATCCAAATAATCAAAGTATCGAGCCATACTACTGAGAAAAAAATTTGCGAAAAATTAAAATCTCCCTGCTGTACCAGTTTGTACTAGGTTTGTATCGCGTTGTGCCGTTCGAAGAAATTGTTTAACTCTTTTGGTTTCCGAGAAATATCCAAATAATCAAAGTATCGAGTCGTACTATTGAGAAAAAAAAATTTGCAAAAAAATTAAATTCTCCCTGCTGTACCAGTTTGTACTAGGTTTGTACCGCGTTGTACCGTTCGAAGAATTTGTTTAACTCATTTGGTATCCGAGAAATATCCACATAATCAAAATATCGAGTCGTACTACTGTGAAAAAAAATTTGCGAAAAAATTAAATTCTCCCTGCTGTACCAGTTTATACTAGGTTTGTACCGCGTTGTTCCGTTCGAAGAAATTGTTTAACTCTTTTGGTTTCCGAGAAATATCCAAATAATCAAAGTATCGAGCCATACTACTGAGAAAAAAATTTGCGAAAAATTAAAATCTCCCTGCTGTACCAGTTTATACTAGGTTTGCACCGCGTTGTACCGTTCGATGAAATTGTTTAAATCTTTTGGTTTCCGAGAAATATTCAAATAACCAAAGTATCGAGTCGTACTACTGAGAAAAAAAATTAGAGAAAAATTAGAATCTCTCTGCTGTACCGGTTTGCACTAGGTTTCTACCGCGTTGTACCGTTCGAAGAAATGTTTAACTCTTTTGGTTTCCGAGAAATATCCAAATAATCAAAGTATCGAGCCATACCACTGATAAAAAAATTTGCGACAAATTAAAATCTCCCTGCTGTATCAGTTTATACTAGGTTTGTACCGCGTTGTACCGTTCGAAGAAATTGTTTAACTCTTTTGGTTTCCGAGAAATATCCAAATAATCAAAGTATCGAGCCATACCACTGAGAAAAAAAATTACGAAAAATAAAAATCTCTCTGCTGTACCGGTTTGCACTAGGTTTGTATCGCGTTGTACCGTTCGAAGATATTCTTTAACTCTTTTGGTTTCCGAGAAATAATCAAATAACCAAAGTCGAGGACTGTCGAGTCGTACTACTGAGAAAAAAAATTTACGAAAAATAAAAATCTTTCTGTTCCACTGGTTTGTACTAGGGTTGTACAGCGGTGTACCATTCGAAGAAATTGTTTAACTTTTTTGGTTTCCGAGAAATATCTAAATAATCAAAGTATCGAGTCGTACTATTGAGAAAAATAAATTTGCGAAAAAATTAAATTCTCCCTGCTGTACCAGTTTATACTAGGTTTGTACCGCGTTGTACCATTCGAAGAAATTGTTTAACTCTTTTGGTTTCCGAGAAATATCCAAATAATCAAAGTATCGAGCCATACTACTGAGAAAAAAAATTGCGAAAAATTAAAATCTCCCTGCTGTACCAGTTTGTACTAGGTATGTACAGCGTTGTACCGTTCGAAGAAATGTTTAACTCTTTTGGTTTCCGAGAAATATCCAAATAATCAAAGTATCGAGCCATACTACTGATAAAAAAATTTGCGACAAATTAAAATCTCCCTGCTGTATCAGTTTATACTAGGTTTGTACCGCGTTGTACCGTTCGAAGAAATTCTTTAACTCTTTTGGTTTCCGAGAAATATCCAAATAATCAAAGTCGAGGACTGTCGAGTCGTACTACTGAGAAAAAACGTTTGCGGAAAAATTAAAATCTCTCTGCTGTACCCGTTTGTACTGGGTTTGCACCGCGTTGTGCCGTTTTGAAGAAATTGTTTGACTCTTTTGGTTTCCGAGAAATATCCAAATAACCAAAGTATCGAGCCATACTACTGAGAAAAAAATTTGCGAAAAATTAAAATCTCCCTGCTGTACCAGTTTGTACTAGGTTTGTATCGCGTTGTGCCGTTCGAAGAAATTGTTTAACTCTTTTGGTTTCCGAGAAATATCCAAATAATCAAAGTCGAAGACTGTCGAGTCGTACTACTGAGAAAAAAAAATTACGAAAAATAAAAATCTCTCTGCTGTACCGGTTTGCACTAGGTTTGTATCGCGTTGTACCGTTCGAAGAAATTGTTTAACTTTTTTGGTTTCCGAGAAATATCCAAATAATCAAAGTATCGAGCCATACTACTGAGAAAAAAATTTGCGAAAAATTAAAATCTCCCTGCTGTACCAGTTTGTACTAGGTTTGTATCGCGTTGTGCCGTTCGAAGAAATTGTTTAACTCTTTTGGTTTCCGAGAAATATCCAAATAATCAAAGTATCGAGTCGTACTATTGAGAAAAAAAAATTTGCAAAAAAATTAAATTCTCCCTGCTGTACCAGTTTGTACTAGGTTTGTACCGCGTTGTACCGTTCGAAGAATTTGTTTAACTCATTTGGTATCCGAGAAATATCCACATAATCAAAATATCGAGTCGTACTACTGTGAAAAAAAATTTGCGAAAAAATTAAATTCTCCCTGCTGTACCAGTTTATACTAGGTTTGTACCGCGTTGTACCGTTCGAAGAAATTGTTTAACTCTTTTGGTTTCCGAGAAATATCCAAATAATCAAAGTATCGAGCCATACTACTGAGAAAAAAATTTGCGAAAAATTAAAATCTCCCTGCTGTACCAGTTTATACTAGGTTTGCACCGCGTTGTACCGTTCGATGAAATTGTTTAAATCTTTTGGTTTCCGAGAAATATTCAAATAACCAAAGTATCGAGTCGTACTACTGAGAAAAAAAATTACAGAAAAATTAGAATCTCTCTGCTGTACCTGTTTGCACTAGGTTTCTACCGCGTTGTGCCGTTCGAAGAAATTGTTTAACTCATTTGGTTTCGTAGAAATATCCAAATAATCAAAGTATCGAGTCGTAATACTGAGAAAACAAATTTACGAAAATTTAAAATCGCTCAGCTGTACCGGTTTATACTAGGTATGTACCGCGTTGTACCGTTCGAAGAAATTGTTTAACTTTTTTGATTTCCGAGAAATATCCAAATAATCAAAGTATCGAGCCATACTACTGAGAAAAAAATTTGCGAAAAATTAAAATCTCCCTGCTGTACCAGTTTGTACTATGTTTGTATCGCGTTGTGCCGTTCGAAGAAATTGTTTAACTCTTTTGGTTTCCGAGAAATATCCAAATAATCAAAGTATCGAGTCGTACTATTGAGAAAAAAAAATTTGCAAAAAAATTAAATTCTCCCTGCTGTACCAGTTTGTACTAGGTTTGTACCGCGTTGTACCGTTCGAAGAATTTGTTTAACTCATTTGGTATCCGAGAAATATCCACATAATCAAAATATCGAGTCGTACTACTGTGAAAAAAAATTTGCGAAAAAATTAAATTCTCCCTGCTGTACCAGTTTGTACTAGGTTTGTACCGCGTTGTACCATTCGAAGATATTGTTTAACTATTTTGGTTTCCGATAAATATCTAAATAATCAAAGTATCGAGTCGTACTATTGAGAAAAATAAATTTGCGAAAAAATTAAATTCTCCCTGCTGTACCAGTTTATACTAGGTTTGTACCGCGTTGTACCATTCGAAGAAATGTTTAACTCTTTTGGTTTCCGAGAAATATCCAAATAATCAAAGTATCGAGCCATACTACTGAGAAAAAAAATTGCGAAAAATTAAAATCTCCCTGCTGTACCAGTTTGTACTAGGTATGTACAGCGTTGTACCGTTCGAAGAAATGTTTAACTCTTTTGATTTCCGAGAAATATCCAAATAATCAAAGTATCGAGCCATACCACTGATAAAAAAATTTGCGACAAATTAAAATCTCCCTGCTGTATCAGTTTATACTAGGTTTGTACCGCGTTGTACCGTTCGAAGAAATTGTTTAACTCTTTTGGTTTCCGAGAAATATCCAAATAATCAAAGTATCGAGCCATACCACTGAGAAAAAAAATTACGAAAAATAAAAATCTCTCTGCTGTACCGGTTTGCACTAGGTTTGTATCGCGTTGTACCGTTCGAAGATATTCTTTAACTCTTTTGGTTTCCGAGAAATAATCAAATAACCAAAGTCGAGGACTGTCGAGTCGTACTACTGAGAAAAAAAATTTACGAAAAATAAAAATCTTTCTGTTCCACTGGTTTGTACTAGGGTTGTACAGCGGTGTACCGTTCGAAGAAATTGTTTAACTTTTTTGGTTTCCGAGAAATAATCAAATAACCAAAGTCGAGGACTGTCGAGTCGTACTACTGAGAAAAAAATTTACGAAAAATAAAAATCTCTCTGCTGTACCGGTTTGTACTAGGTTTGTACAGCGGTGTACCGTTCGAAGAAATTGCTTAACTCTTTTGGTTTCGGTGAAATATCCAAATAATCAAAGTATCGAGCCATACCACTGAGAAAAAAATTTGCGACAAATTAAAATCTCCCTGCTGTACCAGTTTGTACTAGGTTTGTACAGCGTTGTACCGTTCGAAGAAATGTTTAACTCGTTTGGTTTCCGAGAAATAATCAAATAACCAAAGTCGAGGACTGTCGAGTCGTACTACTGAGAAAAAAAATTTACGAAAAATAAAAATCTTTCTGTTCCACTGGTTTGTACTAGGGTTGTACAGCGGTGTACCGTTCGAAGAAATTGTTCAACTTTTTTGGTTTCCGAGAAATATCCAAATAATCAAAGTATCGAGCCATACTACTGGAAAAAAATTTGCGAAAAATTAAAATCTCCCTGCTGTACCAGTTTATACTAGGTTTGTACCGCGTTGTACCGTTCGAAGAAATTCTTTAACTCTTTTGGTTTCCGAGAAATATCCAAATAACCAAAGTATCGAGTCGTACTATAGAGAAAAATAAATTTGCGAAAAAATTAAATTCTCCCTGCTGTACCAGTTTGTACTAGGTTTGTATCGCGTTGTACCGTTCGAAGATATTCTTTAACTCTTTTGGTTTCCGAGAAATAATCAAATAACCAAAGTCGAGGACTGTCGAGTCGTACTACTGAGAAAAAAAATTGCGAAAAATTAAAATCTCCCTGCTGTACCAGTGTATACTAGGTTTGTACCGCGTTGTACCGTTCGAAGAAATTGTTTAACTCTTTTGGTTTCCTAGAAATATTGAAATAACCAAAGTCGAGGAAAGTCGAGTCGTACTACTGAGAAAAAAATTTACGAAAAATAAAAATCTCTCTGCTGTACCGGTTTGCACTAGGTTTCTACCGCGTTGTGCCGTTCGAAGAAATTGTTTAACTCTTTTGGTTTCGGAGAAATATCCAAATAATCAAAGTATCGAGTCGTACTATTGAGAAAAAAAATTTGCGGAAAAATTAAATTCTCTCTGCTGTACCAGTTTGTACTAGGTATGTACCGCGTTGTACCTTTCGAAGAAATTGTTTAACTCTTTTGGTTTCCGAGAAATATCCATATAACCAAAGTTGAGGAATGTCGAGTCGTACTACTGAGAAATAAAATTGCGAAAAATTAAAATCTCCCTGCTGTACCAGTTTGTACTAGGTTTGTACCGCGTTGTACCGTTCGAAGAAATTGTTTAACTCATTTGGTTTCCTAGAAATATTGAAATAACCAAAGTCGAGGAAAGTCGAGTCGTACTACTGAGAAAAAAATTTACGAAAAATAAAAATCTCTCTGCTGTACCGGTTTGTACTAGGTTTGTACAGCGGTGTACCGTTCGAAGAAATGTTTAACTCTTTTGGTTTCCGAGAAATATCCAAATAATCAAAGTCGAAGACTGTCGAGTCGTACTACTGAGAAAAAAAAATTGCGAAAAATAAAAATCTCTCTGCTGTACCGGTTTGCACTAGGTTTGTATCGCGTTGTACCGTTCGAAGATATTCTTTAACTCTTTTGGTTTCCGAGAAATAATCAAATAACCAAAGTCGAGGACTGTCGAGTCGTACTACTGAGAAAAAAAATTTACGAAAAATAAAAATCTTTCTGTTCCACTGGTTTGTACTAGGGTTGTACAGCGGTGTACCGTTCGAAGAAATTGTTTAACTATTTTGGTTTCCGATAAATATCTAAATAATCAAAGTATCGAGTCGTACTATTGAGAAAAATAAATTTGCGAAAAAATTAAATTCTCCCTGCTGTACCAGTTTGTACTAGGTTTGTACCGCATTGTACCGTTCGAAGAATTTGTTTAACTCATTTGGTATCCGAGAAATATCCACATAATCAAAATATCGAGTCGTACTACTGTGAAAAAAAATTTGCGAAAAAATTAAATTCTCCCTGCTGTACCAGTTTATACTAGGTTTGTACCGCGTTGTACCGTTCGAAGAAATTGTTTAACTCTTTTGGTTTCCGAGAAATATCCAAATAATCAAAGTATCGAGCCATACTACTGAGAAAAAAATTTGCGAAAAATTAAAATCTCCCTGCTGTACCAGTTTATACTAGGTTTGTACCGCGTTGCACCGTTCGAAGAAATTCTTTAACTCTTTTGGTTTCCGAGAAATATCCAAATAATCAAAGTATCGAGCCATACTACTGAGAAAAAAATTTGCGAAAAATTAAAATCTCCCTGCTGTACCAGTTTATACTAGGTTTGTACCGCGTTGTACCGTTCGAAGAAATTCTTTAACTCTTTTGGTTTCCGAGAAATATCCAAATAATCAAAGTCGAGGACTGTCGAGTCGTACTACTGAGAAAAAACGTTTGCGGAAAAATTAAAATCTCTCTGCTGTACCCGTTTGTACTGGGTTTGTACCGCGTTGTGCCGTTTTGAAGAAATTGTTTGACTCTTTTGGTTTCCGAGAAATATCCAAATAACCAAAGTATCGAGCCATACTTCTGAGAAAAAAATTTGCGAAAAATTAAAATCTCCCTGCTGTACCAGTTTGTACTAGGTTTGTATCGCGTTGTGCCGTTCGAAGAAATTGTTTAACTCTTTTGGTTTCCGAGAAATATCCAAATAATCAAAGTCGAAGACTGTCGAGTCGTACTACTGAGAAAAAAAAATTACGAAAAATAAAAATCTCTCTGCTGTACCGGTTTGCACTAGGTTTGTATCGCGTTGTACCGTTAGAAGATATTCTTTAACTCTTTTGGTTTCCGAGAAATAATCAAATAACCAAAGTCGAGGACTGTCGAGTCGTACTACTGAGAAAAAAAAATTGCGAAAAATAAAAATCTCTCTGCTGTACCGGTTTGCACTAGGTTTGTATCGCGTTGTACCGTTCGAAGATATTCTTTAACTCTTTTGGATTCCGAGAAATAATCAAATAACCAAAGTCGAGGACTGTCGAGTCGTACTACTGAGAAAAAAAATTTACGAAAAATAAAAATCTTTCTGTTCCACTGGTTTGTACTAGGGTTGTACAGCGGTGTACCGTTCGAAGAAATTGTTTAACTATTTTGGTTTCCGATAAATATCTAAATAATCAAAGTATCGAGTCGTACTATTGAGAAAAATAAATTTGCGAAAAAAATAAATTCTCCCTGCTGTACCAGTTTGTACTAGGTTTGTACCGCATTGTACCGTTCGAAGAATTTGTTTAACTCATTTGGTATCCGAGAAATATCCACATAATCAAAATATCGAGTCGTACTACTGTGAAAAAAAATTTGCGAAAAAATTAAATTCTCCCTGCTGTACCAGTTTATACTAGGTTTGTACCGCGTTGTACCGTTCGAAGAAATTGTTTAACTCTTTTGGTTTCCGAGAAATATCCAAATAATCAAAGTATCGAGCCATACTACTGAGAAAAAAATTTGCGAAAAATTAAAATCTCCCTGCTGTACCAGTTTATACTAGGTTTGTACCGCGTTGTACCGTTCGAAGAAATTCTTTAACTCTTTTGGTTTCCGAGAAATATCCAAATAATCAAAGTAACGAGCCATACTACTGAGACAAAAATTTGCGAAAAATTAAAATCTCCCTGCTGTACCAGTTTATACTAGGTTTGTACCGCGTTGTACCGTTCGAAGAAATTGTTTAACTCTTTTGGTTTCCGAGAAATATCCAAATAATCAAAGTATCGAGCCATACTACTGAGAAAAAAATTTGCGAAAAATTAAAATCTCCCTGCTGTACCAGTTTATACTAGGTTTGTACCGCGTTGTACCGTTCGAAGAAATTCTTTAACTCTTTTGGTTTCCGAGAAATATCCAAATAATCAAAGTCGAGGACTGTCGAGTCGTACTACTGAGAAAAAACGTTTGCGGAAAAATTAAAATCTCTCTGCTGTACCCGTTTGTACTGGGTTTGTACCGCGTTGTGCCGTTTTGAAGAAATTGTTTGACTCTTTTGGTTTCCGAGAAATATCCAAATAACCAAAGTATCGAGCCATACTACTGAGAAAAAAATTTGCGAAAAATTAAAATCTCCCTGCTGTACCAGTTTGTACTAGGTTTGTATCGCGTTGTGCCGTTCGAAGAAATTGTTTAACTCTTTTGGTTTCCGAGAAATATCCAAATAATCAAAGTCGAAGACTGTCGAGTCGTACTACTGAGAAAAAAAAATTACGAAAAATAAAAATCTCTCTGCTGTACCGGTTTGCACTAGGTTTGTATCGCGTTGTACCGTTCGAAGATATTCTTTAACTCTTTTGGTTTCCGAGAAATAATCAAATAACCAAAGTCGAGGACTGTCGAGTCGTACTACTGAGAAAAAAAATTTACGAAAAATAAAAATCTTTCTGTTCCACTGGTTTGTACTAGGGTTGTACAGCGGTGTACCGTTCGAAGAAATTGCTTAACTCTTTTGGTTTCGGTGAAATATCCAAATAATCAAAGTATCGAGCCATACCACTGAGAAAAAAATTTGCGACAAATTAAAATCTCCCTACTGTACCAGTTTGTACTAGGTTTGTACAGCGTTGTACCGTTCGAAGAAATGTTTAACTCGTTTGGTTTCCGAGAAATAATCAAATAACCAAAGTCGAGGACTGTCGAGTCGTACTACTGAGAAAAAAAATTTACGAAAAATAAAAATCTTTCTGTTCCACTGGTTTGTACTAGGGTTGTACAGCGGTGTACCGTTCGAAGAAATTGTTCAACTTTTTTGGTTTCCGAGAAATATCCAAATAATCAAAGTATCGAGCCATACTACTGAGAAAAAAATTTGCGAAAAATTAAAATCTCCCTGCTGTACCAGTTTATACTAGGTTTGTACCGCGTTGTACCGTTCGAAGAAATTCTTTAACTCTTTTGGTTTCCGAGAAATATCCAAATAACCAAAGTATCGAGTCGTACTATAGAGAAAAATAAATTTGCGAAAAAATTAAATTCTCCCTGCTGTACCAGTTTGTACTAGGTTTGTATCGCGTTGTACCGTTCGAAGATATTCTTTAACTCTTTTGGTTTCCGAGAAATAATCAAATAACCAAAGTCGAGGACTGTCGAGTCGTACTACTGAGAAAAAAAATTGCGAAAAATTAAAATCTCCCTGCTGTACCAGTGTATACTAGGTTTGTACCGCGTTGTACCGTTCGAAGAAATTGTTTAACTCTTTTGGTTTCCTAGAAATATTGAAATAACCAAAGTCGAGGAAAGTCGAGTCGTACTACTGAGAAAAAAATTTACGAAAAATAAAAATCTCTCTGCTGTACCGGTTTGCACTAGGTTTCTACCGCGTTGTGCCGTTCGAAGAAATTGTTTAACTCTTTTGGTTTCGGAGAAATATCCAAATAATCAAAGTATCGAGTCGTACTATTGAGAAAAAAAATTTGCGGAAAAATTAAATTCTCTCTGCTGTACCAGTTTGTACTAGGTATGTACCGCGTTGTACCGTTCGAAGAAATTGTTTAACTCTTTTGGTTTCCGAGAAATATCCATATAACCAAAGTTGAGGAATGTCGAGTCGTACTACTGAGAAATAAAATTGCGAAAAATTAAAATCTCCCTGCTGTACCAGTTTGTACTAGGTTTGTACCGCGTTGTACCGTTCGAAGAAATTGTTTAACTCATTTGGTTTCCTAGAAATATTGAAATAACCAAAGTCGAGGAAAGTCGAGTCGTACTACTGAGAAAAAAATTTACGAAAAATAAAAATCTCTCTGCTGTACCGGTTTGTACTAGGTTTGTACAGCGGTGTACCGTTCGAAGAAATGTTTAACTCTTTTGGTTTCCGAGAAATATCCAAATAATCAAAGTCGAAGACTGTCGAGTCGTACTACTGAGAAAAAAAAATTGCGAAAAATAAAAATCTCTCTGCTGTACCGGTTTGCACTAGGTTTGTATCGCGTTGTACCGTTCGAAGATATTCTTTAACTCTTTTGGTTTCCGAGAAATAATCAAATAACCAAAGTCGAGGACTGTCGAGTCGTACTACTGAGAAAAAAAATTTACGAAAAATAAAAATCTTTCTGTTCCACTGGTTTGTACTAGGGTTGTACAGCGGTGTACCGTTCGAAGAAATTGTTTAACTATTTTGGTTTCCGATAAATATCTAAATAATCAAAGTATCGAGTCGTACTATTGAGAAAAATAAATTTGCGAAAAAATTAAATTCTCCCTGCTGTACCAGTTTGTACTAGGTTTGTACCGCATTGTACCGTTCGAAGAATTTGTTTAACTCATTTGGTATCCGAGAAATATCCACATAATCAAAATATCGAGTCGTACTACTGTGAAAAAAAATTTGCGAAAAAATTAAATTCTCCCTGCTGTACCAGTTTATACTAGGTTTGTACCGCGTTGTACCGTTCGAAGAAATTGTTTAACTCTTTTGGTTTCCGAGAAATATCCAAATAATCAAAGTATCGAGCCATACTACTGAGAAAAAAATTTGCGAAAAATTAAAATCTCCCTGCTGTACCAGTTTATACTAGGTTTGTACCGCGTTGCACCGTTCGAAGAAATTCTTTAACTCTTTTGGTTTCCGAGAAATATCCAAATAATCAAAGTATCGAGCCATACTACTGAGAAAAAAATTTGCGAAAAATTAAAATCTCCCTGCTGTACCAGTTTATACTAGGTTTGTACCGCGTTGTACCGTTCGAAGAAATTCTTTAACTCTTTTGGTTTCCGAGAAATATCCAAATAATCAAAGTCGAGGACTGTCGAGTCGTACTACTGAGAAAAAACGTTTGCGGAAAAATTAAAATCTCTCTGCTGTACCCGTTTGTACTGGGTTTGTACCGCGTTGTGCCGTTTTGAAGAAATTGTTTGACTCTTTTGGTTTCCGAGAAATATCCAAATAACCAAAGTATCGAGCCATACTACTGAGAAAAAAATTTGCGAAAAATTAAAATCTCCCTGCTGTACCAGTTTGTACTAGGTTTGTATCGCGTTGTGCCGTTCGAAGAAATTGTTTAACTCTTTTGGTTTCCGAGAAATATCCAAATAATCAAAGTCGAAGACTGTCGAGTCGTACTACTGAGAAAAAAAAATTACGAAAAATAAAAATCTCTCTGCTGTACCGGTTTGCACTAGGTTTGTATCGCGTTGTACCGTTCGAAGATATTCTTTAACTCTTTTGGTTTCCGAGAAATAATCAAATAACCAAAGTCGAGGACTGTCGAGTCGTACTACTGAGAAAAAAAATTTACGAAAAATAAAAATCTTTCTGTTCCACTGGTTTGTACTAGGGTTGTACAGCGGTGTACCGTTCGAAGAAATTGTTTAACTATTTTGGTTTCCGATAAATATCTAAATAATCAAAGTATCGAGTCGTACTATTGAGAAAAATAAATTTGCGAAAAAATTAAATTCTCCCTGCTGTACCAGTTTGTACTAGGTTTGTACCGCATTGTACCGTTCGAAGAATTTGATTAACTCATTTGGTATCCGAGAAATATCCACATAATCAAAATATCGAGTCGTACTACTGTGAAAAAAAATTTGCGAAAAAATTAAATTCTCCCTGCTGTACCAGTTTATACTAGGTTTGTACCGCGTTGTACCGTTCGAAGAAATTGTTTAACTCTTTTGGTTTCCGAGAAATATCCAAATAATCAAAGTATCGAGCCATACTACTGAGAAAAAAAATTGCGAAAAATTAAAATCTCCCTGCTGTACCAGTTTGTACTAGGTATGTACAGCGTTGTACCGTTCGAAGAAATGTTTAACTCTTTTGGTTTCCGAGAAATATCCAAATAATCAAAGTATCGAGCCATACCACTGATAAAAAAATTTGCGACAAATTAAAATCTCCCTGCTGTATCAGTTTATACTAGGTTTGTACCGCGTTGTACCGTTCGAAGAAATTCTTTAACTCTTTTGGTTTCCGAGAAATATCCAAATAATCAAAGTCGAGGACTGTCGAGTCGTACTACTGAGAAAAAACGTTTGCGGAAAAATTAAAATCTCTCTGCTGTACCCGTTTGTACTGCGTTTGTACCGCGTTGTGCCGTTTTGAAGAAATTGTTTGACTCTTTTGGTTTCCGAGAAATATCCAAATAACCAAAGTATCGAGCCATACTACTGAGAAAAAAATTTGCGAAAAATTAAAATCTCCCTGCTGTACCAGTTTGTACTAGGTTTGTATCGCGTTGTGCCGTTCGAAGAAATTGTTTAACTCTTTTGGTTTCCGAGAAATATCCAAATAATCAAAGTCGAAGACTGTCGAGTCGTACTACTGAGAAAAAAAAATTACGAAAAATAAAAATCTCTCTGCTGTACCGGTTTGCACTAGGATTGTATCGCGTTGTACCGTTCGAAGAAATTGTTTAACTTTTTTGGTTTCCGAGAAATATCCAAATAATCAAAGTATCGAGCCATACTACTGAGAAAAAAATTTGCGAAAAATTAAAATCTCCCTGCTGTACCAGTTTGTACTAGGTTTGTATCGCGTTGTGCCGTTCGAAGAAATTGTTTAACTCTTTTGGTTTCCGAGAAATATCCAAATAATCAAAGTATCGAGTCGTACTATTGAGAAAAAAAAATTTGCAAAAAAATTAAATTCTCCCTGCTGTACCAGTTTGTACTAGGTTTGTACCGCGTTGTACCGTTCGAAGAAATTGTTTAACTCATTTGGTATCCGAGAAATATCCACATAATCAAAATATCGAGTCGTACTACTGTGAAAAAAAATTTGCGAAAAAATTAAATTCTCCCTGCTGTACCAGTTTATACTAGGTTTGTACCGCGTTGTACCGTTCGAAGAAATTGTTTAACTCTTTTGGTTTCCGAGAAATATCCAAATAATCAAAGTATCGAGCCATACTACTGAGAAAAAAATTTGCGAAAAATTAAAATCTCCCTGCTGTACCAGTTTATACTAGGTTTGCACCGCGTTGTACCGTTCGATGAAATTGTTAAAATCTTTTGGTTTCCGAGAAATATTCAAATAACCAAAGTATCGAGTCGTACTACTGAGAAAAAAAATTAGAGAAAAATTAGAATCTCTCTGCTGTACCGGTTTGCACTAGGTTTCTACCGCGTTGTACCGTTCGAAGAAATGTTTAACTCTTTTGGTTTCCGAGAAATATCCAAATAATCAAAGTATCGAGCCATACCACTGATAAAAAAATTTGCGACAAATTAAAATCTCCCTGCTGTATCAGTTTATACTAGGTTTGTACCGCGTTGTACCGTTCGAAGAAATTGTTTAACTCTTTTGGTTTCCGAGAAATATCCAAATAATCAAAGTATCGAGCCATACCACTGAGAAAAAAAATTACGAAAAATAAAAATCTCTCTGCTGTACCGGTTTGCACTAGGTTTGTATCGCGTTGTACCGTTCGAAGATATTCTTTAACTCTTTTGGTTTCCGAGAAATAATCAAATAACCAAAGTCGAGGACTGTCGAGTCGTACTACTGAGAAAAAAAATTTACGAAAAATAAAAATCTTTCTGTTCCACTGGTTTGTACTAGGGTTGTACAGCGGTGTACCGTTCGAAGAAATTGTTTAACTTTTTTGGTTTCCGAGAAATAATCAAATAACCAAAGTCGAGGACTGTCGAGTCGTACTACTGAGAAAAAAATTTACGAAAAATAAAAATCTCTCTGCTGTACCGGTTTGTACTAGGTTTGTACAGCGGTGTACCGTTCGAAGAAATTGCTTAAGTCTTTTGGTTTCGGAGAAATATCCAAATAATCAAAGTATCGAGCCATACCACTGAGAAAAAAATTTGCGACAAATTAAAATCTCCCTGCTGTACCAGTTTGTACTAGGTTTGTACAGCGTTGTACCGTTCGAAGAAATGTTTAACTCGTTTGGTTTCCGAGAAATAATCAAATAACCAAAGTCGAGGACTGTCGAGTCGTACTACTGAGAAAAAAAATTTACGAAAAATAAAAATCTTTCTGTTCCACTGGTTTGTACTAGGGTTGTACAGCGGTGTACCATTCGAAGAAATTGTTTAACTTTTTTGGTTTCCGAGAAATATCTAAATAATCAAAGTATCGAGTCGTACTATTGAGAAAAATAAATTTGCGAAAAAATTAAATTCTCCCTGCTGTACCAGTTTATACTAGGTTTGTACCGCGTTGTACCATTCGAAGAAATTGTTTAACTCTTTTGGTTTCCGAGAAATATCCAAATAATCAAAGTATCGAGCCATACTACTGAGAAAAAAAATTGCGAAAAATTAAAATCTCCCTGCTGTACCAGTTTGTACTAGGTATGTACAGCGTTGTACCGTTCGAAGAAATGTTTAACTCTTTTGGTTTCCGAGAAATATCCAAATAATCAAAGTATCGAGCCATACTACTGATAAAAAAATTTGCGACAAATTAAAATCTCCCTGCTGTATCAGTTTATACTAGGTTTGTACCGCGTTGTACCGTTCGAAGAAATTCTTTAACTCTTTTGGTTTCCGAGAAATATCCAAATAATCAAAGTCGAGGACTGTCGAGTCGTACTACTGAGAAAAAACGTTTGCGGAAAAATTAAAATCTCTCTGCTGTACCCGTTTGTACTGGGTTTGCACCGCGTTGTGCCGTTTTGAAGAAATTGTTTGACTCTTTTGGTTTCCGAGAAATATCCAAATAACCAAAGTATCGAGCCATACTACTGAGAAAAAAATTTGCGAAAAATTAAAATCTCCCTGCTGTACCAGTTTGTACTAGGTTTGTATCGCGTTGTGCCGTTCGAAGAAATTGTTTAACTCTTTTGGTTTCCGAGAAATATCCAAATAATCAAAGTCGAAGACTGTCGAGTCGTACTACTGAGAAAAAAAAATTACGAAAAATAAAAATCTCTCTGCTGTACCGGTTTGCACTAGGTTTGTATCGCGTTGTACCGTTCGAAGAAATTGTTTAACTCTTTTGGTTTCCGAGAAATATCCAAATAATCAAAGTCGAGGACTGTCGAGTCGTACTACTGAGAAAAAACGTTTGCGGAAAAATTAAAATCTCTCTGCTGTACCCGTTTGTACTGCGTTTGTACCGCGTTGTGCCGTTTTGAAGAAATTGTTTGACTCTTTTGGTATCCGAGAAATATCCACATAATCAAAATATCGAGTCGTACTACTGTGAAAAAAAATTTGCGAAAAAATTAAATTCTCCCTGCTGTACCAGTTTATACTAGGTTTGTACCGCGTTGTACCGTTCGAAGAAATTGTTTAACTCTTTTGGTTTCCGAGAAATATCCAAATAATCAAAGTATCGAGCCATACTACTGAGAAAAAAATTTGCGAAAAATTAAAATCTCCCTGCTGTACCAGTTTATACTAGGTTTGCACCGCGTTGTACCGTTCGATGAAATTGTTTAAATCTTTTGGTTTCCGAGAAATATTCAAATAACCAAAGTATCGAGTCGTACTACTGAGAAAAAAAATTACAGAAAAATTAGAATCTCTCTGCTGTACCTGTTTGCACTAGGTTTCTACCGCGTTGTGCCGTTCGAAGAAATTGTTTAACTCATTTGGTTTCGTAGAAATATCCAAATAATCAAAGTATCTAGTCGTAATACTGAGAAAACAAATTTACGAAAATTTAAAATCGCTCAGCTGTACCGGTTTATACTAGGTATGTACCGCGTTGTACCGTTCGAAGAAATTGTTTAACTTTTTTGATTTCCGAGAAATATCCAAATAATCAAAGTATCGAGCCATACTACTGAGAAAAAAATTTGCGAAAAATTAAAATCTCCCTGCTGTACCAGTTTGTACTATGTTTGTATCGCGTTGTGCCGTTCGAAGAAATTGTTTAACTCTTTTGGTTTCCGAGAAATATCCAAATAATCAAAGTATCGAGTCGTACTATTGAGAAAAAAAAATTTGCAAAAAAATTAAATTCTCCCTGCTGTACCAGTTTGTACTAGGTTTGTACCGCGTTGTACCGTTCGAAGAATTTGTTTAACTCATTTGGTATCCGAGAAATATCCACATAATCAAAATATCGAGTCGTACTACTGTGAAAAAAAATTTGCGAAAAAATTAAATTCTCCCTGCTGTACCAGTTTGTACTAGGTTTGTACCGCGTTGTACCATTCGAAGAAATTGTTTAACTATTTTGGTTTCCGATAAATATCTAAATAATCAAAGTATCGAGTCGTACTATTGAGAAAAATAAATTTGCGAAAAAATTAAATTCTCCCTGCTGTACCAGTTTATACTAGGTTTGTACCGCGTTGTACCATTCGAAGAAATGTTTAACTCTTTTGGTTTCCGAGAAATATCCAAATAATCAAAGTATCGAGCCATACTACTGAGAAAAAAAATTGCGAAAAATTAAAATCTCCCTGCTGTACCAGTTTGTACTAGGTATGTACAGCGTTGTACCGTTCGAAGAAATGTTTAACTCTTTTGATTTCCGAGAAATATCCAAATAATCAAAGTATCGAGCCATACCACTGATAAAAAAATTTGCGACAAATTAAAATCTCCCTGCTGTACCAGTTTGTACTAGGTTTGTACCGCGTTGTACCATTCGAAGAAATTGTTTAACTATTTTGGTTTCCGATAAATATCTAAATAATCAAAGTATCGAGTCGTACTATTGAGAAAAATAAATTTGCGAAAAAATTAAATTCTCCCTGCTGTACCAGTTTATACTAGGTTTGTACCGCGTTGTACCATTCGAAGAAATGTTTAACTCTTTTGGTTTCCGAGAAATATCCAAATAATCAAAGTATCGAGTCGTACTATTGAGAAAAAAAAATTTGCAAAAAAATTAAATTCTCCCTGCTGTACCAGTTTGTACTAGGTTTGTACCGCGTTGTACCGTTCGAAGAATTTGTTTAACTCATTTGGTATCCGAGAAATATCCACATAATCAAAATATCGAGTCGTACTACTGTGAAAAAAAATTTGCGAAAAAATTAAATTCTCCCTGCTGTACCAGTTTGTACTAGGTTTGTACCGCGTTGTACCATTCGAAGAAATTGTTTAACTATTTTGGTTTCCGATAAATATCTAAATAATCAAAGTATCGAGTCGTACTATTGAGAAAAATAAATTTGCGAAAAAATTAAATTCTCCCTGCTGTACCAGTTTATACTAGGTTTGTATCGCGTTGTACCGTTCGAAGATATTCTTTAACTCTTTTGGTTTCCGAGAAATAATCAAATATCCAAAGTCGAGGACTGTCGAGTCGTACTACTGAGAAAAAAAATTTACGAAAAATAAAAATCTTTCTGTTCCACTGGTTTGTACTAGGGTTGTACAGCGGTGTACCGTTCGAAGAAATTGTTTAACTTTTTTGGTTTCCGAGAAATAATCAAATAACCAAAGTCGAGGACTGTCGAGTCGTACTACTGAGAAAAAAATTTACGAAAAATAAAAATCTCTCTGCTGTACCGGTTTGTACTAGGTTTGTACAGCGGTGTACCGTTCGAAGAAATTGCTTAACTCTTTTGGTTTCGGAGAAATATCCAAATAATCAAAGTATCGAGCCATACCACTGAGAAAAAAATTTGCGACAAATTAAAATCTCCCTGCTGTACCAGTTTGTACTAGGTTTGTACAGCGTTGTACCGTTCGAAGAAATGTTTAACTCGTTTGGTTTCCGAGAAATAATCAAATAACCAAAGTCGAGGACTGTCGAGTCGTACTACTGAGAAAAAAAATTTACGAAAAATAAAAATCTTTCTGTTCCACTGGTTTGTACTAGGGTTGTACAGCGGTGTACCGTTCGAAGAAATTGTTTAACTTTTTTGGTTTCCGAGAAATATCCAAATAATCAAAGTATCGAGCCATACTACTGAGAAAAAAATTTGCGAAAAATTAAAATCTCCCTGCTGTACCAGTTTATACTAGGTTTGTACCGCGTTGTACCGTTCGAAGAAATTCTTTAACTCTTTTGGTTTCCGAGAAATATCCAAATAACCAAAGTATCGAGTCGTACTATAGAGAAAAATAAATTTGCGAAAAAATTAAATTCTCCCTGCTGTACCAGTTTGTACTAGGTTTGTATCGCGTTGTACCGTTCGAAGATATTCTTTAACTCTTTTGGTTTCCGAGAAATAATCAAAGAACCAAAGTCGAGGACTGTCGAGTCGTACTACTGAGAAAAAAAATTGCGAAAAATTAAAATCTCCCTGCTGTACCAGTGTATACTAGGTTTGTACCGCGTTGTACCGTTCGAAGAAATTGTTTAACTCTTTTGGTTTCCTAGAAATATTGAAATAACCAAAGTCGAGGAAAGTCGAGTCGTACTACTGAGAAAAAAATTTACGAAAAATAAAAATCTCTCTGCTGTACCGGTTTGCACTAGGTTTCTACCGCGTTGTGCCGTTCGAAGAAATTGTTTAACTCTTTTGGTTTCGGAGAAATATCCAAATAATCAAAGTATCGAGTCGTACTATTGAGAAAAAAAATTTGCGGAAAAAATAAATTCTCTCTGCTGTACCAGTTTGTACTAGGTATGTACCGCGTTGTACCGTTCGAAGAAATTGTTTAACTCTTTTGGTTTCCGAGAAATATCCATATAACCAAAGTTGAGGAATGTCGAGTCGTACTACTGAGAAAAAAAATTGCGAAAAATTAAAATCTCCCTGCTGTACCAGTTTGTACTAGGTTTGTATCGCGTTGTGCCGTTCGAAGAAATTGTTTAACTCTTTTGGTTTCCGAGAAATATCCAAATAATCAAAGTATCGAGTCGTACAATTGAGAAAAAAAAATTTGCAAAAAAATTAAATTCTCCCTGCTGTACCAGTTTGTACTAGGTTTGTACCGCGTTGTACCGTTCGAAGAAATTGTTTAACTCATTTGGTTTCCTAGAAATATTGAAATAACCAAAGTCGAGGAAAGTCGAGTCGTACAACTGAGAAAAAAATTTACGAAAAATAAAAATCTCTCTGCTGTACCGGTTTGTACTAGGTTTGTACAGCGGTGTACCGTTCGAAGAAATGTTTAACTCTTTTGGTTTCCGAGAAATATCCAAATAATCAAAGTCGAAGACTGTCGAGTCGTACTACTGAGAAAAAAAAATTGCGAAAAATAAAAATCTCTCTGCTGTACCGGGTTGCACTAGGTTTGTATCGCGTTGTACCGTTCGAAGATATTCTTTAACTCTTTTGGTTTCCGAGAAATAATCAAATAACCAAAGTCGAGGACTGTCGAGTCGTACTACTGAGAAAAAAAATTTACGAAAAATAAAAATCTTTCTGTTCCACTGGTTTGTACTAGGGTTGTACAGCGGTGTACCGTTCGAAGAAATTGTTTAACTATTTTGGTTTCCGATAAATATCTAAATAATCAAAGTATCGAGTCGTACTATTGAGAAAAATAAATTTGCGAAAAAATTAAATTCTCCCTGCTGTACCAGTTTGTACTAGGTTTGTACCGCATTGTACCGTTCGAAGAATTTGTTTAACTCATTTGGTATCCGAGAAATATCCACATAATCAAAATATCGAGTCGTACTACTGTGAAAAAAAATTTGCGAAAAAATTAAATTCTCCCTGCTGTACCAGTTTATACTAGGTTTGTACCGCGTTGTACGGTTCGAAGAAATTGTTTAACTCTTTTGGTTTCCGAGAAATATCCAAATAATCAAAGTATCGAGCCATACTACTGAGAAAAAAATTTGCGAAAAATTAAAATCTCCCTGCTGTACCAGTTTATACTAGGTTTGTACCGCGTTGCACCGTTCGAAGAAATTCTTTAACTCTTTTGGTTTCCGAGAAATATCCAAATAATCAAAGTATCGAGCCATACTACTGAGAAAAAAATTTGCGAAAAAAATAAATTCTCCCTGCTGTACCAGTTTGTACTAGGTTTGTACCGCATTGTACCGTTCGAAGAATTTGTTTAACTCATTTGGTTTCCGATAAATATCTAAATAATCAAAGTATCGAGTCGTACTATTGAGAAAAATAAATTTGCGAAAAAATTAAATTCTCCCTGCTGTACCAGTTTGTACTAGGTTTGTACCGCATTGTACCGTTCGAAGAATTTGTTTAACTCATTTGGTATCCGAGAAATATCCACATAATCAAAATATCGAGTCGTACTACTGTGAAAAAAAATTTGCGAAAAAATTAAATTCTCCCTGCTGTACCAGTTTATACTAGGTTTGTACCGCGTTGTACGGTTCGAAGAAATTGTTTAACTCTTTTGGTTTCCGAGAAATATCCAAATAATCAAAGTATCGAGCCATACTACTGAGAAAAAAATTTGCGAAAAATTAAAATCTCCCTGCTGTACCAGTTTATACTAGGTTTGTACCGCGTTGCACCGTTCGAAGAAATTCTTTAACTCTTTTGGTTTCCGAGAAATATCCAAATAATCAAAGTATCGAGCCATACTACTGAGAAAAAAATTTGCGAAAAATTAAAATCTCCCTGCTGTACCAGTTTATACTAGGTTTGTACCGCGTTGTACCGTTCGAAGAAATTCTTTAACTCTTTTGGTTTCCGAGAAATATCCAAATAATCAAAGTCGAGGACTGTCGAGTCGTACTACTGAGAAAAAACGTTTGCGGAAAAATTAAAATCTCTCTGCTGTACCCGTTTGTACTGGGTTTGTACCGCGTTGTGCCGTTTTGAAGAAATTGTTTGACTCTTTTGGTTTCCGAGAAATATCCAAATAACCAAAGTATCGAGCCATACTTCTGAGAAAAAAATTTGCGAAAAATTAAAATCTCCCTGCTGTACCAGTTTGTACTAGGTTTGTATCGCGTTGTGCCGTTCGAAGAAATTGTTTAACTCTTTTGGTTTCCGAGAAATATCCAAATAATCAAAGTCGAAGACTGTCGAGTCGTACTACTGAGAAAAAAAAATTACGAAAAATAAAAATCTCTCTGCTGTACCGGTTTGCACTAGGTTTGTATCGCGTTGTACCGTTCGAAGATATTCTTTAACTCTTTTGGTTTCCGAGAAATAATCAAATAACCAAAGTCGAGGACTGTCGAGTCGTACTACTGAGAAAAAAAAATTGCGAAAAATAAAAATCTCTCTGCTGTACCGGTTTGCACTAGGTTTGTATCGCGTTGTACCGTTCGAAGATATTCTTTAACTCTTTTGGATTCCGAGAAATAATCAAATAACCAAAGTCGAGGACTGTCGAGTCGTACTACTGAGAAAAAAAATTTACGAAAAATAAAAATCTTTCTGTTCCACTGGTTTGTACTAGGGTTGTACAGCGGTGTACCGTTCGAAGAAATTGTTTAACTATTTTGGTTTCCGATAAATATCTAAATAATCAAAGTATCGAGTCGTACTATTGAGAAAAATAAATTTGCGAAAAAAATAAATTCTCCCTGCTGTACCAGTTTGTACTAGGTTTGTACCGCATTGTACCGTTCGAAGAATTTGTTTAACTCATTTGGTATCCGAGAAATATCCACATAATCAAAATATCGAGTCGTACTACTGTGAAAAAAAATTTGCGAAAAAATTAAATTCTCCCTGCTGTACCAGTTTATACTAGGTTTGTACCGCGTTGTACCGTTCGAAGAAATTGTTTAACTCTTTTGGTTTCCGAGAAATATCCAAATAATCAAAGTATCGAGCCATACTACTGAGAAAAAAATTTGCGAAAAATTAAAATCTCCCTGCTGTACCAGTTTATACTAGGTTTGTACCGCGTTGTACCGTTCGAAGAAATTCTTTAACTCTTTTGGTTTCCGAGAAATATCCAAATAATCAAAGTATCGAGCCATACTACTGAGAAAAAAATTTGCGAAAAATTAAAATCTCCCTGCTGTACCAGTTTATACTAGGTTTGTACCGCGTTGTACCGTTCGAAGAAATTCTTTAACTCTTTTGGTTTCCGAGAAATATCCAAATAATCAAAGTATCGAGCCATACTACTGAGAAAAAAATTTGCGAAAAATTAAAATCTCCCTGCTGTACCAGTTTATACTAGGTTTGTACCGCGTTGTACCGTTCGAAGAAATTCTTTAACTCTTTTGGTTTCCGAGAAATATCCAAATAATCAAAGTATCGAGCCATACTACTGAGAAAAAAATTTGCGAAAAATTAAAATCTCCCTGCTGTACCAGTTTATACTAGGTTTGTACCGCGTTGTACCGTTCGAAGAAATTCTTTAACTCTTTTGGTTTCCGAGAAATATCCAAATAATCAAAGTATCGAGCCATACTACTGAGAAAAAAATTTGCGAAAAATTAAAATCTCCCTGCTGTACCAGTTTGTACTAGGTTTGTATCGCGTTGTGCCGTTCGAAGAAATTGTTTAACTCTTTTGGTTTCCGAGAAATATCCAAATAAACAAAGTCGAAGACTGTCGAGTCGTACTACTGAGAAAAAAAAATTACGAAAAATAAAAATCTCTCTGCTGTACCGGTTTGCACTAGGTTTGTATCGCGTTGTACCGTTCGAAGATATTCTTTAACTCTTTTGGTTTCCGATAAATATCTAAATAATCAAAGTATCGAGTCGTACTATTGAGAAAAATAAATTTGCGAAAAAATTAAATTCTCCCTGCTGTACCAGTTTATACTAGGTTTGTACCGCGTTGTACCATTCGAAGAAATTGTTTAACTCTTTTGGTTTCCGAGAAATATCCAAATAATCAAAGTATCGAGCCATACCACTGATAAAAAAATTTGCGACAAATTAAAATCTCCCTGCTGTATCAGTTTATACTAGGTTTGTACCGCGTTGTACCGTTCGAAGAAATTGTTTAACTCTTTTGGTTTCCGAGAAATATCCAAATAATCAAAGTATCGAGCCATACCACTGAGAAAAAAAATTACGAAAAATAAAAATCTCTCTGCTGTACCGGTTTGCACTAGGTTTGTATCGCGTTGTACCGTTCGAAGATATTCTTTAACTCTTTTGGTTTCCGAGAAATAATCAAATAACCAAAGTCGAGGACTGTCGAGTCGTACTACTGAGAAAAAAAATTTACGAAAAATAAAAATCTTTCTGTTCCACTGGTTTGTACTAGGGTTGTACAGCGGTGTACCGTTCGAAGAAATTGTTTAACTTTTTTGGTTTCCGAGAAATAATCAAATAACCAAAGTCGAGGACTGTCGAGTCGTACTACTGAGAAAAAAATTTACGAAAAATAAAAATCTCTCTGCTGTACCGGTTTGTACTAGGTTTGTACAGCGGTGTACCGTTCGAAGAAATTGCTTAACTCTTTTGGTTTCGGAGAAATATCCAAATAATCAAAGTATCGAGCCATACCACTGAGAAAAAAATTTGCGACAAATTAAAATCTCCCTGCTGTACCAGTTTGTACTAGGTTTGTACAGCGTTGTACCGTTCGAAGAAATGTTTAACTCGTTTGGTTTCCGAGAAATAATCAAATAACCAAAGTCGAGGACTGTCGAGTCGTACTACTGAGAAAAAAAATTTACGAAAAATAAAAATCTTTCTGTTCCACTGGATTGTACTAGGGTTGTACAGCGGTGTACCGTTCGAAGAAATTGTTTAACTTTTTTGGTTTCCGAGAAATATCCAAATAATCAAAGTATCGAGCCATACTACTGAGAAAAAAATTTGCGAAAAATTAAAATCTCCCTGCTGTACCAGTTTATACTAGGTTTGTACCGCGTTGTACCGTTCGAAGAAATTCTTTAACTCTTTTGGTTTCCGAGAAATATCCAAATAACCAAAGTATCGAGTCGTACTATAGAGAAAAATAAATTTGCGAAAAAATTAAATTCTCCCTGCTGTACCAGTTTGTACTAGGTTTGTATCGCGTTGTACCGTTCGAAGATATTCTTTAACTCTTTTGGTTTCCGAGAAATAATCAAATAACCAAAGTCGAGGACTGTCGAGTCGTACTACTGAGAAAAAAAATTGCGAAAAATTAAAATCTCCCTGCTGTACCAGTTTATACTAGGTTTGTACCGCGTTGTACCGTTCGAAGAAATTGTTTAACTCTTTTGGTTTCCTAGAAATATTGAAATAACCAAAGTCGAGGAAAGTCGAGTCGTACTACTGAGAAAAAAATTTACGAAAAATTAAAATCTCCCTGCTGTACCAGTTTATACTAGGTTTGTACCGCGATGTACCATTCGAAGAAATTGTTTAACTCTTTTGGTTTCCGAGAAATATCCAAATAATCAAAGCATCGAGCCATACTACTGAGAAAAAAATTTGCGAAAAATTAAAATCTCCGTGCTGTACCAGTTTATACTAGGTTTGTACCGCGTTGTACCGTTCGAACAAATTCTTTAACTCTTTTGGTTTCCGAGAAATATCCAAATAATCAAAGTCGAGGACTGTCGAGTCGTACTACTGAGAAAAAACGTTTGCGGAAAAATTAAAATCTCTCTGCTGTACCCGTTTGTACTGGGTTTGTACCGCGTTGTGCCGTTTTGAAGAAATTGTTTGACTCTTTTGGTTTCCGAGAAATATCCAAATAACCAAAGTATCGAGTCGTACTATTGAGAAAAATAAATTTGCGAAAAAATTAAATTCTCCCTGCTGTACCAGTTTGTACTAGGTTTGTATCGCGTTGTACCGTTCGAAGAATTTGTTTAACTCATTTGGTATCCGAGAAATATCCACATAATCAAAATATCGAGTCGTACTACTGTGAAAAAAAATTTGCGAAAAAATTAAATTCTCCCTGCTGTACCAGTTTATACTAGGTTTGTACCGCGTTGTACCGTTCGAAGAAATTGTTTAACTCTTTTGGTTTCCGAGAAATATCCAAATAATCAAAGTATCGAGCCATACTACTGAGAAAAAAATTTGCGAAAAATTAAAATCTCCCTGCTGTACCAGTTTATACTAGGTTTGTACCGCGTTGTACCGTTCGAAGAAATTCTTTAACTCTTTTGGTTTCCGAGAAATATCCAAATAATCAAAGTATCGAGCCATACTACTGAGAAAAAAATTTGCGAAAAATTAAAATCTCCCTGCTGTACCAGTTTGTACTAGGTTTGTACCGCGTTGTACCGTTCGAAGAAATTGTTTAACTCTTTTGGTTTCCGAGAAATATCCAAATAATCAAAGTATCGAGCCATACTACTGAGAAAAAAATTTGCGAAAAATTAAAATCTCCCTGCTGTACCAGTTTATACTAGGTTTGTACCGCGTTGTACCGTTCGAAGAAATTCTTTAACTCTTTTGGTTTCCGAGAAATATCCAAATAATCAAAGTATCGAGCCATACTACTGAGAAAAAAATTTGCGAAAAATTAAAATCTCCCTGCTGTACCAGTTTATACTAGGTTTGTACCGCGTTGTACCGTTCGAAGAAATTCTTTAACTCTTTTGGTTTCCGAGAAATATCCAAATAATCAAAGTATCGAGCCATACTACTGAGAAAAAAATTTGCGAAAAATTAAAATCTCCCTGCTGTACCAGTTTATACTAGGTTTGTACCGCGTTGTACCGTTCGAAGAAATTCTTTAACTCTTTTGGTTTCCGAGAAATATCCAAATAATCAAAGTATCGAGCCATACTACTGAGAAAAAAATTTGCGAAAAATTAAAATCTCCCTGCTGTACCAGTTTATACTAGGTTTGTACCGCGTTGTACCGTTCGAAGAAATTGTTTAACTCTTTTGGTTTCCGAGAAATATCCAAATAATCAAAGTATCGAGCCATACTACTGAGAAAAAAATTTGCGAAAAATTAAAATCTCCCTGCTGTACCAGTTTGTACTAGGTTTGTATCGCGTTGTGCCGTTCGAAGAAATTGTTTAACTCTTTTGGTTTCCGAGAAATATCCAAATAAACAAAGTCGAAGACTGTCGAGTCGTACTACTGAGAAAAAAAAATTACGAAAAATAAAAATCTCTCTGCTGTACCGGTTTGCACTAGGTTTGTATCGCGTTGTACCGTTCGAAGATATTCTTTAACTCTTTTGGTTTCCGATAAATATCTAAATAATCAAAGTATCGAGTCGTACTATTGAGAAAAATAAATTTGCGAAAAAATTAAATTCTCCCTGCTGTACCAGTTTATACTAGGTTTGTACCGCGTTGTACCATTCGAAGAAATTGTTTAACTCTTTTGGTTTCCGAGAAATATCCAAATAATCAAAGTATCGAGCCATACCACTGATAAAAAAATTTGCGACAAATTAAAATCTCCCTGCTGTATCAGTTTATACTAGGTTTGTACCGCGTTGTACCGTTCGAAGAAATTGTTTAACTCTTTTGGTTTCCGAGAAATATCCAAATAATCAAAGTATCGAGCCATACCACTGAGAAAAAAAATTACGAAAAATAAAAATCTCTCTGCTGTACCGGTTTGCACTAGGTTTGTATCGCGTTGTACCGTTCGAAGATATTCTTTAACTCTTTTGGTTTCCGAGAAATAATCAAATAACCAAAGTCGAGGACTGTCGAGTCGTACTACTGAGAAAAAAAATTTACGAAAAATAAAAATCTTTCTGTTCCACTGGTTTGTACTAGGGTTGTACAGCGGTGTACCGTTCGAAGAAATTGTTTAACTTTTTTGGTTTCCGAGAAATAATCAAATAACCAAAGTCGAGGACTGTCGAGTCGTACTACTGAGAAAAAAATTTACGAAAAATAAAAATCTCTCTGCTGTACCGGTTTGTACTAGGTTTGTACAGCGGTGTACCGTTCGAAGAAATTGCTTAACTCTTTTGGTTTCGGAGAAATATCCAAATAATCAAAGTATCGAGCCATACCACTGAGAAAAAAATTTGCGACAAATTAAAATCTCCCTGCTGTACCAGTTTGTACTAGGTTTGTACAGCGTTGTACCGTTCGAAGAAATGTTTAACTCGTTTGGTTTCCGAGAAATAATCAAATAACCAAAGTCGAGGACTGTCGAGTCGTACTACTGAGAAAAAAAATTTACGAAAAATAAAAATCTTTCTGTTCCACTGGATTGTACTAGGGTTGTACAGCGGTGTACCGTTCGAAGAAATTGTTTAACTTTTTTGGTTTCCGAGAAATATCCAAATAATCAAAGTATCGAGCCATACTACTGAGAAAAAAATTTGCGAAAAATTAAAATCTCCCTGCTGTACCAGTTTATACTAGGTTTGTACCGCGTTGTACCGTTCGAAGAAATTCTTTAACTCTTTTGGTTTCCGAGAAATATCCAAATAACCAAAGTATCGAGTCGTACTATAGAGAAAAATAAATTTGCGAAAAAATTAAATTCTCCCTGCTGTACCAGTTTGTACTAGGTTTGTATCGCGTTGTACCGTTCGAAGATATTCTTTAACTCTTTTGGTTTCCGAGAAATAATCAAATAACCAAAGTCGAGGACTGTCGAGTCGTACTACTGAGAAAAAAAATTGCGAAAAATTAAAATCTCCCTGCTGTACCAGTTTATACTAGGTTTGTACCGCGTTGTACCGTTCGAAGAAATTGTTTAACTCTTTTGGTTTCCTAGAAATATTGAAATAACCAAAGTCGAGGAAAGTCGAGTCGTACTACTGAGAAAAAAATTTACGAAAAATTAAAATCTCCCTGCTGTACCAGTTTATACTAGGTTTGTACCGCGATGTACCATTCGAAGAAATTGTTTAACTCTTTTGGTTTCCGAGAAATATCCAAATAATCAAAGCATCGAGCCATACTACTGAGAAAAAAATTTGCGAAAAATTAAAATCTCCGTGCTGTACCAGTTTATACTAGGTTTGTACCGCGTTGTACCGTTCGAACAAATTCTTTAACTCTTTTGGTTTCCGAGAAATATCCAAATAATCAAAGTCGAGGACTGTCGAGTCGTACTACTGAGAAAAAACGTTTGCGGAAAAATTAAAATCTCTCTGCTGTACCCGTTTGTACTGGGTTTGTACCGCGTTGTGCCGTTTTGAAGAAATTGTTTGACTCTTTTGGTTTCCGAGAAATATCCAAATAACCAAAGTATCGAGTCGTACTATTGAGAAAAATAAATTTGCGAAAAAATTAAATTCTCCCTGCTGTACCAGTTTGTACTAGGTTTGTATCGCGTTGTACCGTTCGAAGAATTTGTTTAACTCATTTGGTATCCGAGAAATATCCACATAATCAAAATATCGAGTCGTACTACTGTGAAAAAAAATTTGCGAAAAAATTAAATTCTCCCTGCTGTACCAGTTTATACTAGGTTTGTACCGCGTTGTACCGTTCGAAGAAATTGTTTAACTCTTTTGGTTTCCGAGAAATATCCAAATAATCAAAGTATCGAGCCATACTACTGAGAAAAAAACTTGCGAAAAATTAAAATCTCCCTGCTGTACCAGTTTATACTAGGTTTGTACCGCGTTGTACCGTTCGAAGAAATTCTTTAACTCTTTTGGTTTCCGAGAAATATCCAAATAATCAAAGTATCGAGCCATACTACTGAGAAAAAAATTTGCGAAAAATTAAAATCTCCCTGCTGTACCAGTTTGTACTAGGTTTGTACCGCGTTGTACCGTTCGAAGAAATTGTTTAACTCTTTTGGTTTCCGAGAAATATCCAAATAATCAAAGTATCGAGCCATACTACTGAGAAAAAAATTTGCGAAAAATTAAAATCTCCCTGCTGTACCAGTTTATACTAGGTTTGTACCGCGTTGTACCGTTCGAAGAAATTCTTTAACTCTTTTGGTTTCCGAGAAATATCCAAATAATCAAAGTCGAGGACTGTCGAGTCGTACTACTGAGAAAAAACGTTTGCGGAAAAATTAAAATCTCTCTGCTGTACCCGTTTGTACTGGGTTTGTACCGCGTTGTGCCGTTTTGAAGAAATTGTTTGACTCTTTTGGTTTCCGAGAAATATCCAAATAACCAAAGTATCGAGCCATACTACTGAGAAAAAAATTTGCGAAAAATTAAAATCTCCCTGCTGTACCAGTTTGTACTAGGTTTGTATCGCGTTGTGCCGTTCGAAGAAATTGTTTAACTCTTTTGGTTTCCGAGAAATATCCAAATAATCAAAGTCGAAGACTGTCGAGTCGTACTACTGAGAAAAAAAAATTACGAAAAATAAAAATCTCTCTGCTGTACCGGTTTGCACTAGGTTTGTATCGCGTTGTACCGTTCGAAGATATTCTTTAACTCTTTTGGTTTCCGAGAAATAATCAAATAACCAAAGTCGAGGACTGTCGAGTCGTACTACTGAGAAAAAAAATTTACGAAAAATAAAAATCTCTCTGCTGTACCGGTTTGTACTAGGTTTGTACAGCGGTGTACCGTTCGATGAAATTGCTTAACTCTTTTGGTTTCCGAGAAATATCTAAATAATCAAAGTATCGAGCCATACCACTGAGAAAAAATTTGCGACAAATTAAAATCTCCCTGCTGTACCAGTTTGTACTAGGTTTGTACAGCGTTGTACCGTTCGAAGAAATGTTTAACTCGTTTGGTTTCCGAGAAATAATCAAATAACCAAAGTCGAGGACTGTCGAGTCGTACTACTGAGAAAAAAAATTTACGAAAAATAAAAATCTTTCTGTTCCACTGGATTGTACTAGGGTTGTACAGCGGTGTACCGTTCGAAGAAATTGTTTAACTTTTTTGGTTTCCGAGAAATATCCACATAATCAAAGTATCGAGCCATACTACTGAGAAAAAAATTTGCGAAAAATTAAAATCTCCCTGCTGTACCAGTTTATACTAGGTTTGTACCGCGTTGTACCGTTCGAAGAAATTCTTTAACTCTTTTGGTTTCCGAGAAATATCCAAATAACCAAAGTATCGAGTCGTACTATAGAGAAAAATAAATTTGCGAAAAAATTAAATTCTCCCTGCTGTACCAGTTTGTACTAGGTTTGTATCGCGTTGTACCGTTCGAAGATATTCTTTAACTCTTTTGGTTTCCGAGAAATAATCAAATAACCAAAGTCGAGGACTGTCGAGTCGTACTACTGAGAAAAAAAATTGCGAAAAATTAAAATCTCCCTGCTGTACCAGTTTATACTAGGTTTGTACCGCGTTGTACCGTTCGAAGAAATTGTTTAACTCTTTTGGTTTCCTAGAAATATTGAAATAACCAAAGTCGAGGAAAGTCGAGTCGTACTACTGAGAAAAAAATTTACGAAAAATTAAAATCTCCCTGCTGTACCAGTTTATACTAGGTTTGTACCGCGATGTACCATTCGAAGAAATTGTTTAACTCTTTTGGTTTCCGAGAAATATCCAAATAATCAAAGCATCGAGCCATACTACTGAGAAAAAAATTTGCGAAAAATTAAAATCTCCGTGCTGTACCAGTTTATACTAGGTTTGTACCGCGTTGTACCGTTCGAACAAATTCTTTAACTCTTTTGGTTTCCGAGAAATATCCAAATAATCAAAGTCGAGGACTGTCGAGTCGTACTACTGAGAAAAAACGTTTGCGGAAAAATTAAAATCTCTCTGCTGTACCCGTTTGTACTGGGTTTGTACCGCGTTGTGCCGTTTTGAAGAAATTGTTTAACTCTTTTGGTTTCCGAGAAATATCCAAATAATCAAAGTATCGAGTCGTACTATTGAGAAAAAAAAATTTGCAAAAAAATTAAATTCTCCCTGCTGTACCAGTTTGTACTAGGTTTGTACCGCGTTGTACCGTTCGAAGAATTTGTTTAACTCATTTGGTATCCGAGAAATATCCACATAATCAAAATATCGAGTCGTACTACTGTGAAAAAAAATTTGCGAAAAAATTAAATTCTCCCTGCTGTACCAGTTTATACTAGGTTTGTACCGCGTTGTACCGTTCGAAGAAATTGTTTAACTCTTTTGGTTTCCGAGAAATATCCAAATAATCAAAGTATCGAGCCATACTACTGAGAAAAAAATTTGCGAAAAATTAAAATCTCCCTGCTGTACCAGTTTATACTAGGTTTGCACCGCGTTGTACCGTTCGATGAAATTGTTTAAATCTTTTGGTTTCCGAGAAATATTCAAATAACCAAAGTATCGAGTCGTACTACTGAGAAAAAAAATTACAGAAAAATTAGAATCTCTCTGCTGTACCTGTTTGCACTAGGTTTCTACCGCGTTGTGCCGTTCGAAGAAATTGTTTAACTCATTTGGTTTCGTAGAAATATCCAAATAATCAAAGTATCTAGTCGTAATACTGAGAAAACAAATTTACGAAAATTTAAAATCGCTCAGCTGTACCGGTTTATACTAGGTATGTACCGCGTTGTACCGTTCGAAGAAATTGTTTAACTTTTTTGATTTCCGAGAAATATCCAAATAATCAAAGTATCGAGCCATACTACTGAGAAAAAAATTTGCGAAAAATTAAAATCTCCCTGCTGTACCAGTTTGTACTATGTTTGTATCGCGTTGTGCCGTTCGAAGAAATTGTTTAACTCTTTTGGTTTCCGAGAAATATCCAAATAATCAAAGTATCGAGTCGTACTATTGAGAAAAAAAAATTTGCAAAAAAATTAAATTCTCCCTGCTGTACCAGTTTGTACTAGGTTTGTATCGCGTTGTGCCGTTCGAAGAAATTGTTTAACTCTTTTGGTTTCCGAGAAATATCCAAATAATCAAAGTCGAAGACTGTCGAGTCGTACTACTGAGAAAAAAAAATTACGAAAAATAAAAATCTCTCTGCTGTACCGGTTTGCACTAGGTTTGTATCGCGTTGTACCGTTCGAAGAAATTGTTTAACTCTTTTGGTTTCCGAGAAATATCCAAATAATCAAAGTCGAGGACTGTCGAGTCGTACTACTGAGAAAAAACGTTTGCGGAAAAATTAAAATCTCTCTGCTGTACCCGTTTGTACTGCGTTTGTACCGCGTTGTGCCGTTTTGAAGAAATTGTTTGACTCTTTTGGTATCCGAGAAATATCCACATAATCAAAATATCGAGTCGTACTACTGTGAAAAAAAATTTGCGAAAAAATTAAATTCTCCCTGCTGTACCAGTTTATACTAGGTTTGTATCGCGTTGTACCGTTCGAAGAAATTGTTTAACTCTTTTGGTTTCCGAGAAATATCCAAATAATCAAAGTATCGAGCCATACTACTGAGAAAAAAATTTGCGAAAAATTAAAATCTCCCTGCTGTACCAGTTTATACTAGGTTTGCACCGCGTTGTACCGTTCGATGAAATTGTTTAAATCTTTTGGTTTCCGAGAAATATTCAAATAACCAAAGTATCGAGTCGTACTACTGAGAAAAAAAATTACAGAAAAATTAGAATCTCTCTGCTGTACCTGTTTGCACTAGGTTTCTACCGCGTTGTGCCGTTCGAAGAAATTGTTTAACTCATTTGGTTTCGTAGAAATATCCAAATAATCAAAGTATCTAGTCGTAATACTGAGAAAACAAATTTACGAAAATTTAAAATCGCTCAGCTGTACCGGTTTATACTAGGTATGTACCGCGTTGTACCGTTCGAAGAAATTGTTTAACTTTTTTGATTTCCGAGAAATATCCAAATAATCAAAGTATCGAGCCATACTACTGAGAAAAAAATTTGCGAAAAATTAAAATCTCCCTGCTGTACCAGTTTGTACTATGTTTGTATCGCGTTGTGCCGTTCGAAGAAATTGTTTAACTCTTTTGGTTTCCGAGAAATATCCAAATAATCAAAGTATCGAGTCGTACTATTGAGAAAAAAAAATTTGCAAAAAAATTAAATTCTCCCTGCTGTACCAGTTTGTACTAGGTTTGTACCGCGTTGTACCGTTCGAAGAATTTGTTTAACTCATTTGGTATCCGAGAAATATCCACATAATCAAAATATCGAGTCGTACTACTGTGAAAAAAAATTTGCGAAAAAATTAAATTCTCCCTGCTGTACCAGTTTGTACTAGGTTTGTACCGCGTTGTACCATTCGAAGAAATTGTTTAACTATTTTGGTTTCCGATAAATATCTAAATAATCAAAGTATCGAGTCGTACTATTGAGAAAAATAAATTTGCGAAAAAATTAAATTCTCCCTGCTGTACCAGTTTATACTAGGTTTGTACCGCGTTGTACCATTCGAAGAAATGTTTAACTCTTTTGGTTTCCGAGAAATATCCAAATAATCAAAGTATCGAGCCATACTACTGAGAAAAAAAATTGCGAAAAATTAAAATCTCCCTGCTGTACCAGTTTGTACTAGGTATGTACAGCGTTGTACCGTTCGAAGAAATGTTTAACTCTTTTGATTTCCGAGAAATATCCAAATAATCAAAGTATCGAGCCATACCACTGATAAAAAAATTTGCGACAAATTAAAATCTCCCTGCTGTACCAGTTTGTACTAGGTTTGTACCGCGTTGTACCATTCGAAGAAATTGTTTAACTATTTTGGTTTCCGATAAATATCTAAATAATCAAAGTATCGAGTCGTACTATTGAGAAAAATAAATTTGCGAAAAAATTAAATTCTCCCTGCTGTACCAGTTTATACTAGGTTTGTACCGCGTTGTACCATTCGAAGAAATGTTTAACTCTTTTGGTTTCCGAGAAATATCCAAATAATCAAAGTATCGAGTCGTACTATTGAGAAAAAAAAATTTGCAAAAAAATTAAATTCTCCCTGCTGTACCAGTTTGTACTAGGTTTGTACCGCGTTGTACCGTTCGAAGAAATTCTTTAACTCTTTTGGTTTCCGAGAAATATCCAAATAATCAAAGTATCGAGCCATACTACTGAGAAAAAAATTTGCGAAAAATTAAAATCTCCCTGCTGTACCAGTTTATACTAGGTTTGTACCGCGTTGTACCGTTCGAAGAAATTGTTTAACTCTTTTGGTTTCCGAGAAATATCCAAATAATCAAAGTATCGAGCCATACTACTGAGAAAAAAATTTGCGAAAAATTAAAATCTCCCTGCTGTACCAGTTTATACTAGGTTTGTACCGCGTTGTACCGTTCGAAGAAATTCTTTAACTCTTTTGGTTTCCGAGAAATATCCAAATAATCAAAGTATCGAGCCATACTACTGAGAAAAAAATTTGCGAAAAATTAAAATCTCCCTGCTGTACCAGTTTATACTAGGTTTGTACCGCGTTGTACCGTTCGAAGAAATTCTTTAACTCTTTTGGTTTCCGAGAAATATCCAAATAATCAAAGTATCGAGCCATACTACTGAGAAAAAAATTTGCGAAAAATTAAAATCTCCCTGCTGTACCAGTTTGTACTAGGTTTGTATCGCGTTGTGCCGTTCGAAGAAATTGTTTAACTCTTTTGGTTTCCGAGAAATATCCAAATAAACAAAGTCGAAGACTGTCGAGTCGTACTACTGAGAAAAAAAAATTACGAAAAATAAAAATCTCTCTGCTGTACCGGTTTGCACTAGGTTTGTATCGCGTTGTACCGTTCGAAGATATTCTTTAACTCTTTTGGTTTCCGATAAATATCTAAATAATCAAAGTATCGAGTCGTACTATTGAGAAAAATAAATTTGCGAAAAAATTAAATTCTCCCTGCTGTACCAGTTTATACTAGGTTTGTACCGCGTTGTACCATTCGAAGAAATTGTTTAACTCTTTTGGTTTCCGAGAAATATCCAAATAATCAAAGTATCGAGCCATACCACTGATAAAAAAATTTGCGACAAATTAAAATCTCCCTGCTGTATCAGTTTATACTAGGTTTGTACCGCGTTGTACCGTTCGAAGAAATTGTTTAACTCTTTTGGTTTCCGAGAAATATCCAAATAATCAAAGTATCGAGCCATACCACTGAGAAAAAAAATTACGAAAAATAAAAATCTCTCTGCTGTACCGGTTTGCACTAGGTTTGTATCGCGTTGTACCGTTCGAAGATATTCTTTAACTCTTTTGGTTTCCGAGAAATAATCAAATAACCAAAGTCGAGGACTGTCGAGTCGTACTACTGAGAAAAAAAATTTACGAAAAATAAAAATCTTTCTGTTCCACTGGTTTGTACTAGGGTTGTACAGCGGTGTACCGTTCGAAGAAATTGTTTAACTTTTTTGGTTTCCGAGAAATAATCAAATAACCAAAGTCGAGGACTGTCGAGTCGTACTACTGAGAAAAAAATTTACGAAAAATAAAAATCTCTCTGCTGTACCGGTTTGTACTAGGTTTGTACAGCGGTGTACCGTTCGAAGAAATTGCTTAACTCTTTTGGTTTCGGAGAAATATCCAAATAATCAAAGTATCGAGCCATACCACTGAGAAAAAAATTTGCGACAAATTAAAATCTCCCTGCTGTACCAGTTTGTACTAGGTTTGTACAGCGTTGTACCGTTCGAAGAAATGTTTAACTCGTTTGGTTTCCGAGAAATAATCAAATAACCAAAGTCGAGGACTGTCGAGTCGTACTACTGAGAAAAAAAATTTACGAAAAATAAAAATCTTTCTGTTCCACTGGATTGTACTAGGGTTGTACAGCGGTGTACCGTTCGAAGAAATTGTTTAACTTTTTTGGTTTCCGAGAAATATCCAAATAATCAAAGTATCGAGCCATACTACTGAGAAAAAAATTTGCGAAAAATTAAAATCTCCCTGCTGTACCAGTTTATACTAGGTTTGTACCGCGTTGTACCGTTCGAAGAAATTCTTTAACTCTTTTGGTTTCCGAGAAATATCCAAATAACCAAAGTATCGAGTCGTACTATAGAGAAAAATAAATTTGCGAAAAAATTAAATTCTCCCTGCTGTACCAGTTTGTACTAGGTTTGTATCGCGTTGTACCGTTCGAAGATATTCTTTAACTCTTTTGGTTTCCGAGAAATAATCAAATAACCAAAGTCGAGGACTGTCGAGTCGTACTACTGAGAAAAAAAATTGCGAAAAATTAAAATCTCCCTGCTGTACCAGTTTATACTAGGTTTGTACCGCGTTGTACCGTTCGAAGAAATTGTTTAACTCTTTTGGTTTCCTAGAAATATTGAAATAACCAAAGTCGAGGAAAGTCGAGTCGTACTACTGAGAAAAAAATTTACGAAAAATTAAAATCTCCCTGCTGTACCAGTTTATACTAGGTTTGTACCGCGATGTACCATTCGAAGAAATTGTTTAACTCTTTTGGTTTCCGAGAAATATCCAAATAATCAAAGCATCGAGCCATACTACTGAGAAAAAAATTTGCGAAAAATTAAAATCTCCGTGCTGTACCAGTTTATACTAGGTTTGTACCGCGTTGTACCGTTCGAACAAATTCTTTAACTCTTTTGGTTTCCGAGAAATATCCAAATAATCAAAGTCGAGGACTGTCGAGTCGTACTACTGAGAAAAAACGTTTGCGGAAAAATTAAAATCTCTCTGCTGTACCCGTTTGTACTGGGTTTGTACCGCGTTGTGCCGTTTTGAAGAAATTGTTTGACTCTTTTGGTTTCCGAGAAATATCCAAATAACCAAAGTATCGAGTCGTACTATTGAGAAAAATAAATTTGCGAAAAAATTAAATTCTCCCTGCTGTACCAGTTTGTACTAGGTTTGTATCGCGTTGTACCGTTCGAAGAATTTGTTTAACTCATTTGGTATCCGAGAAATATCCACATAATCAAAATATCGAGTCGTACTACTGTGAAAAAAAATTTGCGAAAAAATTAAATTCTCCCTGCTGTACCAGTTTATACTAGGTTTGTACCGCGTTGTACCGTTCGAAGAAATTGTTTAACTCTTTTGGTTTCCGAGAAATATCCAAATAATCAAAGTATCGAGCCATACTACTGAGAAAAAAATTTGCGAAAAATTAAAATCTCCCTGCTGTACCAGTTTATACTAGGTTTGTACCGCGTTGTACCGTTCGAAGAAATTCTTTAACTCTTTTGGTTTCCGAGAAATATCCAAATAATCAAAGTATCGAGCCATACTACTGAGAAAAAAATTTGCGAAAAATTAAAATCTCCCTGCTGTACCAGTTTGTACTAGGTTTGTACCGCGTTGTACCGTTCGAAGAAATTGTTTAACTCTTTTGGTTTCCGAGAAATATCCAAATAAACAAAGTATCGAGCCATACTACTGAGAAAAAAATTTGCGAAAAATTAAAATCTCCCTGCTGTACCAGTTTATACTAGGTTTGTACCGCGTTGTACCGTTCGAAGAAATTCTTTAACTCTTTTGGTTTCCGAGAAATATCCAAATAATCAAAGTCGAGGACTGTCGAGTCGTACTACTGAGAAAAAACGTTTGCGGAAAAATTAAAATCTCTCTGCTGTACCCGTTTGTACTGGGTTTGTACCGCGTTGTGCCGTTTTGAAGAAATTGTTTGACTCTTTTGGTTTCCGAGAAATATCCAAATAACCAAAGTATCGAGCCATACTACTGAGAAAAAAATTTGCGAAAAATTAAAATCTCCCTGCTGTACCAGTTTGTACTAGGTTTGTATCGCGTTGTGCCGTTCGAAGAAATTGTTTAACTCTTTTGGTTTCCGAGAAATATCCAAATAATCAAAGTCGAAGACTGTCGAGTCGTACTACTGAGAAAAAAAAATTACGAAAAATAAAAATCTCTCTGCTGTACCGGTTTGCACTAGGTTTGTATCGCGTTGTACCGTTCGAAGATATTCTTTAACTCTTTTGGTTTCCGAGAAATAATCAAATAACCAAAGTCGAGGACTGTCGAGTCGTACTACTGAGAAAAAAAATTTACGAAAAATAAAAATCTCTCTGCTGTACCGGTTTGTACTAGGTTTGTACAGCGGTGTACCGTTCGAAGAAATTGCTTAACTCTTTTGGTTTCGGAGAAATATCCAAATAATCAAAGTATCGAGCCATACCACTGAGAAAAAAATTTGCGACAAATTAAAATCTCCCTGCTGTACCAGTTTGTACTAGGTTTGTACAGCGTTGTACCGTTCGAAGAAATGTTTAACTCGTTTGGTTTCCGAGAAATAATCAAATAACCAAAGTCGAGGACTGTCGAGTCGTACTACTGAGAAAAAAAATTTACGAAAAATAAAAATCTTTCTGTTCCACTGGATTGTACTAGGGTTGTACAGCGGTGTACCGTTCGAAGAAATTGTTTAACTTTTTTGGTTTCCGAGAAATATCCACATAATCAAAGTATCGAGCCATACTACTGAGAAAAAAATTTGCGAAAAATTAAAATCTCCCTGCTGTACCAGTTTATACTAGGTTTGTACCGCGTTGTACCGTTCGAAGAAATTCTTTAACTCTTTTGGTTTCCGAGAAATATCCAAATAACCAAAGTATCGAGTCGTACTATAGAGAAAAATAAATTTGCGAAAAAATTAAATTCTCCCTGCTGTACCAGTTTGTACTAGGTTTGTATCGCGTTGTACCGTTCGAAGATATTCTTTAACTCTTTTGGTTTCCGAGAAATAATCAAATAACCAAAGTCGAGGACTGTCGAGTCGTACTACTGAGAAAAAAAATTGCGAAAAATTAAAATCTCCCTGCTGTACCAGTTTATACTAGGTTTGTACCGCGTTGTACCGTTCGAAGAAATTGTTTAACTCTTTTGGTTTCCTAGAAATATTGAAATAACCAAAGTCGAGGAAAGTCGAGTCGTACTACTGAGAAAAAAATTTACGAAAAATTAAAATCTCCCTGCTGTACCAGTTTATACTAGGTTTGTACCGCGATGTACCATTCGAAGAAATTGTTTAACTCTTTTGGTTTCCGAGAAATATCCAAATAATCAAAGCATCGAGCCATACTACTGAGAAAAAAATTTGCGAAAAATTAAAATCTCCGTGCTGTACCAGTTTATACTAGGTTTGTACCGCGTTGTACCGTTCGAACAAATTCTTTAACTCTTTTGGTTTCCGAGAAATATCCAAATAATCAAAGTCGAGGACTGTCGAGTCGTACTACTGAGAAAAAACGTTTGCGGAAAAATTAAAATCTCTCTGCTGTACCCGTTTGTACTGGGTTTGTACCGCGTTGTGCCGTTTTGAAGAAATTGTTTAACTCTTTTGGTTTCCGAGAAATATCCAAATAATCAAAGTATCGAGTCGTACTATTGAGAAAAAAAAATTTGCAAAAAAATTAAATTCTCCCTGCTGTACCAGTTTGTACTAGGTTTGTACCGCGTTGTACCGTTCGAAGAATTTGTTTAACTCATTTGGTATCCGAGAAATATCCACATAATCAAAATATCGAGTCGTACTACTGTGAAAAAAAATTTGCGAAAAAATTAAATTCTCCCTGCTGTACCAGTTTATACTAGGTTTGTACCGCGTTGTACCGTTCGAAGAAATTGTTTAACTCTTTTGGTTTCCGAGAAATATCCAAATAATCAAAGTATCGAGCCATACTACTGAGAAAAAAATTTGCGAAAAATTAAAATCTCCCTGCTGTACCAGTTTATACTAGGTTTGCACCGCGTTGTACCGTTCGATGAAATTGTTTAAATCTTTTGGTTTCCGAGAAATATTCAAATAACCAAAGTATCGAGTCGTACTACTGAGAAAAAAAATTACAGAAAAATTATAATCTCTCTGCTGTACCTGTTTGCACTAGGTTTCTACCGCGTTGTGCCGTTCGAAGAAATTGTTTAACTCATTTGGTTTCGTAGAAATATCCAAATAATCAAAGTATCTAGTCGTAATACTGAGAAAACAAATTTACGAAAATTTAAAATCGCTCAGCTGTACCGGTTTATACTAGGTATGTACCGCGTTGTACCGTTCGAAGAAATTGTTTAACTTTTTTGATTTCCGAGAAATATCCAAATAATCAAAGTATCGAGCCATACTACTGAGAAAAAAATTTGCGAAAAATTAAAATCTCCCTGCTGTACCAGTTTGTACTAGGTTTGTATCGCGTTGTGCCGTTCGAAGAAATTGTTTAACTCTTTTGGTTTCCGAGAAATATCCAAATAATCAAAGTATCGAGTCGTACTATTGAGAAAAAAAAATTTGCAAAAAAATTAAATTCTCCCTGCTGTACCAGTTTGTACTAGGTTTGTATCGCGTTGTGCCGTTCGAAGAAATTGTTTAACTCTTTTGGTTTCCGAGAAATATCCAAATAATCAAAGTCGAAGACTGTCGAGTCGTACTACTGAGAAAAAAAAATTACGAAAAATAAAAATCTCTCTGCTGTACCGGTTTGCACTAGGTTTGTATCGCGTTGTACCGTTCGAAGAAATTGTTTAACTCTTTTGGTTTCCGAGAAATATCCAAATAATCAAAGTCGAGGACTGTCGAGTCGTACTACTGAGAAAAAACGTTTGCGGAAAAATTAAAATCTCTCTGCTGTACCCGTTTGTACTGCGTTTGTACCGCGTTGTGCCGTTTTGAAGAAATTGTTTGACTCTTTTGGTATCCGAGAAATATCCACATAATCAAAATATCGAGTCGTACTACTGTGAAAAAAAATTTGCGAAAAAATTAAATTCTCCCTGCTGTACCAGTTTATACTAGGTTTGTACCGCGTTGTACCGTTCGAAGAAATTGTTTAACTCTTTTGGTTTCCGAGAAATATCCAAATAATCAAAGTATCGAGCCATACTACTGAGAAAAAAATTTGCGAAAAATTAAAATCTCCCTGCTGTACCAGTTTATACTAGGTTTGCACCGCGTTGTACCGTTCGATGAAATTGTTTAAATCTTTTGGTTTCCGAGAAATATTCAAATAACCAAAGTATCGAGTCGTACTACTGAGAAAAAAAATTACAGAAAAATTAGAATCTCTCTGCTGTACCTGTTTGCACTAGGTTTCTACCGCGTTGTGCCGTTCGAAGAAATTGTTTAACTCATTTGGTTTCGTAGAAATATCCAAATAATCAAAGTATCTAGTCGTAATACTGAGAAAACAAATTTACGAAAATTTAAAATCGCTCAGCTGTACCGGTTTATACTAGGTATGTACCGCGTTGTACCGTTCGAAGAAATTGTTTAACTTTTTTGATTTCCGAGAAATATCCAAATAATCAAAGTATCGAGCCATACTACTGAGAAAAAAATTTGCGAAAAATTAAAATCTCCCTGCTGTACCAGTTTGTACTATGTTTGTATCGCGTTGTGCCGTTCGAAGAAATTGTTTAACTCTTTTGGTTTCCGAGAAATATCCAAATAATCAAAGTATCGAGTCGTACTATTGAGAAAAAAAAATTTGCAAAAAAATTAAATTCTCCCTGCTGTACCAGTTTGTACTAGGTTTGTACCGCGTTGTACCGTTCGAAGAATTTGTTTAACTCATTTGGTATCCGAGAAATATCCACATAATCAAAATATCGAGTCGTACTACTGTGAAAAAAAATTTGCGAAAAAATTAAATTCTCCCTGCTGTACCAGTTTGTACTAGGTTTGTACCGCGTTGTACCATTCGAAGAAATTGTTTAACTATTTTGGTTTCCGATAAATATCTAAATAATCAAAGTATCGAGTCGTACTATTGAGAAAAATAAATTTGCGAAAAAATTAAATTCTCCCTGCTGTACCAGTTTATACTAGGTTTGTACCGCGTTGTACCATTCGAAGAAATGTTTAACTCTTTTGGTTTCCGAGAAATATCCAAATAATCAAAGTATCGAGCCATACTACTGAGAAAAAAAATTGCGAAAAATTAAAATCTCCCTGCTGTACCAGTTTGTACTAGGTATGTACAGCGTTGTACCGTTCGAAGAAATGTTTAACTCTTTTGATTTCCGAGAAATATCCAAATAATCAAAGTATCGAGCCATACCACTGATAAAAAAATTTGCGACAAATTAAAATCTCCCTGCTGTACCAGTTTGTACTAGGTTTGTACCGCGTTGTACCATTCGAAGAAATTGTTTAACTATTTTGGTTTCCGATAAATATCTAAATAATCAAAGTATCGAGTCGTACTATTGAGAAAAATAAATTTGCGAAAAAATTAAATTCTCCCTGCTGTACCAGTTTATACTAGGTTTGTACCGCGTTGTACCATTCGAAGAAATGTTTAACTCTTTTGGTTTCCGAGAAATATCCAAATAATCAAAGTATCGAGTCGTACTATTGAGAAAAAAAAATTTGCAAAAAAATTAAATTCTCCCTGCTGTACCAGTTTGTACTAGGTTTGTACCGCGTTGTACCGTTCGAAGAATTTGTTTAACTCATTTGGTATCCGAGAAATATCCACATAATCAAAATATCGAGTCGTACTACTGTGAAAAAAAATTTGCGAAAAAATTAAATTCTCCCTGCTGTACCAGTTTGTACTAGGTTTGTACCGCGTTGTACCATTCGAAGAAATTGTTTAACTATTTTGGTTTCCGATAAATATCTAAATAATCAAAGTATCGAGTCGTACTATTGAGAAAAATAAATTTGCGAAAAAATTAAATTCTCCCTGCTGTACCAGTTTATACTAGGTTTGTACCGCGTTGTACCGTTCGAAGAAATTGTTTAACTCTTTTGGTTTCCGAGAAATATCCAAATAATCAAAGTATCGAGCCATACTACTGAGAAAAAAAATTGCGAAAAATTAAAATCTCCCTGCTGTACCAGTTTGTACTAGGTATGTACAGCGTTGTACCGTTCGAAGAAATGTTTAACTCTTTTGGTTTCCGAGAAATATCCAAATAATCAAAGTATCGAGCCATACCACTGATAAAAAAATTTGCGACAAATTAAAATCTCCCTGCTGTATCAGTTTATACTAGGTTTGTACCGCGTTGTACCGTTCGAAGAAATTCTTTAACTCTTTTGGTTTCCGAGAAATATCCAAATAATCAAAGTCGAGGACTGTCGAGTCGTACTACTGAGAAAAAACGTTTGCGGAAAAATTAAAATCTCTCTGCTGTACCCGTTTGTACTGCGTTTGTACCGCGTTGTGCCGTTTTGAAGAAATTGTTTGACTCTTTTGGTTTCCGAGAAATATCCAAATAACCAAAGTATCGAGCCATACTACTGAGAAAAAAATTTGCGAAAAATTAAAATCTCCCTGCTGTACCAGTTTGTACTAGGTTTGTATCGCGTTGTGCCGTTCGAAGAAATTGTTTAACTCTTTTGGTTTCCGAGAAATATCCAAATAATCAAAGTCGAAGACTGTCGAGTCGTACTACTGAGAAAAAAAAATTACGAAAAATAAAAATCTCTCTGCTGTACCGGTTTGCACTAGGATTGTATCGCGTTGTACCGTTCGAAGAAATTGTTTAACTTTTTTGGTTTCCGAGAAATATCCAAATAATCAAAGTATCGAGCCATACTACTGAGAAAAAAATTTGCGAAAAATTAAAATCTCCCTGCTGTACCAGTTTGTACTAGGTTTGTATCGCGTTGTGCCGTTCGAAGAAATTGTTTAACTCTTTTGGTTTCCGAGAAATATCCAAATAATCAAAGTATCGAGTCGTACTATTGAGAAAAAAAAATTTGCAAAAAAATTAAATTCTCCCTGCTGTACCAGTTTGTACTAGGTTTGTACCGCGTTGTACCGTTCGAAGAATTTGTTTAACTCATTTGGTATCCGAGAAATATCCACATAATCAAAATATCGAGTCGTACTACTGTGAAAAAAAATTTGCGAAAAAATTAAATTCTCCCTGCTGTACCAGTTTATACTAGGTTTGTACCGCGTTGTACCGTTCGAAGAAATTGTTTAACTCTTTTGGTTTCCGAGAAATATCCAAATAATCAAAGTATCGAGCCATACTACTGAGAAAAAAATTTGCGAAAAATTAAAATCTCCCTGCTGTACCAGTTTATACTAGGTTTGCACCGCGTTGTACCGTTCGATGAAATTGTTAAAATCTTTTGGTTTCCGAGAAATATTCAAATAACCAAAGTATCGAGTCGTACTACTGAGAAAAAAAATTAGAGAAAAATTAGAATCTCTCTGCTGTACCGGTTTGCACTAGGTTTCTACCGCGTTGTACCGTTCGAAGAAATGTTTAACTCTTTTGGTTTCCGAGAAATATCCAAATAATCAAAGTATCGAGCCATACCACTGATAAAAAAATTTGCGACAAATTAAAATCTCCCTGCTGTATCAGTTTATACTAGGTTTGTACCGCGTTGTACCGTTCGAAGAAATTGTTTAACTCTTTTGGTTTCCGAGAAATATCCAAATAATCAAAGTATCGAGCCATACCACTGAGAAAAAAAATTACGAAAAATAAAAATCTCTCTGCTGTACCGGTTTGCACTAGGTTTGTATCGCGTTGTACCGTTCGAAGATATTCTTTAACTCTTTTGGTTTCCGAGAAATAATCAAATAACCAAAGTCGAGGACTGTCGAGTCGTACTACTGAGAAAAAAAATTTACGAAAAATAAAAATCTTTCTGTTCCACTGGTTTGTACTAGGGTTGTACAGCGGTGTACCGTTCGAAGAAATTGTTTAACTTTTTTGGTTTCCGAGAAATAATCAAATAACCAAAGTCGAGGACTGTCGAGTCGTACTACTGAGAAAAAAATTTACGAAAAATAAAAATCTCTCTGCTGTACCGGTTTGTACTAGGTTTGTACAGCGGTGTACCGTTCGAAGAAATTGCTTAAGTCTTTTGGTTTCGGAGAAATATCCAAATAATCAAAGTATCGAGCCATACCACTGAGAAAAAAATTTGCGACAAATTAAAATCTCCCTGCTGTACCAGTTTGTACTAGGTTTGTACAGCGTTGTACCGTTCGAAGAAATGTTTAACTCGTTTGGTTTCCGAGAAATAATCAAATAACCAAAGTCGAGGACTGTCGAGTCGTACTACTGAGAAAAAAAATTTACGAAAAATAAAAATCTTTCTGTTCCACTGGTTTGTACTAGGGTTGTACAGCGGTGTACCATTCGAAGAAATTGTTTAACTTTTTTGGTTTCCCAGAAATATCTAAATAATCAAAGTATCGAGTCGTACTATTGAGAAAAATAAATTTGCGAAAAAATTAAATTCTCCCTGCTGTACCAGTTTATACTAGGTTTGTACCGCGTTGTACCATTCGAAGAAATTGTTTAACTCTTTTGGTTTCCGAGAAATATCCAAATAATCAAAGTATCGAGCCATACTACTGAGAAAAAAAATTGCGAAAAATTAAAATCTCCCTGCTGTACCAGTTTGTACTAGGTATGTACAGCGTTGTACCGTTCGAAGAAATGTTTAACTCTTTTGGTTTCCGAGAAATATCCAAATAATCAAAGTATCGAGCCATACTACTGATAAAAAAATTTGCGACAAATTAAAATCTCCCTGCTGTATCAGTTTATACTAGGTTTGTACCGCGTTGTACCGTTCGAAGAAATTCTTTAACTCTTTTGGTTTCCGAGAAATATCCAAATAATCAAAGTCGAGGACTGTCGAGTCGTACTACTGAGAAAAAACGTTTGCGGAAAAATTAAAATCTCTCTGCTGTACCCGTTTGTACTGGGTTTGCACCGCGTTGTGCCGTTTTGAAGAAATTGTTTGACTCTTTTGGTTTCCGAGAAATATCCAAATAACCAAAGTATCGAGCCATACTACTGAGAAAAAAATTTGCGAAAAATTAAAATCTCCCTGCTGTACCAGTTTGTACTAGGTTTGTATCGCGTTGTGCCGTTCGAAGAAATTGTTTAACTCTTTTGGTTTCCGAGAAATATCCAAATAATCAAAGTCGAAGACTGTCGAGTCGTACTACTGAGAAAAAAAAATTACGAAAAATAAAAATCTCTCTGCTGTACCGGTTTGCACTAGGTTTGTATCGCGTTGTACCGTTCGAAGAAATTGTTTAACTTTTTTGGTTTCCGAGAAATATCCAAATAATCAAAGTATCGAGCCATACTACTGAGAAAAAAATTTGCGAAAAATTAAAATCTCCCTGCTGTACCAGTTTGTACTAGGTTTGTATCGCGTTGTGCCGTTCGAAGAAATTGTTTAACTCTTTTGGTTTCCGAGAAATATCCAAATAATCAAAGTATCGAGTCGTACTATTGAGAAAAAAAAATTTGCAAAAAAATTAAATTCTCCCTGCTGTACCAGTTTGTACTAGGTTTGTACCGCGTTGTACCGTTCGAAGAATTTGTTTAACTCATTTGGTATCCGAGAAATATCCACATAATCAAAATATCGAGTCGTACTACTGTGAAAAAAAATTTGCGAAAAAATTAAATTCTCCCTGCTGTACCAGTTTATACTAGGTTTGTACCGCGTTGTACCGTTCGAAGAAATTGTTTAACTCTTTTGGTTTCCGAGAAATATCCAAATAATCAAAGTATCGAGCCATACTACTGAGAAAAAAATTTGCGAAAAATTAAAATCTCCCTGCTGTACCAGTTTATACTAGGTTTGCACCGCGTTGTACCGTTCGATGAAATTGTTTAAATCTTTTGGTTTCCGAGAAATATTCAAATAACCAAAGTATCGAGTCGTACTACTGAGAAAAAAAATTACAGAAAAATTAGAATCTCTCTGCTGTACCTGTTTGCACTAGGTTTCTACCGCGTTGTGCCGTTCGAAGAAATTGTTTAACTCATTTGGTTTCGTAGAAATATCCAAATAATCAAAGTATCTAGTCGTAATACTGAGAAAACAAATTTACGAAAATTTAAAATCGCTCAGCTGTACCGGTTTATACTAGGTATGTACCGCGTTGTACCGTTCGAAGAAATTGTTTAACTTTTTTGATTTCCGAGAAATATCCAAATAATCAAAGTATCGAGCCATACTACTGAGAAAAAAATTTGCGAAAAATTAAAATCTCCCTGCTGTACCAGTTTGTACTATGTTTGTATCGCGTTGTGCCGTTCGAAGAAATTGTTTAACTCTTTTGGTTTCCGAGAAATATCCAAATAATCAAAGTATCGAGTCGTACTATTGAGAAAAAAAAATTTGCAAAAAAATTAAATTCTCCCTGCTGTACCAGTTTGTACTAGGTTTGTATCGCGTTGTGCCGTTCGAAGAAATTGTTTAACTCTTTTGGTTTCCGAGAAATATCCAAATAATCAAAGTCGAAGACTGTCGAGTCGTACTACTGAGAAAAAAAAATTACGAAAAATAAAAATCTCTCTGCTGTACCGGTTTGCACTAGGTTTGTATCGCGTTGTACCGTTCGAAGAAATTGTTTAACTCTTTTGGTTTCCGAGAAATATCCAAATAATCAAAGTCGAGGACTGTCGAGTCGTACTACTGAGAAAAAACGTTTGCGGAAAAATTAAAATCTCTCTGCTGTACCCGTTTGTACTGCGTTTGTACCGCGTTGTGCCGTTTTGAAGAAATTGTTTGACTCTTTTGGTATCCGAGAAATATCCACATAATCAAAATATCGAGTCGTACTACTGTGAAAAAAAATTTGCGAAAAAATTAAATTCTCCCTGCTGTACCAGTTTATACTAGGTTTGTACCGCGTTGTTCCGTTCGAAGAAATTGTTTAACTCTTTTGGTTTCCGAGAAATATCCAAATAATCAAAGTATCGAGCCATACTACTGAGAAAAAAATTTGCGAAAAATTAAAATCTCCCTGCTGTACCAGTTTATACTAGGTTTGCACCGCGTTGTACCGTTCGATGAAATTGTTTAAATCTTTTGGTTTCCGAGAAATATTCAAATAACCAAAGTATCGAGTCGTACTACTGAGAAAAAAAATTACAGAAAAATTAGAATCTCTCTGCTGTACCTGTTTGCACTAGGTTTCTACCGCGTTGTGCCGTTCGAAGAAATTGTTTAACTCATTTGGTTTCGTAGAAATATCCAAATAATCAAAGTATCTAGTCGTAATACTGAGAAAACAAATTTACGAAAATTTAAAATCGCTCAGCTGTACCGGTTTATACTAGGTATGTACCGCGTTGTACCGTTCGAAGAAATTGTTTAACTTTTTTGATTTCCGAGAAATATCCAAATAATCAAAGTATCGAGCCATACTACTGAGAAAAAAATTTGCGAAAAATTAAAATCTCCCTGCTGTACCAGTTTGTACTATGTTTGTATCGCGTTGTGCCGTTCGAAGAAATTGTTTAACTCTTTTGGTTTCCGAGAAATATCCAAATAATCAAAGTATCGAGTCGTACTATTGAGAAAAAAAAATTTGCAAAAAAATTAAATTCTCCCTGCTGTACCAGTTTGTACTAGGTTTGTACCGCGTTGTACCGTTCGAAGAATTTGTTTAACTCATTTGGTATCCGAGAAATATCCACATAATCAAAATATCGAGTCGTACTACTGTGAAAAAAAATTTGCGAAAAAATTAAATTCTCCCTGCTGTACCAGTTTGTACTAGGTTTGTACCGCGTTGTACCATTCGAAGAAATTGTTTAACTATTTTGGTTTCCGATAAATATCTAAATAATCAAAGTATCGAGTCGTACTATTGAGAAAAATAAATTTGCGAAAAAATTAAATTCTCCCTGCTGTACCAGTTTATACTAGGTTTGTACCGCGTTGTACCATTCGAAGAAATGTTTAACTCTTTTGGTTTCCGAGAAATATCCAAATAATCAAAGTATCGAGCCATACTACTGAGAAAAAAAATTGCGAAAAATTAAAATCTCCCTGCTGTACCAGTTTGTACTAGGTATGTACAGCGTTGTACCGTTCGAAGAAATGTTTAACTCTTTTGATTTCCGAGAAATATCCAAATAATCAAAGTATCGAGCCATACCACTGATAAAAAAATTTGCGACAAATTAAAATCTCCCTGCTGTACCAGTTTGTACTAGGTTTGTACCGCGTTGTACCATTCGAAGAAATTGTTTAACTATTTTGGTTTCCGATAAATATCTAAATAATCAAAGTATCGAGTCGTACTATTGAGAAAAATAAATTTGCGAAAAAATTAAATTCTCCCTGCTGTACCAGTTTATACTAGGTTTGTACCGCGTTGTACCATTCGAAGAAATGTTTAACTCTTTTGGTTTCCGAGAAATATCCAAATAATCAAAGTATCGAGTCGTACTATTGAGAAAAAAAAATTTGCAAAAAAATTAAATTCTCCCTGCTGTACCAGTTTGTACTAGGTTTGTACCGCGTTGTACCGTTCGAAGAATTTGTTTAACTCATTTGGTATCCGAGAAATATCCACATAATCAAAATATCGAGTCGTACTACTGTGAAAAAAAATTTGCGAAAAAATTAAATTCTCCCTGCTGTACCAGTTTGTACTAGGTTTGTACCGCGTTGTACCATTCGAAGAAATTGTTTAACTATTTTGGTTTCCGATAAATATCTAAATAATCAAAGTATCGAGTCGTACTATTGAGAAAAATAAATTTGCGAAAAAATTAAATTCTCCCTGCTGTACCAGTTTATACTAGGTTTGTATCGCGTTGTACCGTTCGAAGATATTCTTTAACTCTTTTGGTTTCCGAGAAATAATCAAATAACCAAAGTCGAGGACTGTCGAGTCGTACTACTGAGAAAAAAAATTTACGAAAAATAAAAATCTTTCTGTTCCACTGGTTTGTACTAGGGTTGTACAGCGGTGTACCGTTCGAAGAAATTGTTTAACTTTTTTGGTTTCCGAGAAATAATCAAATAACCAAAGTCGAGGACTGTCGAGTCGTACTACTGAGAAAAAAATTTACTAAAAATAAAAATCTCTCTGCTGTACCGGTTTGTACTAGGTTTGTACAGCGGTGTACCGTTCGAAGAAATTGCTTAACTCTTTTGGTTTCGGAGAAATATCCAAATAATCAAAGTATCGAGCCATACCACTGAGAAAAAAATTTGCGACAAATTAAAATCTCCCTGCTGTACCAGTTTGTACTAGGTTTGTACAGCGTTGTACCGTTCGAAGAAATGTTTAACTCGTTTGGTTTCCGAGAAATAATCAAATAACCAAAGTCGAGGACTGTCGAGTCGTACTACTGAGAAAAAAAATTTACGAAAAATAAAAATCTTTCTGTTCCACTGGTTTGTACTAGGGTTGTACAGCGGTGTACCGTTCGAAGAAATTGTTTAACTTTTTTGGTTTCCGAGAAATATCCAAATAATCAAAGTATCGAGCCATACTACTGAGAAAAAAATTTGCGAAAAATTAAAATCTCCCTGCTGTACCAGTTTATACTAGGTTTGTACCGCGTTGTACCGTTCGAAGAAATTCTTTAACTCTTTTGGTTTCCGAGAAATATCCAAATAACCAAAGTATCGAGTCGTACTATAGAGAAAAATAAATTTGCGAAAAAATTAAATTCTCCCTGCTGTACCAGTTTGTACTAGGTTTGTATCGCGTTGTACCGTTCGAAGATATTCTTTAACTCTTTTGGTTTCCGAGAAATAATCAAATAACCAAAGTCGAGGACTGTCGAGTCGTACTACTGAGAAAAAAAATTGCGAAAAATTAAAATCTCCCTGCTGTACCAGTTTGTACTAGGTTTGTACCGCGTTGTACCGTTCGAAGAAATTGTTTAACTCATTTGGTTTCCTAGAAATATTGAAATAACCAAAGTCGAGGAAAGTCGAGTCGTACAACTGAGAAAAAAATTTACGAAAAATAAAAATCTCTCTGCTGTACCGGTTTGTACTAGGTTTCTACCGCGTTGTGCCGTTCGAAGAAATTGTTTAACTCTTTTGGTTTCGGAGAAATATCCAAATAATCAAAGTATCGAGTCGTACTATTGAGAAAAAAAATTTGCGGAAAAAATAAATTCTCTCTGCTGTACCAGTTTGTACTAGGTATGTACCGCGTTGTACCGTTCGAAGAAATTGTTTAACTCTTTTGGTTTCCGAGAAATATCCATATAACCAAAGTTGAGGAATGTCGAGTCGTACTACTGAGAAAAAAAATTGCGAAAAATTAAAATCTCCCTGCTGTACCAGTTTGTACTAGGTTTGTATCGCGTTGTGCCGTTCGAAGAAATTGTTTAACTCTTTTGGTTTCCGAGAAATATCCAAATAATCAAAGTATCGAGTCGTACAATTGAGAAAAAAAAATTTGCAAAAAAATTAAATTCTCCCTGCTGTACCAGTTTGTACTAGGTTTGTACCGCGTTGTACCGTTCGAAGAAATTGTTTAACTCATTTGGTTTCCTAGAAATATTGAAATAACCAAAGTCGAGGAAAGTCGAGTCGTACAACTGAGAAAAAAATTTACGAAAAATAAAAATCTCTCTGCTGTACCGGTTTGTACTAGGTTTGTACAGCGGTGTACCGTTCGAAGAAATGTTTAACTCTTTTGGTTTCCGAGAAATATCCAAATAATCAAAGTCGAAGACTGTCGAGTCGTACTACTGAGAAAAAAAAATTGCGAAAAATAAAAATCTCTCTGCTGTACCGGGTTGCACTAGGTTTGTATCGCGTTGTACCGTTCGAAGATATTCTTTAACTCTTTTGGTTTCCGAGAAATAATCAAATAACCAAAGTCGAGGACTGTCGAGTCGTACTACTGAGAAAAAAAATTTACGAAAAATAAAAATCTTTCTGTTCCACTGGTTTGTACTAGGGTTGTACAGCGGTGTACCGTTCGAAGAAATTGTTTAACTATTTTGGTTTCCGATAAATATCTAAATAATCAAAGTATCGAGTCGTACTATTGAGAAAAATAAATTTGCGAAAAAATTAAATTCTCCCTGCTGTACCAGTTTGTACTAGGTTTGTACCGCATTGTACCGTTCGAAGAATTTGTTTAACTCATTTGGTATCCGAGAAATATCCACATAATCAAAATATCGAGTCGTACTACTGTGAAAAAAAATTTGCGAAAAAATTAAATTCTCCCTGCTGTACCAGTTTATACTAGGTTTGTACCGCGTTGTACGGTTCGAAGAAATTGTTTAACTCTTTTGGTTTCCGAGAAATATCCAAATAATCAAAGTATCGAGCCATACTACTGAGAAAAAAATTTGCGAAAAATTAAAATCTCCCTGCTGTACCAGTTTATACTAGGTTTGTACCGCGTTGCACCGTTCGAAGAAATTCTTTAACTCTTTTGGTTTCCGAGAAATATCCAAATAATCAAAGTATCGAGCCATACTACTGAGAAAAAAATTTGCGAAAAATTAAAATCTCCCTGCTGTACCAGTTTATACTAGGTTTGTACCGCGTTGTACCGTTCGAAGAAATTCTTTAACTCTTTTGGTTTCCGAGAAATATCCAAATAATCAAAGTCGAGGACTGTCGAGTCGTACTACTGAGAAAAAACGTTTGCGGAAAAATTAAAATCTCTCTGCTGTACCCGTTTGTACTGGGTTTGTACCGCGTTGTGCCGTTTTGAAGAAATTGTTTGACTCTTTTGGTTTCCGAGAAATATCCAAATAACCAAAGTATCGAGCCATACTTCTGAGAAAAAAATTTGCGAAAAATTAAAATCTCCCTGCTGTACCAGTTTGTACTAGGTTTGTATCGCGTTGTGCCGTTCGAAGAAATTGTTTAACTCTTTTGGTTTCCGAGAAATATCCAAATAATCAAAGTCGAAGACTGTCGAGTCGTACTACTGAGAAAAAAAAATTACGAAAAATAAAAATCTCTCTGCTGTACCGGTTTGCACTAGGTTTGTATCGCGTTGTACCGTTCGAAGATATTCTTTAACTCTTTTGGTTTCCGAGAAATAATCAAATAACCAAAGTCGAGGACTGTCGAGTCGTACTACTGAGAAAAAAAAATTGCGAAAAATAAAAATCTCTCTGCTGTACCGGTTTGCACTAGGTTTGTATCGCGTTGTACCGTTCGAAGATATTCTTTAACTCTTTTGGATTCCGAGAAATAATCAAATAACCAAAGTCGAGGACTGTCGAGTCGTACTACTGAGAAAAAAAATTTACGAAAAATAAAAATCTTTCTGTTCCACTGGTTTGTACTAGGGTTGTACAGCGGTGTACCGTTCGAAGAAATTGTTTAACTATTTTGGTTTCCGATAAATATCTAAATAATCAAAGTATCGAGCCATACTACTGAGAAAAAAATTTGCGAAAAATTAAAATCTCCCTGCTGTACCAGTTTATACTAGGTTTGTACCGCGTTGTACCGTTCGAAGAAATTCTTTAACTCTTTTGGTTTCCGAGAAATATCCAAATAATCAAAGTATCGAGCCATACTACTGAGAAAAAAATTTGCGAAAAATTAAAATCTCCCTGCTGTACCAGTTTATACTAGGTTTGTACCGCGTTGTACCGTTCGAAGAATTTGTTTAACTCATTTGGTTTCCGAGAAATATCCAAATAATCAAAGTATCGAGCCATACTACTGAGAAAAAAATTTGCGAAAAAATTAAATTCTCCCTGCTGTACCAGTTTATACTAGGTTTGTACCGCGTTGTACCGTTCGAAGAAATTGTTTAACTCTTTTGGTTTCCGAGAAATATCCAAATAATCAAAGTATCGAGCCATACTACTGAGAAAAAAATTTGCGAAAAATTAAAATCTCCCTGCTGTACCAGTTTATACTAGGTTTGTACCGCGTTGTACCGTTCGAAGAAATTCTTTAACTCTTTTGGTTTCCGAGAAATATCCAAATAATCAAAGTATCGAGCCATACTACTGAGAAAAAAATTTGCGAAAAATTAAAATCTCCCTGCTGTACCAGTTTATACTAGGTTTGTACCGCGTTGTACCGTTCGAAGAAATTCTTTAACTCTTTTGGTTTCCGAGAAATATCCAAATAATCAAAGTATCGAGCCATACTACTGAGAAAAAAATTTGCGAAAAATTAAAATCTCCCTGCTGTACCAGTTTATACTAGGTTTGTACCGCGTTGTACCGTTCGAAGAAATTCTTTAACTCTTTTGGTTTCCGAGAAATATCCAAATAATCAAAGTATCGAGCCATACTACTGAGAAAAAAATTTGCGAAAAATTAAAATCTCCCTGCTGTACCAGTTTATACTAGGTTTGTACCGCGTTGTACCGTTCGAAGAAATTCTTTAACTCTTTTGGTTTCCGAGAAATATCCAAATAATCAAAGTATCGAGCCATACTACTGAGAAAAAAATTTGCGAAAAATTAAAATCTCCCTGCTGTACCAGTTTGTACTAGGTTTGTATCGCGTTGTGCCGTTCGAAGAAATTGTTTAACTCTTTTGGTTTCCGAGAAATATCCAAATAATCAAAGTCGAAGACTGTCGAGTCGTACTACTGAGAAAAAAAAATTACGAAAAATAAAAATCTCTCTGCTGTACCGGTTTGCACTAGGTTTGTATCGCGTTGTACCGTTCGAAGATATTCTTTAACTCTTTTGGTTTCCGATAAATATCTAAATAATCAAAGTATCGAGTCGTACTATTGAGAAAAATAAATTTGCGAAAAAATTAAATTCTCCCTGCTGTACCAGTTTATACTAGGTTTGTACCGCGTTGTACCATTCGAAGAAATTGTTTAACTCTTTTGGTTTCCGAGAAATATCCAAATAATCAAAGTATCGAGCCATACCACTGATAAAAAAATTTGCGACAAATTAAAATCTCCCTGCTGTATCAGTTTATACTAGGTTTGTACCGCGTTGTACCGTTCGAAGAAATTGTTTAACTCTTTTGGTTTCCGAGAAATATCCAAATATTCAAAGTATCGAGCCATACCACTGAGAAAAAAAATTACGAAAAATAAAAATCTCTCTGCTGTACCGGTTTGCACTAGGTTTGTATCGCGTTGTACCGTTCGAAGATATTCTTTAACTCTTTTGGTTTCCGAGAAATAATCAAATAACCAAAGTCGAGGACTGTCGAGTCGTACTACTGAGAAAAAAAATTTACGAAAAATAAAAATCTTTCTGTTCCACTGGTTTGTACTAGGGTTGTACAGCGGTGTACCGTTCGAAGAAATTGTTTAACTTTTTTGGTTTCCGAGAAATAATCAAATAACCAAAGTCGAGGACTGTCGAGTCGTACTACTGAGAAAAAAATTTACGAAAAATAAAAATCTCTCTGCTGTACCGGTTTGTACTAGGTTTGTACAGCGGTGTACCGTTCGAAGAAATTGCTTAACTCTTTTGGTTTCGGAGAAATATCCAAATAATCAAAGTATCGAGCCATACCACTGAGAAAAAAATTTGCGACAAATTAAAATCTCCCTGCTGTACCAGTTTGTACTAGGTTTGTACAGCGTTGTACCGTTCGAAGAAATGTTTAACTCGTTTGGTTTCCGAGAAATAATCAAATAACCAAAGTCGAGGACTGTCGAGTCGTACTACTGAGAAAAAAAATTTACGAAAAATAAAAATCTTTCTGTTCCACTGGATTGTACTAGGGTTGTACAGCGGTGTACCGTTCGAAGAAATTGTTTAACTTTTTTGGTTTCCGAGAAATATCCAAATAATCAAAGTATCGAGCCATACTACTGAGAAAAAAATTTGCGAAAAATTAAAATCTCCCTGCTGTACCAGTTTATACTAGGTTTGTACCGCGTTGTACCGTTCGAAGAAATTCTTTAACTCTTTTGGTTTCCGAGAAATATCCAAATAACCAAAGTATCGAGTCGTACTATAGAGAAAAATAAATTTGCGAAAAAATTAAATTCTCCCTGCTGTACCAGTTTGTACTAGGTTTGTATCGCGTTGTACCGTTCGAAGATATTCTTTAACTCTTTTGGTTTCCGAGAAATAATCAAATAACCAAAGTCGAGGACTGTCGAGTCGTACTACTGAGAAAAAAAATTGCGAAAAATTAAAATCTCCCTGCTGTACCAGTTTATACTAGGTTTGTACCGCGTTGTACCGTTCGAAGAAATTGTTTAACTCTTTTGGTTTCCTAGAAATATTGAAATAACCAAAGTCGAGGAAAGTCGAGTCGTACTACTGAGAAAAAAATTTACGAAAAATTAAAATCTCCCTGCTGTACCAGTTTATACTAGGTTTGTACCGCGATGTACCATTCGAAGAAATTGTTTAACTCTTTTGGTTTCCGAGAAATATCCAAATAATCAAAGCATCGAGCCATACTACTGAGAAAAAAATTTGCGAAAAATTAAAATCTCCGTGCTGTACCAGTTTATACTAGGTTTGTACCGCGTTGTACCGTTCGAAGAAATTCTTTAACTCTTTTGGTTTCCGAGAAATATCCAAATAATCAAAGTCGAGGACTGTCGAGTCGTACTACTGAGAAAAAACGTTTGCGGAAAAATTAAAATCTCTCTGCTGTACCCGTTTGTACTGGGTTTGTACCGCGTTGTGCCGTTATGAAGAAATTGTTTGACTCTTTTGGTTTCCGAGAAATATCCAAATAACCAAAGTATCGAGTCGTACTATTGAGAAAAATAAATTTGCGAAAAAATTAAATTCTCCCTGCTGTACCAGTTTGTACTAGGTTTGTATCGCGTTGTACCGTTCGAAGAAATTCTTTAACTCTTTTGGTATCCGAGAAATATCCACATAATCAAAATATCGAGTCGTACTACTGTGAAAAAAAATTTGCGAAAAAATTAAATTCTCCCTGCTGTACCAGTTTATACTAGGTTTGTACCGCGTTGTACCGTTCGAAGAAATTGTTTAACTCTTTTGGTTTCCGAGAAATATCCAAATAATCAAAGTATCGAGCCATACTACTGAGAAAAAAATTTGCGAAAAATTAAAATCTCCCTGCTGTACCAGTTTATACTAGGTTTGTACCGCGTTGTACCGTTCGAAGAAATTCTTTAACTCTTTTGGTTTCCGAGAAATATCCAAATAATCAAAGTATCGAGCCATACTACTGAGAAAAAAATTTGCGAAAAATTAAAATCTCCCTGCTGTACCAGTTTATACTAGGTTTGTACCGCGTTGTACCGTTCGAAGAAATTCTTTAACTCTTTTGGTTTCCGAGAAATATCCAAATAATCAAAGTCGAGGACTGTCGAGTCGTACTACTGAGAAAAAACGTTTGCGGAAAAATTAAAATCTCTCTGCTGTACCCGTTTGTACTGGGTTTGTACCGCGTTGTGCCGTTTTGAAGAAATTGTTTGACTCTTTTGGTTTCCGAGAAATATCCAAATAACCAAAGTATCGAGCCATACTACTGAGAAAAAAATTTGCGAAAAATTAAAATCTCCCTGCTGTACCAGTTTGTACTAGGTTTGTATCGCGTTGTGCCGTTCGAAGAAATTGTTTAACTCTTTTGGTTTCCGAGAAATATCCAAATAATCAAAGTCGAAGACTGTCGAGTCGTACTACTGAGAAAAAAAAATTACGAAAAATAAAAATCTCTCTGCTGTACCGGTTTGCACTAGGTTTGTATCGCGTTGTACCGTTCGAAGATATTCTTTAACTCTTTTGGTTTCCGAGAAATAATCAAATAACCAAAGTCGAGGACTGTCGAGTCGTACTACTGAGAAAAAAAATTTACGAAAAATAAAAATCTCTCTGCTGTACCGGTTTGTACTAGGTTTGTACAGCGGTGTACCGTTCGAAGAAATTGCTTAACTCTTTTGGTTTCGGAGAAATATCCAAATAATCAAAGTATCGAGCCATACCACTGAGAAAAAAATTTGCGACAAATTAAAATCTCCCTGCTGTACCAGTTTGTACTAGGTTTGTACAGCGTTGTACCGTTCGAAGAAATGTTTAACTCGTTTGGTTTCCGAGAAATAATCAAATAACCAAAGTCGAGGACTGTCGAGTCGTACTACTGAGAAAAAAAATTTACGAAAAATAAAAATCTTTCTGTTCCACTGGATTGTACTAGGGTTGTACAGCGGTGTACCGTTCGAAGAAATTGTTTAACTTTTTTGGTTTCCGAGAAATATCCAAATAATCAAAGTATCGAGCCATACTACTGAGAAAAAAATTTGCGAAAAATTAAAATCTCCCTGCTGTACCAGTTTATACTAGGTTTGTACCGCGTTGTACCGTTCGAAGAAATTCTTTAACTCTTTTGGTTTCCGAGAAATATCCAAATAACCAAAGTATCGAGTCGTACTATAGAGAAAAATAAATTTGCGAAAAAATTAAATTCTCCCTGCTGTACCAGTTTGTACTAGGTTTGTATCGCGTTGTACCGTTCGAAGATATTCTTTAACTCTTTTGGTTTCCGAGAAATAATCAAATAACCAAAGTCGAGGACTGTCGAGTCGTACTACTGAGAAAAAAAATTGCGAAAAATTAAAATCTCCCTGCTGTACCAGTTTATACTAGGTTTGTACCGCGTTGTACCGTTCGAAGAAATTGTTTAACTCTTTTGGTTTCCTAGAAATATTGAAATAACCAAAGTCGAGGAAAGTCGAGTCGTACTACTGAGAAAAAAATTTACGAAAAATTAAAATCTCCCTGCTGTACCAGTTTATACTAGGTTTGTACCGCGATGTACCATTCGAAGAAATTGTTTAACTCTTTTGGTTTCCGAGAAATATCCAAATAATCAAAGCATCGAGCCATACTACTGAGAAAAAAATTTGCGAAAAATTAAAATCTCCGTGCTGTACCAGTTTATACTAGGTTTGTACCGCGTTGTACCGTTCGAACAAATTCTTTAACTCTTTTGGTTTCCGAGAAATATCCAAATAATCAAAGTCGAGGACTGTCGAGTCGTACTACTGAGAAAAAACGTTTGCGGAAAAATTAAAATCTCTCTGCTGTACCCGTTTGTACTGGGTTTGTACCGCGTTGTGCCGTTTTGAAGAAATTGTTTGACTCTTTTGGTTTCCGAGAAATATCCAAATAACCAAAGTATCGAGTCGTACTATTGAGAAAAATAAATTTGCGAAAAAATTAAATTCTCCCTGCTGTACCAGTTTGTACTAGGTTTGTATCGCGTTGTACCGTTCGAAGAATTTGTTTAACTCATTTGGTATCCGAGAAATATCCACATAATCAAAATATCGAGTCGTACTACTGTGAAAAAAAATTTGCGAAAAAATTAAATTCTCCCTGCTGTACCAGTTTATACTAGGTTTGTACCGCGTTGTACCGTTCGAAGAAATTGTTTAACTCTTTTGGTTTCCGAGAAATATCCAAATAATCAAAGTATCGAGCCATACTACTGAGAAAAAAATTTGCGAAAAATTAAAATCTCCCTGCTGTACCAGTTTATACTAGGTTTGTACCGCGTTGTACCGTTCGAAGAAATTCTTTAACTCTTTTGGTTTCCGAGAAATATCCAAATAATCAAAGTATCGAGCCATACTACTGAGAAAAAAATTTGCGAAAAATTAAAATCTCCCTGCTGTACCAGTTTATACTAGGTTTGTACCGCGTTGTACCGTTCGAAGAAATTCTTTAACTCTTTTGGTTTCCGAGAAATATCCAAATAATCAAAGTATCGAGCCATACTACTGAGAAAAAAATTTGCGAAAAATTAAAATCTCCCTGCTGTACCAGTTTATACTAGGTTTGTACCGCGTTGTACCGTTCGAAGAAATTCTTTAACTCTTTTGGTTTCCGAGAAATATCCAAATAATCAAAGTCGAGGACTGTCGAGTCGTACTACTGAGAAAAAACGTTTGCGGAAAAATTAAAATCTCTCTGCTGTACCCGTTTGTACTGGGTTTGTACCGCGTTGTGCCGTTTTGAAGAAATTGTTTGACTCTTTTGGTTTCCGAGAAATATCCAAATAACCAAAGTATCGAGCCATACTACTGAGAAAAAAATTTGCGAAAAATTAAAATCTCCCTGCTGTACCAGTTTGTACTAGGTTTGTATCGCGTTGTGCCGTTCGAAGAAATTGTTTAACTCTTTTGGTTTCCGAGAAATATCCAAATAATCAAAGTCGAAGACTGTCGAGTCGTACTACTGAGAAAAAAAAATTACGAAAAATAAAAATCTCTCTGCTGTACCGGTTTGCACTAGGTTTGTATCGCGTTGTACCGTTCGAAGATATTCTTTAACTCTTTTGGTTTCCGAGAAATAATCAAATAACCAAAGTCGAGGACTGTCGAGTCGTACTACTGAGAAAAAAAATTTACGAAAAATAAAAATCTTTCTGTTCCACTGGTTTGTACTAGGGTTGTACAGCGGTGTACCGTTCGAAGAAATTGTTTAACTATTTTGGTTTCCGATAAATATCTAAATAATCAAAGTATCGAGTCGTACTATTGAGAAAAATAAATTTGCGAAAAAATTAAATTCTCCCTGCTGTACCAGTTTGTACTAGGTTTGTACCGCATTGTACCGTTCGAAGAATTTGATTAACTCATTTGGTATCCGAGAAATATCCACATAATCAAAATATCGAGTCGTACTACTGTGAAAAAAAATTTGCGAAAAAATTAAATTCTCCCTGCTGTACCAGTTTATACTAGGTTTGTACCGCGTTGTACCGTTCGAAGAAATTCTTTAACTCTTTTGGTTTCCGAGAAATATCCAAATAATCAAAGTATCGAGCCATACTACTGAGAAAAAAAATTGCGAAAAATTAAAATCTCCCTGCTGTACCAGTTTGTACTAGGTATGTACAGCGTTGTACCGTTCGAAGAAATGTTTAACTCTTTTGGTTTCCGAGAAATATCCAAATAATCAAAGTATCGAGCCATACCACTGATAAAAAAATTTGCGACAAATTAAAATCTCCCTGCTGTATCAGTTTATACTAGGTTTGTACCGCGTTGTACCGTTCGAAGAAATTGTTTAACTCTTTTGGTTTCCGAGAAATATCCAAATAATCAAAGTCGAGGACTGTCGAGTCGTACTACTGAGAAAAAACGTTTGCGGAAAAATTAAAATCTCTCTGCTGTACCCGTTTGTACTGCGTTTGTACCGCGTTGTGCCGTTTTGAAGAAATTGTTTGACTCTTTTGGTTTCCGAGAAATATCCAAATAACCAAAGTATCGAGCCATACTACTGAGAAAAAAATTTGCGAAAAATTAAAATCTCCCTGCTGTACCAGTTTGTACTAGGTTTGTATCGCGTTGTGCCGTTCGAAGAAATTGTTTAACTCTTTTGGTTTCCGAGAAATATCCAAATAATCAAAGTCGAAGACTGTCGAGTCGTACTACTGAGAAAAAAAAATTACGAAAAATAAAAATCTCTCTGCTGTACCGGTTTGCACTAGGATTGTATCGCGTTGTACCGTTCGAAGAAATTGTTTAACTTTTTTGGTTTCCGAGAAATATCCAAATAATCAAAGTATCGAGCCATACTACTGAGAAAAAAATTTGCGAAAAATTAAAATCTCCCTGCTGTACCAGTTTGTACTAGGTTTGTATCGCGTTGTGCCGTTCGAAGAAATTGTTTAACTCTTTTGGTTTCCGAGAAATATCCAAATAATCAAAGTATCGAGTCGTACTATTGAGAAAAAAAAATTTGCAAAAAAATTAAATTCTCCCTGCTGTACCAGTTTGTACTAGGTTTGTACCGCGTTGTACCGTTCGAAGAATTTGTTTAACTCATTTGGTATCCGAGAAATATCCACATAATCAAAATATCGAGTCGTACTACTGTGAAAAAAAATTTGCGAAAAAATTAAATTCTCCCTGCTGTACCAGTTTATACTAGGTTTGTACCGCGTTGTACCGTTCGAAGAAATTGTTTAACTCTTTTGGTTTCCGAGAAATATCCAAATAATCAAAGTATCGAGCCATACTACTGAGAAAAAAATTTGCGAAAAATTAAAATCTCCCTGCTGTACCAGTTTATACTAGGTTTGCACCGCGTTGTACCGTTCGATGAAATTGTTAAAATCTTTTGGTTTCCGAGAAATATTCAAATAACCAAAGTATCGAGTCGTACTACTGAGAAAAAAAATTAGAGAAAAATTAGAATCTCTCTGCTGTACCGGTTTGCACTAGGTTTCTACCGCGTTGTACCGTTCGAAGAAATGTTTAACTCTTTTGGTTTCCGAGAAATATCCAAATAATCAAAGTATCGAGCCATACCACTGATAAAAAAATTTGCGACAAATTAAAATCTCCCTGCTGTATCAGTTTATACTAGGTTTGTACCGCGTTGTACCGTTCGAAGAAATTGTTTAACTCTTTTGGTTTCCGAGAAATAATCAAATAACCAAAGTCGAGGACTGTCGAGTCGTACTACTGAGAAAAAAAATTTACGAAAAATAAAAATCTTTCTGTTCCACTGGTTTGTACTAGGGTTGTACAGCGGTGTACCGTTCGAAGAAATTGTTTAACTTTTTTGGTTTCCGAGAAATAATCAAATAACCAAAGTCGAGGACTGTCGAGTCGTACTACTGAGAAAAAAATTTACGAAAAATAAAAATCTCTCTGCTGTACCGGTTTGTACTAGGTTTGTACAGCGGTGTACCGTTCGAAGAAATTGCTTAAGTCTTTTGGTTTCGGAGAAATATCCAAATAATCAAAGTATCGAGCCATACCACTGAGAAAAAAATTTGCGACAAATTAAAATCTCCCTGCTGTACCAGTTTGTACTAGGTTTGTACAGCGTTGTACCGTTCGAAGAAATGTTTAACTCGTTTGGTTTCCGAGAAATAATCAAATAACCAAAGTCGAGGACTGTCGAGTCGTACTACTGAGAAAAAAAATTTACGAAAAATAAAAATCTTTCTGTTCCACTGGTTTGTACTAGGGTTGTACAGCGGTGTACCATTCGAAGAAATTGTTTAACTTTTTTGGTTTCCCAGAAATATCTAAATAATCAAAGTATCGAGTCGTACTATTGAGAAAAATAAATTTGCGAAAAAATTAAATTCTCCCTGCTGTACCAGTTTATACTAGGTTTGTACCGCGTTGTACCATTCGAAGAAATTGTTTAACTCTTTTGGTTTCCGAGAAATATCCAAATAATCAAAGTATCGAGCCATACTACTGAGAAAAAAAATTGCGAAAAATTAAAATCTCCCTGCTGTACCAGTTTGTACTAGGTATGTACAGCGTTGTACCGTTCGAAGAAATGTTTAACTCTTTTGGTTTCCGAGAAATATCCAAATAATCAAAGTATCGAGCCATACTACTGATAAAAAAATTTGCGACAAATTAAAATCTCCCTGCTGTATCAGTTTATACTAGGTTTGTACCGCGTTGTACCGTTCGAAGAAATTCTTTAACTCTTTTGGTTTCCGAGAAATATCCAAATAATCAAAGTCGAGGACTGTCGAGTCGTACTACTGAGAAAAAACGTTTGCGGAAAAATTAAAATCTCTCTGCTGTACCCGTTTGTACTGGGTTTGCACCGCGTTGTGCCGTTTTGAAGAAATTGTTTGACTCTTTTGGTTTCCGAGAAATATCCAAATAACCAAAGTATCGAGCCATACTACTGAGAAAAAAATTTGCGAAAAATTAAAATCTCCCTGCTGTACCAGTTTGTACTAGGTTTGTATCGCGTTGTGCCGTTCGAAGAAATTGTTTAACTCTTTTGGTTTCCGAGAAATATCCAAATAATCAAAGTCGAAGACTGTCGAGTCGTACTACTGAGAAAAAAAAATTACGAAAAATAAAAATCTCTCTGCTGTACCGGTTTGCACTAGGTTTGTATCGCGTTGTACCGTTCGAAGAAATTGTTTAACTTTTTTGGTTTCCGAGAAATATCCAAATAATCAAAGTATCGAGCCATACTACTGAGAAAAAAATTTGCGAAAAATTAAAATCTCCCTGCTGTACCAGTTTGTACTAGGTTTGTATCGCGTTGTGCCGTTCGAAGAAATTGTTTAACTCTTTTGGTTTCCGAGAAATATCCAAATAATCAAAGTATCGAGTCGTACTATTGAGAAAAAAAAATTTGCAAAAAAATTAAATTCTCCCTGCTGTACCAGTTTGTACTAGGTTTGTACCGCGTTGTACCGTTCGAAGAATTTGTTTAACTCATTTGGTATCCGAGAAATATCCACATAATCAAAATATCGAGTCGTACTACTGTGAAAAAAAATTTGCGAAAAAATTAAATTCTCCCTGCTGTACCAGTTTATACTAGGTTTGTACCGCGTTGTACCGTTCGAAGAAATTGTTTAACTCTTTTGGTTTCCGAGAAATATCCAAATAATCAAAGTATCGAGCCATACTACTGAGAAAAAAATTTGCGAAAAATTAAAATCTCCCTGCTGTACCAGTTTATACTAGGTTTGCACCGCGTTGTACCGTTCGATGAAATTGTTTAAATCTTTTGGTTTCCGAGAAATATTCAAATAACCAAAGTATCGAGTCGTACTACTGAGAAAAAAAATTACAGAAAAATTAGAATCTCTCTGCTGTACCTGTTTGCACTAGGTTTCTACCGCGTTGTGCCGTTCGAAGAAATTGTTTAACTCATTTGGTTTCCGAGAAATATCCAAATAATCAAAGTATCGAGCCATACCACTGATAAAAAAATTTGCGACAAATTAAAATCTCCCTGCTGTACCAGTTTGTACTAGGTTTGTACCGCGTTGTACCATTCGAAGAAATTGTTTAACTATTTTGGTTTCCGATAAATATCTAAATAATCAAAGTATCGAGTCGTACTATTGAGAAAAATAAATTTGCGAAAAAATTAAATTCTCCCTGCTGTACCAGTTTATACTAGGTTTGTACCGCGTTGTACCATTCGAAGAAATGTTTAACTCTTTTGGTTTCCGAGAAATATCCAAATAATCAAAGTATCGAGTCGTACTATTGAGAAAAAAAAATTTGCAAAAAAATTAAATTCTCCCTGCTGTACCAGTTTGTACTAGGTTTGTACCGCGTTGTACCGTTCGAAGAATTTGTTTAACTCATTTGGTATCCGAGAAATATCCACATAATCAAAATATCGAGTCGTACTACTGTGAAAAAAAATTTGCGAAAAAATTAAATTCTCCCTGCTGTACCAGTTTATACTAGGTTTGTACCGCGTTGTACCATTCGAAGAAATTGTTTAACTATTTTGGTTTCCGATAAATATCTAAATAATCAAAGTATCGAGTCGTACTATTGAGAAAAATAAATTTGCGAAAAAATTAAATTCTCCCTGCTGTACCAGTTTATACTAGGTTTGTACCGCGTTGTACCATTCGAAGAAATGTTTAACTCTTTTGGTTTCCGAGAAATATCCAAATAATCAAAGTATCGAGCCATACTACTGAGAAAAAAAATTGCGAAAAATTAAAATCTCCCTGCTGTACCAGTTTGTACTAGGTATGTACAGCGTTGTACCGTTCGAAGAAATGTTTAACTCTTTTGATTTCCGAGAAATATCCAAATAATCAAAGTATCGAGCCATACCACTGATAAAAAAATTTGCGACAAATTAAAATCTCCCTGCTGTACCAGTTTGTACTAGGTTTGTACCGCGTTGTACCATTCGAAGAAATTGTTTAACTATTTTGGTTTCCGATAAATATCTAAATAATCAAAGTATCGAGTCGTACTATTGAGAAAAATAAATTTGCGAAAAAATTAAATTCTCCCTGCTGTACCAGTTTATACTAGGTTTGTACCGCGTTGTACCATTCGAAGAAATGTTTAACTCTTTTGGTTTCCGAGAAATATCCAAATAATCAAAGTATCGAGTCGTACTATTGAGAAAAAAAAATTTGCAAAAAAATTAAATTCTCCCTGCTGTACCAGTTTGTACTAGGTTTGTACCGCGTTGTACCGTTCGAAGAATTTGTTTAACTCATTTGGTATCCGAGAAATATCCACATAATCAAAATATCGAGTCGTACTACTGTGAAAAAAAATTTGCGAAAAAATTAAATTCTCCCTGCTGTACCAGTTTGTACTAGGTTTGTACCGCGTTGTACCATTCGAAGAAATTGTTTAACTATTTTGGTTTCCGATAAATATCTAAATAATCAAAGTATCGAGTCGTACTATTGAGAAAAATAAATTTGCGAAAAAATTAAATTCTCCCTGCTGTACCAGTTTATACTAGGTTTGTATCGCGTTGTACCGTTCGAAGATATTCTTTAACTCTTTTGGTTTCCGAGAAATAATCAAATAACCAAAGTCGAGGACTGTCGAGTCGTACTACTGAGAAAAAAAATTTACGAAAAATAAAAATCTTTCTGTTCCACTGGTTTGTACTAGGGTTGTACAGCGGTGTACCGTTCGAAGAAATTGTTTAACTTTTTTGGTTTCCGAGAAATAATCAAATAACCAAAGTCGAGGACTGTCGAGTCGTACTACTGAGAAAAAAATTTACGAAAAATAAAAATCTCTCTGCTGTACCGGTTTGTACTAGGTTTGTACAGCGGTGTACCGTTCGAAGAAATTGCTTAACTCTTTTGGTTTCGGAGAAATATCCAAATAATCAAAGTATCGAGCCATACCACTGAGAAAAAAATTTGCGACAAATTAAAATCTCCCTGCTGTACCAGTTTGTACTAGGTTTGTACAGCGTTGTACCGTTCGAAGAAATGTTTAACTCGTTTGGTTTCCGAGAAATAATCAAATAACCAAAGTCGAGGACTGTCGAGTCGTACTACTGAGAAAAAAAATTTACGAAAAATAAAAATCTTTCTGTTCCACTGGTTTGTACTAGGGTTGTACAGCGGTGTACCGTTCGAAGAAATTGTTTAACTTTTTTGGTTTCCGAGAAATATCCAAATAATCAAAGTATCGAGCCATACTACTGAGAAAAAAATTTGCGAAAAATTAAAATCTCCCTGCTGTACCAGTTTATACTAGGTTTGTACCGCGTTGTACCGTTCGAAGAAATTCTTTAACTCTTTTGGTTTCCGAGAAATATCCAAATAACCAAAGTATCGAGTCGTACTATAGAGAAAAATAAATTTGCGAAAAAATTAAATTCTCCCTGCTGTACCAGTTTGTACTAGGTTTGTATCGCGTTGTACCGTTCGAAGATATTCTTTAACTCTTTTGGTTTCCGAGAAATAATCAAATAACCAAAGTCGAGGACTGTCGAGTCGTACTACTGAGAAAAAAAATTGCGAAAAATTAAAATCTCCCTGCTGTACCAGTGTATACTAGGTTTGTACCGCGTTGTACCGTTCGAAGAAATTGTTTAACTCTTTTGGTTTCCTAGAAATATTGAAATAACCAAAGTCGAGGAAAGTCGAGTCGTACTACTGAGAAAAAAATTTACGAAAAATAAAAATATCTCTGCTGTACCGGTTTGCACTAGGTTTCTACCGCGTTGTGCCGTTCGAAGAAATTGTTTAACTCTTTTGGTTTCGGAGAAATATCCAAATAATCAAAGTATCGAGTCGTACTATTGAGAAAAAAAATTTGCGGAAAAATTAAATTCTCTCTGCTGTACCAGTTTGTACTAGGTATGTACCGCGTTGTACCGTTCGAAGAAATTGTTTAACTCTTTTGGTTTCCGAGAAATATCCATATAACCAAAGTTGAGGAATGTCGAGTCGTACTACTGAGAAAAAAAATTGCGAAAAATTAAAATCTCCCTGCTGTACCAGTTTGTACTAGGTTTGTATCGCGTTGTGCCGTTCGAAGAAATTGTTTAACTCTTTTGGTTTCCGAGAAATATCCAAATAATCAAAGTATCGAGTCGTACAATTGAGAAAAAAAAATTTGCAAAAAAATTAAATTCTCCCTGCTGTACCAGTTTGTACTAGGTTTGTACCGCGTTGTACCGTTCGAAGAAATTGTTTAACTCATTTGGTTTCCTAGAAATATTGAAATAACCAAAGTCGAGGAAAGTCGAGTCGTACAACTGAGAAAAAAATTTACGAAAAATAAAAATCTCTCTGCTGTACCGGTTTGTACTAGGTTTGTACAGCGGTGTACCGTTCGAAGAAATGTTTAACTCTTTTGGTTTCCGAGAAATATCCAAATAATCAAAGTCGAAGACTGTCGAGTCGTACTACTGAGAAAAAAAAATTGCGAAAAATAAAAATCTCTCTGCTGTACCGGTTTGCACTAGGTTTGTATCGCGTTGTACCGTTCGAAGATATTCTTTAACTCTTTTGGTTTCCGAGAAATAATCAAATAACCAAAGTCGAGGACTGTCGAGTCGTACTACTGAGAAAAAAAATTTACGAAAAATAAAAATCTTTCTGTTCCACTGGTTTGTACTAGGGTTGTACAGCGGTGTACCGTTCGAAGAAATTGTTTAACTATTTTGGTTTCCGATAAATATCTAAATAATCAAAGTATCGAGTCGTACTATTGAGAAAAATAAATTTGCGAAAAAATTAAATTCTCCCTGCTGTACCAGTTTGTACTAGGTTTGTACCGCATTGTACCGTTCGAAGAATTTGTTTAACTCATTTGGTATCCGAGAAATATCCACATAATCAAAATATCGAGTCGTACTACTGTGAAAAAAAATTTGCGAAAAAATTAAATTCTCCCTGCTGTACCAGTTTATACTAGGTTTGTACCGCGTTGTACGGTTCGAAGAAATTGTTTAACTCTTTTGGTTTCCGAGAAATATCCAAATAATCAAAGTATCGAGCCATACTACTGAGAAAAAAATTTGCGAAAAATTAAAATCTCCCTGCTGTACCAGTTTATACTAGGTTTGTACCGCGTTGCACCGTTCGAAGAAATTCTTTAACTCTTTTGGTTTCCGAGAAATATCCAAATAATCAAAGTATCGAGCCATACTACTGAGAAAAAAATTTGCGAAAAATTAAAATCTCCCTGCTGTACCAGTTTATACTAGGTTTGTACCGCGTTGTACCGTTCGAAGAAATTCTTTAACTCTTTTGGTTTCCGAGAAATATCCAAATAATCAAAGTCGAGGACTGTCGAGTCGTACTACTGAGAAAAAACGTTTGCGGAAAAATTAAAATCTCTCTGCTGTACCCGTTTGTACTGGGTTTGTACCGCGTTGTGCCGTTTTGAAGAAATTGTTTGACTCTTTTGGTTTCCGAGAAATATCCAAATAACCAAAGTATCGAGCCATACTTCTGAGAAAAAAATTTGCGAAAAATTAAAATCTCCCTGCTGTACCAGTTTGTACTAGGTTTGTATCGCGTTGTGCCGTTCGAAGAAATTGTTTAACTCTTTTGGTTTCCGAGAAATATCCAAATAATCAAAGTCGAAGACTGTCGAGTCGTACTACTGAGAAAAAAAAATTACGAAAAATAAAAATCTCTCTGCTGTACCGGTTTGCACTAGGTTTGTATCGCGTTGTACCGTTCGAAGATATTCTTTAACTCTTTTGGTTTCCGAGAAATAATCAAATAACCAAAGTCGAGGACTGTCGAGTCGTACTACTGAGAAAAAAAAATTGCGAAAAATAAAAATCTCTCTGCTGTACCGGTTTGCACTAGGTTTGTATCGCGTTGTACCGTTCGAAGATATTCTTTAACTCTTTTGGATTCCGAGAAATAATCAAATAACCAAAGTCGAGGACTGTCGAGTCGTACTACTGAGAAAAAAAATTTACGAAAAATAAAAATCTTTCTGTTCCACTGGTTTGTACTAGGGTTGTACAGCGGTGTACCGTTCGAAGAAATTGTTTAACTATTTTGGTTTCCGATAAATATCTAAATAATCAAAGTATCGAGTCGTACTATTGAGAAAAATAAATTTGCGAAAAAAATAAATTCTCCCTGCTGTACCAGTTTGTACTAGGTTTGTACCGCATTGTACCGTTCGAAGAATTTGTTTAACTCATTTGGTATCCGAGAAATATCCACATAATCAAAATATCGAGTCGTACTACTGTGAAAAAAAATTTGCGAAAAAATTAAATTCTCCCTGCTGTACCAGTTTATACTAGGTTTGTACCGCGTTGTACCGTTCGAAGAAATTGTTTAACTCTTTTGGTTTCCGAGAAATATCCAAATAATCAAAGTATCGAGCCATACTACTGAGAAAAAAATTTGCGAAAAATTAAAATCTCCCTGCTGTACCAGTTTGTACTAGGTTTGTATCGCGTTGTGCCGTTCGAAGAAATTGTTTAACTCTTTTGGTTTCCGAGAAATATCCAAATAATCAAAGTCGAAGACTGTCGAGTCGTACTACTGAGAAAAAAAAATTACGAAAAATAAAAATCTCTCTGCTGTACCGGTTTGCACTAGGTTTGTATCGCGTTGTACCGTTCGAAGATATTCTTTAACTCTTTTGGTTTCCGAGAAATAATCAAATAACCAAAGTCGAGGACTGTCGAGTCGTACTACTGAGAAAAAAAATTTACGAAAAATAAAAATCTTTCTGTTCCACTGGTTTGTACTAGGGTTGTACAGCGGTGTACCGTTCGAAGAAATTGTTTAACTATTTTGGTTTCCGATAAATATCTAAATAATCAAAGTATCGAGTCGTACTATTTAGAAAAATAAATTTGCGAAAAAATTAAATTCTCCCTGCTGTACCAGTTTGTACTAGGTTTGTACCGCATTGTACCGTTCGAAGAATTTGATTAACTCATTTGGTATCCGAGAAATATCCACATAATCAAAATATCGAGTCGTACTACTGTGAAAAAAAATTTGCGAAAAAATTAAATTCTCCCTGCTGTACCAGTTTATACTAGGTTTGTACCGCGTTGTACCGTTCGAAGAAATTGTTTAACTCTTTTGGTTTCCGAGAAATATCCAAATAATCAAAGTATCGAGCCATACTACTGAGAAAAAAAATTGCGAAAAATTAAAATCTCCCTGCTGTACCAGTTTGTACTAGGTATGTACAGCGTTGTACCGTTCGAAGAAATGTTTAACTCTTTTGGTTTCCGAGAAATATCCAAATAATCAAAGTATCGAGCCATACCACTGATAAAAAAATTTGCGACAAATTAAAATCTCCCTGCTGTATCAGTTTATACTAGGTTTGTACCGCGTTGTACCGTTCGAAGAAATTCTTTAACTCTTTTGGTTTCCGAGAAATATCCAAATAATCAAAGTCGAGGACTGTCGAGTCGTACTACTGAGAAAAAACGTTTGCGGAAAAATTAAAATCTCTCTGCTGTACCCGTTTGTACTGCGTTTGTACCGCGTTGTGCCGTTTTGAAGAAATTGTTTGACTCTTTTGGTTTCCGAGAAATATCCAAATAACCAAAGTATCGAGCCATACTACTGAGAAAAAAATTTGCGAAAAATTAAAATCTCCCTGCTGTACCAGTTTGTACTAGGTTTGTATCGCGTTGTGCCGTTCGAAGAAATTGTTTAACTCTTTTGGTTTCCGAGAAATATCCAAATAATCAAAGTCGAAGACTGTCGAGTCGTACTACTGAGAAAAAAAAATTACGAAAAATAAAAATCTCTCTGCTGTACCGGTTTGCACTAGGATTGTATCGCGTTGTACCGTTCGAAGAAATTGTTTAACTTTTTTGGTTTCCGAGAAATATCCAAATAATCAAAGTATCGAGCCATACTACTGAGAAAAAAATTTGCGAAAAATTAAAATCTCCCTGCTGTACCAGTTTGTACTAGGTTTGTAACGCGTTGTGCCGTTCGAAGAAATTGTTTAACTCTTTTGGTTTCCGAGAAATATCCAAATAATCAAAGTATCGAGTCGTACTATTGAGAAAAAAAAATTTGCAAAAAAATTAAATTCTCCCTGCTGTACCAGTTTGTACTAGGTTTGAACCGCGTTGTACCGTTCGAAGAATTTGTTTAACTCATTTGGTATCCGAGAAATATCCACATAATCAAAATATCGAGTCGTACTACTGTGAAAAAAAATTTGCGAAAAAATTAAATTCTCCCTGCTGTACCAGTTTATACTAGGTTTGTACCGCGTTGTACCGTTCGAAGAAATTGTTTAACTCTTTTGGTTTCCGAGAAATATCCAAATAATCAAAGTATCGAGCCATACTACTGAGAAAAAAATTTGCGAAAAATTAAAATCTCCCTGCTGTACCAGTTTATACTAGGTTTGCACCGCGTTGTACCGTTCGATGAAATTGTTAAAATCTTTTGGTTTCCGAGAAATATTCAAATAACCAAAGTATCGAGTCGTACTACTGAGAAAAAAAATTAGAGAAAAATTAGAATCTCTCTGCTGTACCGGTTTGCACTAGGTTTCTACCGCGTTGTACCGTTCGAAGAAATGTTTAACTCTTTTGGTTTCCGAGAAATATCCAAATAATCAAAGTATCGAGCCATACCACTGATAAAAAAATTTGCGACAAATTAAAATCTCCCTGCTGTATCAGTTTATACTAGGTTTGTACCGCGTTGTACCGTTCGAAGAAATTGTTTAACTCTTTTGGTTTCCGAGAAATATCCAAATAATCAAAGTATCGAGCCATACCACTGAGAAAAAAAATTACGAAAAATAAAAATCTCTCTGCTGTACCGGTTTGCACTAGGTTTGTATCGCGTTGTACCGTTCGAAGATATTCTTTAACTCTTTTGGTTTCCGAGAAATAATCAAATAACCAAAGTCGAGGACTGTCGAGTCGTACTACTGAGAAAAAAAATTTACGAAAAATAAAAATCTTTCTGTTCCACTGGTTTGTACTAGGGTTGTACAGCGGTGTACCGTTCGAAGAAATTGTTTAACTTTTTTGGTTTCCGAGAAATAATCAAATAACCAAAGTCGAGGACTGTCGAGTCGTACTACTGAGAAAAAAATTTACGAAAAATAAAAATCTCTCTGCTGTACCGGTTTGTACTAGGTTTGTACAGCGGTGTACCGTTCGAAGAAATTGCTTAAGTCTTTTGGTTTCGGAGAAATATCCAAATAATCAAAGTATCGAGCCATACCACTGAGAAAAAAATTTGCGACAAATTAAAATCTCCCTGCTGTACCAGTTTGTACTAGGTTTGTACAGCGTTGTACCGTTCGAAGAAATGTTTAACTCGTTTGGTTTCCGAGAAATAATCAAATAACCAAAGTCGAGGACTGTCGAGTCGTACTACTGAGAAAAAAAATTTACGAAAAATAAAAATCTTTCTGTTCCACTGGTTTGTACTAGGGTTGTACAGCGGTGTACCATTCGAAGAAATTGTTTAACTTTTTTGGTTTCCCAGAAATATCTAAATAATCAAAGTATCGAGTCGTACTATTGAGAAAAATAAATTTGCGAAAAAATTAAATTCTCCCTGCTGTACCAGTTTATACTAGGTTTGTACCGCGTTGTACCATTCGAAGAAATTGTTTAACTCTTTTGGTTTCCGAGAAATATCCAAATAATCAAAGTATCGAGCCATACTAATGAGAAAAAAAATTGCGAAAAATTAAAATCTCCCTGCTGTACCAGTTTGTACTAGGTATGTACAGCGTTGTACCGTTCGAAGAAATGTTTAACTCTTTTGGTTTCCGAGAAATATCCAAATAATCAAAGTATCGAGCCATACTACTGATAAAAAAATTTGCGACAAATTAAAATCTCCCTGCTGTATCAGTTTATACTAGGTTTGTACCGCGTTGTACCGTTCGAAGAAATTCTTTAACTCTTTTGGTTTCCGAGAAATATCCAAATAATCAAAGTCGAGGACTGTCGAGTCGTACTACTGAGAAAAAACGTTTGCGGAAAAATTAAAATCTCTCTGCTGTACCCGTTTGTACTGGGTTTGCACCGCGTTGTGCCGTTTTGAAGAAATTGTTTGACTCTTTTGGTTTCCGAGAAATATCCAAATAACCAAAGTATCGAGCCATACTACTGAGAAAAAAATTTGCGAAAAATTAAAATCTCCCTGCTGTACCAGTTTGTACTAGGTTTGTATCGCGTTGTGCCGTTCGAAGAAATTGTTTAACTCTTTTGGTTTCCGAGAAATATCCAAATAATCAAAGTCGAAGACTGTCGAGTCGTACTACTGAGAAAAAAAAATTACGAAAAATAAAAATCTCTCTGCTGTACCGGTTTGCACTAGGTTTGTATCGCGTTGTACCGTTCGAAGAAATTGTTTAACTTTTTTGGTTTCCGAGAAATATCCAAATAATCAAAGTATCGAGCCATACTACTGAGAAAAAAATTTGCGAAAAATTAAAATCTCCCTGCTGTACCAGTTTGTACTAGGTTTGTATCGCGTTGTGCCGTTCGAAGAAATTGTTTAACTCTTTTGGTTTCCGAGAAATATCCAAATAATCAAAGTATCGAGTCGTACTATTGAGAAAAAAAAATTTGCAAAAAAATTAAATTCTCCCTGCTGTACCAGTTTGTACTAGGTTTGTACCGCGTTGTACCGTTCGAAGAATTTGTTTAACTCATTTGGTATCCGAGAAATATCCACATAATCAAAATATCGAGTCGTACTACTGTGAAAAAAAATTTGCGAAAAAATTAAATTCTCCCTGCTGTACCAGTTTATACTAGGTTTGTACCGCGTTGTACCGTTCGAAGAAATTGTTTAACTCTTTTGGTTTCCGAGAAATATCCAAATAATCAAAGTATCGAGCCATACTACTGAGAAAAAAATTTGCGAAAAATTAAAATCTCCCTGCTGTACCAGTTTATACTAGGTTTGCACCGCGTTGTACCGTTCGATGAAATTGTTTAAATCTTTTGGTTTCCGAGAAATATTCAAATAACCAAAGTATCGAGTCGTACTACTGAGAAAAAAAATTACAGAAAAATTAGAATCTCTCTGCTGTACCTGTTTGCACTAGGTTTCTACCGCGTTGTGCCGTTCGAAGAAATTGTTTAACTCATTTGGTTTCGTAGAAATATCCAAATAATCAAAGTATCTAGTCGTAATACTGAGAAAACAAATTTACGAAAATTTAAAATCGCTCAGCTGTACCGGTTTATACTAGGTTTGTACCGCGTTGTACCGTTCGAAGAAATTGTTTAACTTTTTTGATTTCCGAGAAATATCCAAATAATCAAAGTATCGAGCCATACTACTGAGAAAAAAATTTGCGAAAAATTAAAATCTCCCTGCTGTACCAGTTTGTACTATGTTTGTATCGCGTTGTGCCGTTCGAAGAAATTGTTTAACTCTTTTGGTTTCCGAGAAATATCCAAATAATCAAAGTATCGAGTCGTACTATTGAGAAAAAAAAATTTGCAAAAAAATTAAATTCTCCCTGCTGTACCAGTTTGTACTAGGTTTGTACCGCGTTGTACCGTTCGAAGAATTTGTTTAACTCATTTGGTATCCGAGAAATATCCACATAATCAAAATATCGAGTCGTACTACTGTGAAAAAAAATTTGCGAAAAAATTAAATTCTCCCTGCTGTACCAGTTTGTACTAGGTTTGTACCGCGTTGTACCATTCGAAGAAATTGTTTAACTATTTTGGTTTCCGATAAATATCTAAATAATCAAAGTATCGAGTCGTACTATTGAGAAAAATAAATTTGCGAAAAAATTAAATTCTCCCTGCTGTACCAGTTTATACTAGGTTTGTACCGCGTTGTACCATTCGAAGAAATGTTTAACTCTTTTGGTTTCCGAGAAATATCCAAATAATCAAAGTATCGAGCCATACTACTGAGAAAAAAAATTGCGAAAAATTAAAATCTCCCTGCTGTACCAGTTTGTACTAGGTATGTACAGCGTTGTACCGTTCGAAGAAATGTTTAACTCTTTTGATTTCCGAGAAATATCCAAATAATCAAAGTATCGAGCCATACCACTGATAAAAAAATTTGCGACAAATTAAAATCTCCCTGCTGTACCAGTTTGTACTAGGTTTGTACCGCGTTGTACCATTCGAAGAAATTGTTTAACTATTTTGGTTTCCGATAAATATCTAAATAATCAAAGTATCGAGTCGTACTATTGAGAAAAATAAATTTGCGAAAAAATTAAATTCTCCCTGCTGTACCAGTTTATACTAGGTTTGTACCGCGTTGTACCATTCGAAGAAATGTTTAACTCTTTTGGTTTCCGAGAAATATCCAAATAATCAAAGTATCGAGTCGTACTATTGAGAAAAAAAAATTTGCAAAAAAATTAAATTCTCCCTGCTGTACCAGTTTGTACTAGGTTTGTACCGCGTTGTACCGTTCGAAGAATTTGTTTAACTCATTTGGTATCCGAGAAATATCCACATAATCAAAATATCGAGTCGTACTACTGTGAAAAAAAATTTGCGAAAAAATTAAATTCTCCCTGCTGTACCAGTTTGTACTAGGTTTGTACCGCGTTGTACCATTCGAAGAAATTGTTTAACTATTTTGGTTTCCGATAAATATCTAAATAATCAAAGTATCGAGTCGTACTATTGAGAAAAATAAATTTGCGAAAAAATTAAATTCTCCCTGCTGTACCAGTTTATACTAGGTTTGTACCGCGTTGTACCGTTCGAAGAAATTCTTTAACTCTTTTGGTTTCCGAGAAATAATCAAATAACCAAAGTCGAGGACTGTCGAGTCGTACTACTGAGAAAAAAAATTTACGAAAAATAAAAATCTTTCTGTTCCACTGGTTTGTACTAGGGTTGTACAGCGGTGTACCGTTCGAAGAAATTGTTTAACTTTTTTGGTTTCCGAGAAATAATCAAATAACCAAAGTCGAGGACTGTCGAGTCGTACTACTGAGAAAAAAATTTACGAAAAATAAAAATCTCTCTGCTGTACCGGTTTGTACTAGGTTTGTACAGCGGTGTACCGTTCGAAGAAATTGCTTAACTCTTTTGGTTTCGGAGAAATATCCAAATAATCAAAGTATCGAGCCATACCACTGAGAAAAAAATTTGCGACAAATTAAAATCTCCCTGCTGTACCAGTTTGTACTAGGTTTGTACAGCGTTGTACCGTTCGAAGAAATGTTTAACTCGTTTGGTTTCCGAGAAATAATCAAATAACCAAAGTCGAGGACTGTCGAGTCGTACTACTGAGAAAAAAAATTTACGAAAAATAAAAATCTTTCTGTTCCACTGGTTTGTACTAGGGTTGTACAGCGGTGTACCGTTCGAAGAAATTGTTTAACTTTTTTGGTTTCCGAGAAATATCCAAATAATCAAAGTATCGAGCCATACTACTGAGAAAAAAATTTGCGAAAAATTAAAATCTCCCTGCTGTACCAGTTTATACTAGGTTTGTACCGCGTTGTACCGTTCGAAGAAATTCTTTAACTCTTTTGGTTTCCGAGAAATATCCAAATAACCAAAGTATCGAGTCGTACTATAGAGAAAAATAAATTTGCGAAAAAATTAAATTCTCCCTGCTGTACCAGTTTGTACTAGGTTTGTATCGCGTTGTACCGTTCGAAGATATTCTTTAACTCTTTTGGTTTCCGAGAAATAATCAAATAACCAAAGTCGAGGACTGTCGAGTCGTACTACTGAGAAAAAAAATTGCGAAAAATTAAAATCTCCCTGCTGTACCAGTGTATACTAGGTTTGTACCGCGTTGTACCGTTCGAAGAAATTGTTTAACTCTTTTGGTTTCCTAGAAATATTGAAATAACCAAAGTCGAGGAAAGTCGAGTCGTACTACTGAGAAAAAAATTTACGAAAAATAAAAATATCTCTGCTGTACCGGTTTGCACTAGGTTTCTACCGCGTTGTGCCGTTCGAAGAAATTGTTTAACTCTTTTGGTTTCGGAGAAATATCCAAATAATCAAAGTATCGAGTCGTACTATTGAGAAAAAAAATTTGCGGAAAAATTAAATTCTCTCTGCTGTACCAGTTTGTACTAGGTATGTACCGCGTTGTACCGTTCGAAGAAATTGTTTAACTCTTTTGGTTTCCGAGAAATATCCATATAACCAAAGTTGAGGAATGTCGAGTCGTACTACTGAGAAAAAAAATTGCGAAAAATTAAAATCTCCCTGCTGTACCAGTTTGTACTAGGTTTGTATCGCGTTGTGCCGTTCGAAGAAATTGTTTAACTCTTTTGGTTTCCGAGAAATATCCAAATAATCAAAGTATCGAGTCGTACAATTGAGAAAAAAAAATTTGCAAAAAAATTAAATTCTCCCTGCTGTACCAGTTTGTACTAGGTTTGTACCGCGTTGTACCGTTCGAAGAAATTGTTTAACTCATTTGGTTTCCTAGAAATATTGAAATAACCAAAGTCGAGGAAAGTCGAGTCGTACAACTGAGAAAAAAATTTACGAAAAATAAAAATCTCTCTGCTGTACCGGTTTGTACTAGGTTTGTACAGCGGTGTACCGTTCGAAGAAATGTTTAACTCTTTTGGTTTCCGAGAAATATCCAAATAATCAAAGTCGAAGACTGTCGAGTCGTACTACTGAGAAAAAAAAATTGCGAAAAATAAAAATCTCTCTGCTGTACCGGTTTGCACTAGGTTTGTATCGCGTTGTACCGTTCGAAGATATTCTTTAACTCTTTTGGTTTCCGAGAAATAATCAAATAACCAAAGTCGAGGACTGTCGAGTCGTACTACTGAGAAAAAAAATTTACGAAAAATAAAAATCTTTCTGTTCCACTGGTTTGTACTAGGGTTGTACAGCGGTGTACCGTTCGAAGAAATTGTTTAACTATTTTGGTTTCCGATAAATATCTAAATAATCAAAGTATCGAGTCGTACTATTGAGAAAAATAAATTTGCGAAAAAATTAAATTCTCCCTGCTGTACCAGTTTGTACTAGGTTTGTACCGCATTGTACCGTTCGAAGAATTTGTTTAACTCATTTGGTATCCGAGAAATATCCACATAATCAAAATATCGAGTCGTACTACTGTGAAAAAAAATTTGCGAAAAAATTAAATTCTCCCTGCTGTACCAGTTTATACTAGGTTTGTACCGCGTTGTACGGTTCGAAGAAATTGTTTAACTCTTTTGGTTTCCGAGAAATATCCAAATAATCAAAGTATCGAGCCATACTACTGAGAAAAAAATTTGCGAAAAATTAAAATCTCCCTGCTGTACCAGTTTATACTAGGTTTGTACCGCGTTGCACCGTTCGAAGAAATTCTTTAACTCTTTTGGTTTCCGAGAAATATCCAAATAATCAAAGTATCGAGCCATACTACTGAGAAAAAAATTTGCGAAAAAATTAAATTCTCCCTGCTGTACCAGTTTGTACTAGGTTTGTACCGCGTTGTACCATTCGAAGAAATTGTTTAACTATTTTGGTTTCCGATAAATATCTAAATAATCAAAGTATCGAGTCGTACTATTGAGAAAAATAAATTTGCGAAAAAATTAAATTCTCCCTGCTGTACCAGTTTATACTAGGTTTGTACCGCGTTGTACCATTCGAAGAAATGTTTAACTCTTTTGGTTTCCGAGAAATATCCAAATAATCAAAGTATCGAGCCATACTACTGAGAAAAAAAATTGCGAAAAATTAAAATCTCCCTGCTGTACCAGTTTGTACTAGGTATGTACAGCGTTGTACCGTTCGAAGAAATGTTTAAATCTTTTGATTTCCGAGAAATATCCAAATAATCAAAGTATCGAGCCATACCACTGATAAAAAAATTTGCGACAAATTAAAATCTCCCTGCTGTACCAGTTTGTACTAGGTTTGTACCGCGTTGTACCATTCGAAGAAATTGTTTAACTATTTTGGTTTCCGATAAATATCTAAATAATCAAAGTATCGAGTCGTACTATTGAGAAAAATAAATTTGCGAAAAAATTAAATTCTCCCTGCTGTACCAGTTTATACTAGGTTTGTACCGCGTTGTACCATTCGAAGAAATGTTTAACTCTTTTGGTTTCCGAGAAATATCCAAATAATCAAAGTATCGAGTCGTACTATTGAGAAAAAAAAATTTGCAAAAAAATTAAATTCTCCCTGCTGTACCAGTTTGTACTAGGTTTGTACCGCGTTGTACCGTTCGAAGAATTTGTTTAACTCATTTGGTATCCGAGAAATATCCACATAATCAAAATATCGAGTCGTACTACTGTGAAAAAAAATTTGCGAAAAAATTAAATTCTCCCTGCTGTACCAGTTTGTACTAGGTTTGTACCGCGTTGTACCATTCGAAGAAATTGTTTAACTATTTTGGTTTCCGATAAATATCTAAATAATCAAAGTATCGAGTCGTACTATTGAGAAAAATAAATTTGCGAAAAAATTAAATTCTCCCTGCTGTACCAGTTTGTACTAGGTTTGTACCGCGTTGTACCGTTCGAAGATATTCTTTAACTCTTTTGGTTTCCGAGAAATAATCAAATAACCAAAGTCGAGGACTGTCGAGTCGTACTACTGAGAAAAAAAATTTACGAAAAATAAAAATCTTTCTGTTCCACTGGTTTGTACTAGGGTTGTACAGCGGTGTACCGTTCGAAGAAATTGTTTAACTTTTTTGGTTTCCGAGAAATAATCAAATAACCAAAGTCGAGGACTGTCGAGTCGTACTACTGAGAAAAAAATTTACGAAAAATAAAAATCTCTCTGCTGTACCGGTTTGTACTAGGTTTGTACAGCGGTGTACCGTTCGAAGAAATTGCTTAACTCTTTTGGTTTCGGAGAAATATCCAAATAATCAAAGTATCGAGCCATACCACTGAGAAAAAAATTTGCGACAAATTAAAATCTCCCTGCTGTACCAGTTTGTACTAGGTTTGTACAGCGTTGTACCGTTCGAAGAAATGTTTAACTCGTTTGGTTTCCGAGAAATAATCAAATAACCAAAGTCGAGGACTGTCGAGTCGTACTACTGAGAAAAAAAATTTACGAAAAATAAAAATCTTTCTGTTCCACTGGTTTGTACTAGGGTTGTACAGCGGTGTACCGTTCGAAGAAATTGTTTAACTTTTTTGGTTTCCGAGAAATATCCAAATAATCAAAGTATCGAGCCATACTACTGAGAAAAAAATTTGCGAAAAATTAAAATCTCCCTGCTGTACCAGTTTATACTAGGTTTGTACCGCGTTGTACCGTTCGAAGAAATTCTTTAACTCTTTTGGTTTCCGAGAAATATCCAAATAACCAAAGTATCGAGTCGTACTATAGAGAAAAATAAATTTGCGAAAAAATTAAATTCTCCCTGCTGTACCAGTTTGTACTAGGTTTGTATCGCGTTGTACCGTTCGAAGATATTCTTTAACTCTTTTGGTTTCCGAGAAATAATCAAATAACCAAAGTCGAGGACTGTCGAGTCGTACTACTGAGAAAAAAAATTGCGAAAAATTAAAATCTCCCTGCTGTACCAGTGTATACTAGGTTTGTACCGCGTTGTACCGTTCGAAGAAATTGTTTAACTCTTTTGGTTTCCTAGAAATATTGAAATAACCAAAGTCGAGGAAAGTCGAGTCGTACTACTGAGAAAAAAATTTACGAAAAATAAAAATATCTCTGCTGTACCGGTTTGCACTAGGTTTCTACCGCGTTGTGCCGTTCGAAGAAATTGTTTAACTCTTTTGGTTTCGGAGAAATATCCAAATAATCAAAGTATCGAGTCGTACTATTGAGAAAAAAAATTTGCGGAAAAATTAAATTCTCTCTGCTGTACCAGTTTGTACTAGGTATGTACCGCGTTGTACCGTTCGAAGAAATTGTTTAACTCTTTTGGTTTCCGAGAAATATCCATATAACCAAAGTTGAGGAATGTCGAGTCGTACTACTGAGAAAAAAAATTGCGAAAAATTAAAATCTCCCTGCTGTACCAGTTTGTACTAGGTTTGTATCGCGTTGTGCCGTTCGAAGAAATTGTTTAACTCTTTTGGTTTCCGAGAAATATCCAAATAATCAAAGTATCGAGTCGTACAATTGAGAAAAAAAAATTTGCAAAAAAATTAAATTCTCCCTGCTGTACCAGTTTGTACTAGGTTTGTACCGCGTTGTACCGTTCGAAGAAATTGTTTAACTCATTTGGTTTCCTAGAAATATTGAAATAACCAAAGTCGAGGAAAGTCGAGTCGTACAACTGAGAAAAAAATTTACGAAAAATAAAAATCTCTCTGCTGTACCGGTTTGTACTAGGTTTGTACAGCGGTGTACCGTTCGAAGAAATGTTTAACTCTTTTGGTTTCCGAGAAATATCCAAATAATCAAAGTCGAAGACTGTCGAGTCGTACTACTGAGAAAAAAAAATTGCGAAAAATAAAAATCTCTCTGCTGTACCGGTTTGCACTAGGTTTGTATCGCGTTGTACCGTTCGAAGATATTCTTTAACTCTTTTGGTTTCCGAGAAATAATCAAATAACCAAAGTCGAGGACTGTCGAGTCGTACTACTGAGAAAAAAAATTTACGAAAAATAAAAATCTTTCTGTTCCACTGGTTTGTACTAGGGTTGTACAGCGGTGTACCGTTCGAAGAAATTGTTTAACTATTTTGGTTTCCGATAAATATCTAAATAATCAAAGTATCGAGTCGTACTATTGAGAAAAATAAATTTGCGAAAAAATTAAATTCTCCCTGCTGTACCAGTTTGTACTAGGTTTGTACCGCATTGTACCGTTCGAAGAATTTGTTTAACTCATTTGGTATCCGAGAAATATCCACATAATCAAAATATCGAGTCGTACTACTGTGAAAAAAAATTTGCGAAAAAATTAAATTCTCCCTGCTGTACCAGTTTATACTAGGTTTGTACCGCGTTGTACGGTTCGAAGAAATTGTTTAACTCTTTTGGTTTCCGAGAAATATCCAAATAATCAAAGTATCGAGCCATACTACTGAGAAAAAAATTTGCGAAAAATTAAAATCTCCCTGCTGTACCAGTTTATACTAGGTTTGTACCGCGTTGCACCGTTCGAAGAAATTCTTTAACTCTTTTGGTTTCCGAGAAATATCCAAATAATCAAAGTATCGAGCCATACTACTGAGAAAAAAATTTGCGAAAAATTAAAATCTCCCTGCTGTACCAGTTTATACTAGGTTTGTACCGCGTTGTACCGTTCGAAGAAATTCTTTAACTCTTTTGGTTTCCGAGAAATATCCAAATAATCAAAGTCGAGGACTGTCGAGTCGTACTACTGAGAAAAAACGTTTGCGGAAAAATTAAAATCTCTCTGCTGTACCCGTTTGTACTGGGTTTGTACCGCGTTGTGCCGTTTTGAAGAAATTGTTTGACTCTTTTGGTTTCCGAGAAATATCCAAATAACCAAAGTATCGAGCCATACTTCTGAGAAAAAAATTTGCGAAAAATTAAAATCTCCCTGCTGTACCAGTTTGTACTAGGTTTGTATCGCGTTGTGCCGTTCGAAGAAATTGTTTAACTCTTTTGGTTTCCGAGAAATATCCAAATAATCAAAGTCGAAGACTGTCGAGTCGTACTACTGAGAAAAAAAAATTACGAAAAATAAAAATCTCTCTGCTGTACCGGTTTGCACTAGGTTTGTATCGCGTTGTACCGTTCGAAGATATTCTTTAACTCTTTTGGTTTCCGAGAAATAATCAAATAACCAAAGTCGAGGACTGTCGAGTCGTACTACTGAGAAAAAAAAATTGCGAAAAATAAAAATCTCTCTGCTGTACCGGTTTGCACTAGGTTTGTATCGCGTTGTACCGTTCGAAGATATTCTTTAACTCTTTTGGATTCCGAGAAATAATCAAATAACCAAAGTCGAGGACTGTCGAGTCGTACTACTGAGAAAAAAAATTTACGAAAAATAAAAATCTTTCTGTTCCACTGGTTTGTACTAGGGTTGTACAGCGGTGTACCGTTCGAAGAAATTGTTTAACTATTTTGGTTTCCGATAAATATCTAAATAATCAAAGTATCGAGTCGTACTATTGAGAAAAATAAATTTGCGAAAAAAATAAATTCTCCCTGCTGTACCAGTTTGTACTAGGTTTGTACCGCATTGTACCGTTCGAAGAATTTGTTTAACTCATTTGGTATCCGAGAAATATCCACATAATCAAAATATCGAGTCGTACTACTGTGAAAAAAAATTTGCGAAAAAATTAAATTCTCCCTGCTGTACCAGTTTATACTAGGTTTGTACCGCGTTGTACCGTTCGAAGAAATTGTTTAACTCTTTTGGTTTCCGAGAAATATCCAAATAATCAAAGTATCGAGCCATACTACTGAGAAAAAAATTTGCGAAAAATTAAAATCTCCCTGCTGTACCAGTTTATACTAGGTTTGTACCGCGTTGTACCGTTCGAAGAAATTCTTTAACTCTTTTGGTTTCCGAGAAATATCCAAATAATCAAAGTATCGAGCCATACTACTGAGAAAAAAATTTGCGAAAAATTAAAATCTCCCTGCTGTACCAGTTTATACTAGGTTTGTACCGCGTTGTACCGTTCGAAGAAATTCTTTAACTCTTTTGGTTTCCGAGAAATATCCAAATAATCAAAGTATCGAGCCATACTACTGAGAAAAAAATTTGCGAAAAATTAAAATCTCCCTGCTGTACCAGTTTATACTAGGTTTGTACCGCGTTGTACCGTTCGAAGAAATTCTTTAACTCTTTTGGTTTCCGAGAAATATCCAAATAATCAAAGTATCGAGCCATACTACTGAGAAAAAAATTTGCGAAAAATTAAAATCTCCCTGCTGTACCAGTTTATACTAGGTTTGTACCGCGTTGTACCGTTCGAAGAAATTCTTTAACTCTTTTGGTTTCCGAGAAATATCCAAATAATCAAAGTATCGAGCCATACTACTGAGAAAAAAATTTGCGAAAAATTAAAATCTCCCTGCTGTACCAGTTTGTACTAGGTTTGTATCGCGTTGTGCCGTTCGAAGAAATTGTTTAACTCTTTTGGTTTCCGAGAAATATCCAAATAATCAAAGTCGAAGACTGTCGAGTCGTACTACTGAGAAAAAAAAATTACGAAAAATAAAAATCTCTCTGCTGTACCGGTTTGCACTAGGTTTGTATCGCGTTGTACCGTTCGAAGATATTCTTTAACTCTTTTGGTTTCCGATAAATATCTAAATAATCAAAGTATCGAGTCGTACTATTGAGAAAAATAAATTTGCGAAAAAATTAAATTCTCCCTGCTGTACCAGTTTATACTAGGTTTGTACCGCGTTGTACCATTCGAAGAAATTGTTTAACTCTTTTGGTTTCCGAGAAATATCCAAATAATCAAAGTATCGAGCCATACCACTGATAAAAAAATTTGCGAAAAATTAAAATCTCCCTGCTGTACCAGTTTATACTAGGTTTGTACCGCGTTGTACCGTTCGAAGAAATTGTTTAACTCTTTTGGTTTCCGAGAAATATCCAAATAATCAAAGTATCGAGCCATACCACTGAGAAAAAAAATTACGAAAAATAAAAATCTCTCTGCTGTACCGGTTTGCACTAGGTTTGTATCGCGTTGTACCGTTCGAAGATATTCTTTAACTCTTTTGGTTTCCGAGAAATAATCAAATAACCAAAGTCGAGGACTGTCGAGTCGTACTACTGAGAAAAAAAATTTACGAAAAATAAAAATCTTTCTGTTCCACTGGTTTGTACTAGGGTTGTACAGCGGTGTACCGTTCGAAGAAATTGTTTAACTTTTTTGGTTTCCGAGAAATAATCAAATAACCAAAGTCGAGGACTGTCGAGTCGTACTACTGAGAAAAAAATTTACGAAAAATAAAAATCTCTCTGCTGTACCGGTTTGTACTAGGTTTGTACAGCGGTGTACCGTTCGAAGAAATTGCTTAACTCTTTTGGTTTCGGAGAAATATCCAAATAATCAAAGTATCGAGCCATACCACTGAGAAAAAAATTTGCGACAAATTAAAATCTCCCTGCTGTACCAGTTTGTACTAGGTTTGTACAGCGTTGTACCGTTCGAAGAAATGTTTAACTCGTTTGGTTTCCGAGAAATAATCAAATAACCAAAGTCGAGGACTGTCGAGTCGTAATACTGAGAAAACAAATTTACGAAAATTTAAAATCGCTCTGCTGTACCGGTTTATACTAGGTATGTACCGCGTTGTACCGTTCGAAGAAATTGTTTAACTTTTTTGGTTTCCGAGAAATATCCAAATAATCAAAGTATCGAGCCATACTACTGAGAAAAAAATTTGCGAAAAATTAAAATCTCCCTGCTGTACCAGTTTGTACTAGGTTTGTATCGCGTTGTGCCGTTCGAAGAAATTGTTTAACTCTTTTGGTTTCCGAGAAATATCCAAATAATCAAAGTATCGAGTCGTACTATTGAGAAAAAAAAATTTGCAAAAAAATTAAATTCTCCCTGCTGTACCAGTTTGTACTAGGTTTGTACCGCGTTGTACCGTTCGAAGAATTTGTTTAACTCATTTGGTATCCGAGAAATATCCACATAATCAAAATATCGAGTCGTACTACTGTGAAAAAAAATTTGCGAAAAAATTAAATTCTCCCTGCTGTACCAGTTTATACTAGGTTTGTACCGCGTTGTACCGTTCGAAGAAATTGTTTAACTCTTTTGGTTTCCGAGAAATATCCAAATAATCAAAGTATCGAGCCATACTACTGAGAAAAAAATTTGCGAAAAATTAAAATCTCCCTGCTGTACCAGTTTATACTAGGTTTGCACCGCGTTGTACCGTTCGATGAAATTGTTTAAATCTTTTGGTTTCCGAGAAATATTCAAATAACCAAAGTATCGGGTCGTACTACTGAGAAAAAAAATTAGAGAAAAATTAGAATCTCTCTGCTGTACCGGTTTGCACTAGGTGTCTACCGCGTTGTGCCGTTCGAAGAAATTGTTTAACTCTTTTGGTTTCGTAGAAATATCCAAATAATCAAAGTATCGAGTCGTAATACTGAGAAAACAAATTTACGAAAATTTAAAATCGCTCTGCTGTACCGGTTTATACTAGGTATGTACCGCGTTGTACCGTTCGAAGAAATTGTTTAACTCTTTTGGTTTCCGAGAAATATCCAAATAATCAAAGTATCGAGCCATACCACTGAGAAAAAAATTTGCGACAAATTAAAATCTCCCTGCTGTACCAGTTTATACTAGGTTTGTACCGCGTTGTACCGTTCGAAGAAATTGTTTAACTCTTTTGGTTTCGGAGAAATATCCAAATAATCAAAGTATCGAGCCATACCACTGAGAAAAAAATTTGCGACAAATTAAAATCTCCCTGCTGTACCAGTTTGTACTAGGTTTGTACAGCGTTGTACCGTTCGAAGAAATGTTTAACTCGTTTGGTTTCCGAGAAATATCCAAATAATCATAGTCGAAGACTGTCGAGTCGTACTACTGAGAAAAAAAATTGCGAAAAATTAAAATCTCCCTGCTGTACCAGTTTATACTAGGTTTGTATCGCGTTGTGCCGTTCGAAGAAATTGTTTAACTCTTTTGGTTTCCGAGAAATATCCAAATAATCAAAGTCGAAGACTGTCGAGTCGTACTACTGAGAAAAAAAAATTACGAAAAATAAAAATCTCTCTGCTGTACCGGTTTGCACTAGGTTTGTATCGCGTTGTACCGTTCGAAGATATTCTTTAACTCTTTTGGTTTCCGAGAAATAATCAAATAACCAAAGTCGAGGACTGTCGAGTCGTACTACTGAGAAAAAAAATTTACGAAAAATAAAAATCTTTCTGTTCCACTGGTTTGTACTAGGGTTGTACAGCGGTGTACCGTTCGAAGAAATTGTTTAACTCTTTTGGTTTCGGAGAAATATCCAAATAATCAAAGTATCAAGTCGTACTATTGAGAAAAAAAATTTGCGGAAAAATTAAATTCTCTCTGCTGTACCAGTTTGTACTAGGTTTGTATCGCGTTGTGCCGTTCGAAGAAATTGTTTAACTCTTTTGGTTTCCGAGAAATATCCAAATAACCAAAGTATCGAGCCATACTACTGAGAAAAAAAATTGCGAAAAATTAAAATCTCCCTGCTGTACCAGTTTGTACTAGGTATGTACAGCGTTGTACCGTTCGAAGAAATGTTTAACTCTTTTGGTTTCCGAGAAATATCCAAATAATCAAAGTATCGAGCCATACTACTGAGAAAAAAACTTGCGAAAAATTAAAATCTCCCTGCTGTACCAGTTTATACTAGGTTTGTACCGCGTTGTACCGTTCGAAGAAATTCTTTAACTCTTTTGGTTTCCTAGAAATATTCAAATAACCAAAGTCGAGGAAAGTCGTACTACTGAGAAAAAAATTTACGAAAAATAATAATCTCTCTGCTGTACCGGTTTGTACTAGGTTTGTACAGCGGTGTACCGTTCGAAGAAATTGCTTAACTGTTTTGGTTTCCGAGAAATATCCAAATAATCAAAGTATCGAGCCATACCACTGAGAAAAAAATTTGCGACAAATTAAAATCTCCCTGCTGTACCAGTTTATACTAGGTTTGTACCGCGTTGTACCGTTCGAAGAAATGTTTAACTATTTTGGTTTCCGAGAAATATCCAAATAATCAAAGTCGAAGACTGTCGAGTCGTAATACTGAGAAAACAAATTTACGAAAATTTAAAATCGCTCTGCTGTACCGGTTTATACTAGGTATGTACCGCGTTGTACCGTTCGAAGAAATTGTTTAACTCTTTGGTTTCCGAGAAATATCCAAATAATCAAAGTATCGAGTCGTACTATTGAGAAAAATAAATTTGCGAAAAAATTAAATTCTCCCTGCTGTACCAGTTTGTACTAGGTTTGTACCGCGTTGTACCGTTCGAAGAAATTGTTTAACTCATTTGGTTTCCTAGAAATATTGAAATAACCAAAGTCGAGGAAAGTCGAGTCGTACTACTGAGAAAAAAATTTACGAAAAATAAAAATCTCTCTGCTGTACCGGTTTGTACTAGGTTTGTACAGCGGTGTACCGTTCGAAGAAATTGTTTAACTCTTTTGATTTCCGAGAAATATCCAAATAATCAAAGTATCGAGCCATACTACTGAGAAAAAAAATTGCGAAAAATTAAAATCTCCCTGCTGTACCAGTTTGTACTAGGTTTGTACCGCGTTGTACCGTTCGAAGAAATTGTTTAACTCATTTGGTTTCCTAGAAATATTGAAATAACCAAAGTCGAGGAAAGTCGAGTCGTACTACTGAGAAAAAAAATTGCGAAAAATTAAAATCTCCCTGCTGTACCAGTTTATACTAGGTTTGTACCGCGTTGTACCATTCGAAGAAATTGTTTAACTCTTTTGGTTTCCGAGAAATATCCAAATAATCAAAGCATCGAGCCATACTACTGAGAAAAAAAATTGCGAAAAATTAAAATCTCCCTGCTGTACCAGTTTGTACTAGGTATGTACAGCGTTGTACCGTTCGAAGAAATGTTTAACTCTTTTGGTTTCCGAGAAATATCCAAATAATCAAAGTATCGAGCCATACCACTGAGAAAAAAATTTGCGACAAATTAAAATCTCCCTGCTGTACCAGTTTATACTAGGTTTGTACCGCGTTGTACCGTTCGAAGAAATTGTTTAACTCTTTTGGTTTCCGAGAAATATCCAAATAATCAAAGTATCGAGCCATACTACTGAGAAAAAAACTTGCGAAAAATTAAAATCTCCCTGCTGTACCAGTTTATACTAGGTTTGTACCGCGTTGTACCGTTCGAAGAAATTCTTTAACTCTTTTGGTTTCCTAGAAATATTCAAATAACCAAAGTCGAGGAAAGTCGTACTACTGAGAAAAAAAATTTACGAAAAATAATAATCTCTCTGCTGTACCGGTTTGTACTAGGTTTGTACAGCGGTGTACCGTTCGAAGAAATTGCTTAACTCATTTGGTTTCCTAGAAATATTGAAATAACCAAAGTCGAGGAAAGTCGAGTCGTACTACTGAGAAAAAAATTTACGAAAAATAAAATTCTCCCTGCTGTACCAGTTTATACTAGGTTTGTACCGCGTTGTACCATTCGAAGAAATTGTTTAACTCTTTTGGTTTCCGAGAAATATCCAAATAATCAAAGTCGAGGACTGTCGAGTCGTACTACTGAGAAAAAACGTTTGCGAAAAATTAAAATCTCCCTGCTGTACCAGTTTATACTAGGTTTGTACCGCGTTGTACCGTTCGAAGAAATTGTTTGACTCTTTTGGTTTCCGAGAAATATCCAAATAACCAAAGTATCGAGCCATACTACTGAGAAAAAAATTTGCGAAAAATTAAAATCTCCCTGCTGTACCAGTTTGTACTAGGTTTGTATCGCGTTGTGCCGTTCGAAGAAATTGTTTAACTCTTTTGGTTTCCGAGAAATATCCAAATAATCAAAGTCGAAGACTGTCGAGTCGTACTACTGAGAAAAAAAAATTACGAAAAATAAAAATCTCTCTGCTGTACCGGTTTGCACTAGGTTTGTATCGCGTTGTACCGTTCGAAGATATTCTTTAACTCTTTTGGTTTCCGAGAAATAATCAAATAACCAAAGTCGAGGACTGTCGAGTCGTACTACTGAGAAAAAAAATTTACGAAAAATAAAAATCTTTCTGTTCCACTGGTTTGTACTAGGGTTGTACAGCGGTGTACCGTTCGAAGAAATTGTTTAACTCTTTTGGTTTCCGAGAAATATCCAAATAATCAAAGTATCGAGCCATACTACTGAGAAAAAAAATTGCGAAAAATTAAAATCTCCCTGCTGTACCAGTTTGTACTAGGTTTGTACCGCGTTGTACCGTTCGAAGAAATTGTTTAACTCATTTGGTTTCCTAGAAATATTGAAATAACCAAAGTCGAGGAAAGTCGAGTCGTACTACTGAGAAAAAAAATTGCGAAAAATTAAAATCTCCCTGCTGTACCAGTTTATACTAGGTTTGTACCGCGTTGTACTGTGACGTCCCCCAAAATTTCGCTCGCAGATAAAATAATATTTCTTTATAAACCATTATACAACTCTTCTCAAATCTCCCCAAACTCCAATTCTTACCCCTTCTCCATGACCTTGGCCGCCTTGGCGATGTACCTTAGCGGTCCCCATCTCGAGACGGTCAATCAATGAATTTCCCTCATATATTCGCCCAACGCGGCACAAACTCTTCCCTCCTATCGAATCTAAACAAGTCCCTCGCCCCTTCTATATCTTAAATCGAGACCAAGTCTCAAGCCCACTAAATGACCAAAGAAGTCAAATCCATTATCACCCCTTTCCTATAAAAACACCCAAAACCCATTCGAGGAGTTGAGCATTACTAAATCACATGTATAAGAACCCCAGAAGGATAATCGCGAGGATTATTTGGCGTACGTGCCGAAAATGCGATTCCAAATATAGACCAACCTTTGGTCCTTACAAAAACCCCGGAAATGTTACTGCGACGCATATGCGTAACTATGTCAAGGTGCGTACTGCGCACCCCCCTTCAAGCCGAAAAGATTGTAATTAGTATAAATACGAGGAACCGCGAGAGCTCGTCCTCGTTCTACAGACATCAATCAACGATTCGTACTGCAGAAATCTATCGCAAATCTATATAATTATCTTAAACTAAATTCAGTGTTCAACGGCAACAACCGTAAGAATTTATATTACCATTTAACTATTGCATATCACCTCCATACATATTATTTTGTATTGCTATTCTTATCGATATTCATATTATTTTGTATTTCTACGCTTATTGCGTTTTCATATTATTTTGCATTACTATTCTTATTGCTTTTCATATTATTTTACATTACTATTCTTATTGCGTTTTCATATTATTTTGCGTTACTATTCTTATAGCTATTCACATTATTTTGTCTTGCTATTCTTATTGCTTTTCATATTATTTTGTCTCATTACGCTTAAGTGCTTTTCATATTATATTGTGTTATTAACGCTCATTGCGACCATACTCCATGTTCTTAACTACGTTTACTGCTTATATTATTCCATCATAAAACATATACTGTATGTCACGCTCATAATCACTCTATATATATATATATATTGCCATTTATATAAATGTTCTGTGCCAATTATTAATGTTTAAACGCATTCTATGTTTAACAAAGCACTTTCACAACAGTGCCTATATTTTCGCCTAACTTATTAATAAACCGCTTTGCTTAACTAACGTTTCGAGTCATTGTGTTAATCCTTCTGCTACGAAGATCCCGAAAATCTAACCAGGCTGCCGGAACAGCTGATTACGGGCAACGACCGCGGAAAGCATTGCAGTGTTTACAAACTTACTTTCCTATAGGTTTCGCTTAACTGTATGAATAGCTGATTTAGCTGAATCATTACGAGTGTCTTTTACCTCGATGCAGCTGTAAATCCGATTACCAAAAACAAACCATAATAAGTGCTCTAACGGGTGTCTCCACAAAAGGTATAAGTCATTTAAACCTTCCCTGGTCGATCAGTGTGCAGGATTATAGATTCGCGCCTGACATTCCCTCAAAACGATCAGTGTGCTGGATTACAGATTCGCGCCTGACATTCCCTCGAAATCCTCAGTGTGCTGGATTACAGATTCGCGCCTGATATTCCCTCAAAATCCTCAGTGTGCTGGATTACAGATTCGCGCCTGACATTCCCTCAAAATCCTCAGTGTGCTGGATTACAGATTCGCGCCTGACATTCTCTCAAAATCCTCAGTTTGCTGGATTTTAGATTCGTGCCTGATTTTATTCCCCATGTCGTTGTCCCCAAAGACCTCCACCCGGGACGTGACATAATTTTGGTGACAGCGGTGGGATCTTCGTTAGCCGTTGTTAAAAAGATAGTCTTTAATACGGTGCCCACAAGGTCCCTATATTTAGCATGTGCATTGAGCACCCAAATCGGTGTGCACCCTCGTACAGAAGCCGCAGACTACAGAGCCTAACGGCCTATTTGAACGCTCTTACTTGCGTTTCTGGAGGGATCGCTACTACACGAGACGGTAACGAGGTCTGCTTGAAGTGTTCTGACAAAGCGCCCGCAGACACTATAGAAATATATTGGACTCATTATTATTATACCTATAGGACTCCTGTAAATTGCCCGCGGTGTAGGGAATCACTATTACCAAACCGCCCTATAAGAGATTGCACCGAGTGCACGGCAAGCTATCTCCTCACGGGTAAAAGTTACCTAAGGTTTGATAACAGCAATTTATAAAAACCCTAGACGTACAATCTCAAATTTATAACTTATGTATATTACGCGTTCACAAGTGATCATAGCAGGCCAACGACGCTAAAGGTTACAAGGCACCGTTTCGTGCACCATTGAGTGCATGCAGAGCTTAGTTTGTCTTAGAGGCCGTTCAGCTAAAACTTACAACGAGGAAGATATTTGCTTGCCCTGCTCCTGGTTGTACCCAGAAAAAGTAAAAAAGGAGCAGCTCCTTCATTATTACGAAACGCCAACTACGATTACCCCTTGCGAATGGTGTGGAAATCTTCTATACCATACTCGCCCCATGCATAGTTGTCCCATATGCGTAGAATTCTATATCCTTTCTGGAGAAACCTACGACGGATTTGAGGAACCAGAAGAACTAGATTTTTAAACGGCACGACGTAACCTTAGTAGCCCAAGGTGTAACGTCTGTTATTTCAGACAGGCAAAGACCTGTCGAGTACTCAACGCCAATAATATTTTCCAATTAGCATGTGTGATAACCAACCAAGTATAGACAATTTGTATTACCCAAGCCGTAGATATAGAGGCGTCTTGTTAGATTCTAACGCGTTAGTTTGTACCTCCGGAGGAGTAGTTACGACCACGGAAGGCGAAGATATTTGTCTAAAATGCTTTAATTTGAATCCTGTAGAAGTAGATGAGATATATCAAGTACATTGTTACCAGCAAAACGATATATTCCCCGAGTGCCCCCGTTGTAGAGACCACTTATTAAGAGCACGTCCCATAAGTAATTGTGCCGCGTGCACAGAAAAATATCATCGTTCGAATAGGAGACGTAACGAAATTAACGTTTACCAGGGTAGAGAACGCCGTGAAGGATAGATAACGGCTGCCGGAAGCCTAATCTTAGGAAAACCCCTAAAATTATAGAATAAAGTACAAAAAGACAAATTAAACATGTCTGTGTACGGAGAAACCGACGACTCGTGCGTTATAGACCAAGACGTGAACCAATTTACTGATCGAGTAGCCACCGCAACTGCCGAAATATTAGAACAGATGCGATCGGTAAAAGAAAAACAAGCAAAAATTGACGGGCTATGCGAAAAATTCGGTATCGGCAAACGATCTACTACACAACTGAGTGTGGAAACCGAAACGGGCGGCCTTACGTTGGAGGGTCTTTCCGGTCAGATACAAGTTATACAAGGGCTAGTAGAAAAACTTCTTGCACCCCCGCCACTCGCGAATAATTTTGCTACACCGGGTTCCTCACGTTTCGATAAAAAACCGGTGTTAAATACTAGTAAAAGTCCAGAGGTATCGACTCGTAACAATATTCCGGACCAGGATCCAACACCCCAGATCAAATTAAAAGACGCTATAGAAACCGTCCCTAATTTTAATGGACATAATATACCAATGGAGCAATTCGCGAGAGCCTGCAATAGGGCTAAAGCTGTGGTTCCCCCGCAAGCTGAGCCCCAGCTAGCGAGGTTGTTACGCAATAAATTACAAGATCACGCCTCCTTGGCCGTTGAGGATAAGGCTTTCGACTCCGTAAATGATTTAATGAAACAACTCAAACGAACTTTTTCCCCCGCGAAAACATCAGATCATTATAGAGGGGAACTGGCTAATATTATCAAAGGAACTAACGAACACGTATTGGAATACATCTCGCGCGTTAAGGATCTTAGATTCGCTATTTTGGAAGAGGATAGGGAATATTATCGCGACTTTGCACGGAATCATCCTGAGGATCTAGACCGTTTGACACTGGACTCATTTGTGGATGGACTTCCTCCCCATATTCGAACAAGATTACTACAACATAACTTCAACACGCTCGATGAAGCTTTCGAGCTAACTGTACTCGTGGATAAGAAAATTGATCGAGACCGCCAGAGATTTTCCGAGCAAAAGACTCCCAAAATAATTTGTCAAGTTTGTAATAAAAAAGGACACGACGCACTGTCCTGCAGAAATAACCAAAATTTAGTTTCTCAACCAACCCAAAATCCTATTACGGGATATGGTAATCAGGCCCCAAACCTTTTACTCCCCTACTGGGATAAAACCCGACCTCCTCCCCCAAGGCCTACGAAATTGCGTATCTGCGCATATTGTAAAAAACCTGGCCATCTAATCTCCGAATGTAGAAAACGCTTATTCAATCGGAATGAAAGAAACCCTGGAACCTTCCAAGAACGAGACTCGGGAAATGCCCTGCCCCTACGGTCAACTATGGAGGCGTATCGTGGAACGGGCCAAGCTGCAGCGCGTCCAATAATAGTAAACCAGGAGGAACAGCAAATGTCAAGACTAGGATCGCCACCGCATGGGTGAACACGGTTGACGAAGCCCCGTCCGTAATTATCCAGTCCCCAGACTTCGCAATGGCCCCAGAATTAATGATTGATACTGGTTCCGAAGTGAATATATTGAAATTTTACGCCGTAAAACAAACTCAAGTCATAGATAAAAACACACAATTACAATTGAGGGGCATCGCTAAGGACTTTGTCTCTACACTTGGGACAATAAAAATAACTTTAATGGGCAACGACGTTACGTTCCACGTAGTCGAAAATGACTTTCCTATTAAACCACACGGCATACTAGGAACTGAATTTTTCATAAAACTAAATGCCTCCATACATTATTCGAAGAAGCAGTTAGAATTCAACGGAAAAACAATTCCGTTTGTAAATAGAGCGCAAATTGTGCTACCCGCTAGATCAAAAACCGTTTCCTACGTTAACGTATCAAATTCAGACATAAAGGAAGGGTATTTATCCCGGTTAGATTTAGGCACTGGGATTCATGCTGGTAACGTTCTAGTCAGTAATCAGAACGGTAAAGCGTATTTACAAATAATAAATTCTAATGAAAAGGACACTACAATCACAATTCCTACTGTTGAATTGGAAGAATTTGAAATTGTGACTCCAGAACCCAATCAAAGACGACCAAAAATTTTGCATAATGGCAAATCATCCCTTCCCCTAACTTCCCAAAAGTCTCTCGCTATTGCGTCGGGTGAGGAAATATCAATAAATTCTGAAAAACCTTCAACAAGGATGGAAAAAGTGCTCGAATTAATTTCTACGGAACATATGAATCCGGAGGAAAAACTTCATGTCCAAGGAATAATAAGTAAGAACCATGACCTCTTCCACCTACCTGATGAGAAGTTGGGTCATACGAACGCTATCCAACATGGAATCCGGACGACGGACCCAATGCCTATCAATACTAAACAGTATCGTTTCCCTCCAGTACACAAGAAGGAAATTGAAAATCAAGTACAAAAATTATTAGACCAGGAAATAATAAAACCATCAATGTCACCTTACAATTCACCCATCTGGATAGTATCCAAAAAGCCAGGACCCAACGGGGAATTTCTGTGGCGGGTAGTGATTGATTTTAGAGATTTAAACAAAAAGACAGTTCCTGACGCATATCCAATTCCTAATATTAATGAAATATTGGACCAATTGGGAGGAGCCAAGTACTTTTCCGTGTTTCATCTAGCCTCGGGTTTCCACCAAATACCCATGAAATCTGAGGATGCACATAAGACAGCATTTTCAACACCATATGGACACTATGAATTTAAAAGGATGCCATTTGGACTTTGTAATGCTCCAGCTACCTTCCAACGCCTAATGGACCATACCCTTACAGGACTTCAAGGCACGGAAATGTTCGTATATCTGGACGATATCGTCCTTTACGCAAGTTCTCTAACAGAGCACTTAATCAAATTTAAAAAACTCGCTCACCGTTTACGAGAAGCAAATTTAAAGTTACAACCTACAAAATGTAAATTCCTACGTAAGGAAGTCGCTTACCTGGGACACGTGATTACCAAGGAAGGGGTAAAACCTGACCAAAACAAAATCAAAGCCATTCAAAACTACCCAGAACCTCGTACACCTAAAGGAATTAAGGAATTCCTCGGTCTAACTGGCTATTATAGAAGATTTATCCCCGAATTTTCTAAAACAGCTCGCCCTTTGACTTCCCTATTGAAAAAGGATGTATCTTTCAACTGGGGATCGCCCCAGCAGAATGCGTTCGACCAATTAAGATCAGCATTACTAAAGAAACCTATCCTACAATATCCAAATTTTGACCTGGAATTCCACGTCACTACTGATGCCTCCGAATACGCCATCGGAGGAATATTAAGCCAGGCTATTGACGAAAAGGAGCTACCAATTGCTTACGCGTCCCGTCTTTTGAACAAAGCTGAAACCAATTACGCAACAATAGAAAAAGAACTCCTAGCCATAGTTTATTGTGTCAAATACTTCCGTCCTTACCTTTATGGAAGGAAATTTATTTTATATACCGACCACCAACCTTTAGTTTGGTTACACAGGGTAAAGGACCCGACGTCACGCCTCGTTAGGTGGCGTTTAAAATTAGCTGAATACAATTATGAAATACGTTACCAACCGGGAAAAAGCAATAAACTTGCCGATGCCTTATCCCGTAATCCACCTACGGTGGAAACATGCCCCATACGACCAAGAGAGGAAGCCGACGATGACTGGGAAGATCTGCCCTCGCCTAAACGACGCCCTGGGAGGCCTCGGGGCTCCCAAGCTTCCACCTCTACGCAAAAATCTACAATTAAAATCCGCCACAGAACGGCGCCTACAAGGACACAACCACACCGAAAAGTACGCAAGGACCCGACGCCGATAATAGCGCCACCGGATTTCCCCTCGCTAAATCTACCAGAATCAGGAAATATTATAGAAGAGGAAACACAGGCAGCAGAAGAAGAACCTGCAGATGAGCCATATTCGATTATTTCGCTTCCGGAATCGCCAACACCGCCTGAACAAGACGACTCAGATTCCGATGTGGCATCCAATGCTTCTAACGAATCAACGTCAGACTCTGAATCATCGATAATCGGGACGAACGATCCTCCGGAAACAGCCTACGAAGCTGATCCAGACCGAGAAATCATTATAATACCGTCGGTCAGTCGTGACCCATTGTCCCTACGTAAAGAAACGTTAGTCTTCTTTTTAAGTGCCGATGGGAAACCTTGCGACGAAGGAGCTAGACAATTACAGGAAGCAGGAGAACTGACAATAGCAAGCGAACTCACTCTGGGAAGGGCTCATGTATCATATAAAAAGGGACAAATTTTCGTAGGTTTGGTTGTCAAGGAGACGCAAAATATTCCCCTAACCACGACAAATTGGAACGAAGCCCTTTCTTCACTTAAGGATGTAGTACGCGAATTAATTATATATTCTTTCAGCATTGCCAAGACGACAAATATTGATCAGCTAAGTTGGCAAGATATTATAATGGACGTTCTCGAAGCCATTAATGAAGAAGACATAAGTGTCACTATATGCTTACAGCTAGTCCAGATTCCCGAAGAATCAAAAAGACAAAGTATTATTACGGAAAATCACGCGTCTGCATTAGCCGGACACAAAGGAGTAACTAAAACTTATAATAGAATTCGTCACTATTATTTTTGGAAAGGTATGAAGAAAGCAGTGGAAGATTATATACGAAAATGCGAAGATTGTCAGCGGAAAAAACTAGTTCGTGTCAAAACCAAGCAACCGATGATCCTTACCGACACGCCTGGACACGCCTTTGATAAAATTGCATTAGATATAGTAGGACCATTACCTACCACAAGACAAGGAAACACCTATATATTAACAATGCAAGATTTATTAACTAAATACTTCGTGTGCGAACCCATCAAACAATCAACGTCTATAAAAATTGCAGATGCGTTCATAAAGAAATTTATTTGTCAGTTCGGAGCTCCCAGAGCCGTCCTCACGGACCAAGGAGCTAATTTCACTGGTAAATTCATGAAAACTATCGCGCAAAAATTTAAAATTGAACAATTTAGAACCACAGCTTTCCACCCACAGACTAATGGTTCTTTAGAGCGATCGCACCTTGTCCTAACAGAATATTTAAAAATGTTTATTAGTAAATATAGCGACTGGGACGAATGGACCGACATGGCCGCGTTTTCCTATAATACCAGCGTCCATGAGGGAACTGGTTACACTCCACACGAGTTAGTATTCGGGAAAATAGCCCGGGTACCCAGTCGGAAAAGGGTGCCCGAAGATTTCGAAAACGAAACTTATACTCGATACCTCTCGAAATTAAGCTTAAGGATGCAGGAGCTGCAAACTGCTGCAGCAGAAAAGTTAAATTTATCTAAAATTCGTTATAAAAAATATTACGATCAACATCTGAACGTAGAGACCTTCAAACCGGGTGACCCGGTCTTTGTTTTAATAGAACCAAAGAAAGGAAAATTTGGCGACCAATACTCTGGTCCCCACACAATATTAGAAGTAATTCCCTCTCAAAACTTAAAGATCTCGTGGAAGGGCAAGACGAAAATCATACATTCCAATAAAGCACGTCTTGGTCGGATACACGAGAATCCCGGTTGATCGTCCTAATAAGAAAAAGTATTAAGATTTTTTTTATCTTAGGAAAATTTAAAATATGCCACACAAGAGGGCCCAGAAGCCCGACGCTCCGAGGACCTCAGGCGGAGGCCTCGCAAGAAAATTGGCGCACTTGAGATGGCTGCGCCGAAGGGCCATACAGCAGGGAAGGAGTTTGTCACCCCTCCTCCCGAAGATAACCTCCACTCTGATCATCCGGGAAGCCGAACCCCAGGTGGAGGTCATCACTATAGATGACTCCCCCCCACCAACACCTGTCGACTGGGAGACGCTCCAGGAGGCACCAACCCCGTCACCCCCTAATCGCTCTTCCCCATTCGAGTGGGTAACTGGGGAAAACCCACTCCCTGAACACCCTCCTCCCCAACTTCCCGAACTCCAAGTCCCTTCCACCATCCCTCCAAATCCAGGAGTAATAGAATTCCTGGACACGGGGTCAGCAACGAAGGTCCCAGACCACACTGAGCTGACGCCCGAGTTCCTGCGATGGTTCAATGACCTTTACCAAAGTGGTCAAGACCTAAACTTCATCCTAGACGATCCCTCCTACCAATACCTTTCATATTCCTATCCCCCTTAAACCCTATTCATTTCCTAACCTACTCCCCTGTAAATAGCCCCTGTAAATAGCCCCTGTAAATAGTCCCCTGTACATACACCATACTTATCTTTTTTATATATATATAAGTTCTTGTTTATTTTATTTCAAAAGGCCCTTTTAGCCAGATAATTTTGTTTTTTATTCTTTGTTTTTTTCGAGCAATCCATTTTCTTTTCTTTTATCTTATAAAATTATACTCTTTATTTTTCTTTGACGCTACAAAGGGTAGAAAAAGTAACTTCAAATCCACCCCGCTCCTTACAGGGAAGAAATGCAAGCATTTCTTCATATAAGGGGGGAGGTGTGACGTCCCCCAAAATTTCGCTCGCAGATAAAATAATATTTCTTTATAAACCATTATACAACTCTTCTCAAATCTCCCCAAACTCCAATTCTTACCCCTTCTCCATGACCTTGGCCGCCTTGGCGATGTACCTTAGCGGTCCCCATCTCGAGACGGTCAATCAATGAATTTCCCTCATATATTCGCCCAACGCGGCACAAACTCTTCCCTCCTATCGAATCTAAACAAGTCCCTCGCCCCTTCTATATCTTAAATCGAGACCAAGTCTCAAGCCCACTAAATGACCAAAGAAGTCAAATCCATTATCACCCCTTTCCTATAAAAACACCCAAAACCCATTCGAGGAGTTGAGCATTACTAAATCACATGTATAAGAACCCCAGAAGGATAATCGCGAGGATTATTTGGCGTACGTGCCGAAAATGCGATTCCAAATATAGACCAACCTTTGGTCCTTACAAAAACCCCGGAAATGTTACTGCGACGCATATGCGTAACTATGTCAAGGTGCGTACTGCGCACCCCCCTTCAAGCCGAAAAGATTGTAATTAGTATAAATACGAGGAACCGCGAGAGCTCGTCCTCGTTCTACAGACATCAATCAACGATTCGTACTGCAGAAATCTATCGCAAATCTATATAATTATCTTAAACTAAATTCAGTGTTCAACGGCAACAACCGTAAGAATTTATATTACCATTTAACTATTGCATATCACCTCCATACATATTATTTTGTATTGCTATTCTTATCGATATTCATATTATTTTGTATTTCTACGCTTATTGCGTTTTCATATTATTTTGCATTACTATTCTTATTGCTTTTCATATTATTTTACATTACTATTCTTATTGCGTTTTCATATTATTTTGCGTTACTATTCTTATAGCTATTCACATTATTTTGTCTTGCTATTCTTATTGCTTTTCATATTATTTTGTCTCATTACGCTTAAGTGCTTTTCATATTATATTGTGTTATTAACGCTCATTGCGACCATACTCCATGTTCTTAACTACGTTTACTGCTTATATTATTCCATCATAAAACATATACTGTATGTCACGCTCATAATCACTCTATATATATATATATATATATATTGCCATTTATATAAATGTTCTGTGCCAATTATTAATGTTTAAACGCATTCTATGTTTAACAAAGCACTTTCACAACAGTGCCTATATTTTCGCCTAACTTATTAATAAACCGCTTTGCTTAACTAACGTTTCGAGTCATTGTGTTAATCCTTCTGCTACGAAGATCCCGAAAATCTAACCAGGCTGCCGGAACAGCTGATTACGGGCAACGACCGCGGAAAGCATTGCAGAGTTTACAAACTTACTTTCGTATAGGTTTCGCTTAACTGTATGAATAGCTGATTTAGCTGAATCATTACGAGTGTCTTTTACCTCGATGCAGCTGTAAATCCGATTACCAAAAACAAACCATAATAAGTGCTCTAACGGGTGTCTCCACAAAAGGTATAAGTCATTTAAACCTTCCCTGGTCGATCAGTGTGCAGGATTATAGATTCGCGCCTGACATTCCCTCAAAACGATCAGTGTGCTGGATTACAGATTCGCGCCTGACATTCCCTCGAAATCCTCAGTGTGCTGGATTACAGATTCGCGCCTGATATTCCCTCAAAATCCTCAGTGTGCTGGATTTTAGATTCGTGCCTGACTCTACCTTCAAAATCCTCAGTGTGCTGGATTACAGATTCGCGCCTGACATTCCCTCGAAATCCTCAGTGTGCTGGATTACAGATTCGCGCCTGACATTCCCTTAAAATCCTCAGTGTGCTGGATTACAGATTCGCGCCTGACATTCCCTCAAAATCCTCAGTGTGCTGGATTACAGATTCGCGCCTGACATTACCTCAAAATCCTCAGTGTGCTGGATTACAGATTCGCGCCTGACATTCCCTCGAAATCCTCAGTGTGCTGGATTACAGATTCGCGCCTGACATTCCCTTAAAATCCTCAGTGTGCTGGATTACAGATTCGCGCCTGACATTCCCTCAAAATCCTCAGTGTGCTGGATTACAGATTCGCGCCTGACATTCCCTCAAAATCCTCAGTGTGCTGGATTACAGATTCGCGCCTGACATTCCCTCGAAATCCTCAGTGTGCTGGATTACAGATTCGCGCCTGACATTCCCTTAAAATCCTCAGTGTGCTGGATTACAGATTCGCGCCTGACATTCCCTCAAAATCCTCAGTGTGCTGGATTACAGATTCGCGCCTGACATTCTCTCAAAATCCTCAGTGTGCTGGATTTTAGATTCGTGCCTGATTTTATTCCCCATGTCATTGTCCCCAAAGACCTCCACCCGGGACGTGACAGTACCATTCGAAGAAATTGTTTAACTCTTTTGGTTTCCGAGAAATATCCAAATAATCAAAGCATCGAGCCATACTACTGAGAAAAAAAATTGCGAAAAATTAAAATCTCCCTGCTGTACCAGTTTGTACTAGGTATGTACAGCGTTGTACCGTTCGAAGAAATGTTTAACTCTTTTGGTTTCCGAGAAATATCCAAATAATCAAAGTATCGAGCCATACCACTGAGAAAAAAATTTGCGACAAATTAAAATCTCCCTGCTGTACCAGTTTATACTAGGTTTGTACCGCGTTGTACCGTTCGAAGAAATTGTTTAACTCTTTTGGTTTCCGAGAAATATCCAAATAATCAAAGTATCGAGTCGTACTATTGAGAAAAAAAAATTTGCAAAAAAATTAAATTCTCCCTGCTGTACCAGTTTGTACTAGGTTTGTACCGCGTTGTACCGTTCGAAGAAATTGTTTAACTCATTTGGTTTCCTAGAAATATTGAAATAACCAAAGTCGAGGAAAGTCGAGTCGTACTACTGAGAAAAAAATTGCGAAAAATTAAAATCTCCCTGCTGTACCAGTTTATACTAGGTTTGTACCGCGTTGTACCATTCGAAGAAATTGTTTAACTCTTTTGGTTTCCGAGAAATATCCAAATAATCAAAGCATCGAGCCATACTACTGAGAAAAAAAATTGCGAAAAATTAAAATCTCCCTGCTGTACCAGTTTGTACTAGGTATGTACAGCGTTGTACCGTTCGAAGAAATGTTTAACTCTTTTGGTTTCCGAGAAATATCCAAATAATCAAAGTATCGAGCCATACCACTAAGAAAAAAATTTGCGACAAATTAAAATCTCCCTGCTGTACCAGTTTATACTAGGTTTGTACCGCGTTGTACCGTTCGAAGAAATTGTTTAACTCTTTTGGTTTCCGAGAAATATCCAAATAATCTAAGTATCGAGTCGTACTATTGAGAAAAAAAAATTTGCAAAAAAATTAAATTCTCCCTGCTGTACCAGTTTGTACTAGGTTTGTACCGCGTTGTACCGTTCGAAGAAATTGTTTAACTCATTTGGTTTCCTAGAAATATTGAAATAACCAAAGTCGAGGAAAGTCGAGTCGTACTACTGAGAAAAAAATTTACGAAAAATAAAAATCTCTCTGCTGTACCGGTTTGTACTAGGTTTGTACAACGGTGTACCGTTCGAAGAAATTGTTTAACTCTTTTGGTTTCCGAGAAATATCCAAATAATCAAAGTATCGAGCCATACTACTGAGAAAAAAAATTGCGAAAAATTAAAATCTCCCTGCTGTACCAGTTTGTACTAGGTATGTACAGCGTTGTACCGTTCGAAGAAATGTTTAACTCTTTTGGTTTCCGAGAAATATCCAAATAATCAAAGTATCGAGCCATACCACTGAGAAAAAAATTTGCGACAAATTAAAATCTCCCTGCTGTATCAGTTTATACTAGGTTTGTACCGCGTTGTACCGTTCGAAGATATTGTTTAACTCTTTTGGTTTCCGAGAAATATCCAAATAATCAAAGTATCGAGCCATACCACTGAGAAAAAAAATTACGAAAAATAAAAATCTCTCTGCTGTACCGGTTTGCACTAGGTTTGTATCGCGTTGTACAGTTCGAAGATATTCTTTAACTCTTTTGGTTTCCGAGAAATAATCAAATAACCAAAGTCGAGGACTGTCGAGTCGTACTACTGAGAAAAAAAATTTACGAAAAATAAAAATCTTTCTGTTCCACTGGTTTGTACTAGGGTTGTACAGCGGTGTACCGTTCGAAGAAATTGTTTAACTCTTTTGGTTTCCGTGAAATATCCAAATAATCAAAGTATCGAGCCATACCACTGAGAAAAAAATTTGCGACAAATTAAAATCTCCCTGCTGTACCAGTTTATACTAGGTTTGTACCGCGTTGTACCGTTCGAAGAAATGTTTAACTATTTTGGTTTCCGAGAAATATCCAAATAATCAAAGTCGAAGACTGTCGAGTCGTAATACTGAGAAAACAAATTTACGAAAATTTAAAATCGCTCTGCTGTACCGGTTTATACTAGGTATGTACCGCGTTGTACCGTTCGAAGAAATTGTTTAACTTTTTTGGTTTCCGAGAAATATCCAAATAATCAAAGTATCGAGCCATACTACTGAGAAAAAAATTTGCGAAAAATTAAAATCTCCCTGCTGTACCAGTTTGTACTAGGTTTGTATCGCGTTGTGCCGTTCGAAGAAATTGTTTAACTCTTTTGGTTTCCGAGAAATATCCAAATAATCAAAGTATCGAGCCATACCACTGAGAAAAAAAATTACGAAAAATAAAAATCTCTCTGCTGTACCGGTTTGCACTAGGTTTGTATCGCGTTGTACCGTTCGAAGATATTCTTTAACTCTTTTGGTTTCCGAGAAATAATCAAATAACCAAAGTCGAGGACTGTCGAGTCGTACTACTGAGAAAAAAATTTACGAAAAATAAAAATCTTTCTGTTCCACTGGTTTGTACTAGGGTTGTACAGCGGTGTACCGTTCGAAGAAATTGCTTAACTCTTTTGGTTTCGGAGAAATATCCAAATAATCAAAGTATCGAGCCATACCACTGAGAAAAAAATTTGCGACAAATTAAAATCTCCCTGCTGTACCAGTTTGTACTAGGTTTGTACAGCGTTGTACCGTTCGAAGAAATGTTTAACTCGTTTGGTTTCCGAGAAATAATCAAATAACCAAAGTCGAGGACTGTCGAGTCGTACTACTGAGAAAATAAATTTACGAAAAATAAAAATCTTTCTGTTCCACTGGTTTGTACTAGGGTTGTACAGCGGTGTACCGTTCGAAGAAATTGTTTAACTTTTTTGGTTTCCGAGAAATATCCAAATAATCAAAGTATCGAGCCATACTACTGAGAAAAAAATTTGCGAAAAATTAAAATCTCCCTGCTGTACCAGTTTATACTAGGTTTGTACCGCGTTGTACCGTTCGAAGAAATTCTTTAACTCTTTTGGTTTCCGAGAAATATCCAAATAACCAAAGTATCGAGTCGTACTATAGAGAAAAATAAATTTGCGAAAAAATTAAATTCTCCTTGCTGTACCAGTTTGTACTAGGTTTGTATCGCGTTGTACCGTTCGAAGATATTCTTTAACTCTTTTGGTTTCCGAGAAATAATCAAATAACCAAAGTCGAGGACTGTCGAGTCGTACTACTGAGAAAAAAAATTGCGAAAAATTAAAATCTCCCTGCTGTACCAGTTTATACTAGGTTTGTACCGCGTTGTACCGTTCGAAGAAATTGTTTAACTCTTTTGGTTTCCTAGAAATATTGAAATAACCAAAGTCGAGGAAAGTCGAGTCGTACTACTGAGAAAAAAATTTACGAAAAATAAAAATCTCTCTGCTGTACCGGTTTGCACTAGGTTTCTACCGCGTTGTGCCGTTCGAAGAAATTGTTTAACTCTTTTGGTTTCCGAGAAATATCCAAATAATCAAAGTATCGAGTCGTACTATTGAGAAAAAAAATTTGCGGAAAAATTAAATTCTCTCTGCTGAACCAGTTTGTACTAGGTATGTACCGCGTTGTACCGTTCGAAGAAATTGTTTAACTCTTTTGGTTTCCGAGAAATATCCATATAACCAAAGTTGAGGAATGTCGAGTCGTACTACTGAGAAAAAAAATTGCGAAAAATTAAAATCTCCCTGCTGTACCAGTTTGTACTAGGTTTGTATCGCGTTGTGCCGTTCGAAGAAATTGTTTAACTCTTTTGGTTTCCGAGAAATATCCAAATAATCAAAGTATCGAGTCGTACAATTGAGAAAAAAAAATTTGCAAAAAAATTAAATTCTCCCTGCTGTACCAGTTTGTACTAGGTTTGTACCGCGTTGTACCGTTCGAAGAAATTGTTTAACTCATTTGGTTTCCTAGAAATATTGAAATAACCAAAGTCGAGGAAAGTCGAGTCGTACTACTGAGAAAAAAATTTACGAAAAATAAAAATCTCTCTGCTGTACCGGTTTGTACTAGGTTTGTACAGCGGTGTACCGTTCGAAGAAATGTTTAACTCTTTTGGTTTCCGAGAAATATCCAAATAATCAAAGTCGAAGACTGTCGAGTCGTACTACTGAGAAAAAAAAATTGCGAAAAATAAAAATCTCTCTGCTGTACCGGTTTGCACTAGGTTTGTATCGCGTTGTACCGTTCGAAGATATTCTTTAACTCTTTTGGTTTCCGAGAAATAATCAAATAACCAAAGTCGAGGACTGTCGAGTCGTACTACTGAGAAAAAAAATTTACGAAAAATAAAAATCTTTCTGTTCCACTGGTTTGTACTAGGGTTGTACAGCGGTGTACCGTTCGAAGAAATTGTTTAACAATTTTGGTTTCCGATATATATCTAAATAATCAAAGTATCGAGTCGTACTATTGAGAAAAATAAATTTGCGAAAAATTAAAATCTCCGTGCTGTACCAGTTTATACTAGGTGTGTACCGCGTTGTACCGTTCGAACAAATTCTTTAACTCTTTTGGTTTCCGAGAAATATCCAAATAATCAAAGTCGAGGACTGTCGAGTCGTACTACTGAGAAAAAACGTTTGCGGAAAAATTAAAATCTCTCTGCTGTACCCGTTTGTACTGGGTTTGTACCGCGTTGTGCCGTTTTGAAGAAATTGTTTGACTCTTTTGGTTTCCGAGAAATATCCAAATAATCAAAGTATCGAGTCGTACTATTGAGAAAAATAAATTTGCGAAAAAATTAAATTCTCCCTGCTGTACCAGTTTGTACTAGGTTTGTACCGCGTTGTACCGTTCGAAGAAATTGTTTAACTCCTTTGGTTTCCTAGAAATATTCAATTAACCAAAGTCGAGGAAAGTCGAGTCGTACTACTGAGAAAAAAAATTTACGAAAAATAATAATCTCTCTGCTGTACCGGTTTGTACTAGGTTTGTACAGCGGTGTACCGTTCGAAGAAATTGCTTAACTCTTTTGGTTTCCGTGAAATATCCAAATAATCAAAGTATCGAGCCATACCACTGAGAAAAAAATTTGCGACAAATTAAAATCTCCCTGCTGTACCAGTTTATACTAGGTTTGTACCGCGTTGTACCGTTCGAAGAAATTGTTTAACTCTTTTGGTTTCCGAGAAATATCCAAATAATCAAAGTATCGAGTCGTACTATTGAGAAAAAAAAATTTGCAAAAAAATTAAATTCTCCCTGCTGTACCAGTTTGTACTAGGTTTGTACCGCGTTGTACCGTTCGAAGAAATTGTTTAACTCATTTGGTTTCCTAGAAATATTGAAATAACCAAAGTCGAGGAAAGTCGAGTCGTACTACTGAGAAAAAAATTGCGAAAAATTAAAATCTCCCTGCTGTACCAGTTTATACTAGGTTTGTACCGCGTTGTACCATTCGAAGAAATTGTTTAACTCTTTTGGTTTCCGAGAAATATCCAAATAATCAAAGCATCGAGCCATACTACTGAGAAAAAAAATTGCGAAAAATTAAAATCTCCCTGCTGTACCAGTTTGTACTAGGTATGTACAGCGTTGTACCGTTCGAAGAAATGTTTAACTCTTTTGGTTTCCGAGAAATATCCAAATAATCAAAGTATCGAGCCATACCACTGAGAAAAAAATTTGCGACAAATTAAAATCTCCCTGCTGTACCAGTTTATACTAGGTTTGTACCGCGTTGTACCGTTCGAAGAAATTGTTTAACTCTTTTGGTTTCCGAGAAATATCCAAATAATCTAAGTATCGAGTCGTACTATTGAGAAAAAAAAATTTGCAAAAAAATTAAATTCTCCCTGCTGTACCAGTTTGTACTAGGTTTGTACCGCGTTGTACCGTTCGAAGAAATTGTTTAACTCATTTGGTTTCCTAGAAATATTGAAATAACCAAAGTCGAGGAAAGTCGAGTCGTACTACTGAGAAAAAAATTTACGAAAAATAAAAATCTCTCTGCTGTACCGGTTTGTACTAGGTTTGTACAACGGTGTACCGTTCGAAGAAATTGTTTAACTCTTTTGGTTTCCGATAAATATCTAAATAATCAAAGTATCGAGTCGTACTATTGAGAAAAATAAATTTGCGAAAAAAATAAATTCTCCCTGCTGTACCAGTTTGTACTAGGTTTGTACCGCATTGTACCGTTCGAAGAAATTGTTTAACTCTTTTGGTTTCCGAGAAATATCCAAATAATCAAAGCATCGAGCCATACTACTGAGAAAAAAAATTGCGAAAAATTAAAATCTCCCTGCTGTACCAGTTTGTACTAGGTATGTACAGCGTTGTACCGTTCGAAGAAATGTTTAACTCTTTTGGTTTCCGAGAAATATCCAAATAATCAAAGCATCGAGCCATACTACTGAGAAAAAAAATTGCGAAAAATTAAAATCTCCCTGCTGTACCAGTTTGTACTAGGTATGTACAGCGTTGTACCGTTCGAAGAAATGTTTAACTCTTTTGGTTTCCGAGAAATATCCAAATAATCAAAGTATCGAGCCATACCACTGAGAAAAAAATTTGCGACAAATTAAAATCTCCCTGCTGTACCAGTTTATACTAGGTTTGTACCGCGTTGTACCGTTCGAAGAAATTGTTTAACTCTTTTGGTTTCCGAGAAATATCCAAATAATCAAAGTATCGAGTCGTACTATTGAGAAAAAAAAATTTGCAAAAAAATTAAATTCTCCCTGCTGTACCAGTTTGTACTAGGTTTGTACCGCGTTGTACCGTTCGAAGAAATTGTTTAACTCATTTGGTTTCCTAGAAATATTGAAATAACCAAAGTCGAGGAAAGTCGAGTCGTACTACTGAGAAAAAAATTGCGAAAAATTAAAATCTCCCTGCTGTACCAGTTTATACTAGGTTTGTACCGCGTTGTACCATTCGAAGAAATTGTTTAACTCTTTTGGTTTCCGAGAAATATCCAAATAATCAAAGCATCGAGCCATACTACTGAGAAAAAAAATTGCGAAAAATTAAAATCTCCCTGCTGTACCAGTTTGTACTAGGTATGTACAGCGTTGTACCGTTCGAAGAAATGTTTAACTCTTTTGGATTCCGAGAAATAATCAAATAACCAAAGTCGAGGACTGTCGAGTCGTACTACTGAGAAAAAAAATTTACGAAAAATAAAAATCTTTCTGTTCCACTGGTTTGTACTAGGGTTGTACAGCGGTGTACCGTTCGAAGAAATTGTTTAACTATTTTGGTTTCCGATAAATATCTAAATAATCAAAGTATCGAGTCGTACTATTGAGAAAAATAAATTTGCGAAAAAAATAAATTCTCCCTGCTGTACCAGTTTGTACTAGGTTTGTACCGCATTGTACCGTTCGAAGAAATTGTTTAACTCTTTTGGTTTCCGAGAAATATCCAAATAATCAAAGCATCGAGCCATACTACTGAGAAAAAAAATTGCGAAAAATTAAAATCTCCCTGCTGTACCAGTTTGTACTAGGTATGTACAGCGTTGTACCGTTCGAAGAAATGTTTAACTCTTTTGGTTTCCGAGAAATATCCAAATAATCAAAGTATCGAGCCATACCACTGAGAAAAAAATTTGCGACAAATTAAAATCTCCCTGCTGTACCAGTTTATACTAGGTTTGTACCGCGTTGTACCGTTCGAAGAAATTGTTTAACTCTTTTGGTTTCCGAGAAATATCCAAATAATCAAAGTATCGAGTCGTACTATTGAGAAAAAAAAATTTGCAAAAAAATTAAATTCTCCCTGCTGTACCAGTTTGTACTAGGTTTGTACCGCGTTGTACCGTTCGAAGAAATTGTTTAACTCATTTGGTTTCCTAGAAATATTGAAATAACCAAAGTCGAGGAAAGTCGAGTCGTACTACTGAGAAAAAAATTGCGAAAAATTAAAATCTCCCTGCTGTACCAGTTTATACTAGGTTTGTACCGCGTTGTACCATTCGAAGAAATTGTTTAACTCTTTTGGTTTCCGAGAAATATCCAAATAATCAAAGCATCGAGCCATACTACTGAGAAAAAAAATTGCGAAAAATTAAAATCTCCCTGCTGTACCAGTTTGTACTAGGTATGTACAGCGTTGTACCGTTCGAAGAAATGTTTAACTCTTTTGGTTTCCGAGAAATATCCAAATAATCAAAGTATCGAGCCATACCACTAAGAAAAAAATTTGCGACAAATTAAAATCTCCCTGCTGTACCAGTTTATACTAGGTTTGTACCGCGTTGTACCGTTCGAAGAAATTGTTTAACTCTTTTGGTTTCCGAGAAATATCCAAATAATCTAAGTATCGAGTCGTACTATTGAGAAAAAAAAATTTGCAAAAAAATTAAATTCTCCCTGCTGTACCAGTTTGTACTAGGTTTGTACCGCGTTGTACCGTTCGAAGAAATTGTTTAACTCATTTGGTTTCCTAGAAATATTGAAATAACCAAAGTCGAGGAAAGTCGAGTCGTACTACTGAGAAAAAAATTTACGAAAAATAAAAATCTCTCTGCTGTACCGGTTTGTACTAGGTTTGTACAACGGTGTACCGTTCGAAGAAATTGTTTAACTCTTTTGGTTTCCGAGAAATATCCAAATAATCAAAGTATCGAGCCATACTACTGAGAAAAAAAATTGCGAAAAATTAAAATCTCCCTGCTGTACCAGTTTGTACTAGGTATGTACAGCGTTGTACCGTTCGAAGAAATGTTTAACTCTTTTGGTTTCCGAGAAATATCCAAATAATCAAAGTATCGAGCCATACCACTGAGAAAAAAATTTGCGACAAATTAAAATCTCCCTGCTGTATCAGTTTATACTAGGTTTGTACCGCGTTGTACCGTTCGAAGATATTGTTTAACTCTTTTGGTTTCCGAGAAATATCCAAATAATCAAAGTATCGAGCCATACCACTGAGAAAAAAAATTACGAAAAATAAAAATCTCTCTGCTGTACCGGTTTGCACTAGGTTTGTATCGCGTTGTACAGTTCGAAGATATTCTTTAACTCTTTTGGTTTCCGAGAAATAATCAAATAACCAAAGTCGAGGACTGTCGAGTCGTACTACTGAGAAAAAAAATTTACGAAAAATAAAAATCTTTCTGTTCCACTGGTTTGTACTAGGGTTGTACAGCGGTGTACCGTTCGAAGAAATTGTTTAACTCTTTTGGTTTCCGTGAAATATCCAAATAATCAAAGTATCGAGCCATACCACTGAGAAAAAAATTTGCGACAAATTAAAATCTCCCTGCTGTACCAGTTTATACTAGGTTTGTACCGCGTTGTACCGTTCGAAGAAATGTTTAACTATTTTGGTTTCCGAGAAATATCCAAATAATCAAAGTCGAAGACTGTCGAGTCGTAATACTGAGAAAACAAATTTACGAAAATTTAAAATCGCTCTGCTGTACCGGTTTATACTAGGTATGTACCGCGTTGTACCGTTCGAAGAAATTGTTTAACTTTTTTGGTTTCCGAGAAATATCCAAATAATCAAAGTATCGAGCCATACTACTGAGAAAAAAATTTGCGAAAAATTAAAATCTCCCTGCTGTACCAGTTTGTACTAGGTTTGTATCGCGTTGTGCCGTTCGAAGAAATTGTTTAACTCTTTTGGTTTCCGAGAAATATCCAAATAATCAAAGTATCGAGCCATACCACTGAGAAAAAAAATTACGAAAAATAAAAATCTCTCTGCTGTACCGGTTTGCACTAGGTTTGTATCGCGTTGTACCGTTCGAAGATATTCTTTAACTCTTTTGGTTTCCGAGAAATAATCAAATAACCAAAGTCGAGGACTGTCGAGTCGTACTACTGAGAAAAAAATTTACGAAAAATAAAAATCTTTCTGTTCCACTGGTTTGTACTAGGGTTGTACAGCGGTGTACCGTTCGAAGAAATTGCTTAACTCTTTTGGTTTCGGAGAAATATCCAAATAATCAAAGTATCGAGCCATACCACTGAGAAAAAAATTTGCGACAAATTAAAATCTCCCTGCTGTACCAGTTTGTACTAGGTTTGTACAGCGTTGTACCGTTCGAAGAAATGTTTAACTCGTTTGGTTTCCGAGAAATAATCAAATAACCAAAGTCGAGGACTGTCGAGTCGTACTACTGAGAAAATAAATTTACGAAAAATAAAAATCTTTCTGTTCCACTGGTTTGTACTAGGGTTGTACAGCGGTGTACCGTTCGAAGAAATTGTTTAACTTTTTTGGTTTCCGAGAAATATCCAAATAATCAAAGTATCGAGCCATACTACTGAGAAAAAAATTTGCGAAAAATTAAAATCTCCCTGCTGTACCAGTTTATACTAGGTTTGTACCGCGTTGTACCGTTCGAAGAAATTCTTTAACTCTTTTGGTTTCCGAGAAATATCCAAATAACCAAAGTATCGAGTCGTACTATAGAGAAAAATAAATTTGCGAAAAAATTAAATTCTCCTTGCTGTACCAGTTTGTACTAGGTTTGTATCGCGTTGTACCGTTCGAAGATATTCTTTAACTCTTTTGGTTTCCGAGAAATAATCAAATAACCAAAGTCGAGGACTGTCGAGTCGTACTACTGAGAAAAAAAATTGCGAAAAATTAAAATCTCCCTGCTGTACCAGTTTATACTAGGTTTGTACCGCGTTGTACCGTTCGAAGAAATTGTTTAACTCTTTTGGTTTCCTAGAAATATTGAAATAACCAAAGTCGAGGAAAGTCGAGTCGTACTACTGAGAAAAAAATTTACGAAAAATAAAAATCTCTCTGCTGTACCGGTTTGCACTAGGTTTCTACCGCGTTGTGCCGTTCGAAGAAATTGTTTAACTCTTTTGGTTTCCGAGAAATATCCAAATAATCAAAGTATCGAGTCGTACTATTGAGAAAAAAAATTTGCGGAAAAATTAAATTCTCTCTGCTGAACCAGTTTGTACTAGGTATGTACCGCGTTGTACCGTTCGAAGAAATTGTTTAACTCTTTTGGTTTCCGAGAAATATCCATATAACCAAAGTTGAGGAATGTCGAGTCGTACTACTGAGAAAAAAAATTGCGAAAAATTAAAATCTCCCTGCTGTACCAGTTTGTACTAGGTTTGTATCGCGTTGTGCCGTTCGAAGAAATTGTTTAACTCTTTTGGTTTCCGAGAAATATCCAAATAATCAAAGTATCGAGTCGTACAATTGAGAAAAAAAAATTTGCAAAAAAATTAAATTCTCCCTGCTGTACCAGTTTGTACTAGGTTTGTACCGCGTTGTACCGTTCGAAGAAATTGTTTAACTCATTTGGTTTCCTAGAAATATTGAAATAACCAAAGTCGAGGAAAGTCGAGTCGTACTACTGAGAAAAAAATTTACGAAAAATAAAAATCTCTCTGCTGTACCGGTTTGTACTAGGTTTGTACAGCGGTGTACCGTTCGAAGAAATGTTTAACTCTTTTGGTTTCCGAGAAATATCCAAATAATCAAAGTCGAAGACTGTCGAGTCGTACTACTGAGAAAAAAAAATTGCGAAAAATAAAAATCTCTCTGCTGTACCGGTTTGCACTAGGTTTGTATCGCGTTGTACCGTTCGAAGATATTCTTTAACTCTTTTGGTTTCCGAGAAATAATCAAATAACCAAAGTCGAGGACTGTCGAGTCGTACTACTGAGAAAAAAAATTTACGAAAAATAAAAATCTTTCTGTTCCACTGGTTTGTACTAGGGTTGTACAGCGGTGTACCGTTCGAAGAAATTGTTTAACAATTTTGGTTTCCGATATATATCTAAATAATCAAAGTATCGAGTCGTACTATTGAGAAAAATAAATTTGCGAAAAATTAAAATCTCCGTGCTGTACCAGTTTATACTAGGTGTGTACCGCGTTGTACCGTTCGAACAAATTCTTTAACTCTTTTGGTTTCCGAGAAATATCCAAATAATCAAAGTCGAGGACTGTCGAGTCGTACTACTGAGAAAAAACGTTTGCGGAAAAATTAAAATCTCTCTGCTGTACCCGTTTGTACTGGGTTTGTACCGCGTTGTGCCGTTTTGAAGAAATTGTTTGACTCTTTTGGTTTCCGAGAAATATCCAAATAATCAAAGTATCGAGTCGTACTATTGAGAAAAATAAATTTGCGAAAAAATTAAATTCTCCCTGCTGTACCAGTTTGTACTAGGTTTGTACCGCGTTGTACCGTTCGAAGAAATTGTTTAACTCCTTTGGTTTCCTAGAAATATTCAATTAACCAAAGTCGAGGAAAGTCGAGTCGTACTACTGAGAAAAAAAATTTACGAAAAATAATAATCTCTCTGCTGTACCGGTTTGTACTAGGTTTGTACAGCGGTGTACCGTTCGAAGAAATTGCTTAACTCTTTTGGTTTCCGTGAAATATCCAAATAATCAAAGTATCGAGCCATACCACTGAGAAAAAAATTTGCGACAAATTAAAATCTCCCTGCTGTACCAGTTTATACTAGGTTTGTACCGCGTTGTACCGTTCGAAGAAATTGTTTAACTCTTTTGGTTTCCGAGAAATATCCAAATAATCAAAGTATCGAGTCGTACTATTGAGAAAAAAAAATTTGCAAAAAAATTAAATTCTCCCTGCTGTACCAGTTTGTACTAGGTTTGTACCGCGTTGTACCGTTCGAAGAAATTGTTTAACTCATTTGGTTTCCTAGAAATATTGAAATAACCAAAGTCGAGGAAAGTCGAGTCGTACTACTGAGAAAAAAATTGCGAAAAATTAAAATCTCCCTGCTGTACCAGTTTATACTAGGTTTGTACCGCGTTGTACCATTCGAAGAAATTGTTTAACTCTTTTGGTTTCCGAGAAATATCCAAATAATCAAAGCATCGAGCCATACTACTGAGAAAAAAAATTGCGAAAAATTAAAATCTCCCTGCTGTACCAGTTTGTACTAGGTATGTACAGCGTTGTACCGTTCGAAGAAATGTTTAACTCTTTTGGTTTCCGAGAAATATCCAAATAATCAAAGTATCGAGCCATACCACTGAGAAAAAAATTTGCGACAAATTAAAATCTCCCTGCTGTACCAGTTTATACTAGGTTTGTACCGCGTTGTACCGTTCGAAGAAATTGTTTAACTCTTTTGGTTTCCGAGAAATATCCAAATAATCTAAGTATCGAGTCGTACTATTGAGAAAAAAAAATTTGCAAAAAAATTAAATTCTCCCTGCTGTACCAGTTTGTACTAGGTTTGTACCGCGTTGTACCGTTCGAAGAAATTGTTTAACTCATTTGGTTTCCTAGAAATATTGAAATAACCAAAGTCGAGGAAAGTCGAGTCGTACTACTGAGAAAAAAATTTACGAAAAATAAAAATCTCTCTGCTGTACCGGTTTGTACTAGGTTTGTACAACGGTGTACCGTTCGAAGAAATTGTTTAACTCTTTTGGTTTCCGAGAAATATCCAAATAATCAAAGTATCGAGCCATACTACTGAGAAAAAAAATTGCGAAAAATTAAAATCTCCCTGCTGTACCAGTTTGTACTAGGTATGTACAGCGTTGTACCGTTCGAAGAAATGTTTAACTCTTTTGGTTTCCGAGAAATATCCAAATAATCAAAGTATCGAGCCATACCACTGAGAAAAAAATTTGCGACAAATTAAAATCTCCCTGCTGTATCAGTTTATACTAGGTTTGTACCGCGTTGTACCGTTCGAAGATATTGTTTAACTCTTTTGGTTTCCGAGAAATATCCAAATAATCAAAGTATCGAGCCATACCACTGAGAAAAAAAATTACGAAAAATAAAAATCTCTCTGCTGTACCGGTTTGCACTAGGTTTGTATCGCGTTGTACAGTTCGAAGATATTCTTTAACTCTTTTGGTTTCCGAGAAATAATCAAATAACCAAAGTCGAGGACTGTCGAGTCGTACTACTGAGAAAAAAAATTTACGAAAAATAAAAATCTTTCTGTTCCACTGGTTTGTACTAGGGTTGTACAGCGGTGTACCGTTCGAAGAAATTGTTTAACTCTTTTGGTTTCCGTGAAATATCCAAATAATCAAAGTATCGAGCCATACCACTGAGAAAAAAATTTGCGACAAATTAAAATCTCCCTGCTGTACCAGTTTATACTAGGTTTGTACCGCGTTGTACCGTTCGAAGAAATGTTTAACTATTTTGGTTTCCGAGAAATATCCAAATAATCAAAGTCGAAGACTGTCGAGTCGTAATACTGAGAAAACAAATTTACGAAAATTTAAAATCGCTCTGCTGTACCGGTTTATACTAGGTATGTACCGCGTTGTACCGTTCGAAGAAATTGTTTAACTTTTTTGGTTTCCGAGAAATATCCAAATAATCAAAGTATCGAGCCATACTACTGAGAAAAAAATTTGCGAAAAATTAAAATCTCCCTGCTGTACCAGTTTGTACTAGGTTTGTATCGCGTTGTGCCGTTCGAAGAAATTGTTTAACTCTTTTGGTTTCCGAGAAATATCCAAATAATCAAAGTATCGAGCCATACCACTGAGAAAAAAAATTACGAAAAATAAAAATCTCTCTCTGTACCGGTTTGCACTAGGTTTGTATCGCGTTGTACCGTTCGAAGATATTCTTTAACTCTTTTGGTTTCCGAGAAATAATCAAATAACCAAAGTCGAGGACTGTCGAGTCGTACTACTGAGAAAAAAAATTTACGAAAAATAAAAATCTTTCTGTTCCACTGGTTTGTACTAGGGTTGTACAGCGGTGTACCGTTCGAAGAAATTGTTTAACTTTTTTGGTTTCCGAGAAATAATCAAATAACCAAAGTCGAGGACTGTCGAGTCGTACTACTGAGAAAAAAATTTACGAAAAATAAAAATCTCTCTGCTGTACCGGTTTGTACTAGGTTTGTACAGCGGTGTACCGTTCGAAGAAATTGCTTAACTCTTTTGGTTTCGGAGAAATATCCAAATAATCAAAGTATCGAGCCATACCACTGAGAAAAAAATTTGCGACAAATTAAAATCTCCCTGCTGTACCAGTTTGTACTAGGTTTGTACCGCGTTGTACCGTTCGAAGAAATGTTTAACTATTTTGGTTTCCGAGAAATATCCAAATAATCAAAGTCGAAGACTGTCGAGTCGTAATACTGAGAAAACAAATTTACGAAAATTTAAAATCGCTCTGCTGTACCGGTTTATACTAGGTATGTACCGCGTTGTACCGTTCGAAGAAATTGTTTAACTTTTTTGGTTTCCGAGAAATATCCAAATAATCAAAGTATCGAGCCATACTACTGAGAAAAAAATTTGCGAAAAATTAAAATCTCCCTGCTGTACCAGTTTGTACTAGGTTTGTATCGCGTTGTGCCGTTCGAAGAAATTGTTTAACTCTTTTGGTTTCCGAGAAATATCCAAATAATCAAAGTATCGAGTCGTACTATTGAGAAAAAAAAATTTGCAAAAAAATTAAATTCTCCCTGCTGTACCAGTTTTTACTAGGTTTGTACCGCGTTGTACCGTTCGAAGAATTTGTTTAACTCATTTGGTATCCGAGAAATATCCACATAATCAAAATATCGAGTCGTACTACTGTGAAAAAAAATTTGCGAAAAAATTAAATTCTCCCTGCTGTACCAGTTTATACTAGGTTTGTACCGCGTTGTACCGTTCGAAGAAATTGTTTAACTCTTTTGGTTTCCGAGAAATATCCAAATAATCAAAGTATCGAGCCATAGTACTAAGAAAAAAATTTGCGAAAAATTAAAATCTCCCTGCTGTACCAGTTTATACTAGGTTTGCACCGCGTTGTACCGTTCGATGAAATTGTTTAAATCTTTTGGTTTCCGAGAAATATTCAAATAACCAAAGTATCGGGTCGTACTACTGAGAAAAAAAATTAGAGAAAAATTAGAATCTCTCTGCTGTACCGGTTTGCACTAGGTTTCTACCGCGTTGTGCCGTTCGAAGAAATTGTTTAACTCTTTTGGTTTCGTAGAAATATCCAAATAATCAAAGTATCGAGTCGTAATACTGAGAAAAAAATTTGCGACAAATTAAAATCTCCCTGCTGTACCAGTTTGTACTAGGTTTGTACAGCGTTGTACCGTTCGAAGAAATGTTTAACTCGTTTGGTTTCCGAGAAATATCCAAATAATCATAGTCGAAGACTGTCGAGTCGTACTACTGAGAAAAAAAAATTACGAAAAATAAAAATCTCTCTGCTGTACCGGTTTGCACTAGGTTTGTTTCGCGTTGTACCGTTCGAAGATATTCTTTAACTCTTTTGGTTTCCGAGAAATAATCAAATAACCAAAGTCGAGGACTGTCGAGTCGTACTACTGAGAAAAAAAATTTACGAAAAATAAAAATCTTTCTGTTCCACTGGTTTGTACTAGGGTTGTACAGCGGTGTACCGTTCGAAGAAATTGTTTAACTTTTTTGGTTTCCGAGAAATATCCAAATAATCAAAGTATCGAGCCATACTACTGAGAAAAAAATTTGCGAAAAATTAAAATCTCCCTGCTGTACCAGTTTATACTAGGTTTGTACCGCGTTGTACCGTTCGAAGAAATTCTTTAACTCTTTTGGTTTCCGAGAAATATCCAAATAACCAAAGTATCGAGTCGTACTATAGAGAAAAATAAATTTGCGAAAAAATTAAATTCTCCCTGCTGTACCAGTTTGTACTAGGTTTGTATCGCGTTGTACCGTTCGAAGATATTCTTTAACTCTTTTGGTTTCCGAGAAATAATCAAATAACCAAAGTCGAGGACTGTCGAGTCGTACTACTGAGAAAAAAAATTGCGAAAAATTAAAATCTCCCTGCTGTACCAGTTTATACTAGGTTTGTACCGCGTTGTACCGTTCGAAGAAATTGTTTAACTCTTTTGTTTTCCTAGAAATATTGAAATAACCAAAGTCGAGGAAAGTCGAGTCGTATTACTGAGAAAAAAATTTACGAAAAATAAAAATCTCTCTGCTGTACCGGTTTGCACTAGGTTTCTACCGCGTTGTGCCGTTCGAAGAAATTGTTTAACTCTTTTGGTTTCGGAGAAATATCCAAATAATCAAAGTATCGAGTCGTACTATTGAGAAAAAAAATTTGCGGAAAAATTAAATTCTCTCTGCTGTACCAGTTTGTACTAGGTATGTACCGCGTTGTACCGTTCGAAGAAATTGTTTAACTCTTTTGGTTTCCGAGAAATATCCATATAACCAAAGTTGAGGAATGTCGAGTCGTACTACTGAGAAAAAAAATTGCGAAAAATTAAAATCTCCCTGCTGTACCAGTTTGTACTAGGTTTGTATCGCGTTGTGCCGTTCGAAGAAATTGTTTAACTCTTTTGGTTTCCGAGAAATATCCAAATAATCAAAGTCGAAGACTGTCGAGTCGTACTACTGAGAAAAAAAAATTGCGAAAAATAAAAATCTCTCTGCTGTACCGGTTTGCACTAGGTTTGTATCGCGTTGTACCGTTCGAAGATATTCTTTAACTCTTTTGGTTTCCGAGAAATAATCAAATAACCAAAGTCGAGGACTGTCGAGTCGTACTACTGAGAAAAAAAATTTACGAAAAATAAAAATCTTTCTGTTCCACTATATTGTACTAGGGTTGTACAGCGGTGTACCGTTCGAAGAAATTCTTTAACTCTTTTGGTTTCCGAGAAATATCCAAATAATCAAAGTATCGAGCCATACTACTGAGAAAAAAATTTGCGAAAAATTAAAATCTCCCTGCTGTACCAGTTTATACTAGGTTTGTACCGCGTTGTACCGTTCGAAGAAATTCTTTAACTCTTTTGGTTTCCGAGAAATATCCAAATAATCAAAGTCGAGGACTGTCGAGTCGTACTACTGAGAAAAAACGTTTGCGAAAAATTAAAATCTCCCTGCTGTACCAGTTTATACTAGGTTTGTACCGCGTTGTACCGTTCGAAGAAATTGTTTGACTCTTTTGGTTTCCGAGAAATATCCAAATAACCAAAGTATCGAGCCATACTACTGAGAAAAAAAATTGCGAAAAATTAAAATCTCCCTGCTGTACCAGTTTGTACTAGGTTTGTATCGCGTTGTGCCGTTCGAAGAAATTGTTTAACTCTTTTGGTTTCCGAGAAATATCCAAATAATCAAAGTCGAAGACTGTCGAGTCGTACTACTGAGAAAAAAAAATTACGAAAAATAAAAATCTCTCTGCTGTACCGGTTTGCACTAGGTTTGTATCGCGTTGTACCGTTCGAAGATATTCTTTAACTCTTTTGGTTTCCGAGAAATAATCAAATAACCAAAGTCGAGGACTGTCGAGTCGTACTACTGAGAAAAAAAATTTACGAAAAATAAAAATCTTTCTGTTCCACTGGTTTGCACTAGGTTTCTACCGCGTTGTGCCGTTCGAAGAAATTGTTTAACTCTTTTGGTTTCGGAGAAATATCCAAATAATCAAAGTATCGAGTCGTACTATTGAGAAAAAAAATTTGCGGAAAAATTAAATTCTCTCTGCTGTACCAGTTTGTACTAGGTATGTACCGCGTTGTACCGTTCGAAGAAATTGTTTAACTCTTTTGGTTTCCGAGAAATATCCATATAACCAAAGTTGAGGAATGTCGAGTCGTACTACTGAGAAAAAAAATTGCGAAAAATTAAAATCTCCCTGCTGTACCAGTTTGTACTAGGTTTGTATCGCGTTGTGCCGTTCGAAGAAATTGTTTAACTCTTTTGGTTTCCGAGAAATATCCAAATAATCAAAGTCGAAGACTGTCGAGTCGTACTACTGAGAAAAAAAAATTACGAAAAATAAAAATCTCTCTGCTGTACCGGTTTGCACTAGGTTTGTATCGCGTTGTACCGTTCGAAGATATTCTTTAACTCTTTTGGTTTCCGAGAAATAATCAAATAACCAAAGTCGAGGACTGTCGAGCCATACTACTGAGAAAAAAAATTTACGAAAAATAAAAATCTTTCTGTTCCACTGGTTTGTACTAGGGTTGTACAGCGGTGTACCGTTCGAAGAAATTGTTTAACTCGTTTGGTTTCGGAGAAATATCCAAATAATCAAAGTATCAAGTCGTACTATTGAGAAAAAAAATTTGCGGAAAAATTAAATTCTCTCTGCTGTACCAGTTTATACTAGGTTTGTACCGCGTTGTACCGTTCGAAGAAATTCTTTAACTCTTTTGGTTTCCGAGAAATATCCAAATAATCAAAGTCGAGGACTGTCGAGTCGTACTACTGAGAAAAAAAATTTACGAAAAATAAAAATCTTTCTGTTCCACTATATTGTACTAGGGTTGTACAGCGGTGTACCGTTCGAAGAAATTCTTTAACTCTTTTGGTTTCCGAGAAATATCCAAATAATCAAAGTATCGAGCCATACTACTGAGAAAAAAATTTGCGAAAAATTAAAATCTCCCTGCTGTACCAGTTTATACTAGGTTTGTACCGCGTTGTACCGTTCGAAGAAATTCTTTAACTCTTTTGGTTTCCGAGAAATATCCAAATAATCAAAGTCGAGGACTGTCGAGTCGTACTACTGAGAAAAAACGTTTGCGAAAAATTAAAATCTCCCTGCTGTACCAGTTTATACTAGGTTTGTACCGCGTTGTACCGTTCGAAGAAATTGTTTGACTCTTTTGGTTTCCGAGAAATATCCAAATAACCAATGTATCGAGCCATACTACTGAGAAAAAAATTTGCGAAAAATTAAAATCTCCCTGCTGTACCAGTTTGTACTAGGTTTGTATCGCGTTGTGCCGTTCGAAGAAATTGTTTAACTCTTTCGGTTTCCGAGAAATATCCAAATAATCAAAGTCGAAGACTGTCGAGTCGTACTACTGAGAAAAAAAAATTACGAAAAATAAAAATCTCTCTGCTGTACCGGTTTGCACTAGGTTTGAATCGCGTTGTACCGTTCGAAGATATTCTTTAACTCTTTTGGTTTCCGAGAAATAATCAAATAACCAAAGTCGAGGACTGTCGAGTCGTACTACTGAGAAAAAAAATTTACGAAAAATAAAAATCTTTCTGTTCCACTGGTTTGCACTAGGTTTCTACCGCGTTGTGCCGTTCGAAGAAATTGTTTAACTCTTTTGGTTTCGGAGAAATATCCAAATAATCAAAGTATCGAGTCGTACTATTGAGAAAAAAAATTTGCGGAAAAATTAAATTCTCTCTGCTGTACCAGTTTGTACTAGGTATGTACCGCGTTGTACCGTTCGAAGAAATTGTTTAACTCTTTTGGTTTCCGAGAAATATCCATATAACCAAAGTTGAGGAATGTCGAGTCGTACTACTGAGAAAAAAAATTGCGAAAAATTAAAATCTCCCTGCTGTACCAGTTTGTACTAGGTTTGTATCGCGTTGTGCCGTTCGAAGAAATTGTTTAACTCTTTTGGTTTCCGAGAAATATCCAAATAATCAAAGTCGAAGACTGTCGAGTCGTACTACTGAGAAAAAAAAATTACGAAAAATAAAAATCTCTCTGCTGTACCGGTTTGCACTAGGTTTGTATCGCGTTGTACCGTTCGAAGATATTCTTTAACTCTTTTGGTTTCCGAGAAATAATCAAATAACCAAAGTCGAGGACTGTCGAGCCATACTACTGAGAAAAAAAATTTACGAAAAATAAAAATCTTTCTGTTCCACTGGTTTGTACTAGGGTTGTACAGCGGTGTACCGTTCGAAGAAATTGTTTAACTCTTTTGGTTTCGGAGAAATATCCAAATAATCAAAGTATCAAGTCGTACTATTGAGAAAAAAAATTTGCGGAAAAATTAAATTCTCTCTGCTGTACCAGTTTGTACTAGGTTTGTATCGCGTTGTGCCGTTCGAAGAAATTGTTTAACTCTTTTGGTTTCCGAGAAATATCCAAATAACCAAAGTATCGAGCCATACTACTGAGAAAAAAAATTGCGAAAAATTAAAATCTCCCTGCTGTACCAGTTTGTACTAGGTATGTACAGCGTTGTACCGTTCGAAGAAATGTTTAACTCTTTTGGTTTCCGAGAAATATCCAAATAATCAAAGTATCGAGCCATACCACTGAGAAAAAAATTTGCGACAAATTAAAATCTCCCTGCTGTACCAGTTTATACTAGGTTTGTACCGCGTTGTACCGTTCGAAGAAATTGTTTAACTCTTTTGGTTTCCGAGAAATATCCAAATAATCAAAGTATCGAGTCGTACTATTGAGAAAAAAAAATTTGAAAAAAAATTAAATTCTCCCTGCTGTACCAGTTTGTACTAGGTTTGTACCGCGTTGTACCGTTCGAAGAAATTGTTTAACTCATTTGGTATCCGAGAAATATCCACATAATCAAAATATCGAGTCGTACTACTGTGAAAAAAAATTTGCGAAAAAATTAAATTCTCCCTGCTGTACCAGTTTATACTAGGTTTGTACCGCGTTGTACCGTTCGAAGAAATTGTTTAACTCTTTTGGTTTCCGAGAAATATCCAAATAATCAAAGTATCGAGCCATACTACTGAGAAAAAAATTTGCGAAAAATTAAAATCTCCCTGCTGTACCAGTTTATACTAGGTTTGCACCGCGTTGTACCGTTCGATGAAATTGTTTAAATCTTTTGGTTTCCGAGAAATATTCAAATAACCAAAGTATCGAGTCGTACTACTGAGAAAAAAAATTACAGAAAAATTAGAATCTCTCTGCTGTACCTGTTTGCACTAGGTTTCTACCGCGTTGTGCCGTTCGAAGAAATTGTTTAACTCTTTTGGTTTCGTAGAAATATCCAAATAATCAAAGTATCGAGTCGTAATACTGAGAAAACAAATTTACGAAAATTTAAAATCGCTCAGCTGTACCGGTTTATACTAGGTATGTACCGCGTTGTACCGTTCGAAGAAATTGTTTAACTTTTTTGGTTTCCGAGAAATATCCAAATAATCAAAGTATCGAGCCATACTACTGAGAAAAAAATTTGCGAAAAATTAAAATCTCCCTGCTGTACCAGTTTGTACTATGTTTGTATCGCGTTGTGCCGTTCGAAGAAATTGTTTAACTCTTTTGGTTTCCGAGAAATATCCAAATAATCAAAGTATCGAGTCGTACTATTGAGAAAAAAAAATTTGCAAAAAAATTAAATTCTCCCTGCTGTACCAGTTTGTACTAGGTTTGTACCGCGTTGTACCGTTCGAAGAATTTGTTTAACTCATTTGGTATCCGAGAAATATCCACATAATCAAAATATCGAGTCGTACTACTGTGAAAAAAAATTTGCGAAAAAATTAAATTCTCCCTGCTGTACCAGTTTGTACTAGGTTTGTACCGCGTTGTACCATTCGAAGAAATTGTTTAACTATTTTGGTTTCCGATAAATATCTAAATAATCAAAGTATCGAGTCGTACTATTGAGAAAAATAAATTTGCGAAAAAATTAAATTCTCCCTGCTGTACCAGTTTATACTAGGTTTGTACCGCGTTGTACCATTCGAAGAAATGTTTAACTCTTTTGGTTTCCGAGAAATATCCAAATAATCAAAGTATCGAGCCATACTACTGAGAAAAAAAATTGCGAAAAATTAAAATCTCCCTGCTGTACCAGTTTGTACTAGGTATGTACAGCGTTGTACCGTTCGAAGAAATGTTTAACTCTTTTGGTTTCCGAGAAATATCCAAATAATCAAAGTATCGAGCCATACCACTGATAAAAAAATTTGCGACAAATTAAAATCTCCCTGCTGTATCAGTTTATACTAGGTTTGTACCGCGTTGTACCGTTCGAAGAAATTGTTTAACTCTTTTGGTTTCCGAGAAATATCCAAATAATCAAAGTATCGAGCCATACCACTGAGAAAAAAAATTACGAAAAATAAAAATCTCTCTGCTGTACCGGTTTGCACTAGGTTTGTATCGCGTTGTACCGTTCGAAGATATTCTTTAACTCTTTTGGTTTCCGAGAAATAATCAAATAACCAAAGTCGAGGACTGTCGAGTCGTACTACTGAGAAAAAAAATTTACGAAAAATAAAAATCTTTCTGTTCCACTGGTTTGTACTAGGGTTGTACAGCGGTGTACCGTTCGAAGAAATTGTTTAACTTTTTTGGTTTCCGAGAAATAATCAAATAACCAAAGTCGAGGACTGTCGAGTCGTACTACTGAGAAAAAAATTTACGAAAAATAAAAATCTCTCTGCTGTACCGGTTTGTACTAGGTTTGTACAGCGGTGTACCGTTCGAAGAAATTGCTTAACTCTTTTGGTTTCGGAGAAATATCCAAATAATCAAAGTATCGAGCCATACCACTGAGAAAAAAATTTGCGACAAATTAAAATCTCCCTGCTGTACCAGTTTGTACTAGGTTTGTACAGCGTTGTACCGTTCGAAGAAATGTTTAACTCGTTTGGTTTCCGAGAAATAATCAAATAACCAAAGTCGAGGACTGTCGAGTCGTACTACTGAGAAAAAAAATTTACGAAAAATAAAAATCTTTCTGTTCCACTGGTTTGTACTAGGGTTGTACAGCGGTGTACCGTTCGAAGAAATTGTTTAACTCTTTTGGTTTCGGAGAAATATCCAAATAATCAAAGTATCAAGTCGTACTATTGAGAAAAAAAATTTGCGGAAAAATTAAATTCTCTCTGCTGTACCAGTTTGTACTAGGTTTGTATCGCGTTGTGCCGTTCGAAGAAATTGTTTAACTCTTTTGGTTTCCGAGAAATATCCAAATAACCAAAGTATCGAGCCATACTACTGAGAAAAAAAATTGCGAAAAATTAAAATCTCCCTGCTGTACCAGTTTGTACTAGGTATGTACAGCGTTGTACCGTTCGAAGAAATGTTTAACTCTTTTGGTTTCCGAGAAATATCCAAATAATCAAAGTATCGAGCCATACCACTGAGAAAAAAATTTGCGACAAATTAAAATCTCCCTGCTGTACCAGTTTATACTAGGTTTGTACCGCGTTGTACCGTTCGAAGAAATTGTTTAACTCTTTTGGTTTCCGAGAAATATCCAAATAATCAAAGTATCGAGTCGTACTATTGAGAAAAAAAAATTTGAAAAAAAATTAAATTCTCCCTGCTGTACCAGTTTGTACTAGGTTTGTACCGCGTTGTACCGTTCGAAGAAATTGTTTAACTCATTTGGTTTCCTAGAAATATTGAAATAACCAAAGTCGAGGAAAGTCGAGTCGTACTACTGAGAAAAAAATTGCGAAAAATTAAAATCTCCCTGCTGTACCAGTTTATACTAGGTTTGTACCGCGTTGTACCATTCGAAGAAATTGTTTAACTCTTTTGGTTTCCGAGAAATATCCAAATAATCAAAGTATCGAGCCATACCACTGAGAAAAAAATTTGCGGAAAAATTAAATTCTCTCTGCTGTACCAGTTTGTACTAGGTTTGTATCGCGTTGTGCCGTTCGAAGAAATTGTTTAACTCTTTTGGTTTCCGAGAAATATCCAAATAATCAAAGCATCGAGCCATACCACTGAGAAAAAAAATTACGAAAAATAAAAATCTCTCTGCTGTACCGGTTTGCACTAGGTTTGTATCGCGTTGTACCGTTCGAAGATATTCTTTAACTCTTTTGGTTTCCGAGAAATAATCAAATAACCAAAGTCGAGGACTGTCGAGTCGTACTACTGAGAAAAAAAATTTACGAAAAATAAAAATCTTTCTGTTCCACTGGTTTGTACTAGGGTTGTACAGCGGTGTACCGTTCGAAGAAATTGTTTAACTTTTTTGGTTTCCGAGAAATAATCAAATAACCAAAGTCGAGGACTGTCGAGTCGTACTACTGAGAAAAAAATTTACGAAAAATAAAAATCTCTCTGCTGTACCGGTTTGTACTAGGTTTGTACAGCGGTGTACCGTTCGAAGAAATTGCTTAACTCTTTTGGTTTCGGAGAAATATCCAAATAATCAAAGTATCGAGCCATACCACTGAGAAAAAACTTTGCGACAAATTAAAATCTCCCTGCTGTACCAGTTTGTACTAGGTTTGTACAGCGTTGTACCGTTCGAAGAAATGTTTAACTCTTTTGGTTTCCGAGAAATATCCAAATAATCAAAGTCGAAGACGGTCGAGTCGTACTACTGAGAAAAAAAAAATTACGAAAAATAAAAATCTCTCTGCTGTACCGGTTTGCACTAGGTTTGTATCGCGTTGTACAGTTCGAAGATATTCTTTAACTCTTTTGGTTTCCGAGAAATAATCAAATAACCAAAGTCGAGGACTGTCGAGTCGTACTACTGAGAAAAAAAATTTACGAAAAATAAAAATCTTTCTGTTCCACTGGTTTGTACTAGGGTTGTACAGCGGTGTACCGTTCGAAGAAATTGTTTAACTCTTTTGGTTTCCGTGAAATATCCAAATAATCAAAGTATCGAGCCATACCACTGAGAAAAAAATTTGCGACAAATTAAAATCTCCCTGCTGTACCAGTTTATACTAGGTTTGTACCGCGTTGTACCGTTCGAAGAAATGTTTAACTATTTTGGTTTCCGAGAAATATCCAAATAATCAAAGTCGAAGACTGTCGAGTCGTAATACTGAGAAAACAAATTTACGAAAATTTAAAATCGCTCTGCTGTACCGGTTTATACTAGGTATGTACCGCGTTGTACCGTTCGAAGAAATTGTTTAACTTTTTTGGTTTCCGAGAAATATCCAAATAATCAAAGTATCGAGCCATACTACTGAGAAAAAAATTTGCGAAAAATTAAAATCTCCCTGCTGTACCAGTTTGTACTAGGTTTGTATCGCGTTGTGCCGTTCGAAGAAATTGTTTAACTCTTTTGGTTTCCGAGAAATATCCAAATAATCAAAGTATCGAGCCATACCACTGAGAAAAAAAATTACGAAAAATAAAAATCTCTCTGCTGTACCGGTTTGCACTAGGTTTGTACAGCGTTGTACCGTTCGAAGAAATGTTTAACTCTTTTGGTTTCCGAGAAATAATCAAATAACCAAAGTCGAGGACTGTCGAGTCGTACTACTGAGAAAAAAAATTTACGAAAAATAAAAATCTTTCTGTTCCACTGGTTTGTACTAGGGTTGTACAGCGGTGTACCGTTCGAAGAAATTGTTTAACTTTTTTGGTTTCCGAGAAATAATCAAATAACCAAAGTCGAGGACTGTCGAGTCGTACTACTGAGAAAAAAATTTACGAAAAATAAAAATCTCTCTGCTGTACCGGTTTGTACTAGGTTTGTACAGCGGTGTACCGTTCGAAGAAATTGCTTAACTCTTTTGGTTTCGGAGAAATATCCAAATAATCAAAGTATCGAGCCATACCACTGAGAAAAAAATTTGCGACAAATTAAAATCTCCCTGCTGTACCAGTTTGTACTAGGTTTGTACAGCGTTGTACCGTTCGAAGAAATGTTTAACTCTTTTGGTTTCCGAGAAATATCCAAATAATCAAAGTCGAAGACTGTCGAGTCGTACTACTGAGAAAAAAAAAATTACGAAAAATAAAAATCTCTCTGCTGTACCGGTTTGCACTAGGTTTGTATCGCGTTGTACAGTTCGAAGATATTCTTTAACTCTTTTGGTTTCCGAGAAATAATCAAATAACCAAAGTCGAGGACTGTCGAGTCGTACTACTGAGAAAAAAAATTTACGAAAAATAAAAATCTTTCTGTTCCACTGGTTTGTACTAGGGTTGTACAGCGGTGTACCGTTCGAAGAAATTGTTTAACTTTTTTGGTTTCCGAGAAATAATCAAATAACCAAAGTCGAGGACTGTCGAGTCGTACTACTGAGAAAAAAATTTACGAAAAATAAAAATCTCTCTGCTGTACCGGTTTGTACTAGGTTTGTACAGCGGTGTACCGTTCGAAGAAATTGCTTAACTCTTTTGGTTTCGGAGAAATATCCAAATAATCAAAGTATCGAGCCATACCACTGAGAAAAAAATTTGCGACAAATTAAAATCTCCCTGCTGTACCAGTTTGTACTAGGTTTGTACAGCGTTGTGCCGTTCGAAGAAATTGTTTAACTCTTTTGGTTTCCGAGAAATATCCAAATAATCAAAGTATCGAGTCGTACTATTGAGAAAAAAAAATTTGCAAAAAAATTAAATTCTCCCTGCTGTACCAGTTTGTACTAGGTTTGTACCGCGTTGTACCGTTCGAAGAATTTGTTTAACTCATTTGGTATCCGAGAAATATCCACATAATCAAAATATCGAGTCGTACTACTGTGAAAAAAAATTTGCGAAAAAATTAAATTCTCCCTGCTGTACCAGTTTATACTAGGTTTGTACCGCGTTGTACCGTTCGAAGAAATTGTTTAACTCTTTTGGTTTCCGAGAAATATCCAAATAATCAAAGTATCGAGCCATACTACTGAGAAAAAAATTTGCGAAAAATTAAAATCTCCCTGCTGTACCAGTTTATACTAGGTTTGCACCGCGTTGTACCGTTCGATGAAATTGTTTAAATCTTTTGGTTTCCGAGAAATATTCAAATAACCAAAGTATCGAGTCGTACTACTGAGAAAAAAAATTACAGAAAAATTAGAATCTCTCTGCTGTACCTGTTTGCACTAGGTTTCTACCGCGTTGTGCCGTTCGAAGAAATTGTTTAACTCTTTTGGTTTCGTAGAAATATCCAAATAATCAAAGTATCGAGTCGTAATACTGAGAAAACAAATTTACGAAAATTTAAAATCGCTCAGCTGTACCGGTTTATACTAGGTATGTACCGCGTTGTACCGTTCGAAGAAATTGTTTAACTTTTTTGGTTTCCGAGAAATATCCAAATAATCAAAGTATCGAGCCATACTACTGAGAAAAAAATTTGCGAAAAATTAAAATCTCCCTGCTGTACCAGTTTGTACTATGTTTGTATCGCGTTGTGCCGTTCGAAGAAATTGTTTAACTCTTTTGGTTTCCGAGAAATATCCAAATAATCAAAGTATCGAGTCGTACTATTGAGAAAAAAAAATTTGCAAAAAAATTAAATTCTCCCTGCTGTACCAGTTTGTACTAGGTTTGTACCGCGTTGTACCGTTCGAAGAATTTGTTTAACTCATTTGGTATCCGAGAAATATCCACATAATCAAAATATCGAGTCGTACTACTGTGAAAAAAAATTTGCGAAAAAATTAAATTCTCCCTGCTGTACCAGTTTGTACTAGGTTTGTACCGCGTTGTACCATTCGAAGAAATTGTTTAACTATTTTGGTTTCCGATAAATATCTAAATAATCAAAGTATCGAGTCGTACTATTGAGAAAAATAAATTTGCGAAAAAATTAAATTCTCCCTGCTGTACCAGTTTATACTAGGTTTGTACCGCGTTGTACCATTCGAAGAAATGTTTAACTCTTTTGGTTTCCGAGAAATATCCAAATAATCAAAGTATCGAGCCATACTACTGAGAAAAAAAATTGCGAAAAATTAAAATCTCCCTGCTGTACCAGTTTGTACTAGGTATGTACAGCGTTGTACCGTTCGAAGAAATGTTTAACTCTTTTGGTTTCCGAGAAATATCCAAATAATCAAAGTATCGAGCCATACCACTGATAAAAAAATTTGCGACAAATTAAAATCTCCCTGCTGTATCAGTTTATACTAGGTTTGTACCGCGTTGTACCGTTCGAAGAAATTGTTTAACTCTTTTGGTTTCCGAGAAATATCCAAATAATCAAAGTATCGAGCCATACCACTGAGAAAAAAAATTACGAAAAATAAAAATCTCTCTGCTGTACCGGTTTGCACTAGGTTTGTATCGCGTTGTACCGTTCGAAGATATTCTTTAACTCTTTTGGTTTCCGAGAAATAATCAAATAACCAAAGTCGAGGACTGTCGAGTCGTACTACTGAGAAAAAAAATTTACGAAAAATAAAAATCTTTCTGTTCCACTGGTTTGTACTAGGGTTGTACAGCGGTGTACCGTTCGAAGAAATTGTTTAACTTTTTTGGTTTCCGAGAAATAATCAAATAACCAAAGTCGAGGACTGTCGAGTCGTACTACTGAGAAAAAAATTTACGAAAAATAAAAATCTCTCTGCTGTACCGGTTTGTACTAGGTTTGTACAGCGGTGTACCGTTCGAAGAAATTGCTTAACTCTTTTGGTTTCGGAGAAATATCCAAATAATCAAAGTATCGAGCCATACCACTGAGAAAAAAATTTGCGACAAATTAAAATCTCCCTGCTGTACCAGTTTGTACTAGGTTTGTACAGCGTTGTACCGTTCGAAGAAATGTTTAACTCGTTTGGTTTCCGAGAAATAATCAAATAACCAAAGTCGAGGACTGTCGAGTCGTACTACTGAGAAAAAAAATTTACGAAAAATAAAAATCTTTCTGTTCCACTGGTTTGTACTAGGGTTGTACAGCGGTGTACCGTTCGAAGAAATTCTTTAACTCTTTTGGTTTCCGAGAAATATCCAAATAATCAAAGTATCGAGCCATACTACTGAGAAAAAAATTTGCGAAAAATTAAAATCTCCCTGCTGTACCAGTTTATACTAGGTTTGTACCGCGTTGTACCGTTCGAAGAAATTCTTTAACTCTTTTGGTTTCCGAGAAATATCCAAATAATCAAAGTCGAGGACTGTCGAGTCGTACTACTGAGAAAAAACGTTTGCGGAAAAATTAAAATCTCTCTGCTGTACCCGTTTGTACTGGGTTTGTACCGCGTTGTGCCGTTTTGAAGAAATTGTTTGACTCTTTTGGTTTCCGAGAAATATCCAAATAACCAAAGTATCGAGCCATACTACTGAGAAAAAAATTTGCGAAAAATTAAAATCTCCCTGCTGTACCAGTTTGTACTAGGTTTGTATCGCGTTGTGCCGTTCGAAGAAATTGTTTAACTCTTTTGGTTTCCGAGAAATATCCAAATAATCAAAGTCGAAGACTGTCGAGTCGTACTACTGAGAAAAAAAAATTACGAAAAATAAAAATCTCTCTGCTGTACCGGTTTGCACTAGGTTTGTATCGCGTTGTACCGTTCGAAGATATTCTTTAACTCTTTTGGTTTCCGAGAAATAATCAAATAACCAAAGTCGAGGACTGTCGAGTCGTACTACTGAGAAAAAAAAATTGCGAAAAATAAAAATCTCTCTGCTGTACCGGTTTGCACTAGGTTTGTATCGCGTTGTACCGTTCGAAGATATTCTTTAACTCTTTTGGTTTCCGAGAAATAATCAAATAACCAAAGTCGAGGACTGTCGAGTCGTACTACTGAGAAAAAAAATTTACGAAAAATAAAAATCTTTCTGTTCCACTGGTTTGTACTAGGGTTGTACAGCGGTGTACCGTTCGAAGAAATTGTTTAACTATTTTGGTTTCCGAGAAATATCCAAATAATCAAAGTATCGAGTCGTACTATTGAGAAAAATAAATTTGCGAAAAAATTAAATTCTCCCTGCTGTACCAGTTTGTACTAGGTTTGTACCGCATTGTACCGTTCGAAGAATTTGTTTAACTCATTTGGTATCCGAGAAATATCCACATAATCAAAATATCGAGTCGTACTACTGTGAAAAAAAACTTGCGAAAAAATTAAATTCTCCCTGCTGTACCAGTTTATACTAGGTTTGTACCGCGTTGTACCGTTCGAAGAAATTGTTTAACTCTTTTGGTTTCCGAGAAATATCCAAATAATCAAAGTATCGAGCCATACTACTGAGAAAAAAATTTGCGAAAAATTAAAATCTCCCTGCTGTACCAGTTTATACTAGGTTTGTACCGCGTTGTACCGTTCGAAGAAATTCTTTAACTCTTTTGGTTTCCGAGAAATATCCAAATAATCAAAGTATCGAGCCATACTACTGAGAAAAAAAATTGCGAAAAATTAAAATCTCCCTGCTGTACCAGTTTATACTAGGTTTGTACCGCGTTGTACCGTTCGAAGAAATTCTTTAACTCTTTTGGTTTCCGAGAAATATCCAAATAATCAAAGTATCGAGCCATACTACTGAGAAAAAAATTTGCGAAAAATTAAAATCTCCCTGCTGTACCAGTTTATACTAGGTTTGTACCGCGTTGTACCGTTCGAAGAAATTCTTTAACTCTTTTGGTTTCCGAGAAATATCCAAATAATCAAAGTCGAGGACTGTCGAGTCGTACTACTGAGAAAAAACGTTTGCGGAAAAATTAAAATCTCTCTGCTGTACCCGTTTGTACTGGGTTTGTACCGCGTTGTGCCGTTTTGAAGAAATTGTTTGACTCTTTTGGTTTCCGAGAAATATCCAAATAACCAAAGTATCGAGCCATACTACTGAGAAAAAAATTTGCGAAAAATTAAAATCTCCCTGCTGTACCAGTTTGTACTAGGTTTGTATCGCGTTGTGCCGTTCGAAGAAATTGTTTAACTCTTTTGGTTTCCGAGAAATAATCAAATAACCAAAGTCGAGGACTGTCGAGTCGTACTACTGAGAAAAAAAATTTACGAAAAATAAAAATCTTTCTGTTCCACTGGTTTGTACTAGGGTTGTACAGCGGTGTACCGTTCGAAGAAATTGTTTAACTATTTTGGTTTCCGATAAATATCTAAATAATCAAAGTATCGAGTCGTACTATTGAGAAAAATAAATTTGCGAAAAAATTAAATTCTCCCTGCTGTACCAGTTTATACTAGGTTTGTACCGCGTTGTACCATTCGAAGAAATTGTTTAACTCTTTTGGTTTCCGAGAAATATCCAAATAATCAAAGTATCGAGCCATACTACTGAGAAAAAAAATTGCGAAAAATTAAAATCTCCCTGCTGTACCAGTTTGTACTAGGTATGTACAGCGTTGTACCGTTCGAAGAAATGTTTAACTCTTTTGGTTTCCGAGAAATATCCAAATAATCAAAGTATCGAGCCATACCACTGATAAAAAAATTTGCGACAAATTAAAATCTCCCTGCTGTATCAGTTTATACTAGGTTTGTACCGCGTTGTACCGTTCGAAGAAATTGTTTAACTCTTTTGGTTTCCGAGAAATATCCAAATAATCAAAGTATCGAGCCATACCACTGAGAAAAAAAATTACGAAAAATAAAAATCTCTCTGCTGTACCGGTTTGCACTAGGTTTGTATCGCGTTGTACCGTTCGAAGATATTCTTTAACTCTTTTGGTTTCCGAGAAATAATCAAATAACCAAAGTCGAGGACTGTCGAGTCGTACTACTGAGAAAAAAATTTACGAAAAATTAAAATCTCCCTGCTGTACCAGTTTGTACTAGGTATGTACAGCGTTGTACCGTTCGAAGAAATGTTTAACTCTTTTGGTTTCCGAGAAATATCCAAATAATCAAAGTATGAGAGCCATACCACTGAGAAAAAAATTTGCGACAAATTAAAATCTCCCTGCTGTACCAGTTTATACTAGGTTTGTACCGCGTTGTACCATTCGAAGAAATTGTTTAACTCTTTTGGTTTCCGAGAAATATCCAAATAATCAAAGCATCGAGCCATACTACTGAGAAAAAAAATTGCGAAAAATTAAAATCTCCCTGCTGTACCAGTTTGTACTAGGTATGTACAGCGTTGTACCGTTCGAAGAAATGTTTAACTCTTTTGGTTTCCGAGAAATATCCAAATAATCAAAGTATGAGAGCCATACCACTGAGAAAAAAATTTGCGACAAATTAAAATCTCCCTGCTGTACCAGTTTATACTAGGTTTGTACCGCGTTGTACCGTTCGAAGAAATTGTTTAACTCTTTTGGTTTCCGAGAAATATCCAAATAATCAAAGTATCGAGCCATACTACTGAGAAAAAAACTTGCGAAAAATTAAAATCTCCCTGCTGTACCAGTTTATACTAGGTTTGTACCGCGTTGTACCGTTCGAAGAAATTCTTTAACTCTTTTGGTTTCCTAGAAATATTCAAATAATCAAAGTCGAGGACTGTCGAGTCGTACTACTGAGAAAAAAAATTTACGAAAAATAAAAATCTTTCTGTTCCACTGGTTTGTACTAGGGTTGTACAGCGGTGTACCGTTCGAAGAAATTGTTTAACTTTTTTGGTTTCCGAGAAATAATCAAATAACCAAAGTCGAGGACTGTCGAGTCGTACTACTGAGAAAAAAATTTACGAAAAATAAAAATCTCTCTGCTGTACCGGTTTGTACTAGGTTTGTACAGCGGTGTACCGTTCGAAGAAATTGCTTAACTCTTTTGGTTTCGGAGAAATATCCAAATAATCAAAGTATCGAGCCATACCACTGAGAAAAAAATTTGCGACAAATTAAAATCTCCCTGCTGTACCAGTTTGTACTAGGTTTGTACAGCGTTGTACCGTTCGAAGATATTCTTTAACTCTTTTGGTTTCCGAGAAATAATCAAATAACCAAAGTCGAGGACTGTCGAGTCGTACTACTGAGAAAAAAATTTACGAAAAATAAAAATCTCTCTGCTGTACCGGTTTGTACTAGGTTTGTATCGCGTTGTACCGTTCGAAGATATTCTTTAACTCTTTTGGTTTCGGAGAAATATCCAAATAATCAAAGTATCGAGCCATACCACTGAGAAAAAAAATTACGAAAAATAAAAATCTCTCTGCTGTACCGGTTTGCACTAGGTTTGTATCGCGTTGTACCGTTCGAAGATATTCTTTAACTCTTTTGGTTTCCGAGAAATAATCAAATAACCAAAGTCGAGGACTGTCGAGTCGTACTACTGAGAAAAAAATTTACGAAAAATAAAAATCTCTCTGCTGTACCGGTTTGTACTAGGTTTGTACAGCGGTGTACCGTTCGAAGAAATTGCTTAACTCTTTTGGTTTCGGAGAAATATCCAAATAATCAAAGTATCGAGCCATACCACTGAGAAAAAAATTTGCGACAAATTAAAATCTCCCTGCTGTACCAGTTTGTACTAGGTTTGTACAGCGTTGTACCGTTCGAAGAAATGTTTAACTCGTTTGGTTTCCGAGAAATAATCAAATAACCAAAGTCGAGGACAGTCGAGTCGTACTACTGAGAAAAAAAATTTACGAAAAATAAAAATCTTTCTGTTCCACTGGTTTGTACTAGGGTTGTACAGCGGTGTACCGTTCGAAGAAATTGTTTAACTTTTTTGGTTTCCGAGAAATATCCAAATAATCAAAGTATCGAGCCATACTACTGAGAAAAAAATTTGCGAAAAATTAAAATCTCCCTGCTGTACCAGTTTATACTAGGTTTGTACCGCGTTGTACCGTTCGAAGAAATTCTTTAACTCTTTTGGTTTCCGAGAAATATCCAAATAACCAAAGTATCGAGTCGTACTATAGAGAAAAATAAATTTGCGAAAAAATTAAATTCTCCCTGCTGTACCAGTTTGTACTAGGTTTGTATCGCGTTGTACCGTTCGAAGATATTCTTTAACTCTTTTGGTTTCCGAGAAATAATCAAATAACCAAAGTCGAGGAAAGTCGAGTCGTACTACTGAGAAAAAAATTTACGAAAAATAAAAATCTCTCTGCTGTACCGGTTTGCACTAGGTTTCTACCGCGTTGTGCCGTTCGAAGAAATTGTTTAACTCTTTTGGTTTCGGAGAAATATCCAAATAATCAAAGTATCGAGTCGTACTATTGAGAAAAAAAATTTGCGGAAAAATTAAATTCTCTCTGCTGTACCAGTTTGTACTAGGTATGTACCGCGTTGTACCGTTCGAAGAAATTGTTTAACTCTTTTGGTTTCCGAGAAATATCCATATAACCAAAGTTGAGGAATGTCGAGTCGTACTACTGAGAAAAAAAATTGCGAAAAATTAAAATCTCCCTGCTGTACCAGTTTGTACTAGGTTTGTATCGCGTTGTGCCGTTCGAAGAAATTGTTTAACTCTTTTGGTTTCCGAGAAATATCCAAATAATCAAAGTATCGAGTCGTACAATTGAGAAAAAAAAATTTGCAAAAAAATTAAATTCTCCCTGCTGTACCAGTTTGTACTAGGTTTGTACCGCGTTGTACCGTTCGAAGAAATTGTTTAACTCATTTGGTTTCCTAGAAATATTGAAATAACCAAAGTCGAGGAAAGTCGAGTCGTACTACTGAGAAAAAAATTTACGAAAAATAAAAATCTCTCTGCTGTACCGGTTTGTACTAGGTTTGTACAGCGGTGTACCGTTCGAAGAAATGTTTAACTCTTTTGGTTTCCGAGAAATATCCAAATAATCAAAGTCGAAGACTGTCGAGTCGTACTACTGAGAAAAAAAAATTGCGAAAAATAAAAATCTCTCTGCTGTACCGGTTTGCACTAGGTTTGTATCGCGTTGTACCGTTCGAAGATATTCTTTAACTCTTTTGGTTTCCGAGAAATAATCAAATAACCAAAGTCGAGGACTGTCGAGTCGTACTACTGAGAAAAAAAATTTACGAAAAATAAAAATCTTTCTGTTCCACTGGTTTGTACTAGGGTTGTACAGCGGTGTACCGTTCGAAGAAATTGTTTAACTATTTTGGTTTCCGATAAATATCTAATTAATCAAAGTATCGAGTCGTACTATTGAGAAAAATAAATTTGCGAAAAAATTAAATTCTCCCTGCTGTACCAGTTTGTACTAGGTTTGTACCGCATTGTACCGTTCGAAGAATTTGTTTAACTCATTTGGTATCCGAGAAATATCCACATAATCAAAATATCGAGTCGTACTACTGTGAAAAAAAATTTGCGAAAAAATTAAATTCTCCCTGCTGTACCAGTTTATACTAGGTTTGTACCGCGTTGTACCGTTCGAAGAAATTGTTTAACTCTTTTGGTTTCCGAGAAATATCCAAATAATCAAAGTATCGAGCCATACTACTGAGAAAAAAATTTGCGAAAAATTAAAATCTCCCTGCTGTACCAGTTTATACTAGGTTTGTACCGCGTTGTACCGTTCGAAGAAATTCTTTAACTCTTTTGGATTCCGAGAAATATCCAAATAATCAAAGTATCGAGCCATACTACTGAGAAAAAAATTTGCGAAAAATTAAAATCTCCCAGCTGTACCAGTTTATACTAGGTTTGTACCGCGTTGTACCGTTCGAAGAAATTCTTTAACTCTTTTGGTTTCCGAGAAATATCCAAATAATCAAAGTCGAGGACTGTCGAGTCGTACTACTGAGAAAAAACGTTTGCGGAAAAATTAAAATCTCTCTGCTGTACCCGTTTGTACTGCGTTTGTACCGCGTTGTGCCGTTTTGAAGAAATTGTTTGACTCTTTTGGTTTCCGAGAAATATCCAAATAACCAAAGTATCGAGCCATACTACTGAGAAAAAAATTTGCGAAAAATTAAAATCTCCCTGCTGTACCAGTTTTTACTAGGTTTGTATCGCGTTGTGCCGTTCGAAGAAATTGTTTAACTCTTTTGGTTTCCGAGAAATATCCAAATAATCAAAGTCGAAGACTGTCGAGTCGTACTACTGAGAAAAAAAAATTACGAAAAATAAAAATCTCTCTGCTGTACCGGTTTGCACTAGGTTTGTATCGCGTTGTACCGTTCGAAGAAATTGTTTAACTTTTTTGGTTTCCGAGAAATATCCAAATAATCAAAGTATCGAGCCATACTACTGAGAAAAAAATTTGCGAAAAATTAAAATCTCCCTGCTGTACCAGTTTGTACTAGGTTTGTATCGCGTTGTGCCGTTCGAAGAAATTGTTTAACTCTTTTGGTTTCCGAGAAATATCCAAATAATCAAAGTATCGAGTCGTACTATTGAGAAAAAAAAATTTGCAAAAAAATTAAATTCTCCCTGCTGTACCAGTTTGTACTAGGTTTGTACCGCGTTGTACCGTTCGAAGAATTTGTTTAACTCATTTGGTATCCGAGAAATATCCACATAATCAAAATATCGAGTCGTACTACTGTGAAAAAAAATTTGCGAAAAAATTAAATTCTCCCTGCTGTACCAGTTTATACTAGGTTTGAACCGCGTTGTACCGTTCGAAGAAATTGTTTAACTCTTTTGGTTTCCGAGAAATATCCAAATAATCAAAGTATCGAGCCATACTACTGAGAAAAAAATTTGCGAAAAATTAAAATCTCCCTGCTGTACCAGTTTATACTAGGTTTGCACCGCGTTGTACCGTTCGATGAAATTGTTTAAATCTTTTGGTTTCCGAGAAATATTCAAATAACCAAAGTATCGAGTCGTACTACTGAGAAAAAAAATTAGAGAAAAATTAGAATCTCTCTGCTGTACCGGTTTGCACTAGGTTTCTACCGCGTTGTGCCGTTCGAAGAAATTGTTTAACTCTTTTGGTTTCGTAGAAATATCCAAATAATCAAAGTATCGAGTCGTAATACTGAGAAAACAAATTTACGAAAATTTAAAATCGCTCAGCTGTACCGGTTTATACTAGGTATGTACCGCGTTGTACCGTTCGAAGAAATTCTTTAACTCTTTTGGTTTCCGAGAAATATCCAAATAATCAAAGTCGAGGACTGTCGAGTCGTACTACTGAGAAAAAACGTTTGCGGAAAAATTAAAATCTCTCTGCTGTACCCGTTTGTACTGCGTTTGTACCGCGTTGTGCCGTTTTGAAGAAATTGTTTGACTCTTTTGGTTTCCGAGAAATATCCAAATAACCAAAGTATCGAGCCATACTACTGAGAAAAAAATTTGCGAAAAATTAAAATCTCCCTGCTGTACCAGTTTGTACTAGGTTTGTATCGCGTTGTGCCGTTCGAAGAAATTGTTTAACTCTTTTGGTTTCCGAGAAATATCCAAATAATCAAAGTCGAAGACTGTCGAGTCGTACTACTGAGAAAAAAAAATTACGAAAAATAAAAATCTCTCTGCTGTACCGGTTTGCACTAGGTTTGTATCGCGTTGTACCGTTCGAAGAAATTGTTTAACTTTTTTGGTTTCCGAGAAATATCCAAATAATCAAAGTATCGAGCCATACTACTGAGAAAAAAATTTGCGAAAAATTAAAATCTCCCTGCTGTACCAGTTTGTACTAGGTTTGTATCGCGTTGTGCCGTTCGAAGAAATTGTTTAACTCTTTTGGTTTCCGAGAAATATCCAAATAATCAAAGTATCGAGTCGTACTATTGAGAAAAAAAAATTTGCAAAAAAATTAAATTCTCCCTGCTGTACCAGTTTGTACTAGGTTTGTACCGCGTTGTACCGTTCGAAGAATTTGTTTAACTCATTTGGTATCCGAGAAATATCCACATAATCAAAATATCGAGTCGTACTACTGTGAAAAAAAATTTGCGAAAAAATTAAATTCTCCCTGCTGTACCAGTTTATACTAGGTTTGTACCGCGTTGTACCGTTCGAAGAAATTGTTTAACTCTTTTGGTTTCCGAGAAATATCCAAATAATCAAAGCATCGAGCCATACTACTGAGAAAAAAAATTGCGAAAAATTAAAATCTCCCTGCTGTACCAGTTTGTACTAGGTATGTACAGCGTTGTACCGTTCGAAGAAATGTTTAACTCTTTTGGTTTCCGAGAAATATCCAAATAATCAAAGTATCGAGCCATACCACTGAGAAAAAAATTTGCGACAAATTAAAATCTCCCTGCTGTACCAGTTTATACTAGGTTTGTACCGCGTTGTACCGTTCGAAGAAATTGTTTAACTCTTTTGGTTTCCGAGAAATATCCAAATAATCTAAGTATCGAGCCATACTACTGAGAAAAAAATTTGCGAAAAATTAAAATCTCCCTGCTGTACCAGTTTATACTAGGTTTGCACCGCGTTGTACCGTTCGATGAAATTGTTTAAATCTTTTGGTTTCCGAGAAATATTCAAATAACCAAAGTATCGAGTCGTACTACTGAGAAAAAAAATTAGAGAAAAATTAGAATCTCTCTGCTGTACCGGTTTGCACTAGGTTTCTACCGCGTTGTGCCGTTCGAAGAAATTGTTTAACTCTTTTGGTTTCGTAGAAATATCCAAATAATCAAAGTATCGAGTCGTAATACTGAGAAAACAAATTTACGAAAATTTAAAATCGCTCAGCTGTACCGGTTTATACTAGGTATGTACCGCGTTGTACCGTTCGAAGAAATTGTTTAACTTTTTTGGTTTCCGAGAAATATCCAAATAATCAAAGTATCGAGCCATACTACTGAGAAAAAAATTTTCGAAAAATTAAAATCTCCCTGCTGTACCAGTTTGTACTATGTTTGTATCGCGTTGTGCCGTTCGAAGAAATTGTTTAACTCTTTTGGTTTCCGAGAAATATCCAAATAATCAAAGTATCGAGTCGTACTATTGAGAAAAAAAAATTTGCAAAAAAATTAAATTCTCCCTGCTGTACCAGTTTGTACTAGGTTTGTACCGCGTTGTACCGTTCGAAGAATTTGTTTAACTCATTTGGTATCCGAGAAATATCCACATAATCAAAATATCGAGTCGTACTACTGTGAAAAAAAATTTGCGAAAAAAGTAAATTCTCCCTGCTGTACCAGTTTGTACTAGGTTTGTACCGCGTTGTACCATTCGAAGAAATTGTTTAACTATTTTGGTTTCCGATAAATATCTAAATAATCAAAGTATCGAGTCGTACTATTGAGAAAAATAAATTTGCGAAAAAATTAAATTCTCCCTGCTGTACCAGTTTATACTAGGTTTGTACCGCGTTGTACCATTCGAAGAAATGTTTAACTCTTTTGGTTTCCGAGAAATATCCAAATAATCAAAGTATCGAGCCATACTACTGAGAAAAAAAATTGCGAAAAATTAAAATCTCCCTGCTGTACCAGTTTGTACTAGGTATGTACAGCGTTGTACCGTTCGAAGAAATGTTTAACTCTTTTGGTTTCCGAGAAATATCCAAATAATCAAAGTATCGAGCCATACCACTGATAAAAAAATTTGCGACAAATTAAAATCTCCCTGCTGTATCAGTTTATACTAGATTTATACCGCGTTGTACCGTTCGAAGAAATTGTTTAACTCTTTTGGTTTCCGAGAAATATCCAAATAATCAAAGTATCGAGCCATACCACTGAGAAAAAAAATTACGAAAAATAAAAATCTCTCTGCTGTACCGGTTTGCACTAGGTTTGTATCGCGTTGTACCGTTCGAAGATATTCTTTAACTCTTTTGGTTTCCGAGAAATAATCAAATAACCAAAGTCGAGGACTGTCGAGTCGTACTACTGAGAAAAAAAATTTACGAAAAATAAAAATCTTTCTGTTCCACTGGTTTGTACTAGGGTTGTACAGCGGTGTACCGTTCGAAGAAATTGTTTAACTTTTTTGGTTTCCGAGAAATAATCAAATAACCAAAGTCGAGGACTGTCGAGTCGTACTACTGAGAAAAAAATTTACGAAAAATAAAAATCTCTCTGCTGTACCGGTTTGTACTAGGTTTGTACAGCGGTGTACCGTTCGAAGAAATTGCTTAACTCTTTTGGTTTCGGAGAAATATCCAAATAATCAAAGTATCGAGCCATACCACTGAGAAAAAAATTTGCGACAAATTAAAATCTCCCTGCTGTACCAGTTTGTACTAGGTTTGTACAGCGTTGTACCGTTCGAAGAAATGTTTAACTCTTTTGGTTTCCGAGAAATATCCAAATAATCAAAGTCGAAGACTGTCGAGTCGTACTACTGAGAAAAAAAAAATTACGAAAAATAAAAATCTCTCTGCTGTACCGGTTTGCACTAGGTTTGTATCGCGTTGTACAGTTCGAAGATATTCTTTAACTCTTTTGGTTTCCGAGAAATAATCAAATAACCAAAGTCGAGGACTGTCGAGTCGTACTACTGAGAAAAAAATTTACGAAAAATAAAAATCTCTCTGCTGTACCGGTTTGTACTAGGTTTGTACAGCGGTGTACCGTTCGAAGAAATTGCTTAACTCTTTTGGTTTCGGAGAAATATCCAAATAATCAAAGTATCGAGCCATACCACTGATAAAAAAATTTGCGACAAATTAAAATCTCCCTGCTGTATCAGTTTATACTAGGATTGTACCGCGTTGTACCGTTCGAAGAAATTGTTTAACTCTTTTGGTTTCCGAGAAATATCCAAATAATCAAAGTATCGAGCCATACTACTGAGAAAAAAAATTGCGAAAAATTAAAATCTCCCTGCTGTACCAGTTTGTACTAGGTTTGTACCGCGTTGTACCGTTCGAAGAATTTGTTTAACTCATTTGGTATCCGAGAAATATCCACATAATCAAAATATCGAGTCGTACTACTGTGAAAAAAAATTTGCGAAAAAAGTAAATTCTCCCTGCTGTACCAGTTTGTACTAGGTTTGTACCGCGTTGTACCATTCGAAGAAATTGTTTAACTATTTTGGTTTCCGATAAATATCTAAATAATCAAAGTATCGAGTCGTACTATTGAGAAAAATAAATTTGCGAAAAAATTAAATTCTCCCTGCTGTACCAGTTTATACTAGGTTTGTACCGCGTTGTACCATTCGAAGAAATGTTTAACTCTTTTGGTTTCCGAGAAATATCCAAATAATCAAAGTATCGAGCCATACTACTGAGAAAAAAAATTGCGAAAAATTAAAATCTCCCTGCTGTACCAGTTTGTACTAGGTTTGTACAGCGTTGTACCGTTCGAAGAAATGTTTAACTCTTTTGGTTTCCGAGAAATATCCAAATAATCAAAGTATCGAGCCATACCACTGATAAAAAAATTTGCGACAAATTAAAATCTCCCTGCTGTATCAGTTTATACTAGATTTATACCGCGTTGTACCGTTCGAAGAAATTGTTTAACTCTTTTGGTTTCCGAGAAATATCCAAATAATCAAAGTATCGAGCCATACCACTGAGAAAAAAAATTACGAAAAATAAAAATCTCTCTGCTGTACCGGTTTGCACTAGGTTTGTATCGCGTTGTACCGTTCGAAGATATTCTTTAACTCTTTTGGTTTCCGAGAAATAATCAAATAACCAAAGTCGAGGACTGTCGAGTCGTACTACTGAGAAAAAAAATTTACGAAAAATAAAAATCTTTCTGTTCCACTGGTTTGTACTAGGGTTGTACAGCGGTGTACCGTTCGAAGAAATTGTTTAACTTTTTTGGTTTCCGAGAAATAATCAAATAACCAAAGTCGAGGACTGTCGAGTCGTACTACTGAGAAAAAAATTTACGAAAAATAAAAATCTCTCTGCTGTACCGGTTTGTACTAGGTTTGTACAGCGGTGTACCGTTCGAAGAAATTGCTTAACTCTTTTGGTTTCGGAGAAATATCCAAATAATCAAAGTATCGAGCCATACCACTGAGAAAAAAATTTGCGACAAATTAAAATCTCCCTGCTGTACCAGTTTGTACTAGGTTTGTACAGCGTTGTACCGTTCGAAGAAATGTTTAACTCTTTTGGTTTCCGAGAAATATCCAAATAATCAAAGTCGAAGACTGTCGAGTCGTACTACTGAGAAAAAAAAAATTACGAAAAATAAAAATCTCTCTGCTGTACCGGTTTGCACTAGGTTTGTATCGCGTTGTACAGTTCGAAGATATTCTTTAACTCTTTTGGTTTCCGAGAAATAATCAAATAACCAAAGTCGAGGACTGTCGAGTCGTACTACTGAGAAAAAAATTTACGAAAAATAAAAATCTCTCTGCTGTACCGGTTTGTACTAGGTTTGTACAGCGGTGTACCGTTCGAAGAAATTGCTTAACTCTTTTGGTTTCGGAGAAATATCCAAATAATCAAAGTATCGAGCCATACCACTGATAAAAAAATTTGCGACAAATTAAAATCTCCCTGCTGTATCAGTTTATACTAGGATTGTACCGCGTTGTACCGTTCGAAGAAATTGTTTAACTCTTTTGGTTTCGGAGAAATATCCAAATAATCAAAGTATCGAGCCATACCACTGAGAAAAAAAATTACGAAAAATAAAAATCTCTCTGCTGTACCGGTTTGCACTAGGTTTGTATCGCGTTGTACCGTTCGAAGATATTCTTTAACTCTTTTGGTTTCCGAGAAATAATCAAATAACCAAAGTCGAGGACTGTCGAGTCGTACTACTGAGAAAAAAATTTACGAAAAATAAAAATCTCTCTGCTGTACCGGTTTGTACTAGGTTTGTACAGCGGTGTACCGTTCGAAGAAATTGCTTAACTCTTTTGGTTTCGGAGAAATATCCAAATAATCAAAGTATCGAGCCATACCACTGAGAAAAAAATTTGCGACAAATTAAAATCTCCCTGCTGTACCAGTTTGTACTAGGTTTGTACAGCGTTGTACCGTTCGAAGAAATGTTTAACTCGTTTGGTTTCCGAGAAATAATCAAATAACCAAAGTCGAGGACTGTCGAGTCGTACTACTGAGAAAAAAAATTTACGAAAAATAAAAATCTTTCTGTTCCACTGGTTTGTACTAGGGTTGTACAGCGGTGTACCGTTCGAAGAAATTGTTTAACTTTTTTGGTTTCCGAGAAATATCCAAATAATCAAAGTATCGAGCCATACTACTGAGAAAAAAATTTGCGAAAAATTAAAATCTCCCTGCTGTACCAGTTTATACTAGGTTTGTACCGCGTTGTACCGTTCGAAGAAATTCTTTAACTCTTTTGGTTTCCGAGAAATATCCAAATAACCAAAGTATCCAGTCGTACTATAGAGAAAAATAAATTTGCGAAAAAATTAAATTCTCCCTGCTGTACCAGTTTGTACTAGGTTTGTATCGCGTTGTACCGTTCGAAGATATTCTTTAACTCTTTTGGTTTCCGAGAAATAATCAAATAACCAAAGTCGAGGACTGTCGAGTCGTACTACTGAGAAAAAAAATTGCGAAAAATTAAAATCTCCCTGCTGTACCAGTTTATACTAGGTTTGTACCGCGTTGTACCGTTCGAAGAAATTGTTTAACTCTTTTGGTTTCCTAGAAATATTGAAATAACCAAAGTCGAGGAAAGTCGAGTCGTACTACTGAGAAAAAAATTTACGAAAAATAAAAATCTCTCTGCTGTACCGGTTTGCACTAGGTTTCTACCGCGTTGTGCCGTTCGAAGAAATTGTTTAACTCTTTTGGTTTCGGAGAAATATCCAAATAATCAAAGTATCGAGTCGTACTATTGAGAAAAAAAATTTGCGGAAAAATTAAATTCTCTCTGCTGTACCAGTTTGTACTAGGTATGTACCGCGTTGTACCGTTCGAAGAAATTGTTTAACTCTTTTGGTTTCCGAGAAATATCCATATAACCAAAGTTGAGGAATGTCGAGTCGTACTACTGAGAAAAAAAATTGCGAAAAATTAAAATCTCCCTGCTGTACCAGTTTGTACTAGGTTTGTATCGCGTTGTGCCGTTCGAAGAAATTGTTTAACTCTTTTGGTTTCCGAGAAATATCCAAATAATCAAAGTATCGAGTCGTACAATTGAGAAAAAAAAATTTGCAAAAAAATTAAATTCTCCCTGCTGTACCAGTTTGTACTAGGTTTGTACCACGTTGTACCGTTCGAAGAAATTGTTTAACTCATTTGGTTTCCTAGAAATATTGAAATAACCAAAGTCGAGGAAAGTCGAGTCGTACTACTGAGAAAAAAATTTACGAAAAATAAAAATCTCTCTGCTGTACCGGTTTGCACTAGGTTTCTACCGCGTTGTGCCGTTCGAAGAAATTGTTTAACTCTTTTGGTTTCGGAGAAATATCCAAATAATCAAAGTATCGAGTCGTACTATTGAGAAAAAAAATTTGCGGAAAAATTAAATTCTCTCTGCTGTACCAGTTTGTACTAGGTATGTACCGCGTTGTACCGTTCGAAGAAATTGTTTAACTCTTTTGGTTTCCGAGAAATATCCATATAACCAAAGTTGAGGAATGTCGAGTCGTACTACTGAGAAAAAAAATTGCGAAAAATTAAAATCTCCCTGCTGTACCAGTTTGTACTAGGTTTGTATCGCGTTGTGCCGTTCGAAGAAATTGTTTAACTCTTTTGGTTTCCGAGAAATATCCAAATAATCAAAGTATCGAGTCGTACTATTGAGAAAAAAAAATTTGCAAAAAAATTAAATTCTCCCTGCTGTACCAGTTTGTACTAGGTTTGTACCGCGTTGTACCGTTCGAAGAATTTGTTTAACTCATTTGGTATCCGAGAAATATCCACATAATCAAAATATCGAGTCGTACTACTGTGAAAAAAAATTTGCGAAAAAATTAAATTCTCCCTGCTGTACCAGTTTGTACTAGGTTTGTACCGCGTTGTACCATTCGAAGAAATTGTTTAACTATTTTGGTTTCCGATAAATATCTAAATAATCAAAGTATCGAGTCGTACTATTGAGAAAAATAAATTTGCGAAAAAATTAAATTCTCCCTGCTGTACCAGTTTATACTAGGTTTGTACCGCGTTGTACCATTCGAAGAAATGTTTAACTCTTTTGGTATCCGAGAAATATCCACATAATCAAAATATCGAGTCGTACTACTGTGAAAAAAAATTTGCGAAAAAATTAAATTCTCCCTGCTGTACCAGTTTATACTAGGTTTGTACCGCGTTGTACCGTTCGAAGAAATTGTTTAACTCTTTTGGTTTCCGAGAAATATCCAAATAATCAAAGTATCGAGCCATACTACTGAGAAAAAAATTTGCGAAAAATTAAAATCTCCCTGCTGTACCAGTTTATACTAGGTTTGCACCGCGTTGTACCGTTCGATGAAATTGTTTAAATCTTTTGGTTTCCGAGAAATATTCAAATAACCAAAGTATCGAGTCGTACTACTGAGAAAAAAAATTAGAGAAAAATTAGAATCTCTCTGCTGTACCGGTTTGCACTAGGTTTGTATCGCGTTGTACCGTTCGAAGATATTCTTTAACTCTTTTGGTTTCCGAGAAATAATCAAATAACCAAAGTCGAGGACTGTCGAGTCGTACTACTGAGAAAAAAAATTTACGAAAAATAAAAATCTTTCTGTTCCACTGGTTTGTACTAGGGTTGTACAGCGGTGTACCGTTCGAAGAAATTGTTTAACTTTTTTGGTTTCCGAGAAATATCCAAATAATCAAAGTATCGAGCCATACTACTGAGAAAAAAATTTGCGAAAAATTAAAATCTCCCTGCTGTACCAGTTTATACTAGGTTTGTACCGCGTTGTACCGTTCGAAGAAATTCTTTAACTCTTTTGGTTTCCGAGAAATATCCAAATAACCAAAGTATCGAGTCGTACTATAGAGAAAAATAAATTTGCGAAAAAATTAAATTCTCCCTGCTGTACCAGTTTGTACTAGGTTTGTATCGCGTTGTACCGTTCGAAGATATACTTTAACTCTTTTGGTTTCCGAGAAATAATCAAATAACCAAAGTCGAGGACTGTCGAGTCGTACTACTGAGAAAAAAAATTGCGAAAAATTAAAATCTCCCTGCTGTACCAGTTTATACTAGGTTTGTACCGCGTTGTACCGTTCGAAGAAATTGTTTAACTCTTTTGGTTTCCTAGAAATATTGAAATAACCAAAGTCGAGGAAAGTCGAGTCGTACTACTGAGAAAAAAATTTACGAAAAATAAAAATCTCTCTGCTGTACCGGTTTGCACTAGGTTTCTACCGCGTTGTGCCGTTCGAAGAAATTGTTTAACTCTTTTGGTTTCGGAGAAATATCCAAATAATCAAAGTATCGAGTCGTACTATTGAGAAAAAAAATTTGCGGAAAAATTAAATTCTCTCTGCTGTACCAGTTTGTACTAGGTATGTACCGCGTTGTACCGTTCGAAGAAATTGTTTAACTCTTTTGGTTTCCGAGAAATATCCATATAACCAAAGTTGAGGAATGTCGAGTCGTACTACTGAGAAAAAAAATTGCGAAAAATTAAAATCTCCCTGCTGTACCAGTTTGTACTAGGTTTGTATCGCGTTGTGCCGTTCGAAGAAATTGTTTAACTCTTTTGGTTTCCGAGAAATATCCAAATAATCAAAGTATCGAGTCGTACAATTGAGAAAAAAAAATTTGCAAAAAAATTAAATTCTCCCTGCTGTACCAGTTTGTACTAGGTTTGTACCGCGTTGTACCGTTCGAAGAAATTGTTTAACTCATTTGGTTTCCTAGAAATATTGAAATAACCAAAGTCGAGGAAAGTCGAGTCGTACTACTGAGAAAAAAATTTACGAAAAATAAAAATCTCTCTGCTGTACCGGTTTGTACTAGGTTTGTACAGCGGTGTACCGTTCGAAGAAATGTTTAACTCTTTTGGTTTCCGAGAAATATCCAAATAATCAAAGTCGAAGACTGTCGAGTCGTACTACTGAGAAAAAAAAATTGCGAAAAATAAAAATCTCTCTGCTGTACCGGTTTGCACTAGGTTTGTATCGCGTTGTACCGTTCGAAGATATTCTTGAACTCTTTTGGTTTCCGAGAAATAATCAAATAACCAAAGTCGAGGACTGTCGAGTCGTACTACTGAGAAAAAAAATTTACGAAAAATAAAAATCTTTCTGTTCCACTGGTTTGTACTAGGGTTGTACAGCGGTGTACCGTTCGAAGAAATTGTTTAACTATTTTGGTTTCCGATAAATATCTAATTAATCAAAGTATCGAGTCGTACTATTGAGAAAAATAAATTTGCGAAAAAATTAAATTCTCCCTGCTGTACCAGTTTGTACTAGGTTTGTACCGCATTGTACCGTTCGAAGAATTTGTTTAACTCATTTGGTATCCGAGAAATATCCACATAATCAAAATATCGAGTCGTACTACTGTGAAAAAAAATTTGCGAAAAAATTAAATTCTCCCTGCTGTACCAGTTTATACTAGGTTTGTACCGCGTTGTACCGTTCGAAGAAATTGTTTAACTCTTTTGGTTTCCGAGAAATATCCAAATAATCAAAGTATCGAGCCATACTACTGAGAAAAAAATTTGCGAAAAATTAAAATCTCCCTGCTGTACCAGTTTATACTAGGTTTGTACCGCGTTGTACCGTTCGAAGAAATTCTTTAACTCTTTTGGATTCCGAGAAATATCCAAATAATCAAAGTATCGAGCCATACTACTGAGAAAAAAATTTGCGAAAAATTAAAATCTCCCAGCTGTACCAGTTTATACTAGGTTTGTACCGCGTTGTACCGTTCGAAGAAATTCTTTAACTCTTTTGGTTTCCGAGAAATATCCAAATAATCAAAGTCGAGGACTGTCGAGTCGTACTACTGAGAAAAAACGTTTGCGGAAAAATTAAAATCTCTCTGCTGTACCCGTTTGTACTGCGTTTGTACCGCGTTGTGCCGTTTTGAAGAAATTGTTTGACTCTTTTGGTTTCCGAGAAATATCCAAATAACCAAAGTATCGAGCCATACTACTGAGAAAAAAATTTGCGAAAAATTAAAATCTCCCTGCTGTACCAGTTTGTACTAGGTTTGTATCGCGTTGTGCCGTTCGAAGAAATTGTTTAACTCTTTTGGTTTCCGAGAAATATCCAAATAATCAAAGTCGAAGACTGTCGAGTCGTACTACTGAGAAAAAAAAATTACGAAAAATAAAAATCTCTCTGCTGTACCGGTTTGCACTAGGTTTGTATCGCGTTGTACCGTTCGAAGAAATTGTTTAACTTTTTTGGTTTCCGAGAAATATCCAAATAATCAAAGTATCGAGCCATACTACTGAGAAAAAAATTTGCGAAAAATTAAAATCTCCCTGCTGTACCAGTTTGTACTAGGTTTGTATCGCGTTGTGCCGTTCGAAGAAATTGTTTAACTCTTTTGGTTTCCGAGAAATATCCAAATAATCAAAGTATCGAGTCGTACTATTGAGAAAAAAATATTTGCAAAAAAATTAAATTCTCCCTGCTGTACCAGTTTGTACTAGGTTTGTACCGCGTTGTACCGTTCGAAGAATTTGTTTAACTCATTTGGTATCCGAGAAATATCCACATAATCAAAATATCGAGTCGTACTACTGTGAAAAAAAATTTGCGAAAAAATTAAATTCTCCCTGCTGTACCAGTTTATACTAGGTTTGTACCGCGTTGTACCGTTCGAAGAAATTGTTTAACTCTTTTGGTTTCCGAGAAATATCCAAATAATCAAAGTATCGAGCCATACTACTGAGAAAAAAATTTGCGAAAAATTAAAATCTCCCTGCTGTACCAGTTTATACTAGGTTTGCACCGCGTTGTACCGTTCGATGAAATTGTTTAAATCTTTTGGTTTCCGAGAAATATTCAAATAACCAAAGTATCGAGTCGTACTACTGAGAAAAAAAATTAGAGAAAAATTAGAATCTCTCTGCTGTACCGGTTTGCACTAGGTTTCTACCGCGTTGTGCCGTTCGAAGAAATTGTTTAACTCTTTTGGTTTCGTAGAAATATCCAAATAATCAAAGTATCGAGTCGTAATACTGAGAAAACAAATTTACGAAAATTTAAAATCGCTCAGCTGTACCGGTTTATACTAGGTATGTACCGCGTTGTACCGTTCGAAGAAATTCTTTAACTCTTTTGGTTTCCGAGAAATATCCAAATAATCAAAGTCGAGGACTGTCGAGTCGTACTACTGAGAAAAAACGTTTGCGGAAAAATTAAAATCTCTCTGCTGTACCCGTTTGTACTGCGTTTGTACCGCGTTGTGCCGTTTTGAAGAAATTGTTTGACTCTTTTGGTTTCCGAGAAATATCCAAATAACCAAAGTATCGAGCCATACTACTGAGAAAAAAATTTGCGAAAAATTAAAATCTCCCTGCTGTACCAGTTTGTACTAGGTTTGTATCGCGTTGTGCCGTTCGAAGAAATTGTTTAACTCTTTTGGTTTCCGAGAAATATCCAAATAATCAAAGTCGAAGACTGTCGAGTCGTACTACTGAGAAAAAAAAATTACGAAAAATAAAAATCTCTCTGCTGTACCGGTTTGCACTAGGTTTGTATCGCGTTGTACCGTTCGAAGAAATTGTTTAACTTTTTTGGTTTCCGAGAAATATCCAAATAATCAAAGTATCGAGCCATACTACTGAGAAAAAAATTTGCGAAAAATTAAAATCTCCCTGCTGTACCAGTTTGTACTAGGTTTGTATCGCGTTGTGCCGTTCGAAGAAATTGTTTAACTCTTTTGGTTTCCGAGAAATATCCAAATAATCAAAGTATCGAGTCGTACTATTGAGAAAAAAAAATTTGCAAAAAAATTAAATTCTCCCTGCTGTACCAGTTTGTACTAGGTTTGTACCGCGTTGTACCGTTCGAAGAAATTGTTTAACTCATTTGGTATCCGAGAAATATCCACATAATCAAAATATCGAGTCGTACTACTGTGAAAAAAAATTTGCGAAAAAATTAAATTCTCCCTGCTGTACCAGTTTATACTAGGTTTGTACCGCGTTGTACCGTTCGAAGAAATTGTTTAACTCTTTTGGTTTCCGAGAAATATTCAAATAACCAAAGTATCGAGTCGTACTACTGAGAAAAAAAATTAGAGAAAAATTAGAATCTCTCTGCTGTACCGGTTTGCACTAGGTTTCTACCGCGTTGTGCCGTTCGAAGAAATTGTTTAACTCTTTTGGTTTCGTAGAAATATCCAAATAATCAAAGTATCGAGTCGTAATACTGAGAAAACAAATTTACGAAAATTTAAAATCGCTCTGCTGTACCGGTTTATACTAGGTATGTACCGCGTTGTACCGTTCGAAGAAATTGTTTAACTTTTTTGGTTTCCGAGAAATATCCAAATAATCAAAGTATCGAGCCATACTACTGAGAAAAAAATTTTCGAAAAATTAAAATCTCCCTGCTGTACCAGTTTGTACTATGTTTGTATCGCGTTGTGCCGTTCGAAGAAATTGTTTAACTCTTTTGGTTTCCGAGAAATATCCAAATAATCAAAGTATCGAGTCGTACTATTGAGAAAAAAAAATTTGCAAAAAAATTAAATTCTCCCTGCTGTACCAGTTTGTACTAGGTTTGTACCGCGTTGTACCGTTCGAAGAATTTGTTTAACTCATTTGGTATCCGAGAAATATCCACATAATCAAAATATCGAGTCGTACTACTGTGAAAAAAAATTTGCGAAAAAATTAAATTCTCCCTGCTGTACCAGTTTGTACTAGGTTTGTACCGCGTTGTACCATTCGAAGAAATTGTTTAACTATTTTGGTTTCCGATAAATATCTAAATAATCAAAGTATCGAGTCGTACTATTGAGAAAAATAAATTTGCGAAAAAATTAAATTCTCCCTGCTGTACCAGTTTATACTAGGTTTGTACCGCGTTGTACCATTCGAAGAAATGTTTAACTCTTTTGGTTTCCGAGAAATATCCAAATAATCAAAGTATCGAGCCATACTACTGAGAAAAAAAATTGCGAAAAATTAAAATCTCCCTGCTGTACCAGTTTGTACTAGGTATGTACAGCGTTGTACCGTTCGAAGAAATGTTTAACTCTTTTGGTTTCCGAGAAATATCCAAATAATCAAAGTCGAAGACTGTCGAGTCGTACTACTGAGAAAAAAAAAATTACGAAAAATAAAAATCTCTCTGCTGTACCGGTTTGCACTAGGTTTGTATCGCGTTGTACAGTTCGAAGATATTCTTTAACTCTTTTGGTTTCCGAGAAATAATCAAATAACCAAAGTCGAGGACTGTCGAGTCGTACTACTGAGAAAAAAATTTACGAAAAATAAAAATCTCTCTGCTGTACCGGTTTGTACTAGGTTTGTACAGCGGTGTACCGTTCGAAGAAATTGCTTAACTCTTTTGGTTTCGGAGAAATATCCAAATAATCAAAGTATCGAGCCATACCACTGATAAAAAAATTTGCGACAAATTAAAATCTCCCTGCTGTATCAGTTTATACTAGGATTGTACCGCGTTGTACCGTTCGAAGAAATTGTTTAACTCTTTTGGTTTCGGAGAAATATCCAAATAATCAAAGTATCGAGCCATACCACTGAGAAAAAAAATTACGAAAAATAAAAATCTCTCTGCTGTACCGGTTTGCACTAGGTTTGTATCGCGTTGTACCGTTCGAAGATATTCTTTAACTCTTTTGGTTTCCGAGAAATAATCAAATAACCAAAGTCGAGGACTGTCGAGTCGTACTACTGAGAAAAAAATTTACGAAAAATAAAAATCTCTCTGCTGTACCGGTTTGTACTAGGTTTGTACAGCGGTGTACCGTTCGAAGAAATTGCTTAACTCTTTTGGTTTCGGAGAAATATCCAAATAATCAAAGTATCGAGCCATACCACTGAGAAAAAAATTTGCGACAAATTAAAATCTCCCTGCTGTACCAGTTTGTACTAGGTTTGTACAGCGTTGTACCGTTCGAAGAAATGTTTAACTCGTTTGGTTTCCGAGAAATAATCAAATAACCAAAGTCGAGGACTGTCGAGTCGTACTACTGAGAAAAAAAATTTACGAAAAATAAAAATCTTTCTGTTCCACTGGTTTGTACTAGGGTTGTACAGCGGTGTACCGTTCGAAGAAATTGTTTAACTCTTTTGGTTTCCTAGAAATATTGAAATAACCAAAGTCGAGGAAAGTCGAGTCGTACTACTGAGAAAAAAATTTACGAAAAATAAAAATCTCTCTGCTGTACCGGTTTGCACTAGGTTTCTACCGCGTTGTGCCGTTCGAAGAAATTGTTTAACTCTTTTGGTTTCGGAGAAATATCCAAATAATCAAAGTATCGAGTCGTACTATTGAGAAAAAAAATTTGCGGAAAAATTAAATTCTCTCTGCTGTACCAGTTTGTACTAGGTATGTACCGCGTTGTACCGTTCGAAGAAATTGTTTAACTCTTTTGGTTTCCGAGAAATATCCATATAACCAAAGTTGAGGAATGTCGAGTCGTACTACTGAGAAAAAAAATTGCGAAAAATTAAAATCTCCCTGCTGTACCAGTTTGTACTAGGTTTGTATCGCGTTGTGCCGTTCGAAGAAATTGTTTAACTCTTTTGGTTTCCGAGAAATATCCAAATAATCAAAGTATCGAGTCGTACAATTGAGAAAAAAAAATTTGCAAAAAAATTAAATTCTCCCTGCTGTACCAGTTTGTACTAGGTTTGTACCGCGTTGTACCGTTCGAAGAAATTGTTTAACTCATTTGGTTTCCTAGAAATATTGAAATAACCAAAGTCGAGGAAAGTCGAGTCGTACTACTGAGAAAAAAATTTACGAAAAATAAAAATCTCTCTGCTGTACCGGTTTGTACTAGGTTTGTACAGCGGTGTACCGTTCGAAGAAATGTTTAACTCTTTTGGTTTCCGAGAAATATCCAAATAATCAAAGTCGAAGACTGTCGAGTCGTACTACTGAGAAAAAAAAATTGCGAAAAATAAAAATCTCTCTGCTGTACCGGTTTGCACTAGGTTTGTATCGCGTTGTACCGTTCGAAGATATTCTTTAACTCTTTTGGTTTCCGAGAAATAATCAAATAACCAAAGTCGAGGACTGTCGAGTCGTACTACTGAGAAAAAAAATTTACGAAAAATAAAAATCTTTCTGTTCCACTGGTTTGTACTAGGGTTGTACAGCGGTGTACCGTTCGAAGAAATTGTTTAACTATTTTGGTTTCCGATAAATATCTAATTAATCAAAGTATCGAGTCGTACTATTGAGAAAAATAAATTTGCGAAAAAATTAAATTCTCCCTGCTGTACCAGTTTGTACTAGGTTTGTACCGCATTGTACCGTTCGAAGAATTTGTTTAACTCATTTGGTATCCGAGAAATATCCACATAATCAAAATATCGAGTCGTACTACTGTGAAAAAAAATTTGCGAAAAAATTAAATTCTCCCTGCTGTACCAGTTTATACTAGGTTTGTACCGCGTTGTACCGTTCGAAGAAATTGTTTAACTCTTTTGGTTTCCGAGAAATATCCAAATAATCAAAGTATCGAGCCATACTACTGAGAAAAAAATTTGCGAAAAATTAAAATCTCCCTGCTGTACCAGTTTATACTAGGTTTGTACCGCGTTGTACCGTTCGAAGAAATTCTTTAACTCTTTTGCATTCCGAGAAATATCCAAATAATCAAAGTATCGAGCCATACTACTGAGAAAAAAATTTGCGAAAAATTAAAATCTCCCAGCTGTACCAGTTTATACTAGGTTTGTACCGCGTTGTACCGTTCGAAGAAATTCTTTAACTCTTTTGGTTTCCGAGAAATATCCAAATAATCAAAGTCGAGGACTGTCGAGTCGTACTACTGAGAAAAAACGTTTGCGGAAAAATTAAAATCTCTCTGCTGTACCCGTTTGTACTGCGTTTGTACCGCGTTGTGCCGTTTTGAAGAAATTGTTTGACTCTTTTGGTTTCCGAGAAATATCCAAATAACCAAAGTATCGAGCCATACTACTGAGAAAAAAATTTGCGAAAAATTAAAATCTCCCTGCTGTACCAGTTTGTACTAGGTTTGTATCGCGTTGTGCCGTTCGAAGAAATTGTTTAACTCTTTTGGTTTCCGAGAAATATCCAAATAATCAAAGTCGAAGACTGTCGAGTCGTACTACTGAGAAAAAAAATTACGAAAAATAAAAATCTCTCTGCTGTACCGGTTTGCACTAGGTTTGTATCGCGTTGTACCGTTCGAAGAAATTGTTTAACTTTTTTGGTTTCCGAGAAATATCCAAATAATCAAAGTATCGAGCCATACTACTGAGAAAAAAATTTGCGAAAAATTAAAATCTCCCTGCTGTACCAGTTTGTACTAGGTTTGTATCGCGTTGTGCCGTTCGAAGAAATTGTTTAACTCTTTTGGTTTCCGAGAAATATCCAAATAATCAAAGTATCGAGTCGTACTATTGAGAAAAAAAAATTTGCAAAAAAATTAAATTCTCCCTGCTGTACCAGTTTGTACTAGGTTTGTACCGCGTTGTACCGTTCGAAGAATTTGTTTAACTCATTTGGTATCCGAGAAATATCCACATAATCAAAATATCGAGTCGTACTACTGTGAAAAAAAATTTGCGAAAAAATTAAATTCTCCCTGCTGTACCAGTTTATACTAGGTTTGTACCGCGTTGTACCGTTCGAAGAAATTGTTTAACTCTTTTGGTTTCCGAGAAATATTCAAATAACCAAAGTATCGAGTCGTACTACTGAGAAAAAAAATTAGAGAAAAATTAGAATCTCTCTGCTGTACCGGTTTGCACTAGGTTTCTACCGCGTTGTGCCGTTCGAAGAAATTGTTTAACTCTTTTGGTTTCGTAGAAATATCCAAATAATCAAAGTATCGAGTCGTAATACTGAGAAAACAAATTTACGAAAATTTAAAATCGCTCAGCTGTACCGGTTTATACTAGGTATGTACCGCGTTGTACCGTTCGAAGAAATTGTTTAACTTTTTTGGTTTCCGAGAAATATCCAAATAATCAAAGTATCGAGCCATACTACTGAGAAAAAAATTTTCGAAAAATTAAAATCTCCCTGCTGTACCAGTTTGTACTATGTTTGTATCGCGTTGTGCCGTTCGAAGAAATTGTTTAACTCTTTTGGTTTCCGAGAAATATCCAAATAATCAAAGTATCGAGTCGTACTATTGAGAAAAAAAAATTTGCAAAAAAATTAAATTCTCCCTGCTGTACCAGTTTGTACTAGGTTTGTACCGCGTTGTACCGTTCGAAGAATTTGTTTAACTCATTTGGTATCCGAGAAATATCCACATAATCAAAATATCGAGTCGTACTACTGTGAAAAAAAATTTGCGAAAAAATTAAATTCTCCCTGCTGTACCAGTTTGTACTAGGTTTGTACCGCGTTGTACCATTCGAAGAAATTGTTTAACTATTTTGGTTTCCGATAAATATCTAAATAATCAAAGTATCGAGTCGTACTATTGAGAAAAATAAATTTGCGAAAAAATTAAATTCTCCCTGCTGTACCAGTTTATACTAGGTTTGTACCGCGTTGTACCATTCGAAGAAATGTTTAACTCTTTTGGTTTCCGAGAAATATCCAAATAATCAAAGTATCGAGCCATACTACTGAGAAAAAAAATTGCGAAAAATTAAAATCTCCCTGCTGTACCAGTTTGTACTAGGTATGTACAGCGTTGTACCGTTCGAAGAAATGTTTAACTCTTTTGGTTTCCGAGAAATATCCAAATAATCAAAGTCGAAGACTGTCGAGTCGTACTACTGAGAAAAAAAAAATTACGAAAAATAAAAATCTCTCTGCTGTACCGGTTTGCACTAGGTTTGTATCGCGTTGTACAGTTCGAAGATATTCTTTAACTCTTTTGGTTTCCGAGAAATAATCAAATAACCAAAGTCGAGGACTGTCGAGTCGTACTACTGAGAAAAAAATTTACGAAAAATAAAAATCTCTCTGCTGTACCGGTTTGTACTAGGTTTGTACAGCGGTGTACCGTTCGAAGAAATTGCTTAACTCTTTTGGTTTCGGAGAAATATCCAAATAATCAAAGTATCGAGCCATACCACTGATAAAAAAATTTGCGACAAATTAAAATCTCCCTGCTGTATCAGTTTATACTAGGATTGTACCGCGTTGTACCGTTCGAAGAAATTGTTTAACTCTTTTGGTTTCGGAGAAATATCCAAATAATCAAAGTATCGAGCCATACCACTGAGAAAAAAAATTACGAAAAATAAAAATCTCTCTGCTGTACCGGTTTGCACTAGGTTTGTATCGCGTTGTACCGTTCGAAGATATTCTTTAACTCTTTTGGTTTCCGAGAAATAATCAAATAACCAAAGTCGAGGACTGTCGAGTCGTACTACTGAGAAAAAAATTTACGAAAAATAAAAATCTCTCTGCTGTACCGGTTTGTACTAGGTTTGTACAGCGGTGTACCGTTCGAAGAAATTGCTTAACTCTTTTGGTTTCGGAGAAATATCCAAATAATCAAAGTATCGAGCCATACCACTGAGAAAAAAATTTGCGACAAATTAAAATCTCCCTGCTGTACCAGTTTGTACTAGGTTTGTACAGCGTTGTACCGTTCGAAGAAATGTTTAACTCGTTTGGTTTCCGAGAAATAATCAAATAACCAAAGTCGAGGACTGTCGAGTCGTACTACTGAGAAAAAAAATTTACGAAAAATAAAAATCTTTCTGTTCCACTGGTTTGTACTAGGGTTGTACAGCGGTGTACCGTTCGAAGAAATTGTTTAACTTTTTTGGTTTCCGAGAAATATCCAAATAATCAAAGTATCGAGCCATACTACTGAGAAAAAAATTTGCGAAAAATTAAAATCTCCCTGCTGTACCAGTTTATACTAGGTTTGTACCGCGTTGTACCGTTCGAAGAAATTCTTTAACTCTTTTGGTTTCCGAGAAATATCCAAATAACCAAAGTATCGAGTCGTACTATAGAGAAAAATAAATTTGCGAAAAAATTAAATTCTCCCTGCTGTACCAGTTTGTACTAGGTTTGTATCGCGTTGTACCGTTCGAAGATATTCTTTAACTCTTTTGGTTTCCGAGAAATAATCAAATAACCAAAGTCGAGGACTGTCGAGTCGTACTACTGAGAAAAAAAATTGCGAAAAATTAAAATCTCCCTGCTGTACCAGTTTATACTAGGTTTGTACCGCGTTGTACCGTTCGAAGAAATTGTTTAACTCTTTTGGTTTCCTAGAAATATTGAAATAACCAAAGTCGAGGAAAGTCGAGTCGTACTACTGAGAAAAAAATTTACGAAAAATAAAAATCTCTCTGCTGTACCGGTTTGCACTAGGTTTCTACCGCGTTGTGCCGTTCGAAGAAATTGTTTAACTCTTTTGGTTTCGGAGAAATATCCAAATAATCAAAGTATCGAGTCGTACTATTGAGAAAAAAAATTTGCGGAAAAATTAAATTCTCTCTGCTGTACCAGTTTGTACTAGGTATGTACCGCGTTGTACCGTTCGAAGAAATTGTTTAACTCTTTTGGTTTCCGAGAAATATCCATATAACCAAAGTTGAGGAATGTCGAGTCGTACTACTGAGAAAAAAAATTGCGAAAAATTAAAATCTCCCTGCTGTACCAGTTTGTACTAGGTTTGTATCGCGTTGTGCCGTTCGAAGAAATTGTTTAACTCTTTTGGTTTCCGAGAAATATCCAAATAATCAAAGTATCGAGTCGTACAATTGAGAAAAAAAAATTTGCAAAAAAATTAAATTCTCCCTGCTGTACCAGTTTGTACTAGGTTTGTACCGCGTTGTACCGTTCGAAGAAATTGTTTAACTCATTTGGTTTCCTAGAAATATTGAAATAACCAAAGTCGAGGAAAGTCGAGTCGTACTACTGAGAAAAAAATTTACGAAAAATAAAAATCTCTCTGCTGTACCGGTTTGTACTAGGTTTGTACAGCGGTGTACCGTTCGAAGAAATGTTTAACTCTTTTGGTTTCCGAGAAATATCCAAATAATCAAAGTCGAAGACTGTCGAGTCGTACTACTGAGAAAAAAAAATTGCGAAAAATAAAAATCTCTCTGCTGTACCGGTTTGCACTAGGTTTGTATCGCGTTGTACCGTTCGAAGATATTCTTTAACTCTTTTGGTTTCCGAGAAATAATCAAATAACCAAAGTCGAGGACTGTCGAGTCGTACTACTGAGAAAAAAAATTTACGAAAAATAAAAATCTTTCTGTTCCACTGGTTTGTACTAGGGTTGTACAGCGGTGTACCGTTCGAAGAAATTGTTTAACTATTTTGGTTTCCGATAAATATCTAATTAATCAAAGTATCGAGTCGTACTATTGAGAAAAATAAATTTGCGAAAAAATTAAATTCTCCCTGCTGTACCAGTTTGTACTAGGTTTGTACCGCATTGTACCGTTCGAAGAATTTGTTTAACTCATTTGGTATCCGAGAAATATCCACATAATCAAAATATCGAGTCGTACTACTGTGAAAAAAAATTTGCGAAAAAATTAAATTCTCCCTGCTGTACCAGTTTATACTAGGTTTGTACCGCGTTGTACCGTTCGAAGAAATTGTTTAACTCTTTTGGTTTCCGAGAAATATCCAAATAATCAAAGTATCGAGCCATACTACTGAGAAAAAAATTTGCGAAAAATTAAAATCTCCCTGCTGTACCAGTTTATACTAGGTTTGTACCGCGTTGTACCGTTCGAAGAAATTCTTTAACTCTTTTGCATTCCGAGAAATATCCAAATAATCAAAGTATCGAGCCATACTACTGAGAAAAAAATTTGCGAAAAATTAAAATCTCCCAGCTGTACCAGTTTATACTAGGTTTGTACCGCGTTGTACCGTTCGAAGAAATTCTTTAACTCTTTTGGTTTCCGAGAAATATCCAAATAATCAAAGTCGAGGACTGTCGAGTCGTACTACTGAGAAAAAACGTTTGCGGAAAAATTAAAATCTCTCTGCTGTACCCGTTTGTACTGGGTTTGTACCGCGTTGTGCCGTTTTGAAGAAATTGTTTGACTCTTTTGGTTTCCGAGAAATATCCAAATAACCAAAGTATCGAGCCATACTACTGAGAAAAAAATTTGCGAAAAATTAAAATCTCCCTGCTGTACCAGTTTGTACTAGGTTTGTACCGCGTTGTACCGTTCGAAGAAATTGTTTAACTCATTTGGTTTCCTAGAAATATTGAAATAACCAAAGTCGAGGAAAGTCGAGTCGTACTACTGAGAAAAAAATTTACGAAAAATAAAAATCTCTCTGCTGTACCGGTTTGTACTAGGTTTGTACAGCGGTGTACCGTTCGAAGAAATTGTTTAACTCTTTTGGTTTCCGAGAAATATCCAAATAATCAAAGTATCGAGCCATACTACTGAGAAAAAAAATTGCGAAAAATAAAAATCTCCCTGCTGTACCAGTTTGTACTACGTTTGTACCGCGTTGTACCGTTCGAAGAAATTCTTTAACTCTTTTGGTTTCCGAGAAATATCCAAATAATCAAAGTCGAGGACTGTCGAGTCGTACTACTGAGAAAAAACGTTTGCGGAAAAATTAAAATCTCTCTGCTGTACCCGTTTGTACTGGGTTTGTACCGCGTTGTGCCGTTTTGAAGAAATTGTTTGACTCTTTTGGTTTCCGAGAAATATCCAAATAACCAAAGTATCGAGCCATACTACTGAGAAAAAAATTTGCGAAAAATTAAAATCTCCCTGCTGTACCAGTTTGTACTAGGTTTGTACCGCGTTGTACCGTTCGAAGAAATTGTTTAACTCATTTGGTTTCCTAGAAATATTGAAATAACCAAAGTCGAGGAAAGTCGAGTCGTACTACTGAGAAAAAAATTTACGAAAAATAAAAATCTCTCTGCTGTACCGGTTTGTACTAGGTTTGTACAGCGGTGTACCGTTCGAAGAAATTGTTTAACTCTTTTGGTTTCCGAGAAATATCCAAATAATCAAAGTATCGAGCCATACTACTGAGAAAAAAAATTGCGAAAAATTAAAATCTCCCTGCTGTACCAGTTTGTACTAGGTTTGTACCGCGTTGTACCGTTCGAAGAAATTGTTTAACTCATTTGGTTTCCTAGAAATATTGAAATAACCAAAGTCGAGGAAAGTCGAGTCGTACTACTGAGAAAAAAAATTGCGAAAAATTAAAATCTCCCTGCTGTACCAGTTTATACTAGGTTTGTACCGCGTTGTACCATTCGAAGAAATTGTTTAACTCTTTTGGTTTCCGAGAAATATCCAAATAATCAAAGCATCGAGCCATACTACTGAGAAAAAAAATTGCGAAAAATTAAAATCTCCCTGCTGTACCAGTTTGTACTAGGTATGTACAGCGTTGTACCGTTCGAAGAAATGTTTAACTCTTTTGGTTTCCGAGAAATATCCAAATAATCAAAGTATCGAGCCATACCACTGAGAAAAAAATTTGCGACAAATTAAAATCTCCCTGCTGTACCAGTTTATACTAGGTTTGTACCGCGTTGTACCGTTCGAAGAAATTGTTTAACTCTTTTGGTTTCCGAGAAATATCCAAATAATCAAAGTATCGAGTCGTACTATTGAGAAAAAAAACTTTGCAAAAAAATTAAATTCTCCCTGCTGTACCAGTTTGTACTAGGTTTGTACCGCGTTGTACCGTTCGAAGAAATTGTTTAACTCATTTGGTTTCCTAGAAATATTGAAATAACCAAAGTCGAGGAAAGTCGAGCCATACTACTGAGAAAAAAATTTGCGAAAAATTAAAATCTCCCTGCTGTACCAGTTTATACTAGGTTTGTACCGCGTTGTACCGTTCGAAGAAATTCTTTAACTCTTTTGGTTTCCGAGAAATATCCAAATAATCAAAGTATCGAGCCATACTACTGAGAAAAAAATTTGCGAAAAATTAAAATCTCCCTGCTGTACCAGTTTATACTAGGTTTGTACCGCGTTGTACCGTTCGAAGAAATTCTTTAACTCTTTTGGTTTCCGAGAAATATCCAAATAATCAAAGTCGAGGACTGTCGAGTCGTACTACTGAGAAAAAACGTTTGCGGAAAAATTAAAATCTCTCTGCTGTACCCGTTTGTACTGGGTTTGTACCGCGTTGTGCCGTTTTGAAGAAATTGTTTGACTCTTTTGGTTTCCGAGAAATATCCAAATAACCAAAGTATTGAGCCATACTACTGAGAAAAAAATTTGCGAAAAATTAAAATCTCCCTGCTGTACCAGTTTGTACTAGGTTTGTATCGCGTTGTGCCGTTCGAAGAAATTGTTTAACTCTTTTGGTTTCCGAGAAATATCCAAATAATCAAAGTCGAAGACTGTCGAGTCGTACTACTGAGAAAAAAAAATTACGAAAAATAAAAATCTCTCTGCTGTACCGGTTTGCACTAGGTTTGTATCGCGTTGTACCGTTCGAAGATATTCTTTAACTCTTTTGGTTTCCGAGAAATAATCAAATAACCAAAGTCGAGGACTGTCGAGTCGTACTACTGAGAAAAAAAATTTACGAAAAATAAAAATCTTTCTGTTCCACTGGTTTGTACTAGGGTTGTACAGCGGTGTACCGTTCGAAGAAATTGTTTAACTATTTTGGTTTCCGATAAATATCTAAATAATCAAAGTATCGAGTCGTACTATTGAGAAAAATAAATTTGCGAAAAAATTAAATTCTCCCTGCTGTACCAGTTTATACTAGGTTTGTACCGCGTTGTACCATTCGAAGAAATTGTTTAACTCTTTTGGTTTCCGAGAAATATCCAAATAATCAAAGCATCGAGCCATACTACTGAGAAAAAAAATTGCGAAAAATTAAAATCTCCCTGCTGTACCAGTTTGTACTAGGTATGTACAGCGTTGTACCGTTCGAAGAAATGTTTAACTCTTTTGGTTTCCGAGAAATATCCAAATAATCAAAGTATCGAGCCATACCACTGAGAAAAAAATTTGCGACAAATTAAAATCTCCCTGCTGTACCAGTTTATACTAGGTTTGTACCGCGTTGTACCGTTCGAAGAAATTGTTTAACTCTTTTGGTTTCCGAGAAATATCCAAATAATCAAAGTATCGAGTCGTACTATTGAGAAAAAAAACTTTGCAAAAAAATTAAATTCTCCCTGCTGTACCAGTTTGTACTAGGTTTGTACCGCGTTGTACCGTTCGAAGAAATTGTTTAACTCATTTGGTTTCCTAGAAATATTGAAATAACCAAAGTCGAGGAAAGTCGAGCCATACTACTGAGAAAAAAATTTGCGAAAAATTAAAATCTCCCTGCTGTACCAGTTTATACTAGGTTTGTACCGCGTTGTACCGTTCGAAGAAATTCTTTAACTCTTTTGGTTTCCGAGAAATATCCAAATAATCAAAGTATCGAGCCATACTACTGAGAAAAAAATTTGCGAAAAATTAAAATCTCCCTGCTGTACCAGTTTATACTAGGTTTGTACCGCGTTGTACCGTTCGAAGAAATTCTTTAACTCTTTTGGTTTCCGAGAAATATCCAAATAATCAAAGTCGAGGACTGTCGAGTCGTACTACTGAGAAAAAACGTTTGCGGAAAAATTAAAATCTCTCTGCTGTACCCGTTTGTACTGGGTTTGTACCGCGTTGTGCCGTTTTGAAGAAATTGTTTGACTCTTTTGGTTTCCGAGAAATATCCAAATAACCAAAGTATTGAGCCATACTACTGAGAAAAAAATTTGCGAAAAATTAAAATCTCCCTGCTGTACCAGTTTGTACTAGGTTTGTATCGCGTTGTGCCGTTCGAAGAAATTGTTTAACTCTTTTGGTTTCCGAGAAATATCCAAATAATCAAAGTCGAAGACTGTCGAGTCGTACTACTGAGAAAAAAAAATTACGAAAAATAAAAATCTCTCTGCTGTACCGGTTTGCACTAGGTTTGTATCGCGTTGTACCGTTCGAAGATATTCTTTAACTCTTTTGGTTTCCGAGAAATAATCAAATAACCAAAGTCGAGGACTGTCGAGTCGTACTACTGAGAAAAAAAATTTACGAAAAATAAAAATCTTTCTGTTCCACTGGTTTGTACTAGGGTTGTACAGCGGTGTACCGTTCGAAGAAATTGTTTAACTATTTTGGTTTCCGATAAATATCTAAATAATCAAAGTATCGAGTCGTACTATTGAGAAAAATAAATTTGCGAAAAAATTAAATTCTCCCTGCTGTACCAGTTTATACTAGGTTTGTACCGCGTTGTACCATTCGAAGAAATTGTTTAACTCTTTTGGTTTCCGAGAAATATCCAAATAATCAAAGCATCGAGCCATACTACTGAGAAAAAAAATTGCGAAAAATTAAAATCTCCCTGCTGTACCAGTTTGTACTAGGTATGTACAGCGTTGTACCGTTCGAAGAAATGTTTAACTCTTTTGGTTTCCGAGAAATATCCAAATAATCAAAGTATCGAGCCATACCACTGAGAAAAAAATTTGCGACAAATTAAAATCTCCCTGCTGTACCAGTTTATACTAGGTTTGTACCGCGTTGTACCGTTCGAAGAAATTGTTTAACTCTTTTGGTTTCCGAGAAATATCCAAATAATCAAAGTATCGAGTCGTACTATTGAGAAAAAAAAATTTGCAAAAAAATTAAATTCTCCCTGCTGTACCAGTTTGTACTAGGTTTGTACCGCGTTGTACCGTTCGAAGAAATTGTTTAACTCTTTTGGTTTCCGAGAAATATCCAAATAATCAAAGTATCGAGCCATACTACTGAGAAAAAAATTTGCGAAAAATTAAAATCTCCCTGCTGTACCAGTTTATACTAGGTTTGTACCGCGTTGTACCGTTCGAAGAAATTCTTTAACTCTTTTGGTTTCCGAGAAATATCCAAATAATCAAAGTCGAGGACTGTCGAGTCGTACTACTGAGAAAAAACGTTTGCGGAAAAATTAAAATCTCTCTGCTGTACCCGTTTGTACTGGGTTTGTACCGCGTTGTGCCGTTTTGAAGAAATTGTTTGACTCTTTTGGTTTCCGAGAAATATCCAAATAACCAAAGTATCGAGCCATACTACTGAGAAAAAAATTTGCGAAAAATTAAAATCTCCCTGCTGTACCAGTTTGTACTAGGTTTGTATCGCGTTGTGCCGTTCGAAGAAATTGTTTAACTCTTTTGGTTTCCGAGAAATATCCAAATAATCAAAGTCGAAGACTGTCGAGTCGTACTACTGAGAAAAAAAAATTACGAAAAATAACAATCTCTCTGCTGTACCGGTTTGCACTAGGTTTGTATCGCGTTGTACCGTTCGAAGATATTCTTTAACTCTTTTGGTTTCCGAGAAATAATCAAATAACCAAAGTCGAGGACTGTCGAGTCGTACTACTGAGAAAAAAAATTTACGAAAAATAAAAATCTTTCTGTTCCACTGGTTTGTACTAGGGTTGTACAGCGGCGTACCGTTCGAAGAAATTGTTTAACTATTTTGGTTTCCGATAAATATCTAAATAATCAAAGTATCGAGTCGTACTATTGAGAAAAATAAATTTGCGAAAAAATTAAATTCTCCCTGCTGTACCAGTTTATACTAGGTTTGTACCGCGTTGTACCATTCGAAGAAATTGTTTAACTCTTTTGGTTTCCGAGAAATATCCAAATAATCAAAGCATCGAGCCATACTACTGAGAAAAAAAATTGCGAAAAATTAAAATCTCCCTGCTGTACCAGTTTGTACTAGGTATGTACAGCGTTGTACCGTTCGAAGAAATGTTTAACTCTTTTGGTTTCCGAGAAATATCCAAATAATCAAAGTATCGAGCCATACCACTGAGAAAAAAATTTGCGACAAATTAAAATCTCCCTGCTGTACCAGTTTATACTAGGTTTGTACCGCGTTGTACCGTTCGAAGAAATTGTTTAACTCTTTTGGTTTCCGAGAAATATCCAAATAATCAAAGTATCGAGTCGTACTATTGAGAAAAAAAAATTTGCAAAAAAATTAAATTCTCCCTGCTGTACCAGTTTGTACTAGGTTTGTACCGCGTTGTACCGTTCGAAGAAATTGTTTAACTCATTTGGTTTCCTAGAAATATTGAAATAACCAAAGTCGAGGAAAGTCGAGTCGTACTACTGAGAAAAAAATTGCGAAAAATTAAAATCTCCCTGCTGTACCAGTTTATACTAGGTTTGTACCGCGTTGTACCATTCGAAGAAATTGTTTAACTCTTTTGGTTTCCGAGAAATATCCAAATAATCAAAGCATCGAGCCATACTACTGAGAAAAAAAATTGCGAAAAATTAAAATCTCCCTGCTGTACCAGTTTGTACTAGGTATGTACAGCGTTGTACCGTTCGAAGAAATGTTTAACTCTTCTGGTTTCCGAGAAATATCCAAATAATCAAAGTATCGAGCCATACCACTGAGAAAAAAATTTGCGACAAATTAAAATCTCCCTGCTGTACCAGTTTATACTAGGTTTGTACCGCGTTGTACCGTTCGAAGAAATTCTTTAACTCTTTTGGTTTCCGAGAAATATCCAAATAATCAAAGTATCGAGTCGTACTATTGAGAAAAAAAACTTTGCAAAAAAATTAAATTCTCCCTGCTGTACCAGTTTGTACTAGGTTTGTACCGCGTTGTACCGTTCGAAGAAATTGTTTAACTCATTTGGTTTCCTAGAAATATTGAAATAACCAAAGTCGAGGAAAGTCGAGCCATACTACTGAGAAAAAAATTTGCGAAAAATTAAAATCTCCCTGCTGTACCAGTTTATACTAGGTTTGTACCGCGTTGTACCGTTCGAAGAAATTCTTTAACTCTTTTGGTTTCCGAGAAATATCCAAATAATCAAAGTATCGAGCCATACTACTGAGAAAAAAATTTGCGAAAAATTAAAATCTCCCTGCTGTACCAGTTTATACTAGGTTTGTACCGCGTTGTACCGTTCGAAGAAATTCTTTAACTCTTTTGGTTTCCGAGAAATATCCAAATAATCAAAGTCGAGGACTGTCGAGTCGTACTACTGAGAAAAAACGTTTGCGGAAAAATTAAAATCTCTCTGCTGTACCCGTTTGTACTGGGTTTGTACCGCGTTGTGCCGTTTTGAAGAAATTGTTTGACTCTTTTGGTTTCCGAGAAATATCCAAATAACCAAAGTATCGAGCCATACTACTGAGAAAAAAATTTGCGAAAAATTAAAATCTCCCTGCTGTACCAGTTTGTACTAGGTTTGTATCGCGTTGTGCCGTTCGAAGAAATTGTTTAACTCTTTTGGTTTCCGAGAAATATCCAAATAATCAAAGTCGAAGACTGTCGAGTCGTACTACTGAGAAAAAAAAATTACGAAAAATAAAAATCTCTCTGCTGTACCGGTTTGCACTAGGTTTGTATCGCGTTGTACCGTTCGAAGATATTCTTTAACTCTTTTGGTTTCCGAGAAATAATCAAATAACCAAAGTCGAGGACTGTCGAGTCGTACTACTGAGAAAAAAAATTTACGAAAAATAAAAATCTTTCTGTTCCACTGGTTTGTACTAGGGTTGTACAGCGGTGTACCGTTCGAAGAAATTGTTTAACTATTTTGGTTTCCGATAAATATCTAAATAATCAAAGTATCGAGTCGTACTATTGAGAAAAATAAATTTGCGAAAAAATTAAATTCTCCCTGCTGTACCAGTTTATACTAGGTTTGTACCGCGTTGTACCATTCGAAGAAATTGTTTAACTCTTTTGGTTTCCGAGAAATATCCAAATAATCAAAGCATCGAGCCATACTACTGAGAAAAAAAATTGCGAAAAATTAAAATCTCCCTGCTGTACCAGTTTGTACTAGGTATGTACAGCGTTGTACCGTTCGAAGAAATGTTTAACTCTTTTGGTTTCCGAGAAATATCCAAATAATCAAAGTATCGAGCCATACCACTGAGAAAAAAATTTGCGACAAATTAAAATCTCCCTGCTGTACCAGTTTATACTAGGTTTGTACCGCGTTGTACCGTTCGAAGAAATTGTTTAACTCTTTTGGTTTCCGAGAAATATCCAAATAATCAAAGTATCGAGTCGTACTATTGAGAAAAAAAAATTTGCAAAAAAATTAAATTCTCCCTGCTGTACCAGTTTGTACTAGGTTTGTACCGCGTTGTACCGTTCGAAGAAATTGTTTAACTCATTTGGTTTCCTAGAAATATTGAAATAACCAAAGTCGAGGAAAGTCGAGTCGTACTACTGAGAAAAAAATTGCGAAAAATTAAAATCTCCCTGCTGTACCAGTTTATACTAGGTTTGTACCGCGTTGTACCATTCGAAGAAATTGTTTAACTCTTTTGGTTTCCGAGAAATATCCAAATAATCAAAGCATCGAGCCATACTACTGAGAAAAAAAATTGCGAAAAATTAAAATCTCCCTGCTGTACCAGTTTGTACTAGGTATGTACAGCGTTGTACCGTTCGAAGAAATGTTTAACTCTTTTGGTTTCCGAGAAATATCCAAATAATCAAAGTATCGAGCCATACCACTGAGAAAAAAATTTGCGACAAATTAAAATCTCCCTGCTGTACCAGTTTATACTAGGTTTGTACCGCGTTGTACCGTTCGAAGAAATTGTTTAACTCTTTTGGTTTCCGAGAAATATCCAAATAATCAAAGTATCGAGTCGTACTATTGAGAAAAAAAACTTTGCAAAAAAATTAAATTCTCCCTGCTGTACCAGTTTGTACTAGGTTTGTACCGCGTTGTACCGTTCGAAGAAATTGTTTAACTCATTTGGTTTCCTAGAAATATTGAAATAACCAAAGTCGAGGAAAGTCGAGCCATACTACTGAGAAAAAAATTTGCGAAAAATTAAAATCTCCCTGCTGTACCAGTTTATACTAGGTTTGTACCGCGTTGTACCGTTCGAAGAAATTCTTTAACTCTTTTGGTTTCCGAGAAATATCCAAATAATCAAAGTATCGAGCCATACTACTGAGAAAAAAATTTGCGAAAAATTAAAATCTCCCTGCTGTACCAGTTTATACTAGGTTTGTACCGCGTTGTACCGTTCGAAGAAATTCTTTAACTCTTTTGGTTTCCGAGAAATATCCAAATAATCAAAGTCGAGGACTGTCGAGTCGTACTACTGAGAAAAAACGTTTGCGGAAAAATTAAAATCTCTCTGCTGTACCCGTTTGTACTGGGTTTGTACCGCGTTGTGCCGTTTTGAAGAAATTGTTTGACTCTTTTGGTTTCCGAGAAATATCCAAATAACCAAAGTATTGAGCCATACTACTGAGAAAAAAATTTGCGAAAAATTAAAATCTCCCTGCTGTACCAGTTTGTACTAGGTTTGTATCGCGTTGTGCCGTTCGAAGAAATTGTTTAACTCTTTTGGTTTCCGAGAAATATCCAAATAATCAAAGTCGAAGACTGTCGAGTCGTACTACTGAGAAAAAAAAATTACGAAAAATAAAAATCTCTCTGCTGTACCGGTTTGCACTAGGTTTGTATCGCGTTGTACCGTTCGAAGATATTCTTTAACTCTTTTGGTTTCCGAGAAATAATCAAATAACCAAAGTCGAGGACTGTCGAGTCGTACTACTGAGAAAAAAAATTTACGAAAAATAAAAATCTTTCTGTTCCACTGGTTTGTACTAGGGTTGTACAGCGGTGTACCGTTCGAAGAAATTGTTTAACTATTTTGGTTTCCGATAAATATCTAAATAATCAAAGTATCGAGTCGTACTATTGAGAAAAATAAATTTGCGAAAAAATTAAATTCTCCCTGCTGTACCAGTTTATACTAGGTTTGTACCGCGTTGTACCATTCGAAGAAATTGTTTAACTCTTTTGGTTTCCGAGAAATATCCAAATAATCAAAGCATCGAGCCATACTACTGAGAAAAAAAATTGCGAAAAATTAAAATCTCCCTGCTGTACCAGTTTGTACTAGGTATGTACAGCGTTGTACCGTTCGAAGAAATGTTTAACTCTTTTGGTTTCCGAGAAATATCCAAATAATCAAAGTATCGAGCCATACCACTGAGAAAAAAATTTGCGACAAATTAAAATCTCCCTGCTGTACCAGTTTATACTAGGTTTGTACCGCGTTGTACCGTTCGAAGAAATTGTTTAACTCTTTTGGTTTCCGAGAAATATCCAAATAATCAAAGTATCGAGTCGTACTATTGAGAAAAAAAAATTTGCAAAAAAATTAAATTCTCCCTGCTGTACCAGTTTGTACTAGGTTTGTACCGCGTTGTACCGTTCGAAGAAATTGTTTAACTCTTTTGGTTTCCGAGAAATATCCAAATAATCAAAGTATCGAGCCATACTACTGAGAAAAAAATTTGCGAAAAATTAAAATCTCCCTGCTGTACCAGTTTATACTAGGTTTGTACCGCGTTGTACCGTTCGAAGAAATTCTTTAACTCTTTTGGTTTCCGAGAAATATCCAAATAATCAAAGTCGAGGACTGTCGAGTCGTACTACTGAGAAAAAACGTTTGCGGAAAAATTAAAATCTCTCTGCTGTACCCGTTTGTACTGGGTTTGTACCGCGTTGTGCCGTTTTGAAGAAATTGTTTGACTCTTTTGGTTTCCGAGAAATATCCAAATAACCAAAGTATCGAGCCATACTACTGAGAAAAAAATTTGCGAAAAATTAAAATCTCCCTGCTGTACCAGTTTGTACTAGGTTTGTATCGCGTTGTGCCGTTCGAAGAAATTGTTTAACTCTTTTGGTTTCCGAGAAATATCCAAATAATCAAAGTCGAAGACTGTCGAGTCGTACTACTGAGAAAAAAAAATTACGAAAAATAAAAATCTCTCTGCTGTACCGGTTTGCACTAGGTTTGTATCGCGTTGTACCGTTCGAAGATATTCTTTAACTCTTTTGGTTTCCGAGAAATAATCAAATAACCAAAGTCGAGGACTGTCGAGTCGTACTACTGAGAAAAAAAATTTACGAAAAATAAAAATCTTTCTGTTCCACTGGTTTGTACTAGGGTTGTACAGCGGCGTACCGTTCGAAGAAATTGTTTAACTATTTTGGTTTCCGATAAATATCTAAATAATCAAAGTATCGAGTCGTACTATTGAGAAAAATAAATTTGCGAAAAAATTAAATTCTCCCTGCTGTACCAGTTTATACTAGGTTTGTACCGCGTTGTACCATTCGAAGAAATTGTTTAACTCTTTTGGTTTCCGAGAAATATCCAAATAATCAAAGCATCGAGCCATACTACTGAGAAAAAAAATTGCGAAAAATTAAAATCTCCCTGCTGTACCAGTTTGTACTAGGTATGTACAGCGTTGTACCGTTCGAAGAAATGTTTAACTCTTTTGGTTTCCGAGAAATATCCAAATATTCAAAGTATCGAGCCATACCACTGAGAAAAAAATTTGCGACAAATTAAAATCTCCCTGCTGTACCAGTTTATACTAGGTTTGTACCGCGTTGTACCGTTCGAAGAAATTGTTTAACTCTTTTGGTTTCCGAGAAATATCCAAATAATCAAAGTATCGAGTCGTACTATTGAGAAAAAAAAATTTGCAAAAAAATTAAATTCTCCCTGCTGTACCAGTTTGTACTAGGTTTGTACCGCGTTGTACCGTTCGAAGAAATTGTTTAACTCATTTGGTTTCCTAGAAATATTGAAATAACCAAAGTCGAGGAAAGTCGAGTCGTACTACTGAGAAAAAAATTGCGAAAAATTAAAATCTCCCTGCTGTACCAGTTTATACTAGGTTTGTACCGCGTTGTACCATTCGAAGAAATTGTTTAACTCTTTTGGTTTCCGAGAAATATCCAAATAATCAAAGCATCGAGCCATACTACTGAGAAAAAAAATTGCGAAAAATTAAAATCTCCCTGCTGTACCAGTTTGTACTAGGTATGTACAGCGTTGTACCGTTCGAAGAAATGTTTAACTCTTCTGGTTTCCGAGAAATATCCAAATAATCAAAGTATCGAGCCATACCACTGAGAAAAAAATTTGCGACAAATTAAAATCTCCCTGCTGTACCAGTTTATACTAGGTTTGTACCGCGTTGTACCGTTCGAAGAAATTGTTTAACTCTTTTGGTTTCCGAGAAATATCCAAATAATCAAAGTATCGAGTCGTACTATTGAGAAAAAAAACTTTGCAAAAAAATTAAATTCTCCCTGCTGTACCAGTTTGTACTAGGTTTGTACCGCGTTGTACCGTTCGAAGAAATTGTTTAACTCATTTGGTTTCCTAGAAATATTGAAATAACCAAAGTCGAGGAAAGTCGAGCCATACTACTGAGAAAAAAATTTGCGAAAAATTAAAATCTCCCTGCTGTACCAGTTTATACTAGGTTTGTACCGCGTTGTACCGTTCGAAGAAATTCTTTAACTCTTTTGGTTTCCGAGAAATATCCAAATAATCAAAGTATCGAGCCATACTACTGAGAAAAAAATTTGCGAAAAATTAAAATCTCCCTGCTGTACCAGTTTATACTAGGTTTGTACCGCGTTGTACCGTTCGAAGAAATTCTTTAACTCTTTTGGTTTCCGAGAAATATCCAAATAATCAAAGTCGAGGACTGTCGAGTCGTACTACTGAGAAAAAACGTTTGCGGAAAAATTAAAATCTCTCTGCTGTACCCGTTTGTACTGGGTTTGTACCGCGTTGTGCCGTTTTGAAGAAATTGTTTGACTCTTTTGGTTTCCGAGAAATATCCAAATAACCAAAGTATCGAGCCATACTACTGAGAAAAAAATTTGCGAAAAATTAAAATCTCCCTGCTGTACCAGTTTGTACTAGGTTTGTATCGCGTTGTGCCGTTCGAAGAAATTGTTTAACTCTTTTGGTTTCCGAGAAATATCCAAATAATCAAAGTCGAAGACTGTCGAGTCGTACTACTGAGAAAAAAAAATTACGAAAAATAAAAATCTCTCTGCTGTACCGGTTTGCACTAGGTTTGTATCGCGTTGTACCGTTCGAAGATATTCTTTAACTCTTTTGGTTTCCGAGAAATAATCAAATAACCAAAGTCGAGGACTGTCGAGTCGTACTACTGAGAAAAAAAATTTACGAAAAATAAAAATCTTTCTGTTCCACTGGTTTGTACTAGGGTTGTACAGCGGTGTACCGTTCGAAGAAATTGTTTAACTATTTTGGTTTCCGATAAATATCTAAATAATCAAAGTATCGAGTCGTACTATTGAGAAAAATAAATTTGCGAAAAAATTAAATTCTCCCTGCTGTACCAGTTTATACTAGGTTTGTACCGCGTTGTACCATTCGAAGAAATTGTTTAACTCTTTTGGTTTCCGAGAAATATCCAAATAATCAAAGCATCGAGCCATACTACTGAGAAAAAAAATTGCGAAAAATTAAAATCTCCCTGCTGTACCAGTTTGTACTAGGTATGTACAGCGTTGTACCGTTCGAAGAAATGTTTAACTCTTTTGGTTTCCGAGAAATATCCAAATAATCAAAGTATCGAGCCATACCACTGAGAAAAAAATTTGCGACAAATTAAAATCTCCCTGCTGTACCAGTTTATACTAGGTTTGTACCGCGTTGTACCGTTCGAAGAAATTGTTTAACTCTTTTGGTTTCCGAGAAATATCCAAATAATCAAAGTATCGAGTCGTACTATTGAGAAAAAAAAATTTGCAAAAAAATTAAATTCTCCCTGCTGTACCAGTTTGTACTAGGTTTGTACCGCGTTGTACCGTTCGAAGAAATTGTTTAACTCATTTGGTTTCCTAGAAATATTGAAATAACCAAAGTCGAGGAAAGTCGAGTCGTACTACTGAGAAAAAAATTGCGAAAAATTAAAATCTCCCTGCTGTACCAGTTTATACTAGGTTTGTACCGCGTTGTACCATTCGAAGAAATTGTTTAACTCTTTTGGTTTCCGAGAAATATCCAAATAATCAAAGCATCGAGCCATACTACTGAGAAAAAAAATTGCGAAAAATTAAAATCTCCCTGCTGTACCAGTTTGTACTAGGTATGTACAGCGTTGTACCGTTCGAAGAAATGTTTAACTCTTTTGGTTTCCGAGAAATATCCAAATAATCAAAGTATCGAGCCATACCACTGAGAAAAAAATTTGCGACAAATTAAAATCTCCCTGCTGTACCAGTTTATACTAGGTTTGTACCGCGTTGTACCGTTCGAAGAAATTGTTTAACTCTTTTGGTTTCCGAGAAATATCCAAATAATCTAAGTATCGAGTCGTACTATTGAGAAAAAAAAATTTGCAAAAAAATTAAATTCTCCCTGCTGTACCAGTTTGTACTAGGTTTGTACCGCGTTGTACCGTTCGAAGAAATTGTTTAACTCATTTGGTTTCCTAGAAATATTGAAATAACCAAAGTCGAGGAAAGTCGAGTCGTACTACTGAGAAAAAAATTTACGAAAAATAAAAATCTCTCTGCTGTACCGGTTTGTACTAGGTTTGTACAGCGGTGTACCGTTCGAAGAAATTGTTTAACTCTTTTGGTTTCCGAGAAATATCCAAATAATCAAAGTATCGAGCCATACTACTGAGAAAAAAAATTGCGAAAAATTAAAATCTCCCTGCTGTACCAGTTTGTACTAGGTATGTACAGCGTTGTACCGTTCGAAGATATTCTTTAACTCTTTTGGTTTCCGAGAAATAATCAAATAACCAAAGTCGAGGACTGTCGAGTCGTACTACTGAGAAAAAAAATTTACGAAAAATAAAAATCTTTCTGTTCCACTGGTTTGTACTAGGGTTGTACAGCGGTGTACCGTTCGAAGAAATTGTTTAACTTTTTTGGTTTCCGAGAAATAATCAAATAACCAAAGTCGAGGACTGTCGAGTCGTACTACTGAGAAAAAAATTTACGAAAAATAAAAATCTCTCTGCTGTACCGGTTTGTACTAGGTTTGTACAGCGGTGTACCGTTCGAAGAAATTGCTTAACTCTTTTGGTTTCGGAGAAATATCCAAATAATCAAAGTATCGAGCCATACCACTGAGAAAAAACTTTGCGACAAATTAAAATCTCCCTGCTGTACCAGTTTGTACTAGGTTTGTACAGCGTTGTACCGTTCGAAGAAATGTTTAACTCTTTTGGTTTCCGAGAAATATCCAAATAATCAAAGTCGAAGACTGTCGAGTCGTACTACTGAGAAAAAAAAAATTACGAAAAATAAAAATCTCTCTGCTGTACCGGTTTGCACTAGGTTTGTATCGCGTTGTACAGTTCGAAGATATTCTTTAACTCTTTTGGTTTCCGAGAAATAATCAAATAACCAAAGTCGAGGACTGTCGAGTCGTACTACTGAGAAAAAAAATTTACGAAAAATAAAAATCTTTCTGTTCCACTGGTTTGTACTAGGGTTGTACAGCGGTGTACCGTTCGAAGAAATTGTTTAACTCTTTTGGTTTCCGTGAAATATCCAAATAATCAAAGTATCGAGCCATACCACTGAGAAAAAAATTTGCGACAAATTAAAATCTCCCTGCTGTACCAGTTTATACTAGGTTTGTACCGCGTTGTACCGTTCGAAGAAATGTTTAACTATTTTGGTTTCCGAGAAATATCCAAATAATCAAAGTCGAAGACTGTCGAGTCGTAATACTGAGAAAACAAATTTACGAAAATTTAAAATCGCTCTGCTGTACCGGTTTATACTAGGTATGTACCGCGTTGTACCGTTCGAAGAAATTGTTTAACTTTTTTGGTTTCCGAGAAATATCCAAATAATCAAAGTATCGAGCCATACTACTGAGAAAAAAATTTGCGAAAAATTAAAATCTCCCTGCTGTACCAGTTTGTACTAGGTTTGTATCGCGTTGTGCCGTTCGAAGAAATTGTTTAACTCTTTTGGTTTCCGAGAAATATCCAAATAATCAAAGCATCGAGCCATACCACTGAGAAAAAAAATTACGAAAAATAAAAATCTCTCTGCTGTACCGGTTTGCACTAGGTTTGTATCGCGTTGTACCGTTCGAAGATATTCTTTAACTCTTTTGGTTTCCGAGAAATAATCAAATAACCAAAGTCGAGGACTGTCGAGTCGTACTACTGAGAAAAAAAATTTACGAAAAATAAAAATCTTTCTGTTCCACTGGTTTGTACTAGGGTTGTACAGCGGTGTACCGTTCGAAGAAATTGTTTAACTTTTTTGGTTTCCGAGAAATAATCAAATAACCAAAGTCGAGGACTGTCGAGTCGTACTACTGAGAAAAAAATTTACGAAAAATAAAAATCTCTCTGCTGTACCGGTTTGTACTAGGTTTGTACAGCGGTGTACCGTTCGAAGAAATTATTATTATTATTATTATTATTATTATTTTATTTACGGGAGAACCCATTAGATTCACAAATATGAACAATTTTGGAATAAAAGTAAAGAATACAATATATAACAAGTAATAAAGTAAACAAAGACATAACAAATCAAAGACGAAACAATCAGCAAAAACCCACATCGTCGCCTAAGGACGAAGCGGACATACAATGGATTGAGAAGATGATGGCCTTCTTAGTACAAGCGTCCTGAACGTAGCGAGGGAGTCTATGAAAACATCAATGTTCTCAGGGCATTGATTTAACTCCTCCATAGCACGGTTTATGGGGTCCATCGAGCAGTACCGATAGCCAGGGACTCGTACCACAAATAGTGTTCTTTGGCGAAGTGACCTCTGCGGAGCATTAAGACTGATCCTACCTACTAGTTCCAAACAGTTAATCTGGCCATGGAGAACCTTATAGAGAAACAACAGGTCAGCACTAGCACGGCGATCACTAAGTGACGCCAGCCTTGTTTTTAACAAGGCTGGACGGTAATCATGGTCAGTTAACATCATAGGGCTACCAGTGGCCCTCATTACCAGTCTAAGGAACTTGTGCTGGACCCTTTCAATTAGGTTTGAATAAAGTTTGTGCCTTGGATTCCAGATCACCGATGCATATTCAATTTGGGGCCTCACTAGTGCCACGTAAAGCAACTTTAACGTTCTAATCTGTCTGAAGTGTTTTCCAAAGCGTGCAATAAACCCTAGGGTTTTCATTGCTTTACACGCGATATTTCGGTAATGATTGCGAAAGTCAAGCCCTGACGAAAACGATACCCCGAGATCCTTGACTTCAACAGCCTCAGACAAAATAGATTCCGCCAACCTATAAGATGAAGGAAAGCCACAAACAGACCTGTGGGTCCTTGTCATAACACACTTGCTGACATTAAGCCCCATCCTATTGACGGAACACCACTTCTCGAATCTAACGAGGTCTTCCTGCATGAAATTTACATCCTGAGCTGTACCTATGGTACTAAAGATTTTTAGGTCATCTGCATACATTAGGAATTTATTATGTAGGAAAACGTCCTTAAGGTCGTTGATAAATAGAATAAACAGGAGAGGCCCTAGGTGTGATCCTTGTGGAACACCTGAGGTTACATTAACTGGATCGGATAACCGGTCATGTACTCTAATTAGCTGTGATCGACCTTGAAGGTAGCTGTCGACCCACGTAAGTAGTGGTCCGTCAATTCCTATTGAGGCAAGCTTGTTATGCAAGATACTGTGATCAACCGAGTCGAACGCTTTTCGGAAGTCGGTATAGACAGTATCCACTTGGAGACCCTCGTTCATTGCAGTAGAAACAAAACAATGATAAACTGCCAAGTTCGTTGTCGTTGAGCGACCTGGAATAAATCCATGTTGTTCTTCACAAATGACACTAGTGAGAGTAGGGGTTAGCTGCTGCGTTACTATTTGTTCGAAGATCTTAGGCATGCATGACAATTTGCAGATCGGTCGATAATTCCTAACATCCGAGCGATCACCGGCCTTAAATATTGGGGTAACCAAAGTGGTCTTCCAAGCTGACGGGAAAATTCCTTTAGCTAAGGAGGAGTTAAATATATGCCAGAGGGGCCTCGCTAGAACGAAGCGACACTCCTTCAGAAACAGAGGTGGGATCTTATCAAAACCAGGGCCCTTTGATGCATCAAGAGATTCAAGCTCGGTATAGACTTGACCAATGGATATAGAGATATTATTAATATTTAAACCACTAAGCGAAGACAGGCGGGGAGTCCGAGCGGTCGTACCACAGTCCTGTTGACTATAAACCGAACCAAAGAAATCAGCAAAGAGATTTGCAATTGACTCATTTGACGAAGCAGAGGAGCCATCCATATGAACCTCACTGGGAATCCCATGCCCCGCTCGCTTAGTGTTTACAAATTTCCAAAAGCTAGACACATTGTTACACACCTGACTCTCAATACCATCTATATACATACGGTGCTCACGCGATAGCTCTACTTTGCAACTAGAACGGAGACTAGAGAAATTAATATAATCACTAAACGCACCTGAGCATTTAAATCTTCTGTGCGCCAGTTTCTTATCACGGATCAAGGACTTCAAACCTGGGGAGAACCATTGCGGAAATGTGGATCGAACAACTGACCTGACCGGAATGAACTCTTCTATAGCATGATTAATATGGCCGTATAGTCTCTCAAGTGCAGCATCAGGCTCAGAGTCCCCTGTCTCCTTGTCCCAATCTACGGAGTTAAGGTAATGCAACACACTAGGAAAATCCCCCCGTTTGAAGTCCTTGTACTCCAGGTTGCCACCCGTAAGGTCTCGACTGGATGCTAGTCCGTTAAAAGTAAGATACAATGGAGGATGATACGCGTCTGGTTCAATTAGGACGTCAAAGACTCGATCAACAGTAACCTCAGGACAGTTGACAAAGATGAGGTCGAGCATAACATCAAACTCGTTAAATACAGTGTTTACTTGAGAAAGGTTACAATACACTGAGCAGCCAAGGAGGAGGTCAATAGCGGTCGATTCACTTGACGAAATGCCCGGTTTTCTAAAACATTCTTGTCCCACGTTTTTAAACCATATAGCGTGCGGGAGATTATAGTCGCCATACAAACAGATGTTATCCTCGGTATACCTTTGGTATAACTCCATTACTGAGTCAACATGGTCCGCATAAGTCGACGATCGGGATGTAGGTGGAATATACACGGCGCCCAGCAGTAGATATTTGTTAGTGGGAAGGTGGACTCTAACAAATAATTGCTCTAACGCGGTACCACTAACGGAAACAGGGCAAGATGGCAACGAATTTTTTACCGCGATGAGGACACCACCTCCTCTAGTGAGACAGCTAGTCCTTTGAGATCTGTCGCACCTATAAACTATATAGTCTTTCAGGCCAAGTTCAATTGAAGATATAGCAGGGGTGAGCCACGTCTCAACAAAAACAATTACGTCATACGATACAGCTGATGTGAGTACGGAATTTATGAGAGAGTCCAGTTTCGTACGCAGACCACGAACATTTTGAAAATAGACTAATGGGTTCGGGTTTAGTTTTTTTTCGACGAATCCTTGTGAGGCCTCCCCTCGACGATCTTTGGGACACCACGGATGTACCGAATTGTCTTCTCGGTCTGCCCCTGATCATGAAGGTCCCGTAGCTTGTCCCTAAGAAGCGTAAGGGTCGCTCGTTGCTGCATGGTCTTGTCGTCCGTGATTTTGTATGGGCCCTTGTAGCGATGCTTAGATTGCAGAATTTTTTTCGCTACGTCAGCAGACCCTAAGCGGATACAAAGTGGCCTGCAGGTTGATTTACCAGGTTTACCGAGGCGATGTGTGGACAAGTCATAACTTCCAACGGGGTCAATCTCGTGCAAGACCTCTCGAGCCGCGATCCCGTCGGCCTTTCTCAATTGTTCGGGCAGGGATTCGCTAGTCTCCGGCATTCCAAAAATAATTATATTCTTGGACCTCAACAATCTCTCGTTCCATTCCTCGATAACGTCATCCGTCGACGTGGCCCTCTGCTCGACAGCGTTGGTAGATGAGTCCTCTAGGAGTTTAACCCGCTCCGACAGCGAGTCTATGTCGTTTTTCATTCCTCTCAGATCATCGCGGATACCCCGAATCTCATCCCGAAGAACAGACATTTTAGTGTCAATGAGACTACTGACAATGTCCCTAATGTCATCGGCAGTAGGTAATGCCAGGAGTGACTGGAGTGTAGCCGCCGGTATTATAGATGTTGCTTGTGCCGATGAGGTGCTGGACTGGTTAACGGGCGGCTGGGACTTCGGGGATCCCGCTTGACAGTTCAAAAACTTCTTGCCTGACCAGGGATGACCGGTCCGCTCTAGACACGTGGATCCAGGGTGGCTGACGACGCTGCATCCTGGACAAGTGACTGGATTTGCAACCATGGCTGAACATCCCATACATTTTACAGGGCCACCAGGCATAATGTCCCGATAAGAATAGACAGTCTAAGAATAAGTAAGACTCCAATAACACTTCGCTATGTACACCCACTACTTGCAGCACGAGAGACCCGCGAATCTGCCTAAATTATGCCGTGAGATGTGCGAAATACCGAACTGGCAATCGCTAAATTCAAAATCGGCAACGTGTTTTACTGTAAACACAACCTTCCGGGAGACGTATAACGAGACACGAGCTAACGTTCGCTTAACCAAAACAACACGTCTTGACACCTCGGCGACTGACTGATGCTTAACTAACTCTTTTGGTTTCGGAGAAATATCCAAATAATCAAAGTATCGAGCCATACCACTGAGAAAAAAATTTGCGACAAATTAAAATCTCCCTGCTGTACCAGTTTGTACTAGGTTTGTACAGCGTTGTACCGTTCGAAGAAATGTTTAACTCTTTTGGTTTCCGAGAAATATCCAAATAATCAAAGTATCGAGCCATACTACTGAGAAAAAAATTTGCGAAAAATTAAAATCTCCCTGCTGTACCAGTTTATACTAGGTTTGTACCGCGTTGTACCGTTCGAAGAAATGTTTAACTCTTTTGGTTTCCGAGAAATATCCAAATAATCAAAGTCGAAGACTGTCGAGTCGTACTACTGAGAAAAAAAAAATTACGAAAAATAAAAATCTCTCTGCTGTACCGGATTGCACTAGGTTTGTATCGCGTTGTACAGTTCGAAGATATTCTTTAACTCTTTTGGTTTCCGAGAAATAATCAAATAACCAAAGTCGAGGACTGTCGAGTCGTACTACTGAGAAAAAAATTTACGAAAAATAAAAATCTCTCTGCTGTACCGGTTTGTACTAGGTTTGTACAGCGGTGTACCGTTCGAAGAAATTGCTTAACTCTTTTGGTTTCGGAGAAATATCCAAATAATCAAAGTATCGAGCCATACCACTGATAAAAAAATTTGCGACAAATTAAAATCTCCCTGCTGTATCAGTTTATACTAGGTTTGTACCGCGTTGTACCGTTCGAAGAAATTGTTTAACTCTTTTGGTTTCGGAGAAATATCCAAATAATCAAAGTATCGAGCCATACCACTGAGAAAAAAATTTACGAAAAATAAAAATCTCTCTGCTGTACCGGTTTGCACTAGGTTTGTATCGCGTTGTACCGTTCGAAGATATTCTTTAACTCTTTTGGTTTCCGAGAAATAATCAAATAACCAAAGTCGAGGACTGTCGAGTCGTACTACTGAGAAAAAAATTTACGAAAAATAAAAATCTCTCTGCTGTACCGGTTTGTACTAGGTTTGTACAGCGGTGTACCGTTCGAAGAAATTGCTTAACTCTTTTGGTTTCGGAGAAATATCCAAATAATCAAAGTATCGAGCCATACCACTGAGAAAAAAATTTGCGAAAAATTAAAATCTCCCTGCTGTACCAGTTTGTACTAGGTTTGTACAGCGTTGTACCGTTCGAAGAAATGTTTAACTCGTTTGGTTTCCGAGAAATAATCAAATAACCAAAGTCGAGGACTGTCGAGTCGTACTACTGAGAAAAAAAATTTACGAAAAATAAAAATCTTTCTGTTCCACTGGTTTGTACTAGGGTTGTACAGCGGTGTACCGTTCGAAGAAATTGTTTAACTATTTTGGTTTCCGATAAATATCTAATTAATCAAAGTATCGAGTCGTACTATTGAGAAAAATAAATTTGCGAAAAAATTAAATTCTCCCTGCTGTACCAGTTTGTACTAGGTTTGTACCGCATTGTACCGTTCGAAGAATTTGTTTAACTCATTTGGTATCCGAGAAATATCCACATAATCAAAATATCGAGTCGTACTACTGTGAAAAAAAATTTGCGAAAAAATTAAATTCTCCCTGCTGTACCAGTTTATACTAGGTTTGTACCGCGTTGTACCGTTCGAAGAAATTGTTTAACTCTTTTGGTTTCCGAGAAATATCCAAATAATCAAAGTATCGAGCCATACTACTGAGAAAAAAATTTGCGAAAAATTAAAATCTCTCTGCTGTACCAGTTTATACTAGGTTTGTACCGCGTTGTACCGTTCGAAGAAATTCTTTAACTCTTTTGGATTCCGAGAAATATCCAAATAATCAAAGTATCGAGCCATACTACTGAGAAAAAAATTTGCGAAAAATTAAAATCTCCCAGCTGTACCAGTTTATACTAGGTTTGTACCGCGTTGTACCGTTCGAAGAAATTCTTTAACTCTTTTGGTTTCCGAGAAATATCCAAATAATCAAAGTCGAGGACTGTCGAGTCGTACTACTGAGAAAAAACGTTTGCGGAAAAATTAAAATCTCTCTGCTGTACCCGTTTGTACTGGGTTTGTACCGCGTTGTGCCGTTTTGAAGAAATTGTTTGACTCTTTTGGTTTCCGAGAAATATCCAAATAACCAAAGTATCGAGCCATACTACTGAGAAAAAAATTTGCGAAAAATTAAAATCTCCCTGCTGTACCAGTTTGTACTAGGTTTGTACCGCGTTGTACCGTTCGAAGAAATTGTTTAACTCATTTGGTTTCCTAGAAATATTGAAATAACCAAAGTCGAGGAAAGTCGAGTCGTACTACTCAGAAAAAAATTTACGAAAAATAAAAATCTCTCTGCTGTACCGGTTTGTACTAGGTTTGTACAGCGGTGTACCGTTCGAAGAAATTGTTTAACTCTTTTGGTTTCCGAGAAATATCCAAATAATCAAAGTATCGAGCCATAGTACTGAGAAAAAAAATTGCGAAAAATAAAAATCTCCCTGCTGTACCAGTTTGTACTAGGTTTGTACCGCGTTGTACCGTTCGAAGAAATTGTTTAACTCATTTGGTTTCCTAGAAATATTGAAATAACCAAAGTCGAGGAAAGTCGAGTCGTACTACTGAGAAAAAAAATTGCGAAAAATTAAAATCTCCCTGCTGTACCAGTTTATACTAGGTTTGTACCGCGTTGTACCATTCGAAGAAATTGTTTAACTCTTTTGGTTTCCGAGAAATATCCAAATAATCAAAGCATCGAGCCATACTACTGAGAAAAAAAATTGCGAAAAATTAAAATCTCCCTGCTGTACCAGTTTGTACTAGGTATGTACAGCGTTGTACCGTTCGAAGAAATGTTTAACTCTTTTGGTTTCCGAGAAATATCCAAATAATCAAAGTATGAGAGCCATACCACTGAGAAAAAAATTTGCGACAAATTAAAATCTCCCTGCTGTACCAGTTTATACTAGGTTTGTACCGCGTTGTACCGTTCGAAGAAATTGTTTAACTCTTTTGGTTTCCGAGAAATATCCAAATAATCAAAGTATCGAGCCATACTACTGAGAAAAAAACTTGCGAAAAATTAAAATCTCCCTGCTGTACCAGTTTATACTAGGTTTGTACCGCGTTGTACCGTTCGAAGAAATTCTTTAACTCTTTTGGTTTCCTAGAAATATTCAAATAACCAAAGTCGAGGAAAGTCGAGTCGTACTACTGAGAAAAAAAATTTCCGAAAAATAATAATCTCTCTGCTGTACCAGTTTGTACTAGGTTTGTACAGCGGTGTACCGTTCGAAGAAATTGCTTAACTGTTTTGGTTTCCGAGAAATATCCAAATAATCAAAGTATCGAGCTATACCACTGAGAAAAAAATTTGCGACAAATTAAAATCTCCCTGCTGTACCAGTTTATACTAGGTTTGTACCGCGTTGTACCGTTCGAAGAAATGTTTAACTATTTTGGTTTCCGAGAAATATCCAAATAATCAAAGTCGAAGACTGTCGAGTCGTAATACTGAGAAAACAAATTTACGAAAATTTAAAATCGCTCTGCTGTACCGGTTTATGCTAGGTATGTACCGCGTTGTACCGTTCGAAGAAATTGTTTAACTCTTTGGTTTCCGAGAAATATCCAAATAATCAAAGTATCGAGTCGTACTATTGAGAAAAAAAAATTTGCAAAAAAATTAAATTCTCCCTGCTGTACCAGTTTGTACTAGGTTTGTACCGCGTTGTACCGTTCGAAGAAATTGTTTCACTCATTTGGTTTCCTAGAAATATTGAAATAACCAAAGTCGAGGAAAGTCGAGTCGTACTACTGAGAAAAAAATTTACGAAAAATAAAAATCTCTCTGCTGTACCGGTTTGTACTAGGTTTGTACAGCGGTGTACCGTTCGAAGAAATTGTTTAACTCTTTTGGTTTCCGAGAAATATCCAAATAATCAAAGTATCGAGCCATACTACTGAGAAAAAAAATTGCGAAAAATTAAAATCTCCCTGCTGTACCAGTTTGTACTAGGTTTGTACCGCGTTGTACCGTTCGAAGAAATTGTTTAACTCATTTGGTTTCCTAGAAATATTGAAATAACCAAAGTCGAGGAAAGTCGAGTCGTACTACTGAGAAAAAAAATTGCGAAAAATTAAAATCTCCCTGCTGTACCAGTTTATACTAGGTTTGTACCGCGTTGTACCATTCGAAGAAATTGTTTAACTCTTTTGGTTTCCGAGAAATATCCAAATAATCAAAGCATCGAGCCATACTACTGAGAAAAAAAATTGCGAAAAATTAAAATCTCCCTGCTGTACCAGTTTGTACTAGGTATGTACAGCGTTGTACCGTTCGAAGAAATGTTTAACTCTTTTGGTTTCCGAGAAATATCCAAATAATCAAAGTATCGAGCCATACCACTGAGAAAAAAATTTGCGACAAATTAAAATCTCCCTGCTGTACCAGTTTATACTAGGTTTGTACCGCGTTGTACCGTTCGAATAAATTGTTTAACTCATTTGGTTTCCTAGAAATATTGAAATAACCAAAGTCGAGGAAAGTCGAGTCATACTACTGAGAAAAAAATTTGCGAAAAATTAAAATCTCCCTGCTGTACCAGTTTATACTAGGTTTGTACCGCGTTGTACCGTTCGAAGAAATTCTTTAACTCTTTTGGTTTCCGAGAAATATCCAAATAACCAAAGTATCGAGCCATACTACTGAGAAAAAAATTTGCGAAAAATTAAAATCTCCCTGCTGTACCAGTTTGTACTAGGTTTGTATCGCGTTGTGCCGTTCGAAGAAATTGTTTAACTCTTTTGGTTTCCGAGAAATATCCAAATAATCAAAGTCGAAGACTGTCGAGTCGTACTACTGAGAAAAAAAAATTACGAAAAATAAAAATCTCTCTGCTGTACCGGTTTGCACTAGGTTTGTATCGCGTTGTACCGTTCGAAGATATTCTTTAACTCTTTTGGTTTCCGAGAAATAATCAAATAACCAAAGTCGAGGACTGTCGAGTCGTACTACTGAGAAAAAAAATTTACGAAAAATAAAAATCTTTCTGTTCCACTGGTTTGTACTAGGGTTGTACAGCGGTGTACCGTTCGAAGAAATTGTTTAACTATTTTGGTTTCCGATAAATATCCAAATAATCAAAGTATCGAGTCGTACTATTGAGAAAAAAAAATTTGCAAAAAAATTAAATTCTCCCTGCTGTACCAGTTTGTACTAGGTTTGTACCGCGTTGTACCGTTCGAAGAAATTGTTTAACTCATTTGGTTTCCTAGAAATATTGAAATAACCAAAGTCGAGGAAAGTCGAGTCGTACTACTGAGAAAAAAATTGCGAAAAATTAAAATCTCCCTGCTGTACCAGTTTATACTAGGTTTGTAACGCGTTGTACCATTCGAAGAAATTGTTTAACTCTTTTGGTTTCCGAGAAATATCCAAATAATCAAAGCATCGAGCCATACTACTGAGAAAAAAAATTGCGAAAAATTAAAATCTCCCTGCTGTACCAGTTTGTACTAGGTATGTACAGCGTTGTACCGTTCGAAGAAATGTTTAACTCTTTTGGTTTCCGAGAAATATCCAAATAATCAAAGTATCGAGCCATACCACTGAGAAAAAAATTTGCGACAAATTAAAATCTCCCTGCTGTACCAGTTTATACTAGGTTTGTACCGCGTTGTACCGTTCGAAGAAATTGTTTAACTCTTTTGGTTTCCGAGAAATATCCAAATAATCTAAGTATCGAGTCGTACTATTGAGAAAAAAAAATTTGCAAAAAAATTAAATTCTCCCTGCTGTACCAGTTTGTACTAGGTTTGTACCGCGTTGTACCGTTCGAAGAAATTGTTTAACTCATTTGGTTTCCTAGAAATATTGAAATAACCAAAGTCGAGGAAAGTCGAGTCGTACTACTGAGAAAAAAATTTACGAAAAATAAAAATCTCTCTGCTGTACCGGTTTGTACTAGGTTTGTACAGCGGTGTACCGTTCGAAGAAATTGTTTAACTCTTTTGGTTTCCGAGAAATATCCAAATAATCAAAGTATCGAGCCATACTACTGAGAAAAAAAATTGCGAAAAATTAAAATCTCCCTGCTGTACCAGTTTGTACTAGGTATGTACAGCGTTGTACCGTTCGAAGAAATGTTTAACTCTTTTGGTTTCCGAGAAATATCCAAATAATCAAAGTATCGAGCCATACCACTGATAAAAAAATTTGCGACAAATTAAAATCTCCCTGCTGTATCAGTTTATACTAGGTTTGTACCGCGTTGTACCGTTCGAAGAAATTGTTTAACTCTTTTGGTTTCCGAGAAATATCCAAATAATCAAAGTATCGAGCCATACCACTGAGAAAAAAAATTACGAAAAATAAAAATCTCTCTGCTGTACCGGTTTGCACTAGGTTTGTATCGCGTTGTACCGTTCGAAGATATTCTTTAACTCTTTTGGTTTCCGAGAAATAATCAAATAACCAAAGTCGAGGACTGTCGAGTCGTACTACTGAGAAAAAAAATTTACGAAAAATAAAAATCTTTCTGTTCCACTGGTTTGTACTAGGGTTGTACAGCGGTGTACCGTTCGAAGAAATTGTTTAACTTTTTTGGTTTCCGAGAAATAATCAAATAACCAAAGTCGAGGACTGTCGAGTCGTACTACTGAGAAAAAAATTTACGAAAAATAAAAATCTCTCTGCTGTACCGGTTTGTACTAGGTTTGTACAGCGGTGTACCGTTCGAAGAAATTGCTTAACTCTTTTGGTTTCGGAGAAATATCCAAATAATCAAAGTATCGAGCCATACCACTGAGAAAAAACTTTGCGACAAATTAAAATCTCCCTGCTGTACCAGTTTGTACTAGGTTTGTACAGCGTTGTACCGTTCGAAGAAATGTTTAACTCTTTTGGTTTCCGAGAAATATCCAAATAATCAAAGTCGAAGACTGTCGAGTCGTACTACTGAGAAAAAAAAAATTACGAAAAATAAAAATCTCTCTGCTGTACCGGTTTGCACTAGGTTTGTATCGCGTTGTACAGTTCGAAGATATTCTTTAACTCTTTTGGTTTCCGAGAAATAATCAAATAACCAAAGTCGAGGACTGTCGAGTCGTACTACTGAGAAAAAAAATTTACGAAAAATAAAAATCTTTCTGTTCCACTGGTTTGTACTAGGGTTGTACAGCGGTGTACCGTTCGAAGAAATTGTTTAACTCTTTTGGTTTCCGTGAAATATCCAAATAATCAAAGTATCGAGCCATACCACTGAGAAAAAAATTTGCGACAAATTAAAATCTCCCTGCTGTACCAGTTTGTACTAGGTTTGTACAGCGTTGTACCGTTCGAAGAAATGTTTAACTCTTTTGGTTTCGGAGAAATATCCAAATAATCAAAGTATCGAGCCATACCACTGAGAAAAAAATTTGCGACAAATTAAAATCTCCCTGCTGTACCAGTTTGTACTAGGTTTGTACAGCGTTGTACCGTTCGAAGAAATGTTTAACTCTTTTGGTTTCCGAGAAATATCCAAATAATCAAAGTATCGAGCCATACCACTGATAAAAAAATTTGCGACAAATTAAAATCTCCCTGCTGTATCAGTTTATACTAGGTTTGTACCGCGTTGTACCGTTCGAAGAAATTGTTTAACTCTTTTGGTTTCCGAGAAATATCCAAATAATCAAAGTATCGAGCCATACCACTGAGAAAAAAAATTACGAAAAATAAAAATCTCTCTGCTGTACCGGTTTGCACTAGGTTTGCATCGCGTTGTACCGTTCGAAGATATTCTTTAACTCTTTTGGTTTCCGAGAAATAATCAAATAACCAAAGTCGAGGACTGTCGAGTCGTACTACTGAGAAAAAAAATTTACGAAAAATAAAAATCTCTCTGCTGTACCGGTTTGTACTAGGTTTGTACAGCGGTGTACCGTTCGAAGAAATTGTTTAACTTTTTTGGTTTCCGAGAAATAATCAAATAACCAAAGTCGAGGACTGTCGAGTCGTACTACTGAGAAAAAAATTTACGAAAAATAAAAATCTCTCTGCTGTACCGGTTTGTACTAGGTTTGTACAGCGGTGTACCGTTCGAAGAAATTGCTTAACTCTTTTGGTTTCGGAGAAATATCCAAATAATCAAAGTATCGAGCCATACCACTGAGAAAAAAATTTGCGACAAATTAAAATCTCCCTGCTGTACCAGTTTGTACTAGGTTTGTACAGCGTTGTACCGTTCGAAGAAATGTTTAACTCTTTTGGTTTCGGAGAAATATCCAAATAATCAAAGTATCGAGCCATACCACTGAGAAAAAAATTTGCGACAAATTAAAATCTCCCTGCTGTACCAGTTTGTACTAGGTTTGTACAGCGTTGTACCGTTCGAAGAAATGTTTAACTCTTTTGGTTTCCGAGAAATATCCAAATAATCAAAGTATCGAGCCATACTACTGAGAAAAAAATTTGCGAAAAATTAAAATCTCCCTGCTGTACCAGTTTATACTAGGTTTGTACCGCGTTGTACCGTTCGAAGAAATGTTTAACTCTTTTGGTTTCCGAGAAATATCCAAATAATCAAAGTCGAAGACTGTCGAGTCGTACTACTGAGAAAAAAAAAATTACGAAAAATAAAAATCTCTCTGCTGTACCGGATTGCACTAGGTTTGTATCGCGTTGTACAGTTCGAAGATATTCTTTAACTCTTTTGGTTTCCGAGAAATAATCAAATAACCAAAGTCGAGGACTGTCGAGTCGTACTACTGAGAAAAAAATTTACGAAAAATAAAAATCTCTCTGCTGTACCGGTTTGTACTAGGTTTGTACAGCGGTGTACCGTTCGAAGAAATTGCTTAACTCTTTTGGTTTCGGAGAAATATCCAAATAATCAAAGTATCGAGCCATACCACTGATAAAAAAATTTGCGACAAATTAAAATCTCCCTGCTGTATCAGTTTATACTAGGTTTGTACCGCGTTGTACCGTTCGAAGAAATTGTTTAACTCTTTTGGTTTCGGAGAAATATCCAAATAATCAAAGTATCGAGCCATACCACTGAGAAAAAAAATTACGAAAAATAAAAATCTCTCTGCTGTACCGGTTTGCACTAGGTTTGTATCGCGTTGTACCGTTCGAAGATATTCTTTAACTCTTTTGGTTTCCGAGAAATAATCAAATAACCAAAGTCGAGGACTGTCGAGTCGTACTACTGAGAAAAAAATTTACGAAAAATAAAAATCTCTCTGCTGTACCGGTTTGTACTAGGTTTGTACAGCGGTGTACCGTTCGAAGAAATTGCTTAACTCTTTTGGTTTCGGAGAAATATCCAAATAATCAAAGTATCGAGCCATACCACTGAGAAAAAAATTTGCGAAAAATTAAAATCTCCCTGCTGTACCAGTTTGTACTAGGTTTGTACAGCGTTGTACCGTTCGAAGAAATGTTTAACTCGTTTGGTTTCCGAGAAATAATCAAATAACCAAAGTCGAGGACTGTCGAGTCGTACTACTGAGAAAAAAAATTTACGAAAAATAAAAATCTTTCTGTTCCACTGGTTTGTACTAGGGTTGTACAGCGGTGTACCGTTCGAAGAAATTGTTTAACTTTTTTGGTTTCCGAGAAATATCCAAATAATCAAAGTATCGAGCCATACTACTGAGAAAAAAATTTGCGAAAAATTAAAATCTCCCTGCTGTACCAGTTTATACTAGGTTTGTACCGCGTTGTACCGTTCGAAGAAATTCTTTAACTCTTTTGGTTTCCGAGAAATATCCAAATAACCAAAGTATCGAGTCGTACTATAGAGAAAAATAAATTTGCGAAAAAATTAAATTCTCCTTGCTGTACCAGTTTGTACTAGGTTTGTATCGCGTTGTACCGTTCGAAGATATTCTTTAACTCTTTTGGTTTCCGAGAAATAATCAAATAACCAAAGTCGAGGACTGTCGAGTCGTACTACTGAGAAAAAAAATTGCGAAAAATTAAAATCTCCCTGCTGTACCAGTTTATACTAGGTTTGTACCGCGTTGTACCGTTCGAAGAAATTGTTTAACTCTTTTGGTTTCCTAGAAATATTGAAATAACCAAAGTCGAGGAAAGTCGAGTCGTACTACTGAGAAAAAAATTTACGAAAAATAAAAATCTCTCTGCTGTACCGGTTTGCACTAGGTTTCTACCGCGTTGTGCCGTTCGAAGAAATTGTTTAACTCTTTTGGTTTCGGAGAAATATCCAAATAATCAAAGTATCGAGTCGTACTATTGAGAAAAAAAATTTGCGGAAAAATTAAATTCTCTCTGCTGTACCAGTTTGTACTAGGTATGTACCGCGTTGTACCGTTCGAAGAAATTGTTTAACTCTTTTGGTTTCCGAGAAATATCCATATAACCAAAGTTGAGGAATGTCGAGTCGTACTACTGAGAAAAAAAATTGCGAAAAATTAAAATCTCCCTGCTGTACCAGTTTGTACTAGGTTTGTATCGCGTTGTGCCGTTCGAAGAAATTGTTTAACTCTTTTGGTTTCCGAGAAATATCCAAATAATCAAAGTATCGAGTCGTACAATTGAGAAAAAAAAATTTGCAAAAAAATTAAATTCTCCCTGCTGTACCAGTTTGTACTAGGTTTGTACCGCGTTGTACCGTTCGAAGAAATTGTTTAACTCATTTGGTTTCCTAGAAATATTGAAATAACCAAAGTCGAGGAAAGTCGAGTCGTACTACTGAGAAAAAAATTTACGAAAAATAAAAATCTCTCTGCTGTACCGGTTTGTACTAGGTTTGTACAGCGGTGTACCGTTCGAAGAAATGTTTAACTCTTTTGGTTTCCGAGAAATATCCAAATAATCAAAGTCGAAGACTGTCGAGTCGTACTACTGAGAAAAAAAAATTGCGAAAAATAAAAATCTCTCTGCTGTACCGGTTTGCACTAGGTTTGTATCGCGTTGTACCGTTCGAAGATATTCTTTAACTCTTTTGGTTTCCGAGAAATAATCAAATAACCAAAGTCGAGGACTGTCGAGTCGTACTACTGAGAAAAAAAATTTACGAAAAATAAAAATCTTTCTGTTCCACTGGTTTGTACTAGGGTTGTACAGCGGTGTACCGTTCGAAGAAATTGTTTAACTATTTTGGTTTCCGATAAATATCTAATTAATCAAAGTATCGAGTCGTACTATTGAGAAAAATAAATTTGCGAAAAAATTAAATTCTCCCTGCTGTACCAGTTTGTACTAGGTTTGTACCGCATTGTACCGTTCGAAGAATTTGTTTAACTCATTTGGTATCCGAGAAATATCCACATAATCAAAATATCGAGTCGTACTACTGTGAAAAAAAATTTGCGAAAAAATTAAATTCTCCCTGCTGTACCAGTTTATACTAGGTTTGTACCGCGTTGTACCGTTCGAAGAAATTGTTTAACTCTTTTGGTTTCCGAGAAATATCCAAATAATCAAAGTATCGAGCCATACTACTGAGAAAAAAATTTGCGAAAAATTAAAATCTCCCTGCTGTACCAGTTTATACTAGGTTTGTACCGCGTTGTACCGTTCGAAGAAATTGTTTAACTCTTTTGGATTCCGAGAAATATCCAAATAATCAAAGTATCGAGCCATACTACTGAGAAAAAAATTTGCGAAAAATTAAAATCTCCCAGCTGTACCAGTTTATACTAGGTTTGTACCGCGTTGTACCGTTCGAAGAAATTCTTTAACTCTTTTGGTTTCCGAGAAATATCCAAATAATCAAAGTCGAGGACTGTCGAGTCGTACTACTGAGAAAAAACGTTTGCGGAAAAATTAAAATCTCTCTGCTGTACCCGTTTGTACTGGGTTTGTACCGCGTTGTGCCGTTTTGAAGAAATTGTTTGACTCTTTTGGTTTCCGAGAAATATCCAAATAACCAAAGTATCGAGCCATACTACTGAGAAAAAAATTTGCGAAAAATTAAAATCTCCCTGCTGTACCAGTTTGTACTAGGTTTGTACCGCGTTGTACCGTTCGAAGAAATTGTTTAACTCATTTGATTTCCTAGAAATATTGAAATAACCAAAGTCGAGGAAAGTCGAGTCGTACTACTCAGAAAAAAATTTACGAAAAATAATAATCTCTCTGCTGTACCAGTTTGTACTAGGTTTGTACAGCGGTGTACCGTTCGAAGAAATTGCTTAACTGTTTTGGTTTCCGAGAAATATCCAAATAATCAAAGTATCGAGCTATACCACTGAGAAAAAAATTTGCGACAAATTAAAATCTCCCTGCTGTACCAGTTTATACTAGGTTTGTACCGCGTTGTACCGTTCGAAGAAATGTTTAACTATTTTGGTTTCCGAGAAATATCCAAATAATCAAAGTCGAAGACTGTCGAGTCGTAATACTGAGAAAACAAATTTACGAAAATTTAAAATCGCTCTGCTGTACCGGTTTATGCTAGGTATGTACCGCGTTGTACCGTTCGAAGAAATTGTTTAACTCTTTGGTTTCCGAGAAATATCCAAATAATCAAAGTATCGAGTCGTACTATTGAGAAAAAAAAATTTGCATAAAAATTAAATTCTCCCTGCTGTACCAGTTTGTACTAGGTTTGTACCGCGTTGTACCGTTCGAAGAAATTGTTTCACTCATTTGGTTTCCTAGAAATATTGAAATAACCAAAGTCGAGGAAAGTCGAGTCGTACTACTGAGAAAAAAATTTACGAAAAATAAAAATCTCTCTGCTGTACCGGTTTGTACTAGGTTTGTACAGCGGTGTACCGTTCGAAGAAATTGTTTAACTCTTTTGGTTTCCGAGAAATATCCAAATAATCAAAGTATCGAGCCATACTACTGAGAAAAAAAATTGCGAAAAATTAAAATCTCCCTGCTGTACCAGTTTGTACTAGGTTTGTACCGCGTTGTACCGTTCGAAGAAATTGTTTAACTCATTTGGTTTCCTAGAAATATTGAAATAACCAAAGTCGAGGAAAGTCGAGTCGTACTACTGAGAAAAAAAATTGCGAAAAATTAAAATCTCCCTGCTGTACCAGTTTATACTAGGTTTGTACCGCGTTGTACCATTCGAAGAAATTGTTTAACTCTTTTGGTTTCCGAGAAATATCCAAATAATCAAAGCATCGAGCCATACTACTGAGAAAAAAAATTGCGAAAAATTAAAATCTCCCTGCTGTACCAGTTTGTACTAGGTATGTACAGCGTTGTACCGTTCGAAGAAATGTTTAACTCTTTTGGTTTCCGAGAAATATCCAAATAATCAAAGTATCGAGCCATACCACTGAGAAAAAAATTTGCGACAAATTAAAATCTCCCTGCTGTACCAGTTTATACTAGGTTTGTACCGCGTTGTACCGTTCGAAGAAATTGTTTAACTCTTTTGGTTTCCGAGAAATATCCAAATAATCAAAGTATCGAGTCGTACTATTGAGAAAAAAAACTTTGCAAAAAAATTAAATTCTCCCTGCTGTACCAGTTTGTACTAGGTTTGTACCGCGTTGTACCGTTCGAAGAAATTGTTTAACTCATTTGGTTTCCTAGAAATATTGAAATAACCAAAGTCGAGGAAAGTCGAGCCATACTACTGAGAAAAAACGTTTGCGGAAAAATTAAAATCTCTCTGCTGTACCCGTTTGTACTGGGTTTGTACCGCGTTGTGCCGTTTTGAAGAAATTGTTTGACTCTTTTGGTTTCCGAGAAATATCCAAATAACCAAAGTATCGAGCCATACTACTGAGAAAAAAATTTGCGAAAAATTAAAATCTCCCTGCTGTACCAGTTTGTACTAGGTTTGTATCGCGTTGTGCCGTTCGAAGAAATTGTTTAACTCTTTTGGTTTCCGAGAAATATCCAAATAATCAAAGTCGAAGACTGTCGAGTCGTACTACTGAGAAAAAAAAATTACGAAAAATAAAAATCTCTCTGCTGTACCGGTTTGCACTAGGTTTGTATCGCGTTGTACCGTTCGAAGATATTCTTTAACTCTTTTGGTTTCCGAGAAATAATCAAATAACCAAAGTCGAGGACTGTCGAGTCGTACTACTGAGAAAAAAAATTTACGAAAAATAAAAATCTTTCTGTTCCACTGGTTTGTACTAGGGTTGTACAGCGGTGTACCGTTCGAAGAAATTGTTTAACTATTTTGGTTTCCGATAAATATCTAAATAATCAAAGTATCGAGTCGTACTATTGAGAAAAATAAATTTGCGAAAAAATTAAATTCTCCCTGCTGTACCAGTTTATACTAGGTTTGTACCGCGTTGTACCATTCGAAGAAATTGTTTAACTCTTTTGGTTTCCGAGAAATATCCAAATAATCAAAGCATCGAGCCATACTACTGAGAAAAAAAATTGCGAAAAATTAAAATCTCCCTGCTGTACCAGTTTGTACTAGGTATGTACAGCGTTGTACCGTTCGAAGAAATGTTTAACTCTTTTGGTTTCCGAGAAATATCCAAATAATCAAAGTATCGAGCCATACCACTGAGAAAAAAATTTGCGACAAATTAAAATCTCCCTGCTGTACCAGTTTATACTAGGTTTGTACCGCGTTGTACCGTTCGAAGAAATTGTTTAACTCTTTTGGTTTCCGAGAAATATCCAAATAATCAAAGTATCGAGTCGTACTATTGAGAAAAAAAAATTTGCAAAAAAATTAAATTCTCCCTGCTGTACCAGTTTGTACTAGGTTTGTACCGCGTTGTACCGTTCGAAGAAATTGTTTAACTCATTTGGTTTCCTAGAAATATTGAAATAACCAAAGTCGAGGAAAGTCGAGTCGTACTACTGAGAAAAAAATTGCGAAAAATTAAAATCTCCCTGCTGTACCAGTTTATACTAGGTTTGTACCGCGTTGTACCATTCGAAGAAATTGTTTAACTCTTTTGGTTTCCGAGAAATATCCAAATAATCAAAGCATCGAGCCATACTACTGAGAAAAAAAATTGCGAAAAATTAAAATCTCCCTGCTGTACCAGTTTGTACTAGGTATGTACAGCGTTGTACCGTTCGAAGAAATGTTTAACTCTTTTGGTTTCCGAGAAATATCCAAATAATCAAAGTATCGAGCCATACCACTGAGAAAAAAATTTGCGACAAATTAAAATCTCCCTGCTGTACCAGTTTATACTAGGTTTGTACCGCGTTGTACCGTTCGAAGAAATTGTTTAACTCTTTTGGTTTCCGAGAAATATCCAAATAATCTAAGTATCGAGTCGTACTATTGAGAAAAAAAAATTTGCAAAAAAATTAAATTCTCCCTGCTGTACCAGTTTGTACTAGGTTTGTACCGCGTTGTACCGTTCGAAGAAATTGTTTAACTCATTTGGTTTCCTAGAAATATTGAAATAACCAAAGTCGAGGAAAGTCGAGTCGTACTACTGAGAAAAAAATTGCGAAAAATTAAAATCTCCCTGCTGTACCAGTTTATACTAGGTTTGTACCGCGTTGTACCATTCGAAGAAATTGTTTAACTCTTTTGGTTTCCGAGAAATATCCAAATAATCAAAGCATCGAGCCATACTACTGAGAAAAAAAATTGCGAAAAATTAAAATCTCCCTGCTGTACCAGTTTGTACTAGGTATGTACAGCGTTGTACCGTTCGAAGAAATGTTTAACTCTTTTGGTTTCCGAGAAATATCCAAATAATCAAAGTATCGAGCCATACCACTGAGAAAAAAATTTGCGACAAATTAAAATCTCCCTGCTGTACCAGTTTATACTAGGTTTGTACCGCGGTGTACCGTTCGAAGAAATTGTTTAACTCTTTTGGTTTCCGAGAAATATCCAAATAATCTAAGTATCGAGTCGTACTATTGAGAAAAAAAAATTTGCAAAAAAATTAAATTCTCCCTGCTGTACCAGTTTGTACTAGGTTTGTACCGCGTTGTACCGTTCGAAGAAATTGTTTAACTCATTTGGTTTCCTAGAAATATTGAAATAACCAAAGTCGAGGAAAGTCGAGTCGTACTACTGAGAAAAAAATTTGCGACAAATTAAAATCTCCCTGCTGTACCAGTTTGTACTAGGTTTGTACAGCGTTGTACCGTTCGAAGAAATGTTTAACTCTTTTGGTTTCCGAGAAATATCCAAATAATCAAAGTATCGAGCCATACTACTGAGAAAAAAATTTGCGAAAAATTAAAATCTCCCTGCTGTACCAGTTTATACTAGGTTTGTACCGCGTTGTACCGTTCGAAGAAATGTTTAACTCTTTTGGTTTCCGAGAAATATCCAAATAATCAAAGTCGAAGACTGTCGAGTCGTACTACTGAGAAAAAAAAAATTACGAAAAATAAAAATCTCTCTGCTGTACCGGATTGCACTAGGTTTGTATCGCGTTGTACAGTTCGAAAATATTCTTTAACTCTTTTGGTTTCCGAGAAATAATCAAATAATCAAAGTCGAGGACTGTCGAGTCGTACTACTGAGAAAAAAATTTACGAAAAATAAAAATCTCTCTGCTGTACCGGTTTGTACTAGGTTTGTACAGCGGTGTACCGTTCGAAGAAATTGCTTAACTCTTTTGGTTTCGGAGAAATATCCAAATAATCAAAGTATCGAGCCATACCACTGATAAAAAAATTTGCGACAAATTAAAATCTCCCTGCTGTATCAGTTTATACTAGGTTTGTACCGCGTTGTACCGTTCGAAGAAATTGTTTAACTCTTTTGGTTTCGGAGAAATATCCAAATAATCAAAGTATCGAGCCATACCACTGAGAAAAAAAATTACGAAAAATAAAAATCTCTCTGCTGTACCGGTTTGCACTAGGTTTGTATCGCGTTGTACCGTTCGAAGATATTCTTTAACTCTTTTGGTTTCCGAGAAATAATCAAATAACCAAAGTCGAGGACTGTCGAGTCGTACTACTGAGAAAAAAATTTACGAAAAATAAAAATCTCTCTGCTGTACCGGTTTGTACTAGGTTTGTACAGCGGTGTACCGTTCGAAGAAATTGCTTAACTCTTTTGGTTTCGGAGAAATATCCAAATAATCAAAGTATCGAGCCATACCACTGAGAAAAAAATTTGCGAAAAATTAAAATCTCCCTGCTGTACCAGTTTGTACTAGGTTTGTACAGCGTTGTACCGTTCGAAGAAATGTTTAACTCGTTTGGTTTCCGAGAAATAATCAAATAACCAAAGTCGAGGACTGTCGAGTCGTACTACTGAGAAAAAAAATTTACGAAAAATAAAAATCTTTCTGTTCCACTGGTTTGTACTAGGGTTGTACAGCGGTGTACCGTTCGAAGAAATTGTTTAACTTTTTTGGTTTCCGAGAAATATCCAAATAATCAAAGTATCGAGCCATACCACTGAGAAAAAAATTTGCGAAAAATTAAAATCTCCCTGCTGTACCAGTTTATACTAGGTTTGTACCGCGTTGTACCGTTCGAAGAAATTCTTTAACTCTTTTGGTTTCCGAGAAATATCCAAATAACCAAAGTATCGAGTCGTACTATAGAGAAAAATAAATTTGCGAAAAAATTAAATTCTCCTTGCTGTACCAGTTTGTACTAGGTTTGTATCGCGTTGTACCGTTCGAAGATATTCTTTAACTCTTTTGGTTTCCGAGAAATAATCAAATAACCAAAGTCGAGGACTGTCGAGTCGTACTACTGAGAAAAAAAATTGCGAAAAATTAAAATCTCCCTGCTGTACCAGTTTATACTAGGTTTGTACCGCGTTGTACCGTTCGAAGAAATTGTTTAACTCTTTTGGTTTCCTAGAAATATTGAAATAACCAAAGTCGAGGAAAGTCGAGTCGTACTACTGAGAAAAAAATTTACGAAAAATAAAAATCTCTCTGCTGTACCGGTTTGCACTAGGTTTCTACCGCGTTGTGCCGTTCGCAGAAATTGTTTAACTCTTTTGGTATCGGAGAAATATCCAAATAATCAAAGTATCGAGTCGTACTATTGAGAAAAAAAATTTGCGGAAAAATTAAATTCTCTCTGCTGTACCAGTTTGTACTAGGTATGTACCGCGTTGTACCGTTCGAAGAAATTGTTTAACTCTTTTGGTTTCCGAGAAATATCCATATAACCAAAGTTGAGGAATGTCGAGTCGTACTACTGAGAAAAAAAATTGCGAAAAATTAAAATCTCCCTGCTGTACCAGTTTGTACTAGGTTTGTATCGCGTTGTGCCGTTCGAAGAAATTGTTTAACTCTTTTGGTTTCCGAGAAATATCCAAATAATCAAAGTATCGAGTCGTACAATTGAGAAAAAAAAATTTGCAAAAAAATTAAATTCTCCCTGCTGTACCAGTTTGTACTAGGTTTGTACCGCGTTGTACCGTTCGAAGAAATTGTTTAACTCATTTGGTTTCCTAGAAATATTGAAATAACCAAAGTCGAGGAAAGTCGAGTCGTACTACTGAGAAAAAAATTTACGAAAAATAAAAATCTCTCTGCTGTACCGGTTTGTACTAGGTTTGTACAGCGGTGTACCGTTCGAAGAAATGTTTAACTCTTTTGGTTTCCGAGAAATATCCAAATAATCAAAGTCGAAGACTGTCGAGTCGTACTACTGAGAAAAAAAAATTGCGAAAAATAAAAATCTCTCTGCTGTACCGGTTTGCACTAGGTTTGTATCGCGTTGTACCGTTCGAAGATATTCTTTAACTCTTTTGGTTTCCGAGAAATAATCAAATAACCAAAGTCGAGGACTGTCGAGTCGTACTACTGAGAAAAAAAATTTACGAAAAATAAAAATCTTTCTGTTCCACTGGTTTGTACTAGGGTTGTACAGCGGTGTACCGTTCGAAGAAATTGTTTAACTATTTTGGTTTCCGATAAATATCTAATTAATCAAAGTATCGAGTCGTACTATTGAGAAAAATAAATTTGCGAAAAAATTAAATTCTCCCTGCTGTACCAGTTTGTACTAGGTTTGTACCGCATTGTACCGTTCGAAGAATTTGTTTAACTCATTTGGTATCCGAGAAATATCCACATAATCAAAATATCGAGTCGTACTACTGTGAAAAAAAATTTGCGAAAAAATTAAATTCTCCCTGCTGTACCAGTTTATACTAGGTTTGTACCGCGTTGTACCGTTCGAAGAAAGTGTTTAACTCTTTTGGTTTCCGAGAAATATCCAAATAATCAAAGTATCGAGCCATACTACTGAGAAAAAAATTTGCGAAAAATTAAAATCTCCCTGCTGTACCAGTTTATACTAGGTTTGTACCGCGTTGTACCGTTCGAAGAAATTCTTTAACTCTTTTGGATTCCGAGAAATATCCAAATAATCAAAGTATCGAGCCATACTACTGAGAAAAAAATTTGCGAAAAATTAAAATCTCCCAGCTGTACCAGTTTATACTAGGTTTGTACCGCGTTGTACCGTTCGAAGAAATTCTTTAACTCTTTTGGTTTCCGAGAAATATCCAAATAATCAAAGTCGAGGACTGTCGAGTCGTACTACTGAGAAAAAACGTTTGCGGAAAAATTAAAATCTCTCTGCTGTACCCGTTTGTACTGGGTTTGTACCGCGTTGTGCCGTTTTGAAGAAATTGTTTGACTCTTTTGGTTTCCGAGAAATATCCAAATAACCAAAGTATCGAGCCATACTACTGAGAAAAAAATTTGCGAAAAATTAAAATCTCCCTGCTGTACCAGTTTGTACTAGGTTTGTACCGCGTTGTACCGTTCGAAGAAATTGTTTAACTCATTTGATTTCCTAGAAATATTGAAATAACCAAAGTCGAGGAAAGTCGAGTCGTACTACTCAGAAAAAAATTTACGAAAAATAAAAATCTCTCTGCTGTACCGGTTTGTACTAGGTTTGTACAGCGGTGTACCGTTCGAAGAAATTGTTTAACTCTTTTGGTTTCCGAGAAATATCCAAATAATCAAAGTATCGAGCCATACTACTGAGAAAAAAAATTGCGAAAAATAAAAATCTCCCTGCTGTACCAGTTTGTACTAGGTTTGTACCGCGTTGTACCGTTCGAAGAAATTGTTTAACTCATTTGGTTTCCTAGAAATATTGAAATAACCAAAGTCGAGGAAAGTCGAGTCGTACTACTGAGAAAAAAAATTGCGAAAAATTAAAATCTCCCTGCTGTACCAGTTTATACTAGGTTTGTACCGCGTTGTACCATTCGAAGAAATTGTTTAACTCTTTTGGTTTCCGAGAAATATCCAAATAATCAAAGCATCGAGCCATACTACTGAGAAAAAAAATTGCGAAAAATTAAAATCTCCCTGCTGTACCAGTTTGTACTAGGTATGTACAGCGTTGTACCGTTCGAAGAAATGTTTAACTCTTTTGGTTTCCGAGAAATATCCAAATAATCAAAGTATGAGAGCCATACCACTGAGAAAAAAATTTGCGACAAATTAAAATCTCCCTGCTGTACCAGTTTATACTAGGTTTGTACCGCGTTGTACCGTTCGAAGAAATTGTTTAACTCTTTTGGTTTCCGAGAAATATCCAAATAATCAAAGTATCGAGCCATACTACTGAGAAAAAAACTTGCGAAAAATTAAAATCTCCCTGCTGTACCAGTTTATACTAGGTTTGTACCGCGTTGTACCGTTCGAAGAAATTCTTTAACTCTTTTGGTTTCCTAGAAATATTCAAATAACCAAAGTCGAGGAAACTCGAGTCGTACTACTGAGAAAAAAAATTTCCGAAAAATAATAATCTCTCTGCTGTACCAGTTTGTACTAGGTTTGTACAGCGGTGTACCGTTCGAAGAAATTGCTTAACTGTTTTGGTTTCCGAGAAATATCCAAATAATCAAAGTATCGAGCTATACCACTGAGAAAAAAATTTGCGACAAATTAAAATCTCCCTGCTGTACCAGTTTATACTAGGTTTGTACCGCGTTGTACCGTTCGAAGAAATGTTTAACTATTTTGGTTTCCGAGAAATATCCAAATAATCAAAGTCGAAGACTGTCGAGTCGTAATACTGAGAAAACAAATTTACGAAAATTTAAAATCGCTCTGCTGTACCGGTTTATGCTAGGTATGTACCGCGTTGTACCGTTCGAAGAAATTGTTTAACTCTTTGGTTTCCGAGAAATATCCAAATAATCAAAGTATCGAGTCGTACTATTGAGAAAAAAAAATTTGCAAAAAAATTAAATTCTCCCTGCTGTACCAGTTTGTACTAGGTTTGTACCGCGTTGTACCGTTCGAAGAAATTGTTTCACTCATTTGGTTTCCTAGAAATATTGAAATAACCAAAGTCGAGGAAAGTCGAGTCGTACTACTGAGAAAAAAATTTACGAAAAATAAAAATCTCTCTGGTGTACCGGTTTGTACTAGGTTTGTACAGCGGTGTACCGTTCGAAGAAATTGTTTAACTCTTTTGGTTTCCGAGAAATATCCAAATAATCAAAGTATCGAGCCATACTACTGAGAAAAAAAATTGCGAAAAATTAAAATCTCCCTGCTGTACCAGTTTGTACTAGGTTTGTACCGCGTTGTACCGTTCGAAGAAATTGTTTAACTCATTTGGTTTCCTAGAAATATTGAAATAACCAAAGTCGAGGAAAGTCGAGTCGTACTACTGAGAAAAAAAATTGCGAAAAATTAAAATCTCCCTGCTGTACCAGTTTATACTAGGTTTGTACCGCGTTGTACCATTCGAAGAAATTGTTTAACTCTTTTGGTTTCCGAGAAATATCCAAATAATCAAAGCATCGAGCCATACTACTGAGAAAAAAAATTGCGAAAAATTAAAATCTCCCTGCTGTACCAGTTTGTACTAGGTATGTACAGCGTTGTACCGTTCGATGAAATGTTTAACTCTTTTGGTTTCCGAGAAATATCCAAATAATCAAAGTATCGAGCCATACCACTGAGAAAAAAATTTGCGACAAATTAAAATCTCCCTGCTGTACCAGTTTATACTAGGTTTGTACCGCGTTGTACCGTTCGAAGAAATTGTTTAACTCTTTTGGTTTCCGAGAAATATCCAAATAATCAAAGTATCGAGTCGTACTATTGAGAAAAAAAACTTTGCAAAAAAATTAAATTCTCCCTGCTGTACCAGTTTGTACTAGGTTTGTACCGCGTTGTACCGTTCGAAGAAATTGTTTAACTCATTTGGTTTCCTAGAAATATTGAAATAACCAAAGTCGAGGAAAGTCGAGCCATACTACTGAGAAAAAACGTTTGCGGAAAAATTAAAATCTCTCTGCTGTACCCGTTTGTACTGGGTTTGTACCGCGTTGTGCCGTTTTGAAGAAATTGTTTGACTCTTTTGGTTTCCGAGAAATATCCAAATAACCAAAGTATCGAGCCATACTACTGAGAAAAAAATTTGCGAAAAATTAAAATCTCCCTGCTGTACCAGTTTGTACTAGGTTTGTATCGCGTTGTGCCGTTCGAAGAAATTGTTTAACTCTTTTGGTTTCCGAGAAATATCCAAATAATCAAAGTCGAAGACTGTCGAGTCGTACTACTGAGAAAAAAAAATTACGAAAAATAAAAATCTCTCTGCTGTACCGGTTTGCACTAGGTTTGTATCGCGTTGTACCGTTCGAAGATATTCTTTAACTCTTTTGGTTTCCGAGAAATAATCAAATAACCAAAGTCGAGGACTGTCGAGTCGTACTACTGAGAAAAAAAATTTACGAAAAATAAAAATCTTTCTGTTCCACTGGTTTGTACTAGGGTTGTACAGCGGTGTACCGTTCGAAGAAATTGTTTAACTATTTTGGTTTCCGATAAATATCTAAATAATCAAAGTATCGAGTAGTACTATTGAGAAAAATAAATTTGCGAAAAAATTAAATTCTCCCTGCTGTACCAGTTTATACTAGGTTTGTACCGCGTTGTACCGTTCGAAGAAATTGTTTAACTCTTTTGGTTTCCGAGAAATATCCAAATAATCAAAGCATCGAGCCATACTACTGAGAAAAAAAATTGCGAAAAATTAAAATCTCCCTGCTGTACCAGTTTGTACTAGGTATGTACAGCGTTGTACCGTTCGAAGAAATGTTTAACTCTTTTGGTTTCCGAGAAATATCCAAATAATCAAAGTATCGAGCCATACCACTGAGAAAAAAATTTGCGACAAATTAAAATCTCCCTGCTGTACCAGTTTATACTAGGTTTGTACAGCGGTGTACCGTTCGAAGAAATTGCTTAACTCTTTTGGTTTCCGAGAAATATCCAAATAATCAAAGTATCGAGTCGTACTATTGAGAAAAAAAAATTTGCAAAAAAATTAAATTCTCCCTGCTGTACCAGTTTGTACTAGGTTTGTACCGCGTTGTACCGTTCGAAGAAATTGTTTAACTCATTTGGTTTCCTAGAAATATTGAAATAACCAAAGTCGAGGAAAGTCGAGTCGTACTACTGAGAAAAAAATTGCGAAAAATTAAAATCTCCCTGCTGTACCAGTTTATACTAGGTTTGTACCGCGTTGTACCATTCGAAGAAATTGTTTAACTCTTTTGGTTTCCGAGAAATATCCAAATAATCAAAGCATCGAGCCATACTACTGAGAAAAAAAATTGCGAAAAATTAAAATCTCCCTGCTGTACCAGTTTGTACTAGGTATGTACAGCGTTGTACCGTTCGAAGAAATGTTTAACTCTTTTGGTTTCCGAGAAATATCCAAATAATCAAAGTATCGAGCCATACCACTGAGAAAAAAATTTGCGACAAATTAAAATCTCCCTGCTGTACCAGTTTATACTAGGTTTGTACCGCGTTGTACCGTTCGAAGAAATTGTTTAACTCTTTTGGTTTCCGAGAAATATCCAAATAATCTAAGTATCGAGTCGTACTATTGAGAAAAAAAAATTTGCAAAAAAATTAAATTCTCCCTGCTGTACCAGTTTGTACTAGGTTTGTACCGCGTTGTACCGTTCGAAGAAATTGTTTAACTCATTTGGTTTCCTAGAAATATTGAAATAACCAAAGTCGAGGAAAGTCGAGTCGTACTACTGAGAAAAAAATTGCGAAAAATTAAAATCTCCCTGCTGTACCAGTTTATACTAGGTTTGTACCGCGTTGTACCATTCGAAGAAATTGTTTAACTCTTTTGGTTTCCGAGAAATATCCAAATAATCAAAGCATCGAGCCATACTACTGAGAAAAAAAATTGCGAAAAATTAAAATCTCCCTGCTGTACCAGTTTGTACTAGGTATGTACAGCGTTGTACCGTTCGAAGAAATGTTTAACTCTTTTGGTTTCCGAGAAATATCCAAATAATCAAAGTATCGAGCCATACCACTGAGAAAAAAATTTGCGACAAATTAAAATCTCCCTGCTGTACCAGTTTATACTAGGTTTGTACCGCGTTGTACCGTTCGAAGAAATTGTTTAACTCTTTTGGTTTCCGAGAAATATCCAAATAATCTAAGTATCGAGTCGTACTATTGAGAAAAAAAAATTTGCAAAAAAATTAAATTCTCCCTGCTGTACCAGTTTGTACTAGGTTTGTACCGCGTTGTACCGTTCGAAGAAATTGTTTAACTCATTTGGTTTCCTAGAAATATTGAAATAACCAAAGTCGAGGAAAGTCGAGTCGTACTACTGAGAAAAAAATTTACGAAAAATAAAAATCTCTCTGCTGTACCGGTTTGTACTAGGTTTGTACAGCGGTGTACCGTTCGAAGAAATTGTTTAACTCTTTTGGTTTCCGAGAAATATCCAAATAATCAAAGTATCGAGCCATACTACTGAGAAAAAAATTTGCGAAAAATTAAAATCTCCCTGCTGTACCAGTTTGTACTAGGTATGTACAGCGTTGTACCGTTCGAAGAAATGTTTAACTCTTTTGGTTTCCGAGAAATATCCAAATAATCAAAGTATCGAGCCATACCACTGAGAAAAAAAATTACGAAAAATAAAAATCTCTCTGCTGTACCGGTTTGCACTAGGTTTGTATCGCGTTGTACCGTTCGAAGATATTCTTTAACTCTTTTGGTTTCCGAGAAATAATCAAATAACCAAAGTCGAGGACTGTCGAGTCGTACTACTGAGAAAAAAAATTTACGAAAAATAAAAATCTTTCTGTTCCACTGGTTTGTACTAGGGTTGTACAGCGGTGTACCGTTCGAAGAAATTGTTTAACTTTTTTGGTTTCCGAGAAATAATCAAATAACCAAAGTCGAGGACTGTCGAGTCGTACTACTGAGAAAAAAATTTACGAAAAATAAAAATCTCTCTGCTGTACCGGTTTGTACTAGGTTTGTACAGCGGTGTACCGTTCGAAGAAATTGCTTAACTCTTTTGGTTTCGGAGAAATATCCAAATAATCAAAGTATCGAGCCATACCACTGAGAAAAAACTTTGCGACAAATTAAAATCTCCCTGCTGTACCAGTTTGTACTAGGTTTGTACAGCGTTGTACCGTTCGAAGAAATGTTTAACTCTTTTGGTTTCCGAGAAATATCCAAATAATCAAAGTCGAAGACTGTCGAGTCGTACTACTGAGAAAAAAAAAATTACGAAAAATAAAAATCTCTCTGCTGTACCGGTTTGCACTAGGTTTGTATCGCGTTGTACAGTTCGAAGATATTCTTTAACTCTTTTGGTTTCCGAGAAATAATCAAATAACCAAAGTCGAGGACTGTCGAGTCGTACTACTGAGAAAAAAAATTTACGAAAAATAAAAATCTTTCTGTTCCACTGGTTTGTACTAGGGTTGTACAGCGGTGTACCGTTCGAAGAAATTGTTTAACTCTTTTGGTTTCCGTGAAATATCCAAATAATCAAAGTATCGAGCCATACCACTGAGAAAAAAATTTGCGACAAATTAAAATCTCCCTGCTGTACCAGTTTATACTAGGTTTGTACCGCGTTATACCGTTCGAAGAAATGTTTAACTATTTTGGTTTCCGAGAAATATCCAAATAATCAAAGTCGAAGACTGTCGAGTCGTAATACTGAGAAAACAAATTTACGAAAATTTAAAATCGCTCTGCTGTACCGGTTTATACTAGGTATGTACCGCGTTGTACCGTTCGAAGAAATTGTTTAACTTTTTTGGTTTCCGAGAAATATCCAAATAATCAAAGTATCGAGCCATACTACTGAGAAAAAAATTTGCGAAAAATTAAAATCTCCCTGCTGTACCAGTTTGTACTAGGTTTGTATCGCGTTGTGCCGTTCGAAGAAATTGTTTAACTCTTTTGGTTTCCGAGAAATATCCAAATAATCAAAGTATCGAGCCATACCACTGAGAAAAAAAATTACGAAAAATAAAAATCTCTCTGCTGTACCGGTTTGCACTAGGTTTGTATCGCGTTGTACCGTTCGAAGATATTCTTTAACTCTTTTGGTTTCCGAGAAATAATCAAATAACCAAAGTCGAGGACTGTCGAGTCGTACTACTGAGAAAAAAAATTTACGAAAAATAAAAATCTTTCTGTTCCACTGGTTTGTACTAGGTTTGTACAGCGGTGTACCGTTCGAAGAAATTATTATTATTATTATTATTATTATTTTATTTACGGGAGAACCCATTAGATTCACAAATATGAACAATTTTGGAATAAAAGTAAAGAATACAATATATAACAAGTAATAAAGTAAACAAAGACATAACAAATCAAAGACGAAACAATCAGCAAAAACCCACATCGTCGCCTAAGGACGAAGCGGACATACAATGGATTGAGAAGATGATGGCCTTCTTAGTACAAGCGTCCTGAACGTAGCGAGGGAGTCTATGAAAACATCAATGTTCTCAGGGCATTGATTTAACTCCTCCATAGCACGGTTTATGGGGTCCATCGAGCAGTACCGATAGCCAGGGACTCGTACCACAAATAGTGTTCTTTGGCGAAGTGACCTCTGCGGAGCATTAAGACTGATCCTACCTACTAGTTCCAAACAGTTAATCTGGCCATGGAGAACCTTATAGAGAAACAACAGGTCAGCACTAGCACGGCGATCACTAAGTGACGCCAGCCTTGTTTTTAACAAGGCTGGACGGTAATCATGGTCAGTTAACATCATAGGGCTACCAGTGGCCCTCATTACCAGTCTAAGGAACTTGTGCTGGACCCTTTCAATTAGGTTTGAATAAAGTTTGTGCCTTGGATTCCAGATCACCGATGCATATTCAATTTGGGGCCTCACTAGTGCCACGTAAAGCAACTTTAACGTTCTAATCTGTCTGAAGTGTTTTCCAAAGCGTGCAATAAACCCTAGGGTTTTCATTGCTTTACACGCGATATTTCGGTAATGATTGCGAAAGTCAAGCCCTGACGAAAACGATACCCCGAGATCCTTGACTTCAACAGCCTCAGACAAAATAGATTCCGCCAACCTATAAGATGAAGGAAAGCCACAAACAGACCTGTGGGTCCTTGTCATAACACACTTGCTGACATTAAGCCCCATCCTATTGACGGAACACCACTTCTCGAATCTAACGAGGTCTTCCTGCATGAAATTTACATCCTGAGCTGTACCTATGGTACTAAAGATTTTTAGGTCATCTGCATACATTAGGAATTTATTATGTAGGAAAACGTCCTTAAGGTCGTTGATAAATAGAATAAACAGGAGAGGCCCTAGGTGTGATCCTTGTGGAACACCTGAGGTTACATTAACTGGATCGGATAACCGGTCATGTACTCTAATTAGCTGTGATCGACCTTGAAGGTAGCTGTCGACCCACGTAAGTAGTGGTCCGTCAATTCCTATTGAGGCAAGCTTGTTATGCAAGATACTGTGATCAACCGAGTCGAACGCTTTTCGGAAGTCGGTATAGACAGTATCCACTTGGAGACCCTCGTTCATTGCAGTAGAAACAAAACAATGATAAACTGCCAAGTTCGTTGTCGTTGAGCGACCTGGAATAAATCCATGTTGTTCTTCACAAATGACACTAGTGAGAGTAGGGGTTAGCTGCTGCGTTACTATTTGTTCGAAGATCTTAGGCATGCATGACAATTTGCAGATCGGTCGATAATTCCTAACATCCGAGCGATCACCGGCCTTAAATATTGGGGTAACCAAAGTGGTCTTCCAAGCTGACGGGAAAATTCCTTTAGCTAAGGAGGAGTTAAATATATGCCAGAGGGGCCTCGCTAGAACGAAGCGACACTCCTTCAGAAACAGAGGTGGGATCTTATCAAAACCAGGGCCCTTTGATGCATCAAGAGATTCAAGCTCGGTATAGACTTGACCAATGGATATAGAGATATTATTAATATTTAAACCACTAAGCGAAGACAGGCGGGGAGTCCGAGCGGTCGTACCACAGTCCTGTTGACTATAAACCGAACCAAAGAAATCAGCAAAGAGATTTGCAATTGACTCATTTGACGAAGCAGAGGAGCCATCCATATGAACCTCACTGGGAATCCCATGCCCCGCTCGCTTAGTGTTTACAAATTTCCAAAAGCTAGACACATTGTTACACACCTGACTCTCAATACCATCTATATACATACGGTGCTCACGCGATAGCTCTACTTTGCAACTAGAACGGAGACTAGAGAAATTAATATAATCACTAAACGCACCTGAGCATTTAAATCTTCTGTGCGCCAGTTTCTTATCACGGATCAAGGACTTCAAACCTGGGGAGAACCATTGCGGAAATGTGGATCGAACAACTGACCTGACCGGAATGAACTCTTCTATAGCATGATTAATATGGCCGTATAGTCTCTCAAGTGCAGCATCAGGCTCAGAGTCCCCTGTCTCCTTGTCCCAATCTACGGAGTTAAGGTAATGCAACACACTAGGAAAATCCCCCCGTTTGAAGTCCTTGTACTCCAGGTTGCCACCCGTAAGGTCTCGACTGGATGCTAGTCCGTTAAAAGTAAGATACAATGGAGGATGATACGCGTCTGGTTCAATTAGGACGTCAAAGACTCGATCAACAGTAACCTCAGGACAGTTGACAAAGATGAGGTCGAGCATAACATCAAACTCGTTAAATACAGTGTTTACTTGAGAAAGGTTACAATACACTGAGCAGCCAAGGAGGAGGTCAATAGCGGTCGATTCACTTGACGAAATGCCCGGTTTTCTAAAACATTCTTGTCCCACGTTTTTAAACCATATAGCGTGCGGGAGATTATAGTCGCCATACAAACAGATGTTATCCTCGGTATACCTTTGGTATAACTCCATTACTGAGTCAACATGGTCCGCATAAGTCGACGATCGGGATGTAGGTGGAATATACACGGCGCCCAGCAGTAGATATTTGTTAGTGGGAAGGTGGACTCTAACAAATAATTGCTCTAACGCGGTACCACTAACGGAAACAGGGCAAGATGGCAACGAATTTTTTACCGCGATGAGGACACCACCTCCTCTAGTGAGACAGCTAGTCCTTTGAGATCTGTCGCACCTATAAACTATATAGTCTTTCAGGCCAAGTTCAATTGAAGATATAGCAGGGGTGAGCCACGTCTCAACAAAAACAATTACGTCATACGATACAGCTGATGTGAGTACGGAATTTATGAGAGAGTCCAGTTTCGTACGCAGACCACGAACATTTTGAAAATAGACTAATGGGTTCGGGTTTAGTTTTTTTTCGACGAATCCTTGTGAGGCCTCCCCTCGACGATCTTTGGGACACCACGGATGTACCGAATTGTCTTCTCGGTCTGCCCCTGATCATGAAGGTCCCGTAGCTTGTCCCTAAGAAGCGTAAGGGTCGCTCGTTGCTGCATGGTCTTGTCGTCCGTGATTTTGTATGGGCCCTTGTAGCGATGCTTAGATTGCAGAATTTTTTTCGCTACGTCAGCAGACCCTAAGCGGATACAAAGTGGCCTGCAGGTTGATTTACCAGGTTTACCGAGGCGATGTGTGGACAAGTCATAACTTCCAACGGGGTCAATCTCGTGCAAGACCTCTCGAGCCGCGATCCCGTCGGCCTTTCTCAATTGTTCGGGCAGGGATTCGCTAGTCTCCGGCATTCCAAAAATAATTATATTCTTGGACCTCAACAATCTCTCGTTCCATTCCTCGATAACGTCATCCGTCGACGTGGCCCTCTGCTCGACAGCGTTGGTAGATGAGTCCTCTAGGAGTTTAACCCGCTCCGACAGCGAGTCTATGTCGTTTTTCATTCCTCTCAGATCATCGCGGATACCCCGAATCTCATCCCGAAGAACAGACATTTTAGTGTCAATGAGACTACTGACAATGTCCCTAATGTCATCGGCAGTAGGTAATGCCAGGAGTGACTGGAGTGTAGCCGCCGGTATTATAGATGTTGCTTGTGCCGATGAGGTGCTGGACTGGTTAACGGGCGGCTGGGACTTCGGGGATCCCGCTTGACAGTTCAAAAACTTCTTGCCTGACCAGGGATGACCGGTCCGCTCTAGACACGTGGATCCAGGGTGGCTGACGACGCTGCATCCTGGACAAGTGACTGGATTTGCAACCATGGCTGAACATCCCATACATTTTACAGGGCCACCAGGCATAATGTCCCGATAAGAATAGACAGTCTAAGAATAAGTAAGACTCCAATAACACTTCGCTATGTACACCCACTACTTGCAGCACGAGAGACCCGCGAATCTGCCTAAATTATGCCGTGAGATGTGCGAAATACCGACCTGGCAATCGCTAAATTCAAAATCGGCAACGTGTTTTCCTGTAAACACAACCTTCCGGGAGACGTATAACGAGACACGAGCTAACGTTCGCTTAACCAAAACAACACGTCTTGACACCTCGGCGACTGACTGATGCTTAACTAACTCTTTTGGTTTCGGAGAAATATCCAAATAATCAAAGTATCGAGCCATACCACTGAGAAAAAAATTTGCGACAAATTAAAATCTCCCTGCTGTACCAGTTTGTACTAGGTTTGTACAGCGTTGTACCGTTCGAAGAAATGTTTAACTCGTTTGGTTTCCGAGAAATAATCAAATAACCAAAGTCGAGGACTGTCGAGTCGTACTACTGAGAAAAAAAATTTACGAAAAATAAAAATCTTTCTGTTCCACTGGTTTGTACTAGGGTTGTACAGCGGTGTACCGTTCGAAGAAATTGTTTAACTTTTTTGGTTTCCGAGAAATATCCAAATAATCAAAGTATCGAGCCATACTACTGAGAAAAAAATTTGCGAAAAATTAAAATCTCCCTGCTGTACCAGTTTATACTAGGTTTGTACCGCGTTGTACCGTTCGAAGAAATTCTTTAACTCTTTTGGTTTCCGAGAAATATCCAAATAACCAAAGTATCGAGTCGTACTATAGAGAAAAATAAATTTGCGAAAAAATTAAATTCTCCTTGCTGTACCAGTTTGTACTAGGTTTGTATCGCGTTGTACCGTTCGAAGATATTCTTTAACTCTTTTGGTTTCCGAGAAATAATCAAATAACCAAAGTCGAGGACTGTCGAGTCGTACTACTGAGAAAAAAAATTGCGAAAAATTAAAATCTCCCTGCTGTACCAGTTTATACTAGGTTTGTACCGCGTTGTACCGTTCGAAGAAATTGTTTAACTCATTTGGTTTCCTAGAAATATTGAAATAACCAAAGTCGAGGAAAGTCGAGTCGTACTACTGAGAAAAAAATTTACGAAAAATAAAAATCTCTCTGCTGTACCGGTTTGCACTAGGTTTCTACCGCGTTGTGCCGTTCGAAGAAATTGTTTAACTCTTTTGGTTTCGGAGAAATATCCAAATAATCAAAGTATCGAGTCGTACTATTGAGAAAAAAAATTTGCGGAAAAATTAAATTCTCTCTGCTGTACCAGTTTGTACTAGGTATGTACCGCGTTGTACCGTTCGAAGAAATTGTTTAACTCTTTTGGTTTCCGAGAAATATCCATATAACCAAAGTTGAGGAATGTCGAGTCGTACTACTGAGAAAAAAAATTGCGAAAAATTAAAATCTCCCTGCTGTACCAGTTTGTACTAGGTTTGTATCGCGTTGTGCCGTTCGAAGAAATTGTTTAACTCTTTTGGTTTCCGAGAAATATCCAAATAATCAAAGTATCGAGTCGTACAATTGAGAAAAAAAAATTTGCAAAAAAATTAAATTCTCCCTGCTGTACCAGTTTGTACTAGGTTTGTACCGCGTTGTACCGTTCGAAGAAATTGTTTAACTCATTTGGTTTCCTAGAAATATTGAAATAACCAAAGTCGAGGAAAGTCGAGTCGTACTACTGAGAAAAAAATTTACGAAAAATAAAAATCTCTCTGCTGTACCGGTTTGTACTAGGTTTGTACAGCGGTGTACCGTTCGAAGAAATGTTTAACTCTTTTGGTTTCCGAGAAATATCCAAATAATCAAAGTCGAAGACTGTCGAGTCGTACTACTGAGAAAAAAAAATTGCGAAAAATAAAAATCTCTCTGCTGTACCGGTTTGCACTAGGTTTGTATCGCGTTGTACCGTTCGAAGATATTCTTTAACTCTTTTGGTTTCCGAGAAATAATCAAATAACCAAAGTCGAGGACTGTCGAGTCGTACTACTGAGAAAAAAAATTTACGAAAAATAAAAATCTTTCTGTTCCACTGGTTTGTACTAGGGTTGTACAGCGGTGTACCGTTCGAAGAAATTGTTTAACTATTTTGGTTTCCGATAAATATCTAAATAATCAAAGTATCGAGTCGTACTATTGAGAAAAATAAATTTGCGAAAAAATTAAATTCTCCCTGCTGTACCAGTTTGTACTAGGTTTGTACCGCGTTGTACCGTTCGAAGAAATTGTTTAACTCTTTTGGTTTCCGAGAAATATCCAAATAATCAAAGTATCGAGCCATACTACTGAGAAAAAAATTTGCGAAAAATTAAAATCTCCCTGCTGTACCAGTTTATACTAGGTTTGTACCGCGCTGTACCGTTCGAAGAAATTCTTTAACTCTTTTGGTTTCCGAGAAATATCCAAATAATCAAAGTATCGAGCCATACTACTGAGAAAAAAATTTGCGAAAAATTAAAATCTCCCTGCTGTACCAGTTTATACTAGGTTTGTACCGCGTTGTACCGTTCGAAGAAATTCTTTAACTCTTTTGGTTTCCGAGAAATATCCAAATAATCAAAGTCGAGGACTGTCGAGTCGTACTACTGAGAAAAAACGTTTGCGGAAAAATTAAAATCTCTCTGCTGTACCCGTTTGTACTGGGTTTGTATCGCGTTGTGCCGTTTTGAAGAAATTGTTTGACTCTTTTGGTTTCCGAGAAATATCCAAATAACCAAAGTATCGAGCCATACTACTGAGAAAAAAATTTGCGAAAAATTAAAATCTCCCTGCTGTACCAGTTTGTACTAGGTTTGTATCGCGTTGTGCCGTTCGAAGAAATTGTTTAACTCTTTTGGTTTCCGAGAAATATCCAAATAATCAAAGTCGAAGACTGTCGAGTCGTACTACTGAGAAAAAAAAATTACGAAAAATAAAAATCTCTCTGCTGTACCGGTTTGCACTAGGTTTGTATCGCGTTGTACCGTTCGAAGATATTCTTTAACTCTTTTGGTTTCCGAGAAATAATCAAATAACCAAAGTCGAGGACTGTCGAGTCGTACTACTGAGAAAAAAAAATTGCGAAAAATAAAAATCTCTCTGCTGTACCGGTTTGCACTAGGTTTGTATCGCGTTGTACCGTTCGAAGATATTCTTTAACTCTTTTGGTTTCCGAGGAATAATCAAATAACCAAAGTCGAGGACTGTCGAGTCGTACTACTGAGAAAAAAAATTTACGAAAAATAAAAATCTTTCTGTTCCACTGGTTTGTACTAGGGTTGTACAGCGGTGTACCGTTCGAAGAAATTGTTTAACTATTTTGGTTTCCGATAAATATCTAAATAATCAAAGTATCGAGTCGTACTATTGAGAAAAATAAATTTGCGAAAAAATTAAATTCTCCCTGCTGTACCAGTTTGTACTAGGTTTGTACCGCATTGTACCGTTCGAAGAATTTGTTTAACTCATTTGGTATCCGAGAAATATCCACATAATCAAAATATCGAGTCGTACTACTGTGAAAAAAAATTTGCGAAAAAATTAAATTCTCCCTGCTGTACCAGTTTATACTAGGTTTGTACCGCGTTGTACCGTTCGAAGAATTTGTTTAACTCATTTGGTATCCGAGAAATATCCACATAATCAAAATATCGAGTCGTACTACTGTGAAAAAAAATTTGCGAAAAAATTAAATTCTCCCTGCTGTACCAGTTTATACTAGGTTTGTACCGCGTTGTACCGTTCGAAGAAATTGTTTAACTCTTTTGGTTTCCGAGAAATATCCAAATAATCAAAGTATCGAGCCATACTACTGAGAAAAAAATTTGCGAAAAATTAAAATCTCCCTGCTGTACCAGTTTATACTAGGTTTGCACCGCGTTGTACCGTTCGATGAAATTGTTTAAATCTTTTGGTTTCCGAGAAATATTCAAATAACCAAAGTATCGAGTCGTACTACTGAGAAAAAAAATTAGAGAAAAATTAGAATCTCTCTGCTGTACCGGTTTGCACTAGGTTTCTACCGCGTTGTGCCGTTCGAAGAAATTGTTTAACTCTTTTGGTTTCGTAGAAATATCCAAATAATCAAAGTATCGAGTCGTAATACTGAGAAAACAAATTTACGAAAATTTAAAATCGCTCAGCTGTACCGGTTTATACTAGGTATGTACCGCGTTGTACCGTTCGAAGAAATTGTTTAACTTTTTTGGTTTCCGAGAAATATCCAAATAATCAAAGTATCGAGCCATACTACTGAGAAAAAAATTTGCGAAAAATTAAAATCTCCCTGCTGTACCAGTTTGTACTATGTTTGTATCGCGTTGTGCCGTTCGAAGAAATTGTTTAACTCTTTTGGTTTCCGAGAAATATCCAAATAATCAAAGTATCGAGTCGTACTATTGAGAAAAAAAAATTTGCAAAAAAATTAAATTCTCCCTGCTGTACCAGTTTGTACTAGGTTTGTACCGCGTTGTACCGTTCGAAGAATTTGTTTAACTCATTTGGTATCCGAGAAATATCCACATAATCAAAATATCGAGTCGTACTACTGTGAAAAAAAATTTGCGAAAAAATTAAATTCTCCCTGCTGTACCAGTTTGTACTAGGTTTGTACCGCGTTGTACTGTCACGTCCCGGGTGGAGGTCTTTGGGGACAATGACATGGGGAATAAAATCAGGCGCGAATCTATAATCCAACACTCTGAGGGTTTTGAAGGGAGAGTCAGGCACGAATCTAAAATCCAGCACACTGAGGATTTTGAGAGAATGTCAGGCGCGAATCTGTAATCCAGCACACTGAGGATTTTGAAGGGAGTGTCAGGCGCGAATCTGTAATCCAGCACACTGAGGATTTCGAAGGGAATGTCAGGCGCGAATCTGTAATCCAGCACACTGAGGATTTCGAGGGAATGTCAGGCGCGAATCTGTAATCCAGCACACTGAGGATTTTGAAGGAATGTCAGGCGCGAATCTGTAATCCAGCACACTGAGGATTTTGAGGGAATGTCAGGCGCGAATCTGTAATCCAGCACACTGAGGATTTTGAAGGAATGTCAGGCGCGAATCTGTAATCCAGCACACTGAGGATTTTGAGGGAATGTCAGGCGCGAATCTGTAATCCTGCACACTGATCGACCAGGGAAGGTTTAAATGACTTATACCTTTTGTGGAGACACCCGTTAGAGCACTTATTATGGTTTGTTTTTGGGAATCGGATTTACAGCTGCATCGAGGTAAAAGACACTCGTAATGATTCAGCAAAATCAGCTATTCATACAGTTAAGCGAAACCTATACGAAAGTAAGTTTGTAAACACGGCAATGCTTTCCGCGGTCGTTGCCCGTAATCAGCTGTTCCGGCAGCCTGGTTGGTTTTCGGGATCTTCGTAGCAGAAGGATTAACACAATGACTCGAAACGTTAGTTAAGCAAAGCGGTTTATTAATAAGTTAGGCGAAAATATAGGCACTGTTTGTGATAGTGCTTTGTTAAACATAGAATGCGTTTAAACATTAATAATTGGCACAGAAAATTTATATAAATGGCAATATATATATATAGAGTTATTATGAGCGTGACATACAGTATATGTTTTATGATGGAATAATATAAGCAATAAACGTAGTTAAGAACATGGAATATGGTCGCAATGAGCGTTAATAACACAATATAATATGAAAAGCACTTAAGCGTAATGAGACAAAATAATATGAAAAGCAATATGAATAGCAAGACAAAATAATGTGAATAGCTATAAGAATAGTAACGCAAAATAATATGAAAACGCAATAAGAATAGTAATGTAAAATAATATGAAAAGCAATAAGAATAGTAATGCAAAATAATATGAAAAGCAATAAGAATAGTAATGCAAAATAATATGAAAACGCAATAAGCGTAGAAATACAAAATAATATGAATATCGATAAGAATAGCAATACAAAATAATATGTATGGAGGTGATATGCAATAGTTAAATGGTAATATAAATTCTTACGGTTGTTGCCGTTGAACACTGAATTTAGTTTAAGATAATTATATAAATTTGCGATAGATTTCTGCAGTACGTATCGTTGATTGATGTCTGTAGAACGAGCTTCGATGATAACTTTCCGTAGAAAAGAGCTTCCGTAGAAGAGAACGAGCTCTCGCGGTTCCTCGTATTTATACTAATTACAATCTTTTCGGTTTGAAGGGGGGTGCGCAGTACGCACCTTGACATAGTTACGCATATGCGTCGCAGTAACATTTCCGGGGTTTTTATAAGGACCAAAGGTTGGTCTATATTTGGACTCGCATTTTCGGCACGTACGCCAAATAATCCTCGCGATTATCCTTCTGGGGTTCTTATACATGTGATTCAGTAATGCTCAACTCCTCGAATGGGTTTTGGGTGTTTTTATAGGAAAGGGGTGATAACGGATTTGACTTCTTTGGTCATTTAGTGGGCTTGACACTTGGTCTCGATTTAAGATATAGAAGGGGCGAGGGACTTGTTTATATTTGATAGGAGGGAAAAGTTTGTGCCGCGTTGGGCGAATAGGTGGAGGAGGTTCATTAATTGACCGTCTTGAGATGGGGACCGCTAAGGTACATCGCCAAGGCGGTCGAGGTCATGGAGAAGGGGTATTTTGGTGTTTGGGGTGATTTGAGAAGAGTTGTATAATGGTTTATAAAGAAATATTATTTTATCTGCGAGCGAAATTTTGGGGGACGTCACACCTCCCCCCTTATATGAAGAAATGCATGCATTTCTTCCCTGTAAGGAGCGGGGTGGATTTGTTCGTTCGTAAGATTGGGGTCTATACGGGGCGAAGGGGCAGTGGCATCTTGGAGTTGCTCTGATGACTGATGTTGAAGGGGAAGGAGTCATCTATAGCGATGACCGTCTGTGAAGACGCCTCCTTGATGATGATGTATGAGATGTTTTTAGAGAGGAGGGATGTGATATTCCTTCCTTCCCTCTTGACGGCATAGCCGCGTAAGTGGTGACTGCAATAAGTGTTGCAGTTGCAACGATCTATATTGGAAAATTTGATTAATGTTTTTGTTTATTGTGACTTGGGGTCAACCGGGACTCTCGCGCAAATGGATATCGCGATCGTCAGGTCTTTTATACCTCAGGCTCCTACTCAGTTTCGAAAGGTAACCTTGGTATGTTTTATTTTCAATTTCTTCAAGAACCGAGTTCCGGTTCGGTTTCCGAGCTAATTTCCCGAATAATTTTTCATGCGGAGTGTATTTATTACACTCGCGGACACTGGCATTATACGAGATCGCGGCCAAGTTGGTCCATTCGTCCCAGTCAGTGTATCTACCGATAATCAATTTTAAATATTGGGTCATTACGAGATGCAATCTCTCTAGAGAGCCGTTAGACGGTGGGTGAAAGGCTGTGGTTCGGAATTGTTGGTCTTTCCATTTCCACGGTGCCGGTTTTATAAAATTTCTATTAAATTTTGGTACTTGGTCGGTGAGGATGGCTCTAGGAGCTCCGAAGTGACAAATGAATCTTTTTATAAATACGTCAGCGATCTTAATTGATGAGTATAGGTTGAGAAGCACGCACACAAAATATTTTATAAATAAACCCTGTATGGGTAGGTTATAAGTGTTGCCTGTTGTAGTTGTAGGCAGTCGTTCACGTATGTTTTCTTTTGAGGGAATTGGTGGAATATCTGCAGATGATATTTCCCGGCACATCTTTCTATGTGGTTGGTTCCTTCTGCATTTCCTTCCCTGATGAATGCTGGATGTGGGTGTTGCAGAGTCGACGGGGTTGCTGCCACTCGTTGGCGCATGGATCGGTGATTTTGAGAACCGAGGCCTCTTTGAATCGCATGGTCCACGTTTGGGCCAGTCCTCCAAGTTGTCGTCACATTTGTCTCGTGGTCGTTTGGAGCATGCCTCCACTGCAGGGGAAGTATGGGATAAGGCGTCTGTAGTGACGTGGAATTTCAGTTCAAATTTCGGGTATTGCAGGATAAGTTCCTTCTGCAAGACTGATTTGAAGTCGTCAAAAACGGTTTGCTGGGACGGTCTCCAGTTAAATGCTGGGTCGTTCTTGAAAGGCTGGGTTAACTGGCGAGCATTTTTAGAAAATTCTGGGGTAAACCTTCGATGATATCTGGTTAATCCAAGGACATTTTTGCTTCGTTTTGGCATACGAGGTTTAGCTTCGGAGAACTTATCGCTTTCCCCATGAATCGGGTGCTCTTTAGAGATTGACTTAAATAAATTTTCTGCCCTTGAAGGAGCTTCCTCAGAAATTTTGAATACTACCATTTCCAATGTAGCCGCAAGAGACTTTTGGGAGTTTATGGGAAGGGTTTGTTTGGCGTATAGCGCAGGGGGTAAGAGTGAGTGCACTTTCGTGGGTGCCTCGAGATGGTGGATCGACGGATCCAGGGCTAAGAGGGACTTGTTTTTTATTAGGGGGTGGATGGGAGTGGTGCCTGTAGGCGTTGTAGTCTCTATTGGTCTTTTAGGTTTGGATTCTGGAGTTTTCCTGTCGGATTTCTCTACTTCGATGGTGGGCATGATGCTTGGAGTGTCAATCTCGCTAGAATTTATAATTTGCGAGTAGTCCTTTAGGTCCGGATTATGTACAGAAAATGAGGATTTTGTCCTCGGCCGTAGCACGACCGGGTTTAGTTGCACTGCAGCGACTCTTATAATACCGCTAGTGCTTTGGGGTATATCGTAAATGGGTGCGCTTCTGCTTGGCTTGTTCCACAGTTCGCATCCATCGGCGCTCGGAGGAGTAATTCCCGACTTCGTTTCCCACAAGGCTCTAGGATCTTCCTTGATAGTGAAGGTGCGTTTTCTGCATTCCGAAGTCACATGTCCGGGCTTTTTACAGTTCCCGCAGATTCGCAACTCCGTAGGCCTGGAAGGTGGAGGTCGAGACATGTCCCAGTAGGTGACCTGGGGTTTGGGTGTTTGGGACCCATATTCCGCGGCGCGGTTTAGAGAGTTCCTCTCGGAAGGTTGAGCTGGCGGGCCTTGGTTACTCCAACAGGACCGTGCCTCATGACCTGTCTTGTTGCAGAGTTGGCAGGTTAATTTGGGAGTCTTCTGGTCGGGGAATCGGAGACGGTCCCTGGTAATTTCTTTGTCCACACGGACAGCTAAATCGAACGCTTCGTTGAGCGTTTCGAATTGGTGTTGTTGTAGCCTCATCCTTATATGAGGTGGAAGGCCATCGACGAAAGAATCAAGAGTTAGGCGATCCAGATCCTGCGGGTGATTTCGCGCGAAGTCGCGGTAATATTCCCTATCTTCTTCTAGAATGGCGAATCGTAGATCTTTTACGCGTGAGATGTATTCCAATATGTGCTCGTTGGATCCTTTGATAACGTTGACAAGTTCTCCACGATAGTGGTCTGATGTTTTATCAGGGGAAAAAATACGTTTCAGTCGTTTGACTAATTCATTTACGGAATCAAAGACCCGATCCTCAACAGCCAAGTACGCATGGTCTTGCAGTTTATTTCTCAACAACCTCGCTAACTGGGGTTCGGCTTGCGAGGGAATCAGAGCCTTAGCCCTATTGCAGGCTCTCGCGAATTGCAAAACGGACATGTTGTGACCGTTAAACTCTGGGACCGTTTCTACGGCGTCTTTTAATGTGATCTGGGGCGATGGATCCTGGTCCGGAATATAATTATAATTTAGTACGGGTTTCCTATTCAAACGGGAGGAACCTGGAGTAGCAAATTTGTTTGCCGTTGTCGGAGACATAAGAATTTTTTCCATTATTTCGCGGGTGGCTTGAATTTCACTAGAAAGATCTTCTAACGCGGGGCCATCTGAATCATTGGCTACGCCCGAACGCGTATTGGATTGCAGGTTTACGACACATCTCGCGTACAAGCTCTCAATATCAGCTTGTTTTTCCCGCAATTTTTGTACCCGATCCATTAATTCGGCGGTCGCGGTGTCTATTCTGTTAGTGGAAGGGCCCGCGTCTTGGTCCATTACGGGAGAGTCGTCGGCTTCACCGTACACAGACATGTTTAAAGTAAGATTTGATTGCACCGAGGGCAATTGTGGAATATATAGGCCGTTTGGCGGTAATGATTTTCAGATACTGTCACCGTATTTGCTGGGTCCCACCGGGAGCAGCATAAGCAAATTTCGTTGACTTGGTTCGTTGTAGCTAAACGCAGTTTTACACACATTAATGTTTGCATACACGCAGTTGTACTCTGTGCCTTGCGGCTTCGATAGGCTACTGCGAACTGTTGCGTGCGAGTAATATACATGTTAAATCACGGGGACCGTGTGGAAAAAGTACTTCTTTTCTTTCAACGGTATACGAAGATCCCATCTTATGTGGCCAAAATTACGTTACTTCAGACAACTGTTAATTATTACTTATAAATCTGGAATTTGTCTACACGGGTAGACGTTGTCGAATTCATTATAACTCCTTTCAGAAGAGAGATACCAATTTATGCAATCAACGCACTGATCAGCAGGACGTTTGTGGAGCAAAACAATGCCGCACCGTGGGCAATTGGGGAACACGTAAGGCGTTTGGCAATAATGGATTAAATAAGCTCTTTCGGTGTCTGTTGGATCTCGTAGGGAGCAGCTTAAACAAATATCGTAACCGTCAATGGTTGTTGCTATGCTCCCAGAAACGCAGATCATCCACCGCATATACGCAGTCAAACTTTGTAATCTGCGGCTACAATAGTTCAGTACACCCCGATTTGGGCAATTAATGCACATACTTGAAAATAGGGACTTTGTGAGCACCGTATCATAGAATTTCCTTCTATCAACGGCAAACGCGTATCCCACCGCTGTCACCAAAATTATGTCACGTCCCGGGTGGAGGTCTTTGGGGACAATGACATGGGGAATAAAATCAGGCGCGAATCTATAATCCAACACTCTGAGGGTTTTGAAGGGAGAGTCAGGCACGAATCTAAAATCCAGCACACTGAGGATTTTGAGAGAATGTCAGGCGCGAATCTGTAATCCAGCACACTGAGGATTTTGAAGGGAGTGTCAGGCGCGAATCTGTAATCCAGCACACTGAGGATTTCGAAGGGAATGTCAGGCGCGAATCTGTAATCCAGCACACTGAGGATTTCGAGGGAATGTCAGGCGCGAATCTGTAATCCAGCACACTGAGGATTTTGAAGGAATGTCAGGCGCGAATCTGTAATCCAGCACACTGAGGATTTTGAGGGAATGTCAGGCGCGAATCTGTAATCCAGCACACTGAGGATTTTGAAGGAATGTCAGGCGCGAATCTGTAATCCAGCACACTGAGGATTTTGAGGGAATGTCAGGCGCGAATCTGTAATCCTGCACACTGATCGACCAGGGAAGGTTTAAATGACTTATACCTTTTGTGGAGACACCCGTTAGAGCACTTATTATGGTTTGTTTTTGGGAATCGGATTTACAGCTGCATCGAGGTAAAAGACACTCGTAATGATTCAGCAAAATCAGCTATTCATACAGTTAAGCGAAACCTATACGAAAGTAAGTTTGTAAACACGGCAATGCTTTCCGCGGTCGTTGCCCGTAATCAGCTGTTCCGGCAGCCTGGTTGGTTTTCGGGATCTTCGTAGCAGAAGGATTAACACAATGACTCGAAACGTTAGTTAAGCAAAGCGGTTTATTAATAAGTTAGGCGAAAATATAGGCACTGTTTGTGATAGTGCTTTGTTAAACATAGAATGCGTTTAAACATTAATAATTGGCACAGAAAATTTATATAAATGGCAATATATATATATAGAGTTATTATGAGCGTGACATACAGTATATGTTTTATGATGGAATAATATAAGCAATAAACGTAGTTAAGAACATGGAATATGGTCGCAATGAGCGTTAATAACACAATATAATATGAAAAGCACTTAAGCGTAATGAGACAAAATAATATGAAAAGCAATATGAATAGCAAGACAAAATAATGTGAATAGCTATAAGAATAGTAACGCAAAATAATATGAAAACGCAATAAGAATAGTAATGTAAAATAATATGAAAAGCAATAAGAATAGTAATGCAAAATAATATGAAAAGCAATAAGAATAGTAATGCAAAATAATATGAAAACGCAATAAGCGTAGAAATACAAAATAATATGAATATCGATAAGAATAGCAATACAAAATAATATGTATGGAGGTGATATGCAATAGTTAAATGGTAATATAAATTCTTACGGTTGTTGCCGTTGAACACTGAATTTAGTTTAAGATAATTATATAAATTTGCGATAGATTTCTGCAGTACGTATCGTTGATTGATGTCTGTAGAACGAGCTTCGATGATAACTTTCCGTAGAAAAGAGCTTCCGTAGAAGAGAACGAGCTCTCGCGGTTCCTCGTATTTATACTAATTACAATCTTTTCGGTTTGAAGGGGGGTGCGCAGTACGCACCTTGACATAGTTACGCATATGCGTCGCAGTAACATTTCCGGGGTTTTTATAAGGACCAAAGGTTGGTCTATATTTGGACTCGCATTTTCGGCACGTACGCCAAATAATCCTCGCGATTATCCTTCTGGGGTTCTTATACATGTGATTCAGTAATGCTCAACTCCTCGAATGGGTTTTGGGTGTTTTTATAGGAAAGGGGTGATAACGGATTTGACTTCTTTGGTCATTTAGTGGGCTTGACACTTGGTCTCGATTTAAGATATAGAAGGGGCGAGGGACTTGTTTATATTTGATAGGAGGGAAAAGTTTGTGCCGCGTTGGGCGAATAGGTGGAGGAGGTTCATTAATTGACCGTCTTGAGATGGGGACCGCTAAGGTACATCGCCAAGGCGGTCGAGGTCATGGAGAAGGGGTATTTTGGTGTTTGGGGTGATTTGAGAAGAGTTGTATAATGGTTTATAAAGAAATATTATTTTATCTGCGAGCGAAATTTTGGGGGACGTCACAGTACCATTCGAAGAAATTGTTTAACTATTTTGGTTTCCGATAAATATCTAAATAATCAAAGTATCGAGTCGTACTATTGAGAAAAATAAATTTGCGAAAAAATTAAATTCTCCCTGCTGTACCAGTTTATACTAGGTTTGTACCGCGTTGTACCATTCGAAGAAATGTTTAACTCTTTTGGTTTCCGAGAAATATCCAAATAATCAAAGTATCGAGCCATACTACTGAGAAAAAAAATTGCGAAAAATTAAAATCTCCCTGCTGTACCAGTTTGTACTAGGTATGTACAGCGTTGTACCGTTCGAAGAAATGTTTAACTCTTTTGGTTTCCGAGAAATATCCAAATAATCAAAGTATCGAGCCATACCACTGATAAAAAAATTTGCGACAAATTAAAATCTCCCTGCTGTATCAGTTTATACTAGATTTATACCGCGTTGTACCGTTCGAAGAAATTGTTTAACTCTTTTGGTTTCCGAGAAATATCCAAATAATCAAAGTATCGAGCCATACCACTGAGAAAAAAAATTACGAAAAATAAAAATCTCTCTGCTGTACCGGTTTGCACTAGGTTTGTATCGCGTTGTACCGTTCGAAGATATTCTTTAACTCTTTTGGTTTCCGAGAAATAATCAAATAACCAAAGTCGAGGACTGTCGAGTCGTACTACTGAGAAAAAAAATTTACGAAAAATAAAAATCTTTCTGTTCCACTGGTTTGTACTAGGGTTGTACAGCGGTGTACCGTTCGAAGAAATTGTTTAACTTTTTTGGTTTCCGAGAAATAATCAAATAACCAAAGTCGAGGACTGTCGAGTCGTACTACTGAGAAAAAAATTTACGAAAAATAAAAATCTCTCTGCTGTACCGGTTTGTACTAGGTTTGTACAGCGGTGTACCGTTCGAAGAAATTGCTTAACTCTTTTGGTTTCGGAGAAATATCCAAATAATCAAAGTATCGAGCCATACCACTGAGAAAAAAATTTGCGACAAATTAAAATCTCCCTGCTGTACCAGTTTGTACTAGGTTTGTACAGCGTTGTACCGTTCGAAGAAATGTTTAACTCTTTTGGTTTCCGAGAAATATCCAAATAATCAAAGTATCGAGCCATACCACTGATAAAAAAATTTGCGACAAATTAAAATCTCCCTGCTGTATCAGTTTATACTAGATTTATACCGCGTTGTACCGTTCGAAGAAATTGTTTAACTCTTTTGGTTTCCGAGAAATATCCAAATAATCAAAGTATCGAGCCATACCACTGAGAAAAAAAATTACGAAAAATAAAAATCTCTCTGCTGTACCGGTTTGCACTAGGTTTGTATCGCGTTGTACCGTTCGAAGATATTCTTTAACTCTTTTGGTTTCCGAGAAATAATCAAATAACCAAAGTCGAGGACTGTCGAGTCGTACTACTGAGAAAAAAAATTTACGAAAAATAAAAATCTTTCTGTTCCACTGGTTTGTACTAGGGTTGTACAGCGGTGTACCGTTCGAAGAAATTGTTTAACTTTTTTGGTTTCCGAGAAATAATCAAATAACCAAAGTCGAGGACTGTCGAGTCGTACTACTGAGAAAAAAATTTACGAAAAATAAAAATCTCTCTGCTGTACCGGTTTGTACTAGGTTTGTACAGCGGTGTACCGTTCGAAGAAATTGCTTAACTCTTTTGGTTTCGGAGAAATATCCAAATAATCAAAGTATCGAGCCATACCACTGAGAAAAAAATTTGCGACAAATTAAAATCTCCCTGCTGTACCAGTTTGTACTAGGTTTGTACAGCGTTGTACCGTTCGAAGAAATGTTTAACTCTTTTGGTTTCCGAGAAATATCCAAATAATCAAAGTCGAAGACTGTCGAGTCGTACTACTGAGAAAAAAAAAATTACGAAAAATAAAAATCTCTCTGCTGTACCGGTTTGCACTAGGTTTGTATCGCGTTGTACAGTTCGAAGATATTCTTTAACTCTTTTGGTTTCCGAGAAATAATCAAATAACCAAAGTCGAGGACTGTCGAGTCGTACTACTGAGAAAAAAAATTTACGAAAAATAAAAATCTTTCTGTTCCACTGGTTTGTACTAGGGTTGTACAGCGGTGTACCGTTCGAAGAAATTGTTTAACTATTTTGGTTTCCGATAAATATCTAAATAATCAAAGTATCGAGTCGTACTATTGAGAAAAATAAATTTGCGAAAAAATTAAATTCTCCCTGCTGTACCAGTTTGTACTAGGTTTGTACCGCATTGTACCGTTCGAAGAATTTGTTTAACTCATTTGGTATCCGAGAAATATCCACATAATCAAAATATCGAGTCGTACTACTGTGAAAAAAAATTTGCGAAAAAATTAAATTCTCCCTGCTGTACCAGTTTATACTAGGTTTGTACCGCGTTGTACCGTTCGAAGAAATTGTTTAACTCTTTTGGTTTCCGAGAAATATCCAAATAATCAAAGTATCGAGCCATACTACTGAGAAAAAAATTTGCGAAAAATTAAAATCTCCCTGCTGTACCAGTTTATACTAGGTTTGTACCGCGTTGTACCGTTCGAAGAAATTCTTTAACTCTTTTGGTTTCCGAGAAATATCCAAATAATCAAAGTATCGAGCCATACTACTGAGAAAAAAATTTGCGAAAAATTAAAATCTCCCTGCTGTACCAGTTTATACTAGGTTTGTACCGCGTTGTACCGTTCGAAGAAATTGTTTAACTCTTTTGGTTTCCGAGAAATAATCAAATAACCAAAGTCGAGGACTGTCGAGTCGTACTACTGAGAAAAAAATTTACGAAAAATAAAAATCTCTCTGCTGTACCGGTTTGTACTAGGTTTGTACAGCGGTGTACCGTTCGAAGAAATTGCTTAACTCTTTTGGTTTCGGAGAAATATCCAAATAATCAAAGTATCGAGCCATACCACTGAGAAAAAAATTTGCGACAAATTAAAATCTCCCTGCTGTACCAGTTTGTACTAGGTTTGTACAGCGTTGTACCGTTCGAAGAAATGTTTAACTCTTTTGGTTTCCGAGAAATATCCAAATAATCAAAGTCGAAGACTGTCGAGTCGTACTACTGAGAAAAAAAAAATTACGAAAAATAAAAATCTCTCTGCTGTACCGGTTTGCACTAGGTTTGTATCGCGTTGTACAGTTCGAAGATATTCTTTAACTCTTTTGGTTTCCGAGAAATAATCAAATAACCAAAGTCGAGGACTGTCGAGTCGTACTACTGAGAAAAAAAATTTACGAAAAATAAAAATCTTTCTGTTCCACTGGTTTGTACTAGGGTTGTACAGCGGTGTACCGTTCGAAGAAATTGTTTAACTATTTTGGTTTCCGATAAATATCTAAATAATCAAAGTATCGAGTCGTACTATTGAGAAAAATAAATTTGCGAAAAAATTAAATTCTCCCTGCTGTACCAGTTTATACTAGGTTTGTACCGCGTTGTACCATTCGAAGAAATTGTTTAACTCTTTTGGTTTCCGAGAAATATCCAAATAATCAAAGTATCGAGCCATACTACTGAGAAAAAAATTTGCGAAAAATTAAAATCTCCCTGCTGTACCAGTTTATACTAGGTTTGTACCGCGTTGTACCGTTCGAAGAAATTCTTTAACTCTTTTGGTTTCCGAGAAATATCCAAATAATCAAAGTATCGAGCCATACTACTGAGAAAAAAATTTGCGAAAAATTAAAATCTCCCTGCTGTACCAGTTTATACTAGGTTTGTACCGCGTTGTACCGTTCGAAGAAATTCTTTAACTCTTTTGGTTTCCGAGAAATATCCAAATAATCAAAGTCGAGGACTGTCGAGTCGTACTACTGAGAAAAAACGTTTGCTGAAAAATTAAAATCTCTCTGCTGTACCCGTTTGTACTGGGTTTGTATCGCGTTGTACCGTTCGAAGATATTCTTTAACTCTTTTGGTTTCCGAGAAATAATCAAATAACCAAAGTCGAGGACTGTCGAGTCGTACTACTGAGAAAAAAAAATTGCGAAAAATAAAAATCTCTCTGCTGTATCGGTTTGCACTAGGTTTGTATCGCGTTGTACCGTTCGAAGATATTCTTTAACTCTTTTGGTTTCCGAGGAATAATCAAATAACCAAAGTCGAGGACTGTCGAGTCGTACTACTGAGAAAAAAAATTTACGAAAAATAAAAATCTTTCTGTTCCACTGGTTTGTACTAGGGTTGTACAGCGGTGTACCGTTCGAAGAAATTGTTTAACTATTTTGGTTTCCGATAAATATCTAAATAATCAAAGTATCGAGTCGTACTATTGAGAAAAATAAATTTGCGAAAAAATTAAATTCTCCCTGCTGTACCAGTTTGTACTAGGTTTGTACCGCATTGTACCGTTCGAAGAATTTGTTTAACTCATTTGGTATCCGAGAAATATCCACATAATCAAAATATCGAGTCGTACTACTGTGAAAAAAAATTTGCGAAAAAATTAAATTCTCCCTGCAGTACCAGTTTATACTAGGTTTGTACCGCGTTGTACCGTTCGAAGAAATTGTTTAACTCTTTTGGTTTCCGAGAAATATCCAAATAATCAAAGTATCGAGCCATACTACTGAGAAAAAAATTTGCGAAAAATTAAAATCTCCCTGCTGTACCAGTTTATACTAGGTTTGTACCGCGTTGTACCGTTCGAAGAAATTCTTTAACTCTTTTGGTTTCCGAGAAATATCCAAATAATCAAAGTATCGAGCCATACTACTGAGAAAAAAATTTGCGAAAAATTAAAATCTCCCTGCTGTACCAGTTTATACTAGGTTTGTACCGCGTTGTACCGTTCGAAGAAATTCTTTAACTCTTTTGGTTTCCGAGAAATATCCAAATAATCAAAGTCGAGGACTGCCGAGTCGTACTACTGAGAAAAAACGTTTGCGGAAAAATTAAAATCTCTCTGCTGTACCCGTTTGTACTGCGTTTGTACCGCGTTGTGCCGTTTTGAAGAAATTGTTTGACTCTTTTGGTTTCCGAGAAATATCCAAATAACCAAAGTATCGAGCCATACTACTGAGAAAAAAATTTGCGAAAAATTAAAATCTCCCTGCTGTACCAGTTTGTACTAGGTTTGTATCGCGTTGTGCCGTTCGAAGAAATTGTTTAACTCTTTTGGTTTCCGAGAAATATCCAAATAATCAAAGTCGAAGACTGTCGAGTCGTACTACTGAGAAAAAAAATTACGAAAAATAAAAATCTCTCTGCTGTACCGGTTTGCACTAGGATTGTATCGCGTTGTACCGTTCGAAGAAATTGTTTAACTTTTTTGGTTTCCGAGAAATATCCAAATAATCAAAGTATCGAGCCATACTACTGAGAAAAAAATTTGCGAAAAATTAAAATCTCCCTGCTGTACCAGTTTGTACTAGGTTTGTATCGCGTTGTGCCGTTCGAAGAAATTGTTTAACTCTTTTGGTTTCCGAGAAATATCCAAATAATCAAAGTATCGAGTCGTACTATTGAGAAAAAAAAATTTGCAAAAAAATTAAATTCTCCCTGCTGTACCAGTTTGTACTAGGTTTGTACCGCGTTGTACCGTTCGAAGAATTTGTTTAACTCATTTGGTATCCGAGAAATATCCACATAATCAAAATATCGAGTCGTACTACTGTGAAAAAAAATTTGCGAAAAAATTAAATTCTCCCTGCTGTACCAGTTTATACTAGGTTTGTACCGCGTTGTACCGTTCGAAGAAATTGTTTAACTCTTTTGGTTTCCGAGAAATATCCAAATAATCAAAGTATCGAGCCATACTACTGAGAAAAAAATTTGCGAAAAATTAAAATCTCCCTGCTGTACCAGTTTATACTAGGTTTGCACCGCGTTGTACCGTTCGATGAAATTGTTTAAATCTTTTGGTTTCCGAGAAATATTCAAATAACCAAAGTATCGAGTCGTACTACTGAGAAAAAAAATTAGAGAAAAATTAGAATCTCTCTGCTGTACCGGTTTGCACTAGGTTTCTACCGCGTTGTGCCGTTCGAAGAAATTGTTTAACTCTTTTGGTTTCGTAGAAATATCCAAATAATCAAAGTATCGAGTCGTAATACTGAGAAAACAAATTTACGAAAATTTAAAATCGCTCAGCTGTACCGGTTTATACTAGGTATGTACCGCGTTGTACCGTTCGAAGAAATTGTTTAACTTTTTTGGTTTCCGAGAAATATCCAAATAATCAAAGTATCGAGCCATACTACTGAGAAAAAAATTTGCGAAAAATTAAAATCTCCCTGCTGTACCAGTTTGTACTATGTTTGTATCGCGTTGTGCCGTTCGAAGAAATTGTTTAACTCTTTTGGTTTCCGAGAAATATCCAAATAATCAAAGTATCGAGTCGTACTATTGAGAAAAAAAAATTTGCAAAAAAATTAAATTCTCCCTGCTGTACCAGTTTGTACTAGGTTTGTACCGCGTTGTACCGTTCGAAGAATTTGTTTAACTCATTTGGTATCCGAGAAATATCCACATAATCAAAATATCGAGTCGTACTACTGTGAAAAAAAATTTGCGAAAAAATTAAATTCTCCCTGCTGTACCAGTTTGTACTAGGTTTGTACCGCGTTGTACCATTCGAAGAAATTGTTTAACTATTTTGGTTTCCGATAAATATCTAAATAATCAAAGTATCGAGTCGTACTATTGAGAAAAATAAATTTGCGAAAAAATTAAATTCTCCCTGCTGTACCAGTTTATACTAGGTTTGTACCGCGTTGTACCATTCGAAGAAATGTTTAACTCTTTTGGTTTCCGAGAAATATCCAAATAATCAAAGTATCGAGCCATACCACTGAGAAAAAAAATTACGAAAAATAAAAATCTCTCTGCTGTACCGGTTTGCACTAGGTTTGTATCGCGTTGTACCGTTCGAAGATATTCTTTAACTCTTTTGGTTTCCGAGAAATAATCAAATAACCAAAGTCGAGGACTGTCGAGTCGTACTACTGAGAAAAAAAAATTGCGAAAAATAAAAATCTCTCTGCTGTACCGGTTTGCACTAGGTTTGTATCGCGTTGTACCGTTCGAAGATATTCTTTAACTCTTTTGGTTTCCGAGGAATAATCAAATAACCAAAGTCGAGGACTGTCGAGTCGTACTACTGAGAAAAAAAATTTACGAAAAATAAAAATCTTTCTGTTCCACTGGTTTGTACTAGGGTTGTACAGCGGTGTACCGTTCGAAGAAATTGTTTAACTATTTTGGTTTCCGATAAATATCTAAATAATCAAAGTATCGAGTCGTACTATTGAGAAAAATAAATTTGCGAAAAAATTAAATTCTCCCTGCTGTACCAGTTTGTACTAGGTTTGTACCGCATTGTACCGTTCGAAGAATTTGTTTAACTCATTTGGTATCCGAGAAATATCCACATAATCAAAATATCGAGTCGTACTACTGTGAAAAAAAATTTGCGAAAAAATTAAATTCTCCCTGCTGTACCAGTTTATACTAGGTTTGTACCGCGTTGTACCGTTCGAAGAATTTGTTTAACTCATTTGGTATCCGAGAAATATCCACATAATCAAAATATCGAGTCGTACTACTGTGAAAAAAAATTTGCGAAAAAATTAAATTCTCCCTGCTGTACCAGTTTATACTAGGTTTGTACCGCGTTGTACCGTTCGAAGAAATTGTTTAACTCTTTTGGTTTCCGAGAAATATCCAAATAATCAAAGTATCGAGCCATACTACTGAGAAAAAAATTTGCGAAAAATTAAAATCTCCCTGCTGTACCAGTTTATACTAGGTTTGCACCGCGTTGTACCGTTCGATGAAATTGTTTAAATCTTTTGGTTTCCGAGAAATATTCAAATAACCAAAGTATCGAGTCGTACTACTGAGAAAAAAAATTAGAGAAAAATTAGAATCTCTCTGCTGTACCGGTTTGCACTAGGTTTCTACCGCGTTGTGCCGTTCGAAGAAATTGTTTAACTCTTTTGGTTTCGTAGAAATATCCAAATAATCAAAGTATCGAGTCGTAATACTGAGAAAACAAATTTACGAAAATTTAAAATCGCTCAGCTGTACCGGTTTATACTAGGTATGTACCGCGTTGTACCGTTCGAAGAAATTGTTTAACTTTTTTGGTTTCCGAGAAATATCCAAATAATCAAAGTATCGAGCCATACTACTGAGAAAAAAATTTGCGAAAAATTAAAATCTCCCTGCTGTACCAGTTTGTACTATGTTTGTATCGCGTTGTGCCGTTCGAAGAAATTGTTTAACTCTTTTGGTTTCCGAGAAATATCCAAATAATCAAAGTATCGAGTCGTACTATTGAGAAAAAAAAATTTGCAAAAAAATTAAATTCTCCCTGCTGTACCAGTTTGTACTAGGTTTGTACCGCGTTGTACCGTTCGAAGAATTTGTTTAACTCATTTGGTATCCGAGAAATATCCACATAATCAAAATATCGAGTCGTACTACTGTGAAAAAAAATTTGCGAAAAAATTAAATTCTCCCTGCTGTACCAGTTTGTACTAGGTTTGTACCGCGTTGTACCATTCGAAGAAATTGTTTAACTATTTTGGTTTCCGATAAATATCTAAATAATCAAAGTATCGAATCGTACTATTGAGAAAAATAAATTTGCGAAAAAATTAAATTCTCCCTGCTGTACCAGTTTATACTAGGTTTGTACCGCGTTGTACCATTCGAAGAAATGTTTAACTCTTTTGGTTTCCGAGAAATATCCAAATAATCAAAGTATCGAGCCATACTACTGAGAAAAAAAATTGCGAAAAATTAAAATCTCCCTGCTGTACCAGTTTGTACTAGGTATGTACAGCGTTGTACCGTTCGAAGAAATGTTTAACTCTTTTGGTTTCCGAGAAATATCCAAATAATCAAAGTATCGAGCCATACCACTGATAAAAAAATTTGCGACAAATTAAAATCTCCCTGCTGTATCAGTTTATACTAGATTTATACCGCGTTGTACCGTTCGAAGAAATTGTTTAACTCTTTTGGTTTCCGAGAAATATCCAAATAATCAAAGTATCGAGCCATACCACTGAGAAAAAAAATTACGAAAAATAAAAATCTCTCTGCTGTACCGGTTTGCACTAGGTTTGTATCGCGTTGTACCGTTCGAAGATATTCTTTAACTCTTTTGGTTTCCGAGAAATAATCAAATAACCAAAGTCGAGGACTGTCGAGTCGTACTACTGAGAAAAAAAATTTACGAAAAATAAAAATCTTTCTGTTCCACTGGTTTGTACTAGGGTTGTACAGCGGTGTACCGTTCGAAGAAATTGTTTAACTTTTTTGGTTTCCGAGAAATAATCAAATAACCAAAGTCGAGGACTGTCGAGTCGTACTACTGAGAAAAAAATTTACGAAAAATAAAAATCTCTCTGCTGTACCGGTTTGTACTAGGTTTGTACAGCGGTGTACCGTTCGAAGAAATTGCTTAACTCTTTTGGTTTCGGAGAAATATCCAAATAATCAAAGTATCGAGCCATACCACTGAGAAAAAAATTTGCGACAAATTAAAATCTCCCTGCTGTACCAGTTTGTACTAGGTTTGTACAGCGTTGTACCGTTCGAAGAAATGTTTAACTCTTTTGGTTTCCGAGAAATATCCAAATAATCAAAGTCGAAGACTGTCGAGTCGTACTACTGAGAAAAAAAAAATTACGAAAAATAAAAATCTCTCTGCTGTACCGGTTTGCACTAGGTTTGTATCGCGTTGTACAGTTCGAAGATATTCTTTAACTCTTTTGGTTTCCGAGAAATAATCAAATAACCAAAGTCGAGGACTGTCGAGTCGTACTACTGAGAAAAAAAATTTACGAAAAATAAAAATCTTTCTGTTCCACTGGTTTGTACTAGGGTTGTACAGCGGTGTACCGTTCGAAGAAATTGTTTAACTATTTTGGTTTCCGATAAATATCTAAATAATCAAAGTATCGAGTCGTACTATTGAGAAAAATAAATTTGCGAAAAAATTAAATTCTCCCTGCTGTACCAGTTTATACTAGGTTTGTACCGCGTTGTACCATTCGAAGAAATTGTTTAACTCTTTTGGTTTCCGAGGAATATCCAAATAATCAAAGTATCGAGCCATACTACTGAGAAAAAAATTTGCGAAAAATTAAAATCTCCCTGCTGTACCAGTTTATACTAGGTTTGTACCGCGTTGTACCGTTCGAAGAAATTCTTTAACTCTTTTGGTTTCCGAGAAATATCCAAATAATCAAAGTATCGAGCCATACTACTGAGAAAAAAATTTGCGAAAAATTAAAATCTCCCTGCTGTACCAGTTTGTACTATGTTTGTATCGCGTTGTGCCGTTCGAAGAAATTGTTTAACTCTTTTGGTTTCCGAGAAATATCCAAATAATCAAAGTATCGAGTCGTACTATTGAGAAAAAAAAATTTGCAAAAAAATTAAATTCTCCCTGCTGTACCAGTTTGTACTAGGTTTGTACCGCGTTGTACCGTTCGAAGAATTTGTTTAACTCATTTGGTATCCGAGAAATATCCACATAATCAAAATATCGAGTCGTACTACTGTGAAAAAAAATTTGCGAAAAAATTAAATTCTCCCTGCTGTACCAGTTTGTACTAGGTTTGTACCGCGTTGTACCATTCGAAGAAATTGTTTAACTATTTTGGTTTCCGATAAATATCTAAATAATCAAAGTATCGAGTCGTACTATTGAGAAAAATAAATTTGCGAAAAAATTAAATTCTCCCTGCTGTACCAGTTTATACTAGGTTTGTACCGCGTTGTACCATTCGAAGAAATGTTTAACTCTTTTGGTTTCCGAGAAATATCCAAATAATCAAAGTATCGAGCCATACTACTGAGAAAAAAAATTGCGAAAAATTAAAATCTCCCTGCTGTACCAGTTTGTACTAGGTATGTACAGCGTTGTACCGTTCGAAGAAATGTTTAACTCTTTTGGTTTCCGAGAAATATCCAAATAATCAAAGTATCGAGCCATACCACTGATAAAAAAATTTGCGACAAATTAAAATCTCCCTGCTGTATCAGTTTATACTAGATTTATACCGCGTTGTACCGTTCGAAGAAATTGTTTAACTCTTTTGGTTTCCGAGAAATATCCAAATAATCAAAGTATCGAGCCATACCACTGAGAAAAAAAATTACGAAAAATAAAAATCTCTCTGCTGTACCGGTTTGCACTAGGTTTGTATCGCGTTGTACCGTTCGAAGATATTCTTTAACTCTTTTGGTTTCCGAGAAATAATCAAATAACCAAAGTCGAGGACTGTCGAGTCGTACTACTGAGAAAAAAAATTTACGAAAAATAAAAATCTTTCTGTTCCACTGGTTTGTACTAGGGTTGTACAGCGGTGTACCGTTCGAAGAAATTGTTTAACTTTTTTGGTTTCCGAGAAATAATCAAATAACCAAAGTCGAGGACTGTCGAGTCGTACTACTGAGAAAAAAATTTACGAAAAATAAAAATCTCTCTGCTGTACCGGTTTGTACTAGGTTTGTACAGCGGTGTACCGTTCGAAGAAATTGCTTAACTCTTTTGGTTTCGGAGAAATATCCAAATAATCAAAGTATCGAGCCATACCACTGAGAAAAAAATTTGCGACAAATTAAAATCTCCCTGCTGTACCAGTTTGTACTAGGTTTGTACAGCGTTGTACCGTTCGAAGAAATGTTTAACTCTTTTGGTTTCCGAGAAATATCCAAATAATCAAAGTCGAAGACTGTCGAGTCGTACTACTGAGAAAAAAAAAATTACGAAAAATAAAAATCTCTCTGCTGTACCGGTTTGCACTAGGTTTGTATCGCGTTGTACAGTTCGAAGATATTCTTTAACTCTTTTGGTTTCCGAGAAATAATCAAATAACCAAAGTCGAGGACTGTCGAGTCGTACTACTGAGAAAAAAAATTTACGAAAAATAAAAATCTTTCTGTTCCACTGGTTTGTACTAGGGTTGTACAGCGGTGTACCGTTCGAAGAAATTGTTTAACTATTTTGGTTTCCGATAAATATCTAAATAATCAAAGTATCGAGTCGTACTATTGAGAAAAATAAATTTGCGAAAAAATTAAATTCTCCCTGCTGTACCAGTTTATACTAGGTTTGTACCGCGTTGTACCATTCGAAGAAATTGTTTAACTCTTTTGGTTTCCGAGAAATATCCAAATAATCAAAGTATCGAGCCATACTACTGAGAAAAAAATTTGCGAAAAATTAAAATCTCCCTGCTGTACCAGTTTATACTAGGTTTGTACCGCGTTGTACCGTTCGAAGAAATTCTTTAACTCTTTTGGTTTCCGAGAAATATCCAAATAATCAAAGTATCGAGCCATACTACTGAGAAAAAAATTTGCGAAAAATTAAAATCTCCCTGCTGTACCAGTTTATACTAGGTTTGTACCGCGTTGTACCGTTCGAAGAAATTCTTTAACTCTTTTGGTTTCCGAGAAATATCCAAATAATCAAAGTCGAGGACTGTCGAGTCGTACTACTGAGAAAAAACGTTTGCTGAAAAATTAAAATCTCTCTGCTGTACCCGTTTGTACTGGGTTTGTATCGCGTTGTACCGTTCGAAGATATTCTTTAACTCTTTTGGTTTCCGAGAAGTAATCAAATAACCAAAGTCGAGGACTGTCGAGTCGTACTACTGAGAAAAAAAAATTGCGAAAAATAAAAATCTCTCTGCTGTACCGGTTTGCACTAGGTTTGTATCGCGTTGTACCGTTCGAAGATATTCTTTAACTCTTTTGGTTTCCGAGGAATAATCAAATAACCAAAGTCGAGGACTGTCGAGTCGTACTACTGAGAAAAAAAATTTACGAAAAATAAAAATCTTTCTGTTCCACTGGTTTGTACTAGGGTTGTACAGCGGTGTACCGTTCGAAGAAATTGTTTAACTATTTTGGTTTCCGATAAATATCTAAATAATCAAAGTATCGAGTCGTACTATTGAGAAAAATAAATTTGCGAAAAAATTAAATTCTCCCTGCTGTACCAGTTTGTACTAGGTTTGTACCGCATTGTACCGTTCGAAGAATTTGTTTAACTCATTTGGTATCCGAGAAATATCCACATAATCAAAATATCGAGTCGTACTACTGTGAAAAAAAATTTGCGAAAAAATTAAATTCTCCCTGCTGTACCAGTTTATACTAGGTTTGTACCGCGTTGTACCGTTCGAAGAAATTGTTTAACTCTTTTGGTTTCCGAGAAATATCCAAATAATCAAAGTATCGAGCCATACTACTGAGAAAAAAATTTGAGAAAAATTAAAATCTCCCTGCTGTACCAGTTTATACTAGGTTTGTACCGCGTTGTACCGTTCGAAGAAATTCTTTAACTCTTTTGGTTTCCGAGAAATATCCAAATAATCAAAGTATCGAGCCATACTACTGAGAAAAAAATTTGCGAAAAATTAAAATCTCCCTGCTGTACCAGTTTATACTAGGATTGTACCGCGTTGTACCGTTCGAAGAAATTCTTTAACTCTTTTGGTTTCCGAGAAATATCCAAATAATCAAAGTCGAGGACTGCCGAGTCGTACTACTGAGAAAAAACGTTTGCGGAAAAATTAAAATCTCTCTGCTGTACCCGTTTGTACTGCGTTTGTACCGCGTTGTGCCGTTTTGAAGAAATTGTTTGACTCTTTTGGTTTCCGAGAAATATCCAAATAACCAAAGTATCGAGCCATACTATTGAGAAAAAAGTTTGCGAAAAATTAAAATCTCCCTGCTGTACCAGTTTGTACTAGGTTTGTATCGCGTTGTGCCGTTCGAAGAAATTGTTTAACTCTTTTGGTTTCCGAGAAATATCCAAATAATCAAAGTCGAAGACTGTCGAGTCGTACTACTGAGAAAAAAAAATTACGAAAAATAAAAATCTCTCTGCTGTACCGGTTTGCACTAGGATTGTATCGCGTTGTACCGTTCGAAGAAATTGTTTAACTTTTTTGGTTTCCGAGAAATATCCAAATAATCAAAGTATCGAGCCATACTACTGAGAAAAAAATTTGCGAAAAATTAAAATCTCCCTGCTGTACCAGTTTGTACTAGGTTTGTATCGCGTTGTGCCGTTCGAAGAAATTGTTTAACTCTTTTGGTTTCCGAGAAATATCCAAATAATCAAAGAATCGAGTCGTACTATTGAGAAAAAAAAATTTGCAAAAAAATTAAATTCTCCCTGCTGTACCAGTTTGTACTAGGTTTGTACCGCGTTGTACCGTTCGAAGAATTTGTTTAACTCATTTGGTATCCGAGAAATATCCACATAATCAAAATATCGAGTCGTACTACTGTGAAAAAAAATTTGCGAAAAAATTAAATTCTCCCTGCTGTACCAGTTTATACTAGGTTTGTACCGCGTTGTACCGTTCGAAGAAATTGTTTAACTCTTTTGGTTTCCGAGAAATATCCAAATAATCAAAGTATCGAGCCATACTACTGAGAAAAAAATTTGCGAAAAATTAAAATCTCCCTGCTGTACCAGTTTATACTAGGTTTGCACCGCGTTGTACCGTTCGATGAAATTGTTTAAATCTTTTGGTTTCCGAGAAATATTCAAATAACCAAAGTATCGAGTCGTACTACTGAGAAAAAAAATTAGAGAAAAATTAGAATCTCTCTGCTGTACCGGTTTGCACTAGGTTTCTACCGCGTTGTGCCGTTCGAAGAAATTGTTTAACTCTTTTGGTTTCGTAGAAATATCCAAATAATCAAAGTATCGAGTCGTAATACTGAGAAAACAAATTTACGAAAATTTAAAATCGCTCAGCTGTACCGGTTTATACTAGGTATGTACCGCGTTGTACCGTTCGAAGAAATTGTTTAACTTTTTTGGTTTCCGAGAAATATCCAAATAATCAAAGTATCGAGCCATACTACTGAGAAAAAAATTTGCGAAAAATTAAAATCTCCCTGCTGTACCAGTTTGTACTATGTTTGTATCGCGTTGTGCCGTTCGAAGAAATTGTTTAACTCTTTTGGTTTCCGAGAAATATCCAAATAATCAAAGTATCGAGTCGTACTATTGAGAAAAAAAAATTTGCAAAAAAATTAAATTCTCCCTGCTGTACCAGTTTGTACTAGGTTTGTACCGCGTTGTACCGTTCGAAGAATTTGTTTAACTCATTTGGTATCCGAGAAATATCCACATAATCAAAATATCGAGTCGTACTACTGTGAAAAAAAATTTGCGAAAAAATTAAATTCTCCCTGCTGTACCAGTTTGTACTAGGTTTGTACCGCGTTGTACCATTCGAAGAAATTGTTTAACTATTTTGGTTTCCGATAAATATCTAAATAATCAAAGTATCGAGTCGTACTATTGAGAAAAATAAATTTGCGAAAAAATTAAATTCTCCCTGCTGTACCAGTTTATACTAGGTTTGTACCGCGTTGTACCATTCGAAGAAATGTTTAACTCTTTTGGTTTCCGAGAAATATCCAAATAATCAAAGTATCGAGCCATACCACTGAGAAAAAAAATTACGAAAAATAAAAATCTCTCTGCTGTACCGGTTTGCACTAGGTTTGTATCGCGTTGTACCGTTCGAAGATATTCTTTAACTCTTTTGGTTTCCGAGAAATAATCAAATAACCAAAGTCGAGGACTGTCGAGTCGTACTACTGAGAAAAAAAATTTACGAAAAATAAAAATCTTTCTGTTCCACTGGTTTGTACTAGGGTTGTACAGCGGTGTACCGTTCGTAGAAATTGTTTAACTTTTTTGGTTTCCGAGAAATAATCAAATAACCAAAGTCGAGGACTGTCGAGTCGTACTACTGAGAAAAAAATTTACGAAAAATAAAAATCTCTCTGCTGTACCGGTTTGTACTAGGTTTGTACAGCGGTGTACCGTTCGAAGAAATTGCTTAACTCTTTTGGTTTCGGAGAAATATCCAAATAATCAAAGTATCGAGCCATACCACTGAGAAAAAAATTTGCGACAAATTAAAATCTCCCTGCTGTACCAGTTTGTACTAGGTTTGTACAGCGTTGTACAGTTCGAAGATATTCTTTAACTCTTTTGGTTTCCGAGAAATAATCAAATAACCAAAGTCGAGGACTGTCGAGTCGTACTACTGAGAAAAAAAATTTACGAAAAATAAAAATCTTTCTGTTCCACTGGTTTGTACTAGGGTTGTACAGCGGTGTACCGTTCGAAGAAATTGTTTAACTATTTTGGTTTCCGATAAATATCTAAATAATCAAAGTATCGAGTCGTACTATTGAGAAAAATAAATTTGCGAAAAAATTAAATTCTCCCTGCTGTACCAGTTTATACTAGGTTTGTACCGCGTTGTACCATTCGAAGAAATTGTTTAACTCTTTTGGTTTCCGAGAAATATCCAAATAATCAAAGTATCGAGCCATACTACTGAGAAAAAAAATTGCGAAAAATTAAAATCTCCCTGCTGTACCACTTTGTACTAGGTATGTACAGCGTTGTACCGTTCGAAGAAATGTTTAACTCTTTTGGTTTCCGAGAAATATCCAAATAATCAAAGTATCGAGCCATACCACTGATAAAAAAATTTGCGACAAATTAAAATCTCCCTGCTGTATCAGTTTATACTAGGTTTGTACCGCGTTGTACCGTTCGAAGAAATTGTTTAACTCTTTTGGTTTCCGAGAAATATCCAAATAATCAAAGTATCGAGCCATACTACTGAGAAAAAAATTTGCGAAAAATTAAAATCTCCCTGCTGTACCAGTTTATACTAGGTTTGCACCGCGTTGTACCGTTCGATGAAATTGTTTAAATCTTTTGGTTTCCGAGAAATATTCAAATAACCAAAGTATCGAGTCGTACTACTGAGAAAAAAAATTACAGAAAAATTAGAATCTCTCTGCTGTACCAGTTTGTACTAGGTATGTACAGCGTTGTACCGTTCGAAGAAATGTTTAACTCTTTTGGTTTCCGAGAAATATCCAAATAATCAAAGTATCGAGCCATACCACTGATAAAAAAATTTGCGACAAATTAAAATCTCCCTGCTGTATCAGTTTATACTAGGTTTGTACCGCGTTGTACCGTTCGAAGAAATTGTTTAACTCTTTTGGTTTCCGAGAAATATCCAAATAATCAAAGTATCGAGCCATACCACTGAGAAAAAAAATTACGAAAAATAAAAATCTCTCTGCTGTACCGGTTTGCACTAGGTTTGTATCGCGTTGTACCGTTCGAAGAAATTCTTTAACTCTTTTGGTTTCCGAGAAATATCCAAATAACCAAAGTATCGATTCGTACTATTGAGAAAAATAAATTTGCGAACAAATTAAATTCTCCCTGCTGTACCAGTTTGTACTAGGTTTGTATCGCGTTGTACCGTTCGAAGATATTCTTTAACTCTTTTGGTTTCCGAGAAATAATCAAATAACCAAAGTCGAGGACTGTCGAGTCGTACTACTGAGAAAAAAAATTGCGAAAAATTAAAATCTCCCTGCTGTACCAGTGTATACTAGGTTTGTACCGCGTTGTACCGTTCGAAGAAATTGTTTAACTCTTTTGGTTTCCTAGAAATATTGAAATAACCAAAGTCGAGGAAAGTCGAGTCGTACTACTGAGAAAAAAATTTACGAAAAATAAAAATCTCTCTGCTGTACCGGTTTGCACTAGGTTTCTACCGCGTTGTGCCGTTCGAAGAAATTGTTTAACTCTTTTGGTTTCGGAGAAATATCCAAATAATCAAAGTATCGAGTCGTACTATTGAGAAAAAAAATTTGCGGAAAAATTAAATTCTCTCTGCTGTACCAGTTTGTACTAGGTATGTACCGCGTTGTACCGTTCGAAGAAATTGTTTAACTCTTTTGGTTTCCGAGAAATATCCATATAACCAAAGTTGAGGAATGTCGAGTCGTACTACTGAGAAAAAAAATTGCGAAAAATTAAAATCTCCCTGCTGTACCAGTTTGTACTAGGTTTGTATCGCGTTGTGCCGTTCGAAGAAATTGTTTAACTCTTTTGGTTTCCGAGAAATATCCAAATAATCAAAGTATCGAGTCGTACAATTGAGAAAAAAAAATTTGCAAAAAAATTAAATTCTCCCTGCTGTACCAGTTTGTACTAGGTTTGTACCGCGTTGTACCGTTCGAAGAAATTGTTTAACTCATTTGGTTTCCTAGAAATATTGAAATAACCAAAGTCGAGGAAAGTCGAGTCGTACTACTGAGAAAAAAATTTACGAAAAATAAAAATCTCTCTGCTGTACCGGTTTGTACTAGGTTTGTACAGCGGTGTACCGTTCGAAGAAATGTTTAACTCTTTTGGTTTCCGAGAAATATCCAAATAATCAAAGTCGAAGACTGTCGAGTCGTACTACTGAGAAAAAAAAATTGCGAAAAATAAAAATCTCTCTGCTGTACCGGTTTGCACTAGGTTTGTATCGCGTTGTACCGTTCGAAGATATTCTTTAACTCTTTTGGTTTCCGAGAAATAATCAAATAACCAAAGTCGAGGACTGTCGAGTCGTACTACTGAGAAAAAAAATTTACGAAAAATAAAAATCTTTCTGTTCCACTGGTTTGTACTAGGGTTGTACAGCGGTGTACCGTTCGAAGAAATTGTTTAACTATTTTGGTTTCCGATAAATATCTAAATAATCAAAGTATCGAGTCGTACTATTGAGAAAAATAAATTTGCGAAAAAATTAAATTCTCCCTGCTGTACCAGTTTGTACTAGGTTTGTACCGCATTGTACCGTTCGAAGAATTTGTTTAACTCATTTGGTATCCGAGAAATATCCACATAATCAAAATATCGAGTCGTACTACTGTGAAAAAAAATTTGCGAAAAAATTAAATTCTCCCTGCTGTACCAGTTTATACTAGGTTTGTACCGCGTTGTACCGTTCGAAGAAATTGTTTAACTCTTTTGGTTTCCGAGAAATATCCAAATAATCAAAGTATCGAGCCATACTACTGAGAAAAAAATTTGCGAAAAATTAAAATCTCCCTGCTGTACCAGTTTATACTAGGTTTGTACCGCGTTGCACCGTTCGAAGAAATTCTTTAACTCTTTTGGTTTCCGAGAAATATCCAAATAATCAAAGTATCGAGCCATACTACTGAGAAAAAAATTTGCGAAAAATTAAAATCTCCCTGCTGTACCAGTTTATACTAGGTTTGTACCGCGTTGTACCGTTCGAAGAAATTCTTTAACTCTTTTGGTTTCCGAGAAATATCCAAATAATCAAAGTCGAGGACTGTCGAGTCGTACTACTGAGAAAAAACGTTTGCGGAAAAATTAAAATCTCTCTGCTGTACCCGTTTGTACTGGGTTTGTACCGCGTTGTGCCGTTTTGAAGAAATTGTTTGACTCTTTTGGTTTCCGAGAAATATCCAAATAACCAAAGTATCGAGCCATACTACTGAGAAAAAAATTTGCGAAAAATTAAAATCTCCCTGCTGTACCAGTTTGTACTAGGTTTGTATCGCGTTGTGCCGTTCGAAGAAATTGTTTAACTCTTTTGGTTTCCGAGAAATATCCAAATAATCAAAGTCGAAGACTGTCGAGTCGTACTACTGAGAAAAAAAAATTACGAAAAATAAAAATCTCTCTGCTGTACCGGTTTGCACTAGGTTTGTATCGCGTTGTACCGTTCGAAGATATTCTTTAACTCTTTTGGTTTCCGAGAAATAATCAAATAACCAAAGTCGAGGACTGTCGAGTCGTACTACTGAGAAAAAAAAATTGCGAAAAATAAAAATCTCTCTGCTGTACCGGTTTGCACTAGGTTTGTATCGCGTTGTACCGTTCGAAGATATTCTTTAACTCTTTTGGATTCCGAGAAATAATCAAATAACCAAAGTCGAGGACTGTCGAGTCGTACTACTGAGAAAAAAAATTTACGAAAAATAAAAATCTTTCTGTTCCACTGGTTTGTACTAGGGTTGTACAGCGGTGTACCGTTCGAAGAAATTGTTTAACTATTTTGGTTTCCGATAAATATCTAAATAATCAAAGTATCGAGTCGTACTATTGAGAAAAATAAATTTGCGAAAAAATTAAATTCTCCCTGCTGTACCAGTTTGTACTAGGTTTGTACCGCATTGTACCGTTCGAAGAATTTGTTTAACTCATTTGGTATCCGAGAAATATCCACATAATCAAAATATCGAGTCGTACTACTGTGAAAGAAAATTTGCGAAAAAATTAAATTCTCCCTGCTGTACCAGTTTATACTAGGTTTGTACCGCGTTGTACCGTTCGAAGAAATTGTTTAACTCTTTTGGTTTCCGAGAAATATCCAAATAATCAAAGTATCGAGCCATACTACTGAGAAAAAAATTTGCGAAAAATTAAAATCTCCCTGCTGTACCAGTTTATACTAGGTTTGTACCGCGTTGTACCGTTCGAAGAAATTCTTTAACTCTTTTGGTTTCCGAGAAATATCCAAATAATCAAAGTATCGAGCCATACTACTGAGAAAAAAATTTGCGAAAAATTAAAATCTCCCTGCTGTACCAGTTTATACTAGGTTTGTACCGCGTTGTACCGTTCGAAGAAATTCTTTAACTCTTTTGGTTTCCGAGAAATATCCAAATAATCAAAGTATCGAGCCATACTACTGAGAAAAAAATTTGCGAAAAATTAAAATCTCCCTGCTGTACCAGTTTATACTAGGTTTGTACCGCGTTGTACCGTTCGAAGAAATTGTTTAACTCTTTTGGTTTCCGAGAAATATCCAAATAATCAAAGTATCGAGTCGTACTATTGAGAAAAAAAACTTTGCAAAAAAATTAAATTCTCCCTGCTGTACCAGTTTGTACTAGGTTTGTACCGCGTTGTACCGTTCGAAGAAATTGTTTAACTCATTTGGTTTCCTAGAAATATTGAAATAACCAAAGTCGAGGAAAGTCGAGCCATACTACTGAGAAAAAAATTTGCGAAAAATTAAAATCTCCCTGCTGTACCAGTTTATACTAGGTTTGTACCGCGTTGTACCGTTCGAAGAAATTCTTTAACTCTTTTGGTTTCCGAGAAATATCCAAATAATCAAAGTCGAAGACTGTCGAGTCGTACTACTGAGAAAAAAAAATTACGAAAAATAAAAATCTCTCTGCTGTACCGGTTTGCACTAGGTTTGTATCGCGTTGTACCGTTCGAAGATATTCTTTAACTCTTTTGGTTTCCGAGAAATAATCAAATAACCAAAGTCGAGGACTGTCGAGTCGTACTACTGAGAAAAAAAAATTGCGAAAAATAAAAATCTCTCTGCTGTACCGGTTTGCACTAGGTTTGTATCGCGTTGTACCGTTCGAAGATATTCTTTAACTCTTTTGGATTCCGAGAAATAATCAAATAACCAAAGTCGAGGACTGTCGAGTCGTACTACTGAGAAAAAAAATTTACGAAAAATAAAAATCTTTCTGTTCCACTGGTTTGTACTAGGGTTGTACAGCGGTGTACCGTTCGAAGAAATTGTTTAACTATTTTGGTTTCCGATAAATATCTAAATAATCAAAGTATCGAGTCGTACTATTGAGAAAAATAAATTTGCGAAAAAATTAAATTCTCCCTGCTGTACCAGTTTGTACTAGGTTTGTACCGCATTGTACCGTTCGAAGAATTTGTTTAACTCATTTGGTATCCGAGAAATATCCACATAATCAAAATATCGAGACGTACTACTGTGAAAGAAAATTTGCGAAAAAATTAAATTCTCCCTGCTGTACCAGTTTATACTAGGTTTGTACCGCGTTGTACCGTTCGAAGAAATTGTTTAACTCTTTTGGTTTCCGAGAAATATCCAAATAATCAAAGTATCGAGCCATACTACTGAGAAAAAAATTTGCGAAAAATTAAAATCTCCCTGCTGTACCAGTTTATACTAGGTTTGTACCGCGTTGTACCGTTCGAAGAAATTCTTTAACTCTTTTGGTTTCCGAGAAATATCCAAATAATCAAAGTATCGAGCCATACTACTGAGAAAAAAATTTGCGAAAAATTAAAATCTCCCTGCTGTACCAGTTTATACTAGGTTTGTACCGCGTTGTACCGTTCGAAGAAATTCTTTAACTCTTTTGGTTTCCGAGAAATATCCAAATAATCAAAGTATCGAGCCATACTACTGAGAAAAAAATTTGCGAAAAATTAAAATCTCCCTGCTGTACCAGTTTATACTAGGTTTGTACCGCGTTGTACCGTTCGAAGAAATTGTTTAACTCTTTTGGTTTCCGAGAAATATCCAAATAATCAAAGTATCGAGTCGTACTATTGAGAAAAAAAACTTTGCAAAAAAATTAAATTCTCCCTGCTGTACCAGTTTGTACTAGGTTTGTACCGCGTTGTACCGTTCGAAGAAATTGTTTAACTCATTTGGTTTCCTAGAAATATTGAAATAACCAAAGTCGAGGAAAGTCGAGCCATACTACTGAGAAAAAAATTTGCGAAAAATTAAAATCTCCCTGCTGTACCAGTTTATACTAGGTTTGTACCGCGTTGTACCGTTCGAAGAAATTCTTTAACTCTTTTGGTTTCCGAGAAATATCCAAATAATCAAAGTATCGAGCCATACTACTGAGAAAAAAATTTGCGAAAAATTAAAATCTCCCTGCTGTACCAGTTTATACTAGGTTTGTACCGCGTTGTACCGTTCGAAGAAATTCTTTAACTCTTTTGGTTTCCGAGAAATATCCAAATAATCAAAGTCGAGGACTGTCGAGTCGTACTACTGAGAAAAAACGTTTGCGGAAAAATTAAAATCTCTCTGCTGTACCCGTTTGTACTGGGTTTGTACCGCGTTGTGCCGTTTTGAAGAAATTGTTTGACTCTTTTGGTTTCCGAGAAATATCCAAATAACCAAAGTATCGAGCCATACTACTGAGAAAAAAATTTGCGAAAAATTAAAATCTCCCTGCTGTACCAGTTTGTACTAGGTTTGTATCGCATTGTGCCGTTCGAAAAAATAGTTTAACTCTTTTGGTTTCCGAGAAATATCCAAATAATCAAAGTCGAAGACTGTCGAGTCGTACTACTGAGAAAAAAAAATTACGAAAAATAAAAATCTCTCTGCTGTACCGGTTTGTACTAGGTTTGTATCGCGTTGTACCGTTCGAAGAAATTGTTTAACTCTTTTGGTTTCCGAGAAATATCCAAATAATCAAAGTATCGAGCCATACTACTGAGAAAAAAAATTACGAAAAATAAAAATCTCTCTGCTGTACCGGTTTGCACTAGGTTTGTATCGCGTTGTACCGTTCGAAGATATTCTTTAACTCTTTTGGTTTCCGAGAAATAATCAAATAACCAAAGTCGAGGACTGTCGAGTCGTACTACTGAGAAAAAAAATTTACGAAAAATAAAAATCTTTCTGTTCCACTGGTTTGTACTAGGGTTGTACAGCGGTGTACCGTTCGAAGAAATTGTTTAACTTTTTTGGTTTCCGAGAAATAATCAAATAACCAAAGTCGAGGACTGTCGAGTCGTACTACTGAGAAAAAAATTTACGAAAAATAAAAATCTCTCTGCTGTACCGGTTTGTACTAGGTTTGTACAGCGGTGTACCGTTCGAAGAAATTGCTTAACTCTTTTGGTTTCGGAGAAATATCCAAATAATCAAAGTATCGAGCCATACCACTGAGAAAAAAATTTGCGACAAATTAAAATCTCCCTGCTGTACCAGGTTGTACTAGGTTTGTACAGCGTTGTACCGTTCGAAGAAATGTTTAACTCGTTTGGTTTCCGAGAAATAATCAAATAACCAAAGTCGAGGACTGTCGAGTCGTACTACTGACAAAAAAAATTTTCGAAAAATAAAAATCTTTCTGTTCCACTGGATTGTACTAGGGTTGTACAGCGGTGTACCGTTCGAAGAAATTGTTTAACTTTTTTGGTTTCCGAGAAATATCCAAATAATCAAAGTATCGAGCCATACTACTGAGAAAAAAATTTGCGAAAAATTAAAATCTCCCTGCTGTACCAGTTTATACTAGGTTTGTACCGCGTTGTACCGTTCGAAGAAATTCTTTAACTCTTTTGGTTTCCGAGAAATATCCAAATAACCAAAGTATCGAGTCGTACTATAGAGAAAAATAAATTTGCGAAAAAATTAAATTCTCCCTGCTGTACCAGTTTGTACTAGGTTTGTATCGCGTTGTACCGTTCGAAGATATTCTTTAACTCTTTTGGTTTCCGAGAAATAATCAAATAACCAAAGTCGAGGACTGTCGAGTCGTACTACTGAGAAAAAAAATTGCGAAAAATTAAAATCTCCCTGCTGTACCAGTTTATACTAGGTTTGTACCCCGTTGTACCGTTCGAAGAAATTGTTTAACTCTTTTGGTTTCCTAGAAATATTGAAATAACCAAAGTCGAGGAAAGTCGAGTCGTACTACTGAGAAAAAAATTTACGAAAAATTAAAATCTCCCTGCTGTACCAGTTTATACTAGGTTTGTACCGCGTTGTACCATTCGAAGAAATTGTTTAACTCTTTTGGTTTCCGAGAAATATCCAAATAATCAAAGCATCGAGCCATACTACTGAGAAAAAGAATTGCGAAAAATTAAAATCTCCCTGCAGTACCAGTTTGTACTAGGTATGTACAGCGTTGTACCGTTCGAAGAAATGTTTAACTCTTTTGGTTTCCGAGAAATATCCAAATAATCAAAGTATGAGAGCCATACCACTGAGAAAAAAATTTGCGACAAATTAAAATCTCCCTGCTGTACCAGTTTATACTAGGTTTGTACCGCGTTGTACCGTTCGAAGAAATTGTTTAACTCTTTTGGTTTCCGAGAAATATCCAAATAATCAAAGTATCGAGCCATACTACTGAGAAAAAAACTTGCGAAAAATTAAAATCTCCCTGCTGTACCAGTTTATACTAGGTTTGTACCGCGTTGTACCGTTCGAAGAAATTCTTTAACTCTTTTGGTTTCCTAGAAATATTCAAATAACCAAAGTCGAGGAAAGTCGAGTCGTACTACTGAGAAAAAAAATTTCCGAAAAATAATAATCTCTCTGCTGTACCAGTTTGTACTAGGTTTGTACAGCGGTGTACCGTTCGAAGAAATTGCTTAACTGTTTTGGTTTCCGAGAAATATCCAAATAATCAAAGTATCGAGCTATACCACTGAGAAAAAAATTTGCGACAAATTAAAATCTCCCTGCTGTACCAGTTTATACTAGGTTTGTACCGCGTTGTAAAGTTCGAAGAAATGTTTAACTATTTTGGTTTCCGAGAAATATCCAAATAATCAAAGTCGAAGACTGTCGAGTCGTAATACTGAGAAAACAAATTTACGAAAATTTAAAATCGCTCTGCTGTACCGGTTTATACTAGGTATGTACCGCGTTGTACCGTTCGAAGAAATTGTTTAACTCTTTGGTTTCCGAGAAATATCCAAATAATCAAAGTATCGAGTCGTACTATTGAGAAAAAAAAATTTGCAAAAAAATTAAATTCTCCCTGCTGTACCAGTTTGTACTAGGTTTGTACCGCGTTGTACCGTTCGAAGAAATTGTTTCACTCATTTGGTTTCCTAGAAATATTGAAATAACCAAAGTCGAGGAAAGTCGAGTCGTACTACTGAGAAAAAAATTTACGAAAAATAAAAATCTCTCTGCTGTACCGGTTTGTACTAGGTTTGTACAGCGGTGTACCGTTCGAAGAAATTGTTTAACTATTTTGGTTTCCGATAAATATCTAAATAATCAAAGTATCGAGTCGTACTATTGAGAAAAATAAATTTGCGAAAAAATTAAATTCTCCCTGCTGTACCAGTTTATACTAGGTTTGTACCGCGTTGTACCATTCGAAGAAATTGTTTAACTCTTTTGGTTTCCGAGAAATATCCAAATAATCAAAGTATCGAGCCATACCACTGATAAAAAAATTTGCGACAAATTAAAATCTCCCTGCTGTATCAGTTTATACTAGGTTTGTACCGCGTTGTACCGTTCGAAGAAATTGTTTAACTCTTTTGGTTTCCGAGAAATATCCAAATAATCAAAGTATCGAGCCATACCACTGAGAAAAAAAATTACGAAAAATAAAAATCTTTCTGCTGTACCGGTTTGCACTAGGTTTGTATCGCGTTGTACCGTTCGAAGATATTCTTTAACTCTTTTGGTTTCCGAGAAATAATCAAATAACCAAAGTCGAGGACTGTCGAGTCGTACTACTGAGAAAAAAAATTTACGAAAAATAAAAATCTTTCTGTTCCACTGGTTTGTACTAGGGTTGTACAGCGGTGTACCGTTCGAAGAAATTGTTTAACTTTTTTGGTTTCCGAGAAATAATCAAATAACCAAAGTCGAGGACTGTCGAGTCGTACTACTGAGAAAAAAATTTACGAAAAATAAAAATCTCTCTGCTGTACCGGTTTGTACTAGGTTTGTACAGCGGTGTACCGTTCGAAGAAATTGCTTAACTCTTTTGGTTTCGGAGAAATATCCAAATAATCAAAGTATCGAGCCATACCACTGAGAAAAAAATTTGCGACAAATTAAAATCTCCCTGCTGTACCAGTTTGTACTAGGTTTGTACAGCGTTGTACCGTTCGAAGAAATGTTTAACTCGTTTGGTTTCCGAGAAATAATCAAATAACCAAAGTCGAGGACTGTCGAGTCGTACTACTGAGAAAAAAAATTTACGAAAAATAAAAATCTTTCTGTTCCACTGGATTGTACTAGGGTTGTACAGCGGTGTACCGTTCGAAGAAATTGTTTAACTTTTTTGGTTTCCGAGAAATATCCAAATAATCAAAGTATCGAGCCATACTACTGAGAAAAAAATTTGCGAAAAATTAAAATCTCCCTGCTGTACCAGTTTATACTAGGTTTGTACCGCGTTGTACCGTTCGAAGAAATTCTTTAACTCTTTTGGTTTCCGAGAAATATCCAAATAACCAAAGTATAGAGTCGTACTAAAGAGAAAAATAAATTTGCGAAAAAATTAAATTCTCCCTGCTGTACCAGTTTGTACTAGGTTTGTATCGCGTTGTACCGTTCGAAGATATTCTTTAACTCTTTTGGTTTCCGAGAAATAATCAAATAACCAAAGTCGAGGACTGTCGAGTCGTACTACTGAGAAAAAAAATTGCGAAAAATTAAAATCTCCCTGCTGTACCAGTTTATACTAGGTTTGTACCGCGTTGTACCGTTCGAAGAAATTGTTTAACTCTTTTGGTTTCCTAGAAATATTGAAATAACCAAAGTCGAGGAAAGTCGAGTCGTACTACTGAGAAAAAAATTTACGAAAAATTAAAATCTCCCTGCTGTACCAGTTTATACTAGGTTTGTACCGCGTTGTACCATTCGAAGAAATTGTTTAACTCTTTTGGTTTCCGAGAAATATCCATATAATCAAAGCATCGAGCCATACTACTGAGAAAAAAAATTGCGAAAAATTAAAATCTCCCTGCTGTACCAGTTTGTACTAGGTATGTACAGCGTTGTACCGTTCGAAGAAATGTTTAACTCTTTTGGTTTCCGAGAAATATCCAAATAATCAAAGTATGAGAGCCATACCACTGAGAAAAAAATTTGCGACAAATTAAAATCTCCCTGCTGTACCAGTTTATACTAGGTTTGTACCGCGTTGTACCGTTCGAAGAAATTGTTTAACTCTTTTGGTTTCCGAGAAATATCCAAATAATCAAAGTATCGAGCCATACTACTGAGAAAAAAACTTGCGAAAAATTAAAATCTCCCTGCTGTACCAGTTTATACTAGGTTTGTACCGCGTTGTACCGTTCGAAGAAATTCTTTAACTCTTTTGGTTTCCTAGAAATATTCAAATAACCAAAGTCGAGGAAAGTCGAGTCGTACTACTGAGAAAAAAAATTTCCGAAAAATAATAATCTCTCTGCTGTACCAGTTTGTACTAGGTTTGTACAGCGGTGTACCGTTCGAAGAAATTGCTTAACTGTTTTGGTTTCCGAGAAATATCCAAATAATCAAAGTATCGAGCTATACCACTGAGAAAAAAATTTGCGACAAATTAAAATCTCCCTGCTGTACCAGTTTATACTAGGTTTGTACAGCGGTGTACCGTTCGAAGAAATTGCTTAACTCTTTTGGTTTCGGAGAAATATCCAAATAATCAAAGTATCGAGCCATACCACTGAGAAAAAAATTTGCGACAAATTAAAATCTCCCTGCTGTACCAGTTTGTACTAGGTTTGTACAGCGTTGTACCGTTCGAAGAAATGTTTAACTCGTTTGGTTTCCGAGAAATAATCAAATAACCAAAGTCGAGGACTGTCGAGTCGTACTACTGAGAAAAAAAATTTACGAAAAATAAAAATCTTTCTGTTCCACTGGATTGTACTAGGGTTGTACAGCGGTGTACCGTTCGAAGAAATTGTTTAACTTTTTTGGTTTCCGAGAAATATCCAAATAATCAAAGTATCGAGCCATACTACTGAGAAAAAAATTTGCGAAAAATTAAAATCTCCCTGCTGTACCAGTTTATACTAGGTTTGTACCGCGTTGTACCGTTCGAAGAAATTCTTTAACTCTTTTGGTTTCCGAGAAATATCCAAATAACCAAAGTATCGAGTCGTACTATAGAGAAAAATAAATTTGCGAAAAAATTAAATTCTCCCTGCTGTACCAGTTTGTACTAGGTTTGTATCGCGTTGTACCGTTCGAAGATATTCTTTAACTCTTTTGGTTTCCGAGAAATAATCAAATAACCAAAGTCGAGGACTGTCGAGTCGTACTACTGAGAAAAAAAATTGCGAAAAATTAAAATCTCCCTGCTGTACCAGTTTATACTAGGTTTGTACCGCGTTGTACCGTTCGAAGAAATTGTTTAACTCTTTTGGTTTCCTAGAAATATTGAAATAACCAAAGTCGAGGAAAGTCGAGTCGTACTACTGAGAAAAAAATTTACGAAAAATTAAAATCTCCCTGCTGTACCAGTTTATACTAGGTTTGTACCGCGTTGTACCATTCGAAGAAATTGTTTAACTCTTTTGGTTTCCGAGAAATATCCATATAATCAAAGCATCGAGCCATACTACTGAGAAAAAAAATTGCGAAAAATTAAAATCTCCCTGCTGTACCAGTTTGTACTAGGTATGTACAGCGTTGTACCGTTCGAAGAAATGTTTAACTCTTTTGGTTTCCGAGAAATATCCAAATAATCAAAGTATGAGAGCCATACTACTGAGAAAAAAACTTGCGAAAAATTAAAATCTCCCTGCTGTACCAGTTTATACTAGGTTTGTACCGCGTTGTACCGTTCGAAGAAATTCTTTAACTCTTTTGGTTTCCGAGAAATAATCAAATAACCAAAGTCGAGGACTGTCGAGTCGTACTACTGAGAAAAAAATTTGCGACAAATTAAAATCTCCCTGCTGTACCAGTTTATACTAGGTTTGTACCGCGTTGTACCGTTCGAAGAAATTGTTTAACTCTTTTGGTTTCCGAGAAATATCCAAATAATCAAAGTATCGAGCCATACTACTGAGAAAAAAACTTGCGAAAAATTAAAATCTCCCTGCTGTACCAGTTTATACTAGGTTTGTACCGCGTTGTACCGTTCGAAGAAATTCTTTAACTCTTTTGGTTTCCTAGAAATATTCAAATAACCAAAGTCGAGGAAAGTCGAGTCGTACTACTGAGAAAAAAAATTTCCGAAAAATAATAATCTCTCTGCTGTACCAGTTTGTACTAGGTTTGTACAGCGGTGTACCGTTCGAAGAAATTGCTTAACTGTTTTGGTTTCCGAGAAATATCCAAATAATCAAAGTATCGAGCTATACCACTGAGAAAAAAATTTGCGACAAATTAAAATCTCCCTGCTGTACCAGTTTATACTAGGTTTGTACCGCGTTGTACCGTTCGAAGAAATGTTTAACTATTTTGGTTTCCGAGAAATATCCAAATAATCAAAGTCGAAGACTGTCGAGTCGTAATACTGAGAAAACAAATTTACGAAAATTTAAAATCGCTCTGCTGTACCGGTTTATACTAGGTATGTACCGCGTTGTACCGTTCGAAGAAATTGTTTAACTCTTTGGTTTCCGAGAAATATCCAAATAATCAAAGTATCGAGTCGTACTATTGAGAAAAAAAAATTTGCAAAAAAATTAAATTCTCCCTGCTGTACCAGTTTGTACTAGGTTTGTACCGCGTTGTACCGTTCGAAGAAATTGTTTCACTCATTTGGTTTCCTAGAAATATTGAAATAACCAAAGTCGAGGAAAGTCGAGTCGTACTACTGAGAAAAAAATTTACGAAAAATAAAAATCTCTCTGCTGTACCGGTTTGTACTAGGTTTGTACAGCGGTGTACCGTTCGAAGAAATTGTTTAACTCTTTTGGTTTCCGAGAAATATCCAAATAATCAAAGTATCGAGCCATACTACTGAGAAAAAAAATTGCGAAAAATTAAAATCTCCCTGCTGTACCAGTTTGTACTAGGTTTGTACCGCGTTGTACCGTTCGAAGAAATGTTTAACTATTTTGGTTTCCGAGAAATATCCAAATAATCAAAGTCGAAGACTGTCGAGTCGTAATACTGAGAAAACAAATTTACGAAAATTTAAAATCGCTCTGCTGTACCGGTTTATACTAGGTATGTACCGCGTTGTACCGTTCGAAGAAATTGTTTAACTCTTTGGTTTCCGAGAAATATCCAAATAATCAAAGTATCGAGTCGTACTATTGAGAAAAAAAAATTTGCAAAAAAATTAAATTCTCCCTGCTGTACCAGTTTATACTAGGTTTGTACCGCGTTGTACCGTTCGAAGAAATTGTTTAACTCTTTTGGTTTCCGAGAAATATCCAAATAATCAAAGCATCGAGCCATACTACTGAGAAAAAAAAATTGCGAAAAATTAAAATCTCCCTGCTGTACCAGTTTGTACTAGGTATGTACAGCGGTGTACCGTTCGAAGAAATTGTTTAACTCTTTTGGTTTCCGATAAATATCTAATTAATCAAAGTATCGAGTCGTACTATTGAGAAAAATAAATTTGCGAAAAAATTAAATTCTCCCTGCTGTACCAGTTTGTACTAGGTTTGTACCGCATTGTACCGTTCGAAGAATTTGTTTAACTCATTTGGTATCCGAGAAATATCCACATAATCAAAATATCGAGTCGTACTACTGTGAAAAAAATTTGCGAAAAAATTAAATTCTCCCTGCTGTACCAGTTTATACTAGGTTTGTACCGCGTTGTACCGTTCGAAGAAATTGTTTAACTCTTTTGGTTTCCGAGAAATATACAAATAATCAAAGTATCGAGCCATACTACTGAGAAAAAAATTTGCGAAAAATTAAAATCTCCCAGCTGTACCAGTTTATACTAGGTTTGTACCGCGTTGTACCGTTCGAAGAAATTCTTTAACTCTTTTGGTTTCCGAGAAATATCCAAATAATCAAAGTCGAGGACTGTCGAGTCGTACTACTGAGAAAAAACGTTTGCGGAAAAATTAAAATCTCTCTGCTGTACCCGTTTGTACTGGGTTTGTACCGCGTTGTGCCGTTTTGAAGAAATTGTTTGACTCTTTTGGTTTCCGAGAAATATCCAAATAACCAAAGTATCGAGCCATACTACTGAGAAAAAAATTTGCGAAAAATTAAAATCTCCCTGCTGTACCAGTTTGTACTAGGTTTGTACCGCGTTGTACCGTTCGAAGAAATTGTTTAACTCATTTGGTTTCCTAGAAATATTGAAATAACCAAAGTCGAGGAAAGTCGAGTCGTACTACTGAGAAAAAAATTTACGAAAAATAAAAATCTCTCTGCTGTACCGGTTTGCACTAGGTTTGTATCGCGTTGTACCGTTCGAAGATATTCTTTAACTCTTTTGGTTTCCTAGAAATATTCAAATAACCAAAGTCGAGGAAAGTCGAGTCGTACTACTGAGAAAAAAAATTTACGAAAAATAATAATCTCTCTGCTGTACCGGTTTGTACTAGGTTTGTACAGCGGTGTACCGTTCGAAGAAATTGCTTAACTGATTTGGTTTCCGAGAAATATCCAAATAATCAAAGTATCGAGCCATACCACTGAGAAAAAAATTTGCGACAAATTAAAATCTCCCTGCTGTACCAGTTTATACTAGGTTTGTACCGCGTTGTACCGTTCGAAGAAATGTTTAACTATTTTGGTTTCCGAGAAATATCCAAATAATCAAAGTCGAAGACTGTCGAGTCGTAATACTGAGAAAACAAATTTACGAAAATTTAAAATCGCTCTGCTGTACCGGTTTATACTAGGTATGTACCGCGTTGTACCGTTCGAAGAAATTGTTTAACTCTTTGGTTTCCGAGAAATATCCAAATAATCAAAGTATCGAGTCGTACTATTGAGAAAAATAAATTTGCGAAAAAATTAAATTCTCCCTGCTGTACCAGTTTGTACTAGGTTTGTACCGCGTTGTACCGTTCGAAGAAATTGTTTAACTCTTTTGGTTTCCGAGAAATATCCAAATAATCAAAGTCGAGGACTGTCGAGTCGTACTACTGAGAAAAAAATTTACGAAAAATAAAAATCTCTCTGCTGTACCGGTTTGTACTAGGTTTGTACAGCGGTGTACCGTTCGAAGAAATTGTTTAACTCTTTTGGTTTCCGAGAAATATCCAAATAATCAAAGTATCGAGCCATACTACTGAGAAAAAAAATTGCGAAAAATTAAAATCTCCCTGCTGTACCAGTTTGTACTAGGTTTGTACAGCGTTGTACCGTTCGAAGAAATTGTTTAACTCATTTGGTTTCCTAGAAATATTGAAATAACCAAAGTCGAGGAAAGTCGAGTCGTACTACTGAGAAAAAAAATTGCGAAAAATTAAAATCTCCCTGCTGTACCAGTTTATACTAGGTTTGTACCGCGTTGTACCATTCGAAGAAATTGTTTAACTCTTTTGGTTTCCGAGAAATATCCAAATAATCAAAGCATCGAGCCATACTACTGAGAAAAAAAATTGCGAAAAATTAAAATCTCCCTGCTGTACCAGTTTGTACTAGGTATGTACAGCGTTGTACCGTTCGAAGAAATGTTTAACTCTTTTGGTTTCCGAGAAATATCCAAATAATCAAAGTATGAGAGCCATACCACTGAGAAAAAAATTTGCGACAAATTAAAATCTCCCTGCTGTACCAGTTTATACTAGGTTTGTACCGCGTTGTACCGTTCGAAGAAATTGTTTAACTCTTTTGGTTTCCGAGAAATATCCAAATAATCAAAGTATCGAGCCATACTACTGAGAAAAAAACTTGCGAAAAATTAAAATCTCCCTGCTGTACCAGTTTATACTAGGTTTGTACCGCGTTGTACCGTTCGAAGAAATTCTTTAACTCTTTTGGTTTCCTAGAAATATTCAAATAACCAAACTCGAGGAAAGTCGAGTCGTACTACTGAGAAAAAAAATTTCCGAAAAATAATAATCTCTCTGCTGTACCAGTTTGTACTAGGTTTGTACAGCGGTGTACCGTTCGAAGAAATTGCTTAACTGTTTTGGTTTCCGAGAAATATCCAAATAATCAAAGTATCGAGCTATACCACTGAGAAAAAAATTTGCGACAAATTAAAATCTCCCTGCTGTACCAGTTTATACTAGGTTTGTACCGCGTTGTACCGTTCGAAGAAATGTTTAACTATTTTGGTTTCCGAGAAATATCCAAATAATCAAAGTCGAAGACTGTCGAGTCGTAATACTGAGAAAACAAATTTACGAAAATTTAAAATCGCTCTGCTGTACCGGTTTATACTAGGTATGTACCGCGTTGTACCGTTCGAAGAAATTGTTTAACTCTTTGGTTTCCGAGAAATATCCAAATAATCAAAGTATCGAGTCGTACTATTGAGAAAAAAAAATTTGCAAAAAAATTAAATTCTCCCTGCTGTACCAGTTTGTACTAGGTTTGTACCGCGTTGTACCGTTCGAAGAAATTGTTTCACTCATTTGGTTTCCTAGAAATATTGAAATAACCAAAGTCGAGGAAAGTCGAGTCGTACTACTGAGAAAAAAATTTACGAAAAATAAAAATCTCTCTGCTGTACCGGTTTGTACTAGGTTTGTACAGCGGTGTACCGTTCGAAGAAATTGTTTAACTCTTTTGGTTTCCGAGAAATATCCAAATAATCAAAGTATCGAGCCATACTACTGAGAAAAAAAATTGCGAAAAATTAAAATCTCCCTGCTGTACCAGTTTGTACTAGGTTTGTACCGCGTTCTACCGTTCGAAGAAATTGTTTAACTCATTTGGTTTCCTAGAAATATTGAAATAACCAAAGTCGAGGAAAGTCGAGTCGTACTACTGAGAAAAAAAATTGCGAAAAATTAAAATCTCCCTGCTGTACCAGTTTATACTAGGTTTGTACCGCGTTGTACCATTCGAAGAAATTGTTTAACTCTTTTGGTTTCCGAGAAATATCCAAATAATCAAAGCATCGAGCCATACTACTGAGAAAAAAAATTGCGAAAAATTAAAATCTCCCTGCTGTACCAGTTTGTACTAGGTATGTACAGCGTTGTACCGTTCGAAAAAATGTTTAACTCTTTTGGTTTCCGAGAAATATCCAAATAATCAAAGTATCGAGCCATACCACTGAGAAAAAAATTTGCGACAAATTAAAATCTCCCTGCTGTACCAGTTTATACTAGGTTTGTACCGCGTTGTACCGTTCGAAGAAATTGTTTAACTCTTTTGGTTTCCGAGAAATATCCAAATAATCAAAGTCGAGGACTGTCGAGTCGTACTACTGAGAAAAAACGTTTGCGGAAAAATTAAAATCTCTCTGCTGTACCCGTTTGTACTGGGTTTGTACCGCGTTGTGCCGTTTTGAAGAAATTGTTTGACTCTTTTGGTTTCCGAGAAATATCCAAATAACCAAAGTATCGAGCCATACTACTGAGAAAAAAATTTGCGAAAAATTAAAATCTCCCTGCTGTACCAGTTTGTACTAGGTTTGTACCGCGTTGTACCGTTCGAAGAAATTGTTTAACTCATTTGGTTTCCTAGAAATATTGAAATAACCAAAGTCGAGGAAAGTCGAGTCGTACTACTGAGAAAAAAATTTACGAAAAATAAAAATCTCTCTGCTGTACCGGTTTGTACTAGGTTTGTACAGCGGTGTACCGTTCGAAGAAATTGTTTAACTCTTTTGGTTTCCGAGAAATATCCAAATAATCAAAGTATCGAGCCATACTACTGAGAAAAAAAATTGCGAAAAATTAAAATCTCCCTGCTGTACCAGTTTGTACTAGGTTTGTACCGCGTTCTACCGTTCGAAGAAATTGTTTAACTCATTTGGTTTCCTAGAAATATTGAAATAACCAAAGTCGAGGAAAGTCGAGTCGTACTACTGAGAAAAAAAATTGCGAAAAATTAAAATCTCCCTGCTGTACCAGTTTATACTAGGTTTGTACCGCGTTGTACCATTCGAAGAAATTGTTTAACTCTTTTGGTTTCCGAGAAATATCCAAATAATCAAAGCATCGAGCCATACTACTGAGAAAAAAAATTGCGAAAAATTAAAATCTCCCTGCTGTACCAGTTTGTACTAGGTATGTACAGCGTTGTACCGTTCGAAAAAATGTTTAACTCTTTTGGTTTCCGAGAAATATCCAAATAATCAAAGTATCGAGCCATACCACTGAGAAAAAAATTTGCGACAAATTAAAATCTCCCTGCTGTACCAGTTTATACTAGGTTTGTACCGCGTTGTACCGTTCGAAGAAATTGTTTAACTCTTTTGGTTTCCGAGAAATATCCAAATAATCAAAGTCGAGGACTGTCGAGTCGTACTACTGAGAAAAAACGTTTGCGGAAAAATTAAAATCTCTCTGCTGTACCCGTTTGTACTGGGTTTGTACCGCGTTGTGCCGTTTTGAAGAAATTGTTTGACTCTTTTGGTTTCCGAGAAATATCCAAATAACCAAAGTATCGAGCCATACTACTGAGAAAAAAATTTGCGAAAAATTAAAATCTCCCTGCTGTACCAGTTTATACTAGGTTTGCACCGCGTTGTACCGTTCGATGAAATTGTTTAAATCTTTTGGTTTCCGAGAAATATTCAAATAACCAAAGTATCGAGTCGTACTACTGAGAAAAAAAATTAGAGAAAAATTAGAATCTCTCTGCTGTACCGGTTTGCACTAGGTTTCTACCGCGTTGTGCCGTTCGAAGAAATTGTTTAACTCTTTTGGTTTCGTAGAAATATCCAAATAATCAAAGTATCGAGTCGTAATACTGAGAAAACAAATTTACGAAAATTTAAAATCGCTCAGCTGTACCGGTTTATACTAGGTATGTACCGCGTTGTACCGTTCGAAGAAATTGTTTAACTTTTTTGGTTTCCGAGAAATATCCAAATAATCAAAGTATCGAGCCATACTACTGAGAAAAAAATTTGCGAAAAATTAAAATCTCCCTGCTGTACCAGTTTGTACTATGTTTGTATCGCGTTGTGCCGTTCGAAGAAATTGTTTAACTCTTTTGGTTTCCGAGAAATATCCAAATAATCAAAGTATCGAGTCGTACTATTGAGAAAAAAAAATTTGCAAAAAAATTAAATTCTCCCTGCTGTACCAGTTTGTACTAGGTTTGTACCGCGTTGTACCGTTCGAAGAATTTGTTTAACTCATTTGGTATCCGAGAAATATCCACATAATCAAAATATCGAGTCGTACTACTGTGAAAAAAAATTTGCGAAAAAATTAAATTCTCCCTGCTGTACCAGTTTGTACTAGGTTTGTACCGCGTTGTACCATTCGAAGAAATTGTTTAACTATTTTGGTTTCCGATAAATATCTAAATAATCAAAGTATCGAGTCGTACTATTGAGAAAAATAAATTTGCGAAAAAATTAAATTCTCCCTGCTGTACCAGTTTATACTAGGTTTGTACCGCGTTGTACCATTCGAAGAAATGTTTAACTCTTTTGGTTTCCGAGAAATATCCAAATAATCAAAGTATCGAGCCATACTACTGAGAAAAAAAATTGCGAAAAATTAAAATCTCCCTGCTGTACCAGTTTGTACTAGGTATGTACAGCGTTGTACCGTTCGAAGAAATGTTTAACTCTTTTGGTTTCCGAGAAATATCCAAATAATCAAAGTATCGAGCCATACCACTGATAAAAAAATTTGCGACAAATTAAAATCTCCCTGCTGTATCAGTTTATACTAGATTTATACCGCGTTGTACCGTTCGAAGAAATTGTTTAACTCTTTTGGTTTCCGAGAAATATCCAAATAATCAAAGTATCGAGCCATACCACTGAGAAAAAAAATTACGAAAAATAAAAATCTCTCTGCTGTACCGGTTTGCACTAGGTTTGTATCGCGTTGTACCGTTCGAAGATATTCTTTAACTCTTTTGGTTTCCGAGAAATAATCAAATAACCAAAGTCGAGGACTGTCGAGTCGTACTACTGAGAAAAAAAATTTACGAAAAATAAAAATCTTTCTGTTCCACTGGTTTGTACTAGGGTTGTACAGCGGTGTACCGTTCGAAGAAATTGTTTAACTTTTTTGGTTTCCGAGAAATAATCAAATAACCAAAGTCGAGGACTGTCGAGTCGTACTACTGAGAAAAAAATTTACGAAAAATAAAAATCTCTCTGCTGTACCGGTTTGTACTAGGTTTGTACAGCGGTGTACCGTTCGAAGAAATTGCTTAACTCTTTTGGTTTCGGAGAAATATCCAAATAATCAAAGTATCGAGCCATACCACTGAGAAAAAAATTTGCGACAAATTAAAATCTCCCTGCTGTACCAGTTTGTACTAGGTTTGTACAGCGTTGTACCGTTCGAAGAAATGTTTAACTCTTTTGGTTTCCGAGAAATATCCAAATAATCAAAGTCGAAGACTGTCGAGTCGTACTACTGAGAAAAAAAAAATTACGAAAAATAAAAATCTCTCTGCTGTACCGGTTTGCACTAGGTTTGTATCGCGTTGTACAGTTCGAAGATATTCTTTAACTCTTTTGGTTTCCGAGAAATAATCAAATAACCAAAGTCGAGGACTGTCGAGTCGTACTACTGAGAAAAAAAATTTACGAAAAATAAAAATCTTTCTGTTCCACTGGTTTGTACTAGGGTTGTACAGCGGTGTACCGTTCGAAGAAATTGTTTAACTATTTTGGTTTCCGATAAATATCTAAATAATCAAAGTATCGAGTCGTACTATTGAGAAAAATAAATTTGCGAAAAAATTAAATTCTCCCTGCTGTACCAGTTTATACTAGGTTTGTACCGCGTTGTACCATTCGAAGAAATTGTTTAACTCTTTTGGTTTCCGAGAAATATCCAAATAATCAAAGTATCGAGCCATACTACTGAGAAAAAAATTTGCGAAAAATTAAAATCTCCCTGCTGTACCAGTTTATACTAGGTTTGTACCGCGTTGTACCGTTCGAAGAAATTCTTTAACTCTTTTGGTTTCCGAGAAATATCCAAATAATCAAAGTATCGAGCCATACTACTGAGAAAAAAATTTGCGAAAAATTAAAATCTCCCTGCTGTACCAGTTTATACTAGGTTTGTACCGCGTTGTACCGTTCGAAGAAATTCTTTAACTCTTTTGGTTTCCGAGAAATATCCAAATAATCAAAGTCGAGGACTGTCGAGTCGTACTACTGAGAAAAAACGTTTGCCGAAAAATTAAAATCTCTCTGCTGTACCCGTTTGTACTGGGTTTGTATCGCGTTGTACCGTTCGAAGATATTCTTTAACCCTTTTGGTTTCCGAGAAGTAATCAAATAACCAAAGTCGAGGACTGTCGAGTCGTACTACTGAGAAAAAAAAATTGCGAAAAATAAAAATCTCTCTGCTGTACCGGTTTGCACTAGGTTTGTATCGCGTTGTACCGTTCGAAGATATTCTTTAACTCTTTTGGTTTCCGAGGAATAATCAAATAACCAAAGTCGAGGACTGTCGAGTCGTACTACTGAGAAAAAAAATTTACGAAAAATAAAAATCTTTCTGTTCCACTGGTTTGTACTAGGGTTGTACAGCGGTGTACCGTTCGAAGAAATTGTTTAACTATTTTGGTTTCCGATAAATATCTAAATAATCAAAGTATCGAGTCGTACTATTGAGAAAAATAAATTTGCGAAAAAATTAAATTCTCCCTGCTGTACCAGTTTGTACTAGGTTTGTACCGCATTGTACCGTTCGAAGAATTTGTTTAACTCATTTGGTATCCGAGAAATATCCACATAATCAAAATATCGAGTCGTACTACTGTGAAAAAAAATTTGCGAAAAAATTAAATTCTCCCTGCTGTACCAGTTTATACTAGGTTTGTACCGCGTTGTACCGTTCGAAGAAATTGTTTAACTCTTTTGGTTTCCGAGAAATATCCAAATAATCAAAGTATCGAGCCATACTACTGAGAAAAAAATTTGCGAAAAATTAAAATCTCCCTGCTGTACCAGTTTATACTAGGTTTGTACCGCGTTGTACCGTTCGAAGAAATTCTTTAACTCTTTTGGTTTCCGAGAAATATCCAAATAATCAAAGTCGAGGACTGTCGAGTCGTACTACTGAGAAAAAACGTTTGCCGAAAAATTAAAATCTCTCTGCTGTACCCGTTTGTACTGGGTTTGTATCGCGTTGTACCGTTCGAAGATATTCTTTAACTCTTTTGGTTTCCGAGAAGTAATCAAATAACCAAAGTCGAGGACTGTCGAGTCGTACTACTGAGAAAAAAAAATTGCGAAAAATAAAAATCTCTCTGCTGTACCGGTTTGCACTAGGTTTGTATCGCGTTGTACCGTTCGAAGATATTCTTTAACTCTTTTGGTTTCCGAGGAATAATCAAATAACCAAAGTCGAGGACTGTCGAGTCGTACTACTGAGAAAAAAAATTTACGAAAAATAAAAATCTTTCTGTTCCACTGGTTTGTACTAGGGTTGTACAGCGGTGTACCGTTCGAAGAAATTGTTTAACTATTTTGGTTTCCGATAAATATCTAAATAATCAAAGTATCGAGTCGTACTATTGAGAAAAATAAATTTGCGAAAAAATTAAATTCTCCCTGCTGTACCAGTTTGTACTAGGTTTGTACCGCATTGTACCGTTCGAAGAATTTGTTTAACTCATTTGGTATCCGAGAAATATCCACATAATCAAAATATCGAGTCGTACTACTGTGAAAAAAAATTTGCGAAAAAATTAAATTCTCCCTGCTGTACCAGTTTATACTAGGTTTGTACCGCGTTGTACCGTTCGAAGAAATTGTTTAACTCTTTTGGTTTCCGAGAAATATCCAAATAATCAAAGTATCGAGCCATACTACTGAGAAAAAAATTTGCGAAAAATTAAAATCTCCCTGCTGTACCAGTTTATACTAGGTTTGTACCGCGTTGTACCGTTCGAAGAAATTCTTTAACTCTTTTGGTTTCCGAGAAATATCCAAATAATCAAAGTATCGAGCCATACTACTGAGAAAAAAATTTGCGAAAAATTAAAATCTCCCTGCTGTACCAGTTTATACTAGGATTGTACCGCGTTGTACCGTTCGAAGAAATTCTTTAACTCTTTTGGTTTCCGAGAAATATCCAAATAATCAAAGTCGAGGACTGCCGAGTCGTACTACTGAGAAAAAACGTTTGCGGAAAAATTAAAATCTCTCTGCTGTACCCGTTTGTACTGCGTTTGTACCGCGTTGTGCCCTTTTGAAGAAATTGTTTGACTCTTTTGGTTTCCGAGAAATATCCAAATAACCAAAGTATCGAGCCATACTACTGAGAAAAAAATTTGCGAAAAATTAAAATCTCCCTGCTGTACCAGTTTGTACTAGGTTTGTATCGCGTTGTGCCGTTCGAAGAAATTGTTTAACTCTTTTGGTTTCCGAGAAATATCCAAATAATCAAAGTCGAAGACTGTCGAGTCGTACTACTGAGAAAAAAAAATTACGAAAAATAAAAATCTCTCTGCTGTACCGGTTTGCACTAGGATTGTATCGCGTTGTACCGTTCGAAGAAATTGTTTAACTTTTTTGGTTTCCGAGAAATATCCAAATAATCAAAGTATCGAGCCATACTACTGAGAAAAAAATTTGCGAAAAATTAAAATCTCCCTGCTGTACCAGTTTGTACCAGGTTTGTATCGCGTTGTGCCGTTCGAAGAAATTGTTTAACTCTTTTGGTTTCCGAGAAATATCCAAATAATCAAAGTATCGAGTCGTACTATTGAGAAAAAAAAATTTGCAAAAAAATTAAATTCTCCCTGCTGTACCAGTTTGTACTAGGTTTGTACCGCGTTGTACCGTTCGAAGAATTTGTTTAACTCATTTGGTATCCGAGAAATATCCACATAATCAAAATATCGAGTCGTACTACTGTGAAAAAAAATTTGCGAAAAAATTAAATTCTCCCTGCTGTACCAGTTTATACTAGGTTTGTACCGCGTTGTACCGTTCGAAGAAATTGTTTAACTCTTTTGGTTTCCGAGAAATATCCAAATAATCAAAGTATCGAGCCATACTACTGAGAAAAAAATTTGCGAAAAATTAAAATCTCCCTGCTGTACCAGTTTATACTAGGTTTGCACCGCGTTGTACCGTTCGATGAAATTGTTTAAATCTTTTGGTTTCCGAGAAATATTCAAATAACCAAAGTATCGAGTCGTACTACTGAGAAAAAAAATTAGAGAAAAATTAGAATCTCTCTGCTGTACCGGTTTGCACTAGGTTTCTACCGCGTTGTGCCGTTCGAAGAAATTGTTTAACTCTTTTGGTTTCGTAGAAATATCCAAATAATCAAAGTATCGAGTCGTAATACTGAGAAAACAAATTTACGAAAATTTAAAATCGCTCAGCTGTACCGGTTTATACTAGGTATGTACCGCGTTGTACCGTTCGAAGAAATTGTTTAACTTTTTTGGTTTCCGAGAAATATCCAAATAATCAAAGTATCGAGCCATACTACTGAGAAAAAAATTTGCGAAAAATTAAAATCTCCCTGCTGTACCAGTTTGTACTAGGTTTGTATCGCGTTGTGCCGTTCGAAGAAATTGTTTAACTCTTTTGGTTTCCGAGAAATATCCAAATAATCAAAGTATCGAGTCGTACTATTGAGAAAAAAAAATTTGCAAAAAAATTAAATTCTCCCTGCTGTACCAGTTTGTACTAGGTTTGTACCGCGTTGTACCGTTCGAAGAAATTGTTTAACTCATTTGGTATCCGAGAAATATCCACATAATCAAAATATCGAGTCGTACTACTGAGAAAAAAAATTTGCGAAAAAATTAAATTCTCCCTGCTGTACCAGTTTGTACTAGGTTTGTACCGCGTTGTACCATTCGAAGAAATTGTTTAACTATTTTGGTTTCCGATAAATATCTAAATAATCAAAGTATCGAGTCGTACTATTGAGAAAAATAAATTTGCGAAAAAATTAAATTCTCCCTGCTGTACCAGTTTATACTAGGTTTGTACCGCGTTGTACCATTCGAAGAAATGTTTAACTCTTTTGGTTTCCGAGAAATATCCAAATAATCAAAGTATCGAGCCATACCACTGAGAAAAAAAATTACGAAAAATAAAAATCTCTCTGCTGTACCGGTTTGCACTAGGTTTGTATCGCGTTGTACCGTTCGAAGATATTCTTTAACTCTTTTGGTTTCCGAGAAATAATCAAATAACCAAAGTCGAGGACTGTCGAGTCGTACTACTGAGAAAAAAAATTTACGAAAAATAAAAATCTTTCTGTTCCACTGGTTTGTACTAGGGTTGTACAGCGGTGTACCGTTCGAAGAAATTGTTTAACTTTTTTGGTTTCCGAGAAATAATCAAATAACCAAAGTCGAGGACTGTCGAGTCGTACTACTGAGAAAAAAATTTACGAAAAATAAAAATCTCTCTGCTGTACCGGTTTGTACTAGGTTTGTACAGCGGTGTACCGTTCGAAGAAATTGCTTAACTCTTTTGGTTTCGGAGAAATATCCAAATAATCAAAGTATCGAGCCATACCACTGAGAAAAAAATTTGCGACAAATTAAAATCTCCCTGCTGTACCAGTTTGTACTAGGTTTGTACAGCGTTGTACCGTTCGAAGAAATGTTTAACTCTTTTGGTTTCCGAGAAATATCCAAATAATCAAAGTCGAAGACTGTCGAGTCGTACTACTGAGAAAAAAAAAATTACGAAAAATAAAAATCTCTCTGCTGTACCGGTTTGCACTAGGTTTGTATCGCGTTGTACAGTTCGAAGATATTCTTTAACTCTTTTGGTTTCCGAGAAATAATCAAATAACCAAAGTCGAGGACTGTCGAGTCGTACTACTGAGAAAAAAAATTTACGAAAAATAAAAATCTTTCTGTTCCACTGGTTTGTACTAGGGTTGTACAGCGGTGTACCGTTCGAAGAAATTGTTTAACTATTTTGGTTTCCGATAAATATCTAAATAATCAAAGTATCGAGTCGTACTATTGAGAAAAATAAATTTGCGAAAAAATTAAATTCTCCCTGCTGTACCAGTTTATACTAGGTTTGTACCGCGTTGTACCATTCGAAGAAATTGTTTAACTCTTTTGGTTTCCGAGAAATATCCAAATAATCAAAGTATCGAGCCATACTACTGAGAAAAAAAATTGCGAAAAATTAAAATCTCCCTGCTGTACCACTTTGTACTAGGTATGTACAGCGTTGTACCGTTCGAAGAAATGTTTAACTCTTTTGGTTTCCGAGAAATATCCAAATAATCAAAGTATCGAGCCATACCACTGATAAAAAAATTTGCGACAAATTAAAATCTCCCTGCTGTATCAGTTTATACTAGGTTTGTACCGCGTTGTACCGTTCGAAGAAATTGTTTAACTCTTTTGGTTTCCGAGAAATATCCAAATAATCAAAGTATCGAGCCATACTACTGAGAAAAAAATTTGCGAAAAATTAAAATCTCCCTGCTGTACCAGTTTATACTAGGTTTGCACCGCGTTGTACCGTTCGATGAAATTGTTTAAATCTTTTGGTTTCCGAGAAATATTCAAATAACCAAAGTATCGAGTCGTACTACTGAGAAAAAAAATTACAGAAAAATTAGAATCTCTCTGCTGTACCAGTTTGTACTAGGTATGTACAGCGTTGTACCGTTCGAAGAAATGTTTAACTCTTTTGGTTTCCGAGAAATATCCAAATAATCAAAGTATCGAGCCATACCACTGATAAAAAAATTTGCGACAAATTAAAATCTCCCTGCTGTATCAGTTTATACTAGGTTTGTACCGCGTTGTACCGTTCGAAGAAATTGTTTAACTCTTTTGGTTTCCGAGAAATATACAAATAATCAAAGTATCGAGCCATACCACTGAGAAAAAAAATTACGAAAAATAAAAATCTCTCTGCTGTACCGGTTTGCACTAGGTTTGTATCGCGTTGTACCGTTCGAAGAAATTCTTTAACTCTTTTGGTTTCCGAGAAATATCCAAATAACCAAAGTATCGAGACGTACTATAGAGAAAAATAAATTTGCGAACAAATTAAATTCTCCCTGCTGTACCAGTTTGTACTAGGTTTGTATCGCGTTGTACCGTTCGAAGATATTCTTTAACTCTTTTGGTTTCCGAGAAATAATCAAATAACCAAAGTCGAGGACTGTCGAGTCGTACTACTGAGAAAAAAAATTGCGAAAAATTAAAATCTCCCTGCTGTACCAGTGTATACTAGGTTTGTACCGCGTTGTACCGTTCGAAGAAATTGTTTAACTCTTTTGGTTTCCTAGAAATATTGAAATAACCAAAGTCGAGGAAAGTCGAGTCGTACTACTGAGAAAAAAATTTACGAAAAATAAAAATCTCTCTGCTGTACCGGTTTGCACTAGGTTTCTACCGCGTTGTGCCGTTCGAAGAAATTGTTTAACTCTTTTGGTTTCGGAGAAATATCCAAATAATCAAAGTATCGAGTCGTACTATTGAGAAAAAAAATTTGCGGAAAAATTAAATTCTCTCTGCTGTACCAGTTTGTACTAGGTATGTACCGCGTTGTACCGTTCGAAGAAATTGTTTAACTCTTTTGGTTTCCGAGAAATATCCATATAACCAAAGTTGAGGAATGTCGAGTCGTACTACTGAGAAAAAAAATTGCGAAAAATTAAAATCTCCCTGCTGTACCAGTTTGTACTAGGTTTGTATCGCGTTGTGCCGTTCGAAGAAATTGTTTAACTCTTTTGGTTTCCGAGAAATATCCAAATAATCAAAGTATCGAGTCGTACAATTGAGAAAAAAAAATTTGCAAAAAAATTAAATTCTCCCTGCTGTACCAGTTTGTACTAGGTTTGTACCGCGTTGTACCGTTCGAAGAAATTGTTTAACTCATTTGGTTTCCTAGAAATATTGAAATAACCAAAGTCGAGGAAAGTCGAGTCGTACTACTGAGAAAAAAATTTACGAAAAATAAAAATCTCTCTGCTGTACCGGTTTGTACTAGGTTTGTACAGCGGTGTACCGTTCGAAGAAATGTTTAACTCTTTTGGTTTCCGAGAAATATCCAAATAATCAAAGTCGAAGACTGTCGAGTCGTACTACTGAGAAAAAAAAATTGCGAAAAATAAAAATCTCTCTGCTGTACCGGTTTGCACTAGGTTTGTATCGCGTTGTACCGTTCGAAGATATTCTTTAACTCTTTTGGTTTCCGAGAAATAATCAAATAACCAAAGTCGAGGACTGTCGAGTCGTACTACTGAGAAAAAAAATTTACGAAAAATAAAAATCTTTCTGTTCCACTGGTTTGTACTAGGGTTGTACAGCGGTGTACCGTTCGAAGAAATTGTTTAACTATTTTGGTTTCCGATAAATATCTAAATAATCAAAGTATCGAGTCGTACTATTGAGAAAAATAAATTTGCGAAAAAATTAAATTCTCCCTGCTGTACCAGTTTGTACTAGGTTTGTACCGCATTGTACCGTTCGAAGAATTTGTTTAACTCATTTGGTATCCGAGAAATATCCACATAATCAAAATATCGAGTCGTACTACTGTGAAAAAAAATTTGCGAAAAAATTAAATTCTCCCTGCTGTACCAGTTTATACTAGGTTTGTACCGCGTTGTACCGTTCGAAGAAATTGTTTAACTCTTTTGGTTTCCGAGAAATATCCAAATAATCAAAGTATCGAGCCATACTACTGAGAAAAAAATTTGCGAAAAATTAAAATCTCCCTGCTGTACCAGTTTATACTAGGTTTGTACCGCGTTGCACCGTTCGAAGAAATTCTTTAACTCTTTTGGTTTCCGAGAAATATCCAAATAATCAAAGTATCGAGCCATACTACTGAGAAAAAAATTTGCGAAAAATTAAAATCTCCCTGCTGTACCAGTTTATACTAGGTTTGTACCGCGTTGTACCGTTCGAAGAAATTCTTTAACTCTTTTGGTTTCCGAGAAATATCCAAATAATCAAAGTCGAGGACTGTCGAGTCGTACTACTGAGAAAAAACGTTTGCGGAAAAATTAAAATCTCTCTGCTGTACCCGTTTGTACTGGGTTTGTACCGCGTTGTGCCGTTTTGAAGAAATTGTTTGACTCTTTTGGTTTCCGAGAAATATCCAAATAACCAAAGTATCGAGCCATACTACTGAGAAAAAAATTTGCGAAAAATTAAAATCTCCCTGCTGTACCAGTTTGTACTAGGTTTGTATCGCGTTGTGCCGTTCGAAGAAATTGTTTAACTCTTTTGGTTTCCGAGAAATATCCAAATAATCAAAGTCGAAGACTGTCGAGTCGTACTACTGAGAAAAAAAAATTACGAAAAATAAAAATCTCTCTGCTGTACCGGTTTGCACTAGGTTTGTATCGCGTTGTACCGTTCGAAGATATTCTTTAACTCTTTTGGTTTCCGAGAAATAATCAAATAACCAAAGTCGAGGACTGTCGAGTCGTACTACTGAGAAAAAAAAATTGCGAAAAATAAAAATCTCTCTGCTGTACCGGTTTGCACTAGGTTTGTATCGCGTTGTACCGTTCGAAGATATTCTTTAACTCTTTTGGATTCCGAGAAATAATCAAATAACCAAAGTCGAGGACTGTCGAGTCGTACTACTGAGAAAAAAAATTTACGAAAAATAAAAATCTTTCTGTTCCACTGGTTTGTACTAGGGTTGTACAGCGGTGTACCGTTCGAAGAAATTGTTTAACTATTTTGGTTTCCGATAAATATCTAAATAATCAAAGTATCGAGTCGTACTATTGAGAAAAATAAATTTGCGAAAAAATTAAATTCTCCCTGCTGTACCAGTTTGTACTAGGTTTGTACCGCATTGTACCGTTCGAAGAATTTGTTTAACTCATTTGGTATCCGAGAAATATCCACATAATCAAAATATCGAGTCGTACTACTGTGAAAGAAAATTTGCGAAAAAATTAAATTCTCCCTGCTGTACCAGTTTATACTAGGTTTGTACCGCGTTGTACCGTTCGAAGAAATTGTTTAACTCTTTTGGTTTCCGAGAAATATCCAAATAATCAAAGTATCGAGCCATACTACTGAGAAAAAAATTTGCGAAAAATTAAAATCTCCCTGCTGTACCAGTTTATACTAGGTTTGTACCGCGTTGTACCGTTCGAAGAAATTCTTTAACTCTTTTGGTTTCCGAGAAATATCCAAATAATCAAAGTATCGAGCCATACTACTGAGAAAAAAATTTGCGAAAAATTAAAATCTCCCTGCTGTACCAGTTTATACTAGGTTTGTACCGCGTTGTACCGTTCGAAGAAATTCTTTAACTCTTTTGGTTTCCGAGAAATATCCAAATAATCAAAGTATCGAGCCATACTACTGAGAAAAAAATTTGCGAAAAATTAAAATCTCCCTGCTGTACCAGTTTATACTAGGTTTGTACCGCGTTGTACCGTTCGAAGAAATTGTTTAACTCTTTTGGTTTCCGAGAAATATCCAAATAATCAAAGTATCGAGTCGTACTATTGAGAAAAAAAACTTTGCAAAAAAATTAAATTCTCCCTGCTGTACCAGTTTGTACTAGGTTTGTACCGCGTTGTACCGTTCGAAGAAATTGTTTAACTCATTTGGTTTCCTAGAAATATTGAAATAACCAAAGTCGAGGAAAGTCGAGCCATACTACTGAGAAAAAAATTTGCGAAAAATTAAAATCTCCCTGCTGTACCAGTTTATACTAGGTTTGTACCGCGTTGTACCGTTCGAAGAAATTCTTTAACTCTTTTGGTTTCCGAGAAATATCCAAATAATCAAAGTATCGAGCCATACTACTGAGAAAAAAATTTGCGAAAAATTAAAATCTCCCTGCTGTACCAGTTTATACTAGGTTTGTACCGCGTTGTACCGTTCGAAGAAATTCTTTAACTCTTTTGGTTTCCGAGAAATATCCAAATAATCAAAGTCGAGGACTGTCGAGTCGTACTACTGAGAAAAAACGTTTGCGGAAAAATTAAAATCTCTCTGCTGTACCCGTTTGTACTGGGTTTGTACCGCGTTGTGCCGTTTTGAAGAAATTGTTTGACTCTTTTGGTTTCCGAGAAATATCCAAATAACCAAAGTATCGAGCCATACTACTGAGAAAAAAATTTGCGAAAAATTAAAATCTCCCTGCTGTACCAGTTTGTACTAGGTTTGTATCGCGTTGTGCCGTTCGAAAAAATAGTTTAACTCTTTTGGTTTCCGAGAAATATCCAAATAATCAAAGTCGAAGACTGTCGAGTCGTACTACTGAGAAAAAAAAATTACGAAAAATAAAAATCTCTCTGCTGTACCGGTTTGCACTAGGTTTGTATCGCGTTGTACCGTTCGAAGAAATTGTTTAACTCTTTTGGTTTCCGAGAAATATCCAAATAATCAAAGTATCGAGCCATACTACTGAGAAAAAAAATTACGAAAAATAAAAATATCTCTGCTGTACCGGTTTGCACTAGGTTTGTATCGCGTTGTACCGTTCGAAGATATTCTTTAACTCTTTTGGATTCCGAGAAATAATCAAATAACCAAAGTCGAGGACTGTCGAGTCGTACTACTGAGAAAAAAAATTTACGAAAAATAAAAATCTTTCTGTTCCACTGGTTTGTACTAGGGTTGTACAGCGGTGTACCGTTCGAAGAAATTGTTTAACTATTTTGGTTTCCGATAAATATCTAAATAATCAAAGTATCGAGTCGTACTATTGAGAAAAATAAATTTGCGAAAAAATTAAATTCTCCCTGCTGTACCAGTTTGTACTAGGTTTGTACCGCATTGTACCGTTCGAAGAATTTGTTTAACTCATTTGGTATCCGAGAAATATCCACATAATCAAAATATCGAGTCGTACTACTGTGAAAGAAAATTTGCGAAAAAATTAAATTCTCCCTGCTGTACCAGTTTATACTAGGTTTGTACCGCGTTGTACCGTTCGAAGAAATTGTTTAACTCTTTTGGTTTCCGAGAAATATCCAAATAATCAAAGTATCGAGCCATACTACTGAGAAAAAAATTTGCGAAAAATTAAAATCTCCCTGCTGTACCAGTTTATACTAGGTTTGTACCGCGTTGTACCGTTCGAAGAAATTCTTTAACTCTTTTGGTTTCCGAGAAATATCCAAATAATCAAAGTATCGAGCCATACTACTGAGAAAAAAATTTGCGAAAAATTAAAATCTCCCTGCTGTACCAGTTTATACTAGGTTTGTACCGCGTTGTACCGTTCGAAGAAATTCTTTAACTCTTTTGGTTTCCGAGAAATATCCAAATAATCAAAGTATCGAGCCATACTACTGAGAAAAAAATTTGCGAAAAATTAAAATCTCCCTGCTGTACCAGTTTATACTAGGTTTGTACCGCGTTGTACCGTTCGAAGAAATTGTTTAACTCTTTTGGTTTCCGAGAAATATCCAAATAATCAAAGTATCGAGTCGTACTATTGAGAAAAAAAACTTTGCAAAAAAATTAAATTCTCCCTGCTGTACCAGTTTGTACTAGGTTTGTACCGCGTTGTACCGTTCGAAGAAATTGTTTAACTCATTTGGTTTCCTAGAAATATTGAAATAACCAAAGTCGAGGAAAGTCGAGCCATACTACTGAGAAAAAAATTTGCGAAAAATTAAAATCTCCCTGCTGTACCAGTTTATACTAGGTTTGTACCGCGTTGTACCGTTCGAAGAAATTCTTTAACTCTTTTGGTTTCCGAGAAATATCCAAATAATCAAAGTATCGAGCCATACTACTGAGAAAAAAATTTGCGAAAAATTAAAATCTCCCTGCTGTACCAGTTTATACTAGGTTTGTACCGCGTTGTACCGTTCGAAGAAATTCTTTAACTCTTTTGGTTTCCGAGAAATATCCAAATAATCAAAGTCGAGGACTGTCGAGTCGTACTACTGAGAAAAAACGTTTGCGGAAAAATTAAAATCTCTCTGCTGTACCCGTTTGTACTGGGTTTGTACCGCGTTGTGCCGTTTTGAAGAAATTGTTTGACTCTTTTGGTTTCCGAGAAATATCCAAATAACCAAAGTATCGAGCCATACTACTGAGAAAAAAATTTGCGAAAAATTAAAATCTCCCTGCTGTACCAGTTTGTACTAGGTTTGTATCGCGTTGTGCCGTTCGAAAAAATAGTTTAACTCTTTTGGTTTCCGAGAAATATCCAAATAATCAAAGTCGAAGACTGTCGAGTCGTACTACTGAGAAAAAAAAATTACGAAAAATAAAAATCTCTCTGCTGTACCGGTTTGCACTAGGTTTGTATCGCGTTGTACCGTTCGAAGAAATTGTTTAACTCTTTTGGTTTCCGAGAAATATCCAAATAATCAAAGTATCGAGCCATACTACTGAGAAAAAAAATTACGAAAAATAAAAATATCTCTGCTGTACCGGTTTGCACTAGGTTTGTATCGCGTTGTACCGTTCGAAGATATTCTTTAACTCTTTTGGTTTCCGAGAAATAATCAAATAACCAAAGTCGAGGACTGTCGAGTCGTACTACTGAGAAAAAAAATTTACGAAAAATAAAAATCTTTCTGTTCCACTGGTTTGTACTAGGGTTGTACAGCGGTGTACCGTTCGAAGAAATTGTTTAACTTTTTTGGTTTCCGAGAAATAATCAAATAACCAAAGTCGAGGACTGTCGAGTCGTACTACTGAGAAAAAAATTTACGAAAAATAAAAATCTCTCTGCTGTACCGGTTTGTACTAGGTTTGTACAGCGGTGTACCGTTCGAAGAAATTGCTTAACTCTTTTGGTTTCGGAGAAATATCCAAATAATCAAAGTATCGAGCCATACCACTGAGAAAAAAATTTGCGACAAATTAAAATCTCCCTGCTGTACCAGTTTGTACTAGGTTTGTACAGCGTTGTACCGTTCGAAGAAATGTTTAACTCGTTTGGTTTCCGAGAAATAATCAAATAACCAAAGTCGAGGACTGTCGAGTCGTACTACTGACAAAAAAAATTTACGAAAAATAAAAATCTTTCTGTTCCACTGGATTGTACTAGGGTTGTACAGCGGTGTACCGTTCGAAGAAATTGTTTAACTTTTTTGGTTTCCGAGATATATCCAAATAATCAAAGTATCGAGCCATACTACTGAGAAAAAAATTTGCGAAAAATTAAAATCTCCCTGCTGTACCAGTTTATACTAGGTTTGTACCGCGTTGTACCGTTCGAAGAAATTCTTTAACTCTTTTGGTTTCCGAGAAATATCCAAATAACCAAAGTATCGAGTCGTACTATAGAGAAAAATAAATTTGCGAAAAAATTAAATTCTCCCTGCTGTACCAGTTTGTACTAGGTTTGTATCGCGTTGTACCGTTCGAAGATATTCTTTAACTCTTTTGGTTTCCGAGAAATAATCAAATAACCAAAGTCGAGGACTGTCGAGTCGTACTACTGAGAAAAAAAATTGCGAAAAATTAAAATCTCCCTGCTGTACCAGTTTATACTAGGTTTGTACCGCGTTGTACCGTTCGAAGAAATTGTTTAACTCTTTTGGTTTCCTAGAAATATTGAAATAACCAAAGTCGAGGAAAGTCGAGTCGTACTACTGAGAAAAAAATTTACGAAAAATTAAAATCTCCCTGCTGTACCAGTTTATACTAGGTTTGTACCGCGTTGTACCATTCGAAGAAATTGTTTAACTCTTTTGGTTTCCGAGAAATATCCAAATAATCAAAGCATCGAGCCATACTACTGAGAAAAAGAATTGCGAAAAATTAAAATCTCCCTGCTGTACCAGTTTGTACTAGGTATGTACAGCGTTGTACCGTTCGAAGAAATGTTTAACTCTTTTGGTTTCCGAGAAATATCCAAATAATCAAAGTATGAGAGCCATACCACTGAGAAAAAAATTTGCGACAAATTAAAATCTCCCTGCTGTACCAGTTTATACTAGGTTTGTACCGCGTTGTACCGTTCGAAGAAATTGTTTAACTCTTTTGGTTTCCGAGAAATATCCAAATAATCAAAGTATCGAGCCATACTACTGAGAAAAAAACTTGCGAAAAATTAAAATCTCCCTGCTGTACCAGTTTATACTAGGTTTGTACCGCGTTGTACCGTTCGAAGAAATTCTTTAACTCTTTTGGTTTCCTAGAAATATTCAAATAACCAAAGTCGAGGAAAGTCGAGTCGTACTACTGAGAAAAAAAATTTCCGAAAAATAATAATCTCTCTGCTGTACCAGTTTGTACTAGGTTTGTACAGCGGTGTACCGTTCGAAGAAATTGCTTAACTGTTTTGGTTTCCGAGAAATATCCAAATAATCAAAGTATCGAGCTATACCACTGAGAAAAAAATTTGCGACAAATTAAAATCTCCCTGCTGTACCAGTTTATACTAGGTTTGTACCGCGTTGTAAAGTTCGAAGAAATGTTTAACTATTTTGGTTTCCGAGAAATATCCAAATAATCAAAGTCGAAGACTGTCGAGTCGTAATACTGAGAAAACAAATTTACGAAAATTTAAAATCGCTCTGCTGTACCGGTTTATACTAGGTATGTACCGCGTTGTACCGTTCGAAGAAATTGTTTAACTCTTTGGTTTCCGAGAAATATCCAAATAATCAAAGTATCGAGTCGTACTATTGAGAAAAAAAAATTTGCAAAAAAATTAAATTCTCCCTGCTGTACCAGTTTGTACTAGGTTTGTACCGCGTTGTACCGTTCGAAGAAATTGTTTCACTCATTTGGTTTCCTAGAAATATTGAAATAACCAAAGTCGAGGAAAGTCGAGTCGTACTACTGAGAAAAAAATTTACGAAAAATAAAAATCTCTCTGCTGTACCGGTTTGTACTAGGTTTGTACAGCGGTGTACCGTTCGAAGAAATTGTTTAACTATTTTGGTTTCCGATAAATATCTAAATAATCAAAGTATCGAGTCGTACTATTGAGAAAAATAAATTTGCGAAAAAATTAAATTCTCCCTGCTGTACCAGTTTATACTAGGTTTGTACCGCGTTGTACCATTCGAAGAAATTGTTTAACTCTTTTGGTTTCCGAGAAATATCCAAATAATCAAAGTATCGAGCCATACCACTGATAAAAAAATTTGCGACAAATTAAAATCTCCCTGCTGTATCAGTTTATACTAGGTTTGTACCGCGTTGTACCGTTCGAAGAAATTGTTTAACTCTTTTGGTTTCCGAGAAATATCCAAATAATCAAAGTATCGAGCCATACCACTGAGAAAAAAAATTACGAAAAATAAAAATCTTTCTGCTGTACCGGTTTGCACTAGGTTTGTATCGCGTTGTACCGTTCGAAGATATTCTTTAACTCTTTTGGTTTCCGAGAAATAATCAAATAACCAAAGTCGAGGACTGTCGAGTCGTACTACTGAGAAAAAAAATTTACGAAAAATAAAAATCTTTCTGTTCCACTGGTTTGTACTAGGGTTGTACAGCGGTGTACCGTTCGAAGAAATTGTTTAACTTTTTTGGTTTCCGAGAAATAATCAAATAACCAAAGTCGAGGAAAGTCGAGTCGTACTACTGAGAAAAAAATTTACGAAAAATTAAAATCTCCCTGCTGTACCAGTTTATACTAGGTTTGTACCGCGTTGTACCATTCGAAGAAATTGTTTAACTCTTTTGGTTTCCGAGAAATATCCATATAATCAAAGCATCGAGCCATACTACTGAGAAAAAAAATTGCGAAAAATTAAAATCTCCCTGCTGTACCAGTTTATACTAGGTTTGTACCGCGTTGTACCGTTCGAAGAAATTGTTTAACTCTTTTGGTTTCCTAGAAATATTGAAATAACCAAAGTCGAGGAAAGTCGAGTCGTACTACTGAGAAAAAAATTTACGAAAAATTAAAATCTCCCTGCTGTACCAGTTTATACTAGGTTTGTACCGCGTTGTACCATTCGAAGAAATTGTTTAACTCTTTTGGTTTCCGAGAAATATCCATATAATATATCCATATATCCACGAGGTGGCGCTTTACGTTGTGTACAGTCAATTATCGCTCTCCGTTATTTCTTTAATTTCTCGGGCAAACCGCTTTTTCGTGGGTGTCTACGTACTTCAGCTTATAGTTAAAGTGCAAGTGATTGTTGGTCATAACCCGCTGTGCCGGCTCCTCGTCGCTGTTGCCGTATATTTCTGGAAAGAATATTGCCAATTCTAGGAAGTCGTGGTCGTCGATTCACCGTCTACAGCCGTTGCGGTTTTTGCAGTTCTGTTTACATACAACACGCAGTCTACCTCACTAGGTCAGTGGGCCAGTTCTCGCGTTATATAGGTGTCAGGAGCCATCTAGTCTCGGCATAACAAAGTGTAATTAATACGATAATACTACCTTATCGGCGGCGTAGCGCCATGCCTACCTGTATGCAATGTGCGAAATTCTTACCAAAGTCTGGTCTATGTTCTGGTTGTGGACTAAACAACAATATCAATCAGATCAACCCAACAACCGGATCATCAGGCTCTGTCTCCCAGCCAACTACTAATTACTCGGCTCGTGCGTCGTATACCCCGGACGATCTTTCTAATATAAACGTCACTTTATCTGACATTCGGGCTCAACTTCACAGTCTCAGTGATATAAGACAGAGTCTCTCCAAGCTCGATGATATTACTTCTACGCTGAGTGAATGCATGGAGCGTGTTGAGAATTTGCAGCGGTCATTTTATTCCGTGTCTCGACGTGTTGACGGTCTATCCACGGCTCAACAGCTACTTTCGACGCGATGTGACGACCTCGAACGACAAATTGCTACGTGCATTAATACCCCTCGATCTTCTGCAACGGATGCTGCGCCAACGGGGATGATTTCTTCTATGTCGCGACGACTTCAGCGTCTTGAAGAAGTAAACTGGCACCACGAACTTGCCGTCACGGGACTTCCGGACTTCCCTAATACCGATATAATGGAAGTTATCTCCTCTATTGCTGCTGCCATCAGTGTTCCCTTTGCTAATGCTGATGTTGCAGCAGCTACCTGTATCGATAGTAAGAGGTCTAAAAGCAAAACGCTAATAGTGCGCTTTACATCCGCCATCATTCGCGACTCATGGTTAAACAAGAAGAGAACCAAGAAGGATCTGAAAGCTGTAGAAGTCTTTCCAAATTGGCCAGAAACCATGATATATATAAACGAGAGGTCATCAGCTGAGGAGCGCCGAATTTTCATGGAGGCAAAACAATTTGCCAAAATCCATAACTTTAAATACGTCTGGATGAGAAGAGGCATCACATACGTTCGCAAGGACAGCAGCGCAAAAGCTACTCGGTTCTTCCTCCCTCAAGCTCCACAAGTTGGAAATGAGCCTCCCAGTTCAGCTGTAACGTCTGCTGGAACGTCTGCTGGAACGTCTGTGCCAATTTCCTCAGTGTCGCATGTTTCTCCCAGCACCGCCAACTGACTACCGCTTGACGATTTACATCTGTCTCGTCCAACTGGCAGTCTACAACATACTCCGTCTAAGTCCCCAGTTACTCGGACCCTCTTGGTTAGTACTGGATCACCTACATCTACGGACTATGCCTCTACTAGGGCTCTACATCCATTCTTCACTCCCGACTCTGTCTCTTCAAGTTCTGCTGCATTCTCTTCGCCTTCATCTAACTCGTCGTCTTTGTATTTTACCGCGAATGAATCGGGTTCTGGCTCCAGCCTAATAAATAATACGTTAGTAATTAATCCCAAGCATTTCTCGGTGGCTCACATAAATATCAGATCACTCGTTGCGCACTTTACAGATATAATTGATTTACTTTCTAGTCTTAATTTTGATGTTCTAACCGTAAGCGAAACATGGCTCTCCGATGCCATACCTTCGTCCTCGCTTACTATTCCCGGCTACACCTTCTTTCGGTCTGATCGGAAATCCTTTCTTAAACAACGTGGCGGGGGTGTTGCTGTTTATGTCAAACGCGAAATTTGCTGTGCACCAATCAATAACAATAATGTTGTATACGATGTATCGGAAATTGATCCGTTGCTTGATTTCGTTGGCCTGCACATTACAGTTAACACTAAGCGCCTCGCATTCTTTACTGTCTACCGACCGCCTACTTGCTCTTTGTCTGCTATCGACTCTTTGCTTGATTACTTGCTTTATGTACATAACTTCTCCGACTATATCATCTGCATGGGCGATTTTAATATTAATGTCAGTTCATCCGATTCTTTTGGTTTCGACTCAATTAACCTATTTATGTCGCTATTATCTCTTAATCAGATCATTAACCTACCTACACGGGTGACTAACACCTCTTCCTCCTTAATTGATCTGATTATGATTAGCAACGATCTGCCGGTTAATTCTAGCGGTGTCTATGACATGAGCCACGCAAGCGATCATTCTCTTGTCTATGCCATTTTAGATATGGTCAAACCACGTACCGCCGTCCGCTTTGTGCTACGCCGAAACCTCCGCGATATGTCTTTGGATGCTTTTAACGCTGCCGCTGCTATGATTGATTGGTCGTCTATATACGAAGTCAGCTCTATTGATGACAAAGTTAAAATATTCTACTCCCTTACACTTACACTATTTGATCATTTTGCTCCCATTGAGCGTGTGCGTGTAACGCGACCGACCGCTCCATGGCTAACTTCTAACTTACGTAAACTCATGCGCATGCGTAATCAGGCGAGCTTGAAATTTCGCAGAACTGCTAATCCTTTGCACTGGCGCCGTTATAAGCAACTCCGCAATCTCTGTACCGCAACTCTTAGAGCCGAAAAACGGGCTCTTTTCAATCATCTTTCTTCGTCTTCCAAATCTCCTAAACAATTCTGGAATCTCATCACCCATGCAGGCTATTATCGTCCTCGGCGAGATCCCAACTCTTTTCTCCCCTTCCCCGATCCTAATTCCATCAATAATCACTTCATCGATTCCATTCCGGATACTAATATCTCGTCTGAAACAATTGATAGTTTTCTGAATAATGCTCATATGCATCCTTTTTCGCAATTCTCTTTCTCCCCTTTTACACCCGCTGACCTTTATTCTGTCCTCAAGTATATCAAACTCACCTCCTCAAATCCGTTCGACTTATCCGGCCAACTTCTTTTATACTGCATTCCCTCCTGCCTCGACCCTCTAATTCATATATTTAATCACTCCATCTCCTCTGGCACCTATCCGTCTATGTGGAAAAACAATACTGTCGTACCTATCCCTAAAACTCCCGGAGCTTCAACCCTTAATTCTCTTCGCCCCATCTCTCAGCCACCCTTCCTCTCAAAACTCCTGGAGAAATTATGTTATGCACAGCTTTCTCAATTCATTTCGTCTGTTCATGCTCTACCCGACCTCCAATCTGGTTTCAGACGTGGGTACAGCACGACCACCTCTCTTCTCTTCATCACTGACTCCATTTTACGTGCTATGGACTCCCGTAACATTGCTCTCATTACATCCCTCGATTTCTCCAAAGCGTTCGACACCGTCGATCATAACCTGCTGATTGCTAAATTGAAATTTTTTGGGCTGTCTCCTTTATCACTTTCTTGGTTTCGCTCCTACCTGATTGGACGCACTCAGCAGGTTATGATAAACCGTGATGGGCCAAAATTCTCTTCCTCGCGCGCGGTGAGTTGCGGAGTTCCACAAGGCTCCGTGCTAGGTCCATTACTTTTTAATATCTTCGTTGCCGATCTACTTCGCCTTACCACGACGAATATATCATGCATGTACGCTGATGACATGCAGATTATCTCCACATTTTCGCCAAATAATATCAACGAGGCCGTTAATAAATTGGAATTCGACCTGGCCAGAATATCTGATTGGGCGGTTCGACACGGGCTAAGACTAAATCCTTCTAAATCCTCTATTCTTGTGCTCGGCTCTTCTTTCCTTCTCCGTGCTCTTCCTCCCATTACAGTTACGATCGACTCCATACAGCTGCATCCTGCCACTTCTCTTCGGAATTTGGGAATCACACTCGATTCTACCCTTACTTTCGAAAACCATGTCTCTACTGTATGTCGCCAAGCTTTCAATCGTCTTCGTCTTTTATATCCCTCCCGCCATATACTCTCCACTACTCAAAAACTCCTCCTTTCACAATCCTTGGTTATATCATTGTTTGACTACTGTGACGTCTTATATAGTCCTTTTCTCACCTCTCGTCTTACCTCTTTGATACAACGTGTCCAGAACTCTTGTCTGCGTTTCTCCTATTGTATTCGTAAGTATGATCACATCTCTCCGCTTTTCGTAAAATCCTCCTGGTTACGTATGTCGCAAAGATGGAAACTCCACTTATGTTGTCTCGTGTTTAAAATTCTCTCCTCTGGTTGTCCGTCATATCTATATCACATCCTTCGCACAAACCTTTCCTTTCATTCCTCCACTGCTGTTTCAACCCGTTCACAATCACATCTCTCTATTCCTTTACACTATACCTCCAAATTTGAATCCTCTTTCTCATATATAGCGGCGCATTATTACAACTCCCTTCCTGCTTCTATCCGACAGCTTGACTCTTTTCCTGCCTTTAAAGAGGCAGCCCGGCTTCATATCCTTCAGCATTTTTAGTGTGGGCTGCCTTGTTACGTCTTCACCTCCCTCTATAGCCCATTTTATGCCGTTCCCGCGTGTTAGCATCTATTTGTTCTATTTGTTCTTTGGGGTCTAAATTTTTATCTTCTTTCTTATCTACTATTATTTAGTTTTAAGTAGTTTTAAGTATGTTTAGTATTAGTATACGTAATATTAAGTAATTTTTAGTTTATATTATGGTTAGGCTTATTAACAGTTTATACTGCGGCCTCGCCTTTACCCTATCTGTACCACATCATTTCTTTTTCTGTCACGTCAAAGGGTAATAAAGTTGAAATAATAATAATAATAATAATAATAATAATCAAAGCATCGAGCCATACTACTGAGAAAAAAAATTGCGAAAAATTAAAATCTCCCTGCTGTACCAGTTTGTACTAGGTATGTACAGCGTTGTACCGTTCGAAGAAATGTTTAACTCTTTTGGTTTCCGAGAAATATCCAAATAATCAAAGTATGAGAGCCATACCACTGAGAAAAAAATTTGCGACAAATTAAAATCTCCCTGCTGTACCAGTTTATACTAGGTTTGTACCGCGTTGTACCGTTCGAAGAAATTGTTTAACTCTTTTGGTTTCCGAGAAATATCCAAATAATCAAAGTATCGAGCCATACTACTGAGAAAAAAACTTGCGAAAAATTAAAATCTCCCTGCTGTACCAGTTTATACTAGGTTTGTACCGCGTTGTACCGTTCGAAGAAATTATTTAACTCTTTTGGTTTCCTAGAAATATTCAAATAACCAAAGTCGAGGAAAGTCGAGTCGTACTACTGAGAAAAAAAATTTCCGAAAAATAATAATCTCTCTGCTGTACCAGTTTGTACTAGGTTTGTACAGCGGTGTACCGTTCGAAGAAATTGCTTAACTGTTTTGGTTTCCGAGAAATATCCAAATAATCAAAGTATCGAGCTATACCACTGAGAAAAAAATTTGCGACAAATTAAAATCTCCCTGCTGTACCAGTTTATACTAGGTTTGTACCGCGTTGTACCGTTCGAAGAAATGTTTAACTATTTTGGTTTCCGAGAAATATCCAAATAATCAAAGTCGAAGACTGTCGAGTCGTAATACTGAGAAAACAAATTTACGAAAATTTAAAATCGCTCTGCTGTACCGGTTTATACTAGGTATGTACCGCGTTGTACCGTTCGAAGAAATTGTTTAACTCTTTGGTTTCCGAGAAATATCCAAATAATCAAAGTATCGAGTCGTACTATTGAGAAAAAAAAATTTGCAAAAAAATTAAATTCTCCCTGCTGTACCAGTTTGTACTAGGTTTGTACCGCGTTGTACCGTTCGAAGAAATTGTTTCACTCATTTGGTTTCCTAGAAATATTGAAATAACCAAAGTCGAGGAAAGTCGAGTCGTACTACTGAGAAAAAAATTTACGAAAAATAAAAATCTCTCTGCTGTACCGGTTTGTACTAGGTTTGTACAGCGGTGTACCGTTCGAAGAAATTGTTTAACTCTTTTGGTTTCCGAGAAATATCCAAATAATCAAAGTATCGAGCCATACTACTGAGAAAAAAAATTGCGAAAAATTAAAATCTCCCTGCTGTACCAGTTTGTACTAGGTATGTACAGCGTTGTACCGTTCGAAGAAATGTTTAACTCTTTTGGTTTCCGAGAAATATCCAAATAATCAAAGTATGAGAGCCATACCACTGAGAAAAAAATTTGCGACAAATTAAAATCTCCCTGCTGTACCAGTTTATACTAGGTTTGTACCGCGTTGTACCGTTCGAAGAAATTGTTTAACTCTTTTGGTTTCCGAGAAATATCCAAATAATCAAAGTATCGAGCCATACTACTGAGAAAAAAACTTGCGAAAAATTAAAATCTCCCTGCTGTACCAGTTTATACTAGGTTTGTACCGCGTTGTACCGTTCGAAGAAATTATTTAACTCTTTTGGTTTCCTAGAAATATTCAAATAACCAAAGTCGAGGAAAGTCGAGTCGTACTACTGAGAAAAAAAATTTCCGAAAAATAATAATCTCTCTGCTGTACCAGTTTGTACTAGGTTTGTACAGCGGTGTACCGTTCGAAGAAATTGCTTAACTGTTTTGGTTTCCGAGAAATATCCAAATAATCAAAGTATCGAGCTATACCACTGAGAAAAAAATTTGCGACAAATTAAAATCTCCCTGCTGTACCAGTTTATACTAGGTTTGTACCGCGTTGTACCGTTCGAAGAAATGTTTAACTATTTTGGTTTCCGAGAAATATCCAAATAATCAAAGTCGAAGACTGTCGAGTCGTAATACTGAGAAAACAAATTTACGAAAATTTAAAATCGCTCTGCTGTACCGGTTTATACTAGGTATGTACCGCGTTGTACCGTTCGAAGAAATTGTTTAACTCTTTGGTTTCCGAGAAATATCCAAATAATCAAAGTATCGAGTCGTACTATTGAGAAAAAAAAATTTGCAAAAAAATTAAATTCTCCCTGCTGTACCAGTTTGTACTAGGTTTGTACCGCGTTGTACCGTTCGAAGAAATTGTTTCACTCATTTGGTTTCCTAGAAATATTGAAATAACCAAAGTCGAGGAAAGTCGAGTCGTACTACTGAGAAAAAAATTTACGAAAAATAAAAATCTCTCTGCTGTACCGGTTTGTACTAGGTTTGTACAGCGGTGTACCGTTCGAAGAAATTGTTTAACTCTTTTGGTTTCCGAGAAATATCCAAATAATCAAAGTATCGAGCCATACTACTGAGAAAAAAAATTGCGAAAAATTAAAATCTCCCTGCTGTACCAGTTTGTACTAGGTTTGTACCGCGTTGTACCGTTCGAAGAAATGTTTAACTATTTTGGTTTCCGAGAAATATCCAAATAATCAAAGTCGAAGACTGTCGAGTCGTAATACTGAGAAAACAAATTTACGAAAATTTAAAATCGCTCTGCTGTACCGGTTTATACTAGGTATGTACCGCGTTGTACCGTTCGAAGAAATTGTTTAACTCTTTGGTTTCCGAGAAATATCCAAATAATCAAAGTATCGAGTCGTACTATTGAGAAAAAAAAATTTGCAAAAAAATTAAAATCTCCCTGCTGTACCAGTTTATACTAGGTTTGTACCGCGTTGTACCATTCGAAGAAATTGTTTAACTCTTTTGGTTTCCGAGAAATATCCAAATAATCAAAGCATCGAGCCATACTACTGAGAAAAAAAAATTGCGAAAAATTAAAATCTCCCTGCTGTACCAGTTTGTACTAGGTATGTACAGCGGTGTACCGTTCGAAGAAATTGTTTAACTCTTTTGGTTTCCGATAAATATCTAATTAATCAAAGTATCGAGTCGTACTATTGAGAAAAATAAATTTGCGAAAAAATTAAATTCTCCCTGCTGTACCAGTTTGTACTAGGTTTGTACCGCATTGTACCGTTCGAAGAATTTGTTTAACTCATTTGGTATCCGAGAAATATCCACATAATCAAAATATCGAGTCGTACTACTGTGAAAAAAATTTGCGAAAAAATTAAATTCTCCCTGCTGTACCAGTTTATACTAGGTTTGTACCGCGTTGTACCGTTCGAAGAAATTGTTTAACTCTTTTGGTTTCCGAGAAATATCCAAATAATCAAAGTATCGAGCCATACTACTGAGAAAAAAATTTGCGAAAAATTAAAATCTCCCTGCTGTACCAGTTTATACTAGGTTTGTACCGCGTTGTACCGTTCGAAGAAATTCTTTAACTCTTTTGGTTTCCGAGAAATATCCAAATAATCAAAGTATCGAGCCATACTACTGAGAAAAAAATTTGCGAAAAATTAAAATCTCCCTGCTGTACCAGTTTATACTAGGATTGTACCGCGTTGTACCGTTCGAAGAAATTCTTTAACTCTTTTGGTTTCCGAGAAATATCCAAATAATCAAAGTCGAGGACTGCCGAGTCGTACTACTGAGAAAAAACGTTTGCGGAAAAATTAAAATCTCTCTGCTGTACCCGTTTGTACTGCGTTTGTACCGCGTTGTGCCGTTTTGAAGAAATTGTTTGACTCTTTTGGTTTCCGAGAAATATCCAAATAACCAAAGTATCGAGCCATACTACTGAGAAAAAAATTTGCGAAAAATTAAAATCTCCCTGCTGTACCAGTTTGTACTAGGTTTGTATCGCGTTGTGCCGTTCGAAGAAATTGTTTAACTCTTTTGGTTTCCGAGAAATATCCAAATAATCAAAGTCGAAGACTGTCGAGTCGTACTACTGAGAAAAAAAAATTACGAAAAATAAAAATCTCTCTGCTGTACCGGTTTGCACTAGGATTGTATCGCGTTGTACCGTTCGAAGAAATTGTTTAACTTTTTTGGTTTCCGAGAAATATCCAAATAATCAAAGTATCGAGCCATACTACTGAGAAAAAAATTTGCGAAAAATTAAAATCTCCCTGCTGTACCAGTTTGTACTAGGTTTGTATCGCGTTGTGCCGTTCGAAGAAATTGTTTAACTCTTTTGGTTTCCGAGAAATATCCAAATAATCAAAGTATCGAGTCGTACTATTGAGAAAAAAAAATTTGCAAAAAAATTAAATTCTCCCTGCTGTACCAGTTTGTACTAGGTTTGTACCGCGTTGTACCGTTCGAAGAATTTGTTTAACTCATTTGGTATCCGAGAAATATCCACATAATCAAAATATCGAGTCGTACTACTGTGAAAAAAAATTTGCGAAAAAATTAAATTCTCCCTGCTGTACCAGTTTATACTAGGTTTGTACCGCGTTGTACCGTTCGAAGAAATTGTTTAACTCTTTTGGTTTCCGAGAAATATCCAAATAATCAAAGTATCGAGCCATACTACTGAGAAAAAAATTTGCGAAAAATTAAAATCTCCCTGCTGTACCAGTTTATACTAGGTTTGCACCGCGTTGTACCGTTCGATGAAATTGTTTAAATCTTTTGGTTTCCGAGAAATATTCAAATAACCAAAGTATCGAGTCGTACTACTGAGAAAAAAAATTAGAGAAAAATTAGAATCTCTCTGCTGTACCGGTTTGCACTAGGTTTCTACCGCGTTGTGCCGTTCGAAGAAATTGTTTAACTCTTTTGGTTTCGTAGAAATATCCAAATAATCAAAGTATCGAGTCGTAATACTGAGAAAACAAATTTACGAAAATTTAAAATCGCTCAGCTGTACCGGTTTATACTAGGTATGTACCGCGTTGTACCGTTCGAAGAAATTGTTTAACTTTTTTGGTTTCCGAGAAATATCCAAATAATCAAAGTATCGAGTCGTACTATTGAGAAAAATAAATTTGCGAAAAAATTAAATTCTCCCTGCTGTACCAGTTTATACTAGGTTTGTACCGCGTTGTACCATTCGAAGAAATGTTTAACTCTTTTGGTTTCCGAGAAATATCCAAATAATCAAAGTATCGAGCCATACCACTGAGAAAAAAAATTACGAAAAATAAAAATCTCTCTGCTGTACCGGTTTGCACTAGGTTTGTATCGCGTTGTACCGTTCGATGATATTCTTTAACTCTTTTGGTTTCCGAGAAATAATCAAATAACCAAAGTCGAGGACTGTCGAGTCGTACTACTGAGAAAAAAAATTTACGAAAAATAAAAATCTTTCTGTTCCACTGGTTTGTACTAGGGTTGTACAGCGGTGTACCGTTCGAAGAAATTGTTTAACTTTTTTGGTTTCCGAGAAATAATCAAATAACCAAAGTCGAGGACTGTCGAGTCGTACTACTGAGAAAAAAATTTACGAAAAATAAAAATCTCTCTGCTGTACCGGTTTGTACTAGGTTTGTACAGCGGTGTACCGTTCGAAGAAATTGCTTAACTCTTTTGGTTTCGGAGAAATATCCAAATAATCAAAGTATCGAGCCATACCACTGAGAAAAAAATTTGCGACAAATTAAAATCTCCCTGCTGTACCAGTTTGTACTAGGTTTGTACAGCGTTGTACCGTTCGAAGAAATGTTTAACTCTTTTGGTTTCCGAGAAATATCCAAATAATCAAAGTCGAAGACTGTCGAGTCGTACTACTGAGAAAAAAAAAATTACGAAAAATAAAAATCTCTCTGCTGTACCGGTTTGCACTAGGTTTGTATCGCGTTGTACAGTTCGAAGAAATTGTTTAACTCTTTTGGTTTCCGAGAAATAATCAAATAACCAAAGTCGAGGACTGTCGAGTCGTACTACTGAGAAAAAAAATTTACGAAAAATAAAAATCTTTCTGTTCCACTGGTTTGTACTAGGGTTGTACAGCGGTGTACCGTTCGAAGAAATTGTTTAACTATTTTGGTTTCCGATAAATATCTAAATAATCAAAGTATCGAGTCGTACTATTGAGAAAAATAAATTTGCGAAAAAATTAAATTCTCCCTGCTGTACCAGTTTATACTAGGTTTGTACCGCGTTGTACCATTCGAAGAAATTGTTTAACTCTTTTGGTTTCCGAGAAATATCCAAATAATCAAAGTATCGAGCCATACTACTGAGAAAAAAAATTGCGAAAAATTAAAATCTCCCTGCTGTACCACTTTGTACTAGGTATGTACAGCGTTGTACCGTTCGAAGAAATGTTTAACTCTTTTGGTTTCCGAGAAATATCCAAATAATCAAAGTATCGAGCCATACCACTGAGAAAAAAAATTGCGACAAATTAAAATCTCCCTGCTGTATCAGTTTATACTAGGTTTGTACCGCGTTGTACCGTTCGAAGAAATTGTTTAACTCTTTTGGTTTCCGAGAAATATCCAAATAATCAAAGTATCGAGCCATACTACTGAGAAAAAAATTTGCGAAAAATTAAAATCTCCCTGCTGTACCAGTTTATACTAGGTTTGCACCGCGTTGTACCGTTCGATGAAATTGTTTAAATCTTTTGGTTTCCGAGAAATATTCAAATAACCAAAGTATCGAGTCGTACTACTGAGAAAAAAAATTACAGAAAAATTAGAATCTCTCTGCTGTACCAGTTTGTACTAGGTATGTACAGCGTTGTACCGTTCGAAGAAATGTTTAACTCTTTTGGTTTCCGAGAAATATCCAAATAATCAAAGTATCGAGCCATACCACTGATAAAAAAATTTGCGACAAATTAAAATCTCCCTGCTGTATCAGTTTATACTAGGTTTGTACCGCGTTGTACCGTTCGAAGAAATTGTTTAACTCTTTTGGTTTCCGAGAAATATCCAAATAATCAAAGTATCGAGCCATACCACTGAGAAAAAAAATTACGAAAAATAAAAATCTCTCTGCTGTACCGGTTTGCACTAGGTTTGTATCGCGTTGTACCGTTCGAAGAAATTCTTTAACTCTTTTGGTTTCCGAGAAATATCCAAATAACCAAAGTATCGAGACGTACTATAGAGAAAAATAAATTTGCGAACAAATTAAATTCTCCCTGCTGTACCAGTTTGTACTAGGTTTGTATCGCGTTGTACCGTTCGAAGATATTCTTTAACTCTTTTGGTTTCCGAGAAATAATCAAATAACCAAAGTCGAGGACTGTCGAGTCGTACTACTGAGAAAAAAAATTGCGAAAAATTAAAATCTCCCTGCTGTACCAGTGTATACTAGGTTTGTACCGCGTTGTACCGTTCGAAGAAATTGTTTAACTCTTTTGGTTTCCTAGAAATATTGAAATAACCAAAGTCGAGGAAAGTCGAGTCGTACTACTGAGAAAAAAATTTACGAAAAATAAAAATCTCTCTGCTGTACCGGTTTGCACTAGGTTTCTACCGCGTTGTGCCGTTCGAAGAAATTGTTTAACTCTTTTGGTTTCGGAGAAATATCCAAATAATCAAAGTATCGAGTCGTACTATTGAGAAAAAAAATTTGCGGAAAAATTAAATTCTCTCTGCTGTACCAGTTTGTACTAGGTATGTACCGCGTTGTACCGTTCGAAGAAATTGTTTAACTCTTTTGGTTTCCGAGAAATATCCATATAACCAAAGTTGAGGAATGTCGAGTCGTACTACTGAGAAAAAAAATTGCGAAAAATTAAAATCTCCCTGCTGTACCAGTTTGTACTAGGTTTGTATCGCGTTGTGCCGTTCGAAGAAATTGTTTAACTCTTTTGGTTTCCGAGAAATATCCAAATAATCAAAGTATCGAGTCGTACAATTGAGAAAAAAAAATTTGCAAAAAAATTAAATTCTCCCTGCTGTACCAGTTTGTACTAGGTTTGTACCGCGTTGTACCGTTCGAAGAAATTGTTTAACTCATTTGGTTTCCTAGAAATATTGAAATAACCAAAGTCGAGGAAAGTCGAGTCGTACTACTGAGAAAAAAATTTACGAAAAATAAAAATCTCTCTGCTGTACCGGTTTGTACTAGGTTTGTACAGCGGTGTACCGTTCGAAGAAATGTTTAACTCTTTTGGTTTCCGAGAAATATCCAAATAATCAAAGTCGAAGACTGTCGAGTCGTACTACTGAGAAAAAAAAATTGCGAAAAATAAAAATCTCTCTGCTGTACCGGTTTGCACTAGGTTTGTATCGCGTTGTACCGTTCGAAGATATTCTTTAACTCTTTTGGTTTCCGAGAAATAATCAAATAACCAAAGTCGAGGACTGTCGAGTCGTACTACTGAGAAAAAAAATTTACGAAAAATAAAAATCTTTCTGTTCCACTGGTTTGTACTAGGGTTGTACAGCGGTGTACCGTTCGAAGAAATTGTTTAACTATTTTGGTTTCCGATAAATATCTAAATAATCAAAGTATCGAGTCGTACTATTGAGAAAAATAAATTTGCGAAAAAATTAAATTCTCCCTGCTGTACCAGTTTGTACTAGGTTTGTACCGCATTGTACCGTTCGAAGAATTTGTTTAACTCATTTGGTATCCGAGAAATATCCACATAATCAAAATATCGAGTCGTACTACTGTGAAAAAAAATTTGCGAAAAAATTAAATTCTCCCTGCTGTACCAGTTTATACTAGGTTTGTACCGCGTTGTACCGTTCGAAGAAATTGTTTAACTCTTTTGGTTTCCGAGAAATATCCAAATAATCAAAGTATCGAGCCATACTACTGAGAAAAAAATTTGCGAAAAATTAAAATCTCCCTGCTGTACCAGTTTATACTAGGTTTGTACCGCGTTGCACCGTTCGAAGAAATTCTTTAACTCTTTTGGTTTCCGAGAAATATCCAAATAATCAAAGTATCGAGCCATACTACTGAGAAAAAAATTTGCGAAAAATTAAAATCTCCCTGCTGTACCAGTTTATACTAGGTTTGTACCGCGTTGTACCGTTCGAAGAAATTCTTTAACTCTTTTGGTTTCCGAGAAATATCCAAATAATCAAAGTCGAGGACTGTCGAGTCGTACTACTGAGAAAAAACGTTTGCGGAAAAATTAAAATCTCTCTGCTGTACCCGTTTGTACTGGGTTTGTACCGCGTTGTGCCGTTTTGAAGAAATTGTTTGACTCTTTTGGTTTCCGAGAAATATCCAAATAACCAAAGTATCGAGCCATACTACTGAGAAAAAAATTTGCGAAAAATTAAAATCTCCCTGCTGTACCAGTTTGTACTAGGTTTGTATCGCGTTGTGCCGTTCGAAGAAATTGTTTAACTCTTTTGGTTTCCGAGAAATATCCAAATAATCAAAGTCGAAGACTGTCGAGTCGTACTACTGAGAAAAAAAAATTACGAAAAATAAAAATCTCTCTGCTGTACCGGTTTGCACTAGGTTTGTATCGCGTTGTACCGTTCGAAGATATTCTTTAACTCTTTTGGTTTCCGAGAAATAATCAAATAACCAAAGTCGAGGACTGTCGAGTCGTACTACTGAGAAAAAAAAATTGCGAAAAATAAAAATCTCTCTGCTGTACCGGTTTGCACTAGGTTTGTATCGCGTTGTACCGTTCGAAGATATTCTTTAACTCTTTTGGATTCCGAGAAATAATCAAATAACCAAAGTCGAGGACTGTCGAGTCGTACTACTGAGAAAAAAAATTTACGAAAAATAAAAATCTTTCTGTTCCACTGGTTTGTACTAGGTTTGTATCGCGTTGTACCGTTCGAAGAAATTGTTTAACTCTTTTGGTTTCCGATAAATATCTAAATAATCAAAGTATCGAGTCGTACTATTGAGAAAAATAAATTTGCGAAAAAATTAAATTCTCCCTGCTGTACCAGTTTGTACTAGGTTTGTACCGCGTTGTACCGTTCGAAGAATTTGTTTAACTCATTTGGTATCCGAGAAATATCCACATAATCAAAATATCGAGTCGTACTACTGTGAAAGAAAATTTGCGAAAAAATTAAATTCTCCCTGCTGTACCAGTTTATACTAGGTTTGTACCGCGTTGTACCGTTCGAAGAAATTGTTTAACTCTTTTGGTTTCCGAGAAATATCCAAATAATCAAAGTATCGAGCCATACTACTGAGAAAAAAATTTGCGAAAAATTAAAATCTCCCTGCTGTACCAGTTTATACTAGGTTTGTACCGCGTTGTACCGTTCGAAGAAATTCTTTAACTCTTTTGGTTTCCGAGAAATATCCAAATAATCAAAGTATCGAGCCATACTACTGAGAAAAAAATTTGCGAAAAATTAAAATCTCCCTGCTGTACCAGTTTATACTAGGTTTGTACCGCGTTGTACCGTTCGAAGAAATTCTTTAACTCTTTTGGTTTCCGAGAAATATCCAAATAATCAAAGTATCGAGCCATACTACTGAGAAAAAAATTTGCGAAAAATTAAAATCTCCCTGCTGTACCAGTTTATACTAGGTTTGTACCGCGTTGTACCGTTCGAAGAAATTGTTTAACTCTTTTGGTTTCCGAGAAATATCCAAATAATCAAAGTATCGAGTCGTACTATTGAGAAAAAAAACTTTGCAAAAAAATTAAATTCTCCCTGCTGTACCAGTTTGTACTAGGTTTGTACCGCGTTGTACCGTTCGAAGAAATTGTTTAACTCATTTGGTTTCCTAGAAATATTGAAATAACCAAAGTCGAGGAAAGTCGAGCCATACTACTGAGAAAAAAATTTGCGAAAAATTAAAATCTCCCTGCTGTACCAGTTTATACTAGGTTTGTACCGCGTTGTACCGTTCGAAGAAATTCTTTAACTCTTTTGGTTTCCGAGAAATATCCAAATAATCAAAGTATCGAGCCATACTACTGAGAAAAAAATTTGCGAAAAATTAAAATCTCCCTGCTGTACCAGTTTATACTAGGTTTGTACCGCGTTGTACCGTTCGAAGAAATTCTTTAACTCTTTTGGTTTCCGAGAAATATCCAAATAATCAAAGTCGAGGACTGTCGAGTCGTACTACTGAGAAAAAACGTTTGCGGAAAAATTAAAATCTCTCTGCTGTACCCGTTTGTACTGGGTTTGTACCGCGTTGTGCCGTTTTGAAGAAATTGTTTGACTCTTTTGGTTTCCGAGAAATATCCAAATAACCAAAGTATCGAGCCATACTACTGAGAAAAAAATTTGCGAAAAATTAAAATCTCCCTGCTGTACCAGTTTGTACTAGGTTTGTATCGCGTTGTGCCGTTCGAAAAAATAGTTTAACTCTTTTGGTTTCCGAGAAATATCCAAATAATCAAAGTCGAAGACTGTCGAGTCGTACTACTGAGAAAAAAAAATTACGAAAAATAAAAATCTCTCTGCTGTACCGGTTTGCACTAGGTTTGTATCGCGTTGTACCGTTCGAAGAAATTGTTTAACTCTTTTGGTTTCCGAGAAATATCCAAATAATCAAAGTATCGAGCCATACTACTGAGAAAAAAAATTACGAAAAATAAAAATCTCTCTGCTGTACCGGTTTGCACTAGGTTTGTATCGCGTTGTACCGTTCGAAGATATTCTTTAACTCTTTTGGTTTCCGAGAAATAATCAAATAACCAAAGTCGAGGACTGTCGAGTCGTACTACTGAGAAAAAAAATTTACGAAAAATAAAAATCTTTCTGTTCCACTGGTTTGTACTAGGGTTGTACAGCGGTGTACCGTTCGAAGAAATTGTTTAACTTTTTTGGTTTCCGAGAAATAATCAAATAACCAAAGTCGAGGACTGTCGAGTCGTACTACTGAGAAAAAAATTTACGAAAAATAAAAATCTCTCTGCTGTACCGGTTTGTACTAGGTTTGTACAGCGGTGTACCGTTCGAAGAAATTGCTTAACTCTTTTGGTTTCGGAGAAATATCCAAATAATCAAAGTATCGAGCCATACCACTGAGAAAAAAATTTGCGACAAATTAAAATCTCCCTGCTGTACCAGTTTGTACTAGGTTTGTACAGCGTTGTACCGTTCGAAGAAATGTTTAACTCGTTTGGTTTCCGAGAAATAATCAAATAACCAAAGTCGAGGACTGTCGAGTCGTACTACTGACAAAAAAAATTTACGAAAAATAAAAATCTTTCTGTTCCACTGGATTGTACTAGGGTTGTACAGCGGTGTACCGTTCGAAGAAATTGTTTAACTTTTTTGGTTTCCGAGAAATATCCAAATAATCAAAGTATCGAGCCATACTACTGAGAAAAAAATTTGCGAAAAATTAAAATCTCCCTGCTGTACCAGTTTATACTAGGTTTGTACCGCGTTGTACCGTTCGAAGAAATTCTTTAACTCTTTTGGTTTCCGAGAAATATCCAAATAACCAAAGTATCGAGTCGTACTATAGAGAAAAATAAATTTGCGAAAAAATTAAATTCTCCCTGCTGTACCAGTTTGTACTAGGTTTGTATCGCGTTGTACCGTTCGAAGATATTCTTTAACTCTTTTGGTTTCCGAGAAATAATCAAATAACCAAAGTCGAGGACTGTCGAGTCGTACTACTGAGAAAAAAAATTGCGAAAAATTAAAATCTCCCTGCTGTACCAGTTTATACTAGGTTTGTACCGCGTTGTACCGTTCGAAGAAATTGTTTAACTCTTTTGGTTTCCTAGAAATATTGAAATAACCAAAGTCGAGGAAAGTCGAGTCGTACTACTGAGAAAAAAATTTACGAAAAATTAAAATCTCCCTGCTGTACCAGTTTATACTAGGTTTGTACCGCGTTGTACCATTCGAAGAAATTGTTTAACTCTTTTGGTTTCCGAGAAATATCCAAATAATCAAAGCATCGAGCCATACTACTGAGAAAAAGAATTGCGAAAAATTAAAATCTCCCTGCTGTACCAGTTTGTACTAGGTATGTACAGCGTTGTACCGTTCGAAGAAATGTTTAACTCTTTTGGTTTCCGAGAAATATCCAAATAATCAAAGTATGAGAGCCATACCACTGAGAAAAAAATTTGCGACAAATTAAAATCTCCCTGCTGTACCAGTTTATACTAGGTTTGTACCGCGTTGTACCGTTCGAAGAAATTGTTTAACTCTTTTGGTTTCCGAGAAATATCCAAATAATCAAAGTATCGAGCCATACTACTGAGAAAAAAACTTGCGAAAAATTAAAATCTCCCTGCTGTACCAGTTTATACTAGGTTTGTACCGCGTTGTACCGTTCGAAGAAATTCTTTAACTCTTTTGGTTTCCTAGAAATATTCAAATAACCAAAGTCGAGGAAAGTCGAGTCGTACTACTGAGAAAAAAAATTTCCGAAAAATAATAATCTCTCTGCTGTACCAGTTTGTACTAGGTTTGTACAGCGGTGTACCGTTCGAAGAAATTGCTTAACTGTTTTGGTTTCCGAGAAATATCCAAATAATCAAAGTATCGAGCTATACCACTGAGAAAAAAATTTGCGACAAATTAAAATCTCCCTGCTGTACCAGTTTATACTAGGTTTGTACCGCGTTGTAAAGTTCGAAGAAATGTTTAACTATTTTGGTTTCCGAGAAATATCCAAATAATCAAAGTCGAAGACTGTCGAGTCGTAATACTGAGAAAACAAATTTACGAAAATTTAAAATCGCTCTGCTGTACCGGTTTATACTAGGTATGTACCGCGTTGTACCGTTCGAAGAAATTGTTTAACTCTTTGGTTTCCGAGAAATATCCAAATAATCAAAGTATCGAGTCGTACTATTGAGAAAAAAAAATTTGCAAAAAAATTAAATTCTCCCTGCTGTACCAGTTTGTACTAGGTTTGTACCGCGTTGTACCGTTCGAAGAAATTGTTTCACTCATTTGGTTTCCTAGAAATATTGAAATAACCAAAGTCGAGGAAAGTCGAGTCGTACTACTGAGAAAAAAATTTACGAAAAATAAAAATCTCTCTGCTGTACCGGTTTGTACTAGGTTTGTACAGCGGTGTACCGTTCGAAGAAATTGTTTAACTATTTTGGTTTCCGATAAATATCTAAATAATCAAAGTATCGAGTCGTACTATTGAGAAAAATAAATTTGCGAAAAAATTAAATTCTCCCTGCTGTACCAGTTTATACTAGGTTTGTACCGCGTTGTACCATTCGAAGAAATTGTTTAACTCTTTTGGTTTCCGAGAAATATCCAAATAATCAAAGTATCGAGCCATACCACTGATAAAAAAATTTGCGACAAATTAAAATCTCCCTGCTGTATCAGTTTATACTAGGTTTGTACCGCGTTGTACCGTTCGAAGAAATTGTTTAACTCTTTTGGTTTCCGAGAAATATCCAAATAATCAAAGTATCGAGCCATACCACTGAGAAAAAAAATTACGAAAAATAAAAATCTTTCTGCTGTACCGGTTTGCACTAGGTTTGTATCGCGTTGTACCGTTCGAAGATATTCTTTAACTCTTTTGGTTTCCGAGAAATAATCAAATAACCAAAGTCGAGGACTGTCGAGTCGTACTACTGAGAAAAAAAATTTACGAAAAATAAAAATCTTTCTGTTCCACTGGTTTGTACTAGGGTTGTACAGCGGTGTACCGTTCGAAGAAATTGTTTAACTTTTTTGGTTTCCGAGAAATAATCAAATAACCAAAGTCGAGGACTGTCGAGTCGTACTACTGAGAAAAAAATTTACGAAAAATAAAAATCTCTCTGCTGTACCGGTTTGTACTAGGTTTGTACAGCGGTGTACCGTTCGAAGAAATTGCTTAACTCTTTTGGTTTCGGAGAAATATCCAAATAATCAAAGTATCGAGCCATACCACTGAGAAAAAAATTTGCGACAAATTAAAATCTCCCTGCTGTACCAGTTTGTACTAGGTTTGTACAGCGTTGTACCGTTCGAAGAAATGTTTAACTCGTTTGGTTTCCGAGAAATAATCAAATAACCAAAGTCGAGGACTGTCGAGTCGTACTACTGAGAAAAAAAATTTACGAAAAATAAAAATCTTTCTGTTCCACTGGATTGTACTAGGGTTGTACAGCGGTGTACCGTTCGAAGAAATTGTTTAACTTTTTTGGTTTCCGAGAAATATCCAAATAATCAAAGTATCGAGCCATACTACTGAGAAAAAAATTTGCGAAAAATTAAAATCTCCCTGCTGTACCAGTTTATACTAGGTTTGTACCGCGTTGTACCGTTCGAAGAAATTCTTTAACTCTTTTGGTTTCCGAGAAATATCCAAATAACCAAAGTATCGAGTCGTACTATAGAGAAAAATAAATTTGCGAAAAAATTAAATTCTCCCTGCTGTACCAGTTTGTACTAGGTTTGTATCGCGTTGTACCGTTCGAAGATATTCTTTAACTCTTTTGGTTTCCGAGAAATAATCAAATAACCAAAGTCGAGGACTGTCGAGTCGTACTACTGAGAAAAAAAATTGCGAAAAATTAAAATCTCCCTGCTGTACCAGTTTATACTAGGTTTGTACCGCGTTGTACCGTTCGAAGAAATTGTTTAACTCTTTTGGTTTCCTAGAAATATTGAAATAACCAAAGTCGAGGAAAGTCGAGTCGTACTACTGAGAAAAAAATTTACGAAAAATTAAAATCTCCCTGCTGTACCAGTTTATACTAGGTTTGTACCGCGTTGTACCATTCGAAGAAATTGTTTAACTCTTTTGGTTTCCGAGAAATATCCATATAATCAAAGCATCGAGCCATACTACTGAGAAAAAAAATTGCGAAAAATTAAAATCTCCCTGCTGTACCAGTTTGTACTAGGTATGTACAGCGTTGTACCGTTCGAAGAAATGTTTAACTCTTTTGGTTTCCGAGAAATATCCAAATAATCAAAGTATGAGAGCCATACCACTGAGAAAAAAATTTGCGACAAATTAAAATCTCCCTGCTGTACCAGTTTATACTAGGTTTGTACCGCGTTGTACCGTTCGAAGAAATTGTTTAACTCTTTTGGTTTCCGAGAAATATCCAAATAATCAAAGTATCGAGCCATACTACTGAGAAAAAAACTTGCGAAAAATTAAAATCTCCCTGCTGTACCAGTTTATACTAGGTTTGTACCGCGTTGTACCGTTCGAAGAAATTATTTAACTCTTTTGGTTTCCTAGAAATATTCAAATAACCAAAGTCGAGGAAAGTCGAGTCGTACTACTGAGAAAAAAAATTTCCGAAAAATAATAATCTCTCTGCTGTACCAGTTTGTACTAGGTTTGTACAGCGGTGTACCGTTCGAAGAAATTGCTTAACTGTTTTGGTTTCCGAGAAATATCCAAATAATCAAAGTATCGAGCTATACCACTGAGAAAAAAATTTGCGACAAATTAAAATCTCCCTGCTGTACCAGTTTATACTAGGTTTGTACCGCGTTGTACCGTTCGAAGAAATGTTTAACTATTTTGGTTTCCGAGAAATATCCAAATAATCAAAGTCGAAGACTGTCGAGTCGTAATACTGAGAAAACAAATTTACGAAAATTTAAAATCGCTCTGCTGTACCGGTTTATACTAGGTATGTACCGCGTTGTACCGTTCGAAGAAATTGTTTAACTCTTTGGTTTCCGAGAAATATCCAAATAATCAAAGTATCGAGTCGTACTATTGAGAAAAAAAAATTTGCAAAAAAATTAAATTCTCCCTGCTGTACCAGTTTGTACTAGGTTTGTACCGCGTTGTACCGTTCGAAGAAATTGTTTCACTCATTTGGTTTCCTAGAAATATTGAAATAACCAAAGTCGAGGAAAGTCGAGTCGTACTACTGAGAAAAAAATTTACGAAAAATAAAAATCTCTCTGCTGTACCGGTTTGTACTAGGTTTGTACAGCGGTGTACCGTTCGAAGAAATTGTTTAACTCTTTTGGTTTCCGAGAAATATCCAAATAATCAAAGTATCGAGCCATACTACTGAGAAAAAAAATTGCGAAAAATTAAAATCTCCCTGCTGTACCAGTTTGTACTAGGTTTTTACCGCGTTGTACCGTTCGAAGAAATGTTTAACTATTTTGGTTTCCGAGAAATATCCAAATAATCAAAGTCGAAGACTGTCGAGTCGTAATACTGAGAAAACAAATTTACGAAAATTTAAAATCGCTCTGCTGTACCGGTTTATACTAGGTATGTACCGCGTTGTACCGTTCGAAGAAATTGTTTAACTCTTTGGTTTCCGAGAAATATCCAAATAATCAAAGTATCGAGTCGTACTATTGAGAAAAAAAAATTTGCAAAAAAATTAAAATCTCCCTGCTGTACCAGTTTATACTAGGTTTGTACCGCGTTGTACCATTCGAAGAAATTGTTTAACTCTTTTGGTTTCCGAGAAATATCCAAATAATCAAAGCATCGAGCCATACTACTGAGAAAAAAAAATTGCGAAAAATTAAAATCTCCCTGCTGTACCAGTTTGTACTAGGTATGTACAGCGGTGTACCGTTCGAAGAAATTGTTTAACTCTTTTGGTTTCCGATAAATATCTAATTAATCAAAGTATCGAGTCGTACTATTGAGAAAAATAAATTTGCGAAAAAATTAAATTCTCCCTGCTGTACCAGTTTGTACTAGGTTTGTACCGCATTGTACCGTTCGAAGAATTTGTTTAACTCATTTGGTATCCGAGAAATATCCACATAATCAAAATATCGAGTCGTACTACTGTGAAAAAAATTTGCGAAAAAATTAAATTCTCCCTGCTGTACCAGTTTATACTAGGTTTGTACCGCGTTGTACCGTTCGAAGAAATTGTTTAACTCTTTTGGTTTCCGAGAAATATACAAATAATCAAAGTATCGAGCCATACTACTGAGAAAAAAATTTGCGAAAAATTAAAATCTCCCTGCTGTACCAGTTTATACTAGGTTTGTACCGCGTTGTACCGTTCGAAGAAATTCTTTAACTCTTTTGGTTTCCGAGAAATATCCAAATAATCAAAGTCGAGGACTGTCGAGTCGTACTACTGAGAAAAAACGTTTGCGGAAAAATTAAAATCTCTCTGCTGTACCCGTTTGTACTGGGTTTGTACCGCGTTGTGCCGTTTTGAAGAAATTGTTTGACTCTTTTGGTTTCCGAGAAATATCCAAATAACCAAAGTATCGAGCCATACTACTGAGAAAAAAATTTGCGAAAAATTAAAATCTCCCTGCTGTACCAGTTTGTACTAGGTTTGTACCGCGTTGTACCGTTCGAAGAAATTGTTTAACTCATTTGGTTTCCTAGAAATATTGAAATAACCAAAGTCGAGGAAAGTCGAGTCGTACTACTGAGAAAAAAATTTACGAAAAATAAAAATCTCTCTGCTGTACCGGTTTGCACTAGGTTTGTATCGCGTTGTACCGTTCGAAGATATTCTTTAACTCTTTTGGTTTCCTAGAAATATTCAAATAACCAAAGTCGAGGAAAGTCGAGTCGTACTACTGAGAAAAAAAATTTACGAAAAATAATAATCTCTCTGCTGTACCGGTTTGTACTAGGTTTGTACAGCGGTGTACCGTTCGAAGAAATTGCTTAACTGATTTGGTTTCCGAGAAATATCCAAATAATCAAAGTATCTAGCCATACCACTGAGAAAAAAATTTGCGACAAATTAAAATCTCCCTGCTGTACCAGTTTATACTAGGTTTGTACCGCGTTGTACCGTTCGAAGAAATGTTTAACTATTTTGGTTTCCGAGAAATATCCAAATAATCAAAGTCGAAGACTGTCGAGTCGTAATACTGAGAAAACAAATTTACGAAAATTTAAAATCGCTCTGCTGTACCGGTTTATACTAGGTATGTACCGCGTTGTAGCGTTCGAAGAAATTGTTTAACTCTTTGGTTTCCGAGAAATATCCAAATAATCAAAGTATCGAGTCGTACTATTGAGAAAAATAAATTTGCGAAAAAATTAAATTCTCCCTGCTGTACCAGTTTGTACTAGGTTTGTACCGCGTTGTACCGTTCGAAGAAATTGTTTAACTCTTTTGGTTTCCGAGAAATATCCAAATAATCAAAGTCGAGGACTGTCGAGTCGTACTACTGAGAAAAAAATTTACGAAAAATAAAAATCTCTCTGCTGTACCGGTTTGTACTAGGTTTGTACAGCGGTGTACCGTTCGAAGAAATTGTTTAACTCTTTTGGTTTCCGAGAAATATCCAAATAATCAAAGTATCGAGCCATACTACTGAGAAAAAAAATTGCGAAAAATTAAAATCTCCCTGCTGTACCAGTTTGTACTAGGTTTGTACCGCGTTGTACCGTTCGAAGAAATTGTTTAACTCATTTGGTTTCCTAGAAATATTGAAATAACCAAAGTCGAGGAAAGTCGAGTCGTACTACTGAGAAAAAAAATTGCGAAAAATTAAAATCTCCCTGCTGTACCAGTTTATACTAGGTTTGTACCGCGTTGTACCATTCGAAGAAATTGTTTAACTCTTTTGGTTTCCGAGAAATATCCAAATAATCAAAGCATCGAGCCATACTACTGAGAAAAAAAATTGCGAAAAATTAAAATCTCCCTGCTGTACCAGTTTGTACTAGGTATGTACAGCGTTGTACCGTTCGAAGAAATGTTTAACTCTTTTGGTTTCCGAGAAATATCCAAATAATCAAAGTATGAGAGCCATACCACTGAGAAAAAAATTTGCGACAAATTAAAATCTCCCTGCTGTACCAGTTTATACTAGGTTTGTACCGCGTTGTACCGTTCGAAGAAATTGTTTAACTCTTTTGGTTTCCGAGAAATATCCAAATAATCAAAGTATCGAGCCATACTACTGAGAAAAAAACTTGCGAAAAATTAAAATCTCCCTGCTGTACCAGTTTATACTAGGTTTGTACCGCGTTGTACCGTTCGAAGAAATTCTTTAACTCTTTTGGTTTCCTAGAAATATTCAAATAACCAAACTCGAGGAAAGTCGAGTCGTACTACTGAGAAAAAAAATTTCCGAAAAATAATAATCTCTCTGCTGTACCAGTTTGTACTAGGTTTGTACAGCGGTGTACCGTTCGAAGAAATTGCTTAACTGTTTTGGTTTCCGAGAAATATCCAAATAATCAAAGTATCGAGCTATACCACTGAGAAAAAAATTTGCGACAAATTAAAATCTCCCTGCTGTACCAGTTTATACTAGGTTTGTACCGCGTTGTACCGTTCGAAGAAATGTTTAACTATTTTGGTTTCCGAGAAATATCCAAATAATCAAAGTCGAAGACTGTCGAGTCGTAATACTGAGAAAACAAATTTACGAAAATTTAAAATCGCTCTGCTGTACCGGTTTATACTAGGTATGTACCGCGTTGTACCGTTCGAAGAAATTGTTTAACTCTTTGGTTTCCGAGAAATATCCAAATAATCAAAGTATCGAGTCGTACTATTGAGAAAAAAAAATTTGCAAAAAAATTAAATTCTCCCTGCTGTACCAGTTTGTACTAGGTTTGTACCGCGTTGTACCGTTCGAAGAAATTGTTTCACTCATTTGGTTTCCTAGAAATATTGAAATAACCAAAGTCGAGGAAAGTCGAGTCGTACTACTGAGAAAAAAATTTACGAAAAATAAAAATCTCTCTGCTGTACCGGTTTGTACTAGGTTTGTACAGCGGTGTACCGTTCGAAGAAATTGTTTAACTCTTTTGGTTTCCGAGAAATATCCAAATAATCAAAGTATCGAGCCATACTACTGAGAAAAAAAATTGCGAAAAATTAAAATCTCCCTGCTGTACCAGTTTGTACTAGGTTTGTACCGCGTTCTACCGTTCGAAGAAATTGTTTAACTCATTTGGTTTCCTAGAAATATTGAAATAACCAAAGTCGAGGAAAGTCGAGTCGTACTACTGAGAAAAAAAATTGCGAAAAATTAAAATCTCCCTGCTGTACCAGTTTATACTAGGTTTGTACCGCGTTGTACCATTCGAAGAAATTGTTTAACTCTTTTGGTTTCCGAGAAATATCCAAATAATCAAAGCATCGAGCCATACTACTGAGAAAAAAAATTGCGAAAAATTAAAATCTCCCTGCTGTACCAGTTTGTACTAGGTATGTACAGCGTTGTACCGTTCGAAAAAATGTTTAACTCTTTTGGTTTCCGAGAAATATCCAAATAATCAAAGTATCGAGCCATACCACTGAGAAAAAAATTTGCGACAAATTAAAATCTCCCTGCTGTACCAGTTTATACTAGGTTTGTACCGCGTTGTACCGTTCGAAGAAATTGTTTAACTCTTTTGGTTTCCGAGAAATATCCAAATAATCAAAGTCGAGGACTGTCGAGTCGTACTACTGAGAAAAAACGTTTGCGGAAAAATTAAAATCTCTCTGCTGTACCCGTTTGTACTGGGTTTGTACCGCGTTGTGCCGTTTTGAAGAAATTGTTTGACTCTTTTGGTTTCCGAGAAATATCCAAATAACCAAAGTATCGAGCCATACTACTGAGAAAAAAATTTGCGAAAAATTAAAATCTCCCTGCTGTACCAGTTTGTACTAGGTTTGTACCGCGTTGTACCGTTCGAAGAAATTGTTTAACTCATTTGGTTTCCTAGAAATATTGAAATAACCAAAGTCGAGGAAAGTCGAGTCGTACTACTGAGAAAAAAATTTACGAAAAATAAAAATCTCTCTGCTGTACCGGTTTGTACTAGGTTTGTACAGCGGTGTACCGTTCGAAGAAATTGTTTAACTCTTTTGGTTTCCGAGAAATATCCAAATAATCAAAGTATCGAGCCATACTACTGAGAAAAAAAATTGCGAAAAATTAAAATCTCCCTGCTGTACCAGTTTGTACTAGGTTTGTACCGCGTTCTACCGTTCGAAGAAATTGTTTAACTCATTTGGTTTCCTAGAAATATTGAAATAACCAAAGTCGAGGAAAGTCGAGTCGTACTACTGAGAAAAAAATTTACGAAAAATAAAAATCTCTCTGCTGTACCGGTTTGTACTAGGTTTGTACAGCGGTGTACCGTTCGAAGAAATTGTTTAACTCTTTTGGTTTCCGAGAAATATCCAAATAATCAAAGTATCGAGCCATACCACTGAGAAAAAAATTTGCGACAAATTAAAATCTCCCTGCTGTACCAGTTTATACTAGGTTTGTACCGCGTTGTACCGTTCGAAGAAATTGTTTAACTCTTTTGGTTTCCGAGAAATATCCAAATAATCAAAGTATCGAGCCATACTACTGAGAAAAAAACTTGCGAAAAATTAAAATCTCCCTGCTGTACCAGTTTATACTAGGTTTGTACCGCGTTGTACCGTTCGAAGAAATTCTTTAACTCTTTTGGTTTCCTAGAAATATTCAAATAACCAAAGTCGAGGAAAGTCGAGTCGTACTACTGAGAAAAAAAATTTCCGAAAAATAATAATCTCTCTGCTGTACCAGTTTGTACTAGGTTTGTACAGCGGTGTACCGTTCGAAGAAATTGCTTAACTGTTTTGGTTTCCGAGAAATATCCAAATAATCAAAGTATCGAGCTATACCACTGAGAAAAAAATTTGCGACAAATTAAAATCTCCCTGCTGTACCAGTTTGTACTAGGTATGTACAGCGTTGTACCGTTCGAAGAAATGTTTAACTCTTTTGGTTTCCGAGAAATATCCAAATAATCAAAGTATGAGAGCCATACCACTGAGAAAAAAATTTGCGACAAATTAAAATCTCCCTGCTGTACCAGTTTATACTAGGTTTGTACCGCGTTGTACCGTTCGAAGAAATTGTTTAACTCTTTTGGTTTCCGAGAAATATCCAAATAATCAAAGTCGAAGACTGTCGAGTCGTAATACTGAGAAAACAAATTTACGAAAATTTAAAATCGCTCTGCTGTACCGGTTTATACTAGGTATGTACCGCGTTGTACCGTTCGAAGAAATTGTTTAACTCTTTGGTTTCCGAGAAATATCCAAATAATCAAAGTATCGAGTCGTACTATTGAGAAAAAAAAATTTGCAAAAAAATTAAATTCTCCCTGCTGTACCAGTTTGTACTAGGTTTGTACCGCGTTGTACCGTTCGAAGAAATTGTTTCACTCATTTGGTTTCCTAGAAATATTGAAATAACCAAAGTCGAGGAAAGTCGAGTCGTACTACTGAGAAAAAAATTTACGAAAAATAAAAATCTCTCTGCTGTACCGGTTTGTACTAGGTTTGTACAGCGGTGTACCGTTCGAAGAAATTGTTTAACTCTTTTGGTTTCCGAGAAATATCCAAATAATCAAAGTATCGAGCCATACTACTGAGAAAAAAAATTGCGAAAAATTAAAATCTCCCTGCTGTACCAGTTTGTACTAGGTTTGTACCGCGTTCTACCGTTCGAAGAAATTGTTTAACTCATTTGGTTTCCTAGAAATATTGAAATAACCAAAGTCGAGGAAAGTCGAGTCGTACTACTGAGAAAAAAAATTGCGAAAAATTAAAATCTCCCTGCTGTACCAGTTTATACTAGGTTTGTACCGCGTTGTACCATTCGAAGAAATTGTTTAACTCTTTTGGTTTCCGAGAAATATCCAAATAATCAAAGCATCGAGCCATACTACTGAGAAAAAAAATTGCGAAAAATTAAAATCTCCCTGCTGTACCAGTTTGTACTAGGTATGTACAGCGTTGTACCGTTCGAAAAAATGTTTAACTCTTTTGGTTTCCGAGAAATATCCAAATAATCAAAGTATCGAGCCATACCACTGAGAAAAAAATTTGCGACAAATTAAAATCTCCCTGCTGTACCAGTTTATACTAGGTTTGTACCGCGTTGTACCGTTCGAAGAAATTGTTTAACTCTTTTGGTTTCCGAGAAATATCCAAATAATCAAAGTATCGAGTCGTACTATTGAGAAAAAAAACTTTGCAAAAAAATTAAATTCTCCCTGCTGTACCAGTTTGTACTAGGTTTGTACCGCGTTGTACCGTTCGAAGAAATTGTTTAACTCATTTGGTTTCCTAGAAATATTGAAATAACCAAAGTCGAGGAAAGTCGAGCCATACTACTGAGAAAAAAATTTGCGAAAAATTAAAATCTCCCTGCTGTACCAGTTTATACTAGGTTTGTACCGCGTTGTACCGTTCGAAGAAATTCTTTAACTCTTTTGGTTTCCGAGAAATATCCAAATAATCAAAGTATCGAGCCATACTACTGAGAAAAAAATTTGCGAAAAATTAAAATCTCTCTGCTGTACCAGTTTATACTAGGTTTGTACCGCGTTGTACCGTTCGAAGAAATTCTTTAACTCTTTTGGTTTCCGAGAAATATCCAAATAATCAAAGTCGAGGACTGTCGAGTCGTACTACTGAGAAAAAACGTTTGCGGAAAAATTAAAATCTCTCTGCTGTACCCGTTTGTACTGGGTTTGTACCGCGTTGTGCCGTTTTGAAGAAATTGTTTGACTCTTTTGGTTTCCGAGAAATATCCAAATAACCAAAGTATCGAGCCATACTACTGAGAAAAAAATTTGCGAAAAATTAAAATCTCCCTGCTGTACCAGTTTGTACTAGGTTTGTATCGCGTTGTGCCGTTCGAAGAAATTGTTTAACTCTTTTGGTTTCCGAGAAATATCCAAATAATCAAAGTCGAAGACTGTCGAGTCGTACTACTGAGAAAAAAAAATTACGAAAAATAAAAATCTCTCTGCTGTACCGGTTTGCACTAGGTTTGTATCGCGTTGTACCGTTCGAAGATATTCTTTAACTCTTTTGGTTTCCGAGAAATAATCAAATAACCAAAGTCGAGGACTGTCGAGTTGTACTACTGAGAAAAAAAATTTACGAAAAATAAAAATCTTTCTGTTCCACTGGTTTGTACTAGGGTTGTACAGCGGTGTACCGTTCGAAGAAATTGTTTAACTATTTTGGTTTCCGAGAAATATCTAAATAATCAAAGTATCGAGTCGTACTATTTAGAAAAATAAATTTGCGAAAAAATTAAATTCTCCCTGCTGTACCAGTTTGTACTAGGTTTGTACCGCATTGTACCGTTCGAAGAATTTGTTTAACTCATTTGGTATCCGAGAAATATCCACATAATCAAAATATCGAGTCGTACTACCGTGAAAAAAAAATTGCGAAAAATTAAAATCTCCCTGCTGTACCAGTTTATACTAGGTTTGTACCGCGTTGTACCGTTCGAAGAAATTGTTTAACTCATTTGGTTTCCTAGAAATATTCAAATAACCAAAGTCGAGGAAAGTCGAGTCGTACTACTGAGAAAAAAAAATTCCGAAAAATAATAATCTCTCTGCTGTACCAGTTTGTACTAGGTTTGTACAGCGGTGTACCGTTCGAAGAAATTGCTTAACTCTTTTGGTTTCCGAGAAATATCCAAATAATCATAGTATCGAGCCATACCACTGAGAAAAAAATTTGCGACAAATTAAAATCTCCCTGCTGTACCAGTTTATACTAGGTTTGTACCGCGTTGTACCGTTCGAAGAAATGTTTAACTATTTTGGTTTCCGAGAAATATCCAAATAATCAAAGTCGAAGACTGTCGAGTCGTAATACTGAGAAAACAAATTTACGAAAATTTAAAATCGCTCTGCTGTACCGGTTTATACTAGGTATGTACCGCGTTGTACCGTTCGAAGAAATTGTTTAACTCTTTTGGTTTCCGAGAAATATCCAAATAATCAAAGTATCAAGTCGTACTATTGAGAAAAAAAAATTTGCAAAAAAATTAAATTCTCCCTGCTGTACCAGTTTGTACTAGGTTTGTACCGCGTTGTACCGTTCGAAGAAATTGTTTCACTCATTTGGTTTCCTAGAAATATTGAAATAACCAAAGTCGAGGAAAGTCGAGTCGTACTACTGAGAAAAAAAATTTACGAAAAATAAAAATCTTTCTGTTCCACTGGTTTGTACTAGGGTTGTACAGCGGTGTACCGTTCGAAGAAATTGTTTAACTTTTTTGGTTTCCGAGAAATATCCAAATAATCAAAGTATCGAGCCATACTACTGAGAAAAAAATTTGCGAAAAATTAAAATCTCCCTGCTGTACCAGTTTATACTAGGTTTGTACCGCGTTGTACCGTTCGAAGAAATTCTTTAACTCTTTTGGTTTCCGAGAAATATCCAAATAACCAAAGTATCGAGTCGTACTATTGAGAAAAATAAATTTGCGAAAAAATTAAATTCTCCCTGCTGTACCAGTTTGTACTAGGTTTGTACCGCGTTGTACCGTTCGAAGAAATTGTTTAACTCCTTTGGTTTCCTAGAAATATTCAATTAACCAAAGTCGAGGAAAGTCGAGTTGTACTACTGAGAAAAAAATTTACGAAAAATAATAATCTCTCTGCTGTACCGGTTTGTACTAGGTTTGTACAGCGGTGTACCGTTCGAAGAAATTGCTTAACTCTTTTGGTTTCCGTGAAATATCCAAATAATCAAAGTATCGAGCCATACCACTGAGAAAAAAATTTGCGACAAATTAAAATCTCCCTGCTGTACCAGTTTATACTAGGTTTGTACCGCGTTGTACCGTTCGAAGAAATGTTTAACTATTTTGGTTTCCGAGAAATATCCAAATAATCAAAGTCGAAGACTGTCGAGTCGTAATACTGAAAAAACAAATTTACGAAAATTTAAAATCGCTCTGCTGTACCGGTTTATACTAGGTATGTACCGCGTTGTACCGTTCGAAGAAATTGTTTAACTTTTTTGGTTTCCGAGAAATATCCAAATAATCAAAGTATCGAGCCATACTACTGAGAAAAAAATTTGCGAAAAATTAAAATCTCCCTGCTGTACCAGTTTGTACTAGGTTTGTATCGCGTTGTGCCGTTCGAAGAAATTGTTTAACTCTTTTGGTTTCCGAGAAATATCCAAATAATCAAAGTATCGAGTCGTACTATTGAGAAAAAAAAATTTGCAAAAAAATTAAATTCTCCCTGCTGTACCAGTTTGTACTAGGTTTGTACCGCGTTGTACCGTTCGAAGAATTTGTTTAACTCATTTGGTATCCGAGAAATATCCACATAATCAAAATATCGAGTCGTACTACTGTGAAAAAAAATTTGCAAAAAAATTAAATTCTCCCTGCTGTACCAGTTTATACTAGGTTTGTACCGCGTTGTACCGTTCGAAGAAATTGTTTAACTCTTTTGGTTTCCGAGAAATATCCAAATAATCAAAGTATCGAGTCGTACTATTGAGAAAAAAAACTTTGCAAAAAAATTAAATTCTCCCTGCTGTACCAGTTTGTACTAGGTTTGTACCGCGTTGTACCGTTCGAAGAAATTGTTTAACTCATTTGGTTTCCTAGAAATATTGAAATAACCAAAGTCGAGGAAAGTCGAGCCATACTACTGAGAAAAAAATTTGCGAAAAATTAAAATCTCCCTGCTGTACCAGTTTATACTAGGTTTGTACCGCGTTGTACCGTTCGAAGAAATTCTTTAACTCTTTTGGTTTCCGAGAAATATCCAAATAATCAAAGTATCGAGCCATACTACTGAGAAAAAAATTTGCGAAAAATTAAAATCTCCCTGCTGTACCAGTTTATACTAGGTTTGTACCGCGTTGTACCGTTCGAAGAAATTCTTTAACTCTTTTGGTTTCCGAGAAATATCCAAATAATCAAAGTCGAGGACTGTCGAGTCGTACTACTGAGAAAAAACGTTTGCGGAAAAATTAAAATCTCTCTGCTGTACCCGTTTGTACTGGGTTTGTACCGCGTTGTGCCGTTTTGAAGAAATTGTTTGACTCTTTTGGTTTCCGAGAAATATCCAAATAACCAAAGTATCGAGCCATACTACTGAGAAAAAAATTTGCGAAAAATTAAAATCTCCCTGCTGTACCAGTTTGTACTAGGTTTGTATCGCGTTGTGCCGTTCGAAGAAATTGTTTAACTCTTTTGGTTTCCGAGAAATATCCAAATAATCAAAGTCGAAGACTGTCGAGTCGTACTACTGAGAAAAAAAAATTACGAAAAATAAAAATCTCTCTGCTGTACCGGTTTGCACTAGGTTTGTATCGCGTTGTACCGTTCGAAGATATTCTTTAACTCTTTTGGTTTCCGAGAAATAATCAAATAACCAAAGTCGAGGACTGTCGAGTTGTACTACTGAGAAAAAAAATTTACGAAAAATAAAAATCTTTCTGTTCCACTGGTTTGTACTAGGGTTGTACAGCGGTGTACCGTTCGAAGAAATTGTTTAACTATTTTGGTTTCCGAGAAATATCTAAATAATCAAAGTATCGAGTCGTACTATTTAGAAAAATAAATTTGCGAAAAAATTAAATTCTCCCTGCTGTACCAGTTTGTACTAGGTTTGTACCGCATTGTACCGTTCGAAGAATTTGTTTAACTCATTTGGTATCCGAGAAATATCCACATAATCAAAATATCGAGTCGTACTACCGTGAAAAAAAAATTGCGAAAAATTAAAATCTCCCTGCTGTACCAGTTTATACTAGGTTTGTACCGCGTTGTACCGTTCGAAGAAATTGTTTAACTCATTTGGTTTCCTAGAAATATTCAAATAACCAAAGTCGAGGAAAGTCGAGTCGTACTACTGAGAAAAAAAAATTCCGAAAAATAATAATCTCTCTGCTGTACCAGTTTGTACTAGGTTTGTACAGCGGTGTACCGTTCGAAGAAATTGCTTAACTCTTTTGGTTTCCGAGAAATATCCAAATAATCAAAGTATCGAGCCATACCACTGAGAAAAAAATTTGCGACAAATTAAAATCTCCCTGCTGTACCAGTTTATACTAGGTTTGTACCGCGTTGTACCGTTCGAAGAAATGTTTAACTATTTTGGTTTCCGAGAAATATCCAAATAACCAAAGTCGAGGAAAGTCGAGTCGTACTACTGAGAAAAAAAATTTACGAAAAATAATAATCTCTCTGCTGTACCGGTTTGTACTAGGTTTGTACAGCGGTGTACCGTTCGAAGAAATTGCTTAACTCTTTTGGTTTCCGTGAAATATCCAAATAATCAAAGTATCGAGCCATACCACTGAGAAAAAAATTTGCGACAAATTAAAATCTCCCTGCTGTACCAGTTTATACTAGGTTTGTACCGCGTTGTACCGTTCGAAGAAATGTTTAACTATTTTGGTTTCCGAGAAATATCCAAATAATCAAAGTCGAAGACTGTCGAGTCGTAATACTGAAAAAACAAATTTACGAAAATTTAAAATCGCTCTGCTGTACCGGTTTATACTAGGTATGTACCGCGTTGTACCGTTCGAAGAAATTGTTTAACTTTTTTGGTTTCCGAGAAATATCCAAATAATCAAAGTATCGAGCCATACTACTGAGAAAAAAATTTGCGAAAAATTAAAATCTCCCTGCTGTACCAGTTTGTACTAGGTTTGTATCGCGTTGTGCCGTTCGAAGAAATTGTTTAACTCTTTTGGTTTCCGAGAAATATCCAAATAATCAAAGTATCGAGTCGTACTATTGAGAAAAAAAAATTTGCAAAAAAATTAAATTCTCCCTGCTGTACCAGTTTGTACTAGGTTTGTACCGCGTTGTACCGTTCGAAGAATTTGTTTAACTCATTTGGTATCCGAGAAATATCCACATAATCAAAATATCGAGTCGTACTACTGTGAAAAAAAATTTGCGAAAAAATTAAATTCTCCCTGCTGTACCAGTTTATACTAGGTTTGTACCGCGTTGTACCGTTCGAAGAAATTGTTTAACTCTTTTGGTTTCCGAGAAATATCCAAATAATCAAAGTATCGAGCCATACTACTGAGAAAAAAATTTGCGAAAAATTAAAATCTCTCTGCTGTACCAGTTTATACTAGGTTTGCACCGCGTTGTACCGTTCGATGAAATTGTTTAAATCTTTTGGTTTCCGAGAAATATTCAAATAACCAAAGTATCGAGTCGTACTACTGAGAAAAAAAATTAGAGAAAAATTAGAATCTCTCTGCTGTACCGGTTTGCACTAGGTTTCTACCGCGTTGTGCCGTTCGAAGAAATTGTTTAACTCTTTTGGTTTCGGAGAAATATCCAAATAATCAAAGTATCGAGTCGTACTATTGAGAAAAAAAATTTGCGGAAAAATTAAATTCTCTCTGCTGTACCAGTTTGTACTAGGTATGTACCGCGTTGTACCGTTCGAAGAAATTGTTTAACTCTTTTGGTTTCCGAGAAATATCCATATAACCAAAGTTGAGGAATGTCGAGTCGTACTACTGAGAAAAAAAATTGCGAAAAATTAAAATCTCCCTGCTGTACCAGTTTGTACTAGGTTTGTATCGCGTTGTGCCGTTCGAAGAAATTGTTTAACTCTTTTGGTTTCCGAGAAATATCCAAATAATCAAAGTATCGAGTCGTACAATTGAGAAAAAAAAATTTGCAAAAAAATTAAATTCTCCCTGCTGTACCAGTTTGTACTAGGTTTGTACCGCGTTGTACCGTTCGAAGAAATTGTTTAACTCATTTGGTTTCCTAGAAATATTGAAATAACCAAAGTCGAGGAAAGTCGAGTCGTACTACTGAGAAAAAAATTTACGAAAAATAAAAATCTCTCTGCTGTACCGGTTTGTACTAGGTTTGTACAGCGGTGTACCGTTCGAAGAAATGTTTAACTCTTTTGGTTTCCGAGAAATATCCAAATAATCAAAGTCGAAGACTGTCGAGTCGTACTACTGAGAAAAAAAAAATTGCGAAAAATAAAAATCTCTCTGCTGTACCGGTTTGCACTAGGTTTGTATCGCGTTGTACCGTTCGAAGATATTCTTTAACTCTTTTGGTTTCCGAGAAATAATCAAATAACCAAAGTCGAGGACTGTCGAGTCGTACTACTGAGAAAAAAAATTTACGAAAAATAAAAATCTTTCTGTTCCACTGGTTTGTACTAGGGTTGTACAGCGGTGTACCGTTCGAAGAAATTGTTTAACTATTTTGGTTTCCGATAAATATCTAAATAATCAAAGTATCGAGTCGTACTATTGAGAAAAATAAATTTGCGAAAAAATTAAATTCTCCCTGCTGTACCAGTTTGTACTAGGTTTGTACCGCATTGTACCGTTCGAAGAATTTGTTTAACTCATTTGGTATCCGAGAAATATCCACATAATCAAAATATCGAGTCGTACTACTGTGAAAAAAAATTTGCGAAAAAATTAAATTCTCCCTGCTGTACCAGTTTTTACTAGGTTTGTACCGCGTTGTACCGTTCGAAGAAATTGTTTAACTCTTTTGGTTTCCGAGAAATATCCAAATAATCAAAGTATCGAGCCATACTACTGAGAAAAAAATTTGCGAAAAATTAAAATCTCCCTGCTGTACCAGTTTATACTAGGTTTGTACCGCGTTGCACCGTTCGAAGAAATTCTTTAACTCTTTTGGTTTCCGAGAAATATCCAAATAATCAAAGTATCGAGCCATACTACTGAGAAAAAAATTTGCGAAAAATTAAAATCTCCCTGCTGTACCAGTTTATACTAGGTTTGTACCGCGTTGTACCGTTCGAAGAAATTCTTTAACTCTTTTGGTTTCCGAGAAATATCCAAATAATCAAAGTCGAGGACTGTCGAGTCGTACTACTGAGAAAAAACGTTTGCGGAAAAATTAAAATCTCTCTGCTGTACCCGTTTGTACTGGGTTTGTACCGCGTTGTGCCGTTTTGAAGAAATTGTTTGACTCTTTTGGTTTCCGAGAAATATCCAAATAACCAAAGTATCGAGCCATACTACTGAGAAAAAAATTTGCGAAAAATTAAAATCTCCCTGCTGTACCAGTTTGTACTAGGTTTGTATCGCGTTGTGCCGTTCGAAGAAATTGTTTAACTCTTTTGGTTTCCGAGAAATATCCAAATAATCAAAGTCGAAGACTGTCGAGTCGTACTTCTGAGAAAAAAAAATTACGAAAAATAAAAATCTCTCTGCTGTACCGGTTTGCACTAGGTTTGTATCGCGTTGTACCGTTCGAAGATATTCTTTAACTCTTTTGGTTTCCGAGAAATAATCAAATAACCAAAGTCGAGGACTGTCGAGTCGTACTACTGAGAAAAAAAAATTGCGAAAAATAAAAATCTCTCTGCTGTACCGGTTTGCACTAGGTTTGTATCGCGTTGTACCGTTCGAAGATATTCTTTAACTCTTTTGGATTCCGAGAAATAATCAAATAACCAAAGTCGAGGACTGTCGAGTCGTACTACTGAGAAAAAAAATTTAGGAAAAATAAAAATCTTTCTGTTCCACTGGTTTGTACTAGGGTTGTACAGCGGTGTACCGTTCGAAGAAATTGTTTAACTATTTTGGTTTCCGATAAATATCTAAATAATCAAAGTATCGAGTCGTACTATTGAGAAAAATAAATTTGCGAAAAAATTAAATTCTCCCTGCTGTACCAGTTTGTACTAGGATTGTACCGCATTGTACCGTTCGAAGAATTTGTTTAACTCATTTGGTATCCGAGAAATATCCACATAATCAAAATATCGAGTCGTACTACTGTGAAAGAAAATTTGCGAAAAAATTAAATTCTCCCTGCTGTACCAGTTTATACTAGGTTTGTACCGCGTTGTACCGTTCGAAGAAATTGTTTAACTCTTTTGGTTTCCGAGAAATATCCAAATAATCAAAGTATCGAGCCATACTACTGAGAAAAAAATTTGCGAAAAATTAAAATCTCCCTGCTGTACCAGTTTATACTAGGTTTGTACCGCGTTGTACCGTTCGAAGAAATTCTTTAACTCTTTTGGTTTCCGAGAAATATCCAAATAATCAAAGTATCGAGCCATACTACTGAGAAAAAAATTTGCGAAAAATTAAAATCTCCCTGCTGTACCAGTTTATACTAGGTTTGTACCGCGTTGTACCGTTCGAAGAAATTCTTTAACTCTTTTGGTTTCCGAGAAATATCCAAATAATCAAAGTATCGAGCCATACTACTGAGAAAAAAATTTGCGAAAAATTAAAATCTCCCTGCTGTACCAGTTTATACTAGGTTTGTACCGCGTTGTACCGTTCGAAGAAATTGTTTAACTCTTTTGGTTTCCGAGAAATATCCAAATAATCAAAGTATCGAGTCGTACTATTGAGAAAAAAAACTTTGCAAAAAAATTAAATTCTCCCTGCTGTACCAGTTTGTACTAGGTTTGTACCGCGTTGTACCGTTCGAAGAAATTGTTTAACTCATTTGGTTTCCTAGAAATATTGAAATAACCAAAGTCGAGGAAAGTCGAGCCATACTACTGAGAAAAAAATTTGCGAAAAATTAAAATCTCCCTGCTGTACCAGTTTATACTAGGTTTGTACCGCGTTGTACCGTTCGAAGAAATTCTTTAACTCTTTTGGTTTCCGAGAAATATCCAAATAATCAAAGTATCGAGCCATACTACTGAGAAAAAAATTTGCGAAAAATTAAAATCTCCCTGCTGTACCAGTTTATACTAGGTTTGTACCGCGTTGTACCGTTCGAAGAAATTCTTTAACTCTTTTGGTTTCCGAGAAATATCCAAATAATCAAAGTCGAGGACTGTCGAGTCGTACTACTGAGAAAAAACGTTTGCGGAAAAATTAAAATCTCTCTGCTGTACCCGTTTGTACTGGGTTTGTACCGCGTTGTGCCGTTTTGAAGAAATTGTTTGACTCTTTTGGTTTCCGAGAAATATCCAAATAACCAAAGTATCGAGCCATACTTCTGAGAAAAAAATTTGCGAAAAATTAAAATCTCCCTGCTGTACCAGTTTGTACTAGGTTTGTATCGCGTTGTGCCGTTCGAAAAAATAGTTTAACTCTTTTGGTTTCCGAGAAATATCCAAATAATCAAAGTCGAAGACTGTCGAGTCGTACTACTGAGAAAAAAAAATTACGAAAAATAAAAATCTCTCTGCTGTACCGGTTTGCACTAGGTTTGTATCGCGTTGTACCGTTCGAAGAAATTCTTTAACTCTTTTGGTTTCCGAGAAATATCCAAATAATCAAAGTATCGAGCCATACTACTGAGAAAAAAAATTACGAAAAATAAAAATCTCTCTGCTGTACCGGTTTGCACTAGGTTTGTATCGCGTTGTACCGTTCGAAGATATTCTTTAACTCTTTTGGTTTCCGAGAAATAATCAAATAACCAAAGTCGAGGACTGTCGAGTCGTACTACTGAGAAAAAAAATTTACGAAAAATAAAAATCTTTCTGTTCCACTGGTTTGTACTAGGGTTGTACAGCGGTGTACCGTTCGAAGAAATTGTTTAACTTTTTTGGTTTCCGAGAAATAATCAAATAACCAAAGTCGAGGACTGTCGAGTCGTACTACTGACAAAAAAATTTACGAAAAATAAAAATCTCTCTGCTGTACCGGTTTGTACTAGGTTTGTACAGCGGTGTACCGTTCGAAGAAATTGCTTAACTCTTTTGGTTTCGGAGAAATATCCAAATAATCAAAGTATCGAGCCATACCACTGAGAAAAAAATTTGCGACAAATTAAAATCTCCCTGCTGTACCAGTTTGTACTAGGTTTGTACAGCGTTGTACCGTTCGAAGAAATGTTTAACTCGTTTGGTTTCCGAGAAATAATCAAATAACCAAAGTCGAGGACTGTCGAGTCGTACTACTGACAAAAAAAATTTACGAAAAATAAAAATCTTTCTGTTCCACTGGATTGTACTAGGGTTGTACAGCGGTGTACCGTTCGAAGAAATTGTTTAACTTTTTTGGTTTCCGAGAAATATCCAAATAATCAAAGTATCGAGCCATACTACTGAGAAAAAAATTTGCGAAAAATTAAAATCTCCCTGCTGTACCAGTTTATACTAGGTTTGTACCGCGTTGTACCGTTCGAAGAAATTCTTTAACTCTTTTGGTTTCCGAGAAATATCCAAATAACCAAAGTATCGAGTCGTACTATAGAGAAAAATAAATTTGCGAAAAAATTAAATTCTCCCTGCTGTACCAGTTTGTACTAGGTTTGTATCGCGTTGTACCGTTCGAAGATATTCTTTAACTCTTTTGGTTTCCGAGAAATAATCAAATAACCAAAGTCGAGGACTGTCGAGTCGTACTACTGAGAAAAAAAATTGCGAAAAATTAAAATCTCCCTGCTGTACCAGTTTATACTAGGTTTGTACCGCGTTGTACCGTTCGAAGAAATTGTTTAACTCTTTTGGTTTCCTAGAAATATTGAAATAACCAAAGTCGAGGAAAGTCGAGTCGTACTACTGAGAAAAAAATTTACGAAAAATTAAAATCTCCCTGCTGTACCAGTTTATACTAGGTTTGTACCGCGTTGTACCATTCGAAGAAATTGTTTAACTCTTTTGGTTTCCGAGAAATATCCAAATAATCAAAGCATCGAGCCATACTACTGAGAAAAAAAATTGCGAAAAATTAAAATCTCCCTGCTGTACCAGTTTGTACTAGGTATGTACAGCGTTGTACCGTTCGAAGAAATGTTTAACTCTTTTGGTTTCCGAGAAATATCCAAATAATCAAAGTATGAGAGCCATACCACTGAGAAAAAAATTTGCGACAAATTAAAATCTCCCTGCTGTACCAGTTTATACTAGGTTTGTACCGCGTTGTACCGTTCGAAGAAATTGTTTAACTCTTTTGGTTTCCGAGAAATATCCAAATAATCAAAGTATCGAGCCATACTACTGAGAAAAAAACTTGCGAAAAATTAAAATCTCCCTGCTGTACCAGTTTATACTAGGTTTGTACCGCGTTGTACCGTTCGAAGAAATTCTTTAACTCTTTTGGTTTCCTAGAAATATTCAAATAACCAAAGTCGAGGAAAGTCGAGTCGTACTACTGAGAAAAAAAATTTCCGAAAAATAATAATCTCTCTGCTGTACCAGTTTGTACTAGGTTTGTACAGCGGTGTACCGTTCGAAGAAATTGCTTAACTGTTTTGGTTTCCGAGAAATATCCAAATAATCAAAGTATCGAGCTATACCACTGAGAAAAAAATTTGCGACAAATTAAAATCTCCCTGCTGTAACAGTTTATACTAGGTTTGTACCGCGTTGTAAAGTTCGAAGAAATGTTTAACTATTTTGGTTTCCGAGAAATATCCAAATAATCAAAGTCGAAGACTGTCGAGTCGTAATACTGAGAAAACAAATTTACGAAAATTTAAAATCGCTCTGCTGTACCGGTTTATACTAGGTATGTACCGCGTTGTACCGTTCGAAGAAATTGTTTAACTCTTTGGTTTCCGAGAAATATCCAAATAATCAAAGTATCGAGTCGTACTATTGAGAAAAAAAAATTTGCAAAAAAATTAAATTCTCCCTGCTGTACCAGTTTGTACTAGGTTTGTACCGCGTTGTACCGTTCGAAGAAATTGTTTCACTCATTTGGTTTCCTAGAAATATTGAAATAACCAAAGTCGAGGAAAGTCGAGTCGTACTACTGAGAAAAAAATTTACGAAAAATAAAAATCTCTCTGCTGTACCGGTTTGTACTAGGTTTGTACAGCGGTGTACCGTTCGAAGAAATTGTTTAACTATTTTGGTTTCCGATAAATATCTAAATAATCAAAGTATCGAGTCGTACTATTGAGAAAAATAAATTTGCGAAAAAATTAAATTCTCCCTGCTGTACCAGTTTATACTAGGTTTGTACCGCGTTGTACCATTCGAAGAAATTGTTTAACTCTTTTGGTTTCCGAGAAATATCCAAATAATCAAAGTATCGAGCCATACCACTGATAAAAAAATTTGCGACAAATTAAAATCTCCCTGCTGTACCAGTTTATACTAGGTTTGTACCGCGTTGTACCGTTCGAAGAAATTGTTTAACTCTTTTGGTTTCCGAGAAATATCCAAATAATCAAAGTATCGAGCCATACCACTGAGAAAAAAAATTACGAAAAATAAAAATCTTTCTGCTGTACCGGTTTGCACTAGGTTTGTATCGCGTTGTACCGTTCGAAGAAATTCTTTAACTCTTTTGGTTTCCGAGAAATAATCAAATAACCAAAGTCGAGGACTGTCGAGTCGTACTACTGAGAAAAAAAATTTACGAAAAATAAAAATCTTTCTGTTCCACTGGTTTGTACTAGGGTTGTACAGCGGTGTACCGTTCGAAGAAATTGTTTAACTTTTTTGGTTTCCGAGAAATAATCAAATAACCAAAGTCGAGGACTGTCGAGTCGTACTACTGAGAAAAAAATTTACGAAAAATAAAAATCTCTCTGCTGTACCGGTTTGTACTAGGTTTGTACAGCGGTGTACCGTTCGAAGAAATTGCTTAACTCTTTTGGTTTCGGAGAAATATCCAAATAATCAAAGTATCGAGCCATACCACTGAGAAAAAAATTTGCGACAAATTAAAATCTCCCTGCTGTACCAGTTTGTACTAGGTTTGTACAGCGTTGTACCGTTCGAAGAAATGTTTAACTCGTTTGGTTTCCGAGAAATAATCAAATAACCAAAGTCGAGGACTGTCGAGTCGTACTACTGAGAAAAAAAATTTACGAAAAATAAAAATCTTTCTGTTCCACTGGATTGTACTAGGGTTGTACAGCGGTGTACCGTTCGAAGAAATTGTTTAACTTTTTTGGTTTCCGAGAAATATCCAAATAATCAAAGTATCGAGCCATACTACTGAGAAAAAAATTTGCGAAAAATTAAAATCTCCCTGCTGTACCAGTTTATACTAGGTTTGTACCGCGTTGTACCGTTCGAAGAAATTCTTTAACTCTTTTGGTTTCCGAGAAATATCCAAATAACCAAAGTATCGAGTCGTACTATAGAGAAAAATAAATTTGCGAAAAAATTAAATTCTCCCTGCTGTACCAGTTTGTACTAGGTTTGTATCGCGTTGTACCGTTCGAAGATATTCTTTAACTCTTTTGGTTTCCGAGAAATAATCAAATAACCAAAGTCGAGGACTGTCGAGTCGTACTACTGAGAAAAAAAATTGCGAAAAATTAAAATCTCCCTGCTGTACCAGTTTATACTAGGTTTGTACCGCGTTGTACCGTTCGAAGAAATTGTTTAACTCTTTTGGTTTCCTAGAAATATTGAAATAACCAAAGTCGAGGAAAGTCGAGTCGTACTACTGAGAAAAAAATTTACGAAAAATTAAAATCTCCCTGCTGTACCAGTTTATACTAGGTTTGTACCGCGTTGTACCATTCGAAGAAATTGTTTATCTCTTTTGGTTTCCGAGAAATATCCATATAATCAAAGCATCGAGCCATACTACTGAGAAAAAAAATTGCGAAAAATTAAAATCTCCCTGCTGTACCAGTTTGTACTAGGTATGTACAGCGTTGTACCGTTCGAAGAAATGTTTAACTCTTTTGGTTTCCGAGAAATATCCAAATAATCAAAGTATGAGAGCCATACCACTGAGAAAAAAATTTGCGACAAATTAAAATCTCCCTGCTGTACCAGTTTATACTAGGTTTGTACCGCGTTGTACCGTTCGAAGAAATTGTTTAACTCTTTAGGTTTCCGAGAAATATCCAAATAATCAAAGTATCGAGCCATACTACTGAGAAAAAAACTTGCGAAAAATTAAAATCTCCCTGCTGTACCAGTTTATACTAGGTTTGTACCGCGTTGTACCGTTCGAAGAAATTCTTTAACTCTTTTGGTTTCCTAGAAATATTCAAATAACCAAAGTCGAGGAAAGTCGAGTCGTACTACTGAGAAAAAAAATTTCCGAAAAATAATAATCTCTCTGCTGTACCAGTTTGTACTAGGTTTGTACAGCGGTGTACCGTTCGAAGAAATTGCTTAACTGTTTTGGTTTCCGAGAAATATCCAAATAATCAAAGTATCGAGCTATACCACTGAGAAAAAAATTTGCGACAAATTAAAATCTCCCTGCTGTACCAGTTTATACTAGGTTTGTACCGCGTTGTACCGTTCGAAGAAATGTTTAACTATTTTGGTTTCCGAGAAATATCCAAATAATCAAAGTCGAAGACTGTCGAGTCGTAATACTGAGAAAACAAATTTACGAAAATTTAAAATCGCTCTGCTGTACCGGTTTATACTAGGTATGTACCGCGTTGTACCGTTCGAAGAAATTGTTTAACTCTTTGGTTTCCGAGAAATATCCAAATAATCAAAGTATCGAGTCGTACTATTGAGAAAAAAAAATTTGCAAAAAAATTAAATTCTCCCTGCTGTACCAGTTTGTACTAGGTTTGTACCGCGTTGTACCGTTCGAAGAAATTGTTTAACTCATTTGGTTTCCTAGAAATATTGAAATAACCAAAGTCGAGGAAAGTCGAGTCGTACTACTGAGAAAAAAATTTACGAAAAATAAAAATCTCTCTGCTGTACCGGTTTGTACTAGGTTTGTACAGCGGTGTACCGTTCGAAGAAATTGTTTAACTCTTTTGGTTTCCGAGAAATATCCAAATAATCAAAGTATCGAGCCATACTACTGAGAAAAAAAATTGCGAAAAATTAAAATCTCCCTGCTGTACCAGTTTGTACTAGGTTTGTACCGCGTTGTACCGTTCGAAGAAATGTTTAACTATTTTGGTTTCCGAGAAATATCCAAATAATCAAAGTCGAAGACTGTCGAGTCGTAATACTGAGAAAACAAATTTACGAAAATTTAAAATCGCTCTGCTGTACCGGTTTATACTAGGTATGTACCGCGTTGTACCGTTCGAAGAAATTGTTTAACTCTTTGGTTTCCGAGAAATATCCAAATAATCAAAGTATCGAGTCGTACTATTGAGAAAAAAAAATTTGCAAAAAAATTAAAATCTCCCTGCTGTACCAGTTTATACTAGGTTTGTACCGCGTTGTACCATTCGAAGAAATTGTTTAACTCTTTTGGTTTCCGAGAAATATCCAAATAATCAAAGCATCGAGCCATACTACTGAGAAAAAAAAATTGCGAAAAATTAAAATCTCCCTGCTGTACCAGTTTGTACTAGGTATGTACAGCGGTGTACCGTTCGTAGAAATTGTTTAACTCTTTTGGTTTCCGATAAATATCTAATTAATCAAAGTATCGAGTCGTACTATTGAGAAAAATAAATTTGCGAAAAAATTAAATTCTCCCTGCTGTACCAGTTTGTACTAGGTTTGTACCGCATTGTACCGTTCGAAGAATTTGTTTAACTCATTTGGTATCCGAGAAATATCCACATAATCAAAATATCGAGTCGTACTACTGTGAAAAAAATTTGCGAAAAAATTAAATTCTCCCTGCTGTACCAGTTTATACTAGGTTTGTACCGCGTTGTACCGTTCGAAGAAATTGTTTAACTCTTTTGGTTTCCGAGAAATATACAAATAATCAAAGTATCGAGCCATACTACTGAGAAAAAAATTTGCGAAAAATTAAAATCTCCCAGCTGTACCAGTTTATACTAGGTTTGTACCGCGTTGTACCGTTCGAAGAAATTCTTTAACTCTTTTGGTTTCCGAGAAATATCCAAATAATCAAAGTCGAGGACTGTCGAGTCGTACTACTGAGAAAAAACGTTTGCGGAAAAATTAAAATCTCTCTGCTGTACCCGTTTGTACTGGGTTTGTACCGCGTTGTGCCGTTTTGAAGAAATTGTTTGACTCTTTTGGTTTCCGAGAAATATCCAAATAACCAAAGTATCGAGCCATACTACTGAGAAAAAAATTTGCGAAAAATTAAAATCTCCCTGCTGTACCAGTTTGTACTAGGTTTGTACCGCGTTGTACCGTTCGAAGAAATTGTTTAACTCATTTGGTTTCCTAGAAATATTGAAATAACCAAAGTCGAGGAAAGTCGAGTCGTACTACTGAGAAAAAAATTTACGAAAAATAAAAATCTCTCTGCTGTACCGGTTTGCACTAGGTTTGTATCGCGTTGTACCGTTCGAAGATATTCTTTAACTCTTTTGGTTTCCTAGAAATATTCAAATAACCAAAGTCGAGGAAAGTCGAGTCGTACTACTGAGAAAAAAAATTTACGAAAAATAATAATCTCTCTGCTGTACCGGTTTGTACTAGGTTTGTACAGCGGTGTACCGTTCGAAGAAATTGCTTAACTGATTTGGTTTCCGAGAAATATCCAAATAATCAAAGTATCGAGCCATACCACTGAGAAAAAAATTTGCGACAAATTAAAATCTCCCTGCTGTACCAGTTTATACTAGGTTTGTACCGCGTTGTACCGTTCGAAGAAATGTTTAACTATTTTGGTTTCCGAGAAATATCCAAATAATCAAAGTCGAAGACTGTCGAGTCGTAATACTGAGAAAACAAATTTACGAAAATTTAAAATCGCTCTGCTGTACCGGTTTATACTAGGTATGTACCGCGTTGTACCGTTCGAAGAAATTGTTTAACTCTTTGGTTTCCGAGAAATATCCAAATAATCAAAGTATCGAGTCGTACTATTGAGAAAAATAAATTTGCGAAAAAATTAAATTCTCCCTGCTGTACCAGTTTGTACTAGGTTTGTACCGCGTTGTACCGTTCGAAGAAATTGTTTAACTCTTTTGGTTTCCGAGAAATATCCAAATAATCAAAGTCGAGGACTGTCGAGTCGTACTACTGAGAAAAAAATTTACGAAAAATAAAAATCTCTCTGCTGTACCGGTTTGTACTAGGTTTGTACAGCGGTGTACCGTTCGAAGAAATTGTTTAACTCTTTTGGTTTCCGAGAAATATCCAAATAATCAAAGTATCGAGCCATACTACTGAGAAAAAAAATTGCGAAAAATTAAAATCTCCCTGCTGTACCAGTTTGTACTAGGTTTGTACCGCGTTGTACCGTTCGAAGAAATTGTTTCACTCATTTGGTTTCCTAGAAATATTGAAATAACCAAAGTCGAGGAAAGTCGAGTCGTACTACTGAGAAAAAAAATTGCGAAAAATTAAAATCTCCCTGCTGTACCAGTTTATACTAGGTTTGTACCGCGTTGTACCATTCGAAGAAATTGTTTAACTCTTTTGGTTTCCGAGAAATATCCAAATAATCAAAGCATCGAGCCATACTACTGAGAAAAAAAATTGCGAAAAATTAAAATCTCCCTGCTGTACCAGTTTGTACTAGGTATGTACAGCGTTGTACCGTTCGAAGAAATGTTTAACTCTTTTGGTTTCCGAGAAATATCCAAATAATCAAAGTATGAGAGCCATACCACTGAGAAAAAAATTTGCGACAAATTAAAATCTCCCTGCTGTACCAGTTTATACTAGGTTTGTACCGCGTTGTACCGTTCGAAGAAATTGTTTAACTCTTTTGGTTTCCGAGAAATATACAAATAAACAAAGTATCGAGCCATACTACTGAGAAAAAAATTTGCGAAAAATTAAAATCTCCCTGCTGTACCAGTTTATACTAGGTTTGTACCGCGTTGTACCGTTCGAAGAAATTCTTTAACTCTTTTGGTTTCCTAGAAATATTCAAATAACCAAACTCGAGGAAAGTCGAGTCGTACTACTGAGAAAAAAAATTTCCGAAAAATAATAATCTCTCTGCTGTACCAGTTTGTACTAGGTTTGTACAGCGGTGTACCGTTCGAAGAAATTGCTTAACTGTTTTGGTTTCCGAGAAATATCCAAATAATCAAAGTATCGAGCTATACCACTGAGAAAAAAATTTGCGACAAATTAAAATCTCCCTGCTGTACCAGTTTATACTAGGTTTGTACCGCGTTGTACCGTTCGAAGAAATGTTTAACTATTTTGGTTTCCGAGAAATATCCAAATAATCAAAGTCGAAGACTGTCGAGTCGTAATACTGAGAAAACAAATTTACGAAAATTTAAAATCGCTCTGCTGTACCGGTTTATACTAGGTATGTACCGCGTTGTACCGTTCGAAGAAATTGTTTAACTCTTTGGTTTCCGAGAAATATCCAAATAATCAAAGTATCGAGTCGTACTATTGAGAAAAAAAAATTTGCAAAAAAATTAAATTCTCCCTGCTGTACCAGTTTGTACTAGGTTTGTACCGCGTTGTACCGTTCGAAGAAATTGTTTCACTCATTTGGTTTCCTAGAAATATTGAAATAACCAAAGTCGAGGAAAGTCGAGTCGTACTACTGAGAAAAAAATTTACGAAAAATAAAAATCTCTCTGCTGTACCGGTTTGTACTAGGTTTGTACAGCGGTGTACCGTTCGAAGAAATTGTTTAACTCTTTTGGTTTCCGAGAAATATCCAAATAATCAAAGTATCGAGCCATACTACTGAGAAAAAAAATTGCGAAAAATTAAAATCTCCCTGCTGTACCAGTTTGTACTAGGTTTGTACCGCGTTCTACCGTTCGAAGAAATTGTTTAACTCATTTGGTTTCCTAGAAATATTGAAATAACCAAAGTCGAGGAAAGTCGAGTTGTACTACTGAGAAAAAAAATTGCGAAAAATTAAAATCTCCCTGCTGTACCAGTTTATACTAGGTTTGTACCGCGTTGTACCATTCGAAGAAATTGTTTAACTCTTTTGGTTTCCGAGAAATATCCAAATAATCAAAGCATCGAGCCATACTACTGAGAAAAAAAATTGCGAAAAATTAAAATCTCCCTGCTGTACCAGTTTGTACTAGGTATGTACAGCGTTGTACCGTTCGAAAAAATGTTTAACTCTTTTGGTTTCCGAGAAATATCCAAATAATCAAAGTATCGAGCCATACCACTGAGAAAAAAATTTGCGACAAATTAAAATCTCCCTGCTGTACCAGTTTATACTAGGTTTGTACCGCGTTGTACCGTTCGAAGAAATTGTTTAACTCTTTTGGTTTCCGAGAAATATCCAAATAATCAAAGTCGAGGACTGTCGAGTCGTACTACTGAGAAAAAACGTTTGCGGAAAAATTAAAATCTCTCTGCTGTACCCGTTTGTACTGGGTTTGTACCGCGTTGTGCCGTTTTGAAGAAATTGTTTGACTCTTTTGGTTTCCGAGAAATATCCAAATAACCAAAGTATCGAGCCATACTACTGAGAAAAAAATTTGCGAAAAATTAAAATCTCCCTGCTGTACCAGTTTGTACTAGGTTTGTACCGCGTTGTACCGTTCGAAGAAATTGTTTAACTCTTTTGGTTTCCGAGAAATATTGAAATAACCAAAGTCGAGGAAAGTCGAGTCGTACTACTGAGAAAAAAATTTACGAAAAATAAAAATCTCTCTGCTGTACCGGTTTGTACTAGGTTTGTACAGCGGTGTACCGTTCGAAGAAATTGTTTAACTCTTTTGGTTTCCGAGAAATATCCAAATAATCAAAGTATCGAGCCATACTACTGAGAAAAAAAATTGCGAAAAATTAAAATCTCCCTGCTGTACCAGTTTGTACTAGGTTTGTACCGCGTTCTACCGTTCGAAGAAATTGTTTAACTCATTTGGTTTCCTAGAAATATTGAAATAACCAAAGTCGAGGAAAGTCGAGTCGTACTACTGAGAAAAAAAATTGCGAAAAATTAAAATCTCCCTGCTGTACCAGTTTATACTAGGTTTGTACCGCGTTGTACCATTCGAAGAAATTGTTTAACTCTTTTGGTTTCCGAGAAATATCCAAATAATCAAAGCATCGAGCCATACTACTGAGAAAAAAAATTGCGAAAAATTAAAATCTCCCTGCTGTACCAGTTTGTACTAGGTATGTACAGCGTTGTACCGTTCGAAAAAATGTTTAACTCTTTTGGTTTCCGAGAAATATCCAAATAATCAAAGTATCGAGCCATACCACTGAGAAAAAAATTTGCGACAAATTAAAATCTCCCTGCTGTACCAGTTTATACTAGGTTTGTACCGCGTTGTACCGTTCGAAGAAATTGTTTAACTCTTTTGGTTTCCGAGAAATATCCAAATAATCAAAGTCGAGGACAGTCGAGTCGTACTACTGAGAAAAAACGTTTGCGGAAAAATTAAAATCTCTCTGCTGTACCCGTTTGTACTGGGTTTGTACCGCGTTGTGCCGTTTTGAAGAAATTGTTTGACTCTTTTGGTTTCCGAGAAATATCCAAATAACCAAAGTATCGAGCCATACTACTGAGAAAAAAATTTGCGAAAAATTAAAATCTCCCTGCTGTACCAGTTTGTACTAGGTTTGTACCGCGTTGTACCGTTCGAAGAAATTGTTTAACTCATTTGGTTTCCTAGAAATATTGAAATAACCAAAGTCGAGGAAAGTCGAGTCGTACTACTGAGAAAAAAATTTACGAAAAATAAAAATCTCTCTGCTGTACCGGTTTGCACTAGGTTTGTATCGCGTTGTACCGTTCGAAGATATTCTTTAACTCTTTTGGTTTCCTAGAAATATTCAAATAACCAAAGTCGAGGAAAGTCGAGTCGTACTACTGAGAAAAAAAATTTACGAAAAATAATAATCTCTCTGCTGTACCGGTTTGTACTAGGTTTGTACAGCGGTGTACCGTTCGAAGAAATTGCTTAACTGTTTTGGTTTCCGAGAAATATCCAAATAATCAAAGTATCGAGCCATACCACTGAGAAAAAAATTTGCGACAAATTAAAATCTCCCTGCTGTACCAGTTTATACTAGGTTTGTACCGCGTTGTACCGTTCGAAGAAATGTTTAACTATTTTGGTTTCCGAGAAATATCCAAATAATCAAAGTCGAAGACTGTCGAGTCGTAATACTGAGAAAACAAATTTACGAAAATTTAAAATCGCTCTGCTGTACCGGTTTATACTAGGTATGTACCGCGTTGTACCGTTCGAAGAAATTGTTTAACTCTTTGGTTTCCGAGAAATATCCAAATAATCAAAGTATCGAGTCGTACTATTGAGAAAAAAAAATTTGCAAAAAAATTAAATTCTCCCTGCTGTACCAGTTTGTACTAGGTTTGTACCGCGTTGTACCGTTCGAAGAAATTGTTTAACTCTTTTGGTTTCCGAGAAATATCCAAATAATCAAAGTCGAGGACTGTCGAGTCGTACTACTGAGAAAAAAATTTACGAAAAATAAAAATCTCTCTGCTGTACCGGTTTGTACTAGGTTTGTACAGCGGTGTACCGTTCGAAGAAATTGTTTAACTCTTTTGGTTTCCGAGAAATATCCAAATAATCAAAGTATCGAGCCATACTACTGAGAAAAAAAATTGCGAAAAATTAAAATCTCCCTGCTGTACCAGTTTGTACTAGGTTTGTACCGCGTTGTACCGTTCGAAGAAATTGTTTAACTCATTTGGTTTCCTAGAAATATTGAAATAACCAAAGTCGAGGAAAGTCGAGTCGTACTACTGAGAAAAAAAATTGCGAAAAATTAAAATCTCCCTGCTGTACCAGTTTATACTAGGTTTGTACCGCGTTGTACCATTCGAAGAAATTGTTTAACTCTTTTGGTTTCCGAGAAATATCCAAATAATCAAAGCATCGAGCCATACTACTGAGAAAAAAAATTGCGAAAAATTAAAATCTCCCTGCTGTACCAGTTTGTACTAGGTATGTACAGCGTTGTACCGTTCGAAGAAATGTTTAACTCTTTTGGTTTCCGAGAAATATCCAAATAATCAAAGTATGAGAGCCATACCACTGAGAAAAAAATTTGCGACAAATTAAAATCTCCCTGCTGTACCAGTTTATACTAGGTTTGTACCGCGTTGTACCGTTCGAAGAAATTGTTTAACTCTTTTGGTTTCCGAGAAATATCCAAATAATCAAAGTATCGAGCCATACTACTGAGAAAAAAACTTGCGAAAAATTAAAATCTCCCTGCTGTACCAGTTTATACTAGGTTTGTACCGCGTTGTACCGTTCGAAGAAATTCTTTAACTCTTTTGGTTTCCTAGAAATATTCAAATAACCAAAGTCGAGGAAAGTCGAGTCGTACTACTGAGAAAAAAAATTTCCGAAAAATAATAATCTCTCTGCTGTACCAGTTTGTACTAGGTTTGTACAGCGGTGTACCGTTCGAAGAAATTGCTTAACTGTTTTGGTTTCCGAGAAATATCCAAATAATCAAAGTATCGAGCTATACCACTGAGAAAAAAATTTGCGACAAATTAAAATCTCCCTGCTGTACCAGTTTATACTAGGTTTGTACCGCGTTGTACCGTTCGAAGAAATGTTTAACTATTTTGGTTTCCGAGAAATATCCAAATAATCAAAGTCGAAGACTGTCGAGTCGTAATACTGAGAAAACAAATTTACGAAAATTTAAAATCGCTCTGCTGTACCGGTTTATACTAGGTATGTACCGCGTTGTACCGTTCGAAGAAATTGTTTAACTCTTTGGTTTCCGAGAAATATCCAAATAATCAAAGTATCGAGTCGTACTATTGAGAAAAAAAAATTTGCAAAAAAATTAAATTCTCCCTGCTGTACCAGTTTGTACTAGGTTTGTACCGCGTTGTACCGTTCGAAGAAATTGTTTAACTCATTTGGTTTCCTAGAAATATTGAAATAACCAAAGTCGAGGAAAGTCGAGTCGTACTACTGAGAAAAAAATTTACGAAAAATAAAAATCTCTCTGCTGTACCGGTTTGTACTAGGTTTGTACAGCGGTGTACCGTTCGAAGAAATTGTTTAACTCTTTTGGTTTCCGAGAAATATCCAAATAATCAAAGTATCGAGCCATACTACTGAGAAAAAAAATTGCGAAAAATTAAAATCTCCCTGCTGTACCAGTTTGTACTAGGTTTGTACCGCGTTCTACCGTTCGAAGAAATTGTTTAACTCATTTGGTTTCCTAGAAATATTGAAATAACCAAAGTCGAGGAAAGTCGAGTCGTACTACTGAGAAAAAAAATTGCGAAAAATTAAAATCTCCCTGCTGTACCAGTTTATACTAGGTTTGTACCGCGTTGTACCATTCGAAGAAATTGTTTAACTCTTTTGGTTTCCGAGAAATATCCAAATAATCAAAGCATCGAGCCATACTACTGAGAAAAAAATTTGCGAAAAATTAAAATCTCCCTGCTGTACCAGTTTGTACTAGGTATGTACAGCGTTGTACCGTTCGAAAAAATGTTTAACTCTTTTGGTTTCCGAGAAATATCCAAATAATCAAAGTATCGAGCCATACCACTGAGAAAAAAATTTGCGACAAATTAAAATCTCCCTGCTGTACCAGTTTATACTAGGTTTGTACCGCGTTGTACCGTTCGAAGAAATTGTTTAACTCTTTTGGTTTCCGAGAAATATCCAAATAATCAAAGTATCGAGTCGTACTATTGAGAAAAAAAACTTTGCAAAAAAATTAAATTCTCCCTGCTGTACCAGTTTGTACTAGGTTTGTACCGCGTTGTACCGTTCGAAGAAATTGTTTAACTCATTTGGTTTCCTAGAAATATTGAAATAACCAAAGTCGAGGAAAGTCGAGCCATACTACTGAGAAAAAAATTTGCGAAAAATTAAAATCTCCCTGCTGTACCAGTTTATACTAGGTTTGTACCGCGTTGTACCGTTCGAAGAAATTCTTTAACTCTTTTGGTTTCCGAGAAATATCCAAATAATCGAAGTATCGAGCCATACTACTGAGAAAAAAATTTGCGAAAAATTAAAATCTCTCTGCTGTACCAGTTTATACTAGGTTTGTACCGCGTTGTACCGTTCGAAGAAATTCTTTAACTCTTTTGGTTTCCGAGAAATATCCAAATAATCAAAGTCGAGGACTGTCGAGTCGTACTACTGAGAAAAAACGTTTGCGGAAAAATTAAAATCTCTCTGCTGTACCCGTTTGTACTGGGTTTGTACCGCGTTGTGCCGTTTTGAAGAAATTGTTTGACTCTTTTGGTTTCCGAGAAATATCCAAATAACCAAAGTATCGAGCCATACTACTGAGAAAAAAATTTGCGAAAAATTAAAATCTCCCTGCTGTACCAGTTTGTACTAGGTTTGTATCGCGTTGTGCCGTTCGAAGAAATTGTTTAACTCTTTTGGTTTCCGAGAAATATCCAAATAATCAAAGTCGAAGACTGTCGAGTCGTACTACTGAGAAAAAAAAATTACGAAAAATAAAAATCTCTCTGCTGTACCGGTTTGCACTAGGTTTGTATCGCGTTGTACCGTTCGAAGATATTCTTTAACTCTTTTGGTTTCCGAGAAATAATCAAATAACCAAAGTCGAGGACTGTCGAGTTGTACTACTGAGAAAAAAAATTTACGAAAAATAAAAATCTTTCTGTTCCACTGGTTTGTACTAGGGTTGTACAGCGGTGTACCGTTCGAAGAAATTGTTTAACTATTTTGGTTTCCGAGAAATATCTAAATAATCAAAGTATCGAGTCGTACTATTTAGAAAAATAAATTTGCGAAAAAATTAAATTCTCCCTGCTGTACCAGTTTGTACTAGGTTTGTACCGCATTGTACCGTTCGAAGAATTTGTTTAACTCATTTGGTATCCGAGAAATATCCACATAATCAAAATATCGAGTCGTACTACCGTGAAAAAAAAATTGCGAAAAATTAAAATCTCCCTGCTGTACCAGTTTATACTAGGTTTGTACCGCGTTGTACCGTTCGAAGAAATTGTTTAACTCATTTGGTTTCCTAGAAATATTCAAATAACCAAAGTCGAGGAAAGTCGAGTCGTACTACTGAGAAAAAAAAATTCCGAAAAATAATAATCTCTCTGCTGTACCAGTTTGTACTAGGTTTGTACAGCGGTGTACCGTTCGAAGAAATTGCTTAACTCTTTTGGTTTCCGAGAAATATCCAAATAATCAAAGTATCGAGCCATACTACTGAGAAAAAAATTTGCGACAAATTAAAATCTCCCTGCTGTACCAGTTTATACTAGGTTTGTACCGCGTTGTACCGTTCGAAGAAATGTTTAACTATTTTGGTTTCCGAGAAATATCCAAATAATCAAAGTCGAAGACTGTCGAGTCGTAATACTGAGAAAACAAATTTACGAAAATTTAAAATCGCTCTGCTGTACCGGTTTATACTAGGTATGTACCGCGTTGTACCGTTCGAAGAAATTGTTTAACTCTTTTGGTTTCCGAGAAATATCCAAATAATCAAAGTATCAAGTCGTACTATTGAGAAAAAAAAATTTGCAAAAAAATTAAATTCTCCCTGCTGTACCAGTTTGTACTAGGTTTGTACCGCGTTGTACCGTTCGAAGAAATTGTTTCACTCATTTGGTTTCCTAGAAATATTGAAATAACCAAAGTCGAGGAAAGTCGAGTCGTACTACTGAGAAAAAAAATTTACGAAAAATAAAAATCTTTCTGTTCCACTGGTTTGTACTAGGGTTGTACAGCGGTGTACCGTTCGAAGAAATTGTTTAACTTTTTTGGTTTCCGAGAAATATCCAAATAATCAAAGTATCGAGCCATACTACTGAGAAAAAAATTTGCGAAAAATTAAAATCTCCCTGCTGTACCAGTTTATACTAGGTTTGTACCGCGTTGTACCGTTCGAAGAAATTCTTTAACTCTTTTGGTTTCCGAGAAATATCCAAATAACCAAAGTATCGAGTCGTACTATTGAGAAAAATAAATTTGCGAAAAAATTAAATTCTCCCTGCTGTACCAGTTTGTACTAGGTTTGTACCGCGTTGTACCGTTCGAAGAAATTGTTTAACTCCTTTGGTTTCCTAGAAATATTCAATTAACCAAAGTCGAGGAAAGTCGAGTTGTACTACTGAGAAAAAAATTTACGAAAAATAATAATCTCTCTGCTGTACCGGTTTGTACTAGGTTTGTACAGCGGTGTACCGTTCGAAGAAATTGCTTAACTCTTTTGGTTTCCGTGAAATATCCAAATAATCAAAGTATCGAGCCATACCACTGAGAAAAAAATTTGCGACAAATTAAAATCTCCCTGCTGTACCAGTTTATACTAGGTTTGTACCGCGTTGTACCGTTCGAAGAAATGTTTAACTATTTTGGTTTCCGAGAAATATCCAAATAATCAAAGTCGAAGACTGTCGAGTCGTAATACTGAAAAAACAAATTTACGAAAATTTAAAATCGCTCTGCTGTACCGGTTTATACTAGGTATGTACCGCGTTGTACCGTTCGAAGAAATTGTTTAACTTTTTTGGTTTCCGAGAAATATCCAAATAATCAAAGTATCGAGCCATACTACTGAGAAAAAAATTTGCGAAAAATTAAAATCTCCCTGCTGTACCAGTTTGTACTAGGTTTGTATCGCGTTGTGCCGTTCGAAGAAATTGTTTAACTCTTTTGGTTTCCGAGAAATATCCAAATAATCAAAGTATCGAGTCGTACTATTGAGAAAAAAAAATTTGCAAAAAAATTAAATTCTCCCTGCTGTACCAGTTTGTACTAGGTTTGTACCGCGTTGTACCGTTCGAAGAATTTGTTTAACTCATTTGGTATCCGAGAAATATCCACATAATCAAAATATCGAGTCGTACTACTGTGAAAAAAAATTTGCGAAAAAATTAAATTCTCCCTGCTGTACCAGTTTATACTAGGTTTGTACCGCGTTGTACCGTTCGAAGAAATTGTTTAACTCTTTTGGTTTCCGAGAAATATCCAAATAATCAAAGTATCGAGTCGTACTATTGAGAAAAAAAACTTTGCAAAAAAATTAAATTCTCCCTGCTGTACCAGTTTGTACTAGGTTTGTACCGCGTTGTACCGTTCGAAGAAATTGTTTAACTCATTTGGTTTCCTAGAAATATTGAAATAACCAAAGTCGAGGAAAGTCGAGCCATACTACTGAGAAAAAAATTTGCGAAAAATTAAAATCTCCCTGCTGTACCAGTTTATACTAGGTTTGTACCGCGTTGTACCGTTCGAAGAAATTCTTTAACTCTTTTGGTTTCCGAGAAATATCCAAATAATCAAAGTATCGAGCCATACTACTGAGAAAAAAATTTGCGAAAAATTAAAATCTCCCTGCTGTACCAGTTTATACTAGGTTTGTACCGCGTTGTACCGTTCGAAGAAATTCTTTAACTCTTTTGGTTTCCGAGAAATATCCAAATAACCAAAGTCGAGGACTGTCGAGTCGTACTACTGAGAAAAAACGTTTGCGGAAAAATTAAAATCTCTCTGCTGTACCCGTTTGTACTGGGTTTGTACCGCGTTGTGCCGTTTTGAAGAAATTGTTTGACTCTTTTGGTTTCCGAGAAATATCCAAATAACCAAAGTATCGAGCCATACTACTGAGAAAAAAATTTGCGAAAAATTAAAATCTCCCTGCTGTACCAGTTTGTACTAGGTTTGTATCGCGTTGTGCCGTTCGAAGAAATTGTTTAACTCTTTTGGTTTCCGAGAAATATCCAAATAATCAAAGTCGAAGACTGTCGAGTCGTACTACTGAGAAAAAAAAATTACGAAAAATAAAAATCTCTCTGCTGTACCGGTTTGCACTAGGTTTGTATCGCGTTGTACCGTTCGAAGATATTCTTTAACTCTTTTGGTTTCCGAGAAATAATCAAATAACCAAAGTCGAGGACTGTCGAGTTGTACTACTGAGAAAAAAAATTTACGAAAAATAAAAATCTTTCTGTTCCACTGGTTTGTACTAGGGTTGTACAGCGGTGTACCGTTCGAAGAAATTGTTTAACTATTTTGGTTTCCGAGAAATATCTAAATAATCAAAGTATCGAGTCGTACTATTTAGAAAAATAAATTTGCGAAAAAATTAAATTCTCCCTGCTGTACCAGTTTGTACTAGGTTTGTACCGCATTGTACCGTTCGAAGAATTTGTTTAACTCATTTGGTATCCGAGAAATATCCACATAATCAAAATATCGAGTCGTACTACCGTGAAAAAAAAATTGCGAAAAATTAAAATCTCCCTGCTGTACCAGTTTATACTAGGTTTGTACCGCGTTGTACCGTTCGAAGAAATTGTTTAACTCATTTGGTTTCCTAGAAATATTCAAATAACCAAAGTCGAGGAAAGTCGAGTCGTACTACTGAGAAAAAAAAATTCCGAAAAATAATAATCTCTCTGCTGTACCAGTTTGTACTAGGTTTGTACAGCGGTGTACCGTTCGAAGAAATTGCTTAACTCTTTTGGTTTCCGAGAAATATCCAAATAATCAAAGTATCGAGCCATACCACTGAGAAAAAAATTTGCGACAAATTAAAATCTCCCTGCTGTACCAGTTTATACTAGGTTTGTACCGCGTTGTACCGTTCGAAGAAATGTTTAACTATTTTGGTTTCCGAGAAATATCCAAATAACCAAAGTCGAGGAAAGTCGAGTCGTACTACTGAGAAAAAAAATTTACGAAAAATAATAATCTCTCTGCTGTACCGGTTTGTACTAGGTTTGTACAGCGGTGTACCGTTCGAAGAAATTGCTTAACTCTTTTGGTTTCCGTGAAATATCCAAATAATCAAAGTATCGAGCCATACCACTGAGAAAAAAATTTGCGACAAATTAAAATCTCCCTGCTGTACCAGTTTATACTAGGTTTGTACCGCGTTGTACCGTTCGAAGAAATGTTTAACTATTTTGGTTTCCGAGAAATATCCAAATAATCAAAGTCGAAGACTGTCGAGTCGTAATACTGAAAAAACAAATTTACGAAAATTTAAAATCGCTCTGCTGTACCGGTTTATACTAGGTATGTACCGCGTTGTACCGTTCGAAGAAATTGTTTAACTTTTTTGGTTTCCGAGAAATATCCAAATAATCAAAGTATCGAGCCATACTACTGAGAAAAAAATTTGCGAAAAATTAAAATCTCCCTGCTGTACCAGTTTGTACTAGGTTTGTACCGCGTTGTGCCGTTCGAAGAAATTGTTTAACTCTTTTGGTTTCCGAGAAATATCCAAATAACCAAAGTATCGAGTCGTACTATTGAGAAAAATAAATTTGCGAAAAAATTAAATTCTCCCTGCTGTACCAGTTTGTACTAGGTTTGTACCGCGTTGTACCGTTCGAAGAATTTGTTTAACTCATTTGGTATCCGAGAAATATCCACATAATCAAAATATCGAGTCGTACTACTGTGAAAAAAAATTTGCGAAAAAATTAAATTCTCCCTGCTGTACCAGTTTATACTAGGTTTGTACCGCGTTGTACCGTTCGAAGAAATTGTTTAACTCTTTTGGTTTCCGAGAAATATCCAAATAATCAAAGTATCGAGCCATACTACTGAGAAAAAAATTTGCGAAAAATTAAAATCTCTCTGCTGTACCAGTTTATACTAGGTTTGCACCGCGTTGTACCGTTCGATGAAATTGTTTAAATCTTTTGGTTTCCGAGAAATATTCAAATAACCAAAGTATCGAGTCGTACTACTGAGAAAAAAAATTAGAGAAAAATTAGAATCTCTCTGCTGTACCGGTTTGCACTAGGTTTCTACCGCGTTGTGCCGTTCGAAGAAATTGTTTAACTCTTTTGGTTTCGGAGAAATATCCAAATAATCAAAGTATCGAGTCGTACTATTCAGAAAAAAAATTTGCGGAAAAATTAAATTCTCTCTGCTGTACCAGTTTGTACTAGGTATGTACCGCGTTGTACCGTTCGAAGAAATTGTTTAGCTTTTTTGGTTTCCGAGAAATATCCAAATAATCAAAGTCGAAGACTGTCGAGTCGTACTACTGAGAAAACAAATTTACGAAAATTTAAAATCGCTCAGCTGTACCGGTTTATACTAGTTTCTACCGCGTTGTACCGATCGAAAAAATTGTTTAACTCTTTTGGTTTCCGAGAAATATCCATATAACCAAAGTTGAGGAATGTCGAGTCGTACTACAGAGAACAAAATTTACGAAAAAAAATCTCTCTGCTGTACCGGTTTGTACTAGGTTTGTAACGCGTTGTACCGTGCTATACTGTATTTTCAAATAATAATAAAATATATACTTTATACTTACTTAACACTTTACGCAAAGGGAATAAGGTAGTCGACCCAGTCACCGATAGGTACCTGGTCGTCGATAATTTAAATTAATATTGTGATTTTATATGGTTTTTGAACAATATTGTGTAAAAAATAAAATTGCAAATTAATATTTAAGTCTTTATCTACATATATCACGAATTTTAAAGTGATTTATAAATTACATTTATAAACAAAAAAATGGATGGAAAGTAGCTCATTAAGATTCTCGTTCATCACTAAGTTATCAAGGATTGGGTCAACTACCTTATATTGGGTATTATAGTTTTCGGGATTGCTTCTGATTTAGAGTAAAAAGTGTACAAACAACTATAAGCATACAAAACGGAGTATTTCCTGGACGTTTCATAGTAACAAAAATACACAGGAAATCGAATGTTTTAGTATTTTAAATTAACATGTAAGGAACATAGTTGTTCTACGTTCTCAGGTAACAATTTTTTCATCAATCATTATATCTTAAATTTGCAATATTTTCCGATAAAGCACAGTCATAAACATGTTCACGGCATACCAGTAAAGTATTGTCCATGTGGGGCATAATTAAAGGAAAACAGACTTTTTTCACTTCGGACAATGTTCTAAATGTTGTTAAAGCCATAAATACTATTAGCGGGCCAAAAGAAGATCCCTAGGAGGCGGGCTCGGTCGATGCAGTCCACCGATGTGACGATTGGTCGATTCACCTATTTGAACACACTTCTCAAGACAGGGCACACGTATTTTGTTTATTGGCTGAAGTAGGCACATACATTATCGTACCGCGCGACGAAGAGAGCGAACAAAACACATCGAGATCGAGTGGGATAGAGCGATCTGACCGACAAACGTCAAAGCAATAGCGTAGGCATCTTTAACGGTTAACCATTAATATATAATAACATACAAATTTCCTCATTTTTCACAATATGTTCACGAAAGTATTATCCTGATACCAACCCAATGATAATACTTTTTGAACATATTGTGAAAAATAAGGAAATTTTTAAGTTACTAAATATTAATAGTTAACCGTTAAAGATGCCTACGCTATTGCTTTGACGTTCGTCGGTCAGATCGCTTTATCCTACTCGATCTCGATGTGTTTTGTTCGCTCTCTTCGTCGCGCGGTGCGATAATGTATGTGCCTACTTTAGCCAATAACCAAAATACGTGTTCCCTGTATTTAGAAATGTGTTCAAATAGGTGAATCGACCAATCGTGACATCGGTGGACTGCATCGCCCGAGCCCGCCTCCTAGGGATCTTCTTTTGGCCCGCTAATAGTACACGAGCAAACTGGACTCGAATACCATGTTCTGCGAATATAAATTATTTTAATTGTTTATTTCGCTACTGACTTAGCGTAGAAATGGATAAAGACTTTATTAAGGAAATAGGTATTTTGTTTGCAGAAACGGGTCAATCAGATTATAAGATGTGAAATTATAGTAATTGTCATGCTCTTAGATCCTATATTTAAACACCGTTTTGTACCACAGAAAGAGCAACGTACTGCTATTGATAAATTAAGTATAAAAGTAGATGAGATTAAAAAAGAAATATGTTAGAGTCCATGTGAAAAATAAGGTGTGTTTAAATAATTATTTTGTCAAATTCGAAATGTAGTTTTCCAAAAAATCGTGAAAATTTGTGTACTTTTAGGGTCTACATTATTAAAACAATTTTTAATGTGGGAAAATTTGACAACTTTAAACTTTCTTATTTTCATAAACGCTTCGCGTGGAATGAACCGTAGGGTAAACACACCAATAAATGAACACTTAAGGCTAATGAATGAAAACTATTATAAAATTATGTGTGCAGCGCGATCGATTCCACGTGCTGCAAAAATTGTTTGTATATGAAGCAAGAAATTAAAAGATGTCTCTAATTAATTAGTTGCTTGTTTTAATAACTTATTTTACTCATTTTAATATAAAATGCCCATTCACTGGTACGTGTTCATTTACTGGTATATCCATCCTATATACGACATTGTCCATTCCAACCGAAGTAGATCAATTTTGATCGCATAGAAATAAAACTCATGCCAATAATTAATAAAAAAAAGGTTTTTATTATATTTTAAAATGAAAAATAAAATGTTTTTTTTCATCTCCGCGGCTTGGTCCTGGGCCACCGCTCCAGCCTTCGTGGTGGTACCCGCGGCTTGGTCCCGGGCCACCGCTCCATCCTCCGAGGTGGTATCCGGGGCTTGGTCCCGGGCCACCGCTCCAGCCTCCGTGGTGGTATCCGGGGCTTGGTCCCGGGCCACCGCTCCACCCTCCGTGGTGGTATCCGGGGTTTGGTCCCGGGCCACTGCTCCACCCTCCGTGGCCGCCCCCGCGGCTTGGTCCCTGGCCACCGCGCCATTCGTAATTAGCTCCCCGGCGTCTACCCTCCCTACGGCGTTCGTACTTAATACGCCTTACTTCTCTTTTCATCTGAAACAGTAACATAAAAATTAAATTTTCTATTTCTACCCATATATATAATGGATCCAGAGTTTGCAGGTCTCCAGCGGTGCCGAACACCTACAGGGGCGGTGGTAATGTGTGCGTGAATTGACGCCAGCGCAAAGCCAGTCACGTGGCGAAAACGCGAAACGAATGTGACGTCACTACGGTAAGCTCTCGGCTCCCTAGAATGGTAGCTTGGCCCGTCTCCAGCGGAGCCCATACAATACCCCACTGCTATTGGTCAGAGGGAAACACCTATAGGGAGCGGTGGCAATGTGTGCGTGAGACGCACGATGGGAGCCGAGCCGACACTACGGCCAACCAGCGTCATCGGGACATATGTTGTCGATGCTGGTTGGTCGCGACGTTACTCGCTTGGCGCTGGCGTCAGTTCGTCTCCAATCGTTGCGTCTCACGCATGCGCGCCCGTGGCACATGTGGCTTAGTTGGGCGCTGGCATCGGTACAACTGTGACATCACATTCGTTTCGCGTTTTCGCCATGTGGCTGGCTTTGCGCTGGCGTCAATTCACGCACACATTACCACCGCCCCTGTAGGTGTTCGGCACCGCTGGAGACCTGCAAACTCTGAATGGATCAAAAAAATTTCAAACACAAACGGAATACCATACGGTTAAGGGGTCTCCCTAGTGTGACGGTTTGAAGAAATCTATTCTTTTTGCCTTTTCTGAAAGTTCAACATCTTAAAAACATATTCCTAAAGTATTATAACTGACTTCGAAACTTTGGCAACACTGTGAGCTATGAAAGGTAGCGCGCGACCGGGCGAGCAGGTATTAATCGGAGCACTCAACCTTTTTGAGTTGAAAAACTATTACCTCCAGAGCTACCTGTACCGTCCCCTTCTGTGCTAAAGAGGCCCCTCCAATTGTTATACATAGTGTGATTCAGTGCATCGCAGACTAATTGTAAATATGATTTATTATTTGATAAATGGTATTTGAATGTTTAAACGCGTTTTACTCGAAACGACATTTTTCGGCGCGGCGATCACGATAACTCAAAAACTACTCAACCAAACGACTTGAAACATTACATATATATTCACTGCGTGTTCTGTTAGAACCAGAGCTAGAATGAAGTCATTATATGCAAAATTCGAATTTTGGAGCTCAAAAAACTGACCACTTTTTTGCCGCGAAATGAAACCTTTTCTTTAAAGTGCTGCCATTTTTGTATTTTGTGATTTCCTATTTTCGTTCTAGTTGAAGCCCTAGCTACGTTCATATAGAATAAGAAAATAACTGAGTTTTTGTTTCAGATATCCATAACAGACGGAATCGTGATCGCCAGCAGTAGGTGTTTTTTTGCGAGCTCCTCATTGTAATCCTTCAAACGTAAAATAATAATTATCACTAATCCTTCAAAAAATTTCAGTACATTGCCCAAAGATAACTTAATAAATACTCCAAAGTTTGAAACGGCAATATCAAGTACATTCCCTTAAAAAAATTCCCAAATATTGCCCTATTTTCCAGGCGTCACACTAGGGCAGGGATGCCCAGATGGGCGGTCCGGTATTACGAGCATTCATCGCGTGTTCCAAAGCTCGCGTGCAAGGGGGTGCTCGAAACCAATGACGTTGCGGGCATGTCACGGATGGAGAAAACTCTAGTAGTGTGCGTGTAGGCTCATACCCTGAAATCAGCATGTAACCGTTACATCCTGATTTCATTGCGATTAATTTGATTTGATTTGTGGTTACAGGCTGATTTCAAGCACTGAGCTATAAGAATACCTGGAGAGGGAACAGCAGTGGGAAGAAGTAGAGGCGGCAGCGGTCTGAAGGAATCAGAAGATCACGGGTAAACCTATCCTTTTTCCTAGTATACCTCTCACTCTGTACTATATGTGTTAGATATGTATGTGTGTGCGCAGATAATTTCACTCACATGCACTATACATTCATAGCCTGTTGTAAGACAGAGATAGGTTCAACCATTATCTTCCCTCTTTCTCGGATCGGCCGCCATTGCTTTGTTCCCGCTCCAGGTATTCTTATAGCCCAATGATTTCGAGTCGTTTGGATTTGTGGTTATGGATTATATTTATTGATGACTAGGTAATTTTTTAAACCCCTGGGGCGGTTTCTTTTTCTTCATAATTTTGTATTGTCATCGAAAATATGTATGCCTGTAAAGTTTCAGGTCTATTGGATAGTTAGAAGTGGGTTCAAATTGAGTTTCTAGATTTGAACTAAACAAACATACATACAAACAAACAGAGGATTGAAGTTGAATAATAATCGTTTAATAAGAAACTGTTTGTTAATCAGATGTGTAAGTGGGACTCAAGTTCAAGCCTATTCCGTCCAATTATATAATATTATTGTTTAATGATTAGTCAATTCCTGTTTTTTTTTCCCAAATCCTACAATGTAGAACACTGGGGCTCCAAGAGCCCCAGTTGTAGAAGCCTACGCCGTATTAACTCAATTTGAACCCACTTCCAACTATCCAATAGACTTGAAACTTTACAGGAATACGTATTGTCGACGACAATACAAAATTATGAAGAAAAAGAAACCGCCCCAGGGGTTTAAAAAATTACCTAGTCATCAATAAATATAATCCATAACCACAAATCCAAAAGACTTGAAATCAGCCTATAACCACAAATCAAATCAAATTAATCGCAATGAAATCAGGATGTAACGGTTACATGCTGATTTCAGGGTATGAGCCCACACGCACACTACTAGAGTTTTCTCCATCCGTGACATGCCCGCAACGTCATTGGTTTCGAGCACCCCCTTGCACGCGAGCTTTAGAAAACGCGATGAATGCTCGTAATACCGGACCGCCCATCTGGGCATCCCTGCACTAGGGAGACCCCTTAAGTCAGTTTCATTAAATGCAATGCTGTATGATTTTATTCATAATATTGCAGCTCTTTATGAGACAAATTGATAAAATATGGGATAATATTTCGTTTCATTGAAACTTGTAAAATATTGATAAATCTCACATGAAATCAAATATTATCGTATAGCACACTGTTCGACTTGTCCCAATAGAATAGAGGTATATTATTACGGGCAAAAGAATATAGTATTTAGTATTGCATATAATTACCCTATTATATTCTCTCCGCCAATGATCTTCTCCTCCTTCCTCCCTCATACTCCCCCCTTCCTGCTTCGCTTCCTCCCCCTTCCTACACATTCCTTCGGCCACATTTGCTAATGCTTCTTGCACCTGAAAATGAAATAAAGAATGTAGTATTTTATGGCAAATAGGATGATTGTATGAACATACAGGGTGGTTCTCTCGCTGATAGTACGTTAGGGTGAAAAAGAAAGGGGGATATTAGGAATGGGCCTCTCGCTCCCTCCCGTTCTCTCTCGCTGTAACTATTTCCTCGCACACACTCCCCCTCTCTCCCGTTTTCTACACCCAGAGTTATTTGAGCTGTGACATCCCATTATTTTCGCGCGGTCCTAACTAGCTTCCTCCTTATATGACCTACCCACGAATCTACTACTATCTACAAAACCACTAATCTTAACCCTTTACCAATCCCCAGATCTTGGACGATGTACCTTAGCGGTCCCCATCTCCAGCTGATCATATACGAAATTCCCCTTCCCCTCTTCGCCTTAGAGGCATGATTTCCCTCCTCAACCACAAATTGCAACAAGTCCCTCGCCCCAAACCCTCTAACTCGAAACCTCCCTTCCCCCACTCTCTACCAATGAAAACCACAAAAATCCACCCAAAGGATAGAGTGTCCCTTTTCGAAATCCCATTGTCTTCTAGTCTAATTATAGATCAACCTTTGCCCCTTACAAAAACCCCAGAGTTATTGCGACGCATACTTTGGGCATGAGTCATCACGCATACCGCAAATTCCTCGCATACCTCACATTCCATCATCAGTCTCACCTCAGTCTTACGCGGCTGTACTTCGGTATTGTTTCTGTTCATCAGTCATATTCTAACGTATAAATTCAGTGTTCACTAACCAGCGTCTACATCACCGTAAGCGTTTCAATTTCTTTTATATTATTGTTTATGCTTTTGTTTATAACATTTAATTGCTACGTTATTTCTTTATATTAATTTCTTTGCTTAAACTTACGCTTATAGCTTTACACTTATATCGTTTAATTGCCTTTATATCGGTCACTCTTGCGTAGGCTCTAGCCTCATATTGTTATATTGCTATCTTTATCATATAATCACCTTATTGTTTAACTCCATTGCCTCGCATCCTTTGCTATTATTAATACCAATTTGTCTAACGTTAATTATCTATCATTTACCTTTATATAAATGTTATGTGCCTATGCTGAATGTCTAACGCATAATTATAAAGTGTTTATTGCTATCTGGTACGCGTTCCAATAAATAACGCTTTCGCTTTTACCTTTAACTGTGAATTCTCGCTATTTCGCCTCGAATACCTGGAACCATTACGCGCAACAACTACAGCTGATCGGTCTCCGCGAGCGTCGGTAGTTCTTGCCCGTGTTTACTAACGTTCTTTCATATAGAATCCCGTATGGCTATTCCCAAACCTATAGTAAAAACCTACTTGTTTTTCGCGCAATTTCTTAATGATATCCGACGACGGATCAACGAGAGTCGTAAGTTCCCGTTGCGGTGCTTCCGACACTAAGAGACTCGCGATACCTTATACGACGAGTTATCGTGGTAAAGGTAAATAATTGACACTATGTTCTAATGAACAATTAACTCTGTATATTAAAATCACAAGTAATGGCTGGTAACAAAGATATAGCAAATGTTGACAATACAACTGTGAAACTGTACAGTTTTAATGTCTATTCCGTCCTCACTCCGGAGGAGACCGTGGCTTGTTCGGATTCTTTTCCGTGTCTGCTTTTCCATCGGAGTCTTTGCTTCTTCCAAGATGAAAATCCTCCCTTCCAGGCTGATTCCGCGGTGGGCCATACAATTAGCGGACTCCGTATTGGTCGTAGTATCGCCTAAGGAACGGCCCACCCAGCCCCATAGAAAGGGAAACTCCGAAAACCGTTGGTCCTCTTGTTAATGAGATACTGCCAAACATCCTGTCTCCAAGACATCGTCCAAAAGACGAAACAAGACGTCTGGCAAATATCATCGAACCTCAGGACCGCCGGAGTCGACTCACAGAGGGTCATTGTGTCTTCACGTCACTTGCCACCCTACAACGGTCCCAAGTGTCAGGCGAATACCTGCGACAGACCCAACGTCTGCTAGGCACCGTCATAAATTAAAGGATTACTTACTTCGTGTCCCTCCTTCGGGACCCTCCGTATATGGACTTAGGCTAGTTATAATACTAATAAAACTAGCCTAAATAATATAAGAATACATGTACTTAAGAATATTTATAACGCGTAACACTACTATTTACGCCTCTTTTCATGCGATGCAGTTAGTAAGCCAATTATCGAGCCATAAATCAAAGCCAGTACTCTCACGGACGTCACTCGGGTGTACGATCACCTTACAGCCTTCCCTGGTCGACACAAGTTGCGAAGCATAGCCTTCATAGTGAAGCAGGTCTTCCTACGAAGCAAAGTCTTCGAGCTCACCTACACCCCCCCCCCCCCCTCCCTCAAGTGCGAAGCATAGCCTTCATAGTGAAGCAGGTCTTCCTACGAAGCAAAGACTTCGAGCTCACCTACATCCCCCCTCAAGTGCGAACCATAGCCTTCATAGAGAAGCAGGTCTTCCTACGAAGCAAGGTCCGCATGCAACCTCCCTATACCCATATATGTTACGATCCAAGTCCCGCCACCCAGGACGTGACAGAGCTTCAAATAATTTTTAAATACAAATGAATGAAAAGTCGACAAAATTATTTAAAGTTTAAAATGATTTCCCGTCAAATAAAAAGATTATTTGTAACCGGCACATAAATTCATGTCGAACAAAATAAATTATTTGTGACGTCTCAAAGAAAAGTAATTCTGGCTTATTTTTTTTTTAAATTAAAATAACTCTGAGTTATTTTTATTTGATGAGTCTCGAATAAAATTTTTGTCTTTTATGCGAAATCAATTTTTAATTTTAAATAATTTTTTGCCCATTTCTGATATCGCCCATGTTCCTAATATCGCCAGTCACTATATCTCGCAAAGTAAGCACTAACATTTATCGGCAATGCACTGAATTAGTACCTAAACATATGTAGGAAGACACTGTAATTGAAGCATCATGTGATCAACAATTACAAGAAGGGAAGTATTTTAGTAAATCATAATAGTGTAAATATTTGTAGGACTGCCACAACGTTACTGTCTAATAATTCTGTGAATGCAAGAATATCTAAGCGTGAAACTAATCAGAAGTATGTAATTAATGATGTACTTAAGGAATGAAATCGAGTCAAATATTTTTCGTAATGAAAATAACGTTTTATCTCTAAGCAGAGAATAATGGTTTCGATGTAATGTTTGTTACAAATGGGGTAACGAAATTTGCAAAGCAACTGAAATAAACACTATTTTTCGAATATGTACATTCGAATGTAAAAAATAAAATATTTTAAAAATCGTATTTGTATATTTTTGAAATATAAATGAAATCAAAGATAGAGAAAAAAAAACATTTCTAGGATTCAAACAACTAATCAATATTTCTTGAGTAGGTGATGTTAGGTACACTTTTTTCAGAACCGGACTTTTGTATGTCTTGCATTTTTTAATTAATAATTAAAAATTTGTAGGTTACAACGATTCTAACTTTTGCTACATGAAAGATGAATAATTTCTCTTTACTTTGAAATGAATTGAATGCAAAAATATTAATTAATTAATTGACAGCGATTTAACATTTGCTAGGCGATATTAGGTACGGTTACCCTACACTAAAATATGTTTGCGTACAATATTCGATCTTTCGAATGTCTAATTCCAGAGAAGATAATATTTCAAAAGTATCACGTATTGCTTTTAAGCGAATATTCTAATCAAAAATAATTTTGTGCGTCGAAATCCACGGAACTCAGCGGGAGAATCTCCTTGTGCAATAGTATAAAATTTTAATGCTTACAGGTCTCATGTCCTCCATGTCTTTCTCGGCCATTGAACTTTAAACGCAACTAGTAGCACTGATGGTTATTCGAAGACTGACTTCTCCACGTCAATATCAGGGATGCTAAGCAAAATTTTCTGTGGTCACTTATTTTGGGAGGGGGAACACCTACAGGAGTGGTGGTAATGGGTGCGTAGTGAGGAAAGTCCCTTCGTCGTTGCTGGCGATTCGCGTTGCCGGGACGTGGTTACCTGCAAGCTATTCGTAGTGGAGGGGGAATAGGGGCTGTGTTTCAATTCACGAATACTGCGCGAGAAATTGGTGGCATCGTACGATTCCCTAGAATTTCTCTCACTTTCCAACAATACGATGCCACTTCCGCTGCAGCGAGTGTGCAGCAATCGCAGAAAACCAGAGAAGAAGCAGTGACTGCACCGCTCGCTGCACCGGAAGTGGCATCGTATTGGTGGCAAGTGAGAGAAATTCTAGGGAATCGTACGATGCCACCAATTTCATGCGCAGTATGCGTGAATTGAAACACAGCCAGGAACCAACTTCCCGGAAATACTGCTAGCGATAAGTCCGTAAGGGCCTTTGAGTAATTTATGGTCAGAGCCGGCGAAGCTCAGTATGTGCTTATAAGAGCGCCAGCCGAAGGGGGCGCTAAACCTATATCGCACGCTTAATAATAAAGGAATGCAACTCCCACATAAACAAAATGTTAATGTAATTTTTTTTTGTACTCCGTAAAGGCAAAACATATTAAATAGAAAACAGATGTAAAAAATTGGGGGCCCCCAATCATTTTCCTGTATTGGGGTGCGAACCATCTTCGCACCGGCCCTATTTCTGATGGGCCTGGCGTCTGGACCCGTCGACGCCGTGCTAGCCGTAAAGCGGTCTGTAGACGTTCAATATAATTGTGCAATATTCAATATTGCACATTATTATTGACCGTCTGTGGATCATATTGGAAGATTGTAGGGAAAGGTAGGGCAAGACGGGGTAGTTAAGGTTTGATGATGAATAAAACACAGGTTTTCATAATCAACTAATCAATTTTATGTCTGACAATGAGCCATTGTTTGGTAATAAGTCTTTCAGTTTAACTATGAATCAACCTAATCTTTACAGGTTTTAAGTCCTATCTCCCCGTCTTGCCGCACGGGTGGGCATGATGGGTTACCAATTAAAAAACAATATAAATAAAGTAAATATATATAAATTAATTATTTATTGGGTTGACAGAGGCGGCACATATGTATGGCTTCATCGTCCTCGTCTCCTACATCAGCACAGGAGAAATGAGGATGTTATAATTGCGGTGTTTCCAGTTTTCTCGACATACGAGAATTTTTCTTTGTGTTTGGGACGGGAATCAGTTCTTTTGGACTAATTAATAGAAAAGTAGTATTATTTTCCTCGGTCCGTCTTTCGTTTGTAGTTCCTAACCATCCTAGGACAATGAGAAACTTTGATTTTTATTTCTAGGTTGGTGAGGGGCATGATGGGGTAATAAAAATAAGAGTTACCCCATCATGCCCCTTCTCATCTCACTACAATCATATGAACACTGCCCGAAACATTATTTGCGAAAGTATAAAATGACACACGTGCCTTATAGCCAGCTAAATTCTGCCTCAGAAACGTATACATGTACTGAAGATCTTCTATATTATCAGATCATTGTCACGGGTGCTAAAAATAAGGAAGATGTTAAGAAATCGCAATAAATTATAAATTCTGATCTATCTTTGTCACACGTCCACGTGTTTCACTGACTTGCTGCTCACTGACGGTGCCGGTAACGACACGTTTAACGCGTATGCTTAATTTTGATTAGTGCGTTTGTATCACGAGATACGGGGGGTACCCCGTCTTGCCCCACCTTCCCCTACCTGTCACAGTCATCCGATTGCGAAAAGAAGAAAGTTTTCTGAATTAACGCCGTTAAATAATTTATGCTGATACAGGACCTAAAATTTTAATGTTACTTTCTATTTATAATACTTGTTTCGTCGATATAAAGAATAATATCAAAAATTTGTCTAGGGAAAAAACTTACTTTTTCTTTCAAAAGCTATAACTTTTTCAATTTTTTTTCTTTAAAGTGGACGAATCCTAGCGTAAACTTTTTGACTTTAAGAAACTTCTATTATTTTTTGCAATCAGATGACTGTGATAGCTGCTACACATCCCGCCAACAGGAGTTACATCGTCGAAGGGGTGGATAAGATTCCACAATAATTAAAAGAAAATAATTTCCCAAGAAAATATTTTTTATGCTGATCCTTCTTATTATTTTCTGCGAGTTCAAAGATGCCTCCTTATATCCCCAAAGAGTTTAATCCAATATGACCAACAGTTTTTGCAAAAAAAATTCTTAAATACCAGTTACTTTTGGGGCTGTTAGACGAGAAGCCGCCCTTAACGTAAACACGAATAAAATTGATTCTGTCTATTCGATGACACTTCTAAATGCAACAAGTTTGTCTTTCAACGAAAGTAATTTGAAATTTTTTATTTCCGATTGTTATCGCTGGATTTGTGGCGAGGCGTCATAATATCCACTACAGTGTTACATAAGAGTTAATATTACTCAAGTACTTGAAATTATTTGCAATAAACACGCGTTAGACCCAAAGCATTCAAAAGTAAAAGATTTTTGTATGGCGCTATGTTAATATAGAAGCCCACCACATTCCTGACATCAGTATTCATTAGTGCTTGTATAATTGAAGGCACGGATGCAATAAGGGGACTAGCGCTCGAAAATGGGAAAAAGTATTGTCCAAGCGTTAAGAAAAATTGGAAAATTAAATGTTGTTAAACTGGATTTTAAAAAATATAGTGTTGTAAAGCTCATCACGGCACACATTTTTTCTATTTACAGTTTTTTTATCGAATCATTAGTATTCGAGATAAAAATTATAAATAAAAAAAAATTCTCCGACCAAAGTCAATAACTTTTTAAACATAAATTGCGATAACATGAGTAAATATTAACGGATTGTTATGAGACTTGAAACATAAAACTCAGAAAACTCTAGCGAAGTCGTAAAATGTACACACAAAACCCTTATGTTAAGAAATGGAATAATATTTAATTAAAAAGTAATACTGGACATAACCCATGTTTTCCAACGTTCGCCGTTAAAAAGTATCGAGGCAATTTTGAAGTACATATAACTTGCAGCGACAAAGTTTTTCCTTAATATACAAGGAAGATTTTCACCAATTTTAACACTGATTAATAAATAATTGTAAAAGATATGATGATATATATAAATCTCGCCACCAACAGTCAGCAGCTACGTACACTGCGCTACTTACCACTCGCGTTACACTGCAAAGACATGACTTTCTCATTATTGTATGATTATATATTACAAAAAAATATTGCGCTATTATTTTCAAAATATTAATCAACATTTTTATTATAATATTTACTCGCAATATTTACAATATTTACACGTTGTAAGGTATCTACACCATGTTTCGGTTCTGTTCTTTTATAACTTTTTCTTTTTCCACTTTTTTCTATCTTTCCTTTTTCATTTTCTTTTTGCTTAACTTTTCTTCTTTATACTCTATATTTTTGACAGATGTCGTGCTTAAAAATTTTTTGCCGAAATCTTGTCCACTGGAGGTACAATACTGTAGTAAATTTTCAAGATCTTTACGTTTTTCAGCAGTCACACCTACTCCGCCTGCCAATGGCGCTTTTCGCAAATCTTCCACTCCAATAAATGTTTTAATTTTTATAGTAGTTGGTTCCCCATTATAATTATAATAAACATCTACCTGCCCATTGGGATAATAAACGATATGGACGATTTGACTGATTTTTATTTTCTATAAATCTTTGTTAGGTTTCAATAAACTTTCATAATCTTTGATTTCAATTTTGGTGGCATCTACCATCTGAAAGGGGGGATTTCGCGCCGTTCTAATTAGTTCCACGTATTCTCCTTCTGTTTCGATTCTTTCCCGCATTTTTTTTTCTTTCCATACACTTCAAAATTCAGAGTACCAAAAAATTTTGTTGTAACATTCCAAGTCAAATTCTTTCTTAATGGCATAATATACTAAATTACACACAGTATTAGCTCCTTTCTTTAAACTACCTTCCATGAAATGGATCATGTAGCTTCGATCACTTTTATGTACGTGTACATTAAATATACAATATATAACCAGATCAATCGACGAAAAAACTGCGCATTCACAGGAAGTTTCGGTAGCGGACAATTTTGGCCAAATCAAAGTCACAATGCAGCACAGGTGCGGTGGATAATTTTAATTTTTTAACTTATTGTACTCTTCTACTTGAAGCTTATGTTCGTCGTAGTTATCTATTTGTTTACATTTATTGCTAGTTATTATTAATACTAGATAATTTTATTTAGATTCACATTATTCGAACAAATTTAACACAACGATCTTGTTTTGAATAAAATATTGTACAAATAAATTACCTCATTTTGAAAAACAATTTTAATTCGAACAAGAAACACTCGAAAATGTAGCTTAGCAAATGTTTTGTTTGGGCCGCTGTAGTATTTACCGTTGTTATTACAGAACTAGAGCTGTACTGCTAAAATTTGTGTTACAAAAAAGAGTGTCGCCACGTTTTTATTATTAAGGTAGAAGTCAGAAATATTGGCCGGACAGAGTCAGCAACATAAAGAGAACTAAATTTTAATTAATATTATGCCGAGTACTAATTCACAAAAAGGTCGGAAAAGGGCGAAAAACGAAAAGGCGTGGAAAAGAAACGTTGCAAAAATTTGCAGAAATGAGGTAATTTATTCGTACAATATTTTAATCAGACAAGATCGTTGTGTTAAATTTGCTCGAATAATGTGAATCTAAATAATAATATCTAGTATTAATAATAACTGTAGTTAAGGATTAATAATAAATATATCTATTTAGTAATAATATATGTAAATAATAATGGGAAAGTAAAACTTTCGTAGGGATTGGAATACAAATCACGATCGGGGAAAACCGTCTCCAAAAAACAGTTTATCGAGATGCAAACCTGCTGTCCGAAGAAGTGTTTTTTGAAAATTGACTTCAAAAACCAGAAGAAATTACACGACGGCTTTTGGAAATGTAGTGATTACCAAGCAGGAAATATTTTGATAAGTCAAATGCTGGAAAGAAAGGATTCTACAATTTATAAACGAATACAATGGAATGGCTATGACATTGTTGTGTGTAAAAAATTTATTTGCAATGTTTTCGGTGTGGGGAAAAAAAGGATTGAGACAATACAAAAAAAAGATGAATGAAGAAACTATGGATGATAAACGTGGAAAACACGGAAATCAGATCGTAAAATTAACTGAGGAAGTAGAGATTTTAATACAAGCACATTGCAATAGTATTCCACATTCCGAGTCGCATTATTCGCGAGAAGCTACACAGTTAAATTACTGTAATGATAAGACGTTAACGTTGCACGGTCTTTATTATTCTTTTTTATACTATTACAAGTCTGTGACAAAAAATAATTATATTCCTATCGATGAATCGGCGTACAGCAAATATTTTAACCGTCACGTAAATTTTTTGTTCGATTTGCCACGATCCGATGTTTGTGATCTTTACTACGCGTACGAAACAAATGGAAAGCAAAAAGATAAGTACGACGAACATAAGCTTCAAGTAGAAGAGTACAATAACCCCTACAGCACATTTGTTGCCGAAATGTTTCAGTTACGTTGCGGTTTCATATTTGAAATATTGCACGGAATATTGCCGAAATGTTACAAGTAAATTGCTATGTCCGCCCCTGTGCAATATTGCAGGATATATTTCTGCAACATTGTTTCGAAATATTACAGCAATGGTAACGCAACATTTCTGAGATTTTACAGCAATGGTAGCGCAACATTTCTGAGATTTTACAGCAATAGTAGCGCAACATTTCTGAGATTTTACAGCAATGGTAGCGCAACATTTCTGAGATTTTACAGCAATGGTAGCGCAATATTTCTGAGATTTTACAGCAATGGTAGCGCAACATTTCTGAGATTTTACAGCAATGGTAGCGCAATATTTCTGAGATTTTACAGCAATGGTAGCGCAACATTTCTGAGATTTTGTAGCGATGGTCCCACAATATTTCTGAGATTTTACAGCAATGGTCAGACAACGTTTCGGGCAGTAGGGCCAAAAATAAACATATCGGTAGGAAAGTGGTAAAAATTTTATACCGTGGCTTTGATGGACGCGACGACATGAATGCGTGCAGAATCGTAGTAGTATCTATAACGTAAGAGTATTTTTTTTAATTAGAAATTTTTTTTACCCCAAACGAGATTCGAACCCATGACCTCGAGCACCGTAGACGAACACTTTCCCGCTGCAGCTACAACCTGTGATTGAGGATATTGCATATGTATTCTATCTTATACTCTTACCGTGCATCAGTTTTACCTCAAATTATTCAAAATAGAAGATTCGTTTTGACAATCCCCATTACATCTCCCTAATCGTGGAGCCGGATATCTTACAACAAATTAATTTCAACGCTTCATGATGTATTAAGTATATTCGTATTCTATTATGAAATATCCTGCGTAGTACAAGAAAATAAATTTTTCTACATTTTGACGCACTTTTAATGCAATCATTTAACATAAATTTTTTGTATATATTTTTTTATTTTCTAGTCTTTAGTGTTTGTGGATTTGCATTTCACAGCTCAGACTTCTTTACAAATATCATTTATTGCTGTATACAGAATAATAGTTCGCTTAAACCTTATAGTGTTTATTAACTAATTGTATTAATTACATATATCACATATTGTCCGTGTTTACAAATATTCCCTCGGAGTTTGCATGTGAAATGTAACACTGCATTCTGTCTGTTCACATATGTGATATAAGTATTAATACGATTATTCAATTAACACCATCGAGTTTAAACAAACTAATAAATAATATTCAGCAAATAAATTTATAAAAAGTGTTACACGTGCCAATTGCTGCCAGTCTCCCTACCATTACCGTTTAATTGATTACATCTAATTAGAACGTTCCTAATTGTCGAGGGAAAAAAACAAAGTCCGGATATATTGCGGTTTCATTGCTGAAATCTTGCACATATGTTGCAAGATGTACTCGCAAGATATGTGCAAGATTTCAGCAATGAAACCGCAATAAATCCGGAATTTCGCGGAGCGAATCCGAATTGTCGACACGCAGAATACAGTCTAAGATTCCACAGGTTACCACCGAGGAAATGTATGCGAACAAGGACATTATTTGACAAAAAAAGTAATACGATTATTTAATTAACACCATCGAGTTTAAACAAATTCATAAATAATATTCAGCTAAAAAATTTATAAAAAGTGTTACACGTGCCAATTGCTGCCAGTCTCCCTACCATTACCGTTTAATTGATTACATCTAATTAGAACGTTCCGAATTGTCGAGGGAAAAAAACTAAGTCCAGATATATTGCCGTTTTATTGCTGAAATCTTGCACATATCTTGCGAGCACCGTACATCTTGCAACATATGTGCAAGATTTCAGCAATAAAACCGCAATAAATCCGGAATTTCGCGGAGCGAATCTGAATTGTCGACACGCAGAATACAGTCTAAGATTCCACAGGTTACCACCGAGGAAATGTATGCGAACAAGGACATTATTTGACAAAAAAAGTAATACGATTATTTAATTAACACCATCGAGTTTTAACAATCTTATAAATAATATTCAACAAAAAATTTATAAAAAGTGTTACACGTGCCAATTACTGCCAGTCTCCCTACCATTACCGATTAATTGATTATATCTAATTCGAACGTTCCGAATTGTCAAGGGAAAAAAACTAAGTCCGGATTTATTGCGGTTTCATTGCTGAAATCTTGCACATATGTTGCAAGATGTACGGTGCTCGCAAGATATGTGCAAGATTCCAGCAATGAAACGGCAATATATCCGGACTTAGTTTTTTTCCCTCGACAATTCGGAACGTTCTAATTAGATATAATCAATTAAACGGTAATGGTAGGGAGACTGGCAGTAATTGGCACGTGTAACACTTTTTATAAATTTTTTGTTGAATATTATTTATAAGTTTGTTTAAACTCGATGGTGTTAATTAAATAATCGTATTATTTTTTTTTGTCAAATAATGTCCTCGTTCGCGTACATTTCCTCGCTGGTAGCCTGTGGAATCTTAGACGGCATTCTGCGTGTCGACAATTCGGGATCGCTCCGCGAAATTCCGGATTTATTGCGGTTTCATTGCTGAAACGTTTCCCGTGGATTATACCTCAGTATATGCGCAATATTTCACGGCAATGTGTGCGTAATATTTCTTAAATATTGCACAAACTTGGCCATTGTAATATTGCACGGCAAGTTGTGCGGAATATTCCCGAAATATTGCACAAACTTGGCCATTGTAATATTGCACGGCAAGTTGTGCGGAATATTCCCGAAATATTGCACAAACTTGGCCATTGTAATATTGCACTTCAACATTTGGGCAATATTCCTGAAACATTGCACAAAAGTGGCCATTGCAATATTACACGGGAATGTGTGCGCAATATTTCTGTAACATTGCACAAATCTGGCCGTTGAAATATTGCACGGGAATGTTTCCACAATTTTGCAGTAATATTGCAATGCAACTCGCAACCAAACGGCAACATTGCAATGTTCTGCAACTTTTGTGCAACATTTCTGCAACAAAATGTGCTGTAGGGGAAGTTAAAAAAATTAAAATTATCCACCGCACATGTGCTACATTGTGACTTTGATTTTGGCCAAAATCTTCCGCTACCAAAACTTCCTGTGAATGCGCAGTTTTTTCGTCGATTGATCTGGACGTATTTGGCCAAGGTCTCCTCAGTTTGACGACTGTCGTCAACGCGAGCACAGACTGCAATCGCGGTGCGTGAAGACATGGACATTCGCGAGAAAACTAATCGTGGTGCGTGTGTGTAATTAAGTGAACAATCGCGGTGCGTGAAGACATGTACACTCGCGAGAAAATTAATCGTGGTGCGTGTGTGTAATTAAGTGAACAATCGCGGACGGGACAATCGCGGTGCTTTGGATGGCCGTGTGGGTGATTTTTGAGGGCAATATTTTCAAAGGCAATGGCATTCACCCTCTCTACTTGAGAATCCCGTTGTGCGGGTTTTGATATGCCCTTGTGGATTTTTACGAGTAGGCAGGTTTAATGCCGAACAACGTTTGCGTCTTTTCATAAGTCCACAAAATTACCTTTTTTAAAAAAAAAGGTACAAAAAGAGCGCCAAGTATATAATCCCATAAAAAAGAATCCCATTTAAAAACATTGTCGTAAATTAATATAAATTTATTAATGTGCTATATTTAACTTTACAAAAGTAATGATATACACCAGTTGCGCCAATTATCACACTGGCTATTTGCACAAAGAACAAAATGTATTCAATAATATTAAGCAGATATATTTTTATACAAATAAATATTTTAATACGAATAAATATTTTATTCAAAATACTTGGCGCTGCGCAACCGAAAAAATGTTAATTGTCTTGGTTAATAAATAAAACAAGACAAGACACCACAGAGACAAGAAAGAAAGAAAAAGATTTTAATGCAATTTATGCATATTTATTCAGTTTAGCAACACCAATTTGGAGAGCAGCGCCAAGTATTTTGAATAAAATATTTATTCGTATTAAAATATTTATTTGTATAAAAATATATCTGCTTAATATTATTGAATACATTTTGTTCTTTGTGCAAGTAGCCAGTGTGATAATTGGCGCAACTGTTGTATATCATTACTTTTGTAAAGTTAAATATAGCACATTAATAAATTTATATTAATTTACGACAATGTTTTTAAATGGGATTCTTTTTTATGGGATTATATACTTGGCGCTCTTTTTGTACCTTTTTTTTAAAAAAGGTAATTTTGTGGAGATTTCACACATTTTGCAGTAGTGTTTATTGATATCAATCACTTTACGACAATGTTTTTAAATGGGATTCTTTTTTATGGGATTATATACTTGGCGCTCTTTTTGTACCTTTTTTTTAAAAATAATAAAAGATACGCGGCAGACACAGTCAACATATGCAGGGTGTCAAAACATGTACTGTGTAGTTTTGATTGATGATTGATATGGAGACCAAATGGCAGCATTCTTCTTTCAGCTGTTCCATAGCGTGGTAATTTGTGTTGTCTTATTTATTTACTATCATTTTTTTGTAAGAAAAAAATATAAAGATCTTTAGCACCTTTGGGCCATTGCCTTTTTTTAATTTGCACGTCATCAGCTTCAATCCAACTACTAGTCATTCCTTCTTCTTTACATATACTGGTGTAATGACCATCCTCAATACATAAACCACTATGAAATATAGCATTCATAACTTTATATGATATATATATACTTTATTGTGCCCCCTTGGGGATTACAATGCTCAATACATCTTCTTAACCTAAACCTTAAGCCTAGTCACCGCTCGCTCGCACGCCCGCTCGCTCGCTCGCTCGCCACCGCCTCGTACACCTCTCCCGTCCCTCCCTCCCTCCTCCGGACCCCCGCTTCCGCACGCCTCCTCTCACTCCCATTCCTTACCCATTCATTCCTTCATCCTGTACCCCCCCTCCACTCTTCCACCTTCCTCATCCACCCTTCCCCCTCTCCATCGTCTCCCAACACTTCCCCCCGCCATCTCCTGCCATCCTCTTCCCTCCCCCCACCCCGTACATTCCTCCCATACATGTTCCCATGTTTCCTCCCCCCACCCGCATACCCTACATCTCCTTTTCCCCTCATCCTCCCAGTACCTCCCCCCCCCTCATCTCACTCCCCAACCTGAATCTCGCCACCCTCTTCCATCTGCTCTCCCCCCACCCCTTCTTCAGGTATCCAGGAACCCCCACCCCTTTTACCGCCCCATACCACCTATTATACCTGGCTTCCCTAATCTTTTCCCACCTATCCCCCTTCCTGCAACCGCGTCTCCACCCTTACCAGTTCCTCTCCCCTTAATTCTCCCCCTACCCCTCATCCTTTCCACTCCCTCTATCGTCATCCCCTCTCCTCAAAGAACCCATTTCCTCTCCTCTTCCCATCCCCCCCAGTACCCCCCCCTCTACTCGCCCTCCCCTTAATCTCCTCCCCAACACATCCTTGCCACCTCCCGTCCTTGTCCCTCCTCCAGCTTCCTCTCATACTCCCACGCCCTCATCCCCGCCCTTCCCTTCAACATCTCCCGCTGCAACTCCTCCCTTACTAAATAACCCGGCGTACACCACTCCACCCCCAAAACCCATCTCAAAAACCTGTCCTGTACCCCCTCCACCCCTCTCCCTACCTTTCCAACCCCAGATTTCCACCCCATAACTTATTACTGCCCATACCAACCTATCAAACATCCATACTCTTTTCCCCCAATCCTTTCCAAATCTCCTCTTTCCGATTCCCCCACACTTGCCCCATCACCGCCGCCGCCTTCCTCACTCTCTCCCTTACATGCGCCTCCCTGCCCTCCATTTCCCATCAGTGTGTAACCCAAATATTTAAATTCCCTTACCTCAGCCAGCTCCTTTCCCTTCCACCTCCAACCCACCTTTTTCCATCTACCTCCACCCCTCCTGCACCTCATCACCTTCGATTTTTCCACATTTAACTGCAGTGCCTTCCCATCCATATACTTCTCTAACTTCCCCAACATCCCCTTCATCCCATCCTCATCCTCCGCCATCACAGCGATATCGTCTGCGTACGCCAGTGTGTATATCTTCTTCCCCCCCAATCTCAACCCCCACCCCATCCTCCTTTTTGTAGCTCTTCGTCCAGATCCGCAAGCAACAGCGTAAACATACTCGGGCTTAGCGGGCACCCCTGTCTCACTCCTCTAGCCGTCCAAAAAACCTTCCCCTTCCTCCTCCCCTACTCTCACCTTACAAACTGTTTCCTTCAAAACTTCCGCACACCCTTTCCACTAACCCCCTCCCTTACCCCTCTCTTCCTCATCGCCTTTATGAGTATCTCTCTGTCCACCGAGTCAAAGGCCGCCTTCAGGTCCATGAAGAATATTATCATGTTCTTCCCCTTCCTGTTTACCTGCCTGTTTATCAGGTAATTCAAAGCATATACATTATCTATTGTTCCCCTACCCTTCCTGAAGCCGGCCTGACTCGGTGGTAGCAGCTCTTTTCCCTCTACCTCCTCCCTCAATCTCTCCGCCAGCACGGACGCATAAACTTTATAAGCCGTCTGTGTCAACGTAATTCCCCTATAATCCTTCACGCTTTTCCCACTCCCCTTCTTCAGCACGGGTACTACCACTCCCTCCCTCCACTCCCTCAACCCAACCTTCCCCCCCTCCCACACCCTTCTACATATGTCCCATAGCCATTGCTCCACCTCTTCCCCCCCCATACTTCCAAACCTCGTTGGGTATGCCGTCCCCCCCTCCTGCCTTACCATCCTTCAAGTTCCTTACCACCCTCCTCACCTCCTCAATCCGTAACTCCTCCTCCTCATCCTCCCCTGCCTTTCTTTCACCCCCTTTCCTCACCCTCCACTCTACCCCTCCCAACAACCCCTTAAAATACGCTTCCCACTCTTCCATTCCTATTCCTTCCTCCACTCTCCTCCTCCTTCTCCTATCCCTATTTATCACTTTCCAAGCCTGCTCTTCCGTCCTGATCCCCTCCACCTCTTTCTCCCATCTCTCCCTCTCCTCCCTCTTCTTCTCCTCACACATTTTCCCATACTCTCTTTTTTTCTCCCTGTACTCTATCCCCTCCCCTCCCTCCCTTCTCCATCTTCTCAGCTCTCTCCTTACCATACTTTTCCTCTCCCAACACTCCTCGTCCCACCACCCCCCCTTTCCTGCCCTCTCACTCCCCTTCCCCCCCTTCTCCAGCCGCTCCCCCTTATCCTATCTCTCAGCTCTCTCCATTCCTCTTGTATTCCTCCATCCCCTCCCTCCCTCTTTCCGAACCTCTTTATAAACTTCTCTCTCCCCCTCCTCTGTCCAGTTTCCCCTCCTCAATCCCCTACCCACAGCTTTCTGCTCACATCTTTTCCCCCCTCCCCGCCCCCTTTCCCCCTCAGCCATACCACTACCGGATGATGGTCCGATTCAACCCTTTCACCCACTTCCATCCTTTCAACCCCCTCCACTTGTGTCCTCATTCCCTACTATATAATCTATCACTGAGTTCCCTTTCCCTCCCGTGTACGTCCACTCTCCATCCTCATCCCCCTCCATATTTCCATTTAAAATTCCCCACCCCTTCTCCTCTAGAAATCTACACAGCTTTCTTCCTTCCCCATTTACCTCCCTATCTTTTGATCTCCTGCTTTCCGCTCTATTTTCCTCCCCCTCCTCTTCTCCCCCCCATACCCTTCCCCCTTCCCTCCCTGTCCTCGCATTAAAGTCCCCCCCCTATTACCACCCTTACTCCCTCCTCTCTACCCTCTACCCACTCTTCCATTTCCTCCAGCTTCCTCTGTAAATCCTTATTTACATATACCCCTACCACCCGCCACCATTCCCCCCCTAACAATACCTTTTTAACCATTATCCCTTCTTTCTCCCCTCCTTCCTGTTCCCTATATTCCACCTCCTTTCTTACCCCCATCACCATCCCCCCTATCGCCCTCCCTTTTTTATTTTCTCTCCTCGCCCACTGCTTCCACCACACGTACCCCTTTGGCAACCTACTCCTTACATATTCCCAATCCCGCTCCTCCATCCACGTCTCACATAAAACAACCACCTCCCATTCCTCTAGTCCTTTCCAGAAATCCCAATCCTTATTCTTTAGTCCCGCTACGTTCCAAAACGCCACCCTGCATTTTTTACCTCCCTCTCCCCCCCCTAATCCCCCCCTTTCCTCTCGACCTCCCACCGTTTCCCTGCTCCTCTATCCATTTCTCCCCCCACCTCATCCCATTTTCTTATCTTACCATTCACTCACATCTTCATATATCCTATTTGCACCACCTTCCCCTTTTCCCTTTCTCTCTGCGCCTCTCTTTCTACCATCCATTTTCCTCTCCTCTCCTCCTCCGTTAAATCATCCTCAATCCTTTCCCTCCCACCCTTCATTTTCCTTCTCGCCTCCATCACCCTCCTCTTCTCCTCCCTTCCCGCAAGCTTCACCAAAACCATCCCGCACCCATCCCCTCTTGCCCTCCCTATTCTAATCACCTCCTTTATGCCTCCCTCCTCCAGACCCATCCTTCCCCAGAGCTTCTTTACCTCCTCCTCCACCACCACCCCCTCTACCTTTATTCCCCTTATCACCACGTTGTTCCTTCTACCCTCTCTTTCCTTTTTGTCTTGTTTCACCTCCATTCTTCTAATCCTAAGCCTCCACTCCTCCACCTGTTCTTCATCCATCGCTTCTTTACCTCCACTTCCCAATCCCTGTTTTTCCCACTTCCCTACCTTCTCTATCACCTCTTCCATCTTTTTTCCCGTTTCCTCTAGCCTACCCACTTTTTTCTCTAACCCCTCCCTTTTTGTCCTTTCCTCCTTCATCCACTCCTCCCACTTCCTCCTTTCCCCTCTCCATTCCTCTTCCACTCTTCTTCTCTCCTCCCTCTCTTCTCTCAATTCTTCCTTCATTTCCCTCATTTCCCCCTTCATCTCACTCATTCCCTTCACCAACTCCCTTATCATCCTTTCCAACCCACCCACCCCCCCTACATCCCCCGTCTTCTTATCCGCAATCTTCCCCTCTTTTGGCGATCTCGCTGTTATCCCACTCCTTTTAAACCCGCTTTCCCTCTCCTCTCCCTCCGCCCCCTCCTCCTCCTCCCTCTCTCTCTTTTTTCCCCAGTAACTCTCCAAACTCCCTATGCTACTCCCAACACTGCTTGTGCTGTCCTTCCTGACCCTTTCCTCACTCTTTCCCTTTCCTTTCTCCCTCTCCCCCCCCTTTCCCGTCCCCCCCTCCCATTCCCTCTATTTGAATCTCTCTATTACCCTCAGCCCCCCCTGCCCCTCTATCCTTTCCCTTATTCATTTCACTATCCTCACTTTCTTCTTTCAAATCTCGCGCCTTTTATCTCTTCTCCTTCCTTTCGTATCCCCTAGATGTCTCCACTTTCCTTATAACTCACTTTCCCGCCACACTTCTCTCACCTTCCACCTAACCTCCAAACTTTCTCTTATCCTTCCTATTTCTCCACTCTTCTCACCCTCCGCCCTCTTCTAAATAGCCCTTTCCCTCTAACTTCTCACCCTCACCTTCCACACACACACACTCCACTCTCCCTCACCACTTCCCCACACTATCCTTCACCCGCTTATCTCTCTCGCTTCCACGCACCTTCCACACACGCGTCCGGAAACGGAAGTCCATAACTTTATATGATTGTCCAGCTATTAATATTTTGGTTGTGGGAATAGTACATATATTAAATTTACGTATTGCTTTGACTATTTTATCATCTTGTAATGAAAATAATAGTAAACGAATAATAACTATATCTTTCGTCAATATTAATTCATTTTTAAACATAATATCATTTCCTGTACACTGTTCACATGATCCGTTATCTGATTCATACCAATGCGAAAAGGTACCCTGCTGGAACTGCCAGTTAGAACCGGATTAAAAATTTTTAAATCCGGATTGATGCGGTTTCCTTCCCGTAAATTGCGTATTGAACCAGATGAAATATTTTCTATCAGTTTCAAACCGGATATGCATGTAAAAATTGTGATGGTATATATCTGTATTTCCTAGCCCAATTTGGCATGGGTTTTATTCGGATTTAGATGAAGTAACTAGTAACTTCATTCATTTTTTAAGCTAATTCTATCTGGAAATCCAGATCCAAACCAATATGGAATCTGTAGGTCTTTTCAAGTTATTTTATTACCAGTATTTACACGGGTTTACATGACATTAATGAACCTGAAATAGCACGTATTTTCGTATCGAGTAGGCTCAAATTGATATCAGTTCATAATTGGAAATGCAGGGCCAAATTCGGATGGTATTTATCAGTTTTTCCAAGTCATTTTGCTGAAATCGTCTTGGTTCAATGTCAAGAATATAGCCTGAAGAAAGTGCGGACGTATTTTAAAGCATCCTCTGTATAATCCATACATCAACTGTATATAACCCATATACGCTTTTTTTTAACCATATGGCTCATACATGCTAGCATATTTGTTGCCAAATTTCCATATATAGGGGTTACATAGAAATCATGTATATACAACACAGTTACTGTGATCTGTCACGAACCCCCATTACAAGTCCTCGCGTAGGTCACATAGGCCAATTTAGGAATAAATTCAGACGAATTTGGAGAACTATTAATGTAATTTTATTGAATTTGTATAATATTTGTCGAATAGTCGAATTATTATAAAATATAAATAATAATGTATTGGAGCATGTCTATTTACAGCATAATATTAGTCGAGTAGCGTGTACGGTAACATTTTCAGTGTGTGGACTCTCTTAAAGTTACTTGGGTAGTTTAAAGTTAAACTGTAATAAATATTTTATATATATATATATATTATTCATAGGATTGATTTTTCAAAGAGCACATTTCCATTTTTGGCCCTGAAGCAAATTTTGATGGCATCGCCTTAAGGGATTAGACTACTATGGCGGCCCGAAAAAGTAGGTATAATCTTCTGATGCAAATTGTAAAGAAATTAATCATTAGATTGGGGAAGAGACAGGAAAGAGTATATGATGGAAAGGGGATGGCGTTATGAAGGGGAAGGGGTAGGGTGACGGAAGGGGTACGAAGAAATGGAGAAGGAAGACTGCAGGAAACAGAACGAAGAGAGAAGAGGGGAAAATAGAAGAATCGAGGTATGAAAAGATAGCAGGATGGAGCGAAAGGAGGAGGTATTGGGAGAAGGGGGGGGGGGGAGAGAGGAAAAGAGTACAGTAAGAGGTGAAAGCGTAAGATAAGTGCAGAATAAGGGTAGGCTAGGAGAAAGGAAAACAACCGGGGCGAGATAGCGAGAGCGGAAAATAGGATAAGAATAGAAAATAAGGATAGGGTTATGATACCTTCTCCTATTTTCCCTCGTCTCTCTTCTACCTGTTTCCTACAGTCTTCCTTCTCCAGTTTTCTTCTCGTCCCCCTCCCGACCCCTTTCCCATTCTTCCAGGCAACCCCTTTCCTCTCCCTTCCCGAATCGAATGATTAGTTCCCTACAATTTGCATTAGGGCCACCAAAATTTGCTTCAGGGCCAAAACTGGAATTGGTATTTCGACGTGAATGCAGTATGCAGGCACGCGGTATTTGGCTAGTTTAGGGCTTAAGCGTCTAAACACACTTATCAGTTCCGTGACAACACAGTGCCGGCGGGCTAGTGGTAAGAGGAAGAGAGGCGTATAGACTATACAGGATCTCTTCTTCTTTCCTCTGGCACATCCGGCACTGTGTCGTCAGGGAATTGATATGTGTGCCCAAACCTTAACTGGTGGCCCGCGGGAAACGGTCCCTGACATATCTTAAAATTCCGAAATATTACCTACATTTATCCTATTCAGGAAATGTAGAAAAATTTTAAAAATTAAAAATGAATAGCCACTTTTCAAGAGGATCGATGATCCTCAACTTCCGGATTTGAATCATCTGGACCAGAGTTGTCCTCACTATCGGTCTTTTCATTATCCTCCGTTTGCTCTTGAAAATTGATATTTTTTTTCACCGTTCGAGGTGGGCGATTTAAATCGGAAATTTTTGAACTGATAATAGTGCCAATTCGACGCAACCACAAGTCTACTTCGACTTGGGTACATTTTAATGATCGCAGATGATGTTCGAATATATCTGAAATATATCGGTAATTTATGAATTATTATTGAAGGTAGTTACAGAGAAAACCAAATGATTTTTTCATTAGAAAATGGAAAAAGTAGGAATCATTTAATTACCTGTTATGGCCCGTAATTTTAAAGGATCGAGCGGTGTTTTAGGGATTGTGACGCCCCAAGATTTTTCGCGCGCGGTTATTTCAACTCATTTATAAATCTATCTACAAATCCGCTCAAATCTTCCCCAAACCTCAATTCTTACCCCTTTACCAACGACCCCAACCACCTTGGCGATGTACCTTAGCGGTCCCCATCTCAAGACGGTCAATCATTAAATCTCCTTCCCTTATTCGCCCAACGCGGCACAAATTCCTCTCTTACGTCAAATCTAAACAAGTCCCTCGCCCCACAAATATCTTAAATCGAGACCACGTCTCACACCCTCTCAATGACCAAAGCAGTCAAACCCACCGACGTCCCTTTCCTATTAAAACACCCAAAATCCATTCGAGGAGTTGAGCAATTCAAAATCACATGTATAAAAACCCTAGTAGAAAAACTGCGAGTCCCAATATAGATCAACCTTTGCTCCCTGCAAAAACCCCCAAAAGTTACTGCGACGCATGTTCCTAATTAGGTCAAGGTGCATACTGCGCACCCCCCTTCATACTGTAAAATATTATATAAGCAGGGCAAAGTCCATACCGCGCGTACACCCCACAACCCCTTGCAAAATCATATAAATACAAGGGCCCGGAGACAGAAGTCCTCTTTCGCCAAAATAAAAGGACCGAGAAGACACTCTTTCGACGAATATCCTTGTTCGAAAGGAAGCTATCATTGCACGAAACCATTTAAGGTCTCGTCGATCCAAGTGTTATTTAAAACTTAAATTCAATTATCATCAACCATCAAGTATCGTAAGAGATTATAATTACTATTAATACCACGGTATATCACCATCATCTATATCAATTATTCACATTCTTATTGTTTCATATTGTTTCATATTACAACGCTTATTGCGCTTATATTATTGTGTATTGCTATTTGCATTGCTTATTAACGCCAATTGCGTAAATCATCCTAGCTTATTAATGTATATATATATATATCTTGTATTGCATGTTCATATTCATAATTCATAACCATTATATACATGCTATGTTCATCGCTAACCTATTATTATAAACCGTAACGATCTGCACAACAATAGTGCATTACCTATTATCAAAAGCTATAAAGTGAATAAACAGTTTTACTTTAAATCAGTTACGAATTATTGTGTCAATCCTTCGGCTACGAAGATCCCTAAATCCAAACGGGCTGCCGGAACAGCTGATTACGGGCAACGACCGCAGAAAGCGTCACGGTGTTTACTAACTTACTTACGCATAGGTTTCGCTTAACCGTATGACTAGTCGAATTTCGCGAAGTATTACATGTGTCTTTTACAATAATGCAGCGGTAAATCCGATTACCTAAGCAAACCAAAACAAGTGCTCTAACGGGTGTCTCCCCAATACAAACCAGTTCATTAAACCTTCCCTGGTCGATTAGTGTGCAGAATTAAACATTACTCGCCTGACGTTCAAAAAACGGTTAGTGTGCAGAATTAAACATTTCTCGCCTGTCAGTCCCCAAATCCGTTAGTGCGTAGAATTTCGCATTTCTCTCCCGCCTTCTACCTAAATCCTCAGTGTGCTGAATTAAACATTACTCGCCTGCCGTTCGAAACGATTAGTGTGCAGAATTTCACATTTCTCGCCTGACGTTCGAAATGGTTAGTGTGCAGAATTGAACATTGCTCGCCTGATCTTCCCTAAATCTTCAATCCCCTGAATCTAACATTCTCCCGGCCGTTCGAGACGATTAGCGTGCAGAATTTCACATTTCTCGCCTGACAATCGAAATGGTTAGTGTGCAGAATTGAACATTGCTCGCCTGACCTTCCCTAAATCTTCAATCCCCTGAATCTAACATTCTCCCGGCCGTTCGAGACGATTAGCGTGCAGAATTTCACATTTCTCGCCTGACAATCGAAAAGGCTGGTGTACAGAATTACGTCGTCAAATACCTGATTTCCTCGCCTCCCGGTGCGCTGAACTATAGATTCGCGCCTGGATTTTATGTAAAAACCCCTTTGTCATTTGTCCCATTAAATCCTTAACCCGGGACGTGACAGGATACCATTTTTAATTTTGCTGTTTGATCTCCCTTCCACAGTGCTAGCTTTCAGAGTCTTGGGGCCAAACAAGGCCAGTAGTTATACTATGAGAGTTCTGGACCAAATGGGGGCGAGGGGTGAGGCGGGGCGGGGGGTACCGCGCGATGGGCGAAGGGGGAGGTGGGGAGGGGGTACCGCCGCGGTCTCCCGTGAGATGGGTGAGGGGGAGGCGGGGAGGGGGGGGTACGCAGTTCGTGGACGAGGGGGATGACGTCACAAGGGGGGGGGGGATTTCAAAATTTTCAAAATGGCGTCGCGCGCGCAGATCGATTTTGTAGGCGAGGGGGATGACGTCACAGGAGAGGGGATGAATTTTCAAAATTTCAAAATGGCGTCGCACGCATTTCGTATTGGCGCCATCTACTGTATGTTTAAGGTACTTTGGGTCCGCGTCGGTATTTGGGCCCGCCGTGGTAAATTTTCCAAGTTTTCCAGACATTTCGTATCGACGCCACCTGTTGGATGTTTAAGGTACTTTGGGCGCGCGTCGCCGCCGCGCAATCTCCGTTCGCATGCGGGGATCGGTGCGCAGGCGCGACCGCGACCGATTCGTGGAAATTCAAATCGCGTTTTCGATGATGATTTCTGCGAAAGAGGGTGTACCAATGATTTCTGAGAAAAGATAAGGGATCGACAGGATTGAACGCGTTTTGTGCATCTACGTGCACGCGCTTCCTGCAGTGTGTATATATTTGAATCGTGGGACCGTTACAGCCCACGTACAATGATGTATACATATAGCGATAATTATTATTATAAATCAATCATCGCGATAGCCCATGGAATAAACATTGCACCGCGCCATGCCGTGTATTTATATCTGAGCAGGATTGAACGCGTTTTGTGCGCCTACGTGCATGCTCTTCGTGCCGTGTGTTTATATTTGAATCGTGGGACCGATACCGCGCACGTACAATGATGTATACATATAGCGATAATTATTATAAATCAATCGTCGCGATAACCCATGGAATAAATACGTCGTTGCATTCGATGGGGATTTCTGAGAAAGGGGTGGTACATGATTTCTGAAAAATCATAGAGCGAACCGCGCCGTGCCGTATGTTTATATCTGAGCAGGATTGAACGCGTTTTGTGCGCCTACGTGCACGCTCTACGTGTCGCGTGTATATATTTGAATCGTGGGACCGATAAGGCCGCGCAAGCAACCATCGTAAACATACAGCGATAATTATTCGGGGTAGAGTTCCGAGCATTTTCACGATCGAGGAGGCTGTAAGTCAATCGTCGCGGTAGCCCATAGAGTAAACATGACGTTGCACCGCGCGATACCGTATGTTTATGTCTGAGTCGTGGGGGTAGTAGCGACCGTGTAAGAGTTAAAAGAGTTCGATGTAGACCTATGGGTATCTGATTTACAGTATACCAATGTCAGTACCCTGCGATGTCACAGTTGGACCTCCAAACGCTTACGATCGAGCAGCATAAGATCCGCGACGTGTTAAGCCCACCGTCATTATTCGAGACTTCGTGGAGTAGTATCATTCAAAACGGATTTATGCAATTGTCACATCACAATCGTCAATTGCTACGCCATATTGCACGATATAGTACTGCGAGTAAATGCACATTGTATTGCATCGTTGGTGATAAGGACGTGCATCGCAAGCAAGTGAAGTACTTTACCGCGATCGTGTGTACGCCGTTAACGCTTCTGCATGACATTGAGAACGGCACAGTCGAAGTGTACAAAGTGTTATACCCTCGAACATTTACTATTACCGTGGACTCGTTTTTGTGTCGTGAATTAGTGAGATTTTTGGATGAGCACCCGACACCGATTCTACGACTACACTCGAAGCGCATCATTTTGCCGTTAGGTTACCGATTTCCGAACACGGACCGCATCACCTGGAAAAGCCGTATCACCCATTCGGCGCTATTCGTGCGTGTCTGGTAGACAAAATCCATTGTGATTAAGCGAATATGGAGGGGTTCATGGACATGTACAAAGTTTTGTCTCGGATGTCTAAGCTTTTACGCAGTATTACGGAATTCCGAGACTGGGTGGATCAATGCGACACGTACCTGCAACTCATTCACGAGTACCAGAGCAGCGGAAGGGTGACAGTGGCCGCGAAACAACGTCTAGTGTCGCTGATCGTGCGAATAAAGACATTGCGCGCTATCGTGCGGGAAAAGTTTTCGCGAGTCGGTTCCGGGGTTTCGGGCCAATCGACGGCACCCAAAGTCCTATGGGAAGACGTGGAATCCGCGTTTATAGGCCGTATTTCAACCGGTGCGGTCATCAACGTGGGACACGGCGATCCGCATCGATTTTTAGAGGATGCTCGATGCATTGTGATCTCGCGTGTCACGGACGCTATCACGACGCATAAGAGCGTGGCCGTTAATACAAATTTAAACGCGGAGTTTATGTTGGGTGAGAATACAGACATAAAAAGTTTCGGTAAACGAAATCATGTACTGTTGACGACTTCGAACGTGCGCGAGTGGTACTCGAAACGCGTAGTCGCTCCCACGTTAGTGGCGATCGAGGAGTTTCAAGATCGCGACAGTGGATGGACCCTAAGGGCTGTGCTAAATATTCTAGTTAATATTAATAAGCATAATCCACTTCGAGCCGGTTGCGACGTACCGCTGCCGCGCGCCGTTGCCCTGAAGAAAGCGGTGGTGAACATAAAGAACAGAGACAATGCGTGCTTCTTGTGGGCAGTCATCGCCAGTTTGTACCCTGTTGCTACGCATGCGGATAGGATCGCGTCGTATCAACACTACTCGGAGTTGCTTCGCACGGATGATATAACTCTTCCCGTGACGTTGGACCAGCTGACGAAGTTCGAGAGGATGAACGACGTGTCGGTGAACGTGTACGCGTGGTCCGACGGAAGCTGCTCTCCTCTGCGTTTGACCGAGGACAAGCGAGAGAGACACGCGAACCTATTGCTGGTGCAGGACCCTAAGGAGCCCCAACGATACCATTTCGCGTGCATTCGAAGCATGTCAAGACTGATTTCGAAGCAGCTCGGCAGTCACAATGGTCGAGTATTCGTTTGCGAAAGGTGAGTCAAATACGAAATACTTCGATCGATGTATTCTTGATTATTATGTTTTATTATTATTAATCCTATTATCGTTGTAGATGTCTGAATTACTTCTATTCGTCCGAGGGATTGACTAAACACACCGTGGACTGCCAGCGTCTGAACGAGTGTGCAGTCGAATTGCCGTCCGTGGATGATAAATGGTTGCAGTTCAAGAACTTTAAGAACAAGGAACGAGCACCATTTACCATTTACGCGGACTTGGAATGCATGCTGGAGGACATTGAGCCTGCGAAGCGACTACGGACGTACACGTACCAGCAGCATAGAGTGTACAGCGTGGGATACTACATCCATTGCTCCACCGACGCATCTCTGTGCCGTTATCGCGCGTATCGTCACGAAACCGAGTGCGTGAAGTGGTTCGTGAAAGAACTTCGTGACTTTGCTGACATTGCGTATTCGTGGTTGCGGAACGCGAAACCAATGAACTCGTTGACGAGTGAACAGTGGCAAAGTTTTAACGAAGCGATCGCGTGCCACGTGTGCGGACAACCCTTCGTCGTCACGGACAAAAAAGTGCGCGATCATTGTCACTCGACGGGCGAGTACCGAGGCGCTGCCCACGTGTCGTGCAACTTACAATTTCAGCGGTCGTACACTATACCGGTAGTATTTCACAATTTATCAGGCTACGACGCGCATTTCATCATCAAGGAGTTGGCCACAGCGTTCGAGGGACAGATCGACCTGCTGCCGTTGACGAAGGAACGATACATATCATTCACTAAAAACGTGAAGGGAATCGACGCCGAGAACAAGGATTGGAAGCGGGGTTTGAAGTTCCGTTTCATCGATTCGTTGAAGTTCTTAGCAGCCAGTCTGGAGAAACTCGCTTCGGACCTTGGCAGAGAACGACTCACGATTCTACAACGCGAATTTCAAAACCTGCCCGACCACCAATTCAATCTTCTAACCAGGAAGGGCGTCTTCCCGTACGACTACGTGACGTCGTACGCCAAGCTGGACGATGCGTGTTTACCGTCCCGCGAAGCGTTCTACAACCGGTTGAACGATAGCACCGCGTCGGAGCCCGATTACGCGCACGCCGTGAACGTGTGGAATACTTTTCGCGTACAGACATTGGGCGAGTACAGTGATTTATATTTGAAAACAGATGTACTGTTACTCGCCGACGTATTCGAAGGTTTCCGCACGGACTGTATCGCGAGTTACGATCTTGATCCCGCGCATTATTTTACGCTACCGAGTTTCACGTGGGACGCAATGCTCAAGTACACCGGCGTACGATTAGAGCTTTTAACGGACGTGGACATGCTACTGTTCGTGGAGCGTGGCATACGCGGCGGTTTGAGTCAGTGCTCGCACAGGTACGCGCGTGCCAACAACAAGCACCTGCCTGCAGAGATGTACGACGAGTCGAAGGCGTCGACGTATCTGATGTACTTCGACGTCAACAACTTGTACGGATGGGCGATGTCACAGGCTATGCCGCATGGAGGTTTTCGATGGTTGGACGATGCGGCAGTGGCAGCGCTCGACGTGTCATCCCTGTCCGACGGCGAGGACTCCGAGGAATCTGAGGGATACCTGCTGGAGGTGAACATCGAATATTCGAAGGAGATCCACGATGCCCACGCTGACCTACCATTTTGCCCGGTGCGCGAGCACGCGCCGCACGGTAAACAAACCAAGCTACTTGCCACGCTCGACGATAAGGAGCGATACGTCATCCACTATCGCTACCTGAAACAGTGCATTCGACACGGTTTACGCGTGACGCGAGTTCATCGGGTGTTGCGATTCGACCAGTCGCATTGGCTGCGCAACTACATACAATTGAACACTAATTTAAGAACGCGCGCCGCAAGTGAATTTCAGAAGACTTTATTCAAGTTAATGAATAACGCGGTGTATGGAAAAACAATGGAGAATGTGCGGAATCGCGTAGACGTGCGACTGTTGACGCGGTGGGACGGTCGTTACGGTGCGGAAGCGCTGATCGCGAAACCGAACTTTCATAGTCGTACAATCTTCTCCGAACAACTCGTTGCGATCGAAATGCGTAAACTTAAAGTGAAGTTTGACAAACCGATATACGTGGGGATGAGTGTTTTGGACGTATCAAAAGAATGTTTGTACGAATTTCATTATTCGTATATGCGTGCGAGGTTCGGTGATCGGTGCAAGGTTCTGTACACCGACACCGATAGTTTAATGTATAGTGTGGAATGCGATGATGTATACGAAACGATGAAGTGCGACATCGCGCGGTTCGACACCAGTGATTACGCGGTGGACAATTCGTATGGCATGCCCCGCGTAAATAAAAAGGTGCCGGGTCTCATGAAGGATGAGAACAATGGCGCCTTGATGACTGAGTTCGTCGGACTGCGATCGAAGATGTACGCGACTAGAACATTTAACGCGACAGTGGGGTCTACGAGTGAGACGAAAAAAGTGAAGGGTGTGCGGAGACACGTAGTCGCGAATGAAATTCAATTTAACGATTACATTCGTTGTCTTCGCGATCTCACTGAGAAGTCGGTTCGTCAGAACAATATACGCTCGAAGAAGCATGACGTGTATTCCGTGAGCGAGGAAAAGAATGCACTCAGCCCGTTTGACGATAAGCGGTGCATTTTAGCCGGTGGAGTCGACACCCTTCCGTGGGGGCATTGTCGAATCCCCGAGCTCCAGACTCACGAATTACTCGAACATGCACCCGACGAGTCCCTTGTAAACCCCGCTGTATAGAGTGTTTGCATGATTGTATATTTGCATGATTGTATGTTTGCATGTTTGTATGTTTGCATATACATATGTATATATCTTACGTTGTAAGCCTTTCTTTTGTTCATATAAATTTACGAATATGTAATATATGTAATATATGTAATATATGTAATATATGTAATATATGTAATATATGTAATATATGTAATATATGTAATATATGTAATATATGTAATATATGTATATCATTGAATAATCAAAAGTTATATTTTTTCCTCATATATTAAAAAATAAATTGTACGTATATATGATGAAGAAGAAGAATAAATGTACAATGTATATATTTATATGTATTTATTTTTTTATTTATTTCAGTAACATAGAGTATGTATACGATCGCGAATCATAGAATATCCTTGTCGCGTATCCACGAGTTCCGCGACGAATCGAATCCGAGCCACTTGACGTACACCTGGTTTCCCTTGCGTCGAATAATCTTCTCGACCAGATAGACGTCTGGATTCGCGACCGAATGCAGTTCGTACTCGTAGAAACCGCCAGAGATCGACTCTCCCGCGGAATCACGCAGAATATACGTCACCGGGAACGTTCGTTGTACCGTTACGATTTCGAACACTTCGGTCGACCAGTTCGGAGTGTACCCCTTCTCGAAGAGTGTCTTGAACTTGCTCACGCGTACCTTGTCTCCGACTTTGAATTTTGCGCGTCGCCGAATACCTTCCGATGCGGCTGGTGGGAGTGGTTCGTTCGCGGCGAACGACAATTGCGTCGCGGGGGTTACGTCAACGGGTCGGGCGTTGATCGTTCGGTGCTTGCGATGATTGTACGTGTGTACTAGCGCGGATAGCAGATTGACCCAACGATATGACGCGTTCAAGGAGAATTGTTTCCACATAAGGTTTTTCAGCGTGCGATTGAACCGTTCAACGATCGATGCTTTCATCACGCTGTACGTGGAATAGTGGTTGATCCTGCGCATCTTCACGCATCGTTGAAACTCCGCGTTGTAGAATTCCTTTCCCATGTCGGTTTGTAAATTTCGCGGACATCTATCGCTTTGCCGCAATACATTCGTGAACGCCGCGGTCACGTCGCGTCCACTTTTCGTTTTCACGGGTACGGCCCATGCATACTTGCTGAACGCGTCGATGATCGTTAGTATGTAGTGATATCCCCGATTTTGCTTCGCGTACGGACGCATCTCCACCAAATCAGCCTGCCATAAATCATCGTAGCCGCGAATCACGACGCCCCGTCGTGGGAAATTTCGTCTCGCGGGAGCGTGTAATTCATTCACTAGTTGTATTCGCTCCTTGCTCATGTTATAAATAGTGCTTCCAACGTAAATCTGCTGCAGGAAGACCTGGCAGGGTTCGAGCGGTGGTGCTCCATCAATGGAATGCGACTGAACACAGGGAAATGTGTATTTTTAAGATCTCATAGGGCTGTCTGTGGCATTCCCTCTAATTACTTGCTGTGTGACACAACTTTGTCTGAGGTAGATGAAGTGTTAGATCTAGGCGTTACATTTACTGCGTGTCTGGATTTCCGTAATCATTATCGCAGGATCACGTGTAAAGCATTGAAAACCCTTGGGTTTATCGCCCGCTTTGGCAAGCACTTTAGGAAGGTCAGGACACTTAAGTTGCTTTATGTTGCACTTGTGAGACCTCAAGTAGAATATGCGTCGGTGATATGGAACCCCAGACATAAACAGTATGTCGGCTCGATTGAACTTGTCCAGCATAAGTTTTTAAGGTTAGCAATGAGGGTCTCAGGCAGTCCTATGCGGTTTAATGATCACGATTATAGTCCTGCCTTGCAAATAATGAGGCTTTCTACGCTTTGTGATCGCCGGGACATCGCGGACTTAATGTTCCTCTACAAGGTCTTCCATGGACATATTAAATGTCTTGATCTCGTATCATTGATTTGTTTTAACGCTCCACAGCGGACGTTGAGATCGAGACCCCTTTTTGCATCAGGTGTCCCAACTTATCAATATTATTCCAACGATCCCATAAATCGCGCCATGTGCATATTGAACCAATGCCCTAAGGACATTGATTTCTTCTCAACATCACTCACAGCGTTTAGGACTCAACTGTTTAGGTGTATTCCATCGACGTAAAACATACTTTTAGCACTAAGTCATAGTTATAGTGCAGACTGTTTACTTGTTTACTTGTTTTTGTTTTTGTTTTTGTTTTTGGTGTATAATTGTTACTTAATTGCTAGAGCTTATTTCTTTATTATATATTTATTTTATTTTTATCTTTTCTGTTACTTGTTTTCTATGTATCTATCTTTGCTATATTGTAATTTATTTCTGTATTCTAAAGGGTTCCCCCGTTTAATAATAATAATAATAATAATGTTTCGCGGGTGGGTCGGGGATGGTCGCGATGTTCCAAAGACGTCGTAGACCCTCGTTAGCTTTTCGCGGTTCCTTTCGTTTGTATAGATCCGTGGTTGTTATCGCAGTCGGTGACGTCGTCGTGAATGCTTCGATTATGTTTTTCAAGTGATCGAAGCGTCGTTCCATCGCGGTATTTAAATCATCCTCTAGCTGGGACAATTGTGCGTTAACGATATCCGACATCGTTCGTTGTACTCGCGTCTCGAGTTCAGATCTTTGATGCGCGCAGTCCAGTCGCGCGCTCGCGATAGCCGTTTCAATTTTTTGGGTAAAGCGTTCATCCACCGAGGATAATAATCTAGTCATTGTCATTCTCGCTTCGTCGCTGTTGTTGCTATTGTTGTTATTGTTGTTGTTATTGTGTAACGAGGTACCAAACTTGTTCACCGACATAACGATGCGTATGCGCAAACACTACTGACGCGACGATCACCGGTTCGTTCAATTTAAGATATATATCTAGCCTCGCGAAGTTCCTCCTCGAGGGATGCGATTTCGTTATCGTGGCCCGTATGACCTGCCGCGCGCGATGCAATGAGTAATCTGAGTCTATCGATTAATTCGTTCGGATCGTCCCAGTACACGTAATCGATCGCGTTATCGGTTACCGTCATCGATTCGTCGATGGGTAATCCTCGACCTCGTCGCGTGCCCGCGCCGCCCGCGCTCCCCCTGACACGTCTGACGCCCGATGTCCGCACCCCACCGATCATCGACGATATGATTTTCTTATACTTGTATCCCCTGTTACCCAGCGTGCGCTTGCTTGGCGAATGGTTTTGCTTATGCGCACTCGTCGACAACAAGATACGTCGGTACGAGCGAAAATCAGCCTCCGTGCACGCCTGCTCGTCGGGCTCTCGCATAAACATCAATTCGTACAAACCCCGAGTCCCCGGGTATCGCGTTCCGTTCACACGAATGTCGTCACCGTCCGCGTCGATGGTTAGCACGGAATCGCCGATCATTAGATCCTCGTGGGGTCCCAAGTATACGCCGTACACGTCGTCGATTAGTCTCTTGGTATCGGTGAATAACAGTCTCAGGTATTCTCGCGACAAGGGACCTTTCGCGTTCCGTACATACACTTCGATATCGTTGACGTGGTTGTGCAGCGAACCCAAATCATGAACCTTTGTTGACGACTCTTCATCCTGAATTTTTTCATTGTCTTCGTCATTGACATCATCAACAACATCGTCAACAACATCATCAACATTATTATCTTCATCGTTAACATCGTTATCGGTGTTGCGGTCGTTGTCATTGATGTTGTCGGTGTCGTTGTCGTTGTCGTTGTCATCGTCGTCATAGTCGCTAGAATCTGGAAGATTATTCGGATGTTCCTTGATTGTCAACGGTGTAACGGGTCGAAGTCTCTTGGATGATTGCTGCTGATCGTATTCGTGTTTCCTTTTCACTGATCGCGATCGAGGTGTTGGGCGTATTTTCAACGCGGTTGAGTTCTCGATCAATCGTTTCAGCGGCTCGACGATGGGTCGCGTGCTCGCTTCCACAGCAGCTTCCGTAGCCATCTTACCAATTTTCAAGGCCATGCTCTTTTTACGTATAACGTCGCTGACTTTGGCGATTTCCACCTTTGCGTCCACGACTTGACGTTTCACACCTTTTCGATGTTTCGATCCTTTTTGATGTTTCGTTCCTTTTTGTCGATGACGTCGGCGATGTTTTTGCGAATGCTTCGCGTCGACGTTGCTCGAGGTTATCTCCGGCGATTCGTTAGACATTTCGTGTTGCTCGATGAACGATTCGCGGTTTACTAATGTCAACGAGCTACGACGAACTCGTTAAATCCTCTTCGATATCGACCTTCGTACATGCAACTATCCTTATCGATCACCACGAAATCGTATCGTCGACGCCAACATCTCGCACACAAGTCGTTGAACGACTCGAACGTCATGTCTGTGTTCACGTGATCGTTATACACGCGACGCAAGTTCGTACCGTCTTGTTTGAACAGCATGAGAAAATTCGCGTTGTCCCTGATCAAATGTTTAGGTATTCTAGCGTACGACTGACACAAATAAAAGCAATCAACGTTCGAGTGACGACCCATGGAGAAGTATTCGCGTATAGCGTTCTGTTCGTCGCAAGCCACGTCATCGAATACGAAGATTGAATCGGGCCGAGCATCTCTAGGTGGAACGATTTCAGCGTTGTCCGAGTATGGAAAGTATTCGATTCCGTCGACGAGCGACAACACCTGTTCGAGATATCGATACTTTGGCTGATGCAACGATTTCGAGTACACGTACACGTTCTCGAAACGCAAACCGTTCGGACTCTCTAGCATACTTAGAAACACGTTAGTTTTTCCACATCCGGACGGTCCGCAAATTAAACCTCGCACACTGTTCGGTAGCAACGGACCGTGTCTGTTCGATCGACTCGAATGCCTATCATCCTCGAGCATTCTGTTCGCGGTCACGCGAATGACGTCCGACTGTTTCACGAATCGCATATTCGCGCGCGCACGTCTATGACAATGGACCACTATTTATATTCGTGGCACGCGTCGCGCAGGTCACTACCACAGTGATCGGTGGAGCGTGCGTATGCGTTTATTATTGTAGTAGCTATCGCGACTATTCTAACGTATATGGGTGCATCAGCGATTGTGACGTCTCACGGGCTAGACAACAATCAAAAGAGTAAGAAAAAGAATAAGAATAAGAAGAATCTGAAAAAGAATAGGAAGACTGGATCTGGTTTGGTTAACGATATCATAAACCGTCTGCCGTTCGAACTACACGTTCCGGGCTATCAGTTCTGCGGACCGGGAACGCGATTACTCAAGCGATTGGCTCGTGGCGACGAAGGTGTAAATCCCCTAGACGCAGCGTGCCGCGATCACGATATCGCGTACTCTCATCGAAAGGATTTAGAGGGAAGACACGAGGCAGATCGTGCGTTAGCCGAACGAGCGCGAGAACGGGTGTTCGCAAACGACGCAACATTCGGCGAAAGAGCTGCAGCCACTGGCGTGTGGGCAACGATGAAGGCTAAGGCTAAACTCGGCATGGGTATGAGAAGGACGAAACGAAAACATAGAAAGTCTGCAAGGAAAAATCCGCAACGGCGACGACAACGTCGTAATCTACGAGTGGCGAAACGTGGTGGCTTTCTTCCATTTCTTCCGTTGGTGTTACCCGCCTTATCGGCTATCGGAGCATTGGCCGGTGGAGCGGCTGGTATAACCAAAGCGGTCAACGATTCGAGGGCCTCTCGAAAACAGCTGGAAGAGACGTTGCGTCATCATCGGGCGATGGAGGGGCGAGGGATGCACCTGACACCGTACAAGCGAGGCGCGGGCTTGAACCCGAGACGGCGGCGCCAACGACGAGTGGAAACGAAAAAAAAAAAAAACATCGATCGCGTAGGCGCGTGGCAACGGTGGCGACGATAATTCAACAACCTATGACGAACCTGCAATTAGAGCGCGAGTGCGCAAACATCCCATTCTTTCGAGGGGTGTTTATGCGCGATACGCTTCCTACGCGCGTACGAACCAACGAATGCGGTATCGCGAATCTGGACGAGAATCGAGGCGCCGGTACGCACTGGGTCGCGTATGCGAAACGCGGACCACGAGTACAATACTTTGATAGTTTTGGGAATCTGCGACCTCCCGCGGAATTGATCTACTATTTCGGACGCGGTACAACGATCACGTATAATCACGATCGTTTTCAACGTTTCGACGAGATGAATTGCGGTCACTTATGCATGCAATTTTTACAGCAAAAGTCTATGGAATTATGGTCTATGTACTAATAATTAATAATATTAACGGTGTGTACTAAGATTATGTTACAATGTATTCATGCACAATGACGATCCATATCTTCTGTAATAAAGACACACGATATCGATAAATTGCCGAGAATTCTTACGCGTGCGTCACTTACCCTCCCACAGTCTCGCGAGTGTAATCTATGATATGTCGTTCACGCTTACGTTAACGGGACGGAGCAGCGTGCTCACGGTAAACTATTTTCCACCGATAGATTTGAGCGATGGTCAATACGAATTAGGACTCGCGGACTTGGAGACATTTCACACGATACCGAACATCGACTCGAGCAACGATAAATTCTATTTCATCGTGAACTATAACAGCGAAAACAGCACCCGCGCTGACGCTACTCATGATTACATAACGATACCTCACGGCTCCTATGAATTAGACGCTATCGCCGAGTACCTGAAACAACAATTACTTGATCGATATCCTCGAAAACGCGGTAACAGTGAGAACTACGATGACGACAAGTACCCTCTAATGCTACGAGCTAACAACAACACCATGAAAAGTGAACTGTACTGTTCGTTCTATGTGGACTTTACGAAACCGAACAATGTGGGCTCGTTGCTAGGATTTTCCACGAATCGCGTCTTATTACCGAGAATCTGGCACGAGTCAGACGTACCGGTGAATATTATAAACGTTAACGTGATCAGAGTAACGTGCAACGTCACTATCGGCGCGTACAGCAACGATAAACCAGTACACACGATCCACGAATTTTCACCTCGCGTGCCGCCGGGATATAAGATATCGGAAACTCCGCGACACGTCATTTACCTGCCGATCGTTGCGCGAGCAATACAAGATCTAACGTTGTGCATCGTCGATCAACACGATCGTCCTATAGATTTTCGTGGAGAAGAAATAACGATTCGTTTGCACGTTCAACGACGTCAGCGCGATAGATAGCGTGTGCGGTCACGTGTATGCGTGTGTATTATGTTAGTGTTAGATCATACGTTCGACTCATCAATCGCCGTTGCTACTCCTGAGGTCTCTGTCTCGCGTCATCTGCGCGATCCTTTATCGACCGACGAAGGTATAAGAAGAATAAAGACGGGAGGTGCGATAAGAGGAACACCGGTAAGAAGCATAAGAAAGCCGTTGACTCGTCGAAACGCACGGTTCCTACGATCGTTAGGTTACACCGTAACCTATTAGACGCGCAACCGCGATGACGAATATTTTGGACGTAACGAATACGCCAACCTTCGACAATCGTATTACGAAGATCGAGTTACACACGTATAATCCATACGCCAACACGACGTTTGACAATAGTGACGAGATAAGGATACCTATACAGCAGCAAGATCTGTACACGCTTCCATGCGAAAGTTTTCTATACATCGAAGGTCGCGGCACGTTGACAGCGCAGGACGCGAAAGGTCCGGCAACGTCCGCGACCGCTGTTCTCGATAATAATTGCGTCGCGTTCATGTTCGATGAGATTCGATACGAATTGAACGGTTTTGAGGTCGATCGTTGCAGAAATCCGGGAATCACCACCACGTTGAAAAATTTCGTTTCGTTGTCACCCGAGAGAAGCAGAGTGCTCGCGAATGCTGGTTGGAATTATGAAATCGATTACAAAAACGACACTTTTCATTCGGGCTCTTTCAATTTCTGCGTACCCCTGAAAATGTTATTAGGATTTTGCGAGGATTACAAACGCATCGTGATGAACATGCGACATGAACTGATTCTTATACGCGCACGAGACGATTCGAATGCGATGCACTGCCCCTCCGCCACTGCGATTCCAAAACTTGAGATACGCAAGGTACAGTGGCGTATGCCTCACGTTGTTTTGGATGAAGTGAATAAACTATCGATGCTGCGTATCTTGGAAAGCGGTCGACCGATCGCGATGAGTTTCCGATCGTGGAGCCTGCACGAGTATCCGTTACTGCAAACGACGACGAAACATACGTGGACCGTGAAAACTACGTCGCAAATTGAGAAGCCTCGATACGTGTTTTTCGGTATGCAAACCAATCGAAAGAATGATGCCGAAACCCCTGCGTGGATGTTCGACCGAAATGATCTCACGAACGTTCGACTCTACCTAAATTCCGAGATGTATCCGTACGACGATATGCAAATAGATTTTGATAAGTATAAATTCGCGGTCCTGTACGATATGTATACGAAATTTGCCCGATCGTACTATGGTCACGGAGAACCGTTACTGAGCGCGAACGAATTCTATAAATACGCGCCTATCGTGGTCATAGATTGTTCTAGGCAAAACGAGTCGTTGAAGAGTGGTACGGTGGACGTGCGAATAGATTTCGAATGCAAAGAAAATGTCCCTGCTAATACTTCCGCCGTCTGTTTATTCATACACGATTGTATAGTCGAATACAGCCCTTTATCCAACATGGTACGCAAACTAATATAGTGCGCGTGCGTGAACTATTACTACTACTACTAATAATACTACTACTACTGCGGATACTGCTACTGTTTTAAAAACGCCGATGTCGAAGAGTTCAGTTACTGTTCTGACACCGTCGCAGACGGTACTACCTAAACGAATAATGTTCGCCATTGTCGATCTGCAAGGCTTCGATATCGAACGCGAGTTCGTCGCCAAAGAGATTGCGATTCGTGTAAACAGCATCAGGGATGAAACAACTACGATCAGCCATTGGATCTTCGAACCACCATACTTCTGGGAACATCTGAATTCGCGGAAACACCATCAAGCGTCCTGGCTCGCGAACCATCATCACGGGATTCCATGGTCTGACGGTCACGTTCCATACTCCAAACTACCAGGACTCCTAACCAGCGCACTCGCAAACACTGACTTTGTTCTCGTAAAAGGTGCGGAAAAGAAAACGTGGCTGCTGAAACTACTTCCTAACATATTCGTTATGGATATATGTGATTTATATAAACTGCCGACGCAAAAGATCAACAACACTAACAACAGCAACAGGAACAACAGCAGCAGCAACAACATCAACGCGCGAACTGTCGAAGATGACGGAGGCTACGACGTTGACGATGATTATTGCGGGATTATTCCTAACCTAAAGTCTATGTCTACCACGGATGTCATTCGATGTTCATTTCATAACAACTGCGGTGTTTGCGCGCTGGAAAATGTCTATAAAATATGGAATTATATACGTAGCGTCGCCTAACGTAAGTACTACACACGCGTTGCATCTACTTTACGCGTCATATGCAAAGAAACGAATATCCTTGTAAGAATCATTTTTTTTTGTTTTCTATAGTGAACACGACGGCGGCGGCGGTGATAAGATCGGTGACAACTATGCCTGCTTCCTCTAACCACGAATATGAATATCCCTCCCATACGAACGTTATTTTTTCTAAGTAAATACTGATTTTATAATTTAAGTACGCATGCGTGGATGTACATTAATAAAACACACTGTTTTGAATAAAAAATATTTATTTAAAATTGTTGTATATTTATTATTAAACATATATATACACGTACTATAGTGGTACGCGGTTCACATCACGCAGCATTGATTGTAATCCTAACGCCAACAATTCACAATCAATCAATGAATGCTTTTCAAAGTGCTCGCTTTCGGAAATTAATTTTACATAATTCGTTGGTGTCGTAGCAGTACGCAGAACGTCTACGAAGGTTGCATATTTACTGCTTACAGAGTACATGTTTTCTGTTAGCCAGGTGTACATATGTTCAATACACTGGTTGTACGCGAATAGTTTACGCATCGTGACTTCAGTCATATATATGACAACGCGATTATCAGTAATTTTAATAAGTTGATTATCATGTATACGCGTGAAGTCTAGTCGTAAATTATCAATTACGATTTGAGTTTGGGGTGCTGTTGCGTTGCTGCGTAATCGTTGAAGGATGTCCACCTCGTTTTGTAGCATGAGCTTCCACGTAGACATTGAAAAGCTCAACTCGTTGCCTTTGTTGTCGACTATGCTGATCTCGACGTGACACGAATCAATGCCAATACGAATTCCAATAGTTAGACGTTTATAAGCTGTTGTGGTCAGTGGATAATCGCGTCCCAGGATCCGTACGACTGATGGTTTTGGTGTTTTCACCATTTTTGGCGTTGTGGATACAGAACTGTAAGAAATATGTACACGGAATTAATGCTTCGTTCGTTTGCGTTTTAGTAAGTGAATGAAGTATGTGTAAAGTGTATAGTAACGTATACATACCTCATGTTGGATTGTTGGTGATGTTGTTGGTGTTTATTTGGAAAGCCCCCATCGTTGTCGGATGCGCATGATGAATCGTTTAAGCTGCGTTTGTACATTTTGATATACACTACGAATGATTTTCATCGACGACTAAAGAATGACGCGAACGATACTTGTTAGGACTCGAGCGTACGTGGTGTAATGATGTCCGTAGGACTGACCCACGTTATTTTATACTGATTCACGCACACGTACACGGTAATGTGAACATTACACGCGACACGTAGAGCGTGCACGTAGGCGCACAAAACGCGTTCAATCCTGCTCAGATATAAACATACGGCACGGCGCGGTTCGCTCTATGATTTTTCAGAAATCATGTACCACCCCTTTCTCAGAAATCCCCATCGAATGCAACGACGTATTTATTCCATGGGTTATCGCGACGATTGATTTATAATAATTATCGCTATATGTATACATCATTGTACGTGCGCGGTATCGGTCCCACGATTCAAATATAAACACACGGCACGAAGAGCATGCACGTAGGCGCACAAAACGCGTTCAATCCTGCTCAGATATAAATACACGACATGGCGCGGTGCAATGTTTGTTCCATGGGCTATCCCGATGATTGATTTATAATAATAATTATCGCTGTATGTATACATCATTGTACGTGGACTGTAACGGTCCCACGATTCAAATATATACACACTGCAGGAAGCGCGTGCACGTAGATGCACAAAAAAACGCGTTCAATCTTGTCGATCCCTTATCTTTTCTCAGAAATCATTGGTACACCCTCTTTCTCAGAAATCATCATCGAAGACGCGATTTGAATTTCCACGCATCGGTCGCGGTCGCGCCTGCGCACCGATCCCCGCACGCGTACGGAGATTGCGCGGCGGCGACGCGCGCCCAAAGTACCTTAAACATCCAACAGGTGGCGTCGATACGAAATGTCTGGAAAACTTGGAAAATTTACCAAGGCGGGCCCAAATACCGACGCGAACCCAAAGTACCTTAAACATCCAGTAGATGGCGCCAATACGAAATGCGTGCGACGCCATTTTGAAATTTTGAAAATTCATCCCCTCTCCTGTGACGTCATCCCCCTCGCCTACAAACTCGATCTGCGCGCGCGACGCCATTTTGAAAATTTTGAAATCCCCCCCCCTTGTGACGTCATCCCCCTCGTCCACGAACTGCGTACCCCCCCTCCCCGCCTCCCCCTCACCCATCTCACGGGAGACCGCGGCGGTACCCCCTCCCCACCTCCCCCCTCGCCCATCGCGCGGTACCCCCCGCCCCGCCTCACCCCTCGCCCCCATTTGGTCCAGAACTCTCATAGTATAACTACTAAGGCCAATGCCATGTTCTTTACAAATATGGATTTGGATCTCTTTGCGTTATATATTGCTGCATCAAAAGTGCCTTTGGGTAGCCAAATACCTTGTCCTACATGAATCTAGAATACATACAACATTGCTTATTATAAACACATGATTGATATTCATTTCAACAGATTTCAATATTTTTCAACGCAATTCAATACAATGTTTCCACCAGGGACTACATCTCTATGAATTGGAAAGCAGAAAAATCAAAAACTGACGAAACTCGCATGCTCCACATTTAATTTATCCATCATACGTACCATATTATCAGTTCTTCTCAGAAACCCCACTGAGGGAACATTTTGTATTAAATTTTGCTGGGTTTTATTTCTCGTTGATTCAATATCTATAGAGCAAAATTGAAAATTTTAGAATTAAGTTAAGCTTTAAACCGTAATTTATAAAAATCTCTGATGTAACCATTATTAATTAACTTTCCAATTACGAGCTTCCGATTCTCATTGGACAACCAATTAATTGGTTGGGTCGTGTTCATCCAAGAAGTGGGTAACAGGTAAGTACCAATCATGAAAACATCAGAGAATTTCACATCATTTCTTTATCATTTCAAAATATACCAACCTTCATTTTGTTCGAAAAAGTTTATTACGCGACGTTGAAGGTCCATGTTTAGTGTTGTTGTTTCACTCAGCATTTGCTGAAGCCCCTGATTTTCTTTTACAAGAGAATCAATTTTGTTCTGTTTCATTTGCAAGGCTTTGTCCTTTTCGGAATTTTTTTTGGATAATTCTTTAACTTTTAATTTCAATACAATCAATTCAGCCACCACTGATGACTCTTTCCTCACTTCAACACAATTATTAATTTTGTCATTTATATCTTTTTTTTGGCTTTTCTCTTGTCAGATTTAATTCTTTCCGCATCATTTTTGTTCTCCTAAACTCATAAAATTTTGTTAAATAAAAAATATAATAATAATGAGGTTTGCGGTTAAAATAAACCGAAAAATAATTAATGTACATAGGATAACTTACTTTATCATCAGAGCCATATTTTATACATTCGCTTGGATTTGATACCCTATTTGTGACCTGAAATAATAAAATTTAGTATAAAACTTTCCGTAATATTCACGCGTGTATGATAAACACTTACATTATCAGATATATTCGATATGCGCAATTCTTCATTTTTTTCATTATTGAATGTTTCTCTTAATTCCTCGTGTGATTTCTCCTGCAACGTAATTTGACGATGTCAGCAGTGACATATAATGATACGAGAAATGATTTGAAGTCATTCTCAAATTATGAGTCTCTCTTGAGAAAATATGAAAAGTCACTAGAAATACAACAAGAATGGTAATGTAATATAATCAATCTTTTTGTCAGAGTTCTGGCGAAACCGATCATGCGTTTTAAAAGTTCATTTATGTTCAAGTTTTATCACAACCCAACCACCACAGCATTCCACATAAAACATACACAATTCAGGAATATATAGTGAAACTACGTAGTAACTACGTAGTTTTAACTTACATTATCTCGCAAATTATTGAGTTTCCCATAAATTTGGTAGAAAACAAATATATTCTCCCGCTGATCCCAAATCCATAAGAAGCACTTTCTTTTCTATCGCTGAGATGTCGAAAACTGATAATACTTTATCTTTATGTATAATTTTTTTTATATGATTTAGTTCAATTGGATTGTTCATTGAAGTGGTGCAAAGCTTCGCGGCCAATATGTAACATTTTCCTTCGACCATCGTGATATATTCTATTTGCACAATGCTTCCGTTGTTTAATAAAACAACTGTATCGTTGGTCTTTTCAACTCTTATATATTTCAAACTGTGCACAACCACATTCTTATGAATACATCAATCAAAAACTTGCACAATTGCTGTATCATTGTGAAGAAAGGCGCGAACCTTTTTTGTGACATTCACCAATGTTTTGGGTGCACCTATGAGTACAGTATGACAATCATTGCTTTTTCTTACGTAATCGTTTGTCAAGAGTTCTGCAGCAAATAAATTGTTGCAAAAGTGAATGCAAGCATTATTTATGGATACTTTTTTAACGCAAGATCGATAGTGATTCGCTCGTGACCATTTTGTCACAATCTGATATCCCACATTATTTGGACCGTTCACATAATTTTTGCAGATTCGAATACCGTTCTCAAAGTGAAATGTTGAACTTGACCATAATGGTCCATTTTTCCTTACAGAGTCCACGAGATGTAATAAACTATGCACATTAAATGTTGGTGCACGATTACCATAAAGAATCTCGCACTCACCTGTGAATTTCAATAAATCCAATTCACACTGTCTCAATTCATCTGTCGTGATTTCTAGTTTGAGTAAAGCAAGATTCACACTAACCGTCTGGACGGCGGCAGAACGACGGCCGTTCCACTAGTGCAATGGAGAGGTATGAATCTGTGTCTCTGTTGCACTAGTGGACCGGCCGTCGTTCTGCCGCCGTCCAGACGGTTAGTGTGAATCTTGCTTAACGTGTATATACTTCGACTGAAGAGCAGAAATGAAACGTAAGCACGGTCGTTTAAAACTCCATTGAGACATACTGGGCTGTAAAATATACACCAAGAACGCCATTCTGACGCTTTCCATTTACCTTTATCTGCCAAAGGTCTTGGCAATCTATGAATTTCATGTGGCACACGAATTAATTCTAAACGACGACTAATTTCTTTCCTATCTTCGACGTTCAGATGAAATTGAGATTCTCCGCTGGTCCACAATTCCCACAATTGTTTAGCAACCCCCAAACTTATCCCATGCATATATTCCACTGGATACCCCCATATTGTATCAAAGAATGGTAATCTCATCAGCTCTGAAGAACCTTTAACTCCTCGAATAGATTTCTGAAGCGTAATGCTGTGCTTTGTATCTTCAAGATTTGTATTATGCGTCCTCAACTCATCATTCGTTTCAGACAAAGGATATCGGACTGTCCCATACATATACTTTCCATAAATATAGCACCAACTACAACCATAGTATCCGTTAAACTGAAAATGATTCTGAAGAATAGGACGAGCCACAGAATCGACACATGCTGCAATTGGTATCAATTTAAAAATCATATTGTGTCCAGTTTCGTGATGTGTCAGTGATAAACCTTTCTTATTCAATTGTAATATTTGTTCTACGAAAGAAGACATTAGACAATTCATCATAATTGGTGTCGGTTCCTTGTTTGTGACCCAAACACCCGCCAGAAAAATATTCCTGAATCTTAAGAGTGGTGGTAATTCATTGATTATTAGTTGCAACGGCCAGAAGCTTCTTTTAGAACTTTTGAATGTGGGTGCTCCGTCAGTATTGAAATTAAATGTCAGGGCCGTAGGATATTTTTCTTGAACATTTTTGTATAAAGTGCTGTCATATAAATCTCGTATTATAAAATTATTTTCGTTTCTCTGTTTGATATTGGATAAATTTTCCAAAAGGGACGATTGAATATTTTTTTGGTTCAATAGTAATCGCATTTGATATTCAATATCAATAGTGTAAAAATAATTTGAACTTGCTGTCGTTAATTTATACGATTCGTTACATTTATTACATACTTCTTGTATGTTGCCAACATTCTTTGTTACTTTTACTGTAGAGAGACGGTTATGACAGGTTGAACAATAAAAATGTAATGTAATTTTATCGTTTGGAGGACCGTATAGTTTTGACATAGTATGATGAGTAAAATTCCATTTATCAAACTGTGGACCAGCTAATGTTTTTGTAAATTGTACAAGCGCTGAACTTTGAGCACGCGTCATATTAAAACGGATCACCATACCGGTAATCATTAATTGGACATCCGATGTTGTTAGTTGAGCTTCAGGAAACATCACGGTATCATCACTCTCAAAAATTTCATGAAAAGCTTCTGCACTGAATTCGTTACTAGAGTCTTCAACATTATCCGATTCAAATGTATCAGAATCAACATCACTGTTACGATCATGATAATCAGTAGCATCATCATTTTGAATTGAACCATCTTCACTATTACAATGTGAAGAAGTTGTACTCAAAGTATTGTCGTTACATAAATTGCCTTCTTCTTGAACAATGATATTTAATTCAGAATTGTCAATGTGTTTGATACATTGATCATTTTCTTTCATAGCATTTGCATTATGACTGCCTTCATTTACGATAGAACAATCATCATGATTGAGTTGAAGCTCTAGTTGAGTTGGAGGATTATCACTGAGAACCAAATGATCTTTATCTGCTGGAAGCAAAACGCATGTGTAACTGGAATTTTCAATATCTATTTGGTCCTCTTTTACTGAATTCTCATAATCGGTGCAATTATTATCACTTATTATTATTATTTCATGAAAGTTTCTTTTGTAAAGATGTGATTTTAGTAGATACTGAAATTTCTCGCGAGATCCACTTATTCAATGTGCAAAAGTAATTATTCTACGTCCTCATTAATTTATTATCAAAACGTGACGTTGCCCGAGGAACAGAAAGTTTATGTATCTAGTGGTTTTACTACTCAGCTTCGCCGGAAATTTAGATAATTTATATATATATATATATAATAATAATATTATATATATAATATTATTATATAATATAATATATATAGATATATAGCCACATTCGTCTGGATAAGCCAGACATAATGAGCTGTGGCATGTTTCGTAATCCAAGAGTTTACCGTTTGAAAGTTTTTAGGCGACAGACACACGCACAAACATACAAAGTTTGTATGTTTGTAATATCTCTAAATGCAAATGTCCTGGATAAATCACTCGACGCAGTTTCTGTAATACTTCGGAATGAGTTAAATACATAAATCTCACGTTTACTTTTACAGGTTGTCATTTTGAGTTCTAGACTTGGTAAAATGACACATAGAAAACTGTTGTTTTCAATACTAAAGTTATGACATGAAGAACTAGGCAGATTTGACCAATAAACAAATTATTTCTAACAGTGTATAATAAATGCACTGAATTTTATTTTTATCGGTGGTTGTGTAGCTAATACGCACTTTGATTTTGTCGAAAACGTTGCCAATTAAAATATGTTTTTTCGCATACATCTGCTTTGTTATAATCCGCGGGTAAAAAAGATTTCTACGACTTTTTCTTTGGCACTTCGTCTTCGCTAGCCATGATGGCTAAAATTAATTTCTACCAATTCATGTACAATCTGTGCACACAATCCCAATTCTGGGTTAGACAAGCTTAGTGTAAGGTCTGCAAATAGCAATAAAATGTAACACCATTAACAAGTAATTTAAAACCCTTCTTGAAAATCGTGGAACTAAGGTAAAGGACCCAATTACTGTCACCCTAAGCTGTTTTACGTAAAATAACGAATAAATCTTATAAAATGATGCATAAAAAATATTTAGCATACAATTCAAACTGTTATTTATACGATACAAAAAACAGTACTTAATTTTTTCTTCGTTAATTTGAATAAAACGATAAAAAATTTTAAGCGGATAGTAGGAGAATGGAAACGATGACTTCCATACTAGCGAAATAGAAAATAAGACGTTAAAGAAAATGCTGTAATTGTAATATTTAAGCCGTTAACATAACAAAATATAATATTTTAAATAATATAAGCATCATAGAAAGTAATAAAGATCCGAATTCAACGGTTCATTTCAAGCATTTTGGTATTACTGTCATAGCAGTATATAGTTGCTCATGTACATGATACGACGTAACCTTAAAATGACTGATAAACAGTATTGTATAGGTTAGTTGGCAGCAATTGGGATCTCAGTAATTCAGTCAAATACGTTTGAAGGGTGTCAGTAATAGATTCCCAAATATATTTTTGAAATTGATGAATTTATACATAAAAATCGAAGTTTTAAGATCCACCAAATCTTTTTCATCAAGAAAACATATTTGTTTGAAGATCGCGCGCTGGCGTTAGTCGAGTTGATCGCTACTCACCGGCTGGCGCAGTACTCTCGGACACCGGGCTTTCGTTTTGGTTTACGTTCGTTCGAATGACACACACGGCGTGGCGTCATTGAATTAGTCGGGCCTGTTGGCCGCGTGTTAGGTGCACATTGAAATAAAGGTCGAATAACGTGTAATGGAGTTCAACGTGATGTGAGTCAGGTGTTCACCCTCAACGTTACAATTCCTATATCCGCAGTGAGAAAATAAATAAGGATAATGCGTGTACAGTATCCACGTGCGTCGCACCACAGTGCGCGTACATAATGGTCCTTCGAGCCGGATTGTGTGTTTACGAGCATTATAGTGATCTCCAACAGTGGCACTGGTTCGCGAACAATTTAGTGAAGCGTTTTGACAAGCCTGTTTTGTCGCAAGGCAATCGTCGCCAGCAGAAGCACCTACAGTGCAGGCCGCCTCGTGGTCGCAATCATCAGCGACGGCCATTATTGAACATCCAGAACGTTCTGCGACGACTCGGTAAGTCTCCGATCAATTTTTCCTGCAAGTTCATTCCCTTTCGTGTATCCGTATTTGGCATCGTCCTCAACTGAGTCAACGCGCATAAGATGGCTCTACTCGAGCAACTGACCCTCAAACAATTAATAGCGAGACGTGGTCAGGTCAAGGCCACGTGCACTCGGGCCAATTCGTATCTTGACTCCCTTGATATAAATCAGGCATCCTTATTCGAAGTGAGTCATCGTAAGCTTAAATTCAAGGAGTGCTGGGACGGGTTCGCGGCCGTGCAGGATCAAATAGAATATCTGCAGGAGGACGAGGAAGCCACAGTGGATCAGGAAAAGGAGAGGTTCGAATTCGAGCAACAGTACTTTTCCATCGTCAGGAAATTCGAGGAGACAATGGTCGCACTTTCGACAACGGTTACGTCACCCAATTCTCCGCATATGAGCAACGTCAACAACTCTGACCTTTCGCTCTACGCGCAGGTTCACCTGCCAAAAATAGACTTGCCTAAATTCACGGGCGCTTACGATGAGTGGTTTCCATTTTTTGATACTTTCAAGTCACTGATTCATTCCGATCCAAGGTTGAAGGGCATCCAGAAGCTTCAATATTTAAAGTCTGCTCTACAAGACGAAGCAGCCGAGCTGATTCAGGCCTTGGAAATTTCCGAGGCCCACTACCTCGAAGCATGGGAGATGCTAAAGGAGAGATATGACAACAAACGCGTCATTATACAAAAGCACGTGAATGCAATGTTTGACCTAACCGCGTTGCAGAAGGAAGACGCCGCTTGCCTTCGGCAGCTTATCAACGGATTTTCAAAACATTTGCGAGCCTTAAAGGCCTTGGGCCGGCAGACAGAAACGTGAGATGACATTATAATTTGCACTTTATCCAACAAACTCGACTATGCCACGAGAAAGGAATGGGAGGTTAGTGTTCCTGGAACAGATATGCCCACATTAAAACAATTATTGGATTTCTTATCGCGACGCTGTCAGGGGTTGGAAACCATGGCTAAGGAATCACAAGACACACGCCCGTCCAGCAAGGTAGCGCGAAACAAGAGCGCGCTCGCTCATGTGTCTGTCAATGACAAATCGTTTTGTCCCTCCTGCAAGGGCAATCACCATTTATATCAATGCAATACATTTTTTAAACTTCCTATTGAGGACAGAATTAATAGGGTTTCAGCGCTCAAATTGTGCTTCAATTGTTTGCGCACTACAGCGCATTGGGCAAGCGCCTGTGAGTGGAGTTCCTGCAAAAAATGTGGTAAGCGACACAGCACGTTGCTGCACAGAATGGAACCAGCGGGGACCAAAAACGATTCGGATCAAGTCAATGAGGATGCAACCCCGCAGAACATACAAACCCAGGCGGCCACTATTATTCGTCAATCCCAAGCATCGACAAGGTCAGACACCTTGCTGTCCACGGCGGTGGTATACATAATGGATCGGCACGATAACGAGCATCAATGCCGTGCGTTCCTAGATCCAGGTTCTCAATCCAACTTCATAACTGAAAGCTGTGTGCACAAACTGGGCCTCGACGCACGCCCGACAAACGTACCGGTTCTTGGGTTTCGCCAGGGACGAACTCAAATTGATGGAAGAGTGGAAGTAGAAATTCAGTCAAGAGTCAACAATTACAAATCGCGAATCGATTGTTTAATCATCGATAAAATTACGACGAACATACCTCTAACTTCGCTCAATCATGCAGCCATAAAGGTTCCGTCCAATATAAAATTGGCGGATCCCGCTTTCCACGTGTCAGCGGAAATCGACCTCCTCTTGGGCGTGGAGGTATTCTGGAGGTTGCTCTGCGTAGGTCGAATCAGGACATCGGAATCGCAACCGCTATTTCAAAAAACGCAATTGGGATGGATTTTAGCCGGCGAAATGTTGCAACTTCTCGATTGCGAGCAATCTTAACGCGCTAGTGTCGCGTTTTTGGGAGTTAGATCAGGCATCGACCAAGGGGGAGCTGTCGCTCGAAGAAAGGCAGTGCGACGAGCATTACATGCGCACGTTTCGGAGGAACCAAGAGGGCAGATTCGTTGTCAGTCTACCCTTGAGGCCTGGGAAGCTGGAACAACTTGGCCAGTCCAGGGAAGTGGCCGTACGGCGATTCCAGGCGTTGGAGCGACGGTTGAGTCGAGACCCGCAGTTGAAATTGGAATACGCGAGCTTCATGCGTGAATACGTTCGACTAGGACACATGCGCGCGATTGACCAGCATAATCGCGAAACTCAGCCGAACTATTACTTACCGCATCACGCGGTTTTGAAGGAAAGCAGTTTGACGACGAAACTCAGAGTGGTTTTCGACGCATCCTGCAAAACCCACACAGGCGTTTCTTTAAACGATATTTTGATGGTGGGGCCCACCTTACAGCAGAATGTATTTTCAATTCTGATTCGATTCAGAGCCCATTACTATGTCCTGACGGCGGACATTGCCAAAATGTACCGCCAGGTTTTAATTGAACCCTCACAGACACCTTTGCAAAGAATTGTATGGCGGGATTCCCCAGCAGACGAGCTGGCAACATATGAATTACTCACCGTAACGTACGGTACCGCGCCAGCCTCATTTTTGGCCACGAAAACGCTTCAACAATTAGCGTCGGCAGAAGCACAGAATTATCCACTGGGCTCTGAAGTAGTCCGCAGAGATTTCTATGTGGACGATCTGTTGACAGGGTCAAATTCATGGAACGAGGCGCTGGTCATTCGTGAGGAGGTCAAAGGGCTTTTGGCCTCGGCAGGTTTTGAGTTAAGGAAGTGGTTGTCCAATGAACCAGGGTTGCTGCTGGGGCTGCAAGTCAAGCCCGGCGAGCATACGGTTTTACAACTGGACAAAGGAGGGGTTACGTCCACGTTGGGCATCAAGTGGAACGCACCTCAAGATTATTTCCAATACGATACCACAAGCATGTGCAGTGCAGGTGAACGCGTCACCAAGAGATCGATACTGTCTGCTATTGCTAAGGTGTTCGATCCTTTAGGGCTGCTGGGTCCAGTCATGTTGTCGGCCAAGATAATCATGCAGCGGCTATGGGTGCTGAAGGTGCATTGGGGCGAGACCGTGCCCATGGAAATTCACGCCACGTGGAAACGCCTGGAGTCCGAGTGGCCGCAGTTACAGGAAGTTTCAGTACCGCGCAAAATCATATGCAATCAAAGGCCCCGGGAGATTCAAATGCATGGGTTTTCAGACGCTAGTCAAGACGGTTACGGCGCCTGCATTTACATCAGGTCCACCGACCATGAAGGGAATCATTCCACCAGACTTCTATGTGCAAAGTCACGCGTGGCTCCGATACGGAACATTTCCTTGCCTAAACTCGAACTGTGTGGAGCATTATTGCTGGTCGAACTAGCGTCGGTGGTTTTGAAGGCAGTGCCCTTCAAATGCAATTACATTGGGTTTTGGACGGACTCTGGCATTGTTTTGAGCTGGATACACGCGCCAAGCAGGCGCTGGCTAACATTTGTCGCAAATCGGGTTGGAACGATTCAGGAACTGAGCGAGAACGCAGAATGGCGCCACGTGAGTGGGAAGGAAAATCCCGCGGACTTGATATCCCGCGGCACAACACCCTCGGCATTAAGGCACTCACAGCTATGGTGGCATGGTCCCCCTTGGTTAAAAAACGAGTCGTCGTTCTGGCCCGAGAAAACCAATATCATACTCAATGAAGAATTACCCGAGCAGCGTGCAGATGCGGTAACCTTGACCGTCGTCAAGGAAGTCGCCTTTTACGAGCGTTTTTCTTCTTTTTCTAAGCTCACCAGAGTGATAAGCTATTGCCGAAGATTCGTCTGCAACGCTAGGCATGGCATCTCGCAGCATCTGTCAGGAGTATTGTCTCAACAGGAGCTACGTGCCTCCACGGAGGCTATCATACGCATGGTCCAAGGGGAGGCATTTTCCTCCGAGCGCGAGGGTTTACTTAAAGGGCAGGGCTTGCCTAGGCACAGCAAACTTGCGAGTCTCAACCCCTTTTTGAAGGACGGGATCATCAGAGTTGGAGGAAGGTTACGGAATGCGAATTTACCGTTTAGCAGCAAGCATCCCGCAGTGCTGCCTGCAAAGCATCATCTCACGGAACTGATAATCGAAGATGCTCACCGAAGACAACTTCATGCAGGAGCGCAGGGCACTCTCGCTGCGATTCGCGAATACTATTGGCCGCTGGCCGCGCGCCACACCGTGCGCAAATTAATCAGAAGATGTATGACGTGTTTCCGAGCATCTCCTCAATCATCGCAGCAAATCATGGGAAATCTACCCGCACAACGGGCAAGGCCTGCGCGACCGTTTTCAATTGTAGGCGTTGATTATTGTGGCCCCTTTTTTATTCGCGAGGGCGTTCGTAAAACCATGCGGAAAATCAAGTCATATGTAATCATATTTGTGTGCATGAGCACCAAGGCCGTGCACATCGAGCTGGTCTTAGATATGACTACCGAGGCCTATTTGGCCGCCTTCAAAAGGCTCATCGCTCGCCGTGGACGACCGGCAGAAATACATTCCGACAACGGAAGCACGTTCATAAGAGCAAACAACGCGCTCAAGGAGCTCCATGACATGTTCAACAACGATACACGATACAGCAAGATCATCTCTGAGTTAGGGACGGAGGGGATTTCGTGGCAATTCATCCCCCCCCCCCCCGTGCTCCACATTTTGGGGGAATTTGGGAAGCGGCCGTAAAGGCCACCAAGCATCACCTGACGCGTGTAGCAGGGGAGGCATCGTTAAACTATGTTCAGTTGTATACGTTATTGACTCAAATAGAGGCGGTGCTGAATTCCCTTCCGCTCACTCCTTTGTCTGCAGATCCAAATGATTTTTCCTTTCTTACTCCCGCTCACTTTTTGATCGGAGCAAACTTGGCGTCATATCCGGAACCTGATTTAACGACCACAAAACAGAATCTGTTGTCTAAATGGCAACATATAGAGCAGCTCCGACAACATTTCTGGCACAGATGGGTCAAGGAGTATTTGCATCTGTGTCAGCAACGCACCAAATGGAAGGAGAGCCGAGGCCCGCAGCTGGCCATCGGCAACTTGGTCATCATCCACGATCACAACGCTCCACCCTTGCACTGGAGCATGGGTAGAGTCGAGGCAATCCACCCAGGTGAGGATGGAGTAGTACGAGCGGCAACCGTGAAAACAACCAAGGGGTCCCTCCTACGACCCGCAGCTAAGCTCTATGTGCTACCGGTGGACAATCATTGACGTTTAAATTGTTACTTTGAATTTAGATTTCTCCATCGAGTGTCTCATATCCTCCTGCTGTTCGCCAGTGCTTTGGCCGCGCGTGACACTTTTCGCCATCTAGTAGTCCGTATCTCAGAGTGGCATAGTATCTTGATGCGTAATAGTTATTATTAAATGTAGAAGTATACATTTTCAGTTATTAATTGGGCTCGGCCGCATGGGCCAATGAACGCCATTCTTTATTTTTTCTTATTGATTATACTGTTATTGAAAACTTTAGTTTGTCAAGGCGTTATCAAGGCTTAGTTTGTTAGTCGAGTTGATCGCTACTCACCGGCTGGCGCAGTACTCTCGGACACCGGGCTTTCGTTTTGGTTTACGTTCGTTCGAATGACACACACGGCGTGGCGTCATTGAATTAGTCGGGCCTGTTGGCCGCGTGTTAGGTGCACATTGAAATAAAGGTCGAATAACGTGTAATGGAGTTCAACGTGATGTGAGTCAGGTGTTCACCCTCAACGTTCCAATTCCTATATCCGCAGTGAGAAAATAAATAAGGATAATGCGTGTACAGTATCCACGTGCGTCGCACCACAGTGCACGTACAATATTAAACAATAATAAATAACAAGAACAACATATACTTTTAGTCTATAAGTACAAAACTACAAGATAATGTCAGCGTTAACGCTTAATGTGTCAGTAATTGGGTCATTTACCCTATATACACATTTGGGCAAACACAATATCAACTTGTTGAGGACCATGTTTAAATAGGAAACTTCTTAGACAAATTGAACGAAAAAGATTCTTTGAGAAATTAATTTCAAAAATAAACGTAGGCCATTTACTTACCAATTCGTTCTGTGACGACTTTGCCTCGAGTCTTTTCGTTAAAATTCTTTCAGAATCGTCGCCAATGTCCTAAGAACAGAACACAACAAAAATTAGGAGTGTAAACTGCTAATAATAATAGACTAAGTCTAAACCATCGCCAGCAATGCTCTAACACTCCTGTTCCCAATATGTCTATACGAACTTACAGCGACGTAAATGCAACGTAAACGAAAATAAATGTAGACCATTCACTTACGAATTCGTTCTGCGACGACTTTGCCTTGAGTCTTTCCGTTAAAATTCTTTCATAACCGTCGCCAATGTCCTAAGAACAGAACACAACAAAAATTAGGAATGTAAACTGCTAATAATAATAGACTAAGTCTGAACCATCGTCAGCAATGCTGGAACAGTCCTGTTCCCAATATGAACATAACAATACGATAGTTATATATTTACCAGTAGTGCTTTCTTCGGTGTGTCTGCGTCAGAAATTTCTGACGCAGATTGCATGCGCTTCAAAGGGGGAACTGATGCTCGTCTTGAGGCAATTAATGCCTGCAATTCTTCCTTCGATTCTGAAAGTACACAGCATAGTATTAACTAAAATCTCAAAATTATGATTCAAATGTCAGGTCTATATGGAGATATTATATGGTTAAGATTTTTGTAGCCACGTGTTAGACATATGTGGGCAAGAAAGGTACGCCTAAATAACGTTTCACTCACACGTACCCTTCTATTTATATATACACAACTATATACAAACTGAAGATTTGAAACAAAATCAATTCGATACAAAACTTACCTTTACAATAAACAATCGAACAATCTTTAAATTCGTTTTTGTGGTTTATTTTATAAAACTTTTGAAAATGAACGTTTTTGGAATCAAAGTGCCGGATTTCCGTATCGTTGGCGATCATTAATTTACCACATTCTCGCAATTTCACGTACACGAACATGGCTGGAACGATCGTGAAACATCTACCGGTTTTAAGAGCACGTGGAACAGCGCGTCCAGTATTTAGTCGAACAGCGAAAGTGTAGTAATTTACGATTGCTTGATTAAACTACGCGATTAATTTTAAGAGTCCCCACACAAGGTAAATTTTCAACTTACATGCTACTCGACTAAAGACTGGACGCGAATCCCGAACAAACGCGAGTTGTTACGAGAGCAACGCTTTAGGCAAGTGCCACTTACGCATGGGGACAAGCCTCATTGGCAACGATACGCAGTCCCCATAACAGTAACACTCATAGAGCTATATTCTAACTGGAGTGCATAGAGCTATATTCTAACTGGAGTGTAAGCTGAAGTAAGTGGAAGTAGAGGCGACGGCGCGCCGAGGGAAAAGGAAGACATGGGGAGAAGTTATCCTTCTTCTTCCTACTATCTGTCTCTACCTGTACTATCCTATAGTAGATTTGCGTGTAGTGGGGGTATAGAAGCGACGCGGCGTCGCCGACGCCATGAGCTTTGTAGCATCATTTTTGGCACGAAACGCTTTTCAGTGTAAGGTTAAAAAGTATAGAAGCAAAAAATGGTTAACAGGTGTTGCATTAAAAACTGCAGAAGTGAGTGGAAAAAAAGTGAGGGTGTAACTTTTTATAAGTAAGTGGAAATTAAAGTGGAATTACAAAGTTTTTTCAATAAAAGTATGTTTGATTGGTTCGTATAAGAAATGTAATTTTTGTGCAGCGTTCCGTTAAAGGAGGAGTCGTGGAAGAAGTTTATTGCGGCAATACCAGTCAATTTACAACCTGCAGTACAAAAATATAGTAGGATATGTAGTAAACATTTTACTACCGACGCTTTTCAACCTACAACATCCACAAGTGTGCGGCGTATATTGAAGCGGGATGCAGTGCCAACGTTATTTGATCATCAGTATCATTGCACTCCAGTAAATGAGGTATCTAAATATTTATATAACGTATATTTTCTAAATTGTAGTATAAGTATGGAAAACTCAACAAAGGCATGTTTTGGGGAAACATGTATTTACAAGGTAGTAAATGAAACTATTCTTCGCAGGCGAGAAACAATTATAAATATTTATTATTTTACAGGCAGTAATGCATGGGCCTTTGACTTCAAGCAGTGTGATATCTGATGAAAACAGGTCACCGAATGTACCTTCATTGCAGTCCACAATGGTACGAGTTCAGAATGATGATCTCATAACTTTATTTATGGGTAAACTTTACTTCTGGGAAACCTTTTTTTCACGGGAAATTTATATGGATCGAAAGCACGTATCAAATAACATGCAAAAATCACAATTTTGAGTCTCGGAATCTATTCAGTAAAAAGTTACTAAGTAAAAGGGCCTATGAAATTTTTACATATATTCTAACCTCTAATGTGAACAACTATTATGTAAAGTTGGCATTTATTTATACTATCTGAATTCAAACCTATAGTTATATTTTATTGTTACAGCAACATGATAGTAGGATAGTGAAGAAGGATGTTGACAATCAAACAGTGGTACAATGCATTAGCGCAGGAAAAAAGGATGTTGGCACTCAGGTACTGGACAACTATTTGCCACCATCAGAGACAGTGCAACAATTGCGCCAGAAAATAAAAGTATTGCAGAGACGGTTACTGCGACGTGATGCTCGACTTAACACAATGACTGATGTCATTCGGCATTTAAAAGAAAACGGTATAACCACCAATTGTATAGAGGAGGTGTTGGAGAACCAGTTTAGTGGGCTTCCTTTAGCCATGTTTAAAAATGAAGTACAGAATGCATCAGTTGCACGCAGTAGACAAAAATACACGGAGGAGATGAGAAGCTTTGCTTTAACATTATACTTTTACTCTCCCAAGGCCTATCATTTCATCAGGAAAGAACTGCACTTGCCTAGTGGGCCTACATTACGTACATGGTTGAGTACGTACTAGTGCTGTTCGAGTACTCGGAAAAAGCGAGCCGAACCCAGCTCGGCTCGAAAAACCGGACCGAGCCGAGTACTCGAAAGAACCGAGTAGCTCGAATAGAACCGAGCAACTCGAATTTTTTCGAGCAACTCGAATAGAACCGAGACCTTGAATTTTTTCGAGCAGCTCGAATAAAACCGAGAACTCGAATGTATTCGAGCGACTCGAAGTAAACCGAGCGGGCCGAAAGAATCGAGCGGGGCGAAAGTACCTAGTGGGCCGAAAGTACCGAACAATCCGGTGTGTCGAGTAGTTTGAAGTTTGAATGTTTCGAATATTTTAGAATATGTTTATATACTGGATAATGATTCGTTCTTATTATTATTATTATTTCGACTTTATTAAGAAAGTAAGATACGAGTAAAGACGAGACCGCAGTAATAATGTGAGTAATTAAAATGTAAATTGTAAATGAAAATATTCTCTAACTATTGAAAATAATTTTGCGCGTATGTATGATTTATTAATATTTCTTCTTGCGTTTTCCTTTATTTTTCTTTGTTTTTTGTCTTCTCCGTGTGGGTTATATTTCTGCCGAGTCACTGTTAACAAAGGCTGGTACCCGTTAATGAAAAATGAATAAGTATAAATAAATCAAGAATTCAAAGAGTCAAAATTGAGATTATGGTTTTTTTTCATGTGTGTCTATATGAAATTTGAATGTTTGCAAAATATACCATCTGAACGCTGTAGTAGTTTAGAAACAAAGCGAGGTGGCAATTCATGATGTGCTGAAGTTTTTGTTGGGCATTGCCCACTACTGAAGACGCTGCAGAATTCGACGACCTGGAAGACTTCGAGGATGAAATTAATGAAAATTTAAAAAAAAATTAATCTCCACACTTTTTTGTAGAAAAATAGTTACTATTATTATAAGTCCCTATCTTAAGTTACCTACAACTTCCATATTCAATTAATATTTTGATTAAAGTTTCTTAATGAATGACTAAAGAAAGGAAAATTAAATTTTCACAGCTGGAAAAACTTTAAAACTGCTGTGCTGTGAAATCAGGAAAACTGGACATATCAGGTTTTGCCATCTGACCATGGAAGTGTTGAAAGCATATCGACCTCGCATACTTCATTTCCCCAAATTTAATTTCTTTATCCAATTAATGTAAGATAACATTACCGATCTGTTTGGAGGAGGATGGGAAATGGTTGTGAAATAGCGCATGAAACCAGGAGAAATGAAATAAATAATATATTTATATATAACATATAATATAAGCATATAATTTGTGTTTTGCGTTTTAACAGTTTAGTTACACGCTGTGGTGTATTACACACATTGATTATAATCATACTACATACATGACATGTACAGGGTGTTAAGAAAGTAATGTTCACCGCTTGGAGGGGTGAATCTACACCCCCGGATCGGTGGAGATTTGCGAAAAAAATTTGCTGCAAAATTGTTTATAACATTGAAAATCAATGTTAAATTTTTTTTTACATCAGCATATTCTGCTCGGCGTAAGGAGAAAAAGTTTGAAAGGAGCCATATGTCGCAAATGAACCGTTTCGTGGGGAAAAATTGTTAAAGATTTCGCAACGATTTGAATGTATAGAGTTGCACGTAGATGCTTGGGCCCACCACCACCACTTTGCCGTTTGCCAGTATTTACTACCTGAAGGGTAGTGGCCCGGGGTAGGTAGCTCCTGGGCTCTACGCAGACACAACACGGCGTTTAAAGGGACAGAAGACCGTGCAAGGTGCATTGACCCGGCTGGGCCTGAATTAAGTGGTGTTTTCCCAACAGAAATTCGGAGTTGGCAGTAACCAGTTAGAATTTTTACTTATCTTTTTTTTTTTTTTTTTTTTTTTTTTTTTATAGAGGGGGAAAATGCATTACGCATACCCAGGCAGGGTTGCCTGGATTATGTGGGACTCGCCGCTGCCAACGGGATACCCACTAAAAACCCCCTCTTTCTTGGCCTACTTCGTATGACTCCCTATGCTACGGTCGGGACTTGACCTATCTTTTGCCTACGGACATTTGAACGGATAGGGCACAACAATAGATTCTGCTGATTGACAGGAGGGAAAGTTTAAATGATAACATATGTGGCAAACGCACCATTTTGTAGGAAAAAATTGACAAAGTTGATTTGTGAGGGTTAGACGATATTAACTTAGTAACTTACCAACGTTCTCGATGGTTTATCTCCTGCGTCTTCTTCTCACCCACAGGACACTCCCATCGTTGTTGATGGCGCGTAGCATCCGCGCCTGTCCGGTGGCTTCGATGTGACCACCGTCATTATCGAGACACTGTTGCAGTCTTGACTGCATGTTTCGGCGAACTTTTTCAAAAATGTCCGGCGAATTCTGAATTGTTCGGAACGCTTCTTCTATTCGCTGCTTCAACTGTTCCCGCGATTCAATTTGTCTCCCCGATCTATAAACATTGTCTTTCACGGCTCCCCACATAAAGAAATCCAGGAGATTGAGATCGGGCGAACGTGGTGGCCACAAATGAGGTGCAGGGTCGCGTGCTATCCACCGTGTGCCAAACATTCGCGGTAAGAAATCCCTGACGGGCAGGGTGAAATGTGCTGGCGCACCATCATGCATGAAATACAGCGACCGGCGTCTGTTTGGTGGAACTACTTGGCGAAGTTGGCCTAACAAATCTCGTCGCAAAAAGCGCAAATATGTTGCACCGTTTAATCTGGGCAAATAAACAGGGCCAACGATTTGATCTCCCACAATACCTGCCCACACGTTTACTGAAAACCGTCCCTGGTTAAACCGTTGGACGGTTGCGTGGGGATTCGCATAGGCCCACACTCGTGTATTTTGCCTGTTTTGTAGATTGGCGCTGGAAAAACTGCTTTCATCCGTGAACAGCACATTTTCTAGGAAGCGGGGATTCTGTTCTAATTTCCGCAGCATCCAACGACAGAAGGTACGCCGAGCAGCGTAATCGCCAGGACGGAGTGCTTGGACCCTTTGAATTTTGAACGGTCGTAGACCTTCTTCCCGGATGATGCGTCGCACCGTCACGTGCGAAATATCTACGCGACGAGCAATACCCCGGAGGCCCATTAGTGGGAATGCACGCGCTAATGCGATCACGCGTTCTTCCGTTCTCCATGGTACCCGGGGTCTACCTGGTCTCGGGTGATTATTGACTCCCGCATTGAACTCTGCTACATTTAGCTCCGAAAAACGGTGGTCGAGACGTTGAAATTCCCGTCGGTACGGGACTCGTGTTTCCCGGCCACTGTCCACCATCCATTGTTTATAAATTTCCCGGGCTAAAGAATAGTCCCTGTTTGCTTCGTCAATGGCACGAAGCATTTGGCGAACGTTTCCCCCATCATTGCGACCTCTGCCTCTTAAACGTCGCTCCATGACACTCGGGGACCACTTATAATCACTAACTATTAACTAATAACTAATAAAGAATAACTATACTAATCACTAAATTACACTACTACACTATGCAATAGCTGTTCCGTGTGGGTCCAATACACGCAACCACAACACGCGATGCGACGCGAAACCCGGTGTCTCAGCAATGAAGACCCTGGCTGTGTTCCGATTCACGCATTATGCGCATAGACCGCAGCGCAGACGCTGCGCGCATGAACCGCGTTCCGTTTCCAGCAGCGCATGAACCGCAGTAACGAAACGGAACGGGTTTCGATGCGTCTGATGCTCGTGAGGTTACGCGGGAATGTTCAAACTTACTTACAAATAGCTATGCAGTTGGATGGATTACGGTTAATTTAATTCGAGACTTTTGGACGGTGGTCGAAGCACGCTTCCTAACAACATCGGTTACTTCGTCTTAAGGATCGGGGACCGACTCCTAACGAAATTTGATGGCTTAATTGGTTCCTGGATTTTCTCAACCCTAGTTTTTCTATTCTTCTTGAACAGCGATAATTATTGAAAGCGAAGATCATATTTTATGAGTTTTACAGGACGAACTGCTGCTTACCCAACGTTATTTGGTAAACAGATGTGTAAAGGAAAAATGAAGTTATTTATTATCCGCGTCCGGCGTAAATTCAAGGTTTTGAAGGCTATTGAATAGAACCGCAGGCTCTCGAACGTCTTCTGGATTAGAGTACAGCTGTAAAGTTAGCATTATAAGAGCACCTTCGAAAAACTTAGCAGTAAAAGCCTTTAAGAAATAAATATGCACGCTACGTATTTGCTTCCTTCCTCATCTTTCTTTTCGACCCTGCCTAAAACCTTCTAGGGATGTGTTGTTCGCTTCGAAATTGAGTCCGTTACGTTGGTTGCAATTCATACAGCGAGTGCAGAGATGGCAGTACCAATTTCGTAGAATTCCCTAGAATCCTCCAATTTGTAGCTTATAATGCGTGCAGCAAGTGCAGAAAATAAAAGCATGGGCAGTCAATGCGCATATTACGCGCATGCGTATTTGTCGCTTTACGTGTGCTTCTGTATTCTGGTTTTTTATATGAACTGCTAGTTTGAAGTGTCTAATTAGTTTTTATTCTTATAACCGAGAAAGTATAAATTTACGTTGTAACAAAGTTGGAAGCAATAACATAAAAATGTCCATTTGCCTGGAATTATAGAATTAACGTGGGGTAATTCTGACCATGATTTTTCTTTATAAAAGAAGTGGGAAAACTGTAAAATTAATAAAAAAATATTATTTTTATGTTTTAAAATTAATTACTATATACATGAATCACAAATGTATTCTTCAGGGGTATTCCATCCTGAACATTCTTCGTATTATTATATGCCCATAAAATTTAATTTTTTCATTTTGAGTTTTTATGTGGAAGCGTGTAAAGTAATATTCCTGGCTTCATTCTGCCTTATTCGTAATTCTTTTATGTCAGTTGCATTTAAGCCAGAAAAAAGTGATGTTAAAAGCTGGCTACGATTACCCCTCAATTTTGGCCGGTCTTACCTCACAACACATGTTGAAATAATATAGTAATACACTACATTGAATTTTCATATCAATGAAAACAATAATATTTTGGAAGGATGTTAAATTATAAAAAGTTGACAAATATAGCGTAAAAGAACGAAATATCCAATAAGCATTTATTGTCATGTAGCATATATGTAGGTTATATTTTCTGTCACTTCGAGTAGCGGACCACGTAATTTCGTGCATGTTTTTCAAAGCGTACGTAAAGCGACAAATACGCATGCGCGCATGAACTGCACGCTTCATGCGCTAGAGGTGGGAGAATTCTAGGGAATCGTATGCGCCACCAACGCAACCAATGCACGCATAGAATGAAACGGAACGGTTTTCTCTGCGGTCTATGCGCATAATGCGTGAATCGGAACACAGCCCCTGTTTAACTGATGTTCGCTCCTTAGGAGGCGACGAAAATCCAACTGGTGGCATTTCCTTGGTGTAGGAAGGACCTTGAGCTTTGGAAATTCCTCGGTGGAGAGGGGAGCCCCCTCCTTCTTGAAGAACTAAACGAAGAAAATGCAAACATCTGGTTCCCAAAAACTAACAGGCAATTTGTTTTGCCTGAGTGTCTCGTCCGGGATCGCGGTTTATGGACCGTATTGTTCTGCGAGTATGCGCTGGAAAACGGTGCGCGCGGGACCCAGGTCATCTTATACAGCCCACGGGGCAATATAAGGATTAACTCAGGCCGAGGAATGTCTAATAATGGTCAATTCAGATAAGCGATGCGGCGTCGTTGCGATTTCGAATCGGTACATATATATATATATATATATATATATATATATATATATATATATATATATATATATATGCAGAGACATATGTATATATATATATATATATATATATATGTATGCAGAGACATATGTATATATATATATATATATATTACATGTGACTCAGTTTTTCGCGGCAGTATTGTTATATCGCTTCGTCTGAATTGATCCTTAGCCCTGTTTCACACATTCACGGCACGGCGCCGTTTATACGACAAAAGGAACGAAGATCGTATGGAGACCTTTCACACTTGTCGTCGCCGCAATGACGGGAAATTTCTATAAGATCGTCACATTTTTTGCCATGAACACGGTGCCGTGCCGTGAGTGTGTGAAACGGGGCTAAAAGTAGGATCTCCTAGCAGTGTGCCGGTGTAATGGAGAAGCATGCATCTGTTTCTCCTACGCGTCTGACGCGCGTCTGCCTCAGCAGCAGCTTAGGCTACTCTAGACGCAATTGCACTGCGACGAGTGTGTGTTAAGGGGTTATACCTAGTCAGGAGGCCGAAAATAAGCGAATATTTGCGATTTTTTTGGAAAAAGTGGAAGCATATATTTTCACAGAACTTTATGCACTTTAAAGAGTAACATTTAAAGAACATTTGGTAATTTTTTTGTAGAAAAATATTTAACGTTTATAATAAAAATACAACGACATCCAAGAAGCCTTTTTAAAAACGGTGAGCAAGATATGTCAAAAACTACTGCACCAATGTTTCTCATATTTTATGGGATTATTTTTTATATAAAAATCTATCGACTATTGTTCGCATTGTTTTTTAATGTATATTTTCGATTTTATCAACGAAAAATGGCCGTTTTTCACACGAAAATCAGGCCCTTCAAACTTTAAATAGCCGCCATTTTATTTTAAATTAATATTTCGAAAATCCCCCGCCGTCAGTCGAAAGATACATTAATATACTAATGAAATCTTTTTTGTTTTTTTATTTTAGATAATCTGATTCCGAATGGCAGTGCTCACCGCAAAACAACTTTTTATAAAAGGCTTCTTGGATATCGATTGTAATTTTATTATAAACGTAAATATTTTTTTACGAAAAAATTACCAAATCTTCTTTAGATGTTGCTCTTTTAAGCGCAAAAAGTTCTGTAAAAATAGATGCTTCAGTTTTTCCAAAAAAATTCACAAACATTCGTCTCTTTTCGGCCTCCTGACTAGGTATAACCCCTTAAGGGGGTATACCCGTTTGAATCCTCGGAAAATGTGTACATTTTGTGGATTTTTTTGCAAGTCAACGGTTTGATGCAGATTTCCCGTTTTTTTACTATCTTTACATAGTATTATGAACTACTCAAAAAAAAAGTTTCAGTTAAAAAACTATTGTTTTTGGGAAGTTATGCATACACATCCGAAAGTCTTTCGATTTTAGACGGCTAAATGGTGGCCCTGAAAACAACTGTATGTCGTGTCTGAAATAAAAAACAATACAATTTTCTTATGAAGTATGTCAATAGCTATCGCCCAACGAAGCCGATTTTGAAAATTTTGAAAAATAAAGAAATGGTGAGAGATCAAAGGTAAAGTTAGATTTTTCTAAGAGAAAAATCCACCTTTTTTCTTTATAAATAATAAACGGGGAATCGGAATAAAAGAAGCCTTCGTTGGACGATGTGGAATCTTATTATAATTCTGCATGCAAAATTGGAAGGGAATTGGTTACACGTAGCGCGAGTTTTTAGGGCCACCGTAATGAAAAATATAGTTTCGCTGCGATCGGCCGAGCCGCCGCGTCGCGCCGCCCCCTGCTACTTGGGATGTTTCACTCAAATGCCTATAACTTCGTCAATTTTCCGAATTTTCACATCAGACCTGTTTTATACTATTTCTAAAACATCAATCTATGAAAATATGTAAAACAGGCCATCGTAATGAAAAATGTAGTTCCGCTGCGATCGGTCGAGTTGCCGTGCAACGCTGTCCGGTGCTACCTGCATGGTTCCACTCAAATGCTTGTAACTTTGTCAGTCTTCCGAATTTTTACATCGGACTTGATTTACAATATTCCTTAAACATCAATCTATGAAAATATGTAAAAAGAAAAAATCCGATTTTTGACACTTTCAAACGGTTATACCCCCTTAAGGCTAGGTTCTGGTCTAGAGCCCAAAAAAATAGGTGATATTTAGGAATTAATTAAAGGAAAACTACTATATATAATTTCATGGAACTTTTTGCATTGTATTAAGAATGTCTTAAGTTATAGAAATATATTTTTTTGTTTTATAATTAATGATTGCAGACAGCCCTGGGGAGTCGTTAAAGTCAAGGCGTCAAAAAATTGATCCAAATCGGTGGGACCTGTGTCTCCAAAAGTTATTATCCGATTCGACTGAAACCTCTTTTATTTTGAAGATTATTCTTTTGGCTAGGGGGGGGGGGGCTAAAAAAATTACAAAAATGACATTTCTCTTAGAAAATAACGACACTTCAAGTTTGAAATCACTTTTCCCTGTATTTTTCGTCCTTTCATCGCCTTTGAAAATTATAAATTTTCAACTTTTTGTATTTTTTTTTAGTTCCCCTCCTAGCCAGAAGTATATTCTTCAAAATAAAAAAAGTTTCAGTCGAAACGGATAATAACTTTTGGAGATACAGGTCCCACCGATTTGAGAACGCTGTTTCGAGGAAAACGCGTTTGAAGTTTTACGTAAGTGCCGAGTCGCCGGGTGTTATCCATGCATTTGTCGCTACTCAAATGCCTATAACTTCGGGAATTTTACGAATTTCAAAAAAATCCTTTTAAACACGTTTTCCTAAAAGGTTGAACATTCGAAGAATGAAATAAAAAAAATCGACATTTAGACCAGAACCTCCTCTTAAAGGCGGAATCTCCTAGCCTACGTCTGCGTATATGGAATAGGTGGAAATGGAAAGTTACCGCCGTTTCAATGGAATAATCTCTTTCCTATGAGCCACCTTCTCTCGCAACGAATACGTCAGCGCGTGCTCTTATTTTGATATTCGGAAATGTGTTTATATTCCAGAGATAAGGGATCGGCCTTTAATTTGAAGTGAGGGCGCAGCAGGTAGGGACCACGCGCAGTCAGCGGACTACCCCTTGGGTCATTCCACGCCAAATCGATCACTTTTGTCCCTCGATGTCTCGGATTTTTTTTAAACTTCAATATGTTATAGTCCTCGTGGAATTAGGGAGGGTTTAAGTCATCATTTTGTCGATATCGAGTTTGTTTAAAAAATACAGGGCCTTGAATTTTGCGATTTTTGCCTATTTTCGTGAAACTGGGTTGTGCTTTTGAATTTTTATCTCGGAAACTATTTGTCGGATTTAGTTGTCTCTTACGGCATTTTAAAGTGGAAAGAACGGCCTTTCTGAATAAATTTTTTCCAGATCGAAAAATTAATTTTGCAACATTGAAAATTATAAACAAATTTTTATTTTTCAAATTCGGGCTCGAGGTCGCGATTTTAAAAATCCGGAAAAAATACTACTGCATTGCTTGAAGTTTTTTCTTCAAAATAAGCCCACGTCCAGGGTGGTGCGGCTCCTATTAACTTCGCAGTGGAGTGGTAAATACGGCGGTGCGCGCCGAATCAGGTAAGCGAACCGGGCGTCACACAGTGGGACAAAACGACCCGCCGGCGATCAAAAATCTATAACTTTGGTTCTAGTCAAGATATTTTAATGTAACTGGGTGCATTTTAACCGCAAATTTACGGTCTTTAAGCTGTATTAATATAATTGATATTAACCCTCGGAGGCCCGTGTTGGGCCCGTGAATTTAGACCCATGTTTGCGAAAAGTGGGGCTACAGGCCAATTAGAATACACATTTTATTAACATTACTATATTTCATTGTAGTAAACCCAGTTTCTTAATATATGCTATTGTTTTTATGCGATCGGTGCTCAAAATTTGCCAAAACTGCAAGAGTATCGCTTATCAAAAATTTTTATGTTTCCCACAGTTTTTATTCACGATTCTGAAAATTTTTTCTTTAAGAAGTACAATTTGAGTTAGTTACAAAGTTAATTACAAAGCTATATATTCTATTAAGGCCATTCATTAGGGTAAAATGTTAATAACAAACTTTTTTCAAATTTTAAAAGTTGCAACCATATGCAATAGGTTTAACTTTCTCTCTTAGAAACAAAAAGAATTAGGTGCTAGTTTGTGCTACTTTCCAAGAAAATGATAATTGAAGTCAAATCTACCTTACCTGTTTATTAGAGTTTTCTGTTCTGTCTTATGACTCCGGCTATACAAGATATTTGCGTCACACATCTAATAATGGAATCATGTCTTCCGGATATATCTTAATTACATCTTTGTTGCTTCTTACTCTGATAGGCAGGTAAGGTAGATTTGACTTCAATTATAATTTTCTTGGAAAGTAGCACAAAGTAGCACCTAATTCTTTTTGTTTCTAAGAGAGAAAGGTTCATTCTTTCACATGATATCAGTTAAACCCATTGCATATTGTTACAACTTTTTAAAATTTGAAAAAAGTTTGTTATTAACATTTTACCCTAATGAATGGCCTTAATAGAATATATAGCTATGTAATTAGCTTTGTAACTAACTCAAATTGCACCTTTGAAAGAAAAAATTTTCAGAATCGTGAATAAAAACTGTGAGAAACATCAAAGTTTTTGATAAGCGATACTTTTGCGGTTTTGGCAAATTTTGAGCACCGATCGCATGAAAACAATAGCATATATTAAGAAACTGGGTTTACTACAATGAAATATAGTAATGTTAATAAAATGTGTATTCTAATTGGCCTGTAGCCCCACTTTTCGCAAACATGGGACTAAATTCACGGGCCCAGCACGGGCCCCCGAGGGTTAATATCAATTATATTAATACAGCTTAAAGGCCGTAAATTTGCGGTTAAAATGCACCCACTTACATTAAAATATCTTGACTAGAACACGGCAAAACCTGTGACGATCTTATAGAAATTTGCCGTCCTTGCGGTCAATTGCCGTGACGGCACGTGTGAAAGGTCTTCATATGATTTTCGTTCCTTTCGCCGTATAAACGGCGCCGTTTCCGTGTCGTGCCGTTACGTGTGAAACAAGGCTTACGGTCATCTGACCGTATCGCTACCATGCTATATTACTTCAATGAGGTAAAAACAATATCGGTGGATCCCGTACTGGTCTGAATGGTGCAATTTATACCTGCAGAAGAACTTCACTAACCCACTCTTGGGCAATGACTTTTTTTTATAATAATCAGGTTTCTATGTATAGAAACCGGAAATCCAATGACTTTTTTCCAATGACTTTTCATTGGAAAACTTTTCAATCCAATGACTTTTTTTTATAATAATCAGGTTTCTATACATAGAAACCTGATTATTATTAAAACAAAGTCATTGGCCAAGAGGGGGTTAGTAAAGATCTTCTACAGGTATAAATTGCACCATTCAGACCAGTACGGGATCCACCGATATTGTTTTTACCTCATTGAAGTAATATAGCATGGTAGCGATACGGCGCGCACCGCCGTATATACCACTCCGCTGCGACGTTAATAGGAGCCGCACCACCCTGGACGTAGGCTTATTTTGAAGAAAAAACTTCAAGCAATGCAGTAGTATTTTTCCGGATTTTTAAAATCGCGACCTCGAGCCCGAATTTGAAAAATAAAAATTTGTTTATAATTTTCAATGTTGCAAAATTAATTTTTCGATCTGGAAAAAATTTATTCAGAAAGGCCGTTCTTTCCACTTTAAAATTCCGTAAGAAACAACTAAATCCGACAAATAGTTTCCGAGATAAAAATTCAAAAGCACAACCCATTTTCACGAAAATAGGCAAAAATCGCAAAATTCAATTTAAACAAACTCGATATCGACAAAATGATGACTTAAACCCTCCCTAATTCCACGAGGACTGTAACATATTGAAGTTTAAAAAAAATCCGAGACATCGAGGGACAAAAGTGATCGATTTGGCGTGGAATGACCCCCTTTTCTTTCTGTGTCTCTTCGCCAGGCGTAGTGATGTCGGATTATACTTTTTAATTGTTCTGTTGGGGGCATCTTTCTTACATGTGGCATATTTAGGTAAAAACTGAACAGACTGATCGGTCAGAGTGATTTACATTAGGGACGAACACGGGACGAACTGAACAATAGGAAACAGGAAATACCGAAAACACTCGGCGAAGGTACCAGGCCAAAAACATTTAGGCAAGCGTCATAAATATAGCTAATAGGTTCGCGGGCCTTGTAATCCCTAATTTTCGCGCGTTTATGTGTTTTTACGGGGGGGGGGGGGGGGGGTGCTTCGCGGGATAGCGCTGCGTGTGGGCGGTGCACTCGTTTGGATGACGGTCGGTTAAGGCTGTGTCTTTTGTCCTTTCGACGGTGTGTCAGACTTGAGCCTTCGTTTTCGCGTCCTTACTTTACTAGCGTCTTTTATGATTCTATTTGAATGCCAGATGTTGGTCGGTGCCGCGGGCTCAGAGCGAGGCGGAAATTCCAATTATTTTTTACAATCGGTAACTTCGAATTTTTCCATGTGACATTTCTCCGTTCGTTTACGGTAGGCAATTGCTTGTTTTCGAAGCGTTCGCCGCGAAGCATTTGTCCACCGAATGTTGAACAGGGACTATCGTCATCGTGCCGGTTTTGGTAGAGGTTTCGACTTTCTTCGTTCTTAGTTAATCTGTTGATTGCTCTATCACCGGGTGGTATACGGGTACTTCGGACCGTCACGTACCGTTGTTTACCGCCGATGGGCGGGACAATGCGGTCATAAAAACCGCGATCCTGGGCGAGACACTCTGACCGATCAGCCTGTTCACTTTTTACCTAAATGTGAATTTATTTGCTGTCGAAGTTCATAGTGTAGAAAAATTGGTTACTTTGTGATTGTGAAGATTACTCGGAATCTAATGACTGGATTGATTTCGAACATGGGCAGTAAATTCTAACATGTCATGCCTATCTTTCGATCGTGAATTTTTTCATTTTCCCCTTTGTTCTTATTCTGTGTTAATGGATTTGAAAAAATTCATGTAAAAAATGCAATTTACATCCTTTTATGACTACCATTTTATTATTAATTACTATTTTGCAATAACTCACAATCCCGCGATAGGCTGATGTCCGTGAAGTTGGCACGGCCTTTTATTAATAAATAAAAAATAATTGCAGTTCTGATAGCACTTTTAAGAGTTCTAGAGTTCCTGATAAAAATTAGAAATAGTTCCGCACTCTAAGTGCGGAATTTTTTTTTAAAAAAAAAGTCCGTGCTAACTTCACGTTCCAGCACGGACTTTTTTCCTCTAAAGTACCAATAATTATTAAAATATTCAATGTTTCTTGGCAGTTCCCGACAGTTCTCGATTAATAATGGCCCAATATGAATGTTCAAGTCGATATCTAAAAAAATACCCTGTTTTTAAACAATTTTCTCATTGGCCAGCACGGACTTTTTTCCTCTAAAGTACCAATATTTGTTAAAAAATTCAATGTTTCTTGGGAGTTCCCGACAGTTCTCGATTAATAATGGCCCGATATGAATGTTTGAAAGCGCGTGCGTGCGGACTGGCCATGGGATCTGTGCAGTTCTAAGCGGTGTGCACTATCGTAAGTTTGATTTTTTTGTTAACTGTTCCCAAAATCTCTCCACTTTTTTGAAAAACGCATTTATTAGCTGAAGGCTCAACGAATCGAATGGTATTTTTTTCAAGCCGGAAGACGGGTGGGAACGACGTCAAATCGGGATTTGAAACTTTAACATCAATTACTGCCAATATTATTAACAATAAATAAAATATTCTATATACGGGTTGAGAAAGCATTCCTTCAGCTTTAAAATGAGCCCATGACGGAGACATTATCTGTAAAAATGACCCAGATATTACAGTTTAAGTGATGACGCGGCAGCCGATTTTGTTCCAATTTTTAAGACTTTAACATTAAATATTTCGAAAACTATTTGACATAGGCCTCTATAATTCAGTATACTTTATTTTTGCAAGATTATCGACACATACTGGTTGTGTTCCAATTCACGCATATTGCGCATGAAATTGATGGCATCTTATTGGTGGCATCGTACGATTCCCTAGAATTTATCTATGATATCATCACCAATTAAAAAATGCAACGAGCAACGTAAGAACACATCACAATACCATAATCATTCACAAACAATAATTTATATCAATCTAACATACCCTAAGAAAATACATAAATTGACTTACCACGAAAAGAAGCTTCCTGTTCCCATTCTTTCTTGTGCTTCTTATTGTATTTTGCCCATTTTCCCATTATTATTTTATACGTATGAATATTCTGTATGTATAAAATAAGTAATAACCGTAAACAGAATGTTTAGAATGCTTTGCGAATGGGACTTGATGGGACCACGAGATTCTTTAGCAATTTGAGGGAAGAACATAAATACACCATTCGCAAATTCTGCTACCAATATAAAATGTTAGAACATACAATTTACCAACATAATAAACATTCATCACCAAGCCCACATAAGCTTGTATTGAAATATTTATTCAATCGCTTTTTTGAACCTTTTGTTCACAGAAATCTTTGTTTCCTGCTTGTAAGAGTATCTTCAAGGGTAGACTGAACTCCTGCGAGTCTTTCAATTTTTTTTTATGGACATGACTCCTTTCCGCTGTCGCTAAGATTTCACATATATTTTCTTTCTACCACTTGTCGTTTCTCTCGTCACTTCGTTTCTTGTCTATCACTTCCCAGGGATTGAAATTGTAAAATATAAACTTAGAACCAAATAACTTTCGCGAGTAATTTGAACGAATTGCGTATCTTACAACATGTAAGACTTCCGACGTTTATACTCGATAAATATGCAAAGAACATATGAACTTTCAGCACAAAAAAATGCACATATGAAATCCATCCGCTAGTAGAAAATGAAATTAAAATTAATTTTAAAAAAATTGAAAACATTATAAACAAAACATTCCATTGTCACGTTCTGGGTAGCGGGGTTTTGGACAGTGACATTGTGAGGAATAACGGGAGTCGAACGCGAAACCCTGTTTCGCTGCCCCAAGCGGTTGCAAAAGTTGGGCACGGAAATCTGTTTCGCAGCTCTAAGATTTAGGTACGAAATTTGTATTTTGCAGCTCTAATCGGGACGAAAGATTTAGGTACGAAATCTGTATTTCGCAGCTCTAATCGACCAGGGGAGGTTGGAGAATAATCGCGCACCCGAGTGACACCTGTTACAGTTTCGCGGTTAGTTCTTCTGACACGATAATTAGCTTAGCTACAGCATAGGGGACAGAATGGCGCGAATGGCAGTTCTTCAAAATAGACGTATTAATGGGCATACGGGACCCTAAGTGAAAGAAAAGTTATAAACACGGATAAGAACTCCCGCGGTTCGCGAAGGAAGAATAGCTGTTGCAAGGCCGGTTAGGTTTCTTGGTATAAGGTAGTTGACCCAGTCGTCGCACAGTGGTCCGAATCGACGAAAACGTGAAAACAAATCCTTACGCTCACATTTCACCATTTATTATTATGAAGATGGTCATTCCAGGGGTTTTTGGGGTCGCAGAATCTGATTCCGAGGTCAAAATTGTTATTAAATTAAAACTGAGCCCTGTAGGAGGGGGGAAATGTTGATAAAAAAATTTTATGTTTTTTTGAACAGTCCTGTTTGATTTAACTACGTTATTTGAACATAATTACGACATCAAATTTTGAAAAATTAACATGGATAGTGTTTTTAAGATAGCAAAACGTATTGAGCGCGCGGAAACTAAAAGGTCAATAATTTGTATAAATTCACACTTCAGATATTGAAAATGCTTTCATTTATCCATAATATGAAATTGTGCATTCATTCGATGTTATTAAAACACATAAAAAGTTATAAATAACTGAAATACGAGATGGTCGTTTTTAATCGCATGTAACATTTTTCGGAATCGAGAGGAATCTTTGAAACTTACATTATTTAATAGTCTATAGTTTAAGGAATGTATGTGCAAAAGGAGAAGTTGCACTTTTTTGCTATTCCCGAGTAATCATCAATTATGTTGGCAGAAATCAGGCCGCTCGCGCGGCACAAGTAAGTGTCTTCGTCCCGGCGATACTTGTGCCGATGGTTGCAACTTTTAAAATTTGAAAAAAGTTTGTTATTAACATTTTACCCTAATGAATGGCCTTAATAGAATATATAGCTTTGTAATTAACTTTGTAACTAACTCAAATTGTACTTCTTAAAGAAAAAATTTTCAGAATCGTGAATAAAAACTGTGGGAAACATAAAAGTTTTTGATAAGCGATACTCTTGCAGTTTTGGCAAATTTTGAGCACCGATCGCATAAAAACAATAGCATATATTAAGAAACTGGGTTTACTACAATGAAATATAGTAATGTTAATAAAATGTGTATTCTAATTGGCCTGTAGCCCCACTTTTCGCAAACATGGGTCTAAATTCACGGGCCCAACACGGGCCTCCGAGGGTTAATATCAATTATATTAATACAGCTTAAAGACCGTAAATTTGCGGTTAAAATGCACCCAGTTACATTAAAATATCTTGACTAGAACCAAAGTTATAGATTTTTGATCGCCGGCGGGTCGTTTTGTCCCACTGTGTGACGCCCGGTTCGCTTACCTGATTCGGCGCGCACCGCCGTATTTACCACTCCACTGCGAAGTTAATAGGAGCCGCACCACCCTGGACGTGGGCTTATTTTGAAGAAAAAACTTCAAGCAATGCAGTAGTATTTTTTCCGGATTTTTAAAATCGCGACCTCGAGCCCGAATTTGAAAAATAAAAATTTGTTTATAATTTTCAATGTTGCAAAATTAATTTTTCGATCTGGAAAAAATTTATTCAGAAAGGCCGTTCTTTCCACTTTAAAATGCCGTAAGAGACAACTAAATCCGACAAATAGTTTCCGAGATAAAAATTCAAAAGCACAACCCAGTTTCACGAAAATAGGCAAAAATCGCAAAATTCAAGGCCCTGTATTTTTTAAACAAACTCGATATCGACAAAATGATGACTTAAACCCTCCCTAATTCCACGAGGACTATAACATATTGAAGTTTAAAAAAAATCCGAGACATCGAGGGACAAAAGTGATCGATTTGGCGTGGAATGACCCAAGGGGTAGTCCGCTGACTGCGCGTGGTCCCTACCTGCTGCGCCCTCACTTCAAATTAAAGGCCGATCCCTTATCTCTGGAATATAAACACATTTAATGTAATATATATATATATATACATATGTCTCTGCATACATATATATATATATATATATGTCTCTGCATACATATATATATATATATATATGTACCGATTCGAAATCGCAACGACGCCGCATCGCTTATCTGAATTGACCATTATTAGACATTCCTCGGCCTGAGTTAATCCTTATATTGCCCCGTGGGCTGTATAAGATGACCTGGGTCCCGCGCGCACCGTTTTCCAGCGCATACTCGCAGAACAATACGGTCCATAAACCGCGATCCCGGACGAGACACTCAGGCAAAACAAATTGCCTGTTAGTTTTTGGGAACCAGATGTTTGCATTTTCTTCGTTTAGTTCTTCAAGAAGGAGGGGGCTCCCCTCTCCACCGAGGAATTTCCAAAGCTCAAGGTCCTTCCTACACCAAGGAAATGCCACCAGTTGGATTTTCGTCGCCTCCTAAGGAGCGAACATCAGTTAAACAGGGGCTGTGTTCCGATTCACGCATTATGCGCATAGACCGCAGAGAAAACCGTTCCGTTTCATTCTATGCGTGCATTGGTTGCGTTGGTGGCGCATACGATTCCCTAGAATTCTCCCACCTCTAGCGCATGAAGCGTGCAGTTCATGCGCGCATGCGTATTTGTCGCTTTACGTACGCTTTGAAAAACATGCACGAAATTACGTGGTCCGCTACTCGAAGTGACAGAAAATATAACCTACATATATGCTACATGACAATAAATGCTTATTGGATATTTCGTTCTTTTACGCTATATTTGTCAACTTTTTATAATTTAACATCCTTCCAAAATATTATTGTTTTCATTGATATGAAAATTCAATGTAGTGTATTACTATATTATTTCAACATGTGTTGTGAGGTAAGACCGGCCAAAATTGAGGGGTAATCGTAGCCAGCTTTTAACATCACTTTTTTCTGGCTTAAATGCAACTGACATAAAAGAATTACGAATAAGGCAGAATGAAGCCAGGAATATTACTTTACACGCTTCCACATAAAAACTCAAAATGAAAAAATTAAATTTTATGGGCATATAATAATATGAAGAATGTTCAGGATGGAATACCCCTGAAGAATACATTTGTGATTCATGTATATAGTAATTAATTTTAAAACATAAAAATAATATTTTTTTATTAATTTTACAGTTTTCCCACTTCTTTTATAAAGAAAAATCATGGTCAGAATTACCCCACGTTAATTCTATAATTCCAGGCAAATGGACATTTTTATGTTATTGCTTCCAACTTTGTTACAACGTAAATTTATACTTTCTCGGTTATAAGAATAAAAACTAATTAGACACTTCAAACTAGCAGTTCATATAAAAAACCAGAATACAGAAGCACACGTAAAGCGACAAATACGCATGCGCGTAATATGCGCATTGACTGCCCATGCTTTTATTTTCTGCACTTGCTGCACGCATTATAAGCTACAAATTGGAGAATTCTAGGGAATTCTACGAAATTGGTACTGCCATCTCTGCACTCGCTGTATGAATTGCAACCAACGTAACGGACTCAATTTCGAAGCGAACAACACATCCCTAGAAGGTTTTAGGCAGGGTCGAAAAGAAAGATGAGGAAGGAAGCAAATACGTAGCGTGCATATTTATTTCTTAAAGGCTTTTACTGCTAAGTTTTTCGAAGGTGCTCTTATAATGCTAACTTTACAGCTGTACTCTAATCCAGAAGACGTACGAGAGCCTGCGGTTCTATTCAATAGCCTTCAAAACCTTGAATTTACGCCGGACGCGGATAATAAATAACTTCATTTTTCCTTTACACATCTGTTTACCAAATAACGTTGGGTAAGCAGCAGTTCGTCCTGTAAAACTCATAAAATATGATCTTCGCTTTCAATAATTATCGCTGTTCAAGAAGAATAGAAAAACTAGGGTTGAGAAAATCCAGGAACCAATTAAGCCATCAAATTTCGTTAGGAGTCGGTCCCCGATCCTTAAGACGAAGTAACCGATGTTGTTAGGAAGCGTGCTTCGACCACCGTCCAAAAGTCTCGAATTAAATTAACCGTAATCCATCCAACTGCATAGCTATTTGTAAGTAAGTTTGAACATTCCCGCGTAACCTCACGAGCATCAGACGCATCGAAACCCGTTCCGTTTCGTTACTGCGGTTCATGCGCTGCTGGAAACGGAACGCGGTTCATGCGCGCAGCGTCTGCGCTGCGGTCTATGCGCATAATGCGTGAATCGGAACACAGCCAGGGTCTTCATTGCTGAGACACCGGGTTTCGCGTCGCATCGCGTGTTGTGGTTGCGTGTATTGGACCCACACGGAACAGCTATTGCATAGTGTAGTAGTGTAATTTAGTGATTAGTATAGTTATTCTTTATTAGTTATTAGTTAATAGTTAGTGATTATAAGTGGTCCCCGAGTGTCATGGAGCGACGTTTAAGAGGCAGAGGTCGCAATGATGGGGGAAACGTTCGCCAAATGCTTCGTGCCATTGACGAAGCAAACAGGGACTATTCTTTAGCCCGGGAAATTTATAAACAATGGATGGTGGACAGTGGCCGGGAAACACGAGTCCCGTACCGACGGGAATTTCAACGTCTCGACCACCGTTTTTCGGAGCTAAATGTAGCAGAGTTCAATGCGGGAGTCAATAATCACCCGAGACCAGGTAGACCCCGGGTACCATGGAGAACGGAAGAACGCGTGATCGCATTAGCGCGTGCATTCCCACTAATGGGCCTCCGGGGTATTGCTCGTCGCGTAGATATTTCGCACGTGACGGTGCGACGCATCATCCGGGAAGAAGGTCTACGACCGTTCAAAATTCAAAGGGTCCAAGCACTCCGTCCTGGCGATTACGCTGCTCGGCGTACCTTCTGTCGTTGGATGCTGCGGAAATTAGAACAGAATCCCCGCTTCCTAGAAAATGTGCTGTTCACGGATGAAAGCAGTTTTTCCAGCGCCAATCTACAAAACAGGCAAAATACACGAGTGTGGGCCTATGCGAATCCCCACGCAACCGTCCAACGGTTTAACCAGGGACGGTTTTCAGTAAACGTGTGGGCAGGTATTGTGGGAGATCAAATCGTTGGCCCTGTTTATTTGCCCAGATTAAACGGTGCAACATATTTGCGCTTTTTGCGACGAGATTTGTTAGGCCAACTTCGCCAAGTAGTTCCACCAAACAGACGCCGGTCGCTGTATTTCATGCATGATGGTGCGCCAGCACATTTCACCCTGCCCGTCAGGGATTTCTTACCGCGAATGTTTGGCACACGGTGGATAGCACGCGACCCTGCACCTCATTTGTGGCCACCACGTTCGCCCGATCTCAATCTCCTGGATTTCTTTATGTGGGGAGCCGTGAAAGACAATGTTTATAGATCGGGGAGACAAATTGAATCGCGGGAACAGTTGAAGCAGCGAATAGAAGAAGCGTTCCGAACAATTCAGAATTCGCCGGACATTTTTGAAAAAGTTCGCCGAAACATGCAGTCAAGACTGCAACAGTGTCTCGATAATGACGGTGGTCACATCGAAGCCACCGGACAGGCGCGGATGCTACGCGCCATCAACAACGATGGGAGTGTCCTGTGGGTGAGAAGAAGACGCAGGAGATAAACCATCGAGAACGTTGGTAAGTTACTAAGTTAATATCGTCTAACCCTCACAAATCAACTTTGTCAATTTTTTCCTACAAAATGGTGCGTTTGCCACATATGTTATCATTTAAACTTTCCCTCCTGTCAATCAGCAGAATCTATTGTTGTGCCCTATCCGTTCAAATGTCCGTAGGCAAAAGATAGGTCAAGTCCCGACCGTAGCATAGGGAGTCATACGAAGTAGGCCAAGAAAGAGGGGGTTTTTAGTGGGTATCCCGTTGGCAGCGGCGAGTCCCACATAATCCAGGCAACCCTGCCTGGGTATGCGTAATGCATTTTCCCCCTCTATAATAAAAAAAAAAAAAAAAAAAAAAGATAAGTAAAAATTCTAACTGGTTACTGCCAACTCCGAATTTCTGTTGGGAAAACACCACTTAATTCAGGCCCAGCCGGGTCAATGCACCTTGCACGGTCTTCTGTCCCTTTAAACACCGTGTTGTGTCTGCGTAGAGCCCAGGAGCTACCTACCCCGGGCCACTACCCTTCAGGTAGTAAATACTGGCAAACGGCAAAGTGGTGGTGGTGGGCCCAAGCATCTACGTGCAACTCTATACATTCAAATCGTTGCGAAATCTTTAACAATTTTTCCCCACGAAACGGTTCATTTGCGACATATGGCTCCTTTCAAACTTTTTCTCCTTACGCCGAGCAGAATATGCTGATGTAAAAAAAAAATTTAACATTGATTTTCAATGTTATAAACAATTTTGCAGCAAATTTTTTTCGCAAATCTCCACCGATCCGGGGGTGTAGATTCACCCCTCCAAGCGGTGAACATTACTTTCTTAACACCCTGTACATGTCATGTATGTAGTATGATTATAATCAATGTGTGTAATACACCACAGCGTGTAACTAAACTGTTAAAACGCAAAACACAAATTATATGCTTATATTATATGTTATATATAAATATATTATTTATTTCATTTCTCCTGGTTTCATGCGCTATTTCACAACCATTTCCCATCCTCCTCCAAACAGATCGGTAATGTTATCTTACATTAATTGGATAAAGAAATTAAATTTGGGGAAATGAAGTATGCGAGGTCGATATGCTTTCAACACTTCCATGGTCAGATGGCAAAACCTGATATGTCCAGTTTTCCTGATTTCACAGCACAGCAGTTTTAAAGTTTTTCCAGCTGTGAAAATTTAATTTTCCTTTCTTTAGTCATTCATTAAGAAACTTTAATCAAAATATTAATTGAATATGGAAGTTGTAGGTAACTTAAGATAGGGACTTATAATAATAGTAACTATTTTTCTACAAAAAAGTGTGGAGATTAATTTTTTTTTAAATTTTCATTAATTTCATCCTCGAAGTCTTCCAGGTCGTCGAATTCTGCAGCGTCTTCAGTAGTGGGCAATGCCCAACAAAAACTTCAGCACATCATGAATTGCCACCTCGCTTTGTTTCTAAACTACTACAGCGTTCAGATGGTATATTTTGCAAACATTCAAATTTCATATAGACACACATGAAAAAAAACCATAATCTCAATTTTGACTCTTTGAATTCTTGATTTATTTATACTTATTCATTTTTCATTAACGGGTACCAGCCTTTGTTAACAGTGACTCGGCAGAAATATAACCCACACGGAGAAGACAAAAAACAAAGAAAAATAAAGGAAAACGCAAGAAGAAATATTAATAAATCATACATACGCGCAAAATTATTTTCAATAGTTAGAGAATATTTTCATTTACAATTTACATTTTAATTACTCACATTATTACTGCGGTCTCGTCTTTACTCGTATCTTACTTTCTTAATAAAGTCGAAATAATAATAATAATAAGAACGAATCATTATCCAGTATATAAACATATTCTAAAATATTCGAAACATTCAAACTTCAAACTACTCGACACACCGGATTGTTCGGTACTTTCGGCCCACTAGGTACTTTCGCCCCGCTCGATTCTTTCGGCCCGCTCGGTTTACTTCGAGTCGCTCGAATACATTCGAGTTCTCGGTTTTATTCGAGCTGCTCGAAAAAATTCAAGGTCTCGGTTCTATTCGAGTTGCTCGAAAAAATTCGAGTTGCTCGAAAAAATTCGAGTTGCTCGAAAAAATTCGAGTTGCTCGGTTCTATTCGAGCTACTCGGTTCTTTCGAGTACTCGGCTCGGTCCGGTTTTTCGAGCCGAGCTGGGTTCGGCTCGCTTTTTCCGAGTACTCGAACAGCACTAGTACGTACTCAACCATGTACGTAATGTAGGCCCACTAGGCAAGTGCAGTTCTTTCCTGATGAAATGATAGGCCTTGGGAGAGTAAAAGTATAATGTTAAAGCAAAGCTTCTCATCTCCTCCGTGTATTTTTGTCTACTGCGTGCAACTGATGCATTCTGTACTTCATTTTTAAACATGGCTAAAGGAAGCCCACTAAACTGGTTCTCCAACACCTCCTCTATACAATTGGTGGTTATACCGTTTTCTTTTAAATGCCGAATGACATCAGTCATTGTGTTAAGTCGAGCATCACGTCGCAGTAACCGTCTCTGCAATACTTTTATTTTCTGGCGCAATTGTTGCACTGTCTCTGATGGTGGCAAATAGTTGTCCAGTACCTGAGTGCCAACATCCTTTTTTCCTGCGCTAATGCATTGTACCACTGTTTGATTGTCAACATCCTTCTTCACTATCCTACTATCATGTTGCTGTAACAATAAAATATAACTATAGGTTTGAATTCAGATAGTATAAATAAATGCCAACTTTACATAATAGTTGTTCACATTAGAGGTTAGAATATATGTAAAAATTTCATAGGCCCTTTTACTTAGTAACTTTTTACTGAATAGATTCCGAGACTCAAAATTGTGATTTTTGCATGTTATTTGATACGTGCTTTCGATCCATATAAATTTCCCGTGAAAAAAAAGGTTTCCCAGAAGTAAAGTTTACCCATAAATAAAGTTATGAGATCATCATTCTGAACTCGTACCATTGTGGACTGCAATGAAGGTACATTCGGTGACCTGTTTTCATCAGATATCACACTGCTTGAAGTCAAAGGCCCATGCATTACTGCCTGTAAAATAATAAATATTTATAATTGTTTCTCGCCTGCGAAGAATAGTTTCATTTACTACCTTGTAAATACATGTTTCCCCAAAACATGCCTTTGTTGAGTTTTCCATACTTATACTACAATTTAGAAAATATACGTTATATAAATATTTAGATACCTCATTTACTGGAGTGCAATGATACTGATGATCAAATAACGTTGGCACTGCATCCCGCTTCAATATACGCCGCACACTTGTGGATGTTGTAGGTTGAAAAGCGTCGGTAGTAAAATGTTTACTACATATCCTACTATATTTTTGTACTGCAGGTTGTAAATTGACTGGTATTGCCGCAATAAACTTCTTCCACGACTCCTCCTTTAACGGAACGCTGCACAAAAATTACATTTCTTATACGAACCAATCAAACATACTTTTATTGAAAAAACTTTGTAATTCCACTTTAATTTCCACTTACTTATAAAAAGTTACACCCTCACTTTTTTTCCACTCACTTCTGCAGTTTTTAATGCAACACCTGTTAACCATTTTTTGCTTCTATACTTTTTAACCTTACACTGAAAAGCGTTTCGTGCCAAAAATGATGCTACAAAGCTCATGGCGTCGGCGACGCCGCGTCGCTTCTATACCCCCACTACACGCAAATCTACTATAGGATAGTACAGGTAGAGACAGATAGTAGGAAGAAGAAGGATAACTTCTCCCCATGTCTTCCTTTTCCCTCGGCGCGCCGTCGCCTCTACTTCCACTTACTTCAGCTTACACTCCAGTTAGAATATAGCTCTATGCACTCCAGTTAGAATATAGCTCTATGAGTGTTACTGTTATGGGGACTGCGTATCGTTGCCAATGAGGCTTGTCCCCATGCGTAAGTGGCACTTGCCTAAAGCGTTGCTCTCGTAACAACTCGCGTTTGTTCGGGATTCGCGTCCAGTCTTTAGTCGAGTAGCATGTAAGTTGAAAATTTACCTTGTGTGGGGACTCTTAAAATTAATCGCGTAGTTTAATCAAGCAATCGTAAATTACTACACTTTCGCTGTTCGACTAAATACTGGACGCGCTGTTCCACGTGCTCTTAAAACCGGTAGATGTTTCACGATCGTTCCAGCCATGTTCGTGTACGTGAAATTGCGAGAATGTGGTAAATTAATGATCGCCAACGATACGGAAATCCGGCACTTTGATTCCAAAAACGTTCATTTTCAAAAGTTTTATAAAATAAACCACAAAAACGAATTTAAAGATTGTTCGATTGTTTATTGTAAAGGTAAGTTTTGTATCGAATTGATTTTGTTTCAAATCTTCAGTTTGTATATAGTTGTGTATATATAAATAGAAGGGTACGTGTGAGTGAAACGTTATTTAGGCGTACCTTTCTTGCCCACATATGTCTAACACGTGGCTACAAAAATCTTAACCATATAATATCTCCATATAGACCTGACATTTGAATCATAATTTTGAGATTTTAGTTAATACTATGCTGTGTACTTTCAGAATCGAAGGAAGAATTGCAGGCATTAATTGCCTCAAGACGAGCATCAGTTCCCCCTTTGAAGCGCATGCAATCTGCGTCAGAAATTTCTGACGCAGACACACCGAAGAAAGCACTACTGGTAAATATATAACTATCGTATTGTTATGTTCATATTGGGAACAGGACTGTTCCAGCATTGCTGACGATGGTTCAGACTTAGTCTATTATTATTAGCAGTTTACATTCCTAATTTTTGTTGTGTTCTGTTCTTAGGACATTGGCGACGGTTATGAAAGAATTTTAACGGAAAGACTCAAGGCAAAGTCGTCGCAGAACGAATTCGTAAGTGAATGGTCTACATTTATTTTCGTTTACGTTGCATTTACGTCGCTGTAAGTTCGTATAGACATATTGGGAACAGGAGTGTTAGAGCATTGCTGGCGATGGTTTAGACTTAGTCTATTATTATTAGCAGTTTACACTCCTAATTTTTGTTGTGTTCTGTTCTTAGGACATTGGCGACGATTCTGAAAGAATTTTAACGAAAAGACTCGAGGCAAAGTCGTCACAGAACGAATTGGTAAGTAAATGGCCTACGTTTATTTTTGAAATTAATTTCTCAAAGAATCTTTTTCGTTCAATTTGTCTAAGAAGTTTCCTATTTAAACATGGTCCTCAACAAGTTGATATTGTGTTTGCCCAAATGTGTATATAGGGTAAATGACCCAATTACTGACACATTAAGCGTTAACGCTGACATTATCTTGTAGTTTTGTACTTATAGACTAAAAGTATATGTTGTTCTTGTTATTTATTATTGTTTAATATTGTACGTGCACTGTGGTGCGACGCACGTGGATACTGTACACGCATTATCCTTATTTATTTTCTCACTGCGGATATAGGAATTGGAACGTTGAGGGTGAACACCTGACTCACATCACGTTGAACTCCATTACACGTTATTCGACCTTTATTTCAATGTGCACCTAACACGCGGCCAACAGGCCCGACTAATTCAATGACGCCACGCCGTGTGTGTCATTCGAACGAACGTAAACCAAAACGAAAGCCCGGTGTCCGAGAGTACTGCGCCAGCCGGTGAGTAGCGATCAACTCGACTAACAAACTAAGCCTTGATAACGCCTTGACAAACTAAAGTTTTCAATAACAGTATAATCAATAAGAAAAAATAAAGAATGGCGTTCATTGGCCCATGCGGCCGAGCCCAATTAATAACTGAAAATGTATACTTCTACATTTAATAATAACTATTACGCATCAAGATACTATGCCACTCTGAGATACGGACTACTAGATGGCGAAAAGTGTCACGCGCGGCCAAAGCACTGGCGAACAGCAGGAGGATATGAGACACTCGATGGAGAAATCTAAATTCAAAGTAACAATTTAAACGTCAATGATTGTCCACCGGTAGCACATAGAGCTTAGCTGCGGGTCGTAGGAGGGACCCCTTGGTTGTTTTCACGGTTGCCGCTCGTACTACTCCATCCTCACCTGGGTGGATTGCCTCGACTCTACCCATGCTCCAGTGCAAGGGTGGAGCGTTGTCATCGTGGATGATGACCAAGTTGCCGATGGCCAGCTGCGGGCCTCGGCTCTCCTTCCATTTGGTGCGTTGCTGACACAGATGCAAATACTCCTTGACCCATCTGTGCCAGAAATGTTGTCGGAGCTGCTCTATATGTTGCCATTTAGACAACAGATTCTGTTTTGTGGTCGTTAAATCAGGTTCCGGATATGACGCCAAGTTTGCTCCGATCAAAAAGTGAGCGGGAGTAAGAAAGGAAAAATCATTTGGATCTGCAGACAAAGGAGTGAGCGGAAGGGAATTCAGCACCGCCTCTATTTGAGTCAATAACGTATACAACTGAACATAGTTTAACGATGCCTCCCCTGCTACACGCGTCAGGTGATGCTTGGTGGCCTTTACGGCCGCTTCCCAAATTCCCCCAAAATGTGGAGCACGGGGGGGGGGGGGGGGATGAATTGCCACGAAATCCCCTCCGTCCCTAACTCAGAGATGATCTTGCTGTATCGTGTATCGTTGTTGAACATGTCATGGAGCTCCTTGAGCGCGTTGTTTGCTCTTATGAACGTGCTTCCGTTGTCGGAATGTATTTCTGCCGGTCGTCCACGGCGAGCGATGAGCCTTTTGAAGGCGGCCAAATAGGCCTCGGTAGTCATATCTAAGACCAGCTCGATGTGCACGGCCTTGGTGCTCATGCACACAAATATGATTACATATGACTTGATTTTCCGCATGGTTTTACGAACGCCCTCGCGAATAAAAAAGGGGCCACAATAATCAACGCCTACAATTGAAAACGGTCGCGCAGGCCTTGCCCGTTGTGCGGGTAGATTTCCCATGATTTGCTGCGATGATTGAGGAGATGCTCGGAAACACGTCATACATCTTCTGATTAATTTGCGCACGGTGTGGCGCGCGGCCAGCGGCCAATAGTATTCGCGAATCGCAGCGAGAGTGCCCTGCGCTCCTGCATGAAGTTGTCTTCGGTGAGCATCTTCGATTATCAGTTCCGTGAGATGATGCTTTGCAGGCAGCACTGCGGGATGCTTGCTGCTAAACGGTAAATTCGCATTCCGTAACCTTCCTCCAACTCTGATGATCCCGTCCTTCAAAAAGGGGTTGAGACTCGCAAGTTTGCTGTGCCTAGGCAAGCCCTGCCCTTTAAGTAAACCCTCGCGCTCGGAGGAAAATGCCTCCCCTTGGACCATGCGTATGATAGCCTCCGTGGAGGCACGTAGCTCCTGTTGAGTCAATACTCCTGACAGATGCTGCGAGATGCCATGCCTAGCGTTGCAGACGAATCTTCGGCAATAGCTTATCACTCTGGTGAGCTTAGAAAAAGAAGAAAAACGCTCGTAAAAGGCGACTTCCTTGACGACGGTCAAGGTTACCGCATCTGCACGCTGCTCGGGTAATTCTTCATTGAGTATGATATTGGTTTTCTCGGGCCAGAACGACGACTCGTTTTTTAACCAAGGGGGACCATGCCACCATAGCTGTGAGTGCCTTAATGCCGAGGGTGTTGTGCCGCGGGATATCAAGTCCGCGGGATTTTCCTTCCCACTCACGTGGCGCCATTCTGCGTTCTCGCTCAGTTCCTGAATCGTTCCAACCCGATTTGCGACAAATGTTAGCCAGCGCCTGCTTGGCGCGTGTATCCAGCTCAAAACAATGCCAGAGTCCGTCCAAAACCCAATGTAATTGCATTTGAAGGGCACTGCCTTCAAAACCACCGACGCTAGTTCGACCAGCAATAATGCTCCACACAGTTCGAGTTTAGGCAAGGAAATGTTCCGTATCGGAGCCACGCGTGACTTTGCACATAGAAGTCTGGTGGAATGATTCCCTTCATGGTCGGTGGACCTGATGTAAATGCAGGCGCCGTAACCGTCTTGACTAGCGTCTGAAAACCCATGCATTTGAATCTCCCGGGGCCTTTGATTGCATATGATTTTGCGCGGTACTGAAACTTCCTGTAACTGCGGCCACTCGGACTCCAGGCGTTTCCACGTGGCGTGAATTTCCATGGGCACGGTCTCGCCCCAATGCACCTTCAGCACCCATAGCCGCTGCATGATTATCTTGGCCGACAACATGACTGGACCCAGCAGCCCTAAAGGATCGAACACCTTAGCAATAGCAGACAGTATCGATCTCTTGGTGACGCGTTCACCTGCACTGCACATGCTTGTGGTATCGTATTGGAAATAATCTTGAGGTGCGTTCCACTTGATGCCCAACGTGGACGTAACCCCTCCTTTGTCCAGTTGTAAAACCGTATGCTCGCCGGGCTTGACTTGCAGCCCCAGCAGCAACCCTGGTTCATTGGACAACCACTTCCTTAACTCAAAACCTGCCGAGGCCAAAAGCCCTTTGACCTCCTCACGAATGACCAGCGCCTCGTTCCATGAATTTGACCCTGTCAACAGATCGTCCACATAGAAATCTCTGCGGACTACTTCAGAGCCCAGTGGATAATTCTGTGCTTCTGCCGACGCTAATTGTTGAAGCGTTTTCGTGGCCAAAAATGAGGCTGGCGCGGTACCGTACGTTACGGTGAGTAATTCATATGTTGCCAGCTCGTCTGCTGGGGAATCCCGCCATACAATTCTTTGCAAAGGTGTCTGTGAGGGTTCAATTAAAACCTGGCGGTACATTTTGGCAATGTCCGCCGTCAGGACATAGTAATGGGCTCTGAATCGAATCAGAATTGAAAATACATTCTGCTGTAAGGTGGGCCCCACCATCAAAATATCGTTTAAAGAAACGCCTGTGTGGGTTTTGCAGGATGCGTCGAAAACCACTCTGAGTTTCGTCGTCAAACTGCTTTCCTTCAAAACCGCGTGATGCGGTAAGTAATAGTTCGGCTGAGTTTCGCGATTATGCTGGTCAATCGCGCGCATGTGTCCTAGTCGAACGTATTCACGCATGAAGCTCGCGTATTCCAATTTCAACTGCGGGTCTCGACTCAACCGTCGCTCCAACGCCTGGAATCGCCGTACGGCCACTTCCCTGGACTGGCCAAGTTGTTCCAGCTTCCCAGGCCTCAAGGGTAGACTGACAACGAATCTGCCCTCTTGGTTCCTCCGAAACGTGCGCATGTAATGCTCGTCGCACTGCCTTTCTTCGAGCGACAGCTCCCCCTTGGTCGATGCCTGATCTAACTCCCAAAAACGCGACACTAGCGCGTTAAGATTGCTCGCAATCGAGAAGTTGCAACATTTCGCCGGCTAAAATCCATCCCAATTGCGTTTTTTGAAATAGCGGTTGCGATTCCGATGTCCTGATTCGACCTACGCAGAGCAACCTCCAGAATACCTCCACGCCCAAGAGGAGGTCGATTTCCGCTGACACGTGGAAAGCGGGATCCGCCAATTTTATATTGGACGGAACCTTTATGGCTGCATGATTGAGCGAAGTTAGAGGTATGTTCGTCGTAATTTTATCGATGATTAAACAATCGATTCGCGATTTGTAATTGTTGACTCTTGACTGAATTTCTACTTCCACTCTTCCATCAATTTGAGTTCGTCCCTGGCGAAACCCAAGAACCGGTACGTTTGTCGGGCGTGCGTCGAGGCCCAGTTTGTGCACACAGCTTTCAGTTATGAAGTTGGATTGAGAACCTGGATCTAGGAACGCACGGCATTGATGCTCGTTATCGTGCCGATCCATTATGTATACCACCGCCGTGGACAGCAAGGTGTCTGACCTTGTCGATGCTTGGGATTGACGAATAATAGTGGCCGCCTGGGTTTGTATGTTCTGCGGGGTTGCATCCTCATTGACTTGATCCGAATCGTTTTTGGTCCCCGCTGGTTCCATTCTGTGCAGCAACGTGCTGTGTCGCTTACCACATTTTTTGCAGGAACCCCACTCACAGGCGCTTGCCCAATGCGCTGTAGTGCGCAAACAATTGAAGCACAATTTGAGCGCTGAAACCCTATTAATTCTGTCCTCAATAGGAAGTTTAAAAAATGTATTGCATTGATATAAATGGTGATTGCCCTTGCAGGAGGGACAAAACGATTTGTCATTGACAGACACATGAGCGAGCGCGCTCTTGTTTCGCGCTACCTTGCTGGACGGGCGTGTGTCTTGTGATTCCTTAGCCATGGTTTCCAACCCCTGACAGCGTCGCGATAAGAAATCCAATAATTGTTTTAATGTGGGCATATCTGTTCCAGGAACACTAACCTCCCATTCCTTTCTCGTGGCATAGTCGAGTTTGTTGGATAAAGTGCAAATTATAATGTCATCTCACGTTTCTGTCTGCCGGCCCAAGGCCTTTAAGGCTCGCAAATGTTTTGAAAATCCGTTGATAAGCTGCCGAAGGCAAGCGGCGCCTTCCTTCTGCAACGCGGTTAGGTCAAACATTGCATTCACGTGCTTTTGTATAATGACGCGTTTGTTGTCATATCTCTCCTTTAGCATCTCCCATGCTTCGAGGTAGTGGGCCTCGGAAATTTCCAAGGCCTGAATCAGCTCGGCTGCTTCGTCTTGTAGAGCAGACTTTAAATATTGAAGCTTCTGGATGCCCTTCAACCTTGGATCGGAATGAATCAGTGACTTGAAAGTATCAAAAAATGGAAACCACTCATCGTAAGCGCCCGTGAATTTAGGCAAGTCTATTTTTGGCAGGTGAACCTGCGCGTAGAGCGAAAGGTCAGAGTTGTTGACGTTGCTCATATGCGGAGAATTGGGTGACGTAACCGTTGTCGAAAGTGCGACCATTGTCTCCTCGAATTTCCTGACGATGGAAAAGTACTGTTGCTCGAATTCGAACCTCTCCTTTTCCTGATCCACTGTGGCTTCCTCGTCCTCCTGCAGATATTCTATTTGATCCTGCACGGCCGCGAACCCGTCCCAGCACTCCTTGAATTTAAGCTTACGATGACTCACTTCGAATAAGGATGCCTGATTTATATCAAGGGAGTCAAGATACGAATTGGCCCGAGTGCACGTGGCCTTGACCTGACCACGTCTCGCTATTAATTGTTTGAGGGTCAGTTGCTCGAGTAGAGCCATCTTATGCGCGTTGACTCAGTTGAGGACGATGCCAAATACGGATACACGAAAGGGAATGAACTTGCAGGAAAAATTGATCGGAGACTTACCGAGTCGTCGCAGAACGTTCTGGATGTTCAATAATGGCCGTCGCTGATGATTGCGACCACGAGGCGGCCTGCACTGTAGGTGCTTCTGCTGGCGACGATTGCCTTGCGACAAAACAGGCTTGTCAAAACGCTTCACTAAATTGTTCGCGAACCAGTGCCACTGTTGGAGATCACTATAATGCTCGTAAACACACAATCCGGCTCGAAGGACCATTATGTACGCGCACTGTGGTGCGACGCACGTGGATACTGTACACGCATTATCCTTATTTATTTTCTCACTGCGGATATAGGAATTGTAACGTTGAGGGTGAACACCTGACTCACATCACGTTGAACTCCATTACACGTTATTCGACCTTTATTTCAATGTGCACCTAACACGCGGCCAACAGGCCCGACTAATTCAATGACGCCACGCCGTGTGTGTCATTCGAACGAACGTAAACCAAAACGAAAGCCCGGTGTCCGAGAGTACTGCGCCAGCCGGTGAGTAGCGATCAACTCGACTAACGCCAGCGCGCGATCTTCAAACAAATATGTTTTCTTGATGAAAAAGATTTGGTGGATCTTAAAACTTCGATTTTTATGTATAAATTCATCAATTTCAAAAATATATTTGGGAATCTATTACTGACACCCTTCAAACGTATTTGACTGAATTACTGAGATCCCAATTGCTGCCAACTAACCTATACAATACTGTTTATCAGTCATTTTAAGGTTACGTCGTATCATGTACATGAGCAACTATATACTGCTATGACAGTAATACCAAAATGCTTGAAATGAACCGTTGAATTCGGATCTTTATTACTTTCTATGATGCTTATATTATTTAAAATATTATATTTTGTTATGTTAACGGCTTAAATATTACAATTACAGCATTTTCTTTAACGTCTTATTTTCTATTTCGCTAGTATGGAAGTCATCGTTTCCATTCTCCTACTATCCGCTTAAAATTTTTTATCGTTTTATTCAAATTAACGAAGAAAAAATTAAGTACTGTTTTTTGTATCGTATAAATAACAGTTTGAATTGTATGCTAAATATTTTTTATGCATCATTTTATAAGATTTATTCGTTATTTTACGTAAAACAGCTTAGGGTGACAGTAATTGGGTCCTTTACCTTAGTTCCACGATTTTCAAGAAGGGTTTTAAATTACTTGTTAATGGTGTTACATTTTATTGCTATTTGCAGACCTTACACTAAGCTTGTCTAACCCAGAATTGGGATTGTGTGCACAGATTGTACATGAATTGGTAGAAATTAATTTTAGCCATCATGGCTAGCGAAGACGAAGTGCCAAAGAAAAAGTCGTAGAAATCTTTTTTACCCGCGGATTATAACAAAGCAGATGTATGCGAAAAAACATATTTTAATTGGCAACGTTTTCGACAAAATCAAAGTGCGTATTAGCTACACAACCACCGATAAAAATAAAATTCAGTGCATTTATTATACACTGTTAGAAATAATTTGTTTATTGGTCAAATCTGCCTAGTTCTTCATGTCATAACTTTAGTATTGAAAACAACAGTTTTCTATGTGTCATTTTACCAAGTCTAGAACTCAAAATGACAACCTGTAAAAGTAAACGTGAGATTTATGTATTTAACTCATTCCGAAGTATTACAGAAACTGCGTCGAGTGATTTATCCAGGACATTTGCATTTAGAGATATTACAAACATACAAACTTTGTATGTTTGTGCGTGTGTCTGTCGCCTAAAAACTTTCAAACGGTAAACTCTTGGATTACGAAACATGCCACAGCTCATTATGTCTGGCTTATCCAGACGAATGTGGCTATATATCTATATATATTATATTATATAATAATATTATATATATAATATTATTATTATATATATATATATATAAATTATCTAAATTTCCGGCGAAGCTGAGTAGTAAAACCACTAGATACATAAACTTTCTGTTCCTCGGGCAACGTCACGTTTTGATAATAAATTAATGAGGACGTAGAATAATTACTTTTGCACATTGAATAAGTGGATCTCGCGAGAAATTTCAGTATCTACTAAAATCACATCTTTACAAAAGAAACTTTCATGAAATAATAATAATAAGTGATAATAATTGCACCGATTATGAGAATTCAGTAAAAGAGGACCAAATAGATATTGAAAATTCCAGTTACACATGCGTTTTGCTTCCAGCAGATAAAGATCATTTGGTTCTCAGTGATAATCCTCCAACTCAACTAGAGCTTCAACTCAATCATGATGATTGTTCTATCGTAAATGAAGGCAGTCATAATGCAAATGCTATGAAAGAAAATGATCAATGTATCAAACACATTGACAATTCTGAATTAAATATCATTGTTCAAGAAGAAGGCAATTTATGTAACGACAATACTTTGAGTACAACTTCTTCACATTGTAATAGTGAAGATGGTTCAATTCAAAATGATGATGCTACTGATTATCATGATCGTAACAGTGATGTTGATTCTGATACATTTGAATCGGATAATGTTGAAGACTCTAGTAACGAATTCAGTGCAGAAGCTTTTCATGAAATTTTTGAGAGTGATGATACCGTGATGTTTCCTGAAGCTCAACTAACAACATCGGATGTCCAATTAATGATTACCGGTATGGTGATCCGTTTTAATATGACGCGTGCTCAAAGTTCAGCGCTTGTACAATTTACAAAAACATTAGCTGGTCCACAGTTTGATAAATGGAATTTTACTCATCATACTATGTCAAAACTATACGGTCCTCCAAACGATAAAATTACATTACATTTTTATTGTTCAACCTGTCATAACCGTCTCTCTACAGTAAAAGTAACAAAGAATGTTGGCAACATACAAGAAGTATGTAATAAATGTAACGAATCGTATAAATTAACGACAGCAAGTTCAAATTATTTTTACACTATTGATATTGAATATCAAATGCGATTACTATTGAACCAAAAAAATATTCAATCGTCCCTTTTGGAAAATTTATCCAATATCAAACAGAGAAACGAAAATAATTTTATAATACGAGATTTATATGACAGCACTTTATACAAAAATGTTCAAGAAAAATATCCTACGGCCCTGACATTTAATTTCAATACTGACGGAGCACCCACATTCAAAAGTTCTAAAAGAAGCTTCTGGCCGTTGCAACTAATAATCAATGAATTACCACCACTCTTAAGATTCAGGAATATTTTTCTGGCGGGTGTTTGGGTCACAAACAAGGAACCGACACCAATTATGATGAATTGTCTAATGTCTTCTTTCGTAGAACAAATATTACAATTGAATAAGAAAGGTTTATCACTGACACATCACGAAACTGGACACAATATGATTTTTAAATTGATACCAATTGCAGCATGTGTCGATTCTGTGGCTCGTCCTATTCTTCAGAATCATTTTCAGTTTAACGGATACTATGGTTGTAGTTGGTGCTATATTTATGGAAAGTATATGTATGGGACAGTCCGATATCCTTTGTCTGAAACGAATGATGAGTTGAGGACGCATAATACAAATCTTGAAGATACAAAGCACAGCATTACGCTTCAGAAATCTATTCGAGGAGTTAAAGGTTCTTCAGAGCTGATGAGATTACCATTCTTTGATACAATATGGGGGTATCCAGTGGAATATATGCATGGGATAAGTTTGGGGGTTGCTAAACAATTGTGGGAATTGTGGACCAGCGGAGAATCTCAATTTCATCTGAACGTCGAAGATAGGAAAGAAATTAGTCGTCGTTTAGAATTAATTCGTGTGCCACATGAAATTCATAGATTGCCAAGACCTTTGGCAGATAAAGGTAAATGGAAAGCGTCAGAATGGCGTTCTTGGTGTATATTTTACAGCCCAGTATGTCTCAATGGAGTTTTAAACGACCGTGCTTACGTTTCATTTCTGCTCTTCAGTCGAAGTATATACACGTTAAGCAAGATTCACACTAACCGTCTGGACGGCGGCAGAACGACGGCCGGTCCACTAGTGCAACAGAGACACAGATTCATACCTCTCCATTGCACTAGTGGAACGGCCGTCGTTCTGCCGCCGTCCAGACGGTTAGTGTGAATCTTGCTTTACTCAAACTAGAAATCACGACAGATGAATTGAGACAGTGTGAATTGGATTTATTGAAATTCACAGGTGAGTGCGAGATTCTTTATGGTAATCGTGCACCAACATTTAATGTGCATAGTTTATTACATCTCGTGGACTCTGTAAGGAAAAATGGACCATTATGGTCAAGTTCAACATTTCACTTTGAGAACGGTATTCGAATCTGCAAAAATTATGTGAACGGTCCAAATAATGTGGGATATCAGATTGTGACAAAATGGTCACGAGCGAATCACTATCGATCTTGCGTTAAAAAAGTATCCATAAATAATGCTTGCATTCACTTTTGCAACAATTTATTTGCTGCAGAACTCTTGACAAACGATTACGTAAGAAAAAGCAATGATTGTCATACTGTACTCATAGGTGCACCCAAAACATTGGTGAATGTCACAAAAAAGGTTCGCGCCTTTCTTCACAATGATACAGCAATTGTGCAAGTTTTTGATTGATGTATTCATAAGAATGTGGTTGTGCACAGTTTGAAATATATAAGAGTTGAAAAGACCAACGATACAGTTGTTTTATTAAACAACGGAAGCATTGTGCAAATAGAATATATCACGATGGTCGAAGGAAAATGTTACATATTGGCCGCGAAGCTTTGCACCACTTCAATGAACAATCCAATTGAACTAAATCATATAAAAAAAATTATACATAAAGATAAAGTATTATCAGTTTTCGACATCTCAGCGATAGAAAAGAAAGTGCTTCTTATGGATTTGGGATCAGCGGGAGAATATATTTGTTTTCTACCAAATTTATGGGAAACTCAATAATTTGCGAGATAATGTAAGTTAAAACTACGTAGTTACTACGTAGTTTCACTATATATTCCTGAATTGTGTATGTTTTATGTGGAATGCTGTGGTGGTTGGGTTGTGATAAAACTTGAACATAAATGAACTTTTAAAACGCATGATCGGTTTCGCCAGAACTCTGACAAAAAGATTGATTATATTACATTACCATTCTTGTTGTATTTCTAGTGACTTTTCATATTTTCTCAAGAGAGACTCATAATTTGAGAATGACTTCAAATCATTTCTCGTATCATTATATGTCACTGCTGACATCGTCAAATTACGTTGCAGGAGAAATCACACGAGGAATTAAGAGAAACATTCAATAATGAAAAAAATGAAGAATTGCGCATATCGAATATATCTGATAATGTAAGTGTTTATCATACACGCGTGAATATTACGGAAAGTTTTATACTAAATTTTATTATTTCAGGTCACAAATAGGGTATCAAATCCAAGCGAATGTATAAAATATGGCTCTGATGATAAAGTAAGTTATCCTATGTACATTAATTATTTTTCGGTTTATTTTAACCGCAAACCTCATTATTATTATATTTTTTATTTAACAAAATTTTATGAGTTTAGGAGAACAAAAATGATGCGGAAAGAATTAAATCTGACAAGAGAAAAGCCAAAAAAAAAGATATAAATGACAAAATTAATAATTGTGTTGAAGTGAGGAAAGAGTCATCAGTGGTGGCTGAATTGATTGTATTGAAATTAAAAGTTAAAGAATTATCCAAAAAAAATTCCGAAAAGGACAAAGCCTTGCAAATGAAACAGAACAAAATTGATTCTCTTGTAAAAGAAAATCAGGGGCTTCAGCAAATGCTGAGTGAAACAACAACACTAAACATGGACCTTCAACGTCGCGTAATAAACTTTTTCGAACAAAATGAAGGTTGGTATATTTTGAAATGATAAAGAAATGATGTGAAATTCTCTGATGTTTTCATGATTGGTACTTACCTGTTACCCACTTCTTGGATGAACACGACCCAACCAATTAATTGGTTGTCCAATGAGAATCGGAAGCTCGTAATTGGAAAGTTAATTAATAATGGTTACATCAGAGATTTTTATAAATTACGGTTTAAAGCTTAACTTAATTCTAAAATTTTCAATTTTGCTCTATAGATATTGAATCAACGAGAAATAAAACCCAGCAAAATTTAATACAAAATGTTCCCTCAGTGGGGTTTCTGAGAAGAACTGATAATATGGTACGTATGATGGATAAATTAAATGTGGAGCATGCGAGTTTCGTCAGTTTTTGATTTTTCTGCTTTCCAATTCATAGAGATGTAGTCCCTGGTGGAAACATTGTATTGAATTGCGTTGAAAAATATTGAAATCTGTTGAAATGAATATCAATCATGTGTTTATAATAAGCAATGTTGTATGTATTCTAGATTCATGTAGGACAAGGTATTTGGCTACCCAAAGGCACTTTTGATGCAGCAATATATAACGCAAAGAGATCCAAATCCATATTTGTAAAGAACATGGCATTGGCCTTGTTTGGCCCCAAGACTCTGAAAGCTAGCACTGTGGAAGGGAGATCAAACAGCAAAATTAAAAATGGTATCCTGTCACGTCCCGGGTTAAGGATTTAATGGGACAAATGACAAAGGGGTTTTTACATAAAATCCAGGCGCGAATCTATAGTTCAGCGCACCGGGAGGCGAGGAAATCAGGTATTTGACGACGTAATTCTGTACACCAGCCTTTTCGATTGTCAGGCGAGAAATGTGAAATTCTGCACGCTAATCGTCTCGAACGGCCGGGAGAATGTTAGATTCAGGGGATTGAAGATTTAGGGAAGGTCAGGCGAGCAATGTTCAATTCTGCACACTAACCATTTCGATTGTCAGGCGAGAAATGTGAAATTCTGCACGCTAATCGTCTCGAACGGCCGGGAGAATGTTAGATTCAGGGGATTGAAGATTTAGGGAAGATCAGGCGAGCAATGTTCAATTCTGCACACTAACCATTTCGAACGTCAGGCGAGAAATGTGAAATTCTGCACACTAATCGTTTCGAACGGCAGGCGAGTAATGTTTAATTCAGCACACTGAGGATTTAGGTAGAAGGCGGGAGAGAAATGCGAAATTCTACGCACTAACGGATTTGGGGACTGACAGGCGAGAAATGTTTAATTCTGCACACTAACCGTTTTTTGAACGTCAGGCGAGTAATGTTTAATTCTGCACACTAATCGACCAGGGAAGGTTTAATGAACTGGTTTGTATTGGGGAGACACCCGTTAGAGCACTTGTTTTGGTTTGCTTAGGTAATCGGATTTACCGCTGCATTATTGTAAAAGACACATGTAATACTTCGCGAAATTCGACTAGTCATACGGTTAAGCGAAACCTATGCGTAAGTAAGTTAGTAAACACCGTGACGCTTTCTGCGGTCGTTGCCCGTAATCAGCTGTTCCGGCAGCCCGTTTGGATTTAGGGATCTTCGTAGCCGAAGGATTGACACAATAATTCGTAACTGATTTAAAGTAAAACTGTTTATTCACTTTATAGCTTTTGATAATAGGTAATGCACTATTGTTGTGCAGATCGTTACGGTTTATAATAATAGGTTAGCGATGAACATAGCATGTATATAATGGTTATGAATTATGAATATGAACATGCAATACAAGATATATATATATATATACATTAATAAGCTAGGATGATTTACGCAATTGGCGTTAATAAGCAATGCAAATAGCAATACACAATAATATAAGCGCAATAAGCGTTGTAATATGAAACAATATGAAACAATAAGAATGTGAATAATTGATATAGATGATGGTGATATACCGTGGTATTAATAGTAATTATAATCTCTTACGATACTTGATGGTTGATGATAATTGAATTTAAGTTTTAAATAACACTTGGATCGACGAGACCTTAAATGGTTTCGTGCAATGATAGCTTCCTTTCGAACAAGGATATTCGTCGAAAGAGTGTCTTCTCGGTCCTTTTATTTTGGCGAAAGAGGACTTCTGTCTCCGGGCCCTTGTATTTATATGATTTTGCAAGGGGTTGTGGGGTGTACGCGCGGTATGGACTTTGCCCTGCTTATATAATATTTTACAGTATGAAGGGGGGTGCGCAGTATGCACCTTGACCTAATTAGGAACATGCGTCGCAGTAACTTTTGGGGGTTTTTGCAGGGAGCAAAGGTTGATCTATATTGGGACTCGCAGTTTTTCTACTAGGGTTTTTATACATGTGATTTTGAATTGCTCAACTCCTCGAATGGATTTTGGGTGTTTTAATAGGAAAGGGACGTCCGTCGGTGGGTTTGACTGCTTTGGTCATTGAGAGGGTGTGAGACGTGGTCTCGATTTAAGATATTTGTGGGGCGAGGGACTTGTTTAGATTTGACGTAAGAGAGGAATTTGTGCCGCGTTGGGCGAATAAGGGAAGGAGATTTAATGATTGACCGTCTTGAGATGGGGACCGCTAAGGTACATCGCCAAGGTGGTTGGGGTCGTTGGTAAAGGGGTAAGAATTGAGGTTTGGGGAAGATTTGAGCGGATTTGTAGATAGATTTATAAATGAGTTGAAATAACCGCGCGCGAAAAATCTTGGGGCGTCACAATCCCTAAAACACCGCTCGATCCTTTAAAATTACGGGCCATAACAGGTAATTAAATGATTCCTACTTTTTCCATTTTCTAATGAAAAAATCATTTGGTTTTCTCTGTAACTACCTTCAATAATAATTCATAAATTACCGATATATTTCAGATATATTCGAACATCATCTGCGATCATTAAAATGTACCCAAGTCGAAGTAGACTTGTGGTTGCGTCGAATTGGCACTATTATCAGTTCAAAAATTTCCGATTTAAATCGCCCACCTCGAACGGTGAAAAAAAATATCAATTTTCAAGAGCAAACGGAGGATAATGAAAAGACCGATAGTGAGGACAACTCTGGTCCAGATGATTCAAATCCGGAAGTTGAGGATCATCGATCCTCTTGAAAAGTGGCTATTCATTTTTAATTTTTAAAATTTTTCTACATTTCCTGAATAGGATAAATGTAGGTAATATTTCGGAATTTTAAGATATGTCAGGGACCGTTTCCCGCGGGCCACCAGTTAAGGTTTGGGCACACATATCAATTCCCTGACGACACAGTGCCGGATGTGCCAGAGGAAAGAAGAAGAGATCCTGTATAGTCTATACGCCTCTCTTCCTCTTACCACTAGCCCGCCGGCACTGTGTTGTCACGGAACTGATAAGTGTGTTTAGACGCTTAAGCCCTAAACTAGCCAAATACCGCGTGCCTGCATACTGCATTCACGTCGAAATACCAATTCCAGTTTTGGCCCTGAAGCAAATTTTGGTGGCCCTAATGCAAATTGTAGGGAACTAATCATTCGATTCGGGAAGGGAGAGGAAAGGGGTTGCCTGGAAGAATGGGAAAGGGGTCGGGAGGGGGACGAGAAGAAAACTGGAGAAGGAAGACTGTAGGAAACAGGTAGAAGAGAGACGAGGGAAAATAGGAGAAGGTATCATAACCCTATCCTTATTTTCTATTCTTATCCTATTTTCCGCTCTCGCTATCTCGCCCCGGTTGTTTTCCTTTCTCCTAGCCTACCCTTATTCTGCACTTATCTTACGCTTTCACCTCTTACTGTACTCTTTTCCTCTCCCCCCCCCCCTTCTCCCAATACCTCCTCCTTTCGCTCCATCCTGCTATCTTTTCATACCTCGATTCTTCTATTTTCCCCTCTTCTCTCTTCGTCCTGTTTCCTGCAGTCTTCCTTCTCCATTTCTTCGTACCCCTTCCGTCACCCTACCCCTTCCCCTTCATAACGCCATCCTCTTTCCATCATATACTCTTTCCTGTCTCTTCCCCAATCTAATGATTAGTTTCTTTACAATTTGCATCAGAAGATTATACCTACTTTTTCGGGCCGCCATAGTAGTCTAATCCCTTAAGGCGATGCCATCAAAATTTGCTTCAGGGCCAAAAATGGAAATGTGCTCTTTGAAAATTCAATCCTATGAATAATATATATATATAAAATATTTATTACAGTTTAACTTTAAACTACCCAAGTAACTTTAAGAGAGTCCACACACTGAAAATGTTACCGTACACGCTACTCGACTAATATTATGCTGTAAATAGACATGCTCCAATACATTATTATTTATATTTTATAATAATTCGACTATTCGACAAATATTATACAAATTCAATAAAATTACATTAATAGTTCTCCAAATTCGTCTGAATTTATTCCTAAATTGGCCTATGTGACCTACGCGAGGACTTGTAATGGGGGTTCGTGACAGATCACAGTAACTGTGTTGTATATACATGATTTCTATGTAACCCCTATATATGGAAATTTGGCAACAAATATGCTAGCATGTATGAGCCATATGGTTAAAAAAATGCGTATATGGGTTATATACAGTTGATGTATGGATTATACAGAGGATGCTTTAAAATACGTCCGCACTTTCTTCAGGCTATATTCTTGACACTGAACCAAGACGATTTCAGCAAAATGGCTTGGAAAAACTGATAAATACCATCCGAATTTGGCCCTGCATTTCCAATTATGAACTGATATCAATTTGAGCCTACTCGATACGAAAATACGTGTTATTTCAGGTTCATTAATGTCGCGAAAACCCGGATAACTACTGGTAGCAAAATGACTTGGAAATACTGATAAATTCAATGGAAATCTGTATCTGCACTGCCAGATCGAACCTGATAAAGTTTCGAACATAATAACTGTTAAACTACGTGCATGACACAATCGCAAATGTCCCGCCATTACAGATAAAACCAGGTAGCAACATGGCGAAACCAAATTAATTTTTTCGTATGTGTTTCCTAAATCCGGATAGAACCGCATTAATTTTCTATCCGCCAATCCGGTGGAAACCGAGCCAAATTCATTCTCTTCGAACCCCATATGCATCCCATGAAATACTTGCTCTGCCAATCCGGATCGCGACGGACTCGAAAGAACTTGTGGCATTTCCAGACGGAAACTATTATGTTGTATAATGGTCCGAGCTAACGCAAGAACAAAGAGCAGTGTATAACACAGTGGTTGAAGCGTTTAAAAATTACTGTGTGCCTAAGAAAAATGAAAGCATCAATAGACATCTGTTGTTTCAAAGGAGACAGATGGAAGGTGAAACTTTTGACCAGTTCTTGACAGAACTGAAACGACTGAGTTTAAATTGTGAACTGGGAACTCTGAAGGATAGTTTGATAAAAGACTTAATAATCTCGGGAGTCAGAGGTGCAGGTCTTAAAAATCGTTTACTAAGGATGGACGAATTAACTCTGGAGAAGGCGATAAAAGTTTGTAAAGCTGACGAAATGGCTGAACAACAACTGAAAACGTTGAAAGGAGAGGCGGAAAATATCGACTATGTCAAAAGACGGGAGGATAAAACCAAGCAGTGGAAAAGCAGAAAAAACAATGCAGGTTCCAACAGAGGAAGCAGCTATCACGAACGTACGACGCCAAGCAATGGGAAGACACGACAACCAGTAAAGAAGAAGGACGCGGCAAACGGAGATGAAGAACATCAAAGAAGCACGTGTCAGAGATGTGGGTATACGCATGCCTACAAGAAGTGTCCAGCTTTCAACAAAACATGTAATAACTGTAAGAAAAAAAATCATTTCGCGCAAGTATGCATGAGTAAGAAAGTACAAGTAAGTGCAGTAGAAGAAAATACTGAGGTGGACACACCAACGTATTTTCTGGGAAACATAAATATAAACTCAGTGAGTGCGGAATCGTGGTATGAGAAAGTAAAATTTGTTAACGAGAAAAAAGCGTTATTGTTTAAGTTAGATACTGGCGCAGGATGTAATGTAATGTCATATTCACATTTGTCCAGGTTAGGAATTCTCGCACAAATAAATCCGACAAAAGTGAAATTATGTAACTATGAGGGTTCCAAGTTGGATACGCTAGGAAGCACAAAGTTGTGGTGCGAGATAGCAGGTAAAAAAACAGAGACAGAGTTTCATGTTGTAAAAAGTGGGTCGTCTCCATTGTTAGGATTACCATTGATAAAAAGACTTAAGTTACTAGTTAAGGTCGATGGAATTACTGCAGGTTTAACAATAATAAATGCAGATAGTATTAGACAAGAGTTCAAAGATGTGTTTGAGGGAGAAATAGGTTTAATCAAAGGATTTGAATACAAGTTTAAATTAAAACCAGGGTATAAAGGACAAATGGTACCGTGTAGAAATGTCCCATTTAAAGTATATGACATGTATAAAGAAGAATTGGATAAACTAGAGAGGTTAGAAATTCTGGGAAAAATAGACGAACCCACAGATGTGGAAAATGCAGTAGTATTAGTAAGAAAATCAAACGGTTCTTTAAGAATATGTCTAGATCCAAAAAATTTAAACGATTACTTAATGAGGGAACATTTTAAATTTCCTACGTTTGAGGAAATTGCAGCTAACATGAAAAGCCCTAAAGTATTCACAGTGTTGGATGCCAATAAGGCATTCCACCAAATTAAGCTAGACGAGGAAAGCTCGAAGATGACAACTTTTCAGACGCCGTTTGGAAGGTACAGATATAAAAGAATGCCGTACGGGATAAAAACGGCTCCGGAAATATTCCACAAAAGATTTACAGAGATTTTTAAGAACATTCCGAATGTAGTCAACTATATTGATGATTTTATTATATGGGATAAAGATCAGGCAGAGCACGATAAAGCTCTTAGGCAAGTGTTGCAAAAAGCACGCGAATATAACATAAAATTAAATAAAGAAAAGTGTAAAATCGGGGTGAATAGAGTCAAATTCTTAGGACATGTCTTTACAGACAAGGGTATTGAAATAGATGAAGAAAAAATAGAGGCAATTCTCAAAATGAAACGTCCTGTGGAAGTAAAAGAAATGGAAAGATTTCTAGGAATGGTTAATTATGTGTCTAAGTTTGTAAACATGGCTATACTGTATTCCATACTAGAGCATACCGACGCCCCTACCGATTTGCGACTGATCTGCGCAGCTCCCACTACTACCCACAGTTTGAACCGCATGCGATTGGTCGTGATAATGTTCAAGGAATAACCTGAGACCTGGTCGTTGTCAACGTAAACAGTGCACGAAAAGTTAACAGAGAGAGTAGAGGGCCGTGCGACGGAGAAGAACATAGGCGGTTCAGTGGGGAGTCGAGCGTAGCAACGCCTCCTGAGGGTCGTGCCTGCGCGAAATCGGTATGCTCTAATGTGGAATGCAGTATAGTAGTGTAACATCTCCTTTAAGAGACATGCTAAAGGAAGATAATCAGATGGTGTGGACGGATGAAAGAGTGAAAGCGTATGAAGGAGTGAGAATGATGCTAACAAAGACACCAGTCTTACAGTACTATGACCCTAATGCGGATTGTAAGTTAAGTGTAGATGCGAGTAGTACAGGCGTAGCAGCTGTCTTGTTGCAAAATGAGTTACCAGTAGCGTATGCGTCGAAGGCATTGACAAATACTCAAAGAGCTTGGGCGCAAATCGAAAAAGAATTGTATGCGATAGTCTTCGGTTGTGAGCGTTTTCACCAATACATTTATGGGAAACAAGTTGTAATAGAGAGTGACCACAAACCGTTAACTCCAATATTGTCAAAACCATTGAGCGTCAGTCCCATTAGACTGCAGAAAATGAGATTAAGACTACAACCCTACGATGTAAGTGTTAAATATAAGCCAGGAAAAGAATTGTACGTCGCAGATGCGCTTTCTAGAGCTCACGACAATGTCATTCCCAAAGAGGATGATGATTTGAATGTAAGCATAATGTTAGTAGACTATAAAGATTACATGAGTGAGAGTAGAGTGAAACAGTTTGTAAATGAAACCGCGAGTGACGAAGAACTACAACTGGTGATACAGTTGTTCAGAAATAGTTGGCCAGCCGAGAAAAACAAACTACCGGAAAGTGTTAAAAAGTATCATACATATCACAGTGACTTAAGTGAAAGTGACGGACTATTGTATAAAAATGACCGGGTAGTAGTTCCGCGAAGCTTAAGGAGAGAGATGCTATACAAATTACATTATAGTCACTTAGGGATAGAAAAGACTAAGAATAAGGCTAGGGAAATTCTTTTTTGGCCGGGAATAAACAAGCAAATAGAAGAGATGGTAGAAAATTGCGAGACGTGTTTGAGAATACAAAAAAGTAATGTAAAAGAGCCTTTAATGCCACACGAGGTACCAAAGGCACCGTGGATTAAAGTAGGTACAGACATATTAGAGTTTAAAACAAAAAAATATCTATTAATAGTGGATTACTTCTCCAAATATGTTGAAATTGCATATCTATCTAGCATGACTAGCGAAGCTACAATAAATGCGTTAAAATCTAGTTTTGCGAGGTATGGAATTCCTAAGGTTGTACATTCAGATGGGGGAACGCAATATACCAGTAAGAAATTTAAAGATTTTGCAAAAGAATGGGATTTCAAGCATGTTATATCATCTGCGAGATATCCACAAAGTAATGGTATGAGTGAAAGGTATATACAAACGGTAAAGCGTATGATGAAAAAAGCAGAAATAGATGGTCGAGATCCATATCTAGTGTTGCTGGAATATAGAAACACACCGATAACAGCGGAAATAGGGTCGCCGAACAAACTGATGTTTGGTAGGAATGTTAACGGATACATACCAATGTTTAATGTAGGAAATAAAGCGACAAACTCTAATGACTATGAAGAGGTCAGAGAAAAATTAAAGAATAGGCAGGAAATACAAAAAATGTATTTTGATAAGCGGGCGAGAACGCTTCCAGACTTTGGAATTGGGAGTAGAGTGCGAATACAAGATGAAAAAAGTAAAGCATTTGAAAGGCAAGGAATAATAGTTAATAAACCAGAAAGGCCAAGGTCTTACGATATATTAACAGAATCTGGAACAGTTCTTAATCGCAATCGTAAACATATAATAGGTGACTCGGCGAACAGTCAATTTAATATTGTTAAGCAAGAACTTGACGAGGATATTACTGATGGTGATAATGATAGTACAAATTGTGATAATAATATAAACGATTGTGATAACAGTGCGAATACAGCGAATAGACAAGGAGAAGCAGAAGCGAGGGAATGTAGGAATAGTCAGGAAGGTGTTGGGAACGGAACTCTCAGACGTAGCAATAGGCAAGCAAAAAAACCGAGATACCTGAAAGACTATGTTTAATTTAAGTATTTTATTCGATATAAGAAAGACTCTGATTAATTTCAGTATTGCATTTGAGACCTGAAACACTATGTGTAATAAGTTTTATTTTGTTAAAAAGAGAGATGTAATGGGTGCGCCACTGGCGGCACGCACATGCGCAGGAAGTGGCAGTGGAGATGGAGAGTCGAACAGGACAAGATGTCTGAGACGGTCGAGTGATGCCGACACGCAGATTAAAGATATTAACAAACCACGTGCGTGATCATTATTTATTTCTGAAACCCTGACAAACCAAATCTTTTTTTTCGAAGTATGTGTTTCGTAGAACCGGATAGAACCGCATTAATTTTCTATCCGCCAATCCGGTGGAAACCGAGCCAAATTCTTTCTCTTCGAACCCCATATGCATCCCGTGAAATATTTGCTCTGCCAATCCGGATCGCGACGGACTCAAAAGAACTTGTGGCATTTCCAGACGGAAACTATTATGTTGTATAATGGTCATTTCAGATAGAACCAAATCTTTTTTTTCGAAGTATGTGTTTCGTAGAACCGGATAGAACCGCATTAATTTTCTATCCGCCAATCCGGTGGAAACCGAGCCAAATTCTTTCTCTTCGAACCCCATATCCATCCCATGAAATACTTGCTCTGCCAATCCGGATCGCGACGGACTCGAAAGAACTTGTAGCATTTCCAGATTGAATCCGTAAGATTTTTGATCCGCAATGTCAGATACGAACCTTCCGGGTTTATACAAATGGTAATTCCTGATAGAAACTGATAAATTTTGGACCTGAAAATTTCCGTTTCATGCATCGATTTGGATATCCGCATTGAACCAGATTCTTTTTTGCACTGCCAAAAATCACTGCTTGAAAATCCAGGTAGTACCGCATTGAACCAGATAGATCCAGTTCAAAATTCAATGCGGTTCTAACTGGCAGTTGCAGCAGGGTAACGTTTAATAAATCGTTAAAATTATAACTTCTTTTTTTCAAATTGTTAATAGGTATTGAGACAACTAAATTATTAGAAGTAATTCTTTTTGTATAATCACAAGATTTACATCGAGTAGTAGAAGTTACTTGATGCTCTACCAATTGTCTTATATAATCATATTTTGTGCACAGAGTTATAAGAAATTCGAATACATCTCGTTTTACGTTTACTGAAAAATGTTCTCCTAAACTTTGCCGTATTGCATATGTATCTAGAGACGCGGTAGCGTCTCGACGCCAAGTACATGAAAAACATCCTATATATATATATATATGTCGAACTGTCGCTGCCGTGTACCTTTACTCATCGCGGAGGCATTCCAACCTAATTTTGACATTTATTACATTATATCTCATCACGCCTGCAATATTTTCTAAATTTAAAGGCATATTTCTTATGTAAACCGCATATCGGCTTTCGAATAAGACCAATTTCAATAAAATCGGTCCACGCGTGACAGAGATATCGTAATATCGTCTCAGGGATCTGTCGAAAACGGTAGATTTTTCTTCTGATTCTGATTCTTCTTCAATCTCAAATTTTTGTCGACATAATACGTATACGCGTTATTATACGCACACCTTCAGCCAAAACGAACTAATACATGTTTCGTTCATCAATTCCTATCTTCACTATGCAATTTCGTTCATCAATTCCTATCTTCACTATGTGCAATCTACTCCAAATTTTGACAGCTTACAGTCAGGTTATATACAAAATTTGAGATGCCACGTGTTTTTACAAATATATATTATCGTTGTACCATTGAATTGGAATCAAAATACAGTCTCACATACAATTCCATGAATCTGAAAAGACGTACAATTCCATGAATCTGAAAACACGAAAATTCGTGCTAAATCTAGCGATAACCCCTTTAAGCACAGAAATCTGTAAACATGAAAATGAAAATTGATACTAAAATCAATTAGAGTCTAATAAAACGCATGAATTTGGTAAACATAAACAAATTAATTTAAAAAATACTATTCCATGAAATATACTCAGAAAATGACGTTATGAATGGAAATTTTAATTTTCTAACCACGAAAAACATTTCTTGATTTGATAAAACAATTCATGAAATTGTACGTGCTTTCAGATTCATGGAATTGTAAATTTCAACAGCTGATAATTATTATGCTGTAATTGTAAAATATATATAAGGATAAAGAAACCAGAAATGAATTACGACATACATATAAGGATAAAGAAACAAGAAAGGAATTAATGATTACGACATACAGAAACAAAGATTCATTCAATTAAATTTTTATTATATATTATTTTATACATGCATGGTAAAAATTTCAAAAATCTTATGCGAAAGAAGATGCTTTTCTGTCGAACCTCCTCCGAACAACTTCAAAGTCTGCGACTCTACATAAGAAATCTATTAAAAAAATTTGGCGACTTACCTTGTTAATTGAGACAATAATTGAGTCTCCCATTTATTGTAAAAACTAAAGACATTTCAAATTTTGATCACTTACATTATTTGACACTTGGAAGATTAAGATTGGTAGGTTATAGAGGTTAAATGGTAGGGGAGAGTCGTGCAGTACCGACCAGCTTACAGTACCGACCACAGCTAGTTCTCGCTTCTTCAACCAGATATTAACACTTTATTTGAATTAACCAATGGAAATCACAATTCTCTATAACCTATTTCGGGGCCATATTGTTTACTCCATTGCTCTCGATGTTCTACAGCATTAAACACATACGTTGATATTGACTGAGTTAAAAGTTACTTTTTAAAGCTAATATTTTGTTTCTCGTGTAAGTAAATGATTTTGTTCTATTATGTATACTATCTCTAGTCCATTAAGTTTAATAAAACGTCCTGATTTTGCAATATTTTTTCTACATAATATACCATGATCTAAAATGTTGCCCCGTGTTTGTCGTACAGTACCGACCATCCAACTGTCGTGCAGTACCGACCAACAGACTCTGTCAACCAGTAGAGAACAAAATTTTCTTATCTGTGCATTCAATCTGTTAGCAACTCAGATTAGTTTATAAGATGTTCATTTAGCCTTCCTACTACCTTTTCCCATAGAAAAATAAAGTAAATAAGGATAGGTATCATAACCTAATAAACAGGAAGCTAAGATTTAATGAAGAAGTTATCCAGTGTGTTATTTGCAAGCGAAGTTGGGCATTAACTAAATAAAAAATTATGTAAATAAGGATCAAATAAAAGTTACTTTAACTTTAGATTATTCGACGAACAAAGTTAATTTTTTTATTCGATGAGAATTTATTTGAAGAATAAAGTTAATTTTTTTATTCATTATTCGAAATTTTATTTAGATAAAAATTTTGCCTATCTCTGTTTGCAAGGAATCATTTGACAAGGATTGGGTGCAGCGTACCGTATGTGACGGTTGGGCACACGTCGAATACACAGATCAGGAGAATATGTATTAATTATCTGACTTGCGAGTTTGTACAAATAAAATTTGAAAAGAATCTTGTATTGTACTAGTTAAATGTCTTTATTAACATTGTTAATCATTTAGACCTAAAAATCTACTAATTTAATAGTTGGTCGGTACTGGACGACAATTTTTCGTTTCCTAGAAATTACAACTTTTTTACTTTTGCGAATTATCAATTCTTATTATTAAACTTCACAAAAATAGTTTCCCTCCTCTTACTAAGTTCTATCTATACTACAAATACGTTTTTGAATTTTTGATTTTCATCGACTCTACCCCAAGATATAACAAAGAAACTTAGAGCGGTCGGTACTGCACGACTCTCCCCTATATTTAAAAAATAGGTGTATCTAGAGACGCGGTAGCGTCGCGACGTCAAGTACATGCGAAAATTTATTTTATAAATAATTAGTAAAGGTGTCCTATTTTTTTTGTTAATGATGCAGACGAAGAGAATTATTTCAATAGCTGGAAGAGAAATGAACCCTGCTGTACGAGCAAATGAAATAACCCCATTTTCATGTATGAAATAATAAAACTTTATTTTTTATATATATTATATATATATTATATGTTTTCTATACTCCTGTCCCCCTCCCCCCTCCTGCCCCCTCCTCCCCTCCTCCCCCGGCCCCTCCTCTTCCCCCAATAGTAATCGGCAGCACTTAATTTATAGAGAAAATTCATAAAATTTTCCTGTCGTCTGGATCGTCCAGCCCTGGTGCCTCTATCTGAAATGATATATTAAATGAACTAAATAAAAAAGAAAATAAATAAATCACAGAAATCATTGATTTCTTATTTTAGAAAAACACTTACACGTAGGGCACCGGCGTTGCTCCGCTGGTGGTTGATCCCCCTGGATCGGTGCTGGTGGGGGTTGAGCCGCCCTCTGGGTCGGTTCTGGGTCCTGATCCCCCATGAATACATCCTCCTCGTCATTAGATTCTGGAAAAATAAATTTGATTAATATTATTTAATTTAATTTTTCTGTAAGTTAATCATTAAACGTTAATAAAACTTACCAAACAGAAGGGCGTTTTCCTCTTCGTGTTGTTTTGAGGCGTACGTTGTTTTCTGCAAAAATGAATAAACCATTAATTAGCCATAAAGCTAAATGGCATAGGCAAAGTGCATACTACAGACCTTAGAGTATATAAACATGGAGGAAGCATACAATAGGAAGAAATGTAGACGGCGATAGAAAGAGAAAGATATACAGGAGGGACAGACCCTCTCTTTCTAGCGCCACGGACTAGAAAGAGAGGGTCTGTCCCTCCTGTATATCTTTCTCTTTCTATCGCCGTCTACATTTCTTCCTATTGCATGCTTCCTCCATGTTTATATGCTCTAAGCCACAGACTGTCAAAATCTTGCAGGTTACATGCACATTCGTTAGTTTTATTATTCGTGACATTAAATAAATTCCCACGAATCAAAGTGGCGAATTAAAAATCCACCGGGAAGTTAAGTTATCCTATACTATGCTATACTATGCTATGCTATGCGATGCTATGCTATGCTACGTTTTAAAAAAATTACCTTCAATACATTCTTATCTTATGGAACCGTTTCCATCAAAAGCTAAGTTAAAACATAGCATCGCATAACATAGCTTAGCTGCTACGAGTATATTTATTTGTATTACTTACGTTTTTTTCATTTTCCGGAGACATCTTGTGCGTCGTGACGTTGTACGAAGAACAAAAACAAGTTTCAGGTTGCCCAGATGCAAGGTAAACATTCGACGATCAAAGCGCACGTTTTAGAAAATATCGATCGATACTGTGTTACGTGCCGCGGCCTTTAGTGTTCGAGCGGCGCGTTTTAGACGGCCAAATTCTGATCAGGGGTATCCCACAATCTTTGATTATCAGAATTTGTCGCATTTATGTAGGTAATGGCAAGGAGGCTCGCCGCACTCGCAACAGTCAATTATTTTATTTACTTATCTAAATACCTTATCAGAAGGATAAGGGGTAGATTTTGGGATCGTTGGTGCTCTAGTCCCATACGGGTCTTTTCAAAGGAATCGGACAGGTAATTAATGAGTATAATTTAATGAATAATAAAGCTTTAATGCCGAAATATTGGATGGTTGTAAAACATATAGTACTGAATATGTAAAGTAAAATTAATCAACAACAAACATAGACATTCGCGCTATCGGGCACAATTCCTTATTAGGGGAATCCCATAATCATTTGATTATCAGAAATTGTGTTAAGTACGATTCAATCATAATACAGTGTACAAAAGAGATAATAGGTGCAACTCACCAGACAGTCGATATTGTATTGACAAATATATTTTTGTGTTTTTCGGTTGGAATGTTTTCCTGTGGTCTGATGATATATCTAAATCAGAAAAAGAGATAAAACGCGAACACACACACACACACTTGGTTATATTAACGAATAAATCTTAATTGAATTCTAAACAAGACTGAATAATAGTGATTTTAACAGAGCAAAATGAATGATACTTTTAGTTTATAATTTATAATTTAATCAAAGTTTAGTAAATAGGATTGTTTCACGAGTTTAAATAAATGAATTGTTTCGCAAAGTCGAGTCTTTCACGCGGTTTCACAATAGACCGGAGAACTCTAGCTCTAAGACACTTGCGGACCCAGCGACACGCACCTCACGATTTATCGTCACAGAGTGTCGCAGCTTCACGCTCTCGGCAGCGACCAGAGTGGGTCCGTACCGAAAATGCTTACGCTGCATTTTGTCCCTCGGCCGCGCTACCATGGGCCCGTCTACTTAACGAGGCGGTGCGTGTGTGTGTTCTCACACCCATCCATCAGACTCTCGATTCAAATACATGATCAATCCTTACAGGACATTCGTACGTACAGGAAAACATGACATCGCACATTACAATTTCACACCTGCTGAGGCCTTCCCTGAATGTTCATAAATTTATATGCACAATTTCTGACTAGGGGAATCCCACAGTCCTTGGACTATCAGAAATTGTGTTATGTATCTAATTTTAACCAAACAACTTTGAATTAATTAATTAATTTATTTACACGTGCCCCGAAACGTGCGACAAAACCGTGAGAAGGCGCGACTCCCTGCACCGGATGTAGGGTATACAATTCCGTCAATCTTCTAAGAAGTGATCCAGTCTGCGCATTCCTGCTGTAGCCGTTACTGATTATGTTACAATGTTTAACGCGGCGGTCAGAGGTGCTCTCAACGAGGGTTCTCCCACAATGCTGCAAGGCATTGTTGAAATACATCCCTGCCGCTTACACAGAACGGATTCGGCACAACAGGAGAACCACTGGTTCTTTCGAACGCGACTATCTGGTGAGAACGCCGCTGCGTCAGCACCGCCTTATCGGTATCGCGGGACGGTAATGCGTCGAGGCGACGACGCTCCAAGAAAGGGGTTTTTGTTCTAGCAAAAATATTATTGATTAATGGGCAGGAGTATGATCAACGAGGGATTTCCCATAACGCTAGGCGTTGTTGATGCATACCCTGACCAGAAAGAAAAATCTTACGTTCCGGACGTAACACTGCTAATTATCGAAATCTATCTTCAATACGTTTCGCGTTAAAGGCTGATTCAGACACGTCGAGTAATTTAGTCGGTGGGATAACCGATTTGTCTCCAGCGACTTGTCTCCGGCGACTTTTATTCGGCGACTTGTGTCCGACAAGTTGTGTCTGGTGACTCGTCCTTTAAAGGTTAAGAGATACGAATATACCTGGGAAAGTCGCCGGATACAAGTTGCCGGCGACTTGCAACAATCGCTGTGGGATACAGCAACTCGACCCTTGCCTTAAACGGCCTTCTAGAAATGACTGTTGGCCACATGTTCCCGAAAAACTGTATTCAAGTGGTCGGTGAGCAACATCGCCCGACTGTATTCTGTTGCCCGTTCCGAATGGGAAACATCGCCGACTCTGTGGCAACACACCACACATATATATATGTATATAGGGTAAGTCGGGGAGAGATGGCCCACTTTTTTAAAAAATCAGCACACCGTAAATTTAGTGGTTTTATAAAGGACAAAAATATATTTGCAAAAGGAGCGTGATCGAGCCATCTCACCCGGAATTACTCTACATCATATAGTAGATGTATACGTTAAAAATTTACTATACGATGTACTTCAATACTTTACAGTTAATTATCAATTTCTTCTTTTTTTTCTTCAACACGCCCCGTATTGTTCTTAATCTGTACAATTTTACTAACTTTTTTCTCGATGTAATGCATCGCAACTACGCATCGATGTTTTCTTTAACATCGAATACTTCTGCGTTTTGAATTAATTAACAGGCCATAAGTAGTGAAATAAAATAAAAAACCGAAAAGAATAATTTAGAATAATACTCATTTATTATCATTACAATACCAGTATTTTATTTAAATGTCCCAGGGTTCTTTCTGTAGGCATAGTAACAGTAATAGTTTGCTCAATCGTTTAACCTCCAGCAAAGAAATGGATTGGACGGTAAACGATTCAACAAACTATTACTTTTACTACGTCTACAAAAGGAACACTGGGACATTTAAATAAAATACTGTTATAGAAATGATAATAAATAGATTTGATTCTGAATTGTTCTTTCCATATTATTTTTGCTACAATATCAAACATATCGAATAAAGAGTGACCCGAAAGTGAGGCCTTTTTTAGTCTTTTTTATTTTCGAACTGAATTTTGTGCCAAATGATAGCTTATGATGAGACATAAATCACAACAAATTTTCAAATTGAGGTAACAATTAGTTTGTGATATATGGGAGGTGAAAGAAGTGAAAATTCATTAACGCGTCAGCCCATACGCTTCGATGTATGGACTTTTATGTCATTCCGATAATTTAGATAATTACTTCCATGGATTTTGCTGACTGCTAACAACGAATTTGAACTTAGTGAGTCAGCGGTTGACAACGCTACCTGCGCGTCCGAAGTCACCATGTATACCACCCATTATCGCAATCTGGTAGACAAATGTTTCCCAACGAACACTTCGAGAACAAGCTATTGCCTAGTCGTAAAGAAATGAAGAAATTTCGCTTCAAAATTACTAAATTGCCAGCTGTAAAATATAACTGAATTCGGACGCACAGGTAGCGTTGTCAACCGCTGACTCACGGGACAATACGGTCATAAACGGTACGCTTCTCGATACCGCTGATGTACGTAGCATTTGTGACGGTAATAATTATCCAGCCTTTGAGGCTGCAACTGCTGGCGTAAACCATTGGTAGGTATCTGTTTCAAGAGGCAGTGGCTACTGCGAGCCACCCGTGGCGCAAACACGACCTCGCCCGGTGTTTTCTATTCGAGCAGTTTTCTTCCAGTGGAAATCAGTGAATTTGCAAACGCAATATCTCGAAAATCAGTTAAAATGAAGTGTACACATTATAGGTTATTGAATTTGTTTAGAAACTTATTATCAAGTGATCTCTAAAAAGAAAATAGTTCCATTTAAAAACCCGAACTTGACCATCCTATCTGTTAAAATAATAATCGAAGAAAAGTATCGTATGCGCTAATAATTTTATCCCCCCCCGAAGCATAATCTATAAATTCTTAAAGACTGCGAAGGTACGATCTTAATTGCCCTTTGATAATCTGGGAACCAGATATTTTAGCTATTGACGGATCCATGGCTACTAAATAGAGTTTGAAATGGATGCCGAAGGGTCTTGGTCATAAGGTGGGGGACACATCATTAAGGGGTTAGCTCGCATCAGGAGGCAGAAAATGTATCCATTCTTTGGGAATTTATAGCAGAAAGTACATGCATATTATTATGCAATGGTTTTTATATTCAAATGAGGGACACTTTAACAGATTATTATATTATATTTTGATATAAAAATATTTGTTTATTGCACAATTACAACTGGTTGCCCGGAAGCTGTTTTTAGAAACACGTTTTGCGGTGACCAACATTATTCGGAACTGGGTTATCTGAGATCAAAAAACGAAGAAGATTTAGTTAGTACAATAGTTTATCTAGTCTTTAATCGTTCGATTTTATAAAATATTCATCTGGGACAAAATGGCAGATGTTTTAAGTGAAATGATCGATTTTCGATGAAAAAAACACTCATTTTTCATCCATAAAATAAAAATTATGCATTGGAAAAACAAATGCTTCGATTAAAGACTAGATTTGAATGTCTAGAAGAAACCTACAAAGTTTCAGAAAGATTGGTGAAGCGGTTTTGGAGAAATCGTGGTCACCGCAATCGAAAAACACATTTCGAGAAAAACGCGTTTAAAGTTTCAAGTGGTCGGCGGTACGGTTCGCGGCGCGTACACTCTAAGTCCTATATCTCCCATAATTTTAATCGGATCGACTCGAAACTTACAGAAAACATTTTCAGGATGATATACTTTGAGAAAATGATAAAATCCAAAAATCGATTTTTCTGACCTTACTGATGCGAGCTAACCCCTTAAGGCGACCCGCTGGGGTCGCTGGTGACAAAGTTGCCGGCGATTATCGCCCAGTCTATACGAGCCTTTATGCGCCGAAACTCTCGGCTGCTTATGCGCCGAAACTATCGGCTGCTTATGCGCCGCAATTCTCAGCTGCTTAGGCGCTGAATTAATGCGAGGCATTCCTAAATTCCATAATAATAATCTAGTAATCACAAAGTGTAATTTTAGCTGCTGAAGCGTGATATTCAAAATCAATAAAAATAATATTCTTGGTTATAAATCGTTGTTGAATTGAGGAATTACGTAACATACTTATTGGATATTTCTATCTTATATTATTATAAATAATCAATATAAATATAAAATTATAATTCATCATGTCTATAGTTAATAGACTCTTGCCACTCAATTTAAAAAGTATGAAAATTATCAATAGAGGCGAATGGTTAACAGATGATCATATTGAATATTTTCACAAATTACACAGTACAACAGCCGTCTGGACTTGTAACATTCAATAATCGTTTCTTATAGGTTTTCGTGCCCTGAAAACGAATCCGCAACCCGTTTGTCGCCATCACCCTCAGTTTTTGAGAAAATCGATTTTGAAAAAAACTGCAAATTTTCAAATTTGAACATTTTTTGTGTCGAAACGGTAATAGTTATTCGATTGTTCGTTGCGTCAAATTATTCTATGAACCCTCCCGAATACAACGATATAAGTTATTATTGCATTATGAACATTTAAATATGTTTAAACAACGATAAAACGGAAAAGGACACCCAAAATGCACCAATTTTTACGGATATCTTTCAATTTATTTCCAAAACTAAGGGTCTGAGACGAAATTTGACCATCCCACGCGATGCAGCAGACATTTTTCCTTTGGAAAGCATCGACAGAAGTGGTAAGTCTCGTTTCGTTTTCAATATAGAAGCGAAATAGTTTGGCAAAACGCGCGGAGCCGACAGTGGTAGACAACGGCGCACAGTGGGTCAAACTGCTCTTTTTTGTGTCAAAATCGTAGAACTCTTGATAGGAATAAGGTAGAGGGATGGGACTTTTTGGAGGTTAAAGCTAAGATGTTGCAGATTAATGGGAAAAATGTTTAGAATGCATAAAAAAAATTTTGACCTTCAAAATCTAAGTCAAAGTTGGCATTTTCGACGAAAATTTCGGTTTTCCCGTTATAATTCGTGGTTGAAGTTTTTCCATTACTTGTTATACATCATTTCTTATAGATTTTGACGCGCTGAATTCAAATATGACCGTGAAATTGGTCTAGCCCTTCAGGATTCGAAGAAAAATGCGTTTTAAGTTGAAAAATCGACAAAAACTGTGTTTTTTATGGTTTGCGTGCTTTGATGACAATATTTTAGATTTATTTATTGTATTTATTCATATGGAGTATAAACAGATAATAGAATACTTGAATACTAATAATTGTGCTATATGTATAAAGGGTTTACATGTCGTATCCTGTTGCGTACTATATGCTCGCAACTCGATTGCCGAACCGTATACGCAGCTCACACGCCAAATTAACTTGGTAGGAGATAGTTACGAAAGGAAAATGAATATACTCGTGGATAACGTAACAATCACTATATAATTAAATAAGAAAAATCTAAAAACTGTTATACATGTGTATATTTCTATCTCCACAAAATTACCTTTTTTAAAAAAAGGTACAAAAAAGAGCGCCAAGTATATAATCTCATAAAAAAGATTCCCATTTGAAAACATTGTCGTAAATTAATATAAATTTATTAATGTGCTATATTCAACTTTACAAAAGTAATGATATACAACAATTGCGCCAATTATCACACTGGCTATTTACACAAAGAACAAAATGTATTCAATAATATTAAGCAGATATATTTTTATACAAATAAATATTTTAATACGAATAAATATTTGATTCAAAATACTTGGCGCTGCGCCCCCAATTGGTGTTGCTAAACTCAATAAATATGTATAAATTGCATTAATCCTTTTCTTTCTTTCTTGTGCGTGCGTGCGTACGTGCGTGCATGCGTGTGTATGTGTGCGTGCGTGCGTGTGCATATGCTACGTATGGTATTAGAATTAAATATATGTAGAATAAATCTGACTGCGTTTCTAATATGTGTATGTATATGTATTTTATATTGTAATGGTGTTGTTGTAAATTATTAATTAATACTAAGGCAATTAACATTTTTTCGGTTGCGCAGCGCCAAGTATTTTGAATCAAATATTTATTCGTATTAAAATATTTATTTGTATAAAAATATATCTGCTTAATATTATTGAATACATTTTGTTCTTTGTGCAAATAGCCAGTGTGATAATTGGCGCAATTGTTGTATATCATTACTTTTGTAAAGTTGAATATAGCACATTAATAAATTTATATTAATTTACGACAATGTTTTTAAATGGGATTCTTTTTTATGAGATTATATACTTGGCGCTCTTTTTTGTACCTTTTTTTAAAAAAGGTAATTTTGTGGAGATTTCACACATTTTATAGTGTTTATTATGGCTGTATAATTTTTTCACCCCTTCGGGTGAATTATTAATATTAAATGAAATATTATATTGCCATCTAAACTACGCACGCCTGCAAAGCTACCAGACAATTGGATTGGTGGAATTGGTTTAAGTTTGAGTTTTCAGACATGAAGCAAACATACAGGAAGCAAACAGAGGATTGAAGCTGAATAAAATCGTTTAATTAATATAATACTATGTCACAATAAATTTTTTTCTCTAACGTAGATTATCTGTAAATATATAAAATCCACATTTTAGTTACAACTTGACGTAGAACATATAGAAATAGAGTGGCCCTTTGTTATAGTAAATGTAGAGACTACAATAATATTAAGCAGATATATTTTTATACAAATAAATATTTTAATACGAATAAATATATTATTCAAAATACTTGGCGCTGCTCTCCAAATTGGTGTTGCTAAACTGAATAAATATGCATAAATTGCATTAAAATCTTTTTCTTTCTTTCTTGTCTCTGTGGTGTCTTGTCTTGTTTTATTTATTAACCAAGACAATTAACATTTTTTCGGTTGCGCGGCGCCAAGTATTTTGAATAAAATATTTATTCGTATTAAAATATTTATTTGTATAAAAATATATCTGCTTAATATTATTGAATACATTTTGTTCTTTGTGCAAATAGCCAGTGTGATAATTGGCGCAACTGTTGTATATCGTTACTTTTGTAAAGTTAAATATAGCACATTAATAAATTTATATTAATTTACGACAATGTTTTTAAATGGGATTATATACTTGGCGCTCTTTTTTGTACCTTTTTTTTAAAAAAGGTAATTTTGTGGAGATTTCACACATTTTGTAGTAGTGTTTATTGATATCAATCACTTTACGACATTGTTTTTAAATGAGATTTTTTTTTATGGGATTATATACTTGGCGCTCTTTTTTGTACCTTTTTTCTAAAAAGGTAATTTTGTGGGGATTCAACACATTTTATACTGTTTATTATGACTGGATAATTTTTTCACCCCCTCGGGTGAATTATTAATATTAAGTGAAATATTATATTGCCATCCAAACTACGCACGCCTGCAAAGCTACCAGACAATTGGATTGGTGGAATTGGTTTAAATTTGAGTTTTCAGACATGAAGCAAACATACAGGAAGCAAACAGAGGATTGAAGCTGAATAAAATCGTTTAATTAATATAATACTATGTCACAATAAATTTTTTTCTCTAACGTAGATTATCTGTAAATATATAAAATCCACATTTTAGTTACAACTTAACGTAGAACATATAGAAATAGAGTGGCCCTTTGTTATAGTAAATGTTAGAGTCTACAAAATGTGCCCGAAGGAAGTGAGAGCGCAGAATGTCTTGTTGGAGGATATGTAAATACTAAGGGTAATTTATCGAAAATGAACAAAGAGATTCAGTATTTTTAACACACAATTTATTGGTGCTGGAATAAAATTAAATTAGTATGTTTATTGATGAATTGAAATATTGTTCATGGGAAACTAATCAAATTAATGAATAGCGTAGGAACTACTGTGGATTTTAATAAAATATTATATTCATAATACTTCAGAGATTTCAAATCTTATGTGAAAATATGTTTCACAAAAGTTTGGAAAGTATCGAGGGAGATGCATATTCAGCGCACTTTCTTCACTAATGTGACGTACTCGACATTGCAAGCAGTACGCCATAATTTTCTTAACCCTTAACTGGTATACTGTTTTTTTCAAACGTAACTGGTATACTGGGGTCGTGGCAGACCCCAAATAAAAAAGGGCACAGAAACTTGTAAAGTCGACACTAGAAGAACCTCTATGAATATTTTGTTCTTAAGTAATATATAAAATAATAGAAACGTAGAAATTTAAAGTATTACTACAAAGTTAATTATAAATTCAGTTTACAAACTTAGACAACCAAAAGTTTCACAGCGAACTCTGCGTGCCGGGGGTAATGAGTGACCCGAGGATACCAGTTACGGGTTAAATATCAATGCTACGCTAATTTGAAAAATTTTGTCGATTTACCTTATTTGACAAATTTCAAGAAACTTGTGCGAAACAACCTCCAAGCCTGTGTATCCCCTTCATTTCTGTCCAAGCCAGTGCACCCCCTTCATTTCTGTCCAAGCCTGTGCGTCCCTTACATTTTTATCCAAGTCCTCTGCGTCTTCTTCATTTCTAAATATAATATATATAAGCTTTACATAAAATCTCTAAATTGCTGGTATAAAAATATCTAGCAATTTAAATTCAATGCAATTTGTTACAATATATATTATTTTGTGCGAAAGAAGATGCTTCTCTGTCGAAGCTTCTCCGGCAACTTCCAAGTCTGCGACTCTACATACTAAATCGATTTAAAAAATTTTGGCGACTTACCTTGTTAATTAAGACAATAATTCAGTCTCCTATTTGGTGTAAAAACTCGTGACATCTCAAAATTTCGTACATCTTACTCCATTTGACATTTAGCACTTGGTTGGTTATAGTATAACTCCATTTGACATTTAGCACTTGGTTGGTTATGCGTCTCCTTTATTTCTATTCAAGCCTATGCATCTCCTTCATTTCTACAAGTTTTACATAAAAACTCTAATGTAAAAATAGTCTGATGGTATGAAACAATATATTATTTTGTAGAAACTTGTGTCAAAGAAGACGCTAATCTGTCGAACCTTTTCCGGACAACTTCCAAGTCTATGCGTCCCCTCCGTTTCTATAAGCTGTATATAAATAGTCTATTAAAAAATTTTGGTGACTTACCTTGTTAATTGAGACAATAATTCGGTGTCCTATGTCGTGTAAAAAGGCGTGAGATTTCAAAAATTTTGACAATATCCTTATTTCACACTTCGCAGGTTATGGTTCTTTAATATCTTTAATACTAGCTAGGTTACGTTTATATCTTTACAGACGTGCTTTCTGCTAGCTGTCACGTGACTATTTGTTACGCGATTGGCCGAACCCGCATCAATATATAGATATACATGCTGCGCGAGAACAGAGTGTATCAAGTTACACCACGATCCAATGAACGACGTGCCTGAGAGACATTTCTCTCCCTTTCATGTTCCCCTCTTGCCTACACTTTACCAGGACGATGCTGAATTTTTAAGAACATGAAAATCGGGAAATCGCCACTTTACAACGAAATATCTCAGCTCATAAGGCACGTAGGAACAAAACGAAGACACTTTTCTTATGTAAATCAAACCCAGACTATCCATTAAGACCATTCAAAATCGAATCGGATCAGCCGTTATTGAGATTCGGAAATATCAGGGTTCAGAATAGCGAGTCGTCGCGTAATAGAGACACTCTCTGCTCGCGCTGCGCATATATACATATATATACTTGGCGCGAGACACTACCGTGTCTCTTGATATAGTATATTGCTCATAATAGCTATCATCTTTATCTTTTTGAGTGAGCATTGCCTTGCGCTGATCGTTCAATGCAAGTTCTACATGATCTTTTATCTCTTTCACATGTAATTCTAAATTATTTAATGGTTCACAGTCATCACTTGCATCGTTTGCTGATTTTTGCATTTCAAATTCTACATCATCCAAATTCCCCACAAACAATTTATCATGTATATCGGGCAGTACAATTTCAGAATATAAAGGATTATTGTTTTTCAACCATATTAAAGCTTCAAATACTTTTTTAATATCCACTAAATCTTCCCAGATAATTTTTTTTTTAGTTGGAACATTTCGAACTAAAATAAATTCATGATTTAAATTTATTGGATCAGTGTTAGAACATAACTTATCGAAAGTCTGTTGTAAAGGAAGTGGTAAATGAAATGTTCTACCTTTCACTTTTTGTATCCTTTGTCGTGCAGGTGTTTTTTTATTAACAACTGTTCCCATTTTAACAACAGTTTAAAAAGCTTTAGCTCTCTGTAAAAGCAATTTCTCAAATTCGTTAAGAGATGATATTACCTCAGGCACATCATTTACCGAGAGATTATTTAGAATACAATAAGCAGGCATCAGTGACTTCCGTTTCCGGTCGCGTGCGAGAGAGGAGTGTGTGAAAGCGTGTGGTCAGTGGAAAGAGGAAAGAGGAGTGAAAGTGTTAGGCGGAGATTAGGGAGTGAGTGGGGAAAAAACGTGTGGAGTAGGCGAAGGGAAGAGGGCAAAGGGTTAAGTAAGGGAAGTGGTGTAGTGAAGGGAATAAGGTGAGAAGGAAGGCATTTGGAGGTTAGGGCGGCAGGACAGGTGGTAAAGTGGCGGGAAGGAAGAGCAGCAGAAGACAGGTAGCGGGATCTAGGGGAAAAAGGAGGAGTTAGGACGACTGGCGGGAAGGCGGGAAATTTAAACAGGCGAGAAAGGAAAGAGAGTACGAAAAGAGAGAAAAGGAGATAAAGAGCAAAAGGTTTATAGGAAGGAAGGGAAAAGGGGGAGAGAATAAAAGGAAGGAAGGGAAGAAGGTAAATGGACGTAGGAAAGGAAAAGGAGGGGTGGGAGGGAGGAAAGGGGGAAGGAAAAGAGAATGAAAGGTCGCAAAAAGGGGGGAGGGTGAGGAAGGATAGCATAAGTAGTGTAGGGAGTGCGGGAAGCTTGGATAGCCTATGGGGCAAAAAGAGGAAGGACAGGGAGGATGAAGAGGGGGAGGGGGGGGGAACGAAAAGGAAGGGAAGGGTTTTAAAAGGAGTGGGTTGACGCAGAGATCGCCGGTGAGAAGGGATGCGGGGAGAAGTTTTGAGAGAGAGGAGGAAGTGGGAGGGATGGAAAGAATGTTAAAGGAAATGATGATGGAGATGAGAAAATTGAGGGAGGAAGTGAGGGCAGATAGAGAGGAGAGAAGAAGGATGGAGGAGGAAATGAGGAAAGAGAGGGAGGAGAGAAAGAGGGTAGAGGAGGAATGGAGAGAGGAGAGGAGGAGGTGGGAAAAGGAGATGAGGGAAGAGAGGGCAAGGAGAGAAAAGATGGAGGAAAGGATGGACAGGTGGGAGAGTAGAGATATGAAGATGGACGAGGTGTTCGACAAGGTATTGGGATGGGAAAAGGAAAAAATGAAAAAGGGGGCTAAGGTAGATGAGGGAGAAGGGGTAGGGGAGGAATGGAGATGTAGGGTTAGACGAATGGAGATAAGGCAAGATAAAAAGGAAAGGGAGGGGAGAAGGAATAATGTTGTTGTGAGGGGGTTAGGGGTGGAGGGGAAGGAGGTGAAGGAGGAAATAAGGAAGCTGTGGGAAAGGATAGGGGTGGAAGAGACGGGAATAAAGGAGGTTATGAAGATAGGAAAAACGGGAAAGGAAGGGGGCGGAATGGTGTTGGTAAAGCTGGGGAGTAGGGAGGATAAGCGGAAAGTGATGGAGGCTAAGAAAAAACTTAGGGGAAAGAGGGAGAGAATAGAGGATGATCTTACGGAGGAGGAAAGGAGGGTAAGATGGAAGGTAGAGAGAGAGGCGGAAAGGGAAAGGGAAAGGGGAAGAAAAGTTCAAGTAGGGTACATGAAGATGTGGGTGGATGGGAAGGTAAGAAGGTGGGACGAGTTGGGGGAAAAATGGTATGAGGAACAGGGAAACGAGTGAAGAGCGTAGAGGGGTGGGAGGATGTAAGGAGTAGAGAGAAAGGGAGGGACGATAGTAGTTACAAAGTGGCTTTCTGGAATGTGGCAGGAATGAGAAGGAAAGATGACGAGTTCTGGAAAGGACTGGAAGAATGGGATGTGATGATTCTCAGCGAAACGTGGCTGGAGGAGAGGGAGTGGGAGTGGGTGGAGAAAAAGTTGCCCAAGGGTTATATATGGGAAAGGCAGTGGGCGAGGAGGGAGAGTAAGAAGGGAAGAGCGATGGGAGGTATGTTGATGGGGGTGAGAAGGGGTATAGAAATGGGGGAGGGGGTAGAGATGAAAAGGAGGGTTTGATGATGAAGAAAGTGAGGATGGGGGGGGGGGGGAGTGGTGGAAGATAGTGGGGGTATATATGTAGGAAATGAGACGTTGAAAATAACCAATTCCCCACTTAATCGCATGTACGATTTATTTCGATTTTGTGCGATGTTACAGTTACGCGTGGTTTTTCCGCGTCCGCCATGTGCCAGTTCGTCTTCCAGGCCCTTCGGCTTGCCTCGTCGCTACCCGCGGCATCGGCCGAGGCTCCCCGACGTTACCCGGGTTTACACGATTGCCTGGCGTTGCCAGGCGCGTGCCCGCGCATATTTGAAAATGTGGTGAACCGCCACATGTCTCCCCTTCTTAGTAAGAGTTGTTAGCTTACAAACTATTTACAAAGAACGATAAAAAGATAAGTGAGTATTTACAAATATTTACAAGTATTTACATGGAAGATAGTACGATAGGGAAGAGAATATTTACAAGAGTGGACTGAAATCACCAGTCCCGAAACGAGACGGGAGATAAAAATCTCACAACTACGGTTAACACTTAAAACATATGCGTTTCCTGGACGGTGCCCTTCTTACCTCCGCTCATGGAGGGGCAGTTTGAGGAACGAGAAGTTCCTCACGGACGACGTATGCTGGCTTGAGCCGGTCGACCGATACAGGCGTATTTTTATTTCTAATGTTGACCGTGAAAAACTTTTCGCCTCTAGAGACAACCTCGTACGGGCCTTCATAAGGTGATGAAAACGAGGGTCCGATTTGGCCTTTTTTGATAAAAACGTGAGTGACTGTTTTTAAGTCTTTAAATATGAACACGGAATGTTTTCCGTGACGCGACGACTTCTCGGGTGCCAGATTCCAAAAATGATCGCGAAGAAGCTTCACGAGAGCCGGAGCTGCAGCGTCTCGTGTCGACGGGGCGAGGAATTCCCCTGGTAGGCGGATTGTTTCGCCGTAAACCAGCTCCGCTGGTGTTGCTCCAACGTCCTCCTTCCATGCTGCACGCAGACCCATTAAGACCGCAGGTAAGGCGTCGGCCCATGTCTCTCCATGGCACAGCATCGCTGCTTTGAGCTGACGGTGCAGCCTTTCAACAAGACCATTCGCCTGAGGATGATAAGGCGTCGTTTTAAGATGTTTGGTCCCGAGAAGCTGGTTGAGGCTTCCAAACAAGTCCGACTCGAATTGACCTCCTCGATCAGACGTAACTCGGAGTGGAACCCCATACCGGGCGATCCAATTTAACAACAAGGCTCGTGCGACACTTTCACTACTCGCATTCTCAAGAGGTACAGCTTCTGGAAAACGGGTAAAGCGATCAATTATCGTCAGACACTGGCGAAACCCTCTCGACGGAGGTAGAGTCACCAAGTCCACATGGATGTGCTGAAATCGCTGCGTAGGCAAATCAAAATTAGCAATCGGAGATTTGTTATGTCTCGTCGTTTTGTTCCGCTGACATTGGACACAGGTTTTCGCCCATTCCCGACACGTCTTGTTCATTCCTGGCCAAACGAATCGACGTGCAATTAACCTCAACGATGCACGCCGTCCAGGGTGTGCCAGTGAGTGGAGCGAGTCGAAGACAGGCTTTCTCCATTGCTGTGGGACGTATGGCCGCGCTGAATCTGACGAAACATCACAAAACAGCGAGACCTTCGGGTCCTGAAAGCAGATCCTCTTAAGTTGGAGGCTCGTGCTTTCGCTTTTTAGAAGCTCCCCGAGCTCCTGATCCGCTTTTTGAGCCTCTGCCAGGTCCTGCAACGAAACTGCCGGAGAAATAGCATTGACGCGCGACAGTGTATCAGCGACAATATTTTCAGAGCCCGAGATGTGTCTGATATCGGACGTGAATTGGCTAATATAGTCGAGGCGTCGGAACTGCCACGGAGAAGCCCTTTCTGGTCGTTGATTGAAAGCATGAGTAAGGGGTTTGTGGTCTGTATAAATGACTATGTGACGCCCCTCGAAAATATGCCTAAAATGTCTTACTGCTTCATAGATCGCATGGAGTTCCCGATCATACGTTGAGAGCTTTACTGCGTTTGGTGCCAGCTTTCGACTGAAAAACGCCAGCGGTTGCCAAACGCCCTGAGTGTGCTGCTGTAGCACTGCTCCGATCGCGTGATCCGATGCGTCGGTGAAAATTGACCACTCAGCATTGACATCAGGATGCGCCAGAAGTGCGACGTCCGCTAAGGTCTGCTTGCACCTGGAGAAGACCTCCTCGAGCTCGGGTGTCCAAGTGATTGGCGTGGTGTTCTTAATATCCGATCCAACGAGAAGACGGTTCAAGGGTGCAAGTGTTTGCGCACACCCTTTGATGAATCTCCTATAAAAATTGAGTGTACCTATAAAAGCACGTAGTTTTTTTATGTTTTCGGGCCGCGGAAATTCCATTATGGCGGCGACCCTGTCTTGCGGTGGTTTAATCCCCTGGGCTGAAATTGTATGTCCCAGGAATTGCACTTCTTCTTTGCCAAAATGGCATTTGGCCATGTTAATAACGAGTCCGTGGTCACTCAACCGGTTGAAAAGGGTCTCTAGATGCTCTTGGTGTTGACTTTCATTCTCCGAGGCGATCAGTAAATCGTCGATATATGGAAATACGAATGATAAGTCGCGCGTAACTTCGTCTATGAAACGTTGAAACGTTTGTGCTGCATTTCGTAAACCAAAGGTCATTACTATAAATTCAAACAACCCAAATGATGTGATAATGGCTGTTTTTGGAATATCCTCTGGTGCTACCGGAATTTGGTTAAACGCCCGCACTAGGTCGATGGTGGAGAAAATCTTTTTCCCGTGCAAACTTGCTGCGAAATCTTCAAGATAACGAACCGGGTACTTGTCTGGCAACGTACGAGCATTTACCTGTCTGTAGTCCCCACAAATTCTGCAACTCTCCCCGGCATTGGGAGTCTCCTCTGAATCCACTTTGGGAACCTCTTTAGGAACCATGTGAAGTGGCGAGGACCAGGGACCATTGGCACGTCTTGCGATGCCACGTCTCACCATCTCCTCGAATGCCTCCTGGGCAATTTTGAGTTTGTCAGGAGCTAGTCTTCGTGCTCGATTGGAAACAGGTGGCCCATCGGTTGTGTTAATGTAGTGCACCGTTGAGTGTTTTGCTTGTTTAAAAACGCCGGCCGGTCTGGTGATTTCAGGAAATCTGCTGAGCAGCTGCAGGAATGATGAATCACCACCCTCTTGAAGAGCTCGTATCGATGCAATGGCCGAAAACGTTGGTTTTTCACCAGGTGTCGAGAGGCCAGTTACTTGGTCGATGAGTCGCCGACTCCTAAAATCTATAAGGAGTCCGAAATGGCTAAGGAAATCTGCCCCAATGATCGGGTGTGAAACTTCCGCCACAATGAAACGCCATGTCAGGTCTCTGCGTAAGCCTATATTTAAAGTGATAACAGAATCCCCGAAAGTGTTTATCA